>OY770118.1:13328245-14687412 GCA_963669365.1 Verbascum thapsus
TGGAAGCAGACAATTCTAAGTACTTAAGTGTGTGTTTGGAATTTGGATGGAAGGATGTGGATTTGATGAAAGAATTTGGAGGAAGGATGTTGTCCATCATGAATCGCAAACGATTTGAGATCCCATTGTGACTTGAAGTTCTACAGACAGACAAAAGTATATGTACAAAATGATTTAAAATGCATAGTTTTCAAATCCTTGAATGCAAATACACAACCCAAGATTATTCATTGAAATGATGGAGAATGCAAAATAATTAGACCAATGGAGTCATCCTCATGAGCTCCTTGGATGCTACTTTATGGTCTTTATAATCAAAACTAATCAAACTGGAACAAGAAAATGATCAACTAACAGAGGATACAAACTTACATATTGGCTGATTAACACTATTGCAATGTCTTCTCTTGTCGTGAATTCCTTGAATGCATCTTCAATCTGTTTGATCGTTGTTTCTACAACAAAAGCAGGAATTCCTAATAAGCCAAGAGCAAGCACACTGCCAAACTCAATGAAGATATACTTTTACATGTCAAATACACTGCATTTTTCTGCCTTCCATTTGTATATCTAATTATATGACTTAAGAGTGCTCAGTACATTAAATAGTCATAAGCTAGGTTGAGCGAAAACACAATAATAGAAACAAGATCATCAAGATAGGGCTGAGCTTCGAAAACCCGATCGAAGTCAAAAGATATTCATTTACAACCACCACTGCCTAGTATTTAAAAATAACTAGAAAAATTCAAATAAGATGGAGCACTCTGCCAGTCCAGGCTGAAAAATTTCTGTACCAACACCAGAGTGCTTGATAGATATAACAAATGAACAATTAAACTTGGCATAAAAATCTTGCTAACAGGCTGTGGGAAACCAGAAGAGATCAATTTTCATGTTTTGCATACCTCTATATAAAGGTTTAGTTCTTCATATGTTAAACCATCTTACTACTTCGGCATAGTATTTTGTTTGTGAATAACTATAATGCCGATAAAATCGCAATTTATGTTTCCAGTCATATGATAAGTCAAGAAAAGGATGTGATTGCATCAGGAAGTGGATTAAAAAGATAGCGTTAATTGTAATACTGTGATAGAAATAATTAACAGAAGAGGCACTCATCGCATACTTGAATCCACAATGAGGTAATTTGTTTTTCTTCTCAAATCAACATTACCAACTCCAGCCAGCAAAAACCCAGTAATCGTATCCTACATTAACAAGTGTATCATCAGTAAAATCTAGCATCAGACGGACATGAAACAGCTATAATTGCAAAACAAATTATAACTGACTAGGGTGAGGAGAAGTAACTAATTACATAATCTAATATCCAAATCAATATCATCTTCTTACTATGCAGATAATTAATAACCCTATTTCGAACAGAAGGCCAGCTTAACTACAACCTTTGTATTCTTACTAGATAAAACTCATTAGTGATACTAATACTATGAAAGTCTCAAGGACTTCAATTCTGAGATCATCCATACACACAACAGACCAATCATCCCAAGAATGGTTCGGAATGGCTGCTATTGACTTGAAACCGAGTTCCTCAGAATAATCTAGAATAAAGACGTAAAGATAAACAATAATGCAGATAGATAAATCATTAAATCAAGAATCAAATCACGGAAACTGAAAATAACTACACAATTGGAAGAAGAAAACATGACGTAAATTGGTACCTCGTCAGCGATCATGGCTATGAGCGCTGAGTTGTTCGTGCGGATCTGAGGTTTGTTTGCCATTATTGATACAACAAATTCAAATAATTGCAAATCCTGCTAAGAGGCAAAAGAAAGATTATGTGATACAAATCAAAAATACAATCTCAGAACAAGTTTTTTAACCTGAAAACCTTATGAAATTTGATCTAAACAACCGAATTTCGCGAAATATTATTGATGAAAAGCTCACCTTTATCAGACTATGGAGCTGAGTTCGGATCGTGAGAACGTAGTTGAATTCCAACAATTGCAAACAAATATTTAACAAATAAATCACAAGAAAATTGAGATGCGTAAATTACATTTCCTCCCTCGGAAATATGATTATTTACATTATTTGCCCTTGCTTTTCTTTCCGATACTTTATAATAATATTTTTTTAAATACGTGACTCTGATAATTATATGTAAATAGAAGAATAAGATATAGAATATAGACAATGATAGGCACTAATTATTTATATAATAACATAATAAAGTGCTTCAATAAAAAAATATTAGTATTTTTTAAAATTTTCAATTTAACAAAATACAATAATATTTTCGTAAAAATAATTTTCAAAGAATGTGCTACAAATTTCTTGCACATTTTCTTGTAACATCTTAAAATCTTCTTCATATCTACTTAATTCCTCTACTACTACAACCTCGATATAATGATTTTATGATTACTTATGAACTAATTATTGTATAATCGATTATGGGATAATTGATATTTGTATAATTAATTATGGTAAAAGATAGAATTTCTGAATTTTCAAAAACGTGTTTACAAGTTATATTATTTTTGGAGAAGTGATTATAATTTTTAAATAAGCAAATGAGGTTGAACATTGGAAGTATATATTGTATGCAAATACAAATAAAAAGTGAAAAAATTGCAGGAAATTATTTACTACAAGTGATTATCAATAAATTTTTTATAATAAATTATAAAAGTAATGCATTACCCCTTAATAGCAAGTGTTGAGCTTGAACATTTAGCCGGCTGAATATAATCTTTGTTTTCCTACTCTATCTTATAATTTTCACTAAATTTATTCAATTTCTGTAAATTTTCATGATTTAAATCAACTTTAACACTACAAAAATATTCTTTTAATATTAAAAATAAAACCCCTCCGCTCGTGCCTTTGAACGTTAAAATGAAAAGCACTCGAGGGTTATTGAGTATAATCTATAACAGATACCATTTATATTTCACTCTGATCTTCTTTGGTCTTTTTGATTGCTGTAGAGTGGTAACGACCACCGGAGCTCGTGTTTCCTCCTCCCATAACACCGCCAGTACAGCACCAATAAGGCGACTATAACGCCAAGAGGGATCGCCCATCTGAAATATATACAATTTCATCACCATAAGAGCTTCAGAATATTCAAATTTTCAACTAGATTATACAAATATATATATATATATCTTGCAGATTTATATATTGAAATTGGGAGGAAAAATTCTTGTTGAGGCTAATCACATGGCAAGTAGTGTAAAATGTGTCTTGTGGATTAATTACACTTCTTGAAGTGTAACTGTAATTTACTCCCATGTAACTGTAATCGTTTTGTGTTAGAGTTTCCTGTCGAAATTATTGTGTTCTATCATGATTTGAAGAAACATATCTCTAGTTTAATAAGTGCACAATTTCAACAGAAATCACAGTAATAGCAACACCGTGCTAAAAAATAAAAGGGTCGATAAGGAATGTTATCTTTTCCCTCTGTAGAAGAATTCGACATTACTATTGGCACGGAGAATATTAAGCATTATAATAACTAGATATTAGATTCTTTGATTACCTGTCTAAATCGAGAATAGGACTGTAGACAAGAGCTTCCCAAGTCCTAACAATGGCATGCCAAACTGGATTGTAATAAAGAGACTCCGAGGACCAAAACATGCGTGTGTATGTCTCTAAGAATATAAAAAGTATCCACGCTCCAATCTCGATCAATAAAAACTTTATGATAAACCGACCCACCACAACCATGACTAGCGAGAAGCCCACCAGCCAATTGAAGAGCCTGTGGTTGTAATCTTTAATAAATAGAGATTTTGATTTCCCTAACATCTGCATTTGCAAAAAAAAATAAAAAATTATAAAGATGCCAAATTGGTAAAAGTTGAAACAACTAAAACAGCATAATCGACAAACCAAATGTTGGACGTACAGAATAAAACAATTTCGCAACTTATTTAAACAAGGCACTGTCCTCCTAACACGAGAACATTGGAAAATTCAAAAAGTAAGTATACGTTGAAAGAGGCGAGATTTTCTCAATTTGAATTCTATAGTGAAAAGATTTCAAGAAGATGATTCCATGCTATAAGAACTTGGGTACGAAATTATTTTATCTTCATAAACCAAGAAATCGGGGGAAGTTTAAACAAAATGGGAAAGAAGAACCCATAGCACAAAAAATTAATTTGATCAGCCTCAGCTGAACTAATGTTGTTAGAAAAAAAATTAAATAAGTAGATATTCACCTCTTAGTCACAAGGCTAAAATTGGCATAAAAATCTGCAAGAAATGTAATAGCCAAGTTAATTTAATTCAGTATAATTAAAACCAGACCTTATTCATCCGCAACTCATAGTTGCTTTTAGAAGGCCCAACACATTCTTTTTCAAAACTTTGATTGCATTGGAGGAAACCCGCATTAAATTTAGCCATAGATGGAAGTCTGAGTGCTTGAAGTTGGTCCATTTTGTCCTCACATCTTGTATATAGAGCCTCACACAGCTTTGAGGATTGATATTCATTAGCCAGAACAAAGTTCTTGTATACCTGCATAAGACCTATTAATAACTTTCATAAACTTACATCTGTCAATTTTTTATTCTCAGTTTTATACCTTCTCAATTTCTTCAACCAACATGTCAGCTGATTTCTTTGCATGGTGACGACCAAAGTGTTGCTCGTCAAAAGCGCTTATTGCTGCTAGTTTGGAATCTTCATGAGCTTCTTGGAGAGACTCCTCCGAATTCGGCAAACCAAATATACCCATACGATCATTGTACAGTTTTAAGCAACGTTCTAGAATATTCTTATTGAAGATCTCAACAAGGGAGCCTGTTGATGGAATCTCCCCTTTGTTTAAGGCCCCGAGAATCTGGTAAACAAAATCCATTTGCACCAAAACCATTCATGGAGGGTGACAATTATGTGATGATGTACTTATTAAAGAATAGAAATGGTAACATAACAGAATAAGCATTTCTACTAAGAAACGAGAAGAGACAATAAGATCACTAAGTATTCGCCTAATTGAGCAAACTTCTAGAAAATATTGAAAAGAAAAAAAAGCCTAGCATGGTTGTGTTATAATGTCTTACATACCAAATTTTCTTTGGTGCTATAAAGTTTTTTTCACAATACATAAAAAGTTAAAATTTTCAGATAATATGAAATCAAGAATGGATAGAAAATTGTACCTTATCCAAGAAAGATACAAACTCCTTGCCATTGAGGAATTTACCCTGGACAATCTTTGGCCGAATGATAGATGAAACAACTGCTTTCAACTGCTCCCTCCTCTTAACGTATATAGGATCAAGTTCATCATCCTTCAAGTCACAAAGCTTTGTTCGTAGGAGATGAGGCTGTAGCACAGATCAGATTGTGCTATTAATTCATTCTGTGAATTTGTGAATGTATGCGTAATGTCAGCAAAACCCTAACCTAAAGCAGATTATAGTCGGAAAAAATGGGGGCCAAAAAATGTTTAAGCTATCTGATTTTTTTTTTCTTTTAAATTTTTGTATATATTTCACTTTCCACGAGGTTTCCGTATTTGATGGTTTGAAACACATTTTTTAACCAATGCAGTAAGAATGATACACATTTTTTTAACCAATGTTCAATTTGTTCTCATTCGGTCAAAAATTTGGCAAACAAATTCTTTGAGGCAACAAATACAAGAATAAAATGTTGAAACAGCACTATATGAATGACATTAGAGCATATGTGATGACCATCTGCAAAAAGAGTAGTCTTTAAGTTGAAAACAAAAACACAAACCTGAGGTAAGCTAAAAGCCGTGCTATTGTCACCCATGATAGCCAAAGAATCACGAATCCGATTCACCTGAACGCAATGCCCAAAACATAAGCGCTTGTAAAATAAAAAATAATTAAGATTGTTTAGGAAACTAGAAATTGAGCATACCTGATCAATATTCTGGTTCCCTGCTCAAAATAAGACCCATAATTAATTTCGTAACAGATCAAACTCTAATAGAATATGTGCAATATACAACATGTAGGAAGAGAAAACTGACCATCAACGTTGGGGACATGTCGGAGAGCCTCATCAACCATTTCTTTCACTGACTTTCCTTCTGAAAAATGCCAAAAAAAAATGACCATCAAATTCACAATGGACTATAGTAGGCAAAGAAGAGTACAGTTCTCTGTACGAATGTAGGTCAACCTATATTCATACACGCATATAAACACACACACACACCCACACATATATGTATATAAATATTAATAAACTCTTGGAGAGTAACTCACATGTGGGCATGAGAGGGGTTAATCTACTATATTGAGTCAATTTATACAACCCTGACTCGAACTGTCACCATGCTTATGTTATATAAAGATTGTTCTTGGCACACTTACGTAGAAAGTCACGCTGGATCAACCATAATAACTTAGCGGGTTCAAAAGCCACATCTTGCCCCTGCAGGAACAGAATAATTGAAGGCAAACTTAAATATGTAAGGCTTCACTTTGTCTTCTTCATTGTAAGGCGTAAAAAAATGGTAGATATAATGAAAAGAGAAGAAATGTAACCGAATAGTAGAATACCTTTACTCTGTTCCTCATGCGTGTCAGGAAACAAAAGGAACAAACAGTATCAGAAGTAAAACCAGAAGTGAAGATGTCTTTTCAAAATTAAACATTAAAAATATGTGGAACTAGAAACTTTGAATGGCCATGCTATTACAAACCTTCCATAAAATTCTTCAGCAAGCTCAACTGCAAACGACAACCGAGATATGTCTGCTTCACGTATCTAAAGGAGAGCAATACCCAAAAAATACACTTGTTATGAACAACATTTGTAAGAAATTAGTTGGTACCATAAGATTTTTGTATATTCACCATAGTTCAGTTCAAAACCAAACAGATAAGCTTATTTACTTTATAACATTTTAAATCCAAATTAATATGATCTTCATAGCCAGGTAAGTTTTAATATCTAAAACAGCAAGGTCCATAATGAATTTCATATATAGTCAAACTGAAATCCTCTCAATCTTATAAAACTCTCAAGTATTTAACTCATTACATGCATCATACAGAATACCATCCCCTGTGTTTGTAATATCATGGATGTTTTATGGCACTATAGCCTTCTACTTAAACATTAAAACCCCTGAGCACTCTTGAACCTGAGCAAAATGATGATCTAAAAATCATGGTCATATTCTGTGGAAGAAATGCTTGAGACATGAATGAGACAGATTTCATTATCAGAACCACTCTCCTATCGATATAATTCTGCCATACTATATAATGAAAGCAGTTTGTTTACATAAATTTCTATTAATCAAAGTTTATTGCCTCCAAAAACAGTATTACGGATGATTGTTACAGGCAAAGTAACTAACCGTCTCAGGTAGATTATATATAAGCACAGAACTCATAACCGTTGCCAGGGCAAAAATCCTGCAAAAATAAATGGCAAAAAACCATGTCAATCTATTGACAGCAATACTTTTACTTCCCAATCAAGATACCACGAATCACAATATTTGGAGATTTACCTGTCATCATATACATTTGACTTCCCAACACTTTCAAATCCCTCTGTATCAAGATAAAAGACAGATGTTTTAACTCCATCAATATCTACTTCGACCGGATCTCCCCAGACCCATATTCCTATTAGAACAATAAAAATTGAGCACCTTATCGATAACATGTTGAATGTGTCAAACAGAAGACACTAGAGAGAAAATGTAGCATATACCTTTAGTTTTAGTATCACGCATGTGCCCAACACCAAAACCTGCCAGTTTTGAACTTTCAAGTCAATAAGGAAGAAACAAAGTGCAAGAAAGGCAGCAAAATGTCGTATGATGAAATTACCCTCATAACATGAGAGAGATAGAAGCTGATTAAGTAGAAACGATTTTCCAGAACGATATGGACCAATAACCTGGAAAGAGAAGACAAACAACAAAAAGTGTAAGGGATGCATGTGGGTCCGTGGACAGCATTACTGATGAAGACAAAATTTGATAAATAAAAAAAGCTTTATGGCATGCACAAGAAGATATAAGACTGTTGAAGGGCAAACAGCCAGATGGTAATAAAGTAAATATCAATGTTTTAAGAACTAAAAGCCAAAACTTTAGATTCTCATTCAGCCATCTCCTATTAGACAAAAGGTGCAAAATTGAATTTTCCTAAAGTCGTTTGTTGATATGTCTTACAGCAACAGATGCAACCGGTGTGGTGATTCTCTCAATCGCCTCCAATCCTTCTCTAGAAAGGCGAAGTTTTGTGTGGCCGGGGTCTGGTTCTATTATAGGAAACCTGTACAAACGGAAAATCAAGTAATGAAACTACAATAAAACGCATGTGCATGTGTGTGTTTGTATGTGTTCAAAGACAGCTCTAGACTTGTCTCTTAAATTGGTTTAAATCCCAAACTTTAATCTTCATCCATATCTAATTTCATATACCCAAAGCAAACATTAAATTACATCTCCAAGAAAATATTTTTTGGAGGGAAAATTGCTGAGTGCAAAACAGAGCAAAAATAACTTTATACTCAATGTCATAGAAGCATCCATTCAAATACTGTTCATATAAGGCCAAAAGTAACGTAAGCATCGAGCCGATTACTGATTAGTACAATTTACTAATAATCCAGCAGATTAAAACAAAAGTCAGCAAGAATTCTAACAATTACGAAAATGCAGATAATTCTTGTTCTTAACAGACAAAAAATTCAATAATAAATCAGAAACACATCGCATTACCAAAACTCACGAATCATGTGAAACCTATACAAATGCACGTGAACCGAAAAATAAATAAAACAAAAAAAAGATAAGAGAAAAACTGAGAATGGAAAACTCACGCTTGATGATAATTTTCAATCGATGAACTATACGCGAAACAAGAAATCAAAATTAACAAAGCTGCGACCGGACTGAAAATCCGCATCTCCGATCTTCACAATGCGGTGTATCTATAAGAGATTCGCATACAAAAAATTGCGCAAACGAACAACGAACAAAAAAATTTAAAAGAAGTTTGAATTGGTAGGGTTTTGAAATTAAAATCAAAGATTATAAATTGAAAAATTTTAACTGGATTTCGGATCTTGAAAGTGGGAGGGAGGAATGAACTATCTTGATGTGATGGATTTGTGGAAGACTGGAAATTAGCTTTTTATAACTTCAAGAAAATCCAAAGTATATATATATAGTCTAGACTCTAGAGTAGGGGAAATTATTGCCGTTTTATTAGACACAACATATTATTATATACGGTAAATACGATTAACTCCAATTTGTATATGGTAAGTAAATTATATTTATTGAAATTTAAAAGAAATGACAAAATATTACATATCCCATATTGTAATGATGGATAATTGTAATTAGATGTTCAACATTGAGTTCTAACCGTTGACCCCCCCACCCTTAAATGGGGAGATGAATTTCACTAAAAGCTAATGCCTTTCTAATATATTATGTCAACAAAAATATCTTTATTTATTAACCTTTTTTAATTAAAGTTAGATGGCGAAATCTAATACTTTAATCCCTTGTGTTGGGTCGCGCAAAGAGAAGTTCTCTTCACAGTATCATCATCATTTCGAATCTTTTATCGCTCATAAAGTCATAATTCAGTTATCATTGTCCAACCAGAGTCGGATGTTCAGTAGATTTCGAATCTTTATAATCACATACTCCTTACTACTTTGTCCAATGAAAATGAGATTTTCAATAAATTTTGAATTTTTGTCGCATAAAATATCAGAAAACGCTTATTACTTGACTCAATCACCCTGAATAAAAATCTGCACCCGTGTTGATAGGGTCGAACCTTTATCCATTAATCAAAACCACTGGTAGCTTTCGAACCTTTGATACTAAATAAGAAATGTTGCTTGCTCATCAATTATCGTGCATATATTAAATCAGGCATTATATAATAAAAAAAAAAAAAAAAGAATTACGGTGAAATAAAAACTCGATTGTTACATATATTACAAATTTGTGAAAATCAATGCCACAAAAGTAACACAAATGAGTAAATTATCCAACTAAAAAAAAATAAGAATTTAAAGAAATAAAAAATAACTAATTTCTTTGAATAATCTCTACCACCTTAGCTCTATGCATAAACTGCTCTCTAGCCAAGACTCTCACTTTCTTCATATAAACTTCAAAATCCACAATCCCTTCCTCAACCGCTTTATCCAATACATACATCAAATCCTCCACAGCATTATCACTCGCCAAACACTCCATTACAATTTCCGATTTCCTATCCAAAGGTTCGAAAACTTCATCAATCCAAACAGACCCTTTATCGTAAACCCTCAACCAACTCATCACCTTATCAGATTCATCGCAAACTTCATTTACTCTCACCTTCAATTTTCTCCTTTCTCGATCGAGCTCAAGCACCAGATTTTCCAGATAATCACCTCGTTTCTGCAGTTCTACTTGAATCGCCGTTAAATTCTCGATATCTTCCTCAGATTTCGCCCTGATCGCCTCCGCGTCGTAGCAAATCATGCACGCGATCCGATCCATCGCCTCGATCTTCGACACCAGCGACGGATGTGTAGAACGCGATGAATCGGAGTAATAAAACGGATGATTGTGCGAAAATAGCTTGATCAAATTGTGCACGAGATCCGAAAGGTTGCACTTCGTAAACTGCCAGTTGTTCAGGTACGAAGAAATCGTAAGGCCTGAAGAATCGACAAACGGATGGTTCTGGTAAATCGGATACACAGAGCTTCTGACGTACACAGTCGGAGCTATCCGCGGGTATAATTCGTGGATCCATATGGTTACGGGTACGGGTAGCGTGAGATGAGAAGAAGATAATTCGCCATTAGCATAGAGAAGCTTAGCTTCAGTGCCATCGTTGTTGGTGAAGTAACCTATCGAAGGTCTGAGCGAAGGGTAGTTTTGGAACAGAGAGATAAGGTGTTGCCGGATTATCCATTTCTGTTCCGGGTCAGTGTAGGATAGGGCTAACGGGCCGGTGCAGAAAAGTGCATCTTCTATGAATCTGATTGGATTTAGAGAAGAATTTGCCATATTTGTTGGTAAATTTTGATTTCTTTTGCTAAAAGATTTGATACAGTTTGATGTTTATATATATGATTGAATTGAATTTATTTAAAGACTATAGGAAATCTGGGTCAATTTATTTTATATAAATAAAAGATAAGTTTACATAAAGTTTTGAATTGTTTTTTAGTTGCTTATTTTGCAAGTCTTTTTCTACTATATATAACTAATTAGTCAACATGACTCAGCAAGTGCAATATATAAATCATGTTAGATGGATAAGTTTTTGTATTTAATTTGTTTGTTTTGGTGATTTAGATGGAACATTTTTTCTAATCCTATTGTACTTCAAATTATAAGAACAAATAATAGGCTGGTTTACCTCTCTTGTGGTTTGCAGGCTATTACACAAGAGCGGGTTTACCCAGTGCGCACCCGAAAGGGTAGCGGCTGCGGGTTTCCCTCGTCATCCAAAAAAAAAAAAAATAGAAATTTCTCCATTTGTATTTGTTTTCAATCTATTTATTTCATTTGTAAAAGAAAATACATAATTTACTATTCTAGTCTTCATTTTTACGTTTTTAATAAATTTCAATCATTTCTAAAGTATAGTTTATATTTTATATCACCTTCTCTCTCACTTCTTTTCTCTTTCTATTTTATTTATTTAACACTCATCAAATCTAATACTACTACTAATCTAATCATTAAAGATCAATTATTTCACATTTATTAGTCATTAATTTCAATAATTTTTAAAACACAACTTAAAATATATTTCATACAAAATTAAATAAAAAAACCCATTCTTCATAAAAATTTAAAAATTAAAAATAAATTAGTAACAGCACATTAAAACAAAACCCAAAATTTTGGGCTCAGAAATTGGTTTTCCCACTCGAAAGCAACCGCCAAATCCCTATCCAGATTCAAAACTTCACAGAAAGGCAATAAATTTACTGTACCATACAATTGCCAAACTACACACCGCCAGAGTCGAACCTTTCTCTCTCCGATTTGACTCCTCTCACGAATCTCAGAGGTAATCAAAATATTTCTACTGTTCTTTGTTTGATTTTGGATCTATTGTTCTTTTTTCGGTTTACTTTATTTAGCGCATTGGATTTTGTTTGAAGATTTGACTCCAGGTAGTTTGCTCGATAGATTTTCCTTTTTATTTGGAGTTTTTTTGTGCTTAGAATTTGTTTTGTGTCTGTTAGCAACCGTTCATCCCCAGAAAAAGTCAGATCTGTTCTGGAATCGGACGTATCTGTAGGTTTTCTGATTTTGTTAGCATATTTTTTCTCGCGCTCTATGAATACGAATCGGAAAATCGAAGAGTACGGAATTTATGTTGATTGAAGAGAATAAAAATTTTAACAACGAATTATTATAAAATACTGCAAGACTATGGTAAAGCTTTGGGTGTGTATTTAATATGTTTATGTTTGGCCAGTGTCTTGCTGATAGTTATACCTTTCTTTTTTCTGTGAACTCATACTAGCTTTTTTTGCCTTTGTAGAAGCACATTGAAAATGATTTGCAAAGTTTGGTGTGCACCTGTATTTGTGTTTAATTGGCTCCTTGCTGTGAGCTTGTGGCATGATTAATATGTTTATATACCTTTTGGTTGAGTTTTGAAGGATAGAAAAATGGCTGGAAAAGGTGGAAAGGGGCTTGTGGCAGGGAAGACTATGGCAGCTGCAGCAGCTAACAAGGATAAGGACAAAAAGAGGCCAATTTCTCGTTCAGCCCGTGCTGGGCTCCAGGTATAAATTTCACCTTATGTTGACAAAACTTAATCGTTGCTAACTTTTCTAGTTTTAGTTTTGTCGATCTTAGTGAATGTAAGTGTTAAGGTTATCAAATTGCTAATAGACTTTAAATGCTGGAAGAAAATTGAACGTGTTGTAAATAAAGACAAGAAAGCAGCCTAACATATTTTTGACTAGGTAAACATTTATAGGGGTAACTGGTCAGTCAAGTTAAGCTTATTTTATCAAGTTAAGCTTCTCAGGCTCATGCCCGAGCCAAGCTCCAGCTCTAATTAGGAGCTCTCCAACAGCTTGCGAGTTCCTGTAATTTACATACACACACAGACACATATATATACATATTGAATTCAAATAAAAATATGTGACATTTTGTCTGTCTAAAATCACCAAAAAACAAGTCACAGAGAGACACTAGACTTAGTTGCCTGTTTTGTTGGTGTTGTTTTAAATACTGGTATAGTTTATTTAAGTTTGTAATCTCGCCGTAAATGACAGTGTTGAATTGGAACTACAAATGGGTTCTGTGCAAATCTAACGGGTCATTAGCAAACTCAAGCTGTAAATGCTTCGTTTTAATAGTAATTAGTTGATGTTGCTTTATTGTCAAATTACTGCATCGAGCAGGCGAAGCCACTTTATCAACAAATTATTGACAGTTTGGTTTTCACACTCACACAAGATTTTCTTTCTTGGTTTTAGTTCCCGGTGGGCAGAATTCATCGTCACCTCAAGTCAAGAACGAGTGCTCATGGGCGAGTTGGAGCCACAGCAGCAGTTTACTCAGCAGCCATTCTCGAATATTTGACTGCTGAAGTGCTCGAGTTGGCTGGAAACGCCAGCAAGGATCTGAAAGTGAAGAGGATAACACCAAGGCATTTACAGCTAGCCATTCGTGGGGATGAGGAACTTGATACCCTCATCAAAGGAACCATTGCTGGTGGTGGTGTGATTCCTCACATTCACAAATCCCTCATCAACAAAACCACCAAGGAATGAAAAAGGCTTAGTTTCATCTCATATTAGCTTCAGTTGTGATGCTAGTGTTTTATTGCTTTAGTAGGTGTGTGAGTTTAGGCATTAGAATTAATGTGCTTGAATGTTAATGCAGTTTGTTTGAAGAACCTAATCTGCTAGAATTTTCATTAGACCATCTATTTATTTACCCTTGGACATGATTTTGCATTGGCTATTGTTTCTTTTTAGTATATATATGATATGTATAATTATATATGTAGGGGTTAGTTTGAAAGTTGAATTATTGGGAATTATTTAATGATCAGGAAATTTTGAGACCTGGGAATGAGCAGTAAAACTGTAACAGTGGATATGCAACTCCCAAATTTTTCTAGTTTCTATTGTTTTTCCTATGTTGAAAGAGAATTAATTTTTTGAAAAACGTACAAACATCAATTGGTTGCAGGGTTAATTATTTCATTGCCAATTGTAATATTTCCTTAATTTTTGTCACTTTTAAATCGAAAATACAAATTTTAGCCACAAAAATGACGTAAGATAGTTTTAATTGAAATAAATCTCCTTTGAAACTTGAAATTCTATGTTTCATTGGAAATCTAGAGTTTAAGGTGAAAGGCGATAATTCGAACATAGTTGCAGAAAAAAATGGATTCCGATCATAATTGTAATGGAAAAAATTGCAACAAATAAACACAAAAAAGTGTAAAGAGGGCTTCTAGCTTCTTATTTCAATATTTTTTCAATTAATCATAATTTTTTTTTATTAAACTATGTTTTTAATTTATAGTATTTAGTTTAGAATTAGACCTTGTTTAACCAAACTCAAATGATGAGTGACTTATATTCTTGTAAATAGTCAACCAATTAAAAAAAAGAATATTTAAAAAGGTTAAAAATTAAAATCACATAATACTAATTTAATGAATTAGATTTGAATTGACATCCACAAAATTAAATCGGTTTTGGCTATATTGTAGTTGCATTGCTACAATGTGAAGCTAGTGGACAAAAAGCATCTTTGGGCTAATTATATTGGCCAATTAAAACAGCAAAAAAGAGAAGCTAAAACATCGCCTACTACTGATTATACATATCGTCTCACTCTATCTCTCCGCCGTCGCAAATCATGAACGCCACCGTCGTGCAGCCGTACAGATCTCTCTTTCCACCGCCGCGGATCAACCGGAGAATCACCATGCATAATCCTGTTCGATCAGTTCTCGCAGACAGAAACATGAATACATCCACAACTGATGGATTGAAACACGTGTACAGCGATAACTGGTTCGATCGTGTGGCCATTAACCATCTCTCTCAGAGTTTACAAGCTTCAACAGGTTCATTCATATATATATATATATATATATATTGCATAAAATTACTGTATAATTCTGTGCGTTTCCTTGCTACTGAAACTGAATGATCATGTCTTCTGCGTGGGTTGGATAATTAGGACGGTAATTACAAGTGCTTAATTAATTAATTAACAGGCACACACACACACACAAACACGGATGTGTGTGTGTTTCTCTTCCTCTGTTTGATGAATTACATATAACTAGGGTTGAGAAGTAGCAAGAGCGGGTATGATGGGCTCGTAGAAGCTGCAACAATGGCGTCTCAGTGCTTCAATCCAATTGAACAACGAAAACTTATTGTTCAAACTCTTGAGACCGCCATTCCTGGACCTATACTTTCCTTGGCAAGTTCTTCATCTTCTTCTCTCTTCTACCTCTATAATATTTATTTCGATATATATATATATATATATATTATAAAAAAGCTAATATAAGATGAAATGCCATTTGACGAACAAATCTATTTGTTTTATAATTAATAATAATGCATAGCATAATGAATTAATTAAGATCATACCCGTATGAAATCCTTTGGATTTTCTACTGTAAATTTGTATTTTATCTTATAATTCGTTTAATTCAAACGTATAAAATACTTTCTTATGTATAAATATTTTTATGAATGAATTGATATTATAAGAATCAATATAATAATTTATTTTTGTTAGCAGATCAAGACAATTCTGCCACAATCTAAATTTACAAGAGAATATTTTGCCGTCTTCACAACCATTTTCTTTGCTTGGCTTATGGGTCCCTGTGAGGTTTGAAACAATTATTCAAATACTTTGTTTCATATATTGCACTAAGAAGTACTACATATTTGGATCTATTAAAATCCTAATATGTAATACATTTGAAAATTCCAAAAGAGTACTCTCATATCAAATATTTTTTTTCTTTTATTTAGTTGATAAATAACATAAATCATACCTAATTTAATATTTAGGTGAGAGAGTCGGAGTTTGATGGAAGAAAAGAGAAAAATGTTGTGTATGTACCAAAATGCAGGTATATTTTTTCCATCTTTCATTCGAGATTAAATTATCCAGACCCGATTCGAATAATTGAAAACCCGATAGAAAATTATTATCTAAATTTGATTCAGTTAACCTGTTTTATTGCAAGATAAAATTATAAATGCGTGTATAAAAGAATTTATTAAAATAATAATAGTATTTTAGAAAGTAGGTCTATTATTGCCCAATCTTTTTCTAATTTGTTATCATGATAAACACAAATATAATAATTTGGATCAGATTTTTGGAGGAGACAAATTGTGTAGGAATGTGCACTAACCTTTGCAAGATGCCATCTCAAACGTTCATTAAGGACTCTTTGGGTATGCCAATCAATATGGTTCCAAGTAAGAAGTACTATTTCACTATCACTTGTGTTTTTTATTTATTAATTTAACTATATATATGTATATTATTTATTTATTAGTTTATTTAAATAATGTTGTATAGTAAACATGATACTAAATATTTTGTTACTAGAATGGATCACACTCTTTTGACCCTGAAAAAATATCTTTTAAATTTATTAATTTCATAAATTCATTTATATTTAATTTTTTCTTCAGATTTTGATGATATGAGCTGTGAAATGAGATTTGGAGAGGAGCCCCCACCACAATCTATTGATCCAGCATTCACACAGCCATGTTACAAGCAATGTAATAATTCTTTAAACTTCATTTTATTGCAATTTTTTCACTATAAAATACATAAAATCTTTTTTATTTTTAATGATATTTATGCAGGCAAGGCAATTAAAAATCACCACCACAAGAACTGCACAAGCTAATTTACTATAGAGTATCGAGAATAAGTTCAATTATATTATTGTTCTATGACACCAGTCTATCTCGCCACAACTATTACTTTTTAATATATGAAAATATTCATTTAAGAAAAATTAAAAATTGCGAGTGATAACTTTGAAAAATTGCAAATTTACTACAGTTTTATTGTCACAGGGACCCTTTTTTAATATAAAATTTTATAATATATCAGATCATAGCATATAGAGTCAATCTGTGAGATTATTTTTGATAACACTTGTCATTAACTATAATATATTGATTTAATTGAATTTGATATATTATAGGATATGGTCAAGTAGTTGATAATTTGAATGAGAAATTAATAAATGAAATTGAGAAATAATGAATTGAGTAGAAAAGTGAATTTAGAGAGAATGAATAATAGTTGTAGGGTTTAAGGGCAGCAATGATGGGATTTTCACAGTGTCTCCCACTTAATCAAGTCTCACAATTTTGTGTATATTTTCTGTCTGGTTTTGATGTGTATTTATGCACATGTTTTATACAACTTTTGATATATTTGCATTGTAGTATACATACATCATAACCTCTAATGCACGGACACTCCAGAAATTCAACACGTATGGTGTCGGACACGTGTCGGACGCGGACACGGCTCCGACACGGCTCCGACACGTGTCCGACACGCCTAATTGGTGTCCAGAATTTGGAGACGTTTCGGACACGGCATGTGAAGTGTCGGACACGGCCATATGGAGTGTCCGACACGGATTGGACACTTGTGCCAAATTTTTGAAAAAATTATATTGTATGGGGTCCAATGCAATTTAGAAAAAATCTATAATATAGAAAACTACTTCTCCTTGTTCTTCAATCGAAGGGGTGATGTCGTCGTCTTTTACTTCCGTCTCCAATCCAACAAAGGTTTTGATCTCTTTATACTTCTACAATATATTCAACATATACTCTAGAATCCCTAAATTTCTAAATCCCTAATTTTGAATCCAAATTCGTATGCATTACCAAGTAATCAAGTATACTATATTACATAGCCAATACCTAAGGCTTCATTGTCGAGAACCCAATTAATTTCATCCCCCATCACCTGTTCGACAGAAAGCCCCAATTAACTCAACTTTGTCTTGAATTCCGAAAATTATATAATGAATGTTATTGTGGTTGCTTGCGATGGATGCTTCATTTTAAGATTTATGTTATGACGGATGCTTGACCACCTCAATTAATCAACCTATTAACAATGATTTGAACATATGAGTTTTAATAGCTTAGTCCCTTATTTAGTTACTTATAAATTTATTTCATTTACAATCTATTGCTACTTAATTTATATTTATGTATTTGTGATAAAATGTGTAAATATTACTCATTGGGACGTGGATATTTTTGGGTTGGAGACGTGATTATTTTTATTTTGTATTTGCTAGACTTATTAAGTAATGATTAGTAGTTTACTTTCATAACATATTAAGTCTTACAAAGAAGCAAGTAAACTATATATATATATATATTTTATATATATACAAGTGCCGTGTCCTAGGTTTTTTGAAAAATATCGTGTCCCGTGTCCGTGTCGTGTCGTGCGCCGTGTCCCGTGTCCGTGCATCACCGATCATAACTAATTTGCGGCTTATAAATTTATGTTTTTTAATTCAATTAAAAAAATTTAAGACTAACATCATTCTGTATAAAGGATTTAAGAGTAGTTAACAAATACAAACAAATGTGTAAATAATTTGCTTATTTAGTTAAGAATATTTAACCTTATTTTATAGTTACATACAAATTAATTAAGAACTAAGAATATATATTCTTCTATGGTTATGTAGAGTTTTGTGATAATATAATTCATATTACTTATTCATGTTAATCAAATCATATGAGTTTCTTTTGGCTATGAAAATCAAGAAAAGTCAAATGGTTCATGACAATTCAAGCCCTTAAAGTTCTTCGAGATATTTATTTATTGAATTTATTAAGAAATATTTTTTGGTTACTTCAACCTTTAGCTTCAAAAAGCTTTAATAATGAGCTTTATAATTTCTAGAAATAGCATAGAACCTAAAGAATAGATAAAATATTAAATTTGAAAAAAAGTATCAAATTTATTTTCTTTAAGATTTCACTTCATTTTAACATTTATCAATTAAATATAAGAAGAAAAAAACACAACACCAATAATCATTATTATTTAATAAATGGGCCTATGCATGACAAATTGGTTCGGATTATGGGCCTAATATACTAGAGTTAATGGGTTGAGTCCAATTGGATTATCAAAATAGGCCCAACTTTATATATTTAGTATCTATGGGTTAATGGACCTCTGTGAACTACAAGGGACATAAAAGCCCATACAAGAAAAATACTATATGCAATTATCTCGATATAGTACATGATATTGAATGTGGTAATTGAAATTCACATTCAATGATGTGTACTATATTTGGACTATTGATCTTGATTTGGTATAGAAATTTTCATAAAACGACATTAATTGAAAATATTCAGATAAAATTAAGTAGGGCCAAACTGAATATTTAAATAATATATCATTAGTTTCACTATAACTGATAATATTATAACATTCATTTTAGAATTTTAATTTGAAATATTATTTAATATACTTGTTTTGTATCATCACATAGTATCTGCATTGTGATAAATGTGGAACAATATACTATTAACTATACCAAAAGTTTAAATAATCATAACATGTTTTAAGATTGGAATTATTAGTGGATACATTCTCTAAAGGGAAATGTGTATCCATAATTGAAGATAAGTACAAAGCAATGGCATGTTCTAATGCCAGAGCACCATATGCTTGTGTCCTTTAGGGATGAGAAGGACCCCATTGGCTATACTTATTAGAAATTTGATCAAAAATTCAAATTTTATAGAAACTCAAATTATATTTGTTTTATCATAGGGTCAATTTTACTTAAAACCAGACGTAATATATATATATATATATATGAATTTGATATGGGTAATATACTCTGAGTGTGTATCGGTAAGACGCGAACAGTATTCAGCTTCTGCTACTTAAGTAAAAAAAAAATCTTTCAAAAATTCGAAAAATATTGAATAATTTGAATGAGGTTATTTGGCTAGATTAGATATCAACTTATTATCATCAATATCTTGGCATGGCTCTCTATCAAGCATGATCATTAACAGCTAAAAAGTGACTATAATTGATTTTGTTTCTTCACATGGTAGTCCCATTTCTTAGTTGATAATGTAGGTCCATTTCTATCTTGAGACTCATGTGACTGACTATAGTTAGAGGTATGTTTATCAACAATATGTTCATTTCTTTTTGCTACATACAAAAGGAGATGTTGTCACATCTTTACTTCATTTCAAAATATATATATTGATAAATTAATATGTGTAGATATAATTTATTGTAGGATAAAAGATTCGTTCTAAAAAACCCACCAAATACTAACCAAATCAAATGTTTTTTTAATCTAAAAATACAGTTATATTCATCACTATAAGTACAGGTGATGAAACATAAATAACAATTAACAACCATTAATGATTAATTAGTTCCAAAATTGGTTACATAGGTGAAACTCATACCAAAAACCTCACATTTTAGGGACCTCAGCTTGAGAAAGACATAATTGTCAGCAAATCACATGTTTAGTATTGCTTATTATAGGACCATCTTATTGTTCCATTTTTGCATTAATTTAAATGAAAAAAATTAGTATATTTGTTGTTAAATTATATAATACCATATCAAACCACATAAGTGAGGAGATATGCATAGTCAAATTCTAGTGGATATGCATACTTAAATGCTTTAAATTTAATTAAAAAGGTTAAAAATAATATATATAGAGACATTTTCACATATGCATATCATTGTAAACCTCACTCATGTATTAATACATTGTACTAAAAAAAGTGACCATTAGTTATCTTTCCCATTAATCAAAGCACTAACCAAAGAGTAAAAAGAAAATAGAATCATACAAATAGCAAATTACTAACTTATTAAGACAACCCTCTGTTTTATGTCACAACAAAAAATTCAGAAAACCAACTTCCTCCTGTGGACTATGGATGATGATATTATGTTTCCAGATGACAATTCTGCAAGATCTCGAATAGTCTCGCCGATTAAATCCTTGAATATCATCCGTTCGATGTACAAGATCGCCTCCGACATCTCGACAGGGGAATCATCCCAGCCGTTGATTCTGTCTCCAGCTAGGTCTTTCTTCAGAACACCACAAATGCTCTCAAACAAATCATCAGCAGATTCTCGTTCTCGCAATCTTAAAAATTGCGACCAAACACAATCGAGGGTCGGGTTTCGATTCGTCTTCCATGGAGGCAACTTTCTGTATCCATCGAAAATTTCAGTGATTATGTCAAAAACCAGTTTTCTTCGAAGCTTCGACAATTTGGATGTGTCTTTGCCTTTAAGGTATTGTTGCTTCTCGAGTAATAAAAAGACATCTGACTCTTCTGGGAGGTAATGGAATGCTCTTAGGATGTCTGAAATGTACTCATAATCACAATCTTGAGATGATATTTCTTCGGGTTTTGACCGGATTGGCGAAACCATAGGGCTCCATGACTCGTATTCCAATTCACAAGCAATATCTGTTACATTATTAAACGAAAACTACTCTGATTAGGCTATACAACACATGTTGTTAATAAGATATAGTAAGTTAACAACTATTACAGTCAACTAAGATTACAAAGAAAGTAGAGAAAGAAGTTAAAGTAGAAGTAAATTATATAGTTACATTATTCAAAATAAATGCTCAGAATTGGAAGCATCTTGAAGTACTTTTTTTGCAGTTTGATAAAAACAAAAGGGTTAGTCTACTATCATTTTCAGAACCAGAAAATGTCTTCACAAAATCCAATCCTTCATAAGTTGGGTTTCTTCTTTGAAGATTAATGACTCTCATAGAGGACCACAAAGACCAGGTGTTTGTGGTCACCAGTGTCCGTTCATAAGCAAATCGGAAAATTATTGAGTTCAGATTTGGTTCCACATTATCCAGACCAGCTAACCAAGACGGGGCTCTGGCGGTTAGAAATTTCATATCGAATTAATCCTACAAATTAGATAACGAAAAAAACCCAGATACAACCCGGTTTGGAATATGGGTTATTATATTAGACGATAAGACTACACGATAATTAACCATTTAATGTAGAAGTTATCTATTCCAGGTTAACTAATCCAGTTGTCTTATGTGCCAGAAAACTATGCAAGTAAGGAAATTTGGGCATTCACCAGTCATTTTCCCAATTAATCACTCAATTGATTACGTACAGTTCTAAAAACAGAGGCTCCATTAATGACTTCGATCTGTTGGGATGAACGACATTGTCATACTACAACCCTACACAATAAAATACCACTTCTCATCCAATCAAATTTCACCCAAAAACCTTATTTCAATTTCCCACATTTAAGAACTACTGCACCTTGCAGCAAAATTATATAAAAAAGAACTGTAAATCTCGAGCTAAAGCCTAGTAAAAGTACAGCCTATAGCTAACATAGCCTTCAGAAACTGTCCTAAATTAATTTAGACTAAAATCTCTAAACTTCATTAATGAACTCTAATATGAATTCATAAACAAACACACAGACTTAAAGATGTACCTTTGAAATCGATGTTTCGTTTTGTTGTAATAGGCGAAGGGGTTAAAGACTCGTCCCTATAGAACGATGAATCGAGAACGGATACTGGGCTCGGTTGTGCATCTGTTGCAGTCATTTCAGCTATGCTGTGAAGCAGCTTATCACATCTCTCCAATATATTTCTCCCTTCTTTCAGTTCCTCTGTTTTTGTCCTCTGTATTTGTCACCATATTAATCAAAGTGATTAGCTTGTAATTAACATTAATTAAGTTAATTAAATGTGCATTATTAGTTTAGTACATTTTTTTACCTCTGTATCAGTGGAAGTAGTGATAGTACTGCTCCCAGAAATGGATGAGGATTCATCTTCTGCAGCAACAATGGTCATGATCTTCTCTTTCTGATAAATCGAGGGTGTTGCTTTCTTGCTCCTAGGCGATCGATTATTGACCGTTTGATCGGGTCCGTTTCTTCTGGGATTAAGCTTGGGTGAGTGAAGTGAAGAGATTTTCCTCTCAGTTTCAACCTTCAATGGTTTAGGTTTTACCAGTGAGTTTGATCGCCTACCAATCGCATTGCTTTCGCTTCGAGTCATCGAATTTGGACTACGTAAGTTCCGGTCAGGCCGAGGACTTGCCGCCGGCGAAATTTCGCCGGGAGAGTTGTAATTCCGGCTAACGCCACGGTTTTGATTTCTACCGTTCGACGGTGAATACTCGTTTCCTTTCCTCCGGTTATTCGGAGATGAAGTTGGAAGTCTCGAAGGTTTCATAACGACGATTGGTGAGTCGTCGTGAACGAAGTTCCAGTTACTTACATGATTTTTCTCCGATGATATTCTAGAGTGCAAAAGTCCTTTGAGCTGCAAAGCTTCGAGGATTTGTCTCAATGTCTCTAAATCCTTTGACGGCTCTTCTACTCCTCTCATCTTCAATCTGTTTCCAATCTCGCCGTAGATTGATACGCTCTGTTTTGGCTCGGGGAAAATGTCGCCGGAATCGAAGAAGCTTTTCCGGTGCTGCGTTTTCCACGGTGGTGAAGAATTAAATCCGCCTCTGTTCATTCCTTTAGGCGGTACAAGTTCCGCCTTCTGGTTCCTCCGGTCTGCATAATGTGCGTTTACTGGCTTGTTGCTGTTAACAATCTTGGTGACATTGTTAAGAACAGAATGCGATTGATTGGAGGAGAAATTGGTTCCTTCTGCGGTGAATCGAGATTGAAAGAGATCTCTGGAGACTCTCGATTCAGAAGCGGATCTCCGGAGCTCCGGCTTCTTCTCCAGTGAACTAGGCAACGGCTCAAGCCCCATGAGCCTGGCGATAACGCTTGGAGATCGATTCTGTTGGTTGTTGTCATCTGTAGCATCGCTCACAACACTGTCGCAACGATTGACCGCCAATAATGAACCTGTACGGATCTCCTTGGGGTGGAGACCTCCTTTAGCATCAGTCGTAGCTCTGCTGTCTAGAGACAGCCTTGGGGCTTCTTTGGAGAATTTCCACGAGGCTTTGGTGCCATCTTTCGATCCGAAAATCGGAAATGGAAGAGGCGATTTAGGCGGTGGCAAATCCGAAATAGCCGTCGGAAACGGCGATCGGAGCTCCGACTGGTCCGGATAAGGCTCTATAAGCTTTCCTAATTCTCTCGAAACCGCCGGCGACGGTGGACCGGACACCTCCGACTCCGACGTCGTATCAGTGACCTAACAAACAATTGAAAAAACGATTACTATCATTATTATCGCAATTGAATTGTTGAAGAAATTGGATTGAAGATACGAACGAAACTGTAATCTTACTGGTGAAGAAGGGAGACGCTTGGCAGAATAGATTCGTTTGCCATTGAAAATCTGATTTGGATCGAAGATTTGAAGAAAACCAGCCATACAACCACCACCCATTTGCTTCTCTAAATTCTTCTGCTCTTTCACCATACCCGTCGTCATTTTCCGGCCACTGACGTCACTTTCCGGTAATCCTCACTCTCTTTCAATTTATAAACACTCTTTATTTATGACATTTGGGGTTCTTTCTTTCTCTCTCTGTGAGTAAAATAACTCCCGCTTTCTGCTCTTTTAAAGAGTGGACGAAGTAAATAGTAGTGGGATTGAGGTTTCGCTAAACTCACGGGTGGGTTATTTTTACCCCGTCCTTGTACTTTCAGATATTACATATCAGCCCCTACAAAAAGGGTTATTTTCACATAGGGCCAGTTTGAACTTTGAAGGCCGACTATTATAAATTTAACTAAGCTTAACAGTATTTTTTATATTTGAATAAATTTTGAATATCTATTTAATTAGTTAAAAATAATAAAATATGTATAAAATAATTAAATTACTCGAGCTCAACTGCTGTTCGATTTTGATTAAAGTTTATTTGAACTCATTTGATTAATAATCAAATTAAATTCAAATACAATTTTTAAAGTTCAATTAGATTCAAATAAGTTCGAAATACTGTATTTTCGACTCGTTTACACTCTTTATCTATTTAAAAAATATATTAAATATTACTCTGCAAAAAGCCAAAAGATTTTACTCTTCCAAACTATGATAAATACTGTTGATTTAACTGAAAACTGTTGTTCATAAGATCACACATTTTTTCCTATTTTTATTTATAAAAGAAATTGTAATAAATGTGAGTTTCATAAACCTCACATTTCTCTGACAAATTATCTATCGGGTTTGAAATGTAGTGTCGATGGTCAGTACGTATCAAAATATGTACCATAACAAATTTATTACATTAGTCCTTTCTTTAATAATTGAATCTTCTTCCATCAACCACACAAAAATTATTAATCTCTATCAGTAGATGATACATCTTTCTTTTATAATTTTAAATACGATTATAAAAAACCCCGATTGATAAATATCTAAGTTTTAGATATGATCGATTCAAAATATCAAATTTATTTGTTGGAAGTATTTTATTTCTCAATGGATCGACCCATTATAAATAAAAATCGATTCGGCCCAATATAATTTTACACATTTTCTTTTAGTATTCCAAACTTTTAGTTTCATACATTTTTAATAAACTTATATTGATTTCTAAATTTAAAGCAAGGTCCCCTAATTGTATGGATTATTGCTTAAGTATTTTTAACAAAATATATAAATCATTAGCCATGACACAACACAATCTACGCAGTATTTGGCTCATATATAGAAAAACATTGTAAAATATATATATATATATATATATATATATATATATATATATATATATGCGTGTGTATAAGATTTTAGTTTCATCATATACTAGAAATTATACACTCGTGGAAGTATATATTAAAACAATAATATACATTATGAATAAGAGATAGAAACGTGTACAAGGATCTAACTAATTAAAATGGAAGTATTTGAAAATAATATGCATAAATATAATTTGATCCAAATAAATTACAAATAATCATAAAATAGAAAATAAATATAAAAGGGATGTTTATTTTGTAAAATATTATATATTTATATATATATTGGTGTATTTCAAGTCCCAAGGCGATAGTTATTTGATGAAGCTAAGGTTAAGACTCAAGACATAATATTCCATTTCCAACCTGAAAGCTCAGCACATGTTATCTCACCGCCCCCTTTTCTACTATCCTACGCCGGTCCTCTACAGTCTACACACACATTATATAATTATATTAATACATATATATATAAATATTCTTCCATTTTCCACTAAATTCCATACAATCCCTCCTTATCATACTCCACCATCTATATATTCAACTTTATTAAAGCAAAAAAGATAGACAATTAAGGCAATATCTATATTTGTTTTTGAACATTTATTTATCTTATGTTGTTATATATATTGTTATAAAGCCATTTTTGGCAGTAAATATCTTCAAATAAAGACAGATCACAATTACATTTGGTGAATCAATATCACAATCCAAATTATCCTTAACAGTTTTTAAAAAATATAATCATTTTAATCGCAACTATTTACGTGATATAATGTAAAAATAATTATGTATGTATAACTCATACATATAGAATATTTAAAGATTATCTATAATAGAATATTGCTTTTGATGCACTATTAATTTATTAATTTTTTTATTTAAATTTTGGGAGTAGGTTGAATATAGTAAACATATAATAGTGAGTTGGGGGTGAAGGGAAATGTGCCCCCATCTTCATACAATGCATCATCCCATGCATATCCCACGTGCTTAGGGAATCATTTCTGCAAAAACTATATATATATATATATATGTATATATATTATTATAATATATAGCAAATATATATATTAAGTAGTATAGTGATTGGGTTAAAATGAATTTGGGAATGCTGAAACAATGATGAACAAGGATGGGGATTCTGATTCCTCTGGGGTTTAGTACTTGGACCACTTTGAATACTGTTTACTTTCCTCTTATACTGTGCAAATCTGTCTCATATATATCTATATCTATATCTATATAACCAAAATATGATATATATATTTATGCTATGGTTTAAATCAGGGTTTTTTTAACTATAACAAAATTTTGTTGATTATATTGGGTCAAAAAAAGAAAAACAATAGAACATAAAGTGCTTTCACGTGACTTGGGAATTTGATTTATAGTATGTTCCAAATAGTGGGTGACAAACTTTTAAGTTTTTTTTTACAAAAGGGAATATCACATATATATATATATCACTACTTAGAAATATTCATTATACTAAGATCATATTATCTTAGGGTTCTTAATCATGTGAAAAAAAATTACTTACTGTCAAATAGTAACTTACATTAGATTAATGAGGTAATTAAAGAGGACAAATAGTACACAAAGGCGGTGGTTTAAAAGTTAACGGTCCTCTTAGGTTTCAGCACTGTGTTTTATTACAAGTACACTATTTATTACAATGTACAATGAATCATTGAATGAATAGAAAAATACCCAATTCCACTATACTTGGGAATCGTAATATATATATATATATATATATCAATTTACTTCTCTTTTATCCATGCTCCCCACATTCCCACTATCACATGCAGCTCTTTAGAGAACAATAATCTAATCCCATATAAATTGGTGATTCTTGCTAATTGAGACTTGACAATTTTATTTTTAATAGTCAAATTGACAAGTTGGAGAATTGTTATAAACAAAGCAAATATTACTCAACGGCAAGCTGCATGATTCAGATTTCCATATATATAATATAATATAATATAATATTGATTTGGTTTCAAAGTCCAAAAAAAAAAAAAACGTATTATGACCTCATAACTCTAACTTTATGATTTAACCCTTAATTATTCTTTATTTTTACGTGCAAAACCCAATTTTTTAATTCTTAAATTAATTTCAACTTTATATTACAAATTTACAATATCATGATTTAAATTAATTTTGTAATGATAGTTATCACAGGTTCACTTATCCCAATTTATTTATCTATTAAAAAAGAAACATATCTTTAATCTGGGGCAGAGTTATAGGCTGACCATATTAGTTTATCTTTTCATTTGTTTGATAGTAACCCTGTAAACTTGCCTAGGTTACATTCCTTTGACCCATTATTTTATTTTAGTGTTTATATTCAAGAGATAATAGTTTTATTATTTAAATACCAAAAATAATAAGTCGAAAGTTTTTTAAATAATATGGGCTATATAAGTCGACAAATACAAATTGATAATTTCTTAATCATAGACCACACAAATCTTGTGATAATAATTTATGAACATGCCAAAAGACTTCACTATAGTTATGGGCCCAGGCCCATCAAGAATCATATTGGGCCAATCAACATTATATTTTTCACCATATTAATATTAGCTTCGGAGGAACAAAAATAATATATATTTAGGCCCATATCATAGCATAGATTTGTGACAAAAGGCCTTTCTTATTTTATTTTTCAGTTTCTGGGTCATTTTTCTGGGCTGAGCTCATTTATTCACAAGTTATAGCCCATTATTTGGCCCAATTTATAAAAAGGCCCAAAAATTTATTCTTCAAAAACATTAAACATAAAATTATAAAAAAAAAATCAAACGATACTCTCACTCTTACTCTTCTGCTCATCATCTACACCTTCATACGCAGAATTATGCACCGATTTCTCGAACTTCTCCCCGTCTCCCCACAGCGCGTACGCCTCCTCGCCGTGCACGGCCTCGTCTCCGCCGGCGAGCTCTTCTTCCGACATTCTCAAAGGAACTATAAGCCTGATCACCAGACAGATCAAGCTCGTCGTGATAATGTTTACTCCTACGATGAACACAACTCCGAGGATCTGGATCCCCATTTGCTTGAATCCTGCCCTGACCTGCCCGGTTTGGAAGCCGTAAGCTAGGCCGATGTAGTGCTGCCAATTCGTGGCGAGATAGAAGAGACGGCTGAGTTTAGGGTTTGCGAAAAAGCCGGTGCAGAGGCCGCCTAGGGTTCCTGCTACAGCGTGGGTGTGGAAAACGGCCATCGTGTCGTCGACTTGCTTGAGGAGCCATATCTTCTTGTGGAGAACCATCATTGTGAACCAAGGTATGGACCCTGATAGTAGCCCCATTATTATTGCTGCCCATCCTTGCACCACCCCTGCTCAAGATCAAAAATCAATCTGTCAGGATCGAGCTAAAGACGTGTGGGGTAATTTGGTAATTCAATCAAATAGGAAAGGGTGGGAAAGTAATTACACATCCAACTAATATAAAAAGGGGGAAATGGAAGTTAGAAGCAGTTTTGGAAGTTCATTGACAGCACGTTAGCTTGTTCTTTAGGGTTCCTTCTTATCTTCTTCAATCCTTCTATCTTCTTCTATAAACTGGTTCAATCCTTACAAATGGCCATCAGAGCGATCGATCCTAGGGAGAATTCAAGGCAATTAACAGAGGCACAAACGAGAGTTGTTCGATTGGAGAATTTGGAACAACGATTGGATGAATTCACCACATCATTCGATATGAGATTGCGAAGACAAAAGGACGAAATCATTTGTGAATTTAAGAGGCTTATGCAAGAGCAAATGGAAGCATTAAAACAAAGATTGGGAATAGCAGAGGTGTTCGCGAACGAGGTGTTCGAGGAAATGCCTAAGCCGATAGATGCAAAAGCTCTTCAATTCTCTGTCGAAAAGAAGTCTTCCACTCAAGCTGCAATACAACAGGTGAGTGATAAATTGCCTGATCATATGGTGATTGATGAAATGCCTCAATCGATTGATATAGGTAGTTTACATTCAAATGAAGATTTTGTTGAGTATAATGTTCCTACCGAAACAGTCGTTAGAGTACTTGACGAGTTGGCTACAAAGGAGTTAGGGGTTATGGATTTTGTAGGGAATAGTAGGAAAGTTCAGTCCACAATTATTCAAAAAGTTTCGACAATAGGAATGGATCCTTTCAACTTAATGAATTCATATCACAACTCGAGTACGACCGGACGAGTTGAACACCTGACTCCTGAGACAAATTCTGTCCATTTCACCGTTGATCGTGCATATTGTCTTAATGAAAAAAGGAGTAGGGAAGGGAAAGATCAACTTAATAGTCTAATTAAACAGCCGGAACGACCACTTCCGCAGCCCGAACCACCACCACCATATAGTGAGTACAAGCTGCCATGGTGGACTTCAATATTGAATTCATATGTTTATGGAGATTTGATGCATCAGAAGAAGGAAAATGGCTTGGTGTGTGGGAGTTGTAAAGAGAGTTGTGATTCTAAACATTATGAATACTCTAAGGAAGAGAGCTTCATCATTTGAGAAAAGTGCTTCAAAGATGGTAACTATGATAAGAACAAATCAGTTGATGATTTCAAGTTAAAAAACAGCAGTGATAGAGCGAAGCAGAACCTTTACTTCTTATAGAATCTGTTCTAAAGCATGGAGACAACTGGGATTTTGTAGTTAAGGATGTTCAGACAAAGAGTAAACTGGATTGTATAGCAAAGCTTATAGACCTTCCTTTTGGTGATCTTATGTTCGGGGCTGCCCAGAGAAAGCGTGGATATATGGATGTTACTGTTGATATTAGTTACTCTAAACCAATTGAGTTAGTTTCTAATGAACCACAAGAATCTTTGAAGCAAGAGGACAAGAGCCTTGAACTAAAAGATAATGATCAGCAGAATGGAGATACCAAGGATGAGATCCACCGGCGAAAATGGTATGCAGGGAACCCTCTTCAAATGTTGGAAGTTCTTTGAGGAAACAGGAAGTTGTTGTGGACCATCACCAGTACATTGAATCGATTCAGCAAGGATGGATTGTCGACCTAGATGCGATATTGAATACGTAAGAACGGCAGGCATGTTGTTTGGTATTGAATGATTTCAAGGCTTTATCAAGTAGAGGTTTGGGGACAAACCTCTTACAAGGGGGGAGATTTGTCAGGATCGAGCTAAAGACGTGTGGGGTAATTTGGTAATTCAATCAAATAGGAAAGGGTGGGAAAGTAATTACACATCCAACTAATATAAAAAGGGGGGAAATGGAAGTTAGAAGCAGTTTTGGAAGTTCATTGACAGTACGTTCTTAGCTTGTTCTTTAGGGTTCCTTCTTATCTTCTTCAATCCTTCTATCTTCTTCTATAAACTGGTTCAATCCTTACACAATCGAAAATTGCATCTTCAGTTATTTTATACTAGCCAAATTATCAATTTCGTGATTTCTAGTATATATTTTGTGGCCATGTTCTTATAAGATTTGACCTGCAGCAGGGGTAATGCAAACTAAGCCAGTAATCATCCCTTGTGTAGCACCAATAACAGAGGGCTTTCCGAAGAACATTATGTCTAAAAGGAGCCAAGTGAGCAAGCTTGTAGCAGCACAAATATGGGTATTGATAACGGCTAGTGAGGCATCAATGCTAGCCATGTATGGATCTCCACCGTTGAATCCGGTCCATCCCATCCATAGCAACCCTGCTCCGGCAAGCATCAGTAGGATGTTGTTTGGCGGGAATCTTTCACGATCCCTCGTTGTCCTTGGCCCCACCTGCACTCGTCACCAATCGATCTTAATCTATTTGAAAAAATCACACAAAATACATACTTTATGTTAGTAAACTTTTTACCCAATAAGCTGCAGTGAATCCAGCCACTCCAGAGGAGAGATGGATAACAAATCCACCAGAGTAGTCAATAAGCCCCATAGTAGCCAACCAGCCATTAGGACACCAGATACTAAATGCACCAATTGTGTAAGAGAATGTGAGCCAAAGTGGCACAAATAGCATCCATGCTATGAAATTCATTCTCCCAAGCAAAGCTCCACCAATCAGTATCACAGTGATTGCAGCAAACACAAACTGAAAGTAAACCATTGTAGCATTTGGAAATTTGTAACCAAAGGCTTGTTTCAACAAGACATGTTGATCTAGTGCATCATCGATTTTTCCAAGGAACGGTAGAAATGTGTGCCCGAATGACATTTGGTATCCCCACCCGACCCAACAAACCAAGACGGCTGCAAAGGCGTAAAGGGCCATAAAGGCCGAATTTACGGCCCATTTCTTTTTCACGATGCTACCGTATAGTATAACAAGGCCCGGTACGCTCTGAAGGCCCACCATTGTGGCTGCAGTGAGTTGCCATGCATTGTCACCTTTGTTCATCCATGCAGGATTAGCCTCGTCGGGTATGAGGTTAGCCGGTAGCCATGAGTAATCCGGGTTAGCCATCTTGTGAAGCCCCGGTTTTGGCCCGTTTCGATATTTTTTTTTTTATCCTTAGGCCTTAGATATTGAGGAATGATGAAAGAGGTGAAGATAATGAATGAATTGTGTGAAGTTTGCCTTTTTATTTAGCTAGAGGAGGTTTTTAGGACATCCTTGTTGTATGTCTGGAAATTGGATTATGCAGTTTGGGGTTAACTTACATGAAAGCCCTTCATTTACCAAGGTTTATAGAGATAATTGTGCTTTAGGATTGAGGTTAATGTAGTAATTAGATAAGAAGATTATGACAAAAACAGGGTTGTAAGTACTTTTATTGACTGAGAATCCAATGGTTAAGTTGTTTTAGTGAAATTTTCTTGTGGAGAATTAGACAGGTTGTCTTTCTTGTGGATTTTGTTTGAGTAATCCAATGGATGGTTTAGTATTAGAAAGAATAAAAATATTTCTTGTTATTATATGATATTGATAAATCTAATGCTAATTGATTTGTCACATTGGGTTGTTGATCATAAGGGTCACTTTCATTTTGTTTATTTGGTGATGCTTTAGACCCTGAATTTGATGGTGATGTATTTATTATTGTTTATAGTGTTCTTGATGGGATATGGGCTGGATCCCTGATCAATTATATGGGCCATGTTCTTTATTTTTACCAATAATGGGCCATATTCAAGTCTATAACTCAGCCCAAATTCATTACCCAATTGGACTCAGTTTATTAAATTGATCTTAACTATTAGAAGCCCACATTAACAATATTTTATTTTGTTAATGATATATATATTAAGTATATCAGTATGTATATTTATTTTTGTATATTTAGATAATGATTAAAGATTCAAAAAAATTAAATAAAAATAGAAACAGACATTTTCCATTGTTTATATTTCTTTGAGTTCTTTCTCTTATTTTTTTAATTATATTTTCTTTTAGGGCAAATTAAATCCTAGGAAACTCATGAACCATCCAAATTTCAGACAATCTCACGATTTTATCCAAGATTATTTTTTAACAAAATCCTTACATTAAAATAACATACAAGTAATGTATTTTTTGGAACAGATATTTTATCCCATAATATTTTTTTCATGCATTTATAATATATATATATATATTGGCTAAATTGCCCATTTTCTTTTTCTTTTTTTGTCTTTGTAGTAGTTCTAGACTTGTGGTTGTTGATACTTCACCTCTCTACCTCAAAACACACAATTTGTACCTGATTTTATCACTTATTCTGTTACAAATTTAGGGCAAATAAGTTCAAAATCACTTCATTTTCCCTTCTGAATCCTCGCATTAAGTCCTTCAATGGCTTCCGCAATGCTCAGCGGAGCCGAAAACCTCACCCTCGTTCGAAATTTCACCCCAATCCCAAAACGATTAGGTTTTCTGGGCTCAGATTTTCACTGCCTCAAACTAAACCCAGTTTCCGGCGCCAAAATATCAATCCGCACCACCAAGCACCGAACACTGACCCCCAAATGCAGCGCTTCAGCTTCTAGACCAGCTTCACAGCCAAGATTCATACAGCACAAAAAGGAAGCTTTTTGGTTCTACAGATTCCTGTCAATTGTGTATGACCATGTGATAAACCCTGGGCATTGGACTGAGGACATGAGGGATGATGCATTGGAGCCTGCTGATTTGAGTTACAGGAATCTGAAGGTTGTGGATGTTGGTGGTGGGACAGGGTTCACCACTTTGGGGATAGTTAAGCATGTGGATGCTAAGAATGTGACTATTCTTGATCAATCACCTCATCAGCTTGCAAAGGCTAAGCAAAAGGAGCCATTGAAGGAGTGCACTATTATTGAGGGGGATGCTGAGGACTTGCCCTTTCCAACTGACTATTGCGATAGATATATATCGGCCGGGAGGTAAATAGTTGGATGATGTTGTTGTATACATGCATCTAATTTTCTTTGGTTGTGTGGAAAGATGAGTTGAATTGAAGCATGGTTTTGCATGGGATTGCTTAAGCTGTTGTGTTGTTTTATGCTTTATAGAAGTTGAATGATGCCTTGTAATCAAGATTTATTCCATCAATTGTTGTTTTTGTTGCTAAGTAGCTGGTTTTTCTAACTGTGCTTTTTGATGTTTGAGTATTCCGTGTTTACTAAAAAGTAAAGACTTTATTAAGTCTCATCAAGCATTATATGACAGGTGAATATGCAGCTTATTTTCTTTCCTATTCATGTGTGCTTGTAATGTTTTGCATATGGAATGTTACATTCTAGTCTAAAGCGAGGAAGAATCCAAGCTGAATTTGACATTGTGAATGCTAATCCATCCATAACCAATATGTTTCATAAGCTTATGATTAATGTCTTGGAACTTTAATAAAGACAAACTATGTAGATATTGGTATAAAAGTTTTTTTGTTAAATTTCCGATTTGAAGTTTGATGACTTTGTGCATCTTATCAGTATCGAGTACTGGCCAGACCCGCAACGGGGAATAAGGGAAGCTTACAGAGTTTTGAGACTCGGAGGAAAGGCTTGTTTAATCGGTCCTGTTTATCCAACGTTTTGGTTATCTCGCTTCTTTGCAGATGTGTGGATGCTCTTCCCAAAAGAGGAAGAGTATATTGAATGGTTTACAAAGGCAGGATTTAAGGATGTCCAATTGAAAAGGATTGGTCCTAAATGGTACCGTGGTGTCCGTAGACATGGCCTCATCATGGGATGTTCTGTCACTGGTGTAAAACCCGCATCTGGCGACTCACCTTTGCAGGTAAATTTTCTGATTTGTCTTATAATTCCAAAGTGAATATGAAGCATAAAGAGGGTATTTAGTGTAATTGTACATTACCTCATGGTGATTTGTGCAAATTGTTGACAAATTTGACTCATAGTATGATGTTTTTATTACAGCTTGGTCCTAAGGTAGAGGATGTAACAGAACCCGTAAATCCGTTTGTGTTCCTTGGGCGCTTTCTTCTTGGTGTTTTAGCATCGGCATACTATGTTTTGGTTCCAATTTACATGTGGATTAAGGATCAAATTGTTCCCAAAGGTCAACCTATATAGGCTGAGTGGAAGAATACATGTCTCAACTGGCTGTTGTAACTGCTTCTGCTGTATGAATTTGAGTGACAATGTCAACCATCAACTCTTGTTTTATTTTCAATATGCTGATGAATAGATGAGTGTGTCCTTGTAGGTTTTTGTCAAGAATCAAGAACTGTGATTGTTGTTAAGCTGGAATTTATAATTTCATTTCCCCTGTGTTTGTACTGTAAAAGTGGCCTTTATTTGCAGTGCATGTGTTACACTTGCTAGAAATTATGCTAAAAGTGGGCAATTAGTATTTCCAGAGTGATTCTTAAGAAGTTTCGCTATCTCAATTCTAATTTAATCACAAAAAATCATACATTTTACGGTTTTTAAAATAGAACCAATCTTTTTAAAACCGAATGCTTATCAAACTAGACGATAACTGGTCAGTCCATAATCTACATAATCCACATGAAAATAGGAAAATTGAAGACAAAGCAATCTACATAATCCACACACCACATTTACTTTCCAAGTCAAAACTCAGGTCACAAATTGGCAAAGATATTGTATGCATTACCACACAGGTATTTTTTAGGCACTAACAAATAAATCTTCAAGGATTTGAATTCTAAGCTTCATAAACAGAAAACAGAAATATCATAATAAGACTAGTTATTAGACACAAAGCCAAGATCCAAAAACCCAAGAAAGATTGCATACTTCATCAACAAACTGAACCCATAATCATTTATCAGGACTCAAATCACCATACGATACCAAGCTACGTTGTATTCCACCGGACGGGCTGGACCCAGAATTTCTAGCCATAGGTGATGAAACTTTTCTCGCACGCTTTCTTGAATCATCATCACCTGATCTTGATCTTGATGAACTTCGGCTCCTGGAGGGCGAAATAGACCTTTCACGAGCCGGCTGGTCTTTTATTGGTGGGCCCAGACGAGATTTCAATCTGTCACTAACCACAGGGCGGGCCCTGTCTGCTGGACTAGGACTGCGCACAGGGCTTCTGCTATGATGCCTGTCTCGACCGTGGTATGGCCCGGGGCTTCGAGAAACAGACCTGCTTCGGCTCCTCTTGCGTTCATATCTAACAAATGGTGAAAATATAAATTAATAGTTGAAATTAGGGATAATACATGCATGGGTGATTACCATGAGCCATGAGGTTTTGCAAATACTTGTGATAATTTCTCAAACCTTGGGTGTTTTTCTTAATTATATCAGGGGTATCTATGTAAGAAACCCGTTGGATTATGAAAGGATCACCAGATTGAAACCATTTCAAAAGATTTGTAGAGATTGTTATAAACGAGCAAATAGATTCCATTTCTAAATTTATGTTTCTATGTGCAGAGTAAGAGGGTTATGATAGGACAAATGAGGGTGAAAAAGATACCTGGGTGGGCTCCTTCCTCTTCTAGGAGGGCTACGGTAACGTCTCGGTGGTGAGCGCTCAAATTTACTTCTGTAGTTTGAATACCTATAAAGAATCATAAATAGCAAATCTTAACATAATACTATGCATAGGTGGAAGTCCCTTTTCCAGGCACAAGTATATCAAATGGTAAGTATTCGCATTATGAAATCCACATCTTCATATAGATTTTCTAATTCATTTCAGCCCAGTTCATTCTAGGATAAAGAATTTGTTTGAGAAAATTGAGTGCTTAGAATAAAATAGTCACAAATCAAACCAATTCCTACATAAATTTTGCATCACATGATCTTAAGTTAAAAGTCCAAACAGTCCTGTAAAGCTTTTGGTAGAAGGCAAAAACAACACATAGAGGATGTGATCATGACAAAGGAGGATCGAGAAAAGGTATAAAGAATTGAAACTTATACGAATAAACTTGACTTGGAAATCAATGATTGCAGAGACTTAACCACTGCTAACTTCGAAAGGCTAACTATGTCCAAAGGGAGAACTCTGAATATCAACACTTTTATTCTATTCCATTTTTCTCTTCACGTGCCAAACCATCTGATGTATTGACACGACAAGCTAAAAAGCAAGGCGACACTTTCAATAAATGAAATACTTCAGAAATTACCTGTCATTGTTCCTCTGAATGTTTCTTCCACCATAACGATAAGATCTATCAGGTGAACGTTCTGGAGACGGCGTACGATATTTCCTAACAAATGCATATCTTTCAGTAAAGCCCCGCCCTTTCCTAACACGCTTCGGGGTTCCACCTGGAGAGCGGCTTCGAGACAAATCCCGACCCTGTACCTGACGGCCTTCTCTCACAGGACTCCTTGAAGGACTTTTCTCAACTTTCTCATCAGATGCTTTAGGAAGTTTAATGCTATCTTCACGTCTTGGACTTATGCTTGGGGTGCTTCGAGGACTTGACCTAGCCCTACCCCCAGAACTTGGTACATTCCTGGTGATCAAAACGTAATGCCATAAATTGTGTGAGCAAATGCATGACCAATAAATTATTTTGAAATTTTCTCAATCTATTTGAGTAACTTTAATAATATACAACAAATTATTATATATAAAAAATGAGTGCTATTGTTCAGAGATTAGCCAGTTTAATAATGTACTAGGCAATGGAACCAAAATTTTGGGCCAGAGGAAGTAATTTGCAAAATAAAATGAACAATTAGATTGAATTGTATTTCTAGGGCACAAGTATGCACGATTTAAGTTTCAAGAGTAAAAACCAATTACTGAAGCAGGTAGTGGAAAAAATAAAGCAAACCATGGTAACAACCTGGATCTGCTTGAAATAGTAGCTCGATTGTCGTTATGCCCCTTGCCATTAATTGTATGGTTATCATTCTTTTGAGAAAATTCACCCTCCTCATGAGACGAGTCATCCCCATTGTGTTTGTGTTCATCAGCTTTTTGCTGGTCCATGGACTCTCTGTAAGGACTTGGTGATTTTTTCTCCTTCCCTTAAAATTTTGAGTCACGTTTGAAAATAAGTGAGAAACTGTAAATATACATATTACTTCTCATTTTAAACCAAGAATTAAAATAACAAAGACCATGCATATCATACAAGTAGAACATCGGAGGATTAACTACCAAGATTTTGTGCTGCCTTCTCTTCTAAGCTTATTGTCTTAGTTTTTCGTACAGATTTACCCCTGCGTGCATTTTCCTCATCTGAACTACTGTCACTGCCATCGGTACCGCTGGAACTTTCCCTAAAATCAAATTTTGAAAAAAAAAATTATGTAATGAAAACTTATTTTACTCTATAATTTGTTTAGAAACAGTATTTTAAATAATCACACAACCCAAAAAAATTAGGATTTCTGCACCAGTAGCATGTATTTCATCAAACATCTAAAAATGGTAAACGGAGTTGGACTCCAAGGGATGGTAACGTAAAGATTAGATGCATGCTAAAATGGCAAATGGTGTGAGAATGATGTGTGGCCCAGTGAGAAGAAAATTATTATGATTATACTGTAGAGAAGGACCTTTTAGACTTTCGCCTGGATTTTCTATCAAGCTGAGCCCTTCGCTTTTCCTTTTGTCCATCCCTCCCTTTTTTTCCATGTTGACGCTTTCCCCTCTTTGTCAATTTCCTTTTCTTCCTTCTTCTTCCATCACTAGATGAACTTGAAGAATAAGATTCTGAAGAAGAATCTGAATCAGATTCCGAATACGAGTCTGTCTCTGATGAAGAATCTGAATCTGACTCAGAGCTGTAAGAATCAGATGAAGAGTATCGCCTCTTTCTCCTTTTGTCTTTCAAAGCCCCTTTTTTCTTCCCTTTTGCCTGACTGTCTGAATCATCACTAGATGAAATGTTTCTTGAAGATTTTTTCTTCTTCTCTGAAACACATAATAAGCAGAAATGTCTAAATAAATCATCTGAAGATGAAGACAACTACATGTTCATCTAAATAGTGCAAAATTACCTTTCTTAGCTCCAACTGAAGTTTGCGTCGTGCTATTAGACATGTCACCACAATCTACAATCTTTACAAGTCCGGAAGGTTTCCCATCAGCTGATCCCACCTGTTCCATTTTCTTAACAATTTCCATTCCCTTCACAACTTTTCCGAAAACAACATGTTTTCTGCCACCCAAAAACCACAATGAATTTACAGTATAAGCAAACAATAAACACATGAAATTCAGTACATAACATCAAAAAATTGGCAGAAAATCGAAAGCCCTAAACCCAAAAATAATATGAAATCCAAATGCATAACATTTTTAAAAAAAAGTATGCATAAAATTGAGTACCCATCAAGATGAGGTTGCCGCTTAAAAAGTATAAAGAACTGAGACCCATTTGTGTTTGGACCACCGTTAGCCATAGAGAGAAGACCAGGCCCATCATGTTCCAGCTTGAAGTTTTCATCTGTAAACAAAGATTAAATTTGTGACTAATCAAATAAAATGACTAATTCAGTTTGGGAGGCAATACAAACATACCAGCAAATTTGCCTCCATAAATACTTTCTCCACCAGTGCCTGCAAACCATTAAAAGGTCGTGTTTAACGTGTCTGGGCATGAAGATTGAAGTTCTATTGAGCATCTGCATCAACTGAAAATACAAGATCCGGAAGAAGAAAAGCATACCATTTCCTTTTGAAAAGTCACCGCCCTTCAGATACAAAGAGAAAGACCAAAAAGAAGATTAGTGCTTATAAAATACGCTCATGTATATATGCATTAAGTTAGGGCCTGGTTTGTGTGTGTGCATAGCAGTCAGTCAATCTATTTCTACAAAAGCAGATTGTGATTGGTTCAAAATACTCAAAGCAAGTGGCTCAGAAGACCGTAATTGTGTTTATTTATCATTAATTGGCAAACATGAGCTTTCATAATGCTTCTTTTAAAAGAAGAAGCTATCAGACATTAGTTGGAGTACATTATTGGACAGCGTAAGAATAGAACAACTTGATGCATGAAAAATAACAAATTACTTATAAGCCTTATTCAAGGATGTTTTTCTATTTCTTATATTTTTCCGCTAAGAAATATGAATAACATACTTGCGCCATGAATCCTTTAATTATTCGATGAAATGTGGAGCCCTTGTAGTGCAGAGGTTTCCCTGTCGAGCTTCCAACACCTTTCTCACCTGCAAAGGGAAATGGAAAAACCCACTGAAACGGGAAATTGGAAAACCCGGTGAAATGACTGTCTAACAAAAGAATGTATATAATTGAGTCAAAACGCATTAATTCTACTAAATCATAACAGAGGAAAAGAAAACAAATTCACAGAAAATTCAGGCTTGTGGGTTTTTCCTTAAGCCTTTCTGATATTATTGACATGAAGGAAAGGAGATTCCCCAAATTAGCATACGCATGCAATACTCATAAACATAGTTCCATAATATAAGTGTTATCTTCAAAGATCACTGAACCAGTAAAAAAACATTAACACACATGGACACACGAGTCTTGTGTGATGACATAGATACATTAAACCATCAGCTCAATTTAGAAAATAAAAATTGAGACTTAAGGTAGGTTTATACAACCGCAAGTCATATGATGCACTCGTCATAAATCATAGATATTCCTAACCAGGTACAATCTAAGACATGCAATTTACCAGTGCAAAGGGCCCGAAAATTTTCGGCTGTCCTAGGAACAGCATCCGCAAATAACTGCATAACACACAAACTGAATAAGAGAAATTGAAAGGGAAAGCATAAGTTAAAAAAAATTATCTCAAGGTTTTGAAGGTTTACTGAATAAGAGAATTACCTCGATAACAATTTTTTCAGCAGTATCCCCATCAATGGAAACATCCAGGAAGACTAGCGGGTTTTTTGTCTTTTTCATATTTTCTGTCAGAATGCTGAGATAAAACGAGCATCAAAATATGGTAGTAATATCTTTGAAAACACTTTTATTCCTTTATATGCTTGTATATAGGAATACACAGGAATGAAACCATAATGTCCGATAATGTCATATTCTAGCAAATGAAATGATTCACATTCTCAGTATATCAGCGATAGAGTTCAGTAAGTTAACTCTCGAAGAGTATGCAAACTAACAGTGTGAAATGAAGAAAAACTAATAATATAAAGAAGCTGCACAACCATCGAAAAGAAGGAACAACTGTTTAGCCTGAATAATCAAACAAAATCATCAGGAAGACACACAAATGAAGGATTTTGTTATCAAATTAAACATCCTACATAATTCATCCCTGCTTATTGCCCAAACGTCTAAAACTTGACACATTGGAATAAAAATGATAAAGCAGTTGAATAGACAGCCCAAGTTAATGCAGCAGATAGATACTTAAAACTGAATATAACACAAAAATGCTAACAACAATCTAGGGGTAGATACGTCTAAAAAGAGTCAAAAACTGCATCACAGCTGAGAATGGCCAAACCTTGCACCACTAACATATTTATACTTTTTTATAAGTAAAAATAGATTTACATGCACCTATCACCTATAGTTTTGAAAAGGATCTCTATTCTTGTTGATTGGGATATAAGAGCTGAAACACTTTGTTATAACCTCAACAAACTAGCTAATAAACAAACTACATTTGAAGACAGTACAAACAGTTCAAATTAAGTTAAGCAAAAACATGTAATATTAGAAAGGATTGTGCTTAAGTTCTAAAGTTCCAAATGCCTCTCAAATATGAAAAAAACATCAAATATTCATCTATAACTAGTTGCAAATCTCAACTTCACATGGAAATTGAGAAGTAGTTAAACACGGAGATAATCTCTTCTTTCAGATAGAATAAAAAAATACTTGCTACGAGTTGCTGGATAGCAAATGAACAGAAATTAAAAGAAAGAAAATAAAAGTTGAACCTAACTGCACAATCCATTAACAGAATCGACTACTATAAAACATAAATCCAACATTCAAATGTCAGATTATCTATTTATTTTTCAAAATCAAGTCCTCAATCAAGTCCTCACTGCTTTTGAACACCAATTCAAATCTTGGGAAAAAACAACCCGAAGAAGGGTTCCGCAAAGATTAATCTGTAATCCTACGGCCACAAGCGAAAGCAACTCATAAAACCTAAAACCCACATTCTCAATCCTACGAAAATACATTTAAACCCAGATAAAATCACAATAACCAATCAAGAAACATAGACAACAATACTAGTTAGAACCCTAAAAACCCTAAACCCTAGTAACTTAACAAGCCAACTGTGCATACCTCGAGGAATTTCTTTAGAGGAAAATGTTAGCCGCCGGCGGATGCTTTCGGAAGTAAGATTGCAAGGATCTTGATAAAAATCCTCACTTTAACCCTATTGCACTTTTTGCACTTGGTCTTTCACTTCTTTGCTTATTTATGATATTCGTTTAGGACCGTTTAAAGTACGTTATAAAATATATGAGCTTTACTAGATTAAATAAATCCTTTCACTTAAATAGCCAAGTTACATAAGATATGAATATAAATAAATTATTCTAGAATAAACATACAATTTATTTTTATACTAGATTTTATTTTGTAAAAACTATTATGTTATAGAGTTTCTAGTTGACAGTAATTAATAATTTTGATAAATTATCAATGTTCCTAGGTTTTTAATTGTATAATACTGAATTAATACTTAAAAAAATATTGTTTTTTGAATTATCAATTCATATTGTTTTTGAAAACTTATTTGGTTTTATACGTGTAATAGCAAGTTACAATTAATTTTTGTTTATAATCGATAAAAGTTAAATTTTACAGAGTTTGATTAATTATGTATAAACAAGTCAATCACTAAATAATTCGTGTTTAATTCAATTAAGTCTGGTTCGAATTTGATTCAATACATAATCAAACTCCACTAAAACAATATTATTGAGCCCAATATGGGATTTTAGGATCTTTTTTATTGTGGATTGTCCTTAATTTTATCACACTTCTAAGGCTTAAGAAGTTATACCCAAAATTGAATTTTATCAAATGTGGATCAAAAAATATGGGTCCAGTGTTTTGGTTAGGCCCATGTACATATTTTATCAAATATTATTATTTTACGAGTTTGATATGTTGTTCAGTTCATAAATTTATACGAATAATTTTTATATTATCATTATGCAAAAACTTTCATTTCAAATATTTTTCATGATAACTCGTTTTAAACCAAAATTACATAATGTTATAGCCTATAAGTTTGAGTTATTAAATCAAGAGTATATTGAATATTGAGATCTTTATCAAATGAAAGTCCTATTTGATTGAAGTGATAATTAGTTTTAATTCTAGTCTTCTAAATCAAATTATAACATTAAAATAGTAATAATTATTTTATTATCTTCTTAGCTTACGGCATCAAGAAATGGGAAATTCTAGATGTCCCCTAATAGTGAACTAGAAGAAATCCTAGTGTGGTAACACAAATTTTGGTACTTTGAATTATTAAGTATTACACGTTATTCTCCCAAAAACGTGTCAATTTGTTAGAAAAACATTAATATATGTACGACTTGCAATACAAAAATTAAATTACATATTCCCACTAGTTTTCAAGATAAGCTATCTAATTTTGTTTAGAAATAAAATCAAATAAATCCACAAATTCATGAGAATTCAAATAAAATAACAAGCAAAACAATGGTGAAAAAAAACTCATATTTATTTATTTAATTTATGGTATAATATAACTTGTGTTTTAAATAAGTATAAAAAAGTTTACGTATCATATAGGGTATTATGGAAAATAGAAGTCGTAGCCCGTGAGACCTTTGATTGAGATCTCATATCAAATTAAATATTTTAATTTATATTATTATAATATAACCCATTCAATTCAACCGTTGATTTTTGGACTACTAAATATTGGGAAAAGCTCAAGTCTTGAATGTTGAATGAATTTTTCTTCCTTTCTATATTTGACTTTTATTCACTTTATTTAAATAAAAACCCACTTCACATTCTTATTTCCATAAACATTTCTTCCATTTATCCTATTTTCTTGGATTTAAAAATATTAATTAGTTCATATTTTTTGGTCTTAGAAATGGCTGATGCATTGACAGAAAATCAGATTTCTGAGTTTAGAGAAGCTTTTTGCCTAATTGATAGAGATTCTGATGGTTAGTTTTTTTTTAATTTTTTTTTGAAGATTATTATCTTATTTAAATTAATTTTTAAGATTTTTTTTTTTTTTTGATTAATTGGATTAATTATTTTTTGAAGGGGTAATTACTGTGGAAGAATTAGCATCAGTTATACAGTCTTTGAATGAGCATCCAACAAAGGAAGAGATTCAAGGAATGATGAATGAGGTTGATGCTGAAGGAGATGGTACATTGAGTTTTGATGAGTTTATCACTATAATGGCAAGAAAACTCAAGGTATAAAATTATATTAAAAAAATTATTTATTGCATGTAACAAAAAATTTATTTGAAACCCACCTCTAATTTATAGGTGTATATTTATTATATATTATTTTATTTTGGGGAATTAATATCGAAATTTTAATTTGATAGGAAAATGTGGCAGAGGAATTAAAAGAAGCTTTCAAAGTTTTTGATCGGGATCAAGATGGATTCATATCGGCCATTGAGGTGAATATAGTATTTTTTATTCTCAAAAGCTCGTGTAGATTTTAAGGGCCTGTTTGGATGACTGTTTATAAAGTGTGTTTTTGTTTTTGAAAAACAAAAATATGAAAAAGACGTTTGGTTGGGCTTGTTCTCACTTTCTGTTTTTTAAAAACAAAACAATCCAAACAGATAAATTGGAGTTTTGTTTTAAAAAAATAGAAAGTGAGAACAAGCCCAACCAAACGCCTTTTTCATATTTTTGTTTTGCAAAAATAAAAACGCACTTTAAAAACAGTCATCCAAACAGGCCCTAATTATTTTGCAATTCTAAATATAATTATTTTGTTATAAATAAAAATAATAAATATTTGACTTGAAAATAATGATTAATGCAGTTGAGAAATGTGATGATAAATTTGGGAGAAAAATTGAGTGATGAAGAAGCAGAACAAATGATCAGAGAAGCTGATTTAGACGGAGATGGACTTGTGAGCTTAGAGGAATTTGTGAGGGTCATGATGGCTTCAGCCCAACATTCTCAACATTAAATATTACTATTATTATTATTATTATTCAAATATTGATAATTTTGATTATTTATTAATCTCAATAACCCATAAACTAAAAAAGGATTAAAATTATAGAATTTGACCAATCAAAAGGTCTTAGCATTATTAAATTAAATATTTTCTTGGCTGCTTTATGTCTCCTTATTCATATGTAAAATCTTTTTTTTTTCCTTTATTGGATTGTATTGTAATTCTTCAGAGACGAGCTCGAGTTTGGGTTGAGAATTTGTTCTATCGATTCTGATTATAATTTATTTATATTAAATGTAATCACGATAAATAAGTGTAAATGCAAGTAACTGCGCAAGATTTATGTTCATACAATCAATTTAAAGTATAAATAATTTAAATATAAGACAATTTTTTATAGTAATGCACCGAATGGGGCGACTATATGCAATTATTTATTGGTAGTTATAAGTAAAGTATATCCCAATCGATTACAAATATAAATAATGCATTTTCAAATTTTTAATTAAAAAAATATAAACTCGTAAATAATTCATTCAAATTGATCTACCACTTGTTGCGAATTTATTGTTGTAGGGTAGAGGGCGGGTAGGGGTCTAGGGTTGAAACGGCAACATGGCTACTCAAAATAAAATGCCAACTTGCTAAATCCCAAAACCGATATAGTCCTATTATATACATACATCAATAATTTTGAAGTGTATGATATTGCTATATATTATTGTGGAATTGATAAATATTAGTATTACAAATAATTTGGTCAAAATAATGTAAATAATCTAATATTTATCAATCTTGAAATAATATGATAATATTGTGATATATTATTATGAGACAGAAAAACTATCAAGTTTAAATATAAAAACTTCCTATAATACATATACATATTATGCCCTTCTAAAAATTATAATTATATTATAATATAATCAATAAAATGTATGGCCTTCTAAAATTTAAAACATGTATAATAAGAGCAAACGTGCTATTATCTATTGGGCCGGGTAGATGGATCATCCATTATAACTATTGACTAACCCAATTTATTTCAGAAGATTATTAGCTTCAAACGTATTTGTTGGGCCAAGAAATACATTATTTATATAAGCCTGTTTTAGCACAACAAAATCGGACCCAATTCGACCCGTTTGAACCCATATATTTGGATCTAACCTACCCAAAACCCAACTTACTCGGATCAAATTCTTGATACATTCATAAAAACAATATTATAATCAAAGTCATATGCAAATTATGAGTTATTTGGAGTCTATAATTTATATTTCAATATAGATATCTATCATATTGATAATTTGTCACGCATTTTTCATGATATCTAAGTTTTGCTCAAATTAATGTCGGAAGAAATGGCTAGCATGATCTTTACGACGAAGATGTTATCTTTTGGCAGTATTTTTTTATAAGAAGTTAATTATATATGGAAATGGGATCTTAGCAATTTATATTGACCAAGAAAATGATTTTAAAATGCTCTTTGATATGTTCTTTAGAAATTTGAGCTATACTTGTGCCCAATAGTGTTTTGAGATTATTACACTCGAGTATTTATTCTTGAGGGCTCAAAAAATAAAAAGGTTTCTTTATAAAGTTTTGACAAAAAATGCCCAACTTTTTTTTTACGACTTTCGTGCTGTTGCTTTGCTAGTATTCTACGAATTTAGAGTTCATTGGATGAAATTATAATGAATATTATAAATTACAAAATTAAAATGAAAGGAGTCTCGTTGTTAATTTATATTTTCTCTCAAATTTTTTGAACACCTAAAATTTTAAAAACTTTGAGCATATTTATTTATGTTTTAAAAAAGTATATATATATTATATATTTTTTTTGGATCACAATTTTCTTCAAATTTTCAAAAACGACCTATTTTCAAATATAATCCAAAGTCCAAACCCGAATAGAAAACCGTTAAAATGTGGGCCACGAGTTGAAGGTAGTAAATGGATCTGTACTGTTCTACAACAACAACTGCACAAAGGTTTTTATTTAACGTATTTATTTACAGATTATACATTTAGAGGAAATAATCAGATTTGACGTTTGTCTCTGTTTTCATCACCCCCTCCGCAATTCTCCGATTCCAGTCTCCGGCGGCGATCGGGTATTTCTTGATTTGCGATTGATTTACGTTGCTGTAGAGCTGTAAATCTTGATTTTTCTCCTTAAGTGTTGTTTTTGTTAAATTGAAGGTTAGGTCTGTGTAGATTCACCATGATTTCACAATTCAATTGGTTTCTTACAAGTAGTTTGATGCCTTGCGGCGTGTTTGACCGGTTCAGTGTGTGTTTGTTAGTTCGTAAGATCGATATCAGAATTTTGCTTTCATCTGATGCTTCAAGATTTATTTATTTTGATTAATATGTAGTGGTAGAAGCTCTGTCCTTTTGCCTGTATAATGATTTGGATTTATGACCGTGTGTTCTTGTGAACTGTGGATTTGCGGAGCGAAAGGGTGCTGCTCTAGGCTCTAGCAGAATTCATCGTGTAAAGCTATAGGTGTTCATTTGTAATCTAACTAAGGAGTATGCACAGCATTGCTATAATGAGATAAATGATGTCCTCGTGTTGAAACAAACATATTTTTGTTGATCGCTTGTAGTATGCAGCTACTATCTGTACCATTGTTGTGAAAGTAAGATCTATCCTGTGCCAATAAATTATATATATATATATATATATATATATATATATATTGGGTTTCCCAGTGCAGTTTATTGATTTCTTGTAGTTATAAGAAGATAAACGAGACTTGAAAAATTGAGGATTGAAGAACTTTTTACTGTCTCGTTGTTAATTTCTTTTACTCTAGTTTATTTTTCATTAAATTGTGTGCAACGTAGTAAATAAATTCACACCTTGAGCTCACTCGGTCATGCATCAAGCAAGATAAATCTATGTACTTTGCCATTTATTGATTCTGCATTTTGACTTACAGAACTTAGCCTTTACTAGGTGATCAAGCTCGACATAAATCTTCATGGGTACTGAAAATCCTAATCGTCCTAATTATCCATCAAGACCAGTTGCTTCGCCCTTTGCTGCTCAACAAAGTACGACACCTTTTTTATCATCTGGTCCTGTCGTTGGATCAGATGCGTCTGCCTTTAGGCCTGCACCTCCTCCTTCAGCTCAGTTTCAAACACCTCCATTTTCTGCTGGACCTTTGGTTGGATCAGAGGTCCCCTTTAGACCTCCTCCATTAGGTAGATCCAATGAAATGGTTAGGCCACCTCCCCCATCATCTTCATATGGCCCACCAACTTCTGGATTTCAGCGTTTCCCGAACCCACCACTGCCCTCAACCGGTCAAATACCACCTCCACGCTCTTCTCTTCCAGGTCATCCAGTTGCACCTCAGCCAATGAGACCTCCTCCAGGTCCTGTTTCTTTTGTTTCGCAGCCCCAACCACCTCCAATACCCATGGGATCTACTCCTCAAAGCATTAAAACTGGACAATCCAACCTGTCCATTCCTTCGCCCGCTGATCAACATTTCTCAGCATCTAGGCCAAACGTCCAACCTTCTTCACCACCAATGGGGCCAACTTATGGAACTGCCAGGGGTAACTTTCAGCCAGCCTTTACAGGGTATGCTAATACACCACCAAATTCTGCTGCTCAAGCTCCACCTATGCAGTCTGCCTCATTTCCATCACAACCAGGAGGCTATGCTCCACCAGCACCTCCAGGTCCTTTTCTTGCTCAGCAAAGAGGTTATGTTCCTGGTCCTCCTATTTCAACTCCATCAGGCCTCTACTCCGGAAACCAAATGCAGCATCATGGCATTGCACCTCCTATTGCTGCTCAACAGGGCTTGGCAGAAGATTTTAGTTCACTCTCTCTTGGATCTGCACCAGGGTCATTTGATGCAGGACTTGATGCTGCAGCCTTACCGAGGCCATTGGATGGTGATGTGGAACCAAAGTCTTTAGCTGAGACGTACCCCATGAACTGTCACTCCAGATTTTTACGGCTTACAACGAGCGGGATACCGAATTCTCAATCCTTGGCGTCCAGGTGGCATTTGCCTATCGGGGCTGTTGTGTGCCCTCTGGCAGAATCTCCTATTGGGGTTTGTCTCCATTGAGTTTAAGATGTTATGTTTGTTAGCTACAGACATCTGCAACTACATAGCTATTGTAACGGTCACTCTATTTGTACAGGAGGAAGTTCCAGTAGTTAATTTTGCCACGACCGGCATCATTCGCTGTAGAAGGTGCCGCACCTATGTGAATCCTTATGTCACATTCACGGACATTGGAAGAAAATGGAGATGCAACATGTGCTCGTTGCTCAATGATGGTATGTATTTGGAGTTTGGACACTAGAAGCCTAGAAAAAATGATTATTGCAAATAATTCCCAAATCTTTTGAATTCAAAATATAGCCCGAACCATGTCATGAATCCTTTTATTGTAATATTAATGGCCCGAATCCCATTATACTCTTAGCTCACCATTAATTTTCTATTTACGAGGATCTAAAGTGGTATATTTCCTTTTGCTGGGTGTTTTATGAATCATAAATAGAAAAGGGAAGAAAGAAAATAATTGATGATTGAGTTTCCCCCCCTTTTTATTGCATGAAATCGGTGCCTTTTTCCCAAGTTTAAAGTTTCATTCTATAAGTGGAGTTATACTGGTTTCTCGTGTCTTTATGTTTCCTACATCTTTCCATTTCTGTTTGTCTACTCATGATATATTTGGTAATAGATAGTTATTCTTAAAACTGGATCTGCCTTTCGTTTTCAACGTATTTTTCCTTTTTCTTTCTTTTTGTAAATGCCTTTATGTGATATTCTATTGCTCAGTGACACATGCTTTACATCAAATTAGAACGAATAATTTCTATTTACCACTCTGTTCGCTGCCTGTTTATCTATTTGTAAAATATTGGGACTTTTGACAAATTGAAATGGACTACCCTTGAGGTAATATTATTTGGTTTTATAGTTACAAAGATGTACAGAGTGATTTATTTTAACTTCTACACAGTTCCAAGTGAGTATTATGCACACGTGGATCATAATGGCAGAAGATCTGACTTGGATCAACGGCCTGAGCTTACAAAGGGCAGTGTTGAGTTTATTGCCCCAGCTGAATACATGGTCCGTCCTCCAATGCCACCTCTATACTTTTTTCTCATCGATGTATCAATATCGGCAGTTCAAAGCGGAATGCTTGAGGTAATTTTCTAGTTTCTGTGAATAGTATATTTGGCAGGATGAGTTTGCATTTTGTATGATTCATTCACTATTTATTATTGTCAGTTTTTGTGTTATGTATTTGCTGAATCAATGCAAACCTCAATACAATTTGCAGGTTATGGCACAAACTATCAAGTCTTGTTTGGACACCCTTCCTGGTTCTACTCGTACGCAGATTGGCTTCATAACTTACGATAGCACCATACATTTCTATAATATGAAGGTAAATAATGATTCTATAGTGTTGTTATTTTATATTTTTTAATCTACTTAAATTAGCTCTGGTGAATGATTATTGTCTTTCTCTTGCACCAGTCTTCATTGCTTCAGCCACAAATGCTGGTCGTCTCGGATTTGGATGATATCTTTATTCCTTTGCCAGACGACCTTCTTGTCAACTTGTCAGAATCTAGAAGTGTGGTGGAGGCTTTCCTTGATAGTTTACCCACCATGTTCCAGGGAAACATGAATGTGGAATCTGCATTCGGCCCAGCTCTTAGGGCTGCATTTATGGTTATGGTGTGTTTCCTTTTAACTGTGATCAGTGAATTTTTCCACTGTCATTTTTTATAGATTGTTAATTCTGTTAAGGTCCTATTTGGCTTTGATATTAGGTGCCTTTTGATTCCCTGTTGGTTGGTTACTTCAGGAAAGTTGTTTTCCTTTAGCTTGGTACTAATTAATTTCTCTTACTATTGCTAGAGCCAACTTGGAGGTAAATTGTTGATTTTCCAGAACACTCTGCCATCACTTGGTGTTGGCCGTCTGAGGCTTCGTGGGGAAGATATTCGGGTTTACGGGACAGATAAAGAGCATACATTACGTGTACCAGAAGATCCATTTTACAAACAGATGGCCGCTGATTTTACCAAGTATCAGATAGCTGTGAATGTATACGCTTTTAGTGATAAGTATACTGATATAGCATCCTTAGGTATGTTCTCGCTTGCTTTGAATTCATTTTCTTTGGAGTAACCAAATGGAAGCATGAACTAATTTGTTAGCGATTATTTGATTTGTGACCTGGTCACGTGTCAGTTTTGTCTTGGTTCACTCTCTATACATATACTGGTGTCGTCCGTAAGTTTAGTTGATCAAGTATTCAATTTGTGCCTTGCCATGTGATAGGATAAAAAGTGACTGAAAGTCATTAAGGACCTAACATTGGGTTAAAGCGGAGGGAAAAAAGCTAGTATTACAAAAAGTTAAATTTGACGTAGAATAGGTTGTGAATTGGAAAAATATAAGGCGAAACCACCATAGAGAAAAATTGAAAGGAATTAGAAAGGGAGTGACTAGAAAAAGTAGAAAGTAACGCACATATAATGGGGGGTATTTGATACTTTAAGAGGTTTAGTTCTTTCTGCTCTTGTGATTTGATGCCCCCAAGACAAGAAATGCAGAACAAACTCCATAAAAGTCATGTTATGCTTCCTGCTTGAGATCAAACTGTGGTGAAAAGATAGGCTATGAAATGTAGAAATGAATTTCAGTGGCAATTTTGATGCCTCAAAATTAATGCCTTTTGTTTTCTCATGACTTGTGCTCTAAAAATTGATGAAGTCAATGCTTCAGTACAGAGTCATAATTCATAGAAGATTTTTGACTGAAATTTGCTATATCTCCTGACTTAGCCTTGAAACTCTTGTTTTTTGGTTTTCAGATGTAGAGTAATCAACAGGAAAAGAGCACTGAATTGATACTATCGTGATTAATATATGCAAGACTCACTCCTTATTAGCTTCCATTTTTTTGAGTTGCTGAAACACAATACTGTTAATTTAAAGAACTTGGATCTACTCTTGCTATATATTGATCGTAATTAACTTATCCTTCCATATTTCAATATTTCGTAGGAACGCTGGCAAAATATACTGGCGGTCAGGTGTATTATTATCCAAACTTCCAGTCGAGTAGTCAGAAAGATAAGTTGAGACATGAATTAGCACGGGATCTTACCAGAGAGACTGCTTGGGAAGCGGTCATGCGTATTAGATGTGGAAAAGGTAAATCCTTTCCTGGAGTCCTGGACTGGTTGGAAGGATGGAAATTCATTGATTGTCGATCCCAATTTATTTCCTCTTTTATTTTCAATGTCATTGGATAAGCAACTGATATTGGAGGTGTATGTCTTTTTTTCTGTCTGTAGGGGTGCGATTCACATCTTATCATGGGAACTTTATGCTAAGATCTACAGACTTAGTAGCACTTCCTGCTGTTGATTGTGATAAAGCTTATGCAGCGCAGTTATCTCTTGAAGAGACTCTATTGACTACGCAGACGGTGTACTTCCAAGTTGCATTGTTGTATCCTTGTCTCTTACAATAACTAAAAATGGATATCTTGCATATGTGTGATTGCTTCATCGTGATCACATCTAAGGGAATTTTCTTTTTTTGGAAAACTGGAAATGTTTTCACCCATCTTTACCTCTCATGCAGATCTAACATTCTACACTAATAGTTTCTTCTGATCTGTTCACAATGCCATTCTTTTTTATACTTTTTAGGTCACCTGAAATTATAGATATTCTACTATGTCTGTATCTGTGGTCTGCATCCTTTGATACCCTTATCAGTTTAAACCAAAGTGCCCTTAACCATTGCTAAGATATACATCATCTTCTGGAGAAAGGCGTATCAGGGTACACACTGCAGCTGCTCCAGTTGTTGCAGATCTTGGCGAAATGTATCGCCTTGCTGATACTGGAGCAATTATTTCGCTGTTTTCCAGGCTAGGTAAAGAAGTTTCCCTCTATCTTTTCTTCCCCATACCTTGTCCAATCACCCTTCTCAAACTAGGGGAAAGAGAAAAAGGAAAAAACAGAAAAGAATGTAATGTTTTTACTTTTGATAAACAAGTCCAGTAACATGTGATACAAATTAATGTGCAGCAATCGAAAAAACGCTGTCTTCCAAGTTGGAGGATGCCCGTAATGCTGTTCAACTTCGGATAGTTAAAGCACTCAGAGAATACAGAAATCTTTACGCAGTCCAGCATCGCTTGAGCGGAAGGTTGATTTACCCTGAATCCTTGAAATTCTTACCCTTGTATGGATTAGCATTATGTAAATCAATGGCCCTCCGTGGTGGGTATGCTGATGCCCAGCTTGATGAACGCTGTGCTGCTGGTTATACCATGATGGCTTTGCCTGTAAAAAGTTTACTGAATCTTCTATATCCTAACTTGGTTCGTGTAGATGACTCTCTTGTAAACGTAAGTATCTACATTCTTGTTTTCATTTCTCATGGAAGTCATGATATAGATTTGTGAAGCACTTCTTTGTGATTCCTAAATATCTCCTCAGGCTGACGAATTTGACATCAAGGGCAAGAGGCTGCCACTTACTGCAGAGAGCTTAGATACCAGAGGTCTCTATGTCTTTGATGATGGCTTCCGGTTTATCATATGGTTTGGCAGATCTATTTCACCTGATATAGCAAGGAATTTACTTGGGGAAGACTTCTCCGCAGACTACTCAAAGGTGGGCTTATTTACCGTTTTGTGTATTTCTCTTATGTCAACCTTTCAGGAGAGTTAACAAACAGGAGAGTTTATGTATGTAGGTATCTTAGCATGTATTCATTTGTGAAGATGCGGTATTGTGTTTGTCAATTTTGCACTTTTCTCCCAACAATTTTTGCTCTTTTCTCCCAACTTCTAGCTGAAACTTTCCTAACTTAGACATCTTGTACAATGGCTTTCAATGTTGTTTCTATATCCAGGTTAGCATTTCACAGCGGGACAATGAAATGTCAAGAAAGCTAATGAAGATACTTAATAAATTTAGAGAGAGTGATCCATCATATTTTCAACTATGTCATCTTGTGAGGCAAGGCGAACAACCAAGAGAAGGTTTCTTCCTACTCACAAATCTAGTAGAGGACCAAACTGGTGGTGCAAATGGCTATTCTGACTGGATGTTGTTATTATATCGGCAAGTGCAACAAAATGCATGATATACAGGTAATAATGAGCTTATTAGTATCATTTGAATCATATTGTGCTTTTCATTGAAGCAGTATTTTTTTTTTCTTTCACTTTTTTGGTTTGGGGATGGATATGAGAAAGGAATATCATCTCTCTCTCTCTCTCTCTCTCTCTCTCTCTCTCTCTCTCTCTCTCTCTCTCTCTCCCCCCCACATGCAGTACTTTTTTCCTGCATGGAATATTGTGCTATAACTTATTGTGTAAGGTGTGGATCATATTTGTGACACTATGTGATAAATCCTTTCTTTTTGGTTTGTATGTATAAATGAATATTTGTTTAATCAAATAGCCATTGACAAATCGAGATTTCTATTCGTGATATTCAAGAATTATTTTCATGGATATTTGACAGAAAAAGCATGTAATAAGCAAGTTATCTATCTTAAGTAGAACTATTGAACTAGTTAATCAATCAATTATTAAGATAGATCTTCAAATTCCAAACTAAAGTTAGTCTAAGCGATTATGGTATTTTCCTAAGTTTATGGGGATATGTTTTTTTTGCAATCTTCCTAGTTTAGGTTTTTTGGATAAAATTGAAGTAAGAAGAAATCATAGGTTACTGTGAACTCTTAAACCCAGTGAGCTTCTGAAGTTTTATAGAAAACATAGTTGACCTGAAACCGCTACGACCAGATCTTTAATACAACTCACTGCCTGGTAATTGTAGGATGTTTAGCTGCACAAATTCTGCAAAAGTTGTCAAATACACTAAGATTGGACAGTTTTTCGTTCTTGTTAGGCCTGTCAACGGGCGGGCAATACCCAGGCCCATACCCAATAAAAACCTCTAATACCCTACCCAGACCCGACCTATATAAATTTATACCCGGACCCAGACCCGATTATTTTTAATATTCGGGTCCGGGTCGGGTACATACCCGGACCTTACTCGCGGGTAACATACCCGGATTTTACCCGCGGGTAACATACCCGGATTTTACCCGCGGGTAACATACCCGATTTGTACCCGCGGGTAACATACCCGAATTTTACCCGCGGGTAATATACTTAGATTTTACCCGCGGGTAATATATCCGTATTTTACCCGCGGATAATATACTCGCGCTTTACCCGCGAGAAATAGACTCTTCACTTTTCCCCCAATTCTTCTCTCCCAATTCTCCCAAACTTCTTCAATCATTCTTAGCATTGACATTCGAATATTTGAATTTTTTTTTAGTTTTGATGACAATCGAGTATTCGGATATTTTGTATGTTTGGTGTCTATAAATAAGATTTTATTCATATTTTTATTTGTTTCAATTAAACTTCGTCCAAGTTTGGTTTGATTAGTATATAAATCAATATCATATTTTCTATGTGAAAATGAATGATTTTCTTCCAAAACTATAGTCTATATTATTAATGAGTTTTTTCGTGATATATTATATTGTTCTAAATGTAAAGTACCATTACGAATTTACGATCAATATGGAGTTAGTGTAAATCGGAATAAAATTTTAAACTTATAGTCAACACTAATAAAGTTATTCATTTCTAAGTGCTCGAATTAAAATAATTTGGTCTAGTATAATTTTATAAAATCGTAATTTGATAAGTATGTGAAAAAATACTAAAAAATAGAAAAAAAATTGATCGGGTCGGGTAAGACCCGACCCGTACCCGAACCTTTGCTTTTGGTCGGGTATACCCGCTCGATATACCCATCGGGCAAATGACCGGGTCGGGTCCGGGTCGGGTAGAAAAAAATTTCTGCGGGCATTATGCGGGTCCGGGCCAGGTATGGGCATTGCCTACCCGTTGACAGGCCTAACTGAAGTATAAAAAAGATTCCCTTTATTGGTAATCGTCGTTTCAAGTTTTTACAGTTCCTATGATCCTTCTGGCAGGAAATTGATGCTGTGGTCGAGTGAGACTTTTGAATCTAACATTGTGGGCCCATCAAATTCTAGGTGCTCAACTTTTCAAATGAAATATTTTTGCCCCAAAATATAAGGTATTATAGTTGGTGATGAGTCGACTGGCTGATTATTCGTGTTTCGTTTCTTTCAATCGTCCCAGATAATGTTTCACTGGATTCAATTGGAAGGGGACTTAGAAGGAGTTTCTGAGTGAACCGTTTGTTTGGCCGTGGGAAATACATGGACAACTTGAAATAATGGAGCACCTATAAGTTTAATACACGATTGAGTTCTTTTTGGTTTGGACTTCTTTACGGTATATTTATTGGTGTATTTTTGTGTCAATTTCTTTTTGAGATAGTAAGCTTTTTTTGGATGATTTTAGTGATGTGTAATTAGATTTAGACTCCTATGCTTTGGGAAGTTGTACCTTTCTTGTTGTTCAATCAAATATGATAGTCCAAAGTGTGCAGATTTTCAATTTCTCACAACTGATTGATGACTTGTAGATAGCTGGAAAAAACTGAGTGAAAAAACTGCTGAGGTTATATAAATTGCAAAAATGTTAAATTGGTCCTATGAAAATGGTTAGGGGGAGATTTTTATGACATTTTTCTCCAGTTTCTCTTAAATCTTCAATATATATCAATTGTATATATTATGTCAAATTTTTCACAAGTAACGTTAATAGGATTGGCCTGATTTTATTTGTATCGACAACACAACATTGTCTTTTATATATATCAAAGAAAAAGACGTGTTATAGAAAATCGTGACACCTTAAAAGAGAAGAAGAGAAAAAAAAAAAAAAGCATCATCTCTTACTTGTTGATTTGGTGTCGACTAATTAAAGCTTATAACTAAGGATAACATAATCAAATAGTTGGTGCTGGATAAAGTCCAATCATAATTGATTAACTAACAAATTAGAGACTAATCACAGATTCACATAAAAGAAATGTCATAAATAAGGGATTAATTAATTAAATCAAAAAGATAAAGATGAGATGAGATCTTAAAAGCACCAAACAGGTCCCAACACGACAACTTCTGTCACCAACAATTCTAAGTTCTAACATGCTTTCAAGATTCCCACGCTCATTTTCTTTAAACAAAACCTAAGCAAAAGTGATTTGAATTTTGAGTTTTTCTTAAGAAACCCTAAAGTGGAAAAGTACATATAAACTTGAATATAAGATAGATGATGGGTAATTCTATAACAGATCAATTTTAATGGAATCGATTATCATTTACCTTAGATAAGAGTCCTTGTTTTCACATTCTTGAATGAATACTGGATCAGTCCTGTTAAAATCGATTTATTATATAATATTTGTATGAAGTACATGACTAATATCTTTCTTTCATCTATTGGAAGCCATATAAAGTCCATTAATATATGTGCAATATTGCCAATAAAACTAATCAATTATTTAAAGTAAAGTTTACCCATGAACTCTTTTCCAAATATTCACATGTAGTATTCAATACTAAAGAATAATACTTCTTAATCTTAATTGATTTGGACTACATTCACAACCTAAATATAGACCATGAATCAATTTTAAGAATTAATTCTTATACTATACATATATAGTATTTAATGGTAGCATGAAATGAAAAGCAAGTGAGAATTAATAACTCCACCAAATGTAAAGAACAATTCGTGATTCCACTAATAGATGAAACTGCCATATGATCTTTACATCTTTCGATCCCTCAAAAAGAAGGCAAGTTAAGATCATGCTGGCAGCTTCAACTACTGGTGGTTCACGGTGGTGGTGGCTGCCGGAGATTGAACGACGGTGGTGCAGTGTAAGTCAAACTTTATATGATATATATATATATATATATATATATATATATATATATATTGATGAAGCTGAGATTTAGGAGGTTTGTGGGTGGGTATATATAGATAAATGATTTATGAAAATACAATATTTTTTTCTTCAATTAATTTAATTTAATTTGTGAAATTAAATATTATTGAGAAACAGATGGCAGTGGTCCATATAATGAGACAAGTTGAATATTGTCACGCCCACGCCACCACCACCATGCGGACAAAAACTATATTCACTCTCCATTTCCTATTTTTGACTTGCAATCTTTATTGCTTACTTTAGTGACCAACTCCTCATACACAAATATTCAAATAATTGATTTGAATTTTGAGATCTGAATTGATATTTCATCTTATATTATATTTATTATATATCTACAAAATATGTGTACATAATTTTTTTTCGTTTTATATGAATTTTGAAAAATATATTATATGTATTTAATAAATTATGATAAGAAACTTAGAAGATTTGAAATGTTTGAATACGTAAGCAAAGTGAATGAGAGCACCGTTTAAAATACACACGTCATATATAGTTGGGAGAATTAATGAGTTTATCGAAATGTGATCTTATCCAGAGAGTATATTATTAAATTTTTATAGAGATAAATAAAATAGAATTTGAATTATTTCTTTACAAATTTACAAAATTACCCTCTAACATAATATAGATGTGTATCTCCCTTGCCAAAAATAAGAATTATAGGTTCCCCATAAAAACATATGATGGTATATACAACAAAATGAAGCTCATATGGGACCATTTCCATGGCTTCTTTCTTGTAGAAGAAAGGAAAGAGCATCTCGCCTAACAAATTCATGTGACTCTACATATATATATATATATCTGCATGATAATATATATATAATATATATATATATAATTATATATAAATGGCATGAATATCTTCTCACTTTCCTAATAAGTATCTTTCCTTAGTTCAATGAAGATAACTTTTTATTTACAAACATGGAATGTCATTTGTCAGATGCTCTTCCCCTTGGACATCCAATTGTTGTCATCTATGCATATAAAGCAATTTGTTAATGACCTAATTACCATTAATTAAATAATATATTTATATATATAATAAAGATAATCAAATATGTAAATCCAAATAAAAACAATTCTGATAACAAAAGTAATTTTGCTTGTGACATTGACATTATATTGGTTTTAACTTGGTTTTGATCATATCCATGCATGTGGAACCAGTAGATTTAAGAGTATTTATGTTCTTTTAATTTACAATTTTTGAAACCCTAATCTCTAATAAAATGCATAACTCAAACAACAATAAGATTCATAAATTCAATCATAATTATATTGTGTATTTTATTATTCTTTCAATGGGTTTTTGTCTTGCTTGTAACATCACTCTCATGTCATTGTATGAAAAAAGGAAAAGCTTAATATTCTAAGGTAAAGTTCCCAACATATTGGCCTCAACTTTGCTTTCACAAAAGTATATATATATATATATATATTATATAATATAATTATATATTTATGTCATTTTATCACCATTGGCTATGATTAACAGCAAGAGACTTTTCTTAATTATAATCATGGTTAGTGGTTGTGGAACTACTTCCGAAAAGTACAGATGTCTAATAATTAGAATGGTACTATAACCTACTAATTAATTAATAATTAAGGTCTAATTATTTTAATCACTTATAATGATGTCTTATTTTATTTAACCTAGCTAATTCAACTAATACGTTAGTTCTAAGTCTTTTTCAGTACTTAGTAATTGGCTGGTTCTGTACCTGGTGGATTCTTGTTAATTAAATTGCTGTATGATCCCTATGATCCCAGTTGACGACAAATTAAATATATTGCTGATTATATATATATATATATATATATATGTTAAATAATCAAAGAAATTGAAGAGCCTTAAATTTAATATACAAATCAGGAAAATAAAATGTAACCAAAAACCATAAGCAAGACTTAATTAAAATTGGATTGAAGGTAATTAGCTATATATTATGAAATGTTTCGTTTTTGTTTGTAAAATGATATTTTGAATAATGTTTTATGGTGGAGAAAGTTGAATTCAATTCCATTAATTCAAGATAAAGCTAATGAATAATGATGTTTAATTCAAGTGGCAATGCTTAAGGTCCCGCAGTCACTATGATGCCATGGGATTGAATAATACTATTGACTCAATTTCATTAAAGATGGTAAATAAAATAAAGAAAATTACATTTTAGAGACAATAATTTTAACACTATTTATCATTAAACATTTGAACATTTTTCTATCTACCTAATATTCCCTATTTTCTCACATTATATCTCATACTATAAGTCTATAATTGACACGCTCATCTTTCTTATTTCTATCATCCCAATGTTTTTTTAGCTCTCTTTTATGATTTACTGATTTCATTTTTGGTTCAAACAATTTATATCAAATTAAATTTTACTACAACATTTTTTTTTTCACTCTTTATTATAATGCAAAAGTAACTAATATGAGAATACAACACGACCTAAAAAGTGTGGATAAAGTGATATATAATCTCCTTGAAACACCTAAAGAATATATCTGCAGGTGTTCCATAGATTTTTTAGAACAAAAATTTGAAGCTCTTTATTTTATCCCATCTTATTTATAATTACTATATCTTATAGATCACATAATCACATTTTATGCAAAATAAACAAGTCAATCAAACACACAATACATACAACACAAATATAAAATACACCATTGTGTCATAAAAAGACAACTAATTTCTTCAATAAATTCTAGAAACAACAAAGCTACCATTTCCATCAATTATTGAACTTTATATATATTCCAAGAGTTGTTGATGATCTTTAAATCTCACACCAGCACCAGCAGATTTAATCCCTGTACCTAACAAGAAAAGAGAAAAACAATACAAGACCAGACAACAGGTAAAGAAATAATAGTGCTTGTAGATTTTCAAATTACAAATAGCGCTCAGAAAAAATTATATTTTACTGTTTTCAGTTGAAAAACAGCTCAGGAATAGGGTTTTTCATATGCAAATTGAATCAGAAAAACTAACAGTAAAAAGAGAAAAAGTGAGAAAAATAGTCTAAACAAAACATCCTGCAAGCAGCAAAAAGAATATACACTTACATAGATTCATCTGTTTCTTGATTTCACTTACGTTTGAGGGTACAAAAAGAGAAGAATCTGAATCTGTATGTTTGGGTCCCCAAAGAGGAAGGAGTGATGCTGTCAGAACATGACCTAGCTAGGGTTAGTGAATTTTTTTTCCTTTTCTTTTTTATATACATGAATTCTAAAACTATCCCATGATAGATCATGCTGGCAGCTTCACTTGTTCCCCTCTAGATTTTGTATAGTGCTTTTCTTCTTCACAAAAGAATGAATCTTTTGAAAAAATATTGTGTATATTTGATTTAATTATTCTGAGATTAACCCCAGAAAAATAGTTGAAAGTAAAAACAACAGTAGTGAAAAAAGAAACAGATTTGGAAAGTGGGTTTTGAGAGGAAACCCTAGTTGGAAAGGTAAAGAAAGATTGAAGAAGGTGAAGGGATTGCATGATATTTATAGCTAAGAAAACAGGGAAAAAAAATATTGTTAAAAATAATATTAATATAGTGAGTTTAAAGCCTTGTTATGTGGGCAGCTAGCTAGCTAAGAAAGATAATGAAATTTACGGCTAAAAGGCTTTAATATATGTATATAGGGATATAGCCATATAGGTTAGACATTCATCAATATATATATACAGGTGGTGTATATGTGTATATATATATATAGGGCGGCAATATTAATTCATAGTCTATACTGTTTGCTAATCGTCAGAATAATAAAGAATGCAAAAAGTAGGGTTTTTTCTACAGTAGATTGAGCTATAAAAATGACTGTTTCTGTGCGTGGAAAATAAATTATTGACCTGAAATTTGTACTGTTATGGATCTAAAGTAAGAAAAATCAAATATTCAGATAAAAAAAATTATTGACAAAGATATGAAAATTAATGTTTTAGGAAAAACAGTGCAGGCCTATAGTTTAAAGATATTAATTAATATGCAGACCTATTTCATCAGCTACTAATAAAAAACATTATATGATGTGACAGAGGTAGAGTTTAAGTTGACCGTAATTAATATTTTTAATTAACCAAAAATTAGAAGATTAATTATATAAGAACTGTTGAATACTTATATAAGGATATTGTAGCAAAAGAAGATCCAACCAATTGAGAGATGACAAACACAAGGCTCAGTTTCCAAAGTTTTTCCCCTTAATTAGTCTCTAAGTTAATTAATTAATAACTGTGATTAATAATTTTAAGGAAATACATTTTTATATTTCTTTTTGTTAACTCTCGTCTTGTATCTTTCTATCTAGTCTTAACAAACTTCATTAGTTTTCTTAGCATGTTGAGTACTTGATGAGAATAATAAGCAATTAAAAAATAGAAAAAAGTCTATTAATTTGATATATTTTATAATTTTTAATCTATTTTTAAAATAAAAAAAATACTAATTATTTTTACATGAATTTCTCGACTTTTTTTTTTAAAAAATTTTAACTAAAAAACATAAACAAATATTAAAGCCAAAGAAATTTGTGATATACTCATAAAATGGGTAGAATAGAGGAGGGCCATGATGTGACAAAGGGTGGTCAATGACATCTAGAATAGCCCTTCTTCAATATGTCAACTGACCCCAACTTTTGAAAATTGTCTTTTTACCCTATCAATTTTAAATATTTTAACTTTTGCCCCCAATTGCCTTACTAATGAGCCAAATAGCTCCAAAAATATAATGTACTCAGCACTGAGCCTGTGAAATCAAACAATTCGGAAGATAAAAACCCTAAACCCCAAAATCTGAGAAAAGGGAAAAAATGTGCTATTAAAAGCCATGATGATTTGGTAATATATATGTGATGATCCAAAATTGGTCACAAATAAATTACAACTTCCAGCAAAGATCAAGTAAATTTACATAAATCTTTCACCAAAATTACAAGATGAATCATTAAATTGAAATAAAAAGAAATCCCATCGATACAATATTTTCATAAGAATACATAAAATCTACATACATTACCTCTTCACATTTCGAAAATCACCAAAAATCTCCACACGAACAAAAACCATCTTTAAAGTGATGAAATCGATTAGCATCTCTCACAATAATTTCTCGTTCAAAAACCTTCGAAACAAGCTTCGTGAACGTGTGACAATCACCGCAAACTCTTAAATTCTTCGTGACTCGAATTGGCATTCCCCGAGTAGTACTAAGTAGACCATAAGCTATAGCAAGCCTTTCACTATGCCCATAAAGCATCTTCACTTTCTCTTTATCCTCCACATTATGCAACACATATCTAGTTTCTGCCTTATACCCTCCATTTTTCTCTAATTTTTCAGTAATCTCATAAAGCTTATCATAAATTTCATTACAATGTGGATGAGATTTATCCCTTGTAATAAAAGTATGAACTTTATCTCCAATTTCAATCCAACTACAACCTGGATCCTTTTTAAGACCCTTAACTTTCATTCTCATTCTAACTTGTTCAACATCTTCCCATCTCTCAGCTGCAGCATATAAGTTAGATATAATGACATAATTCCCTGGATTATCAGGCTCCATTTCCAGAAGTTTTCTTGCAGCTATTTCACCTATTTCCATATTAGAATGGGTTCTGCAAGAACCAATCAGAGCACACCAAATGGCAGCTGTGGGCTCCATTTCCATGCTTTCGAGAAGTTCGAATGCTTCTTTCAAATAATTTGCACGACCGAGCAAGTCAACCAAACAAGCATAGTGTTCAGGCCATGGTTCTAAATTGTATTTATGTTTCATAATATGAAAAACACTTTTTCCTTCATCAACCAATGCAGAATGACTGCATGCATGGAGAATTGCCAAGAAAGCAATATGATCGGGACGAATATTTTCAGCCTCCATTTTTCTAAATAGTTTAATAGCTTCCATACCCTGGCCATGCATTCCATATGCATTAATCATGCTTGTGAACAGAATTAAATCTTTATTTTTGACATAATTGAAAATCTTAAATGACTTATCTACAGAACCACAGCTTGCATACATGTCCACAAGCGAGCTCGATATCGATTCATCTATGTTTAGGCACTTCCTAAGAAGATAACCATGAATTTCTTTACCTTTCTTCAATGCTGATAAGTTAGCAGAAGCTGATAACATACTCAAAAGTGCAATAGAATCCAACTCAACCCCTTCATTTACCATATCAAAAGAAAGTTGAAGAGCCTTGTTTGCAAGTCCATTATCTATATAACAAGCTATCATGCTTGTCCAGGATACAACATTTTTAAATTCAATTTCTTCAAAGATATTTCTCGCGTAATCTACTTTTCCACACTCTCCATATACATCCACAAAAGTGTTGAGCAGTTTAATATCGAATAATTCTCTTCTTATTATGTAACCATGGATTTCTGTTGCAAGTGAAATGCATTTCAACTCACGACAAGCGAGAAGAACACTCTCAATCATCATTTCGTCAATATTTATCCTTTTTTCCAACACTTCACTGAATGACTGCAAGGCTTTTATATAACAATTGTTCTGAACGTATCCAGCTATGATTGTAGTCCAGGAAATATTGTCTTTTTCAGGAATTCGTCGGAAAGAAGATTCCATATAATTTGTTTTGGAACATTTTGCATACATGTCTATGATTGTGTTGCCGATTTGAAGATCTAAGTCCATCGCATTCTTCAACGCAAAGGCATGAACCTCCATTCCGTTCAACATGTTTCGTGATTTACCACAGGCTGAAAGAACACTAATAACTGAAACTTGGTTAGGTTTCTGACCAGAACTTGTTATCCAGTGAAAAAATTCGAGTGATTCATCATAAAGACCGTTATGAACATAAGCAGCTAACATCGAATTCCAAGAAATACTATCCTTCTCAGCCATATTAAAAAAAACTCTTGCAGCTTCTTCTATTCTATTGCATTTTGAGTACATAACAAGTAGAGCATTCCCAACATATCTATCGAGATAAGGACTAGATTTTAGTACAACAGCATGAATTTGCTTCCCAAGAGACAATCCTCCGCAGGCCTGAAGAGCAGCCACAAAAGTATACGTGCTAGGAGGGACACTAGCATTCTGCATTTCTCTAAAAACCCTCAATGCTTCTTTGCTCATCCCCTGGTCAGCATATGCTGAAATCATTAAATTCCACAACACAACATCTCCATTTCCACTCATTCTATCAAACAATAACTCTGCTCCATCTAGATTATCACACCTGATGTAGGTAGTTACAAGTGAATTCAAAACAACATCATTGCAAATAAGACCAAGCTTTATCGTGTATCCATGAATCTCTTTTCCCCAGTCTATATCCTTAACCGTGGCACATGCCTTTAACACGCAACTACAAGTATGCGCATCCAAAGGGATATCTGAGAACCGCATATCCGCATACAATTCAATTGCTTTCCAAGGCTCCCCATTAGAAACATAAGCACCAAGCATAGCATTATATGTAAAGATGCTTCTTTCAAGCATTTCATCGAACAGATTTTCAGCATCCAGCAAGGACCGGCATTTGCCATACATGAACACGAGTTTAGTGCTCAAGAACACCAAGTCATATGTGTTGTTGCGTTTTAGTATATGGGTATGGACTTGTTTGCCAATTGATAGGGAGTTTTGGCTAGCGCAATGATCAAGGACTAACGAGTAAGCTTCATCTAAACACTTGTTTTGGGTGTTGGAGATTAACTTGTTGGTGAATGATGAAAGGGCATCTTGTAGATTGGTGGGTCTTTGTGAGGTTTTGAGATGTGTGGTTTTCTTGAGAGTAGGAAGTGGTGTTGAAATGGAAGCACAGCTGAAGTTAATGGGTTGGATTAACGTAGCCATAACAGCCCTGCTTTCTGCATGAGAACTTCTGAAGATAAGTACTAAGCTTGTGGATTACGTTAGATAATATATTTAAGAAGATTAAGTTTCATAATTCCGATGTCGTCCAGCGGTTAGGATATCTGGCTTTCACCCAGGAGACCCGGGTTCGATTCCCGGCATCGGAAGTTTTTTATTCTTTTTTATTTTTGCAACAATAAATAATATTCATTTTTATTTTCAATTATTTGTAGATGCTTGCAAATATTGTTTCGATCATGACAATCTTCCACTTTAATGTCAGAACAAATACATATAAAATTGACAACTATTAGTGAAAACATTGCTCCAAAAATATAACTGGTCAATACCCATTATGTTAAATCAGAGTATTTATCGTAAAGAAGATGAAAATAATTTTTTTCATACATATAACAAAATTTGAATTTGAAAAGGGGGAAATCATTTAGCCCCCATGAGTTTCGGAATATATACATATACCACCCCAAGAAAGTAGCTAATACATTTCACAACCAAAAAATGGAGCAGCTATATATAACTGAGCCCAAAGACGCATACTATGTCTAAATTATCAAAAATAAACAAAGACTCAGATCTTTTGGTCTTTAAAGTTAGCATTATAGCTAACTTTCCATTCCTCTTCTATACACTGTCATATACCACTAACTATATACAACACACATATTCTCCAGCATACCTCTCTTTCTCAAATCACCGAAACGACTCACATGTCAAACCCGGGCCACGATAGAGAAGCTTTTGGCGCTGGGAAGGGCGTAAATGTCTTTTCATCTTCACAAGTAAACCACATTGATCTTGAGCTGTGCCTCTAGCCAGCCAAAGGAGAGAACTAAATATGATACCACTGTAAATTACCTAAATTACCCCTGGTTGATGGAAGATCTCAAGCTCTCATCCGGCAATGTCCATGAAACCAAGTGGCCATTCGAATCCCCACTCAACAACTGTTTTAGGTCACTCGATAAGTGTACAGCAGTAACTGGAAATTTATGGGATTTCAATACCTTATGTAGCATTAACCTATACTCCGGAACTTTGTTCCCGAGGCCTAACCCTGCAGTTGGGCTTCCTCCAGTTTGTTTCAGTTGAGCAGACTCGTCACTCGAACAGTGGACCATTTTCCATACTTTGACTGCACCGCTTTGGTGACCCGAGACATACCAGTTCGTTTCAAACCAATCTGAAAAAGTACAACCAGTGAGAGATAAAATGAAATCAGAGGGTAATTGTGATGTATTAACCACTGCTAAACAATCGCCATTAATGCTCCAAACAGCAAGCATAACACCAGCTGCAGTCACAATTTCCCCTGTTAAGTCGTTCACGTAGATTGCTGAAACAGGGGAAGGGAACTCGGGAAGTTGCCTAATGAAGACCAAAGAGCTGAGATCCCATAATATTACTGTGCAATCATCTGAGCCACTCACGATCATCATGTAGGGTTGACTAACGTGAAGGCAAGTGATTTTACCAGTGTGACCACAAAGGGATTTTTCCAGCTGTAACTGTCGAAGAATGCGGGGCCCGTCATTTCCAATTCTCCAAACACAAACCAAACCATCATCTGCTCCTGTAACTAGGGTTTGACCGTCGTGGGTCGCTCCAACACACTGGATTTGGTTGCCACCATGAAGATTTTCGTGAGTGGAAAGAAGTTTATCTTGATCGTAATGCATGAAGCGTAAGCTGCAGTCAGGAAACCCCCATGCTACGAATTCTAGGAAAGTTCGTGGCTTTAGTAAGGTGTTTGCACGAGCTATGAGAATTTTGTCGTTGAATGTTACAATTTGGGATATGGAATACGGGCTTCTGCGAATCTCGTGAGGGACGAGATGCGTGGAGTGCTTGAGAGGGTGAGGGTTGGTTTTTCTATCCGTTCGTCTTTTAACGTGGGGTTTCAAGAAGAGTTGTTTTGGTGTTTGTCCAAAGTGATTGATTTGTGCTAAAATTGAGGCTTTCATCGCAGGATCTGTGACTGAGTCAATGTCAACACTGCCTTCATATGTATAGTGGTAGAAGACATTAACAGCTTCCTCGGCTGCCTGAAACATTATAAAAATGATACAAACAAAAAATCAGGAAAAAAAAGAGAAATACAGAATACGGTTTAAGACATGACGATGTATTGAGCAAGGCAATAGAGATTAAACATACATGTTAAAATGAAACAAAAAGGGCCCTGGGTTTAAATATTTATCCAGTGCGCAGTCTGACAAACCAAAAAATTTAAATTCTGAGGAACATGTGCCCCAAAGGAAAGGATAAAGAACAATGGAATCGACACAGATAGATCTTGTACGTAAGGTCAACTACATTGCAACAATTCTTTTTCCATTGGCAATAGAAAGGAATATGATTATTAACCCATGTCGAAAAGAAAATATTTTTCAGATTGTCATGGAAACAATAATTAGATACTAACCTTCCCTCTCTGTTTATGACCAAAAATGAGGTCTATCCAATGATGTAGATGCTCTGAAACATAATCAGACTCCAATGCTTCCCTATGTTTTCTGATGAACTCCCTTGCACTGCCCTTGGCCCATGGAGGCAAGAAAACGTCACCAACCTGTCAAAAAGATTAAGAGCTTTCAGCAATCCAAATAGGATCTATTTTTGGCAAAAAGAGCTCAAGTAAAAAAAAATGGAATTAACTATCATGTACCTTCTCTCCCGATTGTTTCTCGCCCAAGTCAAGATTGAACCTGTTTTCCAGGAATTCAGGCATATAGAAAAACTCTGGAATTAGTTCCTTGACGTCCGATGTATTGCCTTTCCCAGCTGCACTCAACCAAGTATCTCCCACACTATTGAAAAGACGATCAGCATGGTCAAATTGCCCACCTTGTAGCTTTTGATTCTCAACGCTAAATGGAGGCAGGCGTAGGAGGTAGAAAAGTACAATTCCAGCACTTGAATAATGAGAACCATAATGGAACTTAGGAACTTCTGGATCATCCCAGCTCTCATATCTAGAGAGAGAGAGAGAGAGAGAGAGAGAGAGAGAAGATATTAGAATAAATAATTTATAGAGAAAAAAATGCAGAAAACTTATGGGCGAAGTACAGGTATCTCCATTCAGAATTTGGATTATTACCAAAACCTCCCTAGATTTAACAGAATCAGGAAAATGCTAATGAAATCAGTAAAAAGGCAACTTTCCCTTTGAGTTAATTTATTAAAAAGAAAAACGTAGTCCTTAAAAAATCCAAAAAAACAATATTACCTAAAAGGAAAATGAAGTGAGGAGAGAGAGATATCAAACCCAGGACGAACAGGTAGAAATGAATTAACAAAGTGAGGATGAGTACTACCTCTTTATGAACTCTTCTTCTCCTTCCAATGTTTGACAACCCATTGGTTTCTCAAGTTTTCGGAATGTTTTTGGATCTGATAAATCTAGAGTCTCACTCTCATAATCTGCGAGGACCCAAGGAAACACTGGATACTGTGTGAGATCACTGTATCCCCGACCTGCTAGGGTGTTAAGATGCATAATATACTGAAAGTTGCTAATCTCTCCATTTTGCCACCTTTTGGAAAAGGATTTCGCCATAACCTTAAAAAGACGGCTTCCTTCATTGCTATCCTGTTTTGTTGACCCAGATATAGTGGCATCTAAGCTGTAAAATGCTCAAAATAGATGTGATGTCAAATTATGAAGGTGAGTCATGCTATGGAAACAAATAAACCAACAAGGACAGGAATGTCCATAAACTAAAATAACAAGCATGTTTTTGCCAATTGTAACATATTTTTATGTCAGAAGAACTCGCATTACCCTGATATTAACTAATGAGGTGAACGAAGTGTTACAAAAGTCAAATACCATATACAATATGGTATTATATTAGACCAAATACAATATATTAGACCAAATACCATATCAAATTATCTTTTGTGACAAAATCAGCAGGTTGTATACTGAAACCAACAATTAATGGCCAAACGAAAAGAATCACATACAGTCAAATAAGAACTTACATGCTGTTTCTGGGTAGATTCATGGCCACCAAATTTTTGAAAACTTCTTCCCTCTCTTTTTTGTGGAAAACCAGGAGGTCATTGCAACCATCCATGCTGAAAATCTCTATAGCAACCGGGCGTAGCTGATAGTCACGCTTCAGAAGCTCATGGACACTATCGAGCTTCCACATACGCCACAGATGAGGCACATTGCCACTACTCCCAACCTTTTCCTTGCCCCATGCTCCACCATTATATGCCCATGCCCTACCCCCAGCATATGCCTTCACTGTAGCACCCCATGATGAAGTTGACTTGGAATTGGTATCCATGCTACACGAAAAATCTTTCTTCACACCCAAGGCCTGATCAATTATGGAGAGTTCATCTTCGCTCTCTTTTTCACATATACAACCAGATTCATCAATGTAAAAATTCTCAATAACATAGACTGATAGTTCTCCAATCAAAAATATGCCATCATGTTTGTCAAGGCCCACAACCCTTTCACAATTGTACTTAAACTTGATCCTTTCAAGAGGTTCCAGATAAGGTCTGATCAAGTATTCACCATTATCATTCAATTCTTTTTCTGATTTGTTGTCCTCTGCCGCTCTCAGGTCACCATTTCTAACGGAAGAAGATTGCCATGGGGATTCTAAATCAGACTTCTCTCGAATACTTTCTGCTCTATGAGTAGATGCAGCACTTGAACGAATAGCAGATTCAGTAGCTGAATGCAGACTTGCTTCATTTATACTACTCTCTTGATCATCATTCCATCCAACCCCAGAAAGAGCTATATCCTGAGCAACTTCTGATTCTTTGAAAGTTGATTCATCATATAGATCAGCATTAAAAAATTCATCTTTTGGCTTGTCAGTTAAGAGATTGAAAAAGGAATATGATTCAGCATCAGAAGCACGTAGATCATTTTCAGTTTTCTCCTTGGACAGTTCCCCTTGCCCTAACTCCAGATGTTCATTCAGAACAGTTTGGATGGTATCAATCTTTAGTTTACACCTTTCAAGCTTTTTGCGCATCCTGTACGGACCTTCAATGGGGCAAAGCTGCCAATCAAGCTCCTCTTCATTCATAGAAGATTTACGAATTGGAAATATTCCCCTTTCATGTACAAGTTGTTGGAGATGAGTTTGCCATTCACTTTCAGCATGAAGCACCCATCCATACTTATCCTGACGGATGACACGTAATTCAGTAGCCATAGCATCACGAACCAATTCAAGTGCGATCCTCCTTTCATTGACCTGCTCCCATTGTCTTTGCTCTAGTTTTGAGATTTCCTTTGATTTTCTCGCCATTTCTCTCTTACGACGACTATCCATGCCCTTTATCCTCACTCCAGGAAACTTTGCCGAGCCTGCAATATACTGCACCCACATAATGGCAGCACATTGTTCCAACACTTTATTGACCGCTGACTCAGAACTATGAAGCCATTCAAAAAATCCAGGTAGATTTCCAGTCAAAAGCTTGTCAAAACCACCATGTAGAACATTCATAGATGGTCCTTGGTTTGGTTTAGAGACAAAAAACTCTTCAAGTGTAGCCCTACGGTGCACCAAAAGATACTTGAGAATATCAACAGCTGCATTTTGAACATGTTGTCTATGATCATGTAGAAGAGAGATTAAATTTATACAAAGACAGCAATTTAGATCTGTTTCAACATTACTGGGGCAAAATATAAGTCGTATGTGAGCAACCAGTAATTGTAAAACCGCGAAAATATCAACCCCTCCTTCCTCTGATGAAGAGTTGAGGAATAACTTTTTCTTAGGTTCACCCAGCAAGCCCAAGCGTGAAACAAGGTCATCTTCCCCTATGGTGGACAAGAATGATGGCAGGAAACAGAATAATATCATACGATTCGTATTCTTAAAAAGAGCATGTACATAAGCATCAAGTTGTCTGCTTCCTCTCCCAATAGAAAGGAGTCCTTTGCCACTAGGAATCAATCCTTCAACTCGACCGTCTTTATTTGCCAACTGCAACATGGATAACAAGAACTCCAGAGTCTTCAATACACCGGCAGGCTGAGGAAAAGCTCCCATATACACACGATCAACTATCATCCAGGACAATGCATCTAAGTTTAGCGACCACCGACTCTTATCTAACTTCTTCTCATCTTCCTCGTCGTCGCGTAAGAGACGCCTTTCAAGAAAATTCATCAATCTAGTAAGGCATAATCCCTGGAAAACTAAAATAGATTCAACATCAGCATATGAAGCTACACTTTCCAAAATAGTCTCAAGAACTGATGCAGCTTTCATCTGCTCGGTCACCAAATCAGAAAGAACTTCTGCCACAAAATCTAGAACTGCATTAGCACCAGCAGAACATGGACCACTCCCATAGCCTGAATCATCCACTTCAAGAAGAAGCTTTGGACTGATTTCAAACAATGTGTTTGAAGCAGATTGGGCCTGAGATGACTTCAATTCGGAAGAGGAACCAATGTCATTCATAGACATAGAAGACTCCATGGATGGAGTTGAAACTGACTGCAGTTTTGAATCACTGTGAGTCCCACTCCCCAGCCAAGATGTCAATGCTACAACTGGAGGAGGAGTGAGTGGGATCCTGGCACTAGATTTCTCAGACAAGATAGAAGATTCAAGCATACTGGATGACAAAGAACTCTGTGTATCATCATTCTGATGAATATGATCTGGTGTGTTCTTCATGTCACGGAAATTGAACTCATTACTGCCAGAAGTGGCATTGGATGCCTGGTCAACTGCTTCACCATCGGCACTTCCCATAGCCTGTACACGAACTTCCTTCACCAAATTATCCAATTCGGGCTGCGTGGTGATAGCGTGTATTTTCTCATTTGCCGTGCTGTTTGGGAAAATAGGCATATCTTCAGAACTGGCACTTATGTTTCCCTGGGGAAAGCTCCCTACACTGATAGAAGTCATTGCTGACTGTTCATGATCTTGAGGCAAGCTAGAAAAAGTATTCTGTGAGCTATTGCTATCATCAACATCATTAGCATTTCTGTCTTCAGTTTTTACAGTGAGTTCTTTTGCCATACTCACAGCATAGGCAGCCCTATTAACAAAGACCGACACATTTAGTTAACCAAGGTATAAAAAGACTAAATTACAAGAAGCATATAATGGAGAATAACAAGCTTAAAGGATGGATATAAAACTGTGTATGACCTGACACAGGAAAAATAGAGATCAATACAGCTTTCAAGAAATTCAGCCCGTCTGCAGACAGCAGAAAATGGAGGGCACATTTTTGCAAGATCAACCATAAACCTCAGAACCGAAGTGGCTGCAGCAGGTGCTGATGCCTCCCCACCCATCAAGCGAGCAGCATAAGTTTTGTGCATTAGAGCTTCACCTTGGAGTTCTCCAGCCATGTCTACGTTTCCATCTACAAGCTCTGCAACAAGGCTAGCACCAACCTGAGAAAGATTTCCGGTTTGATGTGCAAGCATGGACTGCACGCATAACCTATCAAACGTTGATTTTGCCATTGCAATAACAGCTTCCAAAAGTTCTACAAATTTTAACTCTCCATATCTACCATCACTTGGCATGAGTGCATGAAAGTCAAGCATCCGAACTTCTGGTAATCTTGGATATACAGGCTTACCAAATATAAGACAAAACAAAATATAATATATATCCGGAGAATCATAGAAACTTGGAAGGACCCTTGTCAAACCTTGATAACCTCCACTTGTACGGAATCTCAGAGAAAATGTAGGAGAGGATGCAAGGCACACACCTAGAAGAGTCATAATCCATCTCATACTGGAAGGATGAACAGCCTCATCAAATAAATATGTAATCAATTTTGATGAAACAATTTTATGCCACTGCTCAAGTAACTCCTCGGATTGAATGGTCACTTGGAGATCAATTAGCATCTCAAGTAACATATTTCTTACAATAACATGCTTGCCCATTGATTCTCTTGTAATATGATTACGTGATGTCAGTTCAGGGGGATCAAATGACATAATCACAAACCTTACAACAAGTTCCAGTTCAGATGGAAGAAAACCATCCTCTAAAATAACACCAAGTAAGACGACTAATTTTTCCAAAACTGGCACTTCGACATCACCCCTCTGGAGGGTCACAAGTAAATGTTGAACAAGATTCATTCGACGGAGAATTGTAAGATTGTGATTTCTATACCAATGCATGGACACAAGATGCTCAAGAAATCCAAGTAAAGAAATTTGAATTGGGACAGGAGCTGTCACCCAAACGGTCCAATCCAACAAGACATGCTCAACCATATCGGCATTTGAAAGGACAATGCAATTAGATGTCTCTGTCGGCAAATCTGTATTTTCCAACTCTGAAATATGACTAAATGAATCTTTTGGTACAGAAAAATCATCCAGATCCCCCTGAGACCCTATAGATGAAAATTCATCACGGAACTTCGATAAATTGAGATCTTCAAAGGTGGCTTCATTAATGGTTCCAGCAGGTGACAGAGAGCTTTGCACTGTTCCAATTTTCTTTGGTTCAGCGAAAGAAGCCTCACATGCGGCAATTTGGAAAAATATCTCAAGTGATTGCATGTCGAACAATGACATTCTGTGGTGAAGAAAAAGAGCTAGCAAGTGGTATCCCCTGTACTTCTGCATGTCTCTTACATTCTGAGGATTCTGATGAAGTGCACATGCTAGTAGCGTCAATGACATGTGAAGCATATCCCTAGTTTCAGCAGCTTCGACAAGTGCAAGGACAACAGCCATGCCACCAATGGGACGAATCGTATCCCCAATGACACAATGCTTACAGACATAAATATCTCCAAGAAGTCTACCAAAACGTGGTATCCCTGATGGAAATCCAAAGACAAAATAAAAGGATTAGCTAAACTAGAAAGATATTATAGCTAAGTAATTTAATCCTACATTATTGATACTATACAGATCAAAGTAGAAATTACAACACTTAATTCACTCACCCCCAATAGGTGAAGCAGCAGCTGACAAAGGATCCACTAGATTGAGCATGGATACAGTTCCAGATGCTCGGAATATTTCTGTACTAGTGCCATCAAAAGCAAATATCAGTTTCTTACCCCACAACTGCAGTGACAGATTTCCTAATTTGTCAGAATCCCAAACAAATCCACTATGATCCATGCTAGAGATTTCTTGCTTGCCAGAACGCTCAGGCTTTTGCATGCTAGAGGACATAGGCAAGTCTGTGTCTAAGGAATCCAAAATAGCCATACTGCCCCCTCCACATGCCTGGTTTGGGACAAATTGCAGCAAATCAGTGTCCTGGAAAAGACCCCTATATCCTCTTCCAAGGAGATACATGAAACATATTGAACCTGGCGAGAGCACCTCCTCAAAAAGGTAGCAGGATCTGAGCTTCCATGACAAATCACTAACCCGTGCAGAAGCACTAGGTGTCCCTATAGTCACCTGCAGAGACTTCCCTGCAGGAGAAGGGGAGTATCCAAGTTTCCCGGTGTGTCTTAACTTTCCATTAAGGTATACATAAGCAACACTGGCTTGAAAAAGTCCTGCCAAAGCATTTGGTTTACTATGCACAACTGCAAGATGATGCCACCTACCTTCCTCCATTTCTATCCCAGCAAAAGTCAAGGAAGAAAAATTGCTTGTTGCGATTGTTAAAACCCCATCATCTTGCAGACGAAGTTCTGCATAAAAGGTGCTTCCGTTATCCACAGCTCCGACAGAGAATATACGAAGAACCTGGGGTCCAAGTTGTCCGCTATGCCTTTTAGAAGATCCCGCTTTAGGAGCTTCAGTCAAGGGAGACTGGGATTTTAAAAGATTACGGTACTGAAACCAACAAACGAAAGAATATCCAGCAGCAGGAGGCCATGACCTTTCCCCTAATGGCACTTGTATGGAAGCATGTCCAATCTTGCTCATGTCCAACTCTACAAAGGGTGCAAGAGAAACATCTTCTGAGCCCATATCCTCGGAAAGAATCAATCTTTCCATCATCTCAACAAGACAACGGCCAGAGCTTGCACGTCTCATTTGGAAGATATACCTAACAAGAAGTCTAAGCTCTGATACTGATAGCCTGTTAATTAAGAAATGTGCATCTAGTATCAATACAATTACAGTTAAACAAAGCAGCAAGAAATATTCAGAAGCGCAAAGGATGCTCTAAACTGAAAATTGACATTTACCTGTAAGCACCAAGAACTTCCACAATCTGCAAAGCGTGAGAAACCAATGGCGAAGAGCTCAACATTAAGGGGTATATTGTCTCCAACAGAAGTTGCACACATCCTAGCAACATTCAAATAGAAAATATGATGGATGCACATCAAAACCAGGAAAAGTAATAAAAACTTGAATTAGCAATTCGCACCTACAGATGTGAGGTTTTCCTGATTGAAGGAACTGGCACAAGCAAGCCTTTCGATAAGGTTTAACAATTCTAGTTGCACCTTTGGGGTGAAAAGCAGCAAAGCACGTATGAGCACTATGATGGCAGAAGCATTGTAAACCCTTTCTTTGTCGGGGACAAAAGAACCTGATTGTGTAATTAAAAGAAAGCTGGCTGATTCGTTTTCCACAGTATGAGATATAGTTGCAGTTTCTGATGTTAGAAATGGTGGAACGACGACCTCTAGAGCAAGCTCCAACAACAATTGTATGACTTGGCGTTCGCATTCAACACAAATCAAACCAGACTCAGAGAGAAGATCAGAAAAGGTATGTGAAGATAGGATTGAAAACAACTTCGTTCGATTAACAGCATTATCACAAGCCCCCGCTGTCATTACACGTAACGTATACGTAAACACCTTAATGTTTACGGTTACAGATGGTTGGTTTTTCTGCTCTCCATTACTCTGAAAAGAGTGAAGTGTGGTTAACAAAAGAGAAAATCCAGTTGCTTCACCAAAAACCCTCTGAGCTGAGCTATTAACTCCTAATATGCGCCACAAGGCTCCAAAAGCATCACATTTTGCATCATCTTGAAGTGTATATTGGGATCCCGAAGCACTTGTAACCATTCCACTTTTCAAAATTTCAACCAAAGCGCCTAACTCTTCCGAATGAGCCTGATAGAAAATAGACACAAATGTTAACATATGCCTTACTACAACCAACACCAGTGAAAATGAAGAGATAGAATCGTAACATATGCATTCGTTCCTCAAAAGGCAAATATCATACAACAAGATAACTCATTTGAAACCATACGGTACGAGCAATTGCTAACTAAACATGAATTAGGAATTCCATATTACAATACGAGCAAAAACAATTTGTCAGAAATAAACACACCAATGACATCCTAGAAGTGGAACAGGCAGCCCTAATTTGTCCAGAAATGGCACAGATGGCTCAACCTATACCTGTATCCTTGACAAAATTTCAAGGCAAAGCAAGATGTATCAAAGTCGAACAAAACAAATTTACTTTTGCAAAATCAGTTATCCATTTAATGGATAACACTTCTACAAGATACATAAATTCAAAAATATGTGGCCCATGGAACATACATCACAATATATAATATGACTAGTGAACCAAAAACAACAGGACACTGAATATCTCTCATTTAACTGTGTTACAGAACGCCAATAACAACACAACAAATCTTTAAGGTGCCATTCCTCCCAGACTTGATCATCAAGTCTGAGGAAATTTCTTCAGAATTTCACAAGGGAAACTTTCTCTAACTTTCACCAGAGTAGACAACTTTTTGTCAAGAAAAAAAGTAAACTCAAAAGCAACCTTGAGTAAAACGTAACAGTAAAAATTGGAAAAAACAAACTAAATGCGTAAGAAAATAAATCTTTTGTACCTGTTTGACATCGTCAATAATCAAACATGACAACACCCGAAGGACACCGGGACGATGTATATCAGCTGCCAAAAAGGGAAGAACATTAGTCACACCATTAACAGAACGAAATGATGCTTGATTGGCTTCTGCTTTCTTTAATAGGGAGACCAAACAATCCCAAGCAACTCCACTTGTCCTCTCTGCTTCAAAAAGAGGGAATTTCCCAGAACCAGACTCTAAGAGTTTCGGAGAAGAAAGAATTGCATCCTTGCTGTCCAAGTGCTTCGTGAAGCTGCTAGGGCTAGTTTTTCTCTCCAATTGACAGTCATCACCAATAAGCTGCTCAGGCCCCAACAGAAATCTGTGCTGCTTAAGATCATCTAAGAGAACCTCCAGCACGCCGACTTCTCTTAGGATTTTCTTGTACTGTTGGTCAAATGATAATAGTTTCACGAAAAAGGACAGAATTGTATGCTTTAATTCGGAGGTTATTGGTTGCTGCAGTAGGCAGCAAAGTGAAAGCAACTCTTGTTCAGGGATAATATTCACAACCGTCACAGCATATTCTAGAATTTTCAAGATTATCTCTTGCAAACTCACAGGGAAACCAGCCATATTGAGGATCAAGAGAGGAACAGTCCTCAATTGCTGACATAACTTGTAGTTCTCTAGATGACTAGAGAATATTTTGAACATTCTATTCAATACTTCTGCCTGTAATTCACTACTCTCTGCTTTGATCAAAATATCCTGCAACATCAATACAGCTTCTAAATCTTTGACCTTGCCGTTATCCTTCTCCCAAATATCATCAGCTAGTTGGTCAAAAGATGATGAACGACTTCTGCTATGCGCATTAGGCTTTGAGTAAAAACTTTTTGAAGCTTTAAAGCCAGATGATTCCGGACCATCTGAAGGACCTGTTAGGGCGAAATTGATAATGACATCAAGAAGTCGAGAAAGCGTAGGGGAAAGACTGTGTGGTGAGTTGTTTCCTCCTTTTCCTATGAAGTTACTTTTCTCTACCTCAGCTGCATCTGAACTGTCTAAAGTTGGATCATCAGAAACTGACATGGAATATAAAGTCTGACCACCTTGATTCGTTGAGAGAGTCAAAGCAAACCGCACGAGGAACTGATAGCCATGAGCATTATGAATATCCTCCCTGAGTCTGTTACCACAAGCCTCTACACGCAAAAATTGGAGAACATCAAACTTGTAAGAACCATTGGTACTGAATGCAGTGACAGCCAAATCTGACTTATATCAAACTTTTTAGGGTTACAATGAATTTAGTTGGAAAATACAAGTTTCTGTAGAAAAATGAAGCATTGCAATTACGAACAAAAACAGACATCCAGCTACAAGTTCTTTGTCAAGTCAGGAGGAGATATTATGACATACCAGGTCTGTAAGACAGTTCGATGCATTCAAGAAGCAAATCTACAATGCCCATTGTATAGGCAGGATCCCCACATTCAGCATTGAAATCCTTGACAGCCATTAAAAGCGTTTTTATCTGGCGAGTGAAAGATAAGAAGCGTCAAAGTGAAAAGCCAGATCCTCTAGTCATAAGAATTCAAAGAGAATTAAACAAAAGGATGTAAAACTGGAGCATAATAGTTGAAGAACTAATCACATTATTTTCCATTCATCTCACAGGTCTCCATGTTTTATCATGAACCAATATAATAAGATCTCTAAGCTTCGATTCACATGTCATAGCGCATAAAAATGTCAAAAGGATCCAGAATGAAGTAAGGTTAAAAATTGTTCTTTTTTTCCTTTGCAATATTTAATATATGATAAGGAAATCATTTGACAGGTTTACGTGCTTAACATAGAAACTGAGGATTCAAACACGCTCATATGATGTTTCTTGGGTAAAATAAAACTTCAAGAAAGGACGATATACTACAACCTACAATGCCGATGGGTTACTGACTAAGAATACATCATGTCATTAGCAAAAAAGCAATGCATGTATGTGTGTTCACACATCTACTTATGTATGTGTGTATTTATATACCAGCTGATGCTTGCGGATATACTTCGCAGTGCTGCCATTGTCATTACCCAAAAGAAGGCCAAGAATCTGGCAACAGTAGTAAAGACAACCATCAGTTACCAATCTGGTAAAATTGCATTGTTTGAAATCTTAACTGTTAAAACAACTCATTGCAATTTTAAAGGCACATGAAGTTTTTTGTTACCTGCATAGCATGTCTGTGAAGCTGAATTGCATGTAAAGGAACAAGACCCTCCTTGTATTGAGAGAACACCAGTAAGGAACCATTTGCAACCATTTGAAACAGTAACTGAAGTGAGTTATCCTCTATCAGACTTTGAGCAGCGCATGGATGGCTGGCCAATGCTTTCATAATATGTATGACACTGCCCTCAACCTAAGAAAATCCAAATAACAATAAGACACTCATTACTCCAACTTTCATAACACAAATAGCTAAACTGGTCGTAGAATATGAAATCAAGCACTCATACATAAATCAACAATCCGATACAAAATTTGTTAGATAAAATTATTGTCTCTGCAGCATCATTGCCAGTCTTAAATGAAACTAGACCTAGTCGAAATGAAAACTATCACATTCGAGTGATGTTGACCACCCTGGAAGAACAGCTGCAATGGGCGTCCTGATGGACAGATTTGCCTCATTTCTCAACATTAAAAGAAGAAAAAGAAGGGTATTTAAGTTTTTTACTGCAAGTGGCCAAGTGCCCTGTTTGACAATAGAGCACAAGCAGGGTCAGTCTTAGACTTCAGCTTGCCCGTGCCTAGCACCTAGATGCATGATTTGCACACCTTTCACAACCGACTAAGCAGGTCTGCGTAGCAATCTGTTTATTCAGACCGAGGACAAGAAGCTTGCACATACATTTAGGTATAGTAACATTTCTGAATTCTTCTGCAGATTAAGAGAATTCAAATTTACCCAAAGAAAATTATCTAGTTTCTGTGTAAAGAATCATGTGTGGTTTCATTTAAGAAGAAATGGGGCATAAAGAGATCTGAAGCAACATCCACCACTTCCCCAGTACAGCTTCTGCTGTACAGCCCGCATAACAACCTAAGAAAGCTGAACACAGATATTGTTTGGACATGCAAGAAATACTTTACAGTTTCGATGCAATCAATCTGCAAGATGATCTAAAATTTGTGCTAACAAGGAGCAAAGGAGATTGACCTGAAAAATGACTAACAAATTTTTGGAATGTATTACATAATACTAAAAGAAATTAACACAGAGAATACCACAATAAAGTACCTGCTAAGTGAAAAAACAGTAGAGGAACCTAAGCAGTTAGTGAAATCGCACCTCAAGCTTGCGTGCAGGTCGGGTTTGAGCATCATGATTTTCACTGATTGATTGCAACTCCTCATTGTTATTTGGCCTTTTTGTCTGACTGCCCCCAATAGGAGCAAGAAGTGCATTTAGGACATGAATGAGACAGCATAATATCCCAGAATCAAGGAATGATTGTTTATCAATTGGCTGCATACGCATAATAATCTCGTGTAAGTAACATAAAATAACAAATTGATGAATGACTAATGGAGAAACCAAGAACAAGGTGCACTTGCACACACAGATGCAACTTAAAGCATTCATGTCCGTAACGTTAGAATATATATATAGATCTCATTGAGCTACTGATAATAATGAAAGGCATTGTTTATGACAAAGAAAATGATATATGCTTCAACAATAGAGGAACTTCACTCAAGCTTAGAGTACTCATATGTTGTGGTACAAAATTACTTGGTTGGTTAAGAATATCATGAACAGTAATTCTCCATCAGATTGATTGATTCATCTGATTTCTAAACAGGATTTTCAATAACATCACTTAGATTTTTTCAGAGTTATAGAGATAAAAGACTTGTAAAGAAAATGTAATAGATTCCATCTTAAATTCTTAACTCAAAGAAAGGTATGAAGGAGATGCAAAGGTTAAGTAGTGTTCCAAATAAATTTGGAATACTGAATATTAAGTATATTTCATGTTTTCTTGTGGTGCTTTGTAAAGCAAGCTTGAGTAATCATGATCATTTAAAATGAAGCATAAATAATGCGCAAATCCAAATATATTTAAGTCTTTAGCTTGGGAATGAACATACCCCAGATACAAGGACTTCCACTGCATGTAATAGATTTGCACCAGGTCTGATTCCATCCTGCAGAGAACCATCAGTGTAAGTTGCCATGAAAGCACAAGGTTTCGTGGACTTGATGTAAGGAGAAATAACTTTTCACGCATAAATATCTAAATCACCTTTGTGATTTCTGAGAAAAAAATTAGAACTTTCTCAACTTCCAAAGCTCTTGTTTTACTGCTAAGCTTCAGCTTTTCTATATCTGTTACAAATGCCCTTCCGACAACAAAAGAAAATATGTGCGTCTCTACCAACCTGCATTAATGACAGTTTAGAAATCAGGCGATATTATTCTCATCGCAAAGTTAAAATTCAAGAGCAAGATAAAATCAATAGATAATGATACTGACAATCTTAATTTCAATTGGGTTTAATCGTACTCAAAACCACAATACAGTTTGTGTGTGTCTTCCCGGAAAACTGGTCAGATTCGAGGTCAAATTATGGCAGACATACACTCATACCTAATTTTATTAGTCACTTAGAAGTTTCTCTTGAAAGTTCAAGAAACTTGCATTAGAAATAAGTGAGTATTATTCCTATACATATTGTAATAATTGATTTATACCTAACGACATCTAAAATTTGAGGATTATATATGTTAATTAATATTCAAAGGTCCTTTTATACATGGAGTTTAATATAAATAAAGCATACATACTAGTTTAGTCTCAAAATGCATCTCTAGAAGTGAAAGTACTGCTCGAACAAATGGGAAATACCAAAAATATCATTGTGAAATAAAGTAGAACTACTAATGCACCAACACAAGAATATACAAGTGGACTCTATGAGAATCGAGACACTGATTGAGTTACAAGGGGAAATAGTTTCATCAGCTAAAAGCTATTAAAAAAAATCTGGGTTTCTGATCCTTCAAACCTATCAAATTGGCAATTATATGCAGCATATAGAAAAAACACAGAACAGAATATGAATTAATGCATTTTTAGACAAAAATAATTGTGCCTCTCTTACATAGTAAGTAATTGAGCAACATTTATGTGCTGCTTCACTAATCTACAAAAAATTTCTACAGTCCAATTCAGTGCCGTTTCCTTCTCCTGCAGACAAGAAAATTATGATTAATGGACTCACTGATAGCAGTAATAGTATTATTGATTGCAGTGGTAGTATTTGACAATTTTATATTTGGAGGAAAGGCAGAAGCACAAGCATTTCTAATAGAAACATCAAGTATAACTCTACGACTTTGTAAGAAATATAACCATACCTTTTCAGAACTAGATGACCGAAACTCTTCCCAGTATCTCTTGAAATCCAATTCCAATTCTCTGCTTGAAGGATTTAAGAAGACAAAGTAAAATATTAGATTACACTCGTGTTTTTAGACAGCCAAAAAGGTCAAGCAGCAAGGCAAAACTTAATAAAAAGAAGTTATCGATTCGATAAGAAGATCAATGAAAATATGAGATTATGCTCTTGAATTTAGACAGCCGAAAAGACTCAAGCAGCAAACCAAAAATTAAAAGAATTAAGGCATTTATGCCAAGGCTTTACAACAATTATTACCAGAACTATGATGAGTCCAAAATATCAAAGATTTAAAGTTAGTATAGAACAATTAGAATGTGAAAACTTTGTCAGCAAAAATTACTATTGTCATAACCAGCAATCAACATTCTATTCAAAATCTGTATATTGTTTCCATTTTCTCCACTCAATTATTCATTATGTGTACTTTTTTAGCTTCCTTTGCTCATTTGACTTTCATTTTGAGCCTCCGGAAAATTATTAAAGCCTCTGTAGATGAGAGAAAACCACAATTACAGTACTTGAAATTCAACTCTTTAACTTTACGCGATTTCCAATGATACTATGTTTTGATATTCAACCAATTTTGTCTGGACATAAAGAAAAGTGTCCCTTTTTAGCTTATATATTTAAATAAATAATCCCCACAGCTCCAACTTCTGTCTCATCAATCCCATGTCAGCATCCGTGTTTACTGGATCTATACGAAATTTGTACACCGATCAGCACACCAATTGTCATCTCACGAAACCGAAATGCTTAAAGCTGAAAAATGTCAGGTTCCTACTGAACCTTGCTACAATGGAAATTAAAAGAGAAACACAATGACGACAGCTATTTCCTGCCAAAACACTATTTAAGAATCAAGCTAAGAGTATGCCAGTTATGTACCCTTTCCACATCCAGGCTGAATTTAAGATACAGAAGAGAAAGTGCATACCGAGGCACGTGAAAAACATATATTATAAATCCAAATATGGTTGCTGATAATTAAAGGCCTTAAGAAGTATACAATCATAAGGTCCTGAGTCAACCATACACTTACCATTTAAGGACTCTAAATGACTCGAGTAGTTTATGTGAATTGAAGCTCCAATAATGGGTCAAGTGTCGTGGCAAGTAAACTCAAGCGCATTTATAATTTAAAAACCCATTTCAGCTTGGTTACAGAATTGTTCATTCCATTCATAGACAAATTAATGACTACTAGAGCTCGATATATATCACCACAAAGAAACATATGTCCATGTGGCATTGAGTATTAAAGAATCCTTGAAGAGGATTTTTGAAAGTAAGTTAGCACCGTCAAGCTGAAAGTGAGCCCCTGTGAGCTACCTAGAGATAATTAATCCACGGAATCACCTCCTCCGGTTCAGCCACATGTTCCTTACGAGTTTAATACCTTCTCATTATTGAAAAATTTAATGTTTATTAAGTATCTGATACTTAACCCTAAAAGGTAAAAAGATGTCTTTACTGAAAATGTGATCATGTTGCACACGTGCCCTTCTCCGAGTCATGCATTGAGTACATAATGCAAGGACTTAGAACTCGAAACCACCAACCCAGCCGAAATCATTAAACGAAATTAAAATCGCAATGGAACATCAGATTGCCCCGGTATCGATGATCATAGAACACTTGTCCCAGTTTACTCAGCAGCTCAAGAATATCAATAGACGCTTTGTCTAATATTTAAGTAAGTGCTCTGATAATGCCAAAAATCCAACATCTAGTCCTTATACAGAATTTAGGTAAACTATTTCAAAAGCGAATAATGGCCAAGCAGCTCGTATAGCTAGCGAACAATCACGATCGGGCAACTATATCGAGCAATTGATTAATACGTTTTGGTCCCCATCCCCAGAAAGTGAGATCATAATTAATTTCATGCATAAAAAACTAAACCTAAAACATCCGTTAGATTATCTAACCTTGAAGGTGATGACCAAAAGTCTTGGTTGGACGTCGAAGAAGTGTTGACATTGCTGCTGCTTGTTTCCTTGAAAGGCGGCGACGATGGAGCTGATGAACCCGATGACGGAGCCTGTGTAAAACCAACCTTTTCCTTGAAGTCTTTAAGCAATGTTGCCCATTTCATTGTTTTCTTCCCGTTTGATTACTCAAACAAATATGTGCAAAAATCTCAAATAGACACAATAAATAACAAAAACATATCAAGCACGAAAGCTCTCTCATCAGCGATCAGATCCAACATACAAACCCTTCTAGATTATATCTAGAAGGTCTCCCAGCACCTTCCCAGACTTTAAACAAATAGAAAACGAAGAAAGCAAAAGAAAATCAAATGCGATCAATCGGAGTCAAATTTAAGTATTAATAGCGTCAAGATCTGTGCATACAGATGCGCGTATATACCAATTCAATCAATTCTTGGTAATTCAAGAAGATAATTTGATCTATATATGTTATTCTTGGGGGTATGGGGGTGAGAATCTGAAATGTCAGTCAATAACATATGAATTTCCTTATAGATTATCGGAAATGTATCGATAAATCCCTTGGATTCTGCCCTAGAAATTTGGGATTAGACAAGAAAAGGGTTTGAACAAGAAAGAATGCAGAGCTTTCTCTCACTAGTTTTCGGACGGCCTCTCCGCGCCTTGTTTCTCGCTCTATATCTCTAAAAACATGATCTCTTTTCTCTCTCTATATAAAATTTTATATTAACAAAACACACACTACAGTGTGTAGTGTGTGTTATACTTAAACCCTTTGCTCCTTCCTAAAACTCACGATGTGCCACGTTGGCGTGGGATCCACGCCCCTTATATCCACGTGGCTAATCTAGATCGATGCTCTCACAACGTGAAGGCCTGTCACTTTTGTTGATTTATTTTTTAATTTTTGATTGGTGATTAAAATTAATAATCGAAATCAAATAATGATTATTTAGATGAATTTTTGGGGATTAACTAATATTCATGTTTTGTGAAGTATGATCCACTATATTATCTCGTTTTCTACAAATTCGATGTATCGTAAAAAAAAAATTCAATTAGCTAAATGGGTAATTATTGATTGTGTCTAATTCGATTTATTAATACTTTAAGTAGAAAGTTTATTGGTTTGATCAATTTGGATTAAGCTTTGTTTGTATACCATATATTATGTAGGGTTTGAATTTTGATTGAACTATTTTTGACTTCTTTCTAATTCAAAAATTTTCAAATAGTTATTTGATTCTTTTTTTATATTCTTTTGATCTTGTTACAATTCCGAAAAAAAATCCAATCTTACAATCTTATAAGTTAATAAATAAAGAAAATATTATATTTAATCGATTATCTAATTTTCTAGTTTGAGAAAATCTAATATAATTCTGAACATTCAATAAGTGTAAATATTAAAATTTTGAAATTTTATTGGTGTATGCTTGAAAATAGTAATTATTACGGCCTTCATTCCAAATATACACCATATCAATACTATAAAAAAAATAGTGAAGTTATACATTATTTTTTGACACCTTATCGTTGTATTTATTTAATATGCTAAATCTACCTATAAACAAGATTACGTGAGTGTTAAGAATGGGTAAAATGTAAGGGTTTGTTTGGATTACTGTTTTTAAAGTATGTTTTGTTTTTGCAAAACAAAAACTTGGAAAATGCGTTTGGTTGGGTTTGTTCTCACTTTATGTTTTTGAAGAATAAAACTCCAAAATCTGCTATTTTGCAAAACATATTTTACCTATTTTTAAGTTTTTCAGAACACTTTTTCACTCTAAACTAGAAAAACACCAAACTTAACCTCTCATTAAAAAATAATACATTTTCTCTCTCCTCATTTTACTCCTCCTTTCATCAAAACACATAGAGAGAGAAGAGAAGCAATTTTTTCCAGAATACTCAACCAAACAGGATTTCAACACTATTTATACTGCAAAATTGTTTTGATAAAACTGATCTACAAAACTATTTTGCAAAACATCAAAAACAAAAACAATCCAAACAGACCCTAAGTAAATTGAAAAGTCAAACAAAGTCCATAAAACATAAATTGCCAAGTCTAAAAGCTGATTTTGACCCAAGATCTAATCTAATTTCAATTTGGAATAAATTTCCCTTTTTAGTGAGGTTGGCAATAAAAAATTAATTGTGATTGTAAGTCGATTAAGTCAAATTTAAACACCCAAAATTTTATTTTTTTCTTTTATCAAGTGTTAGTGTTAGGTGAGAATTGGTCTTATTATAAGCAAAAACTATTACATTCAAATATAATTGCGTGCCCATAAAAACTATATAATTGTGTGGATTAATTTACACTCATGACGTTGCTAACCGACAAAATAAATGATTTATTATAAAATAATATTTTAGCTCGTATTTTATTTATTTTATACATATGTATATGTATAATTTCTTTTATTAAATTATAAGCAACAATAACTATTATGTATGAATCATGTAAACATAAATTAGATACAACATAAAACATTATTTTGAAATAAATGATTTAATTTGCCAATTTAAATAGCCATTAAATGATATACTCTGAGTCATTTCAATCTTAGAATTAATACATGCTTAACTATATGTACAAGCAAATTTATTTGTACAAAAATAAGTAAAACTTATGTAAGTAAAACTTACGTAGAACGTTGTGTGTATATATTTATGGCATTTTTACTTAATTTGTATCAATCAAACATATAAAAAATTAGAAAACTTACTTCGAAGGCTAAACTCATTTCAAAAATATAAAATGAAAAATAATTAAACTTCAAAATATAATTATTAGTTAGCATCATATTATATATTTAATTTTAGAGTAAAAATTATTTTTTTACTCTTCATTTTAGAAACGTGAGTTGATTAAACCAGTACAAATAATGTGTTACAAATTTGTTTAAATTTTCATCGAGCTTTAAACTTTTGTATCGAGGGTTAATTTACCAACTAAGTCAAAATAGGGTTAGCACGAATTAACTTCAAATAATATGATACTTTTATTTATCTTTTGACACTTTTTAACTTATTAAATGAAGCTTGAATCGAGCTTCAAATCTTGTATTATATAAAAACATTTTTGAACTTGTTTATTATGTTTAATAGGCTGAAGTTACTTCGACTTGTTTTATGCTATATATTTACCTAAATTTAACAAAACAACACAAGTAAAAAAAAATGATATAAAACCGCTCGAAACCGTCCCAACCCAAAGGGACCGTAAAGTGCAATTTTGTAGTTTATCGGATTGAATATCACAAAATTTTAACAGAGTCTATATTCACATTATTTAAAGTATTTGAACCAAACAGTATTTATAATTAAGAGATATGGTTGATTTATACTTTATGTTATTAATTTAAATTTATTTCCTTTAAATCTTTGATATTTTCTAAAATAATTATCCACTTAATAAAGTATAAATTAATAGCCAAGATTTGGTGAAATATGAATAATTCAATGAATTGGCAACATTAAAATTATAAAGAAAAGGGTAGAATAAAAAACAAGATAAAGGGACCACACGCTTTTTTTGTAGGATTAAAAACTTCAAATGGCGCGAACGTTACGAGTGAATTAAAGTCGTGTTATTAATTATTGGCAATGGGGCCCATTTATTATCAAAGACAAAAAGTAACGGAAAAAAAGAATGGGCCCCTTTAATTCAATGCACATGCAGTACAAGTTAAGGCCCAAACACGATTTCATCATCGTCCTAAGCAAAAGCGTGCTGTACTTGATCATCGATCTGTTGTCAGTTTTGCGGAAGTTTTTGAGCTAAAAATCAAGCAAGCGGCCGCAGAACAGAGAAATGGAAGCGTCTCTGCAAATTCAATGAAATTCCATCGGCTCAGGAATTTGCTTATCTGATTGAACACAAGAATGTGCCCGTGGTAATGATTTTATTCGTAATTACAGATGATCGTATGTATATATATATATTTATTTCTTTTCAATCTGTAAAGGTATTTAGTGGATGTGTGAAGAACTGGAAAGCATTTACGAAATGGAATGTGTTGAATGGCGGGTTGATTACTTGCAGGTAAGTAATGTTGCTCGTTTTTGTGGTTTATGGAAATATCTGAGACTAGAGATATGGAATACATTAAGACGGATTGATTTCATGAACTCAATAGAGTCACACTGTACTCAATATTTATATCTGATTTTGTTGCCAGTGTTATCGAATTTTGTTATTTGCTATTAATGCTGATGGAGTGTTTGTTGAGCTCAACGCTTATAAGTGATAAGTTTCCTCTTACGAGATAAAAGGGACTTGTAAGCTCTATACAAGTGTTAAAATATTTTTTCCGAGAGGAGCTTATAGAATTTCCTCTTACAGAATAAGTAGAAACTTTAAAACCCTCCTGTGCTTGTTAAAGAAGGCCTTTCTAGGTCCAGTTTCTTCAACTTTGCTGATAGGTTTGAGACTGAACTTCATTGTTTAAGGTAGTGCTGGTGATGTTTTTATCTTAAAGTCCGCGCATCTGACTTGCATTCTTCATGAGTAGGTTAGATTTTGCCTTTCAATTTTAGTAAAATGAAAGGATCAGTCTTGGAAAAAGTGTACCAGTATGTTGTGTGGCATGTATACCCGATTAGACTTGATTGAGAAGGCCACCATTTGCATATATGATTGGGGTAAGGATTCAGTTGTTTATTTGACTTGTACATAATGTTTACGTGATCAGTTCTTACTATTTCTCTGAGAAGTACGATTTCTTTTCCCATGGCAAATAGGAACCATAGTACTCGATCTTCATTTTAACAATTCTTCTTCCCTCTTTTGGAATGTAGTAACTTGCTCCCACCGCACAACTATGGTGGTCTATTGTCAACTGGAATTCACTTTAGTGCTCATTATCGTTTTTCTCTTTGTCAGTGTCATTTCTTTAGAAAATCCAAATTTTAGTCACTATCCAAGGGCAAACTCTATGGATGAGTACTCCCAGGAGGTTTATTCTTCATGCAGGAAATGCTCTTTTCATTCCTAAGGGGTGGTAATCTAAGCTCCGTTTACTAAATGTTACTGAATTTTCAAATTATTTATTGACTTCCATCTTTCATATTCTTTATTGAAATAAAAATCTCCATCGTAAAATTGATCCTATTAGCGCAGAGCCATAGTCCATTGAACATGGACGCGAAGATCTTGGTGAGGATGATAACTATGCGGTTCTCTAGTACATTGATGCTTGGTGATATATTCACATGTTATATATGTTTCTACTTCCATTTGCTGGTTTGTAGTGCAAAAAATTGGAAGGATAAAAATTCTAAGCGGACCATAATCATGGATTTACTGAAACTCTGATGTCTGGTTCTAAATTTGATGCATAATCTGGTAATATGCTTTAAAATTACTGCATTACGGATCTTTGTAATCCTATGCTTGGGATGTAAACTTGATATGGTTAAAAAAAACATTAAAACATCAGAAAAGGATAAACTAACCAAAACATGCTATGTGGCTCTCAGTATTCACTTATTTATTATTATTCAGGGCCTTGCACTGAGATACTGATTTATAATGCTGACTTTGGCCCTTGTTTCTGGCTATGTAGTAAGTTAAGCCTCCATGATGTATTCAACCATCTTGGTTTAATATGTGTTGTCACATAATCTTGTCCTTTGATATACCTTTTCTATTTCTGTTTGTTCACTCCTGTTTTCTCTTTTAGTCATCCTGGAAAAATCACGTTATAGGAGAAAAATGACATTATAAATTAGATTTAGTGGATAAATTGTAGTTCTGAGAAATACATGAAGTAATGCTAATAAAGTGCTTAAGTGAAGTGTTTCTACATCGTATACCATGTGACACACATATTAGTCATTTATCAGGTGAAGGGGTTGGCCATGTATCCATATTTCGATGAAGAATTGTTAATGTTTTGTTTACATATGTCCTTTGACTTCTATTCCAGCTTCCGCCAAGTGGACAGTGGAAGTTTAACTATTGCAATCAATTTCTGGTGGTCTGACACGATGTCTGGGATATTCAAGAACATGGATGCATACTATGCAAGGAGAATAATAAAAAGGTGTGTTCAGGTCCATTGATCTTGTAATTGTTCTTTGGTCAATAAGAAAGCACGCTGACATTTTCTCTCTTTTATTTGACGTACCATTGAGTTCAAATCCAAGGCTGACATACAAAGAAATAGTAAGTGTATTTTAACACTGCTCTGTTGCTAGTAAAGTGTACCTTGTTTGGAATAATTATTTGCAGTGCTGCTTTGTGTGTAGAGGACCGTCATTATACGGATAATGTATTTTGGTATGCTAATGACTTTGTTATCTATTGCTTTTCTGGAAATATTTGTAATTCTTAGGTAATTGTCGATCAGACTTATCTGGTGGATAAATTAATCAAGATATTACTGAACTTGGAATTTTTTATCATCAAGTGGCCACATATATCTGATTTATTAAGCATTATAGGCAAGTTGTTAAGACTGTTACTTGTTAAGACAGGCAGACATGCTACACGATTTAAATGCCATGCGGCAGAAAACTACAGCTTTATGGGATAGTTTGTTTAAGATAAGACCCCATTATAGATATGGAACCTTGTGGATAACTGTCGAGGTGTTAGAAGCTATATTGTTGAGATGAGTTGAGATATCATTCCTAAAGTTTCTGAATATGCTGATTTACGACCAGAATTAGGACATTTGTGAGAAACATATGAGTATCTATTGGACACAGGCTTTTACTTAAATAAATAATGGATAGTGACGTAAGTATGTAACTTTGGGAAGTAGCGTAATTGATTCGTGATTTTCTGCAGCCATAGAAATAAAATTCTGGAATTGATAGTAATAGTATTAATAAACTTCTGGTTCAATCCAGCCTAAATGTTTCATGTATTATTAGTTTCTTCCTATGGATCATTCTGTTTCGTCTTATAGGTTAAATTTGGATTACCGAACACATTGTTATTAGAAGCTCAATACCGTAGGTATTAGTGTATCTCCACCTTGGTATTAAGGATCTGCATGTTCATGGAATTTTCTATTGGAGTTTCTACTGAAATCAGTATCTGAACAATCTAATTAAGACTTCAAATTTTTCGAATTCCATCGGACCCAAGATTACAGTCATCGAAGAGGGACCATAATGTTATGTTTAATATTTTTACCTGTGCGCTAGAACTGTACTTTTTACCAAATGTCTACTGAAATCAGTATCTGAACAGTCTAATCAAGACTTCAGATTTCAAATTTCCATCCCACCCAAGATTACTGTCATTGAAGAGGCACCAAAAATTATTACATTTATTATTTTTTACCTGTGTAGTAGAACTGTATTTTGCCATCATTTCTTCTCATTTTTCACTCTTTTACTGATTCAGTCAAAAGGTTTCTCATAGATCATAATGAACTCAGTTTCTTATCATGTGATCAGGACAGGATCGAATGCTTTGTATGCCTTCAACTACTGTTGATATGAAGGTGATCAATGGAAAAGGCCAGTCTAATCATGGGAATACATGCAATAAGTTTAATTTTTTTTGTATTGCTTTAAGTGTGATAACTTTGTTTTGCGTATATTTCCTTATTCGTAATGGTTATTTGTATTCGGGACTACAGTGTTAAGGTATCAGAATCCTGTGACGATGATGTGGATCTGAATCATCAGACTGTCAGCAAGAAAGGAAAGAAGCTCGAGCAAAGGTTTATATGGAACGAACTGGAACCACACACACTTCAGCCTCTTCACGAACTTGTTACATTAGTCCATGACCGCGCTAGTCAGAGCCAGTCTGTAGGCAGACCAGCCAGTCAGTGGAGAGGAAAATAAAGTCAAGAGAAGTGTTAAGTCAAATGGTTTAACTTCGAAGATCCAATAGCTCATATTGTTTGGACTCTAGAACCCCATACATTTCAAAGCATCATTCTGGCAATAGCAGTGAGTTTTCTCCATTTCAAAATTTAAATTGTCTCCTTTTTTTTCATTTAAAGATCTACCAGATGATATAAGAAAAGAAATATACACTTGTCTACATGTGCTTTACTTTACTATATGGTCCTGCTGCCCTTATCTATTCTATATTCTTGTCCACACATATCAATGTAGACAGCTTGTCCTATTCCAAATGAAGAAACATATAGTTTGTAGGCCTGTCCATAAAATGCATACACAGTAAAAGATTGAAGAAAAAATAGAGCTGAATTACCTGTTTCAGCATTGAAAAATTAAGCCGTATTATTGGACATAATAACTCAATTTCTTCTATCTCAAAAAGGACATAAATGCTTCAGAATATTAGAGCTGAATTACCAGTTAAGCATTGAAACTATAAACTGTGTTTACAGACAAAAAGTTTAGCCTTATAGGAAAATAACTCAATATCTTCAATTTTGAAAAGGACAATGATGTCCCAAATCGGTTTTGGATTAGTCATGCATACTGGTGATGGTGTATGAAGCAACAATTAAAATCCTTTATCACTGACAGGATATTTGTTAATAGTAATATGTAGAATTGTAATCAATCAATTTTTCATCTCCACTAAAGAAATGCTTCTGCTTCTGGAATGTTGGACGGAATGTCGGACAAAATTAGGGAGTTAACTCGTTTGTATTTTTCTGTTCTGTCTTCAGCTTCTGGAATGTTGAATGGAATGTTAAGACAAGGAGTTTTCTCTTTTGTTTTCTTCTGTTCTGTATCTATTATCCTCACTTTTGGCCCAGAAAAAAATTTGTTTGCTTGTCCAGCTCCTTTGCTTGCTGTTTATATGGAGTAGTTTTCCATAATCTGCCTCTGCTCCTGTCTTTCCCCTTTCGGAGATGGTCACATAATCCACCAACTTTGTTTTTCTCAAGCACTTAATTTTCCTATTGATTTTGTGTTTCCGCCATGTCAAATGCTACTCTTGTGTTTTTCAGCACAATTTTCCGAGGACGTTGGAGGCTTTTATTTTTCATGCACTATCCCCTGTGGATATAGAAGTCCTTACCAGGAAAATCTGAGCAGATGGATCAAACGATTATGATAGAAAATCATTACATGAAGTTCTTTATGGTAGTTCTTTTTCTCCTAGAAGACTAGGATTTATATTTGACTCTTAATTTTTTTGATTTTGCTATGCTTTCAGGAGAGTTCTACCAGAAAATGTATAGCGTGTTTGATAACCAGTCTGCCACTACGGATGCTCTTCCGAATGGGAAAGAGTCATTTGCATGCTAGGTGCCTTATATTCTTTTCCCTGTTTTTCTACCATTACTCCCGAACGCCTTATCTGTCCTCTTTAAGATGGATGAAGTGGTTTCTGAAGTTTGTATTCATCTTAAATGTTCTGTCTTTCTTTCACCTTTTCCCCGAGTGTTCTCCACTCGGTTACAAATTGAATTAGGGATCTCTGTCTCATGTATATTCATACTTTCATGGTCCTCATGTTCCATAAAGTTTCCAATAATAACAAGCCCTGCTGGACAAACCATTAGTTCCTAAATGGATTATGTTTCATACCAATTTTCTCAAGCCACTGGCTTTTTCGCCCCCACAGAACAATTATTTACTAGCAATTAAAGTAAGTTTCAGATTCTTTATGATAAGTTGAACGATTGCCATCAAGGATATGACCATAATTGTTGCCTCAAAATGCTACAAACATCTTATATCGCTGATGTGAGGAAGAAACAGTGGGTTGTTTGCGGTCAAACTTTTCATATTAATAGTAATGAAGTTGATCCGTTTAGCGGTCCCTCTCCCATTCTATTATGCATACTGAAAATGCCACATGGAAGAACTGACATTTTTTTTGTGATTTAAGTTTTTAAGATAATCAATGTTTTCATGTGATAGACAACTGAAAAATCATAAAGATCCGTCCTTCTCTACGTGTAGCCTTCTACATGCATAAATAATAAGGACCAGACATCTTATCTTGAACCACATCCTGTATTCTTCTTTTTACAGTTCCCCCTTTTATTTTTGTGCTTATTCTGATGCATGTACAAGTATGTCTTTCCAAAGCTTCAGATGCAATTATACATAACCTCAATTCATATATGGAGATGTTTAGTAATTTTAAAAGACAATTACATGGCTTAAAGTATTTATGTTAACGGCATAACATGAAAATTTCTTATAGGGTTCTCTCTTGTGACAGGCATTTAAGAACTGTGCCGATATTTGGTAATTGACTTTGATGGACCGAAACCATTGGGGGAATATATTACAACTGACAATTCCGATTATTACTTGTCTCAGCTTGTGAATCTCTTTGAATTCAAATGGAGGATGTTTTTTTTCTCGATTTTAGAGCATACATGTGAGTCATTTCCTGCAACCTAAATTATGAATTATGTACATTCTTTAAGCCTGTGACTAATTGTTGGTATTTGACCTTCAGCTTGGTAAAATGAATGTAAGGAAAGCTGGTATAGTCTAAATACTTGTTTTAGCTAGTTGCATGTTGTACAACTAATTGATATACCTTGTTATGAGGTTATTCAGACATCTAATTATCTTTAGCTTCTTGTGATCGTAAAGAGATATTGGATTCGTTTGTTCCTGATTCATGAGATTTAACTGACATCAAAGTTTAGTGAATTCCATGAAAGCTATTAAGCTGAAATAATAGCAGACAGACTTTAAATACCAATTTTTGATGTGGATGTTAAAAGATAAAGAGAGTTTAAAGTTCATAATAATTAGGTCAATAATGTCTTCACCTTTTTGCATTTTAGAACTAAAAGTTTTGACATAAATTAGTGCAGATTGTTACCTCTTTTGACATAAGCATCACACTAAGTTGAACACTATTTTACATATTATCGACATATCTTTGTAATATTGATTGCTACGAGTATTATTAACTTACGTTATTAAGTGCGTCATGTTTTGTGTTAATTGGATACAGATTCTGCTATGGTCCTAATTACCTGTCATTGTTTTATATTCTATGCTTTATTCTTTACGCACTCTTGAGAATCCTGAAAGCTATGAGAATATACATATCTCTTGAACCAGTTCTCTTTATTGTTGTGGATGGAGCCAAAATTGATTATAACATTCTGTTGAAATTTGTGTTGGATAAATTCCTTCCTCTTTATTCATTGCCCCTGTGACACTCAAGGGTGATTTTTATGGACTGATTTGCATGGGAATATGCAGTAGAATGGGAAAAGAGAGAGAAAAGCACAGGAAAGAAGGATTGGTAATTATTGCATTAGAAGAAAGAAGAAAAAGGAATAAAAGGTGGGCTCTGTGGAGATGAGATTCCCTGATGAAATATGACATATGCAAAGTCTTTTAGAGAGAGAATAGAAGCTTTTTGCTTGTCCTCCTTGTGCTACAGAGAAAGATAGAAAGAAGGTGTCTTTTTCTACAGAGGCAAATGGCATATGGTAATGTACCTTAACCTTCAACTTACACTACTTTCTAAAAGTTTTGGATATACCAAAGCAAAGAATTAGTATTTCTTTTATTTTGTTCTTGGGGTCCCTTTGATTATTCATTATCATCCTTTATTTGAAGTTTTGTATGCTGAATATACCTCTCTAAAGCTAGTGGACTTATTCTTGTTGATGCTTAACTGTAATCTTCTTTTTTAGCTTTAGGATGGTGAATATACCTCTTAAAGCTGTGTGCTTATACTTGCTAAGAGTCTCATAATATGATTTACATTATCATGAAATCATAGTTTGGTTGAGAAAACATCATTTTTAGTTATATAAATTGAAATCTTTTGTTTTTATATCTTTGGGTACATTACTTTAGTCAAGGTATTGTGTGGAGTTACTGTTTGAGGGGTCCTATGTTTAACCATGCACAGAAATTGAGATGATCAAAATGGTAATCCAAACTTTTACTTGTTTTACAAATCTTTTTGTTAACCGTTGACATTTTTTCAATTATCATCTTTTTCCCTTTGTATTTTTGCCCGTTCTTTTTTATTCTTTTTTGGGTTGTCTTTGTTCCACTAATTCACGGACCACCACTAACTAAGCCATTGCACAAAAACACCATCAACTTAGTCACTTTTTATACTCACGCTCATTCCTTTATATTTTCTTACTCATTTGAAATAAATAAAAGGCTTAATCTTTAATTTCATATATTAAAATCTCAAATGTCTTTGTTTTCAATTCACTATAATAAATTCAAATGCAGAAATCAGTTCTATTATTGTGGGAACAGTCTAAGATGCTAAGAATGCTCAATAATGTAAAATAATTTGAACAAATCATCAAGGAATTCATAAATACTCTCAGTAAGAATTAAAATTAGGAGTTTATCCTTAACTTAAGTAGAAGATATTCTCTGGGGAAAGCTAGTAATAACCATTCCAATTGTACCTAAGAACAATAATTAAATGGTTTTGAAAAAACTTAAAGCAGAAAACTAATTAAGAGATCACTTGTTCTACATTTTCTGTGAAAATTGTCTTTTAACAATTGCCCCATCCTGAGCAGGTTTCAGTGAATCCGAACCCTTGATGCTTCATCAACGGATGGTCACGATCGTACGTGGGGAAATCTACAGCCCCGTTGAATGGCAGCCGATCCCTGCAGACATTCCCGTTGCCACTTCCACTGTCGCTACTTCCAATGCCGGGCCCACATTGGTCTCCGTTGAGCCCGAGAAAATCCCTAGTAAAACGATGATCAGTACTCTTCTGCCACGTCATGTCCAGCTGGACCATGGTGGAGCCCACGTGGCCCACGTGGCCCATTGTCGCCGCCTTTTGGAGGAGAGCGGTGGCGGAGAGCGGGGGTGGGCCAGTACTGACGTGGAGGGTCCCAAAGGGCGAAGACGTCATTAGGCTTTCACCGTTGTATGAAGAGAGGGGGAAGTGGAGGGCTTCATGTTTGATCATATTGTGGACTTGGCCTTGTGCATGGGAATTAGGGTTAGGGTTTTGAGGAATGGGGTCCCACTGGTTAGGGAAGTGGTGGTGGGCGGAGAAGGGGTGGAAAGATGGCGGCAGAGGCGGCGGCGATGGAGAGTTGTGGAGATTGAAATTGAAAGGTTGAGTGGTGGTGATGTTATTAGGGTTTGGTGCCAACATTGAGTTAGAGAGTCTTGCACTTTCTTCAGCTAATGCATCACAAAATGCTCTGTGGGTGATAAAGCTATCCTTCCTGTGGAAATTCACAAGCATTTAGATTTTGATTATTTTTTGAAGAAAAGGGAGAAAAAAAAACAAATGATAATATAATCAACGAGCTTCGAATTTAGGTTTAATAATAATATTCAACTAATTGTATATCGAGTGTAATGATACTTGTCATGTAATGGATGATTTTGTTTGTACATGTATTAGTGACTTGATTTGAGTCTAGCTATAAAAAACTGTACTTAGTTAAAAGAATAAAGGAAAAGTGTGTCAATTGTTGTACAATTTTTACAAATTAATTTTAAAGAATAATTACTAGTGTAATATTTTTACATGAACCTAAAAAAGTGTATGCATGAGAGTGAAAGAAAATGGCCATATACAATACTTTTGAGTAAAGTTTTCTGCATGCAAAAATGATCACTGAAAACTGCCCAAAAGTTTCCAGAAATTGTTTCACATTGACGAAAGCTTTTAGAAAATAGAGCTCACACACACATTGGTGTCTGTGTGTGCATGTGCAACTCACAAACTTCTCTCTATGTACACTGTATGTATATACGTAATTTTTGGTGAAACTAAGAGGGCAAAGACAATAACCCAACAATGCCCAATGACTTGGCAGATTTTTTTCATCATTTTTGATGATTATAACTTCTGAATTAATTTCAGTCTGTCAGTAAATGATGATGAGTACTATATATCTACATGAAATGTTTTTGGTAGAAATTACTAATAACCCATGATTTATTTCTCAACAAAAGTATTCAAGATATATATATATATTTTATGCAATAGTTGAAGACATATATATATATATATGTGCACATATGTGTATATATATCCATCATTGTTTTGGGACTTCCTTTTGTTCTACTGATTATCAAAAGCTAAAAAAGGAGAAAGAGACTCTTGCATGCAAAATGCAGGTTGCCTGTGACCACAGTTTTCAAATAAATCATCAAAACTTTTGCTAATCTCTAATTTTATTACAACAAATATATATGGTGTGTATATATATATATATATGTAACTGTAGGTTTCAATGATTGAATTGATAAATTGAATTTACATGCAAGATAATTCATTAAGATTATTTTTGCATCCAAATTATTCATCATGCAAAATCAATTAGAAAACAAAAAACCCACAAAACCCAAAATTTGACTGGACCTACTCAAGAACATGAGATTATAAAAAAGAAACAAGATCAAATGAAAAATAAATACAGTAAAAAACAAAAACAAAAAAAATACTTCATTAATTACCTGGAGAATAGAGTTCCACAATCACATCTATACTCTCTAGTTCCACAGGTTTTAGAATGGGCTTTCCAATCAGATTGAACTGCATAAATCTTTGAACATTTCTCACATTTCCATTTTTTTTCTCCATGTTTTCTGCAGTAATGTTTCTTGATCCCTGTCAGATCACCCAAAGCCCTTGAAGGGTGGTGATGAAGACACGTGGGCTCAGGGCAAACATAAGCTCTCTTTCGATTTTCCTTGCTGTTTCTTTGCTTCAGTTTCCATGGAAGATTGTGACCTCTTCTGTGAAGTTGAAGGTTTTGATCTCTCTGAAAACCCTTGTTGCAAACTTCACAAACAAATCTGTTTGTAGCTAAAAGGGTTTTTGGAGATAATGCTATCACTTCAGCATCAGGGTCTGTTATATAAACAATGAAAAATGAATTTACAAAAAGGGTTAATCTATTTCATAATAACTGATGATCGAGAATTACCTGGATTTCCAGGGAGATTTCTCTTCTTCTTGGCTTTCTGTGGAAGCTGGTGAGATGAAACTGAGTTATGTAGAATTGAATTTAAGCTGCTGCTACTGAAATCGTGATGAACTCTAGGGTTAGATGAAATGCTAGTTTCATCAGAGATGGTAGTTGAATTGGACATCACTGCAGGAAACATGATTGTTAGAGAATCTAGCAGAAGACTAATTCAATACAGAAGAAAAAAAATCATTTTAACCTTACTGAATTCTTCAAAAAACAAAAAAAAAAAAAAGGTTTTTAATAACTTACATTGTAGCAAACCCTAATTAAACTTATAAAACCAACTGGTGAAAGAAAAAAAAACAACCCAAAAGAACCCAAATCACAATGATGCAGCTAAGCACTGATGAGTTTATCAGGCAGTAAAATTCACAAAAACAAAAGGGTTTTGATCATTTTTTATTTCTAACTTTTCTTTTCAATTCATGATATTGAAGAAAGAAACGAATGAAAGTATGATCTTGTGAAGAAATGATAATGATGATGAGGTGATTTTCAAGAAGTCACTGTCTTATTCTAACCATGGATAGCTTCTCTGAACATTTTATGCCTCAAAATTCAGATATCTCTTTCAAATAAATCTCTCTCAAACAGCAATATGATCTGAAGCATGTAAAGAAGATGAAGACAGCAGGTTGGTTTGTTTTCTTACACCTATGTTGCTATTTATATAAGTGAATAAAGGTAGTGTATGAGAAACTATCATGACTACAAATTCAAAGTAATTATTTAGAAAATAAAAGAAATTAAATCTCAGATATATAAGAATTTTTATGATCGTGAAAGTAACTAAAATAAATAAATATTTAAGTCCTAGATAATAGTGGACTGTTTTTAAGAGGTTCTTAATATTTATATGTCTGTGTTTATGTGTGGTCTATTATATATTAATTTTTTTATTGTATAAAAGATTGAGTACTTAGAATTAAAGAAAAATTTCAAAGGTTAATGTATATTCTTCCAATTGTTTCTCAATTTTTGTTTAATTAATTTGCTTATATATATTTGTGCAACTGACATAGGCACTTTCTGTCTTTTCTTTTGTTCTGTCATAAAATACCCAAATCCTAAAAAGGGGTCTTGAATTGAATGGAATTGATATTTATTAAAAGGAGGAATTATTTAACAAGAAATTTGAGAAGCTTAAAGATATATATATGGTGGTATAAAGGCTAAAGTATAAAGGGCAAAGCAGAAGAGATGATCAGGCGCTCATGCTCACTTTTCTTTGATTCCAATTTTTTTTTGAATAATATATATTAATTTACTTTAACATTTGTTTTAAAAACAAAAAAAATTGTAGGATTCTTTGTGGATTAATTAATTAAAAAAAAAAGATTTTTAATGAAAATTTTGAAATGACTTATCGGTAGCCCCACGGTTATCATTATTGAATTATTGGAGACAAAAAGATCACATAATTTATCTATGTTTAAGATTAGATTTGCAATCATTCTTACTCTGAAAGTTGTAATTATTCTTTTTTCAGTCTCGTTGGAGGAGATAATTAAATGATTTATTGCTAAGAAATGGTAAAGTTTCTTACTTTAAATTAATGACGTTTTGCCTTTATTAACATTCATAGTCAACCATGTTTAAATTTAATAATTAATCTTACTTTTTTAGGTGTTCTATAAAGCTAAATTCCTGTTTGGAGTTTGAAGAAACTATTATATATATATTTTCTTCTTAATACATTAATTTATTTATTTTTCTTCATTTTTTCGCCCCAAAATTAACTAATTATTTGAGTTGAATCTTATATGTTATAATCAAATTTACAATAAAATAGGACCCCATGCATATGCTTTGTTGATAGATACATGCACATAAACACATTGTCTCTAGATTGAGATGGGCTCTTGAACATTTGGAATCCTATGTTTATTTATAGGATTATGTGAATCATTATAATTAGCTTTAACTTGAAATTCATGTTCTTTTTTTTCTATTGATAATATAAGGTTAGATTTATACTTCATCACTTAATATTGTTGTTTTATATTAACACTAGCGACTCTGCACGCTGTACTCGCGTGCATGACTATTCTTAAATATAATTAAAAAATATACATAATATTAATTTTATAGAAATATTATAATTTTTTGGAAAGAGAAATGGGGATTTGAGAGAAATGGGGATTTGGGATAGTGGGATGGTGGTGAAGTACGTGAGTTTTAAATTTCATATGCAAATGACAAATTTAACCCTATTTCTAACCACTTGTGAATATTAGTCTCAAGGGTATATTTGGACAAACGAAAAATGGTATGACAACTACCTAATTTATGATGAAATCCCTATTTTACCCTCAAAATTACAGTTACATTTTCAATCTACAAAAAAATCAGAAGGACAAATGCGTAAAAATGGCAAAAATAACTTCCATTTGTGAGACAAAAAGGCCTTTCTTTTTATAATAGTATAGATATCTAATAAACTGTGATTTTTTTATATAAAATTGAATTAATTGTGATTTTTTTTTTCTTTTCTTAAAAAGAATTAGAATAAGATTTGAATGGCATTGAGTAGAGAGAAGAGAATATTGATGAGGGGCCATACTTTTGTTCACGGGTCTTCTATTACCAGATTCCCTCATGCAGTTGAAGAGGGCTTTTTAGACATTTCACTATGCATCTTTTTATTTAATTTTTGTTAATTACTAAAGTTAAATTAACTAAAAACTTTTACTCAGTTAAGCTAATAGTATCAATTATCGAAAGAACATTTTTATAATTATATAAATAATTATAATTATATCGAGAATAAACGTGTTTTCATAAGACATTTATGAAGGAAAAAAAGGCTCGATTTTTCCTCTATTCGGATGATAAATATTTATTGAGAAAAAATGGTATAAGCTTTGTTGTTGAGTTCGCCTACAGTTGGGCTGGGAAAAAGCCCATCTAGCTTTTTGACGTTTATATAGCCCAGTTAAAAAGCCCATTAATTTCAGTTTGTGATATCTAATTGGGCCAATATACAAATATAATATTCAGTCTTAAAACTAGTCTTTTGAATTGGGCCAAAAGTGATTAGGCTTATGTTCGTAATATTTTGAAGTAAAAAATAATTATTATTTTTTTCCCAATTCTTTGACCAATATTGAATTTTTAGTGGGTCGTATGTTATTTAAAAATTACAAATGCAAAATAAATTTATATGAAAATTTAATTTTCACAATTTAAATATTCACAGAAGATATTTTTCAAACTTTTAATCTTGAATAATTGGGAAATACAATTACAGACATTGTTTAGTTATTATTTTAACTGTCGGTGCCAGCAATGCAAAGATGAAAATATCCAGCACTAATATAATGCGGCCACGTGTCAAATGCAAGAATAAAAGACAAAAAGATTCACATTTATTTCTCGAACAATTCACCAATTGTCGTGCATGAACGAATATACATGGAAGATTCAGATAACCCTGTATTTAAAATAGAACATCAGAATTAACAAATAATTAACCAGATTTTGATGAATAATTTAAAAAAAGGTTGATTTTAATATAGTCAGCCTAATTTAATTATCAATATTTTACCAAAATAATTTAATTAGAATCAATTTAACATAGTATTTTCCGATTTTGACAACACATAAGTGGAGAAAAAAAATCAAAGATATTTGTAACCGACCATTTCTCAATAAGAAAAAATCTTGGACATCATTATTCTACTTCCTAGGTTTATTTATCCTCCAATGACAAAAAAATCTAATGTAATGACAAGGATTGGATAGAACAAAATTTCTCCTGAGATATTTCATTTACGTTTCATAATATTACTTCACGTGGAATAATTAATAATGACACTTTACATGGGGACCATTTATATGCAATTTCTATCTAATTAATATAATTTCAGAATTAAATTAAAATACACATAAATTTGAAAAGGTACATATAAAAGTACTAAAACGGCTCTAGAAATGAGAATACAAAAATTGAAAATTCTGAAACAAATAAACGATCTTTCCAACAAAGTTGGATTATCGTAAGCAACAAATATATGATCATAAAACGAAGAATATTTTTTGAATTTTTTTAGTATGATCATAAAATTATAAAAACACTAAATTAAAACGTTTTTATTTAGGACTCGAGCCCAAAAACTCCAATCTATCAGCCAAAACGTCGATATCTTCTTCTTCTTCGTCTTTTCCTTCTTCATCAAATCCCTCATTTAATAACTCTTCCCAAAACCCGTCATCAAGTTCCTTATCATAACTCCCTAATCCTTCGAGTTCATCGTGATTTTCCCTTTTTGCCCTCCCAAATCCCTGCATTTCCAATGCAAGTGCCTCAAGCTCAGATACTTCAAATCCATAACCATCGCCAAAATCCAACGGCTCAGATTTAACCAGATTCATTTCTTCGTTTCTTCTACTCGATTCACCATCCTCGATTGGCCTTCGTCTTTTCTTAGTTATCACATCTTCGAGTTCTTTTCTCTTCTCCTTTTGCTGTACCAATTGATGGATAAAATCGGGATTTTGCATTGCCTTTGCCAAAAAACTCATCATTTGATGCTGTTTTTTCTCTGTCCCTTGTAATCTCATCTCCATTTCTTGAAGATAAGCTTTAGTGTTCATCTGTTGTTGTCTCAGTTTAACTAATTCCATCATTAAAACCTGTTTATCGCGTCTTAATCGATCGATTTCAGTGTCTACTCCAAATCTGCCTAATTCGACACATGGGCCTACAGATTGCTGTTGAGGAAGAAGATGAGATGATGATGATGATTTTCTTCTTCTGATGTTCTTGAGAAAATGCTTTTGGCCTCTGAGAAATGATTCGTTTGCGAATTCCCATTTATCTGCATCGATCTTTCTAAAACCCTGCATGAAGATCAAATCCCAATTGTTCAAATGACTTGACAATTAAGTACTCTGATTTTCATACTGAAAAGGGCTTCATCTTATCATCTTGTAGAATTTGACAGTAGGATCTTGATCAGGTAGAATCTTCAGATAACCTTTAGGAAGATGAAGAAATTATATGTAAAGGGACTAACAGTGCAAATTCAGTATTAATCTGCTGTTTTTAGCAGCTAATTCTTGAAAATTTCACCATTAGAGAAAATCCAGTTCTTCAAGTTTCAACATTTCAAATTTGAACTCCGAACAGAGTATAATAAGAAAAAACACAAACAAACAAACAATCATCAAAATAATGCAAAATTTAAACTTACATAAGTATTGAGCTGCCTGACAAAGCTTGAGAAATTATTATGCTTAAAGTATTTGGGAAGAAGACTGGTTGAAAAAGCATGTGGATCCCAAACAGCAAAACTCTGGCCTCCCCTATTCCAAGAGACTATCCCATCCGTATTCATATCATCCACCATTTCATAAGTCTTCGTCAGAAACGGCGGCGGCCCCATATCGTGCAGCCCCTCCATCGGCCGCGGCGGCGGCGCCGCCACCTGATCATGGCCCGATTGCCTCAGTGATGAAGAAGAAGATGCCCCTGCTGTATACTCTTGCTTAACAGGGAATCTTTTTTCCTCCATAAGGATTATTAATTCCTGTGCAAGATTGAACTGAATCTGTAAACTGATGAAGGGTTGTATTTGATGGCATTAATTTTGCAATTAATCGCAATAATTTGTGGGTTTTTCTCAGGATTTTAGCCAGGGCTTTTTTCCAGTTTCTGCAAATCTGAGAAAGTAGTTTATGCCGTTAAGAAAGTTGGTTGTGAAAGGGGAAAGTGAGACCCAAGTGTAAGAGACACCAAAAAGGGTCTAAATAAGCTAAGGCAAACATTATTTTATTAATTTCATGATATTTATCATGGAAAGTTCTAGACTTTCCCTATATTTTTTTAATCTGGAATTTGGTACCTTCTATAAATTTTTTTATTATTTTTCCACAAAAAAATTAATAAAAAAATTCAACTTGTTAATTTTTTATTAATATAAATTGGTGGATTGTTCTTTGGCTAAGTGGATTGGAAAGTTCTGGAACAAATTGGCACACAGTGTAGAAATAGTGGCTTTTAATTCAGATTTCTGAGATATGATTGGTGGATAGGTATGGCCCACTTATTATTTGGATGACTTCAGTTAATACCACTCCCTAGATAAGCCTAGTGTTTTCTTAAAAATAATTAGTGACATTTTTGCATCTTTTTGTAAAGTATTCCAAAAAGGACATTTTCATTGGGTATAAATATCCCTAAAAATATGTGCATTACAAAATTTGAACCCTTTTTAAGGTAGAATTTTGTGAATTTTTCGATTATACGTGTTATCGAGATCTGTTAAAAATATATGCTCTACAAAATTTGAACCCTTTTTAATGTAGAATTTTGTGAATTTTTCGGTTATATGTGTTATCGAGATTTGTTAAAAATATGTGCTCTGCAAAATTTGAACCCTTTTTGAGATATAATTTTGTGAATTTTGAGATTATATGTGTTATCGAGATCTTTGTGAAAATTATAACGATCGAAAAATTAATATATTTAGATGCGTAAATTAGATAATTTATTTTTTAATGATTAGTGTAGCTTAACTGAAAATAGTTGTTACACATATCTTGTCAAGCCTAATTTTCAAATTTATCTTTTTTTTTTATTTAAAAAAAGAGCATATTTGAATTACGAAGATACTAGTTGACTGAAATATGATGATTCAACTTCAAAGTGTCACTAAAGTAAATAGACAAGTGGCATTAGATAAGAGTAGATTCTGTAAAGCTGACTCAGCACATTTTTGTAAGATTCTATTTTTCTCTATGACATATTATTTAAATTGTGCATAAATAAAATAGATATAAATAAAGCCAAAAAAATTAAAGATAAATGTTGAAGACATGTACACGTGGCATACACATCATCCAAAGTCTCAGGACCATTCCAATTTCCATGCATACATAAAGATACACTTACCTATGTATTAAAAAATTACACTTTACCTAATTTAATATTAAAAATACTGCCATTAATATAATTATTATTTATTTTCTCACTTTGTTCTGGAAGTTTCTAGTATGTATTACCAATGTGACATGGGCAGTCATTAGGTCATTTATACTAAGTCAAATCATTATAAGATAGACAAAGTATACTTTTATATAATTAATATCAATAATTGTGTTTAAATTTTTTGATGAGATACAAGAGGTATGGCCCACTTATTATTAGGTGACGTCACACTCTATAAATTTCTTTAAAATAAACAATATGCAATCTTAATAAGAAGCGAAATTAAAAATAATTCGAGAAAGGACATTTTTGTAGGGTACATCTTTATATATGTGTTCTACAATTTTTTTTCCTATATCAAAAGAATAAATATTATTAATTAATATGAAAATTCCGAGTCATGTACCTTTTGTAGGATAATAATATTTTTATTATAAAGGGCACATAAATTTATTAAGAAAAAGATAAAGATTAAAGACATAGAGATGTGGCATACACAAAATCCAAAAACATTAGGACCATTATATGCACACAGTTTGATACACTCACCAAATTTTAATATTTAAAAGTACTCCATTAAATAATATATTATAGTTCCCTCACTTTGTTCTCGAAGTTTCTAGTACCCATTAGCAATATGTACTAATGGCTCGAAGTTTCTAAAGGCTCTTTTGCTCATTATAGGTCATTGATATTCGATATATTAATTTCTAGTACCCAAAATTTATAAATTACAACAATTAAGCCCATCAAAAAAAAAAAAATTACTTGGATTCTAAATTTAGCCAAAATTTGTACATCCTAATACATAAATATTGTACAATATGTGTACTTTAATACATATGTCAATCATGGTTAAGCAACGTGACAAACTGTTCATACAAAATATTTCAAGTTATTTCTCCAAATGAACCCTTTTGTAATACATTACATAATTACGAACACAAGATAAATATAAATAGATGAAATATTAAAATGCAATTTACGTTATAGGATGCGTACCAAAGTGCATTTATCCCAATTTTTTTTAAGAGAAACAAGTGTAACACTTAAAAACGTTGTAATTTGGGCTCATGGGTCCATTGGGCAAGATAGGGTTTGGGCTAATGGAGTAGGTATTGGCCTGTTTGGTATAGAATTTGGGCCCATGTTAACTTTGGGCCAAAATTGGGCCGCATCCTTGTCGAAATTTGTAGTTCTTGCCTTCTTGGGTAATTTTATAATTTGGGATTATTTTGTTTGGTAACTTATTTCCTTTCTTGCACAATACGAGAGTATCCGCGTCAAGTTTTATTTCCTTAGTTGAACGTAACGGTCATCTATACATCTATAAATATACGTGATTAGATTTCTCCATCTACATTCTTTTCTCATCGTTACAGCAGAACTATAATGTAGTATTTTTTTTTTCTAGTTTTGATTTTTCCTTTCTATGGAGTAGCATTGCGGTCGCTGGAGAATCGCCGGCGTGCTTGACGGTGTACAAAGAAGGCGGTACAGTGGTGATGTTCCAATTCCCGATGTGCGGCGCTCTCCAATTTCAAGTCCAACACCAACAGGTGAAATTTGAATGAAGATCATATGATATTAGGTAAAAAGTTTTGTGTTCCTTGTGTGTATAAATATATATGGTGATTTGATTATTTTTTTGGTTCTTGATGTTCTGTTTTGAGTTCGAAGGGGATTAGAGAAGTGAGACTCGGAATAATGGCTGTGTTCGACGGACACAATGGTTCAGAAGTTAGTGGTAAGGCTTCTGAATTGCTGTTGGAGTTTTTTGTTCGGCACGCTTATTTTCTTCTTGACATGAAGGCTGCCAAATCAAGGATGTTTGAGTTTCTTCAGTACTCAGTGGAATGAGAATCTTGATAGTCAGATATTGGATCCTGGAAGGTCCTTCATCAGTGGAGCAAAATTACAACGTCCAAAAGTTTTCAAGGTTTTTTTCTTTCTTCTCAATGGAATAGTATTTTCTTAATCTTCGTTTCAACTGAAGATAATAAAGTTCAACAAGTTTCATTTATTAATCATATTTCTTGAGTTGCGATTTCGGGTAATATTACTCTCGCCGGAGAATTGCGGGCGTGCTTGAGCGAGAAGGTGGTGCAACGGCGGTGTTCCGATCACAACATGCCCTACCTGGACGCTCTCTAATTTCAAATCCACCACCAATAGGCAACCACAATCGACGCCGTCGGTCTATCGGCGACGGTGCAAGGTCCGAAAGTCACAGGAAGACGGCACCATATGCTCTCCCGATCTCCGTATTCCGTTTCCAGGGGAAATTTGAAGAAATATCATATGCTATTAGGTTAAAAGGTTTTGTGTTCCCTCCTGTTTATAAATATAATATACATGGTGATTTGATTTCTTAATCATATTTCTTGGGTTTGATTACTTTATTTAGTTCTTGATGCTGTTCTATTTTGAGTTCGAAGGGGATTACAAAAGTGAGCCTCGGAATAATGGCTGTGTTCGATGGACATAATGGTTCAGAAGCTAGTAACATTCCGGTTGCTGGAGAATCGCCGACGTGCTTGACGGTGGACAAAGAAGGGTGTACAAAGAAGGCGGTGCTGCGGCGGTGTTCCAATCCCAACATGCCCTCCCTCTATGCTCTCCAATTTCACACAATGTCTGCCGTTGTGTCTGTCGGCGACGCTGCATGGTTGCCAAAAATCACAGGAAGATGGCACAATATGCTCTTCCGATCTCCGCATTCCATTTCCAGGTGTAATTTGAATAAAGATCATATGATATGATATTAGGTAAAATGTTTTGTGTTCCATCCTGTTTACCAAAATACCTGGTGATTTGATTACTTTATTAGTTCTTGATGTTGTTTTATTTTTTAGTCCGAAGGGGATTACAGAAGGGGATTACAGAAGTGAGCTTCAGAATAATGGTGGTGTTAGATGGACAGAATGGTTCAGAAGCTCTTCTTGATGCCACTTACTCCATTTTGTCAAGAGACTCTATAAGAAGGCTGCCCAAATCAAGGTGAGATTGGGGTCGTGCTTTTCCCCATATCGAGTGGAATGAGGATCTTGATAGTCAGATATTGGGTATTGGAAGGTCTTTTCTCCTTTGAGGCATTAATATTTTTTTCTTTTCATATGTATTTTGTCTTGCTTTTTAACAAGAATCACTTTACAAAGTCGGGAAGTATAACTGGCTTCCTACTGAGGGAAGCATTGTTAAGGGGAAACCCGCAATGTTGATGCAGCATTTTCTAAGGCGAGTTTTTTTTTTTTTTTCTACATGAGTATATCATAAGATTCTGATTTCTCATATTTGCTTATGTTGATGTTTGTTTATGAAGGATGCATCTAAGTACAATCTTAGTTTTGGCACGACAGCAACAATTGTATTTCCAGCAGATACTCGAAAGGATTTATGCTCTGAATAATATCAGTCTCCATCTGACGCCTGAGGCAAAAGGTCAGATCCTTCTTTCCTTATCCTCATGTTTAAGAGAACCGTCTATTAGTTTATGCTTATATAAATTAGCAGCTAATCTTTGTTCGGTCTTTAACACAGTTGCCCCACTATAAGCAACACTTTCTTTGTTAGACGTACATTGTTCATCCTTGCTTAAGATATCCTGAATTAAGGTGAGCACAAACATTTTCACTTGGCACAAATGAAAGTATAAATGGATCTAATTAATATTTGGTCTTGCAAAGTTGCAGCAACTGTATTTAGGATAATCAGGCAGAGAAGAACAACCCGTGTTTCTTCATCCTTCAAGGAGTACCATCTTAAAATCAACAGCATCTAGTGGATGGCAATATTTGATTGCTAAGGAACTGACAAATGATCACCATCCTGATAGAGATGATGAAAAATCGAGGGTAGAATCTGCTGGAGGCCATGTTCAAACTGGGGTGGCATGGCTCGAGTGAATGTGCAGTTCGCTGTATCGAAAGCGATTGGAGACATACACTTAAGAGGTGAAATCAAATAATCAATTACTATTAGGAATATATGTGATGGCTATTTCGAATAAGATCTTTTTGGACTTACCATTTCATAATTTTCAGGTGAAATGACTATAAATTATTGGAAAATCTTATTCTGTTTAGAACCTTGACATTTATGTTGTAATACCAGTGGCTGAGGTGACAGGTTGGCTACCTTTGACCACCAACGACAGCGGTGTTATTGCTGCGTCTGATGGTGTTTTAGAAAAGCTTAGTGTTCAAGACATTTGGGATAGTTACTACTGCATTTGAGAGAGGGAGTATGAATAACTTTGCAGCTGTAATGATTCCAATGCGAGTCTTTTGAAACATTGCTAAAAGACAGGGGTTGTACATGGAAGAAGCTTCATTACTCGGCGCTAGAGGATCAAAGGGAGTTAAATGAGAATTTAGGTCGTTTTCTTTTCTTTAATATACGTGATTAGGTTTCTCCATCTACATTCTTTTCTCATCGTTAGAGCAGAATTATAATGTAGTTTTTTTTTCTTTCTAGTTTTGATTTCTTTCCTCCCTATGGAGAATTGCCGGCGTGCTTGACGGTGTACAAAGAAGGCGGTGCAGTGGCGATGTTCCAATCCCCGACGTGCCTTCGCTGGACGCTCTCCAATTTCAAATCCAGCACCAACAGGTGAAATTTGAATGAAGATCATATGACATGATATTAGGTAAAAAGTTTCCTGTTTATAAATATATCTGGTGATTTGATCACTTTATTTGGTTATTGATGTTCTATTTTGAGTTCGAAGGGGATTAGAGAAGTGAGCCTCAGAATAATGGCTGTGTTGGATGGACACAATGGTTCAGAAGCTAGTGGTATGGCTTCTGAATTGCTGCTGGAGTATTTTGTTCGACACACTTATTTTCTTCTCGATGCCTTTTACCCCATTCTTGTCAAGGAACTTGATGAGAAGGCTGCCAAATCAAGAAGAGATGGGCGTGTTTTTCACAATATTGAGTGGAATGAGGATCTTGATAGTCAGATATTGGATCTTGGAAGGTCTTTTTTCTATGTTTGTTTTCACAATATTGAGTGGAATACTATTTTCAAATTTCAAATCCAACACCGAAAGGTGAGATTTTAATAAAGATCGTATGATATGATATTAGGTAAAAATTTGTGTTCCCTACTGTTTCTAAATATATCTCGTGATTTGATTACTTTATTTGGTTTTTGATGTTGTTCTTTTGAAGTCCAAAGGGGATAAGAGAAGTGAGCGTCGAAATAATGGCGGTGTTCGATGGACACAATGATTCAGAAGCTATAATATGGCTTCTGAATGGTGCAAGATATCTATTCATTGGCTGTTGATGGTGGGATCTGCACTTCCACCTATCGTGTACATTTCTCAATGAGTATAATTGTTGTTCACCACGTGGAAGTACAAGTGTCTGCACTTGTAAATGGTAAGATGCTTTTGTTTTAAAAGATTGCTTTTCCAGAACTGTACTTGTATTTACTAATATTCGAGATGTGTTGCGTTAGGCATTCTCTGGATAAGGCCCTCTCCGAAGTGATTGAATGCGATAGTTGCTTGCATTTGTTTGTCTCTCATATAAGAATCACTATGACCCAACAGAATAACCTGTTTCGAGTAATACACAAATGATCAGTACTATCCGAGAAGAATACATTTTCAGCAAACAGCAGACATACCTCATGTGGTGTGTGAAAAAATTGTTGGAAATGGCAATGGCAGTGGATCCCATGACAGAATCGACAAGCCCATCCGCACAATTTGAAAGTGAATTATGATGCACCAAAATATGGCTCGATCCAAAGATAGAAACAGCATCACCATCAGCCATAGTCCTCCAATCATAATGTGAAGGTGCGCTCCTCACCATGGCACTTCCAGTTGGTTTTAAACATGGATATGGCTTATTAATTGCTGCTGGAATGTTTTGTTCTGCACACACCTTTTCGTTTTGATGCCACTTACTCAAGGAACTTGATAAGAAGGCTGACCAAATCAAGGTGAGGATGGGGTCGTGCTTTTCACCATATCGAGTGGAATGAGGAAACTTGATAGTCAGATCTGGAAGGCCAGTGGAGCAAAAATATAACAGAGATAAGCTTTTAGATTTGATTTCTTTCTTCCCTATGGGATACTATTTTCTTAATCATTATGGTATAAGAGAATCCATGGATATACTTTTTCCTTTATCTTCTTAAGTTGGTTTAATTTCTTCCATTTCAGATTTTTATGCCAGATTACAATGTGTCTGGCTGAAATGGTTATCCGGGGCAGTGATCTTTCACAGCACGTCAGGTTTGTCATATGCCTTTGTTATTACTTTGTATGATTTCCCTGCCTGATCTTACTTTGTATGGTTTCATTATGATATATAGAAAATTAAAAAGATTTGCGCAACCTGTTTCATCCGGTTTAGCAGACTCTGTTTTTTAAATTGCCTGGCTAATTTACAAGGTTTCTTTGTGTAACTTCTTTTGTCTGCAACTTTAGTTTAATAATCCCCCTATTATTGCGGCTTCATTGTTTCGAATTAGCTGCAGATATGTTGGTTGAAAAGGTGACAATAGAAAAACATAGGTTTTATTGCAGCACTCGAGTGCTGGGCATGAAGCATCTGGAACTGGCAGTATGAAATTTGTGAAATGTAAATGTTTTATTGGTTTTTAAACTTTTGTTTAAATGGTACTTGAATATAGTATTGACATTCCAACAAAAACATCATTATGTTTGTTCGAATTGCTATTTATTTATTGTCTTTTTCAGGGGAAGGAGTTGCGACTAAAGCAACCCTACTTTTTCATTTCAACATCATTATATATGCATTAATTGAGGTAATGAGTGCTCAATTATGAAGAATGCTTAGATTGGGAAAGAGCATGGGAGATTGTCTGTAAAATATTTTCATTCACAACTCATACAGTACACTCTGAAGGACTGGAGAAAATCCATGTTGACTTTATAGAAAGACTGGATTTATACAACTTTGTTTTTATTCTATGTCTTTAATGTTTACCTGACTTTTCAATTAGGAATGTGAAGATCTGAAACAGTTTTCTTGTCAGATTTTAATGGAAGAAAAAAGTGAATACATTTTTTGACCATGAAGTACGTCAATTATTATTATAAAATACTAAATATTTCTTGTCGTTCTTTTAAAACATGTTTATGACATCTTTTCTTTCAGATAATATACTACATTAGACATGATCTCTTGTCAATTGTAGAGGAAGGTTCTCTAAAAACATTGTGCTTCGTTATCTATACAGACTGAAGAAAACTAATTGGATTGCACACAGATCAAATATCTAGTTTGCAAAACCGAATCTGAATTCCAGCCTGTATAGCGGCAACACATAAGGTACACTTGTCGATTCTTGCAGTCACCCTGAATGGTGCATCCAAAAATGCATTTTGAGTTGCTGAAAACTAGAGTATTCAAGGTAATTTAGAGATTATATCCCACTGTTTTGTTCTTTCATGCTGAGTAGTAATATGCTTAATGAGATTTTCTGGTCGTGTCTAAGAGAATTAGATTTTATTCGTATCTTGTTCTAACTACTTTCAAGGGAAGAACAAGATTAACACCTTTTTTGGTGATGGGCATAGCATAGAGTGTGCTATTTGTATGCCATTGAAATATTGGTATAAGGAAATTGCAAAGCATCTCGTTATGCTATTCTATCCTGTGTCATATAGATATTAAATGCTCCGGTTGGATTAGACTGATAGGCTTGTGCATATCCTTTAAACCATCACTCAAAATATTTGGATTATTTGAGTTCCTTGAACAAAATGAAGTTAGTTGGCAGTTTTCCTTTCTGCATATTAATTGTTATGAATTGAATTATTTTCGTTATATGGCTCAAGCATTTCTATATTGGAATGTTTTATTTCTTCATTTTTTGACACATTTAATTATCAGCGACGGTTTATAGTTGTGAGCAATCCTGGTTTGTGTTCTCACGCAACAAAATGGCTCGGAACAGAAACATTGGTTCGTAACTTTTGCTGCTATTATACAAGAACAATAGACAATGGTACTAAGTACTAACTTTTGCTGCTGTTATACATACTCTTCAAGAGTAAATCAGTTTTCTGTACATTTTATTCATGACCTGAAACAGCTATAATTTTTACTTGTAGGTGAAGAATATTAATAAAATTGATGCTTGCAAAGTACATAGAAACTCTGACTGCATTCGGGGCTTGAGAATGTAGTAATCTGTGAAAAAAGCCAATTTTCTTCACTCTAGTTATTATTTGGCTTTTCATTTAACGCCCTTCTGTTTATTTTCTTTACTGAGGCTGTTTATTATTTGCAGTGCAGCGAATTCATAGGCATTTGCTGAATATACTTGAAATCATCCATCGGTATGATGTATTAAGGTATAACATTCTTGATGATTGTTTATTTGTTACATTGGGGGATTGTTTGCTTTTTGTTGAAGAATATGAACAAGAGCGAGAGGAGGAAAGTGTACTGTATTGGACATCAGGTTTGTCATCTGCCTCCTTTGTTGTTATTTTGTATGATTACCCTGCCTGATCCTACATTGACAAATTTTTTTCATTATGATATATAGAAAATAAAAATCTGTATTAGACATTGTGCTTCATTTCTAATTGGAGGTAAACTTCCTTCTAACATCGACTTGTAAGAATATTCAATTTGAGTGCTCTTTTTAAAAGTCCTATTAACATTTTGGCAACTCTCTATATTTATTCTTGGCAACTGGGGTTGTTGAGAAGAATCAGAATGAAGGGAACACATTACGTTCTTCAGGTAGGAAAATTATTATTTTTTTTCTTCAATATTATAGGATATGACACAAGTCAATTTCTATAACATCAGAACCAAGCAGCTTCCTTTAACTGTGTTTTTCAACATGGTTGTTGAAGTAAGATAATTTGTAGCCATCAATAGCTTCAAATATCTACATTCTAGATCTGAGAAGATTGTTCTCATTGTGCATATAAGATGGTGACTACAAAAAAGTGATTATATGGTGCATCTTTTAAGATTGAATGTGCTTTATGTGAATATATTGGCATCTTTCATTTGCATTTTTATGGACAAACTAGTTTAAGGAAGATATTTCATGCGTCTGATATTTACTTCTTTCCGAATGTTGTTATAATCTGTATCCCCTCTGCATGTTTAGTTAACATCCATAGCATATTAATTTCATAAGTGCTTGTAAAATCTCGACATTATGTGAACCTAATCCGAAAAATAAAATCATTCGGAATATCAGCCCTCCATATTTAGGTTACTGAAAATATGGGATTTGATTATGTGAATTATATTATACTGATCTGAGCAATTATTGTATATTTGTTCTATAAGAATTGGAGGTTTGGTTTTCGTGGATACAGAGGGTTACCCGGAAGGTATGTGTTTGTTTCTCTACTCAAATGTTGATTTAAATCAATTTTAACTATATAATTATTACTTTTTAAATCATAAATTGGTTTTAGCTATATAACAATTACATTTATCGATCCGTGTTAATTTTGTAAATGTTTTCTATAATATACATAAAATTAATCATTTTATTCTTTGTTCTCGAGTTTAATTCCACCACTATGAGAGTAAACCTAACGTCATAATCAATAGTTATTATTATGCACATAAATATCTGATACACCATGGAGTTTCTAGTGTGACATAATTGTGTACTTAATACTTTGTTGCAAAGTTACTTATCACTCTTATCATAATTATATTATGGTGATTTTCCAATGGCAACTTGACACCACCGAAAATTTTCATTTATTTGGACCCCATTTCTTGCCAGCAAATATATTAATTATTAAATCATTTGAACTGAAATAATGTACGTACATGTGTCTGGTGTAAACATGCCATAAACACTTTTATAATACATTAAAATTATATCTAACATAAATACTACTACTACTACTACTAAGAACATCATGTTAGGCATCAAACATAGGCATGTACGACAAATTTAGGACAAGACAATTGTTGGTATTTTTATTTTGTTAATTTGTAATTATAAATACATATTCTTTAATTAGTCTTGTAATTTTTAATATTGTTCTGAACTTGATATCGATGTATAACTCTTGTAGCATTATTTATTTTCTAGACTCTGATAATTATTTATTTTCTTATTTTATATTTAGAATTTATTTTTATTATTATTTAATATTGAGTTTTCTTTTTAAAATTATTAAATAATATCGAATAGATATCGTTCGTGTCTATGCTCTTATTTTTCAAGAATTGAACGGTGACTTATTGACCAAATGCAATAATCCCATTATTCAAAGTTCTAACTTTTAAACCTTTTCTTTTCCCAATTCCCAACTGTTACGGTAAGCTGCAGCTTTTATGTTTCCCAACGGATATAAAATACTAATTTGTTTATTTGATAATTAATATAAATACTAATTTGAAAAAGAGAATCTATCTCACAAAAATAAATAAATAAGGAATGAGTAAAGATTATTAGTATGAAAGAAAATAGAGAGACAGGAAAAGGAAAAGCTTTTTCTCTTTTACCATACGAAAGGAAGAAAAGTGAAAATCTGAAGCTTTTCCCGTTGGATTCCATTCCATTGATTTGATCCATAAGTTTTGGTTTGTGAAATCCAGAGCCGAAAAACTAGTGGGTTTGGTCTTGATTTTGGTTTTAGTAACTGTGGGTTGTTTATTTTTTGTTGTTTTTAAGAAATTTGTTGGCTAAATGTGGATTTCGTGACAGTTTTGGTAGAGATCTTATCATAAATTTAGTGCGTGTCTGGAGTCCTCACTTGTTTCCTCATCTTCGATTTATTCTGCCCTGGTTCTTTTCCGAGTTTAAGTTAAAGGGTGTTTTGAATTTTTTTTGCTTGTCATTTTTCTTTATTTGAGGTGTAAAGAGTCCTCTTTTTTCTTGTTGGAAAATTTATGAGGTTTGATTTTGAATTAATAGGAAACCTCCAACTTTAAGTACTGTTTATTTGAATTTATTTGAACTCTGTCGGAAAGTTCTGTTGACTATGAGAGTAAGCTCACTAAAGAGTGATTGCTAAGAGAAGAATTTGTTTTCTTCTGGACATTTTTGTAATTTTTTTATAGTCTTATAATATTTTGAGGGAAAAATCGATCTTGTTATTGTGGAGATCCGGGACCTTCTTCATCTTTTTTGTCCCATGAGGACATTTTTCCCTTCAGATTCTTGTAAAGAGACACAGCTGAACGCTTTAAATCCTCAGTCATGGCTCCAAGTTGAAAGGGGGAAGCTTTCAAAACTTGCATCTCAGTCCCCATCTTCAATGTAAGTTGATCTCTCTTTTTATTATCTCAAAGTTTATTAATTTTGAGTGTTAAGAACTCCTATTTCATGTGATTAGATTTTGAATTAGATCTTTGTGGTTTCTTGTAGAGAATCTCTTATCAAGGTTCCTGAACCTCCAATTCTTCCATTCTATAAGCCTGTTGATTACGTTGAAGTCTTAGCTCAAATTCATGAAGAACTTGAGTCATGCTCGCTGAAAGATAGATCAAATCTTTACTTGTTGCAGTATCAGGTCTTTAAAGGCCTTGGAGAAGCAAAGTTGATGCGAAGAAGCCTTCGCTCGGCTTGGCTGAAGGCCAGCACTGTTTATGAAAAACTTGTCTTTGGGGCATGGTTGAAGTATGAGAAGCAAGGTGAAGATATCATCTGTGATTTGCTATCTTCTTGTGGTAAATGTACTAAGGAGTTTGGCTGTGTAGATATTGCCTCTGAATTTCCTGTGGTTGAAACTCCAAGCATCCCAATTATTCAAAACGACACTATTTATCCTCGTAACGTTTCTTTTCGAATTGGAGACGAGAAAATAACATGTGACAGAAATCAAATTGCTAAACTTTCAGCTCCATTTCATGCTATGCTTAATGGATGTTTCACAGAATCATTTAGTGACGACGTGAATCTTTCAGAAAACAATATTTCCCCTTCAGGAATGAGAGAAGTAAGTGATTTCAGCAAAACGGGCAGTTTAAGGGAACTGCCCGCAAGTCTTTTGTTAGAAATATTGGTTTTTGCAAACAGATTTTGCTGTGAAGGTCTTAAGGATGCTTGTGGTAAGAAACTTGCTTCATTGGTGTCTTCTAGACAAGATGCATTAGAACTGATGGAATGTGCTCTTGAAGAGAATTCCCCTATTTTGGCTGCTTCTTGTTTGCAAGCGTTTCTACATGAACTTCCTGATTCATTGAACGATAACCATGTAGTTGAACTGTTAAGTAGTTTGGATAGGCAACAAAGGTCAACAATGGTCGGGCCCGCCTCATTTTCTCTATATTCTTTGTTGGCTGAAGTTGCCATGGATTCTGACCCTTCTTCAGAACGAGCTGTTCTTTTCTTAAAGCAGTTAATTGACTCCGCTGTCACGAGTCAGCAGAAAATGATAGCTTTTCATAAGTTGGGATGCGTTAGATTTTTCAGAAAAGAATATCATGAAGCAGAAAAACTGTTTGAGGCTGCTTTGAGTGAAGGGCATGTATATTCTGTCGTGGGCTTAGCAAGATTAAGTCACATAAAGGGTCATAAAGATCGGTCTTACGAAAAAATCAGCTCTATAATATGCTCTTATAATACTCCACTTGGATGGATGTATCAAGAGAGGTCATTATACTGTGATGGTGATAAAAGGAGGGGAGACCTCGAGAGAACGACTGAACTGGACCCGACATTGACTTACCCCTACATGTATCGAGCTGCATCCTTGATGAGAAAAGAGGACGTTCAATCGGCCCTCGAAGAAATCAACCGAATTCTTGGATTTAAACTAGCGTTAGAGTGTTTAGAGCTGCGTTTTTGCTTTTATCTTGCTCTTGAGGATTATCAATCAGCTTTATGTGATGTTCAGGCTATTCTTACGCTTTCTCCAGATTATAGGATGTTTGATGGGCGAGTTTCAGCTTCACAACTTCGTTTGCTTGTAAGGGAGCATGTTGAGAATTGGACCACAGCTGATTGTTGGTTGCAGCTATATGATAGATGGTCTTTAGTTGATGATATTGGATCGCTGTCTGTAATATATCAGATGCTCGAGTCAAATGCAGCTAAAGGCGTTCTATACTTCAGACAGTCTTTACTTCTACTTAGGTAAATTCTTTTTTGTCACTAATCTTGATAATTTGACATCATATCTCTTGTAAGAACTGATGCAACATTACTCGACCTAAAAAGTCATACATTAAGAACTTCATTGCTTAGATTTCAACTTCATGGAAATTTCTAAAGGCATACAAATAAAAATTCTACATTTCACACTTGTTTGAATTTACATGCAAGACGAATGATTGGGAAACTGAACTACTCGAATACTAAGGTTGTTTTATTTGGGATTAGACTGAGTTGCCCTGAAGTGGCAATGAGGAGCTTACAGCTAGCTCGCCAACATGCATCAAGTGAACCCGAAAGGTTAGTTTATGAGGGATGGATCTTATATGATACGGGTCATTGCGAAGAAGGGCTACGGAAAGCTGAGGAGTCTATTAACCTCCAAAGATCCTTTGAAGCTTTTTTCTTGAAAGCCTATGCTTTGGCTGACTCTAGTCAAGATCCATCTTGTTCATCAACTGTGGTATCACTGCTTGAAGAAGCTTTGAGATGCCCTTCTGATAGACTTCGAAAAGGCCAGGTATGATTCTTTTTTGTCCTGGTTAATCTATTCATGTGTGGTTGAGTTAGTTTTTCATTCAGTAAATCAAAATTTTTGAATTTAACGTTCAATATGAGGGCTTTATGGATGCGGGTTTTAGTTCTGGCTGAAAATAGGAGGCGTTTGAATTTTCGCAATATAAATGTGGGATAACTACATAGTTACATACACTAATTTTCGTAATATTCTTGTAATTCTCACTAGGCTCTGAACAATCTTGGAAGTGTGTATGTTGATTGTGGAAAGCTAGATGCTGCTGCGGATTGCTATATAAATGCCCTCAAAATACGGCATACCCGGGCCCACCAGGGACTTGCCCGTGTCCACTTTCTCAAAAATGATAAAAATGCTGCGTATGCTGAGATGACGAAACTGATTGAGAAGGCAAGAAATAACGCATCTGCTTATGAAAAGCGGTCAGAGTATTGCGAACGTGAAATCACAAAGGCGGATCTTGAGATGGTTACTCGCTTAGACCCTCTTCGGGTATACCCCTACAGATATCGAGCAGCAGGTTAGGTTTCTCCTCGATCAAATGAATTGTTTTTTATTTTTTTTCGTTGCTTTTGCTTCACCTTGAATCTAAAACATTTTTAGATTTTCGTTACTTGCCTGTTGCTTCTCAAATGTTATATAAGGCGAAACTCTAGCAAAATTTGAGCTCCCATCTGATCCAACTTAAGAGTTCTTTAGGAGAGTAGTGTAAAAGTGGAGGTTTTGTGTATCTTTGCACAAATACCCTTGTAAATTTATTGTTTTGGTAATAATGATTTTTGAGTTAAAAATACATTTTTAAGAAATGAAATCTTATATTGGATTGTCCCGCGAAAGAAATGAGATATTGGAATTGACTATCTAATGCTCATAGGTAGGTAGGTATCTCATGGATTAGTCATTATTTGTACTATATCCTCACATGATCTTTTTAGTTTTACAAAGGGTAAATACACCGATATTCTAAAGTATAAAACATACCTCGAGAATTGAGAAATTATCATAATTAGCCCGTCAGAAGAAGCAGATTACAATTTCATCCCCTGTTTTTTCGTGTTGTCATGTTATTCGTGTTGTGGGATATATTTTGAAAAATCTCGAGAAGCTCGTGGTAGTAAACTAGCCATAAATAATATGGTGCAGTTATTATGGACAACCAGAAGGAGAAAGAAGCAATATCAGAACTATCGAGGGCTATTGCATTCAAGGCAGATCTACACCTTCTCCATCTCCGTGCAGCATTTCACGAGCACATTGGCGATGTAATGGGTGCGTTACGAGACTGTCGTGCTGCTCTTTCCGTCGATCCTAATCACCAAGAGATGTTACAACTTCATAGCCGTGTCAATACCCAAGAACCTTGACAAAGTTAATTATGAAGAAGAAGAAAAGAAAAATGAAAAAGATCAAAGCTTTTAGATTGTAGATTTTTCAGTGTATACCAGGTAGTTTCTCCTTATTATTAATGTATACACACCCATATTTTGTCTTTTCATCTTCTCTTAATTTTGTGTACTTGTGATTTTTTTGTCAATATAATTTAGTTGGCATGAGACGCTATGGAAGGTTTGATATGACCGAAATGTTCGAATGGAAGGTATGATATGACCATAATTATTAGGGATAATTACAAATAACTCTCCTAACTAATGTCGTAATTCCAAAAAACACCCAAAAATGACCATAATTACAAATACCTCTCCTATTTTGTATTCCACCTCCTCTGCCTGTTTTTTTACCTGCCCGAAAGGGTGAAAATACCAAAATGCCCTTATAATTTTTAAGGAAAAAAAAGAAAAGAAATTGTAAAATATAAAATGACAAAATTACCCTTATCTCCATTTATACACCAATCATGTATTAGTGATGAAAACCAACTCTCTTCTCTCTCCCCCAACCTAAACCACCACCATAGCCAAAGCTAAAACGAAACCTTCCACCAAACCCCTTGGAAAAATACCATCGAATAACCCACCTTCGAAAAACTAAGTGGATTTCATTAGAACCCACTTAGTTTGATTTTTCAAAGAGAACTAGGGTTTTTTTGGTTCAAAAACTGCGAACCCGTTTTTCATTTCTGCCATTTGCTCGTTGATATTTTTGCAAATCCGTCTTCTGGGGTTTGTAGAGGACGTCGAGACGATCGTTTTGATACCTTACACGCCTCATTCCGATAAGTATACCGAAAGTTATTGGATTTTTTCTTCACGATTTACTGTTCACAGCGGGATTTGCGAATTTTTTTTTTGTAAATCTTCGAATTTCTTGTTAAATCTTGTTTTGCTTGTGATTGTGTTTTAGTACATCACTATCTTTGTGAAAAATGATTTCTCAATACTTTCACAGAGTTGTTTTAGCACCATTAACACGAGGCAGAATGGCAGATCGTACAACAATGTTCCACAGCCTCACACAGCAGTTTATTATTCTCAAAGGGCAACCCAAATACACCTGGGATTTGGACAAAGGAGCAAGTAGAGGCATGGAAACCAATCGTTGATGCATTTCATCGAAAGGGTGCTGTATTTTTCTTGCAACTGTGGCATGTTGGTCGTGTTTCTACCTATGGTATGTGATATTTTCGTCGACTCGTTTTTAGCACTAAAATCAATTCAGTTATCTTGGATAGATATCTCATTAAGTGTCATCTGTAAAATTTAGTTGTGAGGCTCTTAGAAGCAAAAATTCGGATTTGGGTATTTTTCATTAAGTCGATAATTTGAGTATTATTCGAGATAGTTTGGAAATAGATTGATAAAATCTTGCTAGCAAACATATTCAGCTTTTTCATTACAACAATGCATTTATGTGTGAAACTGTCCATACAAATCATCATATTATTGTTCTAAACTAATGTATATGTATTGAAAGAACTGGAGTTTCCGTAAGTATAACAAGCTTAAGAAAATGGAGTTTTTGGAAGCAGATGCATTTGTTATCGATTATGACAGATACTGGTACACGTGAATTCGTTTGACCTTAATATCGAATCAGAAAGAACTAACGTTGCAAATTAAGTAGATTTACGTGTTATTGTTCAACTGAAGCTCGATAAAATTCAGTAAAAATATGTTTTAATCAGATTTTCAGCCCAACGGTCAAGCTCCAATCTCAGCAACTGATAAGGGAATAACCCCGAGCCTCGATGGTGCAAACTGGTCCCCTCCTAGACGGCTACACAAGGATGAAATCCCGGGAATTGTCAACGATTTCAGATTGGCTGCTACAAAAGGATGGCGAAGGCGTTTATTCTTCTCGCCATAACATTTGCTCTCGCTGTGCATTATTGAAGGACTTGGAGAGGATGACACAAATAAATGAGTGGTTGTTAAAAATAAATGCCCTCAACCTAAGTATATTTGTTTACATTTATATATGTATGAATGAATCAATGAGTATGTTTGTGTATTAGAATAAGATTGACTTGATGAAGACATTTTTTCAATTGAGATTCATAGTAAATTATCACAATTTGGTACATATATATGCATAGTTCCAACGGTCAGTTTGCAACAGTCATTTTATATTTTGTAAAAAATTATGTTTGGACCCCCTCAAACGATCAAATAGTAACAAACACACCCCCTATAACGGTTATATCATGGCCAAGAAAAAAAATATTACATTTACACCCCCTGAGGGTATTTTCGTCAAAAAATATATGACATTGGATGACGTCACCAATTGATGACGTCATCAGGGGTAAAATAGGAAAACCATAAAAAATTATCGCTGACGTCAGCAAAAAACTGACCGAAAAAACGGGCAGGGGAGGTGGAATACAAAATAGGGGAGGTATTTGTAATTATGGTCATTTTTGGGTGTTTTTTGGAATTACGACATTAGATAGGGGAATTATTTGTAATTTTTCCTAATTATTATTCGTACAGTGAGATTAATGTATGATTTACATCATAAATTCTTGATATTCAAGCTGAAGTAATATTATTGTACCAACTGTCCATATGTAAAAAGTTAATGCTAGTTCAGTGTATCTTTTTTATATTAAATGAGTAATTTAGTTAATTGTATATATTTATAAATGACTTTTATGTTAATTTATTTGTTTTTGTTAATTTGTTGTATGCTATATAATAAATGAGTAAACTTTCTCTATCACCAATTTTGGGATTCAAATTCTAGAATTGATTGGCATTTCATTAGCTAACAATCAACATACGGGAAGAACATTAAGTCAGATATCATCTAGAAAGATAAACCGATGTCTGATCAAATAGTCCTAATAATGGTTGAACTTGAGGGGTGTAGATATCTGCCCAATTCAACTACAAAGAAAGACTGACAAATAGTTACATCTAATTGTAAGCTAATAGATAGATCTCTCCACAAACATACTTATACAATGAGCATGAATAAAAGTCATGCTGGCATAGGGAAATCAATTAACCAACTCGCGATTCTTGCTTTAGGGAATGGAATCATGCGAAGAGACCCTTACATCCATCACCATCTTTTGTAATTTCAACGAAACTAGAAGAATGAATCAGACTCTACAGACCTCACATGGTGCAAAAATCACAAGCAACCAACAAGGGGGATCAGTCTGACATTTCAGTTATCACCGCCTATAAACCTGAAACGTATTACTTCATCATTAATCCTTTTGCATCTCAAGGTTGTTCTCAAGAATTCTGAGGACTCAAAGTCTTGTGACCATCGGAACCATCCATCTGTTTTGGGATCCACGTGGGGTCCACCGTACAGTGATAGTTGAGATCATAAAGGGATTCTGAACTTTAAGGCTCCTAAGAATCACTCATCATTGACCCCCTCAAACAATTCCAGAGTATTAACCAAATAGAATTTGTTAATTCACTAGTGTACTAAGTGAAGTTCCATGAATAGGAGCAGATATTTATATTTTTGAAGGTACAATCTGCAAACCTTCAGATAAAGATCTAACCTTAGTTATTCAGACACGTTGAAATGCAGACATTTTTTACTGAATCATTTTCTACTGAACTGCACCGTGTAGGGGTAGAATGCAGTTTGATTTGAGGTGGGGAGCATGTCTCACTTCTCTGCATCTGATTAAATGTTTGATGGTTATAGTATAGGTCCAATCTTGCACATGAGGTCATTCCTTCCTTTCTCTTGCTCTTAAACCTTCACCTAACAGAGATATGAGGAGCCAAACGAGAACAAGTAGCACTTTCCCAATATCTTATCTGTTATTACAGAATGCAACTTAATTATTCAAGATACCTGTCTTTTCTCTTCTCGAGGTATCTCTGCACTGACGCTTTTCTGGTTGAAGGACCTTCCACTGCTTGAATATGGGAACATGCATAAGAATAAAATTTTCTAACAGATACAGTACAAGGATCATACACGTTCTGGCCAAAATTACAGCTGTAATGCCACAGATAGTTGACAGCCCCATTACAGGATGCAAATTTCTATTTTTATAATTGCAACAGTGTCAAGTATACAGTACAAAATATAATACATGATAGAAATCAGCATTAGCGATTATGGCCTAAAAGTCCAAAAAGCACTTTGCCCCACAATTAAGCCAGTCTCATGAGCCTAATAACAAACATTAAGCCCGTCGCAGGACACAAGGGGTAAATTCATAACATGCCAAGCCTTGATGCTACCTAAATGCACTTGGAGGTTGGAAATGATTAACTAAGTGCAGTCAGTCCAGTGGGGAAGTTTTTATTTTATCTAAAGGCCAGTGCATAGCTTCGTTTTGACTATCTTTTTGTTTGCTAGCCCACATTACATTTTGTCAGTTAGATAGAGGAATGCTTACCGGGGGTCTCTTCTCGAGGCCTGTTACATTCTTCTCCATGCACCAAAGAGTTGTCACAAATTTTCACTGTTAGAAGAATTCATAATCAAATTAAGGTAACTGATACGTACTGAAGACTGTGAATCACATCACTAATCAATTTATTTGCATCTTGAACCATCAATCTACGGGGTTGCTCTCTCAGGATGCATGTGTGTGAGACTGTGGGGTGCACATGCACGCACATACGCAGTTTCACATTAACTTATTCTCTAAGGAGTATGAAGGACAGATATATAGTAATCTGGAGGTGCAGGTTTCAATCACCTTTTTGCAGAGAAGGCATGATAGCAACAGCAGAATCTGGACCCGCTTGAGTACTGCCAGCTTTAGCAAGGCCTGGTAAAGGTTGGAGTGGATTAGTGCCATCAACCAGCTGGTCTAGTGGAAAATGTAGTGGACTTGCAGCTATATGCATTATTGCTCGTGCCTAAGAGATACATCAGCTGGTTAGCGCAGAGGACAAGATAACATCTAGGCGATGAACTTCACTAGGCCATAATTGCCAGATATATGAGAAAGATACAAAAGAGACGATCTAATTCTATATATAAGATTAACATATTAACTTTAGATAGGCTACTAGAAGCTTTAGTACCTTATCTGCTGGCACGTCATCATACACATTCACTTTGCCACAGTAAAATATTGCCATTTGTCCTACTGGCGTAGTTGTTGTATCTGTGTTTCTTAAAGAAAGAAAAAATCCCCTTCAGATGAAATACAAACCTCAATAAATGTTCATATTGATTGCAGAACCAGCAAATTGATTGAGATCTCCAATTATATGGGCTCAACTATGTGTTCACTTTGTATGGACACTAGTTTCAAAATACTACTTAATATGTGCAGATATGTGAATATAAGCCAGAGAAATGAAATGGAAGCTAACATGATGATATCAGTTAAACTGGTGTTTATTACTCTGTCGAAACAGTATCTACATGAAACTTAAAACAGAAGATAGGTTTGGTTCATCATATCGTCTTTAATGTCTGAAGGTAACCCTGCTGTCTCACACCCATAATCCAACCATGCAATACTTGAGCATCATTTCAGATGCGACTTGCAAAATCCTATGGACTATATCTATTGTTTAAGAACTGAGAGACAATAACACAGAATTTATACAAACAAAAAAAATTCAAAGAAGAAATGAATCAAGGCATTGATAAGATAAGTAAATGGAATGTGTTTTTTGTTCTCACCTATTAAGTGGAATTAAGAATTATTAATGTTGTTTGTGCAAGTACATTTCAAAGAAAAAATATAGAAAAATAACCTAGGATGGGCAGATTCATCCTTGGCGGCAGCAAATCGGCCGGAAAAACCACCTGAAGAATCAGGTTTATCCAGATCTTGCCTGCGATACGGCACCGTTTCCTCTGCGGATACAGAATTTTCCGCATCACCGCTTGTTCCTTCAGGAACCTACAAGTATGTAATATAATAACATTAACAGCTAAATCAGTAGTAACCACTTATTTAATTCAACAGCTTCACTAAATTCAAGGCAGAACATGCGTTGTAGAATCTTTTTTTTTTTCTTCTTCTTTTCCAATTTTTTTCAGTTTTTCAATTAACAAAAACAAAATAATAAAAATAATAGACAGAGAGAAGTTACGCACACTCTCCGGATCAGTGTTGCTATGGCTAATATTAGGGCGCGAAACGCGAAGCCTCTTGTGTGAACCAGCTTCGCAATCTGGCGTCGTTTCGAGGAGCTTCTTCAGCATTATTACTTGCTGAATCGCCTGCGATTTGTTCCACGACGGTCTTCTCATACCTACACCGTAAGAGAAAAAACAACAAGCAAATATAATGAGCTTAGGCACCTGATTTAGTAGTCATAATTATAGTACTTTCTTCGTCGGCGTACCTTTTTCCTTGAGGTAACGGCGGCAGTCTTCGCGAGTGACCTGAGCAATGTCATCTTCGGTGAGCAGGTGAAGCGGCTTCTCAAGAGGCGACTTAACGGCTGTTTCTTCCGGTAGCATGGCGTGAGATTCCGGCATCGATTTCACCGGAATTACACGAGTAAATCTACCGGAAAAGCAAGATCGACAAAAAGCTGTTGTAACCCCAGGACGCCGTGCAATTTGTCTTCGCACAAAAATGAGCTGCCCAAAATGAGTCTAGGTTGGATGAGTTCCACCTACAACACTATTTAATCAATTCTCTCAACGATGATTAGTGGGAATTTTTAAGTGATTAGATAATAATGATTCTAAATGGATCGTTAAGGCTTTGTTTACTAAACTAAATTGTTGCTACATGTTTTTGCACATGGTTATAAGAATTGTAACGGAAGTTAAAAATAAGGACTAGTTTGACATTATTTATAATATTAGGACTAAATGTAAATAGACAATAAAATTAATGCTTACTTTTGCAAATACTCTTCTATAGGTAGAATACTATATTCCAATACGATGGGCCTTTTCACGTTCCTCGTTCAATCGAAAAGTCAATTTACAAAACGAGTTTTATCTGTTGAAAAATAATCTCCGATTTAGAGCCGATAATTAACCAGCAAATCATCCGATCTGTTACAGCGAGATGTGGGGAAAAGATGACGTTGAATCGGGCCGGCAGCTGCTGTATCCGGCGATGCAAGAAAGCGTAGAGCTACGATGGTCGTTTATTCGCAAAATATACGGAATAGTCAGTATTCAATTGCTTCTCACAATTGCTGTTGCTTCTGTTGTTGTTACTGTTCACCCGGTCTCGCATTTTTTCACAACTACTGGGGTTGGTTTGGCGCTTTATATTGTTCTCATCATTACGCCTTTTGTTGGTACGTTTTTGTGTGGTTGAAAATGGTGTTTTATTTGATTTGGTTCAGGTTTTTGATTCGTTTTTCAATTTTGTTGTGGTTTGATTGCAGTTTTGTTCCCGTTGTATTACTACTATCAGAGGCATCCTCTGAACTATTTCCTGCTTGGGATATTCACTGTGGCTCTTGCATTTGCTGTGGGCTTAACTTGTGCATACACTAGTGGTAAGTTTATATCTCTGTTCTTGATTTGTAGTTGATTTGTTTTTTATCAGAGAGAAACTGGAAGCTCAAAATTAGCACTGTCAATTGTTGTATAAAGACAGGATACTCATAATGTTTGAATGTAAATATGTAAGTACCAATGGCAAATACTGAACTCCAGACGAACTGGTAGTTATCGAAGTCAAAACATTGAATAAACAACCAGAAACTCTATGTAACTGTTATACATAAATATATAGAGGACTATGATATTGGAACATACTGAACTTTAGACATGAGATGATAGTTCCCAATGAAATAGTTTCTTCAATGGAACATGAGAAGCCACTTTCACCATAGATATTAGTGGCTGTCGATGACTTGAAGTAGCTAACTCTGTTCAGTTACTGATAATACTCTATAACGATATTATTCATCTAATAATGGAACCTACTTTTTCTTTTTTCAATTCCCTTTCCTATTATGAATTGGATCACGATGTTTTGATGTCTTTTTTAATCTCTTCATTGTCTTCTCGTTTTCAAGTTTGACTCATTTTTAAATTCATTTGAGTGTTTTAAGTGTTTTTGTCTTGCCATCCGGATGGATATGGCTGTGTCTGAAAATCAAGAAGAGGACGAGCATGTTGAACTCAATAGATAGTGTAGGCAATAAGGGTAAAAGAGAACCCATATTAGCCCGGTGATTAAAAGGCCTTATCAATTGAACAAACTCACTCACTCACCTCTTATCCAGTTGTTAATGACAATCCACTGATATTTGAATATCCGGATCATTTGAATATGTGACAGGGAAAGTAATTCTAGAGGCAGTTATCTTAACCGCTGCTGTGGTGGTGAGTCTCACATTATACACATTCTGGGCTGCAAAGAGAGGTCACGATTTCAATTTCTTGGGACCTTTCTTGTTTGGTGCTGTTATTGTTCTTATGCTGTTTGGGCTGATTCAGGTTTGCAAATCTCTACATTTTCATTGGTCTTAGTTCCCGATTTCGACTCTTAAAACCAGAAAAACATAAATAATACATGGTGAACTAATTGCCGGTTGTTTAAATACATTTCTGTGTTGCAGATTTTTTTCCCGCTGGGGAAGATAAGTGTGATGATCTATGGCTGTTTGGGAGCAATAATCTTCTGCGGTTACATTATCTATGACACTGACAATCTGATCAAACGGTATACGTATGATCAGTACATATGGGCTGCTGTTGTATTGTATTTAGATGTCCTCAATCTCTTTCAGTATTTGCTTACCATTTTAAGGGCTGCAAATAGCTAGGCTGATATGATGCCAAATACTCCATGGATTGTCTGTAGTTCATTATTAGTTTAGGAACCAGTCAGTTTCTGTTTATGTTGAATCAACTGTATTATGAAATTCTTTGCCTCAAGTGTGAGGGTAATTGGGCGGTAGAAATCATTATTTGTTCTCGAAATATGTGGTGTATTTCATACCGCGTCAAATAGAATTTTACAAAGCTCTTAAGGGCTTTTGAAGTAAAATGTAGGGTGTACTACTTTAGGGATACTGTTGTAATCTTCATATAGACTTGTAGTACTGATGTATTCACTTACCAAACAAACATAATGATGAATTTACTTGCTTTGACTTTTACTGTTTTGGATAATTACTTGCATTTTGGCCTTTTTTTATAGGTACTTGCCTATTGGCATCACAATTTCTTTCAAAACAATGTTCATTTTTCATTAGATAAACATGAAAATGTTTTTAAAAAAAGATGAAAAAAACGTAATTGAGAAAACATATAAATGAGCCCCAATGTTTTTGGATTATTTACTAATCATTTTCAACCATTATTTATAAAATATATGGAACAATGAGTTTTTTTTATTATTGCATGAAAAAGTGTGTCTGATTGTATTTAAAAATAAAATAAAATTAGTAATTGATGATGCGTGAAATAATTGAAATAATAATAATAAACAAAAAATATTGTGTAAAAATGAAAAAAAAAAAGTATCAATTAAAAAGGAAGTGAAAGAAAAGTGATGCAAAATGTAATTCTTAAAAAGTAATTCAAATTTATTTAGACCGTTAAAATAGAAAGAAACTTTAAAAAATGTAGTTTTCATTATTAGATGAAATTTAAATAAATATGATAATAATAAATTGGTAATTGGTAAGATATATACACCATATTGGGATTGACTCAAGAAAATAGACCAACCCTGAAAAGTCTTGAATTAATTTAATAGACTAAAATAACACGTGGAATATCCACAACGTCACCAAACGACACGTCAAGAAGTTTCCTTCACTACCCATTTGATCACCCTCCCTTTTATATATTCACTTCCCTCGCTATCAAAAAACAGTTCTTAAGCCCAATCCTCGACGATCAAATCCCAGTTTTTTTTTCTGCCTTAGTTTAATACTTGGTAATATCGACAAGTTTTTCAATTTGTCCCAAGGATGTGGGCCCCTATTTACCAGAAAACTGACGTGGAATCCGGCAGCCGGCCGTTGTACCCGATGATGCTGGAAAGCCCAGAAGTCCGGTGGTCGTTTATTCGGAAAATATATACAATAGTGAGTATTCAGTTGCTTCTCACAATTGCTGTCGCTGCGGTTGTTGTTAAGGTTCACTCGATCTCACATTTCTTCACGCACACTGGGGCTGGTTTAGCGCTTTATATTCTCCTCATTATTACCCCTTTTATTGGTAACTTTTCCTTTGATTTTATTGGATTAATGGGATTTAATATCTGGTGTGATTGTGAAGTTTTGATGTGGTTTGATTGTTGGATTGCAGTTTTGTTCCCATTGCATTACTATTATCAGAGGCATCCTCTGAATTATTTCCTGCTTGGGATATTCACTGTGGCTCTTGCATTTGCTGTGGGGTTAACTTGTGCATATACCAGTGGTATCTTTTCTTTTTTATAGGCTTTATAAACTGTTAACCTCTTAAGTTTATGAGTATTGTATGTAAATCCATTCAGTTTATGGAGCTGTTAGTGATTATCCACTGATTTTCTGAAAATCCATGCAAATTTGAACAATTTATTACAGGAAAAGTTATTCTGGAGGCTGTTATTTTAACCGCTGGTCTGGTTATAAGTCTAACTTTATACACTTTCTGGGCTGCAAAAAGAGGCCATGATTTCAATTTCCTCGAACCCTTCTTGTTTGGTGCTGTTATTGTTCTTTTGCTCTTTTCATTCATTCAGGTATATATATAACAACTCACACTCATAGATTAACTCCTTATTACGAACAAATATTCAACTGAGTGAAATCTTTAATTAATACTGCAGATTTTGTTCCCATTGGGAAAGGCTTCTGTGATGATCTATGGCGCTCTAGCATCAATAATCTTCTGTGGCTACATTGTTTACGACACAGATAATTTGATCAAACGGTATATGTACGATGAATACATCTGGGCTGCTGTTGCGCTTTATTTGGATGTCATAAACCTCTTTCTCTCTTTGCTGACTCTTCTCAGAGCTGTTGATAGTGACTAAATAAATGTCCGATGGTTACAACCTTTGATCTTGTTACATGTCTTATTGTTTGATATCTTAGTACAGTTGGTAATAAGTAATAACGATTCGTCTTCTGTAAAATAGTAGGTGTGCATTAGCATTGTATAGTCTGCTAAAAAAGATGATATGAGATTGTTTCTATTTATCTAATTAATAATATTTATGAATTGTTTTTATCATCTTCGACTCTCATGCAAATCTGGGTCAATAAGCTTGAGGGCTGCTAATTTAGCTTACAAATATTATATTAACAAGTTGGAGAAGAAGACACTGTGGTTTATACTACTTTATTGTATATTGCATGTTTTCAACTTTCAACAACATATAGTTGCTATATTCTAAGCACTATATTAGGTACATAACAGCAGCCTTCTTTGAGCATTTTTATTCTAATCTTTTCATTCATTTTCGTTTACTTATATATACACACTCAAATAAATAAAACAATCTTTATAGTTTCATAAATAGAACTTATATCTAATTCGATTCATGTCGAATCAGAAAGATGATGTGGAGGCCGGAAATAGCAGCCTGTTGTACCCGTTGATGCAGGAAAGCCCGGAGCTCCGGTGGGCCTTCATCAGAAAAGTTTACTGTATTCTCAGTATTCAACTTCTTGTCACTATTGGTTTTGCAGCTCTTGTTGTATCTGTTCAACCCATTGTTCTTTTCTTTATTACATCCTGGATTGGCTTAGCAGTTTATGTAGTCATCATTCTTATTCCTATCATTGGTAAGAAATATACATAAGGGGTTTTGTTCATCTTTTTTTGTTTATTGATACGAATGGCTTAAGTGTTGTTTGTTTTGTGCAGTTATATGTATCCTCTACTTCTATTCGAATAAGCATCCTTGGAACTTTGTCCTGCTCGGGATTTTCACCGTCTCTTTTGGTTTCACTATAGGCGTGCTATGTGCATTCGTCAGTGGTAAGGGATTAACATTATATAGGATTTGGTTTATAAATCTCTTAATTCACATTATTTACGAATACAAATAAACGGGTTGTGATTAAATCTTACAACAGGGAAAGTGGTTATAGAGACTGTAATAGCAACTGCATCAGTGGTTATCATTCTCACATTATACACATTCTGGGCAGCAAAAAGAGGCCAAGATTTCGGTTTTCTTGTTCCCTTCTTGCTGAGCACTATAGTTATACTCATTATCGTCATCATTTTCCAGGTTTGTGAAATTTATTCGTATTCTGGTTCGTTTATTACAGTTTTGTGGCCGTTTATGGACTAATGTTCTTACATTTCAGATATTCTTTCCAATGGGGAGAATCTCAGAGATACTATACGGTGGAGTCTTTGCAATAATAATCTCTGCCTACATCATATACGATACAGATACTCTTATCAAACGAAATTCATACGACGATTATATATGGGCTTCAGTTTCTCTGTATTTAGATGTCCTAAATCTCTTTATCGGACTGCTGCAAATTATTCGTGCAGTTAATCGTTAAGAACTTTGTATTATTTTCTTTTAATCGTATTGGTTTTTAATTTTATCTTGTACTGTAATATTAGATACTATATAGATTCTTAAATCCATATCACAAACATAACATCATATCCAATAGACAGAACAGGGGTGAAAACTACATGTCTAAACATAATCCAAATCAAATTTCGACACAGATAATCGAGCCATTTGTCTTAGCTATTTGCGGGGTTTTCTCTTCTTTTCAGCAACAATCGATAAAAGCCTCGAAACGCCTTGTGTCCACATGTCGTATTCTCGTGCATTCTTACACTCGAACTCCACAATTCCTCGTCCTTCTGTCTTAAGCCCAAAATATCGTCTCTGTTCTCCGTCTTCGAACAAATGTCGACCGGGCCATGCAGCCATGTCTTTGCAAACATCCAAAACCACATCTGTAAATCAATTTTTTTTTTTCAATTTTTTTAGCAGATATTTGTAGTTTTATTACTGGTAAAAATGGCAAGAAGAAATAAAAACCCTTACTTTTCTTCTTCTTAGTGAAGGTATTTCCTACATGTTTGCTCTTCATCTTCAACATCACCTGCAAAAAAATCATTAAGATCTTCAAATTGTAAACAAAAACGAATCCCATTTGAATGAAAAATTGACGAACAAGACTCACATTTCCACTGCGATGAAGATAAACAGAGACGATTTTCCAGTGAAGATCACCTGTAGATTCAATAACCATTGCATCAAAAACTATTGTAATGAATTATGATTCAGTTTTCAGACAAAAGATCATTGATACCTTTACGGGTTCGTTTGAGAAGTTCATTGCCTCTGGCAAGCATCTCCTGATTACATGCAGCCAGAAAATTCTCTTCAGGAACCAATTCCTCATTAGATCTGCTTGAATTGTTGCTGCTATTGTTGTTGTTGTTGTTGTTATTTCCCGGGCCTAAACTATGTCCTCGTTCTATCGGGATTGCTGCTGCAACATTCCACACTTCTTTTAGAGCTCTCGCCTTTAATGTTGCAACGCCTCGCAAAGCTGATTAAATCGCCAAAGAACGAATTTTTAATCGTTAGTTAATCAAAAATTTACAGCTTCATCCCTGTTTTTTTGAGTTTTCAAGATGTGACAATGGTGTTTTCATAATTTACAAGATTTCATGAAACTCAGTGATAAAAATATGTGTGTGTATGTAATATTGTAAAGGGCTATTCAATTCTTCTCTCATGGTCTCACACTCTCACCTGTGGCTGCAGCGGCAGTGAGAGTGGATATATCACCGTGGGATCTAACACTGACGGCGGAGCTAATGGCGGACATGAGGTGGTCCCGATCGGCTCCCATTGTCTCCGCCGCCTCAACACACTGTGCCGCCACCAGAGTGGCGGCTGAGGCCACCGCCATATCTGTCTTAGCCATCTGTTCATCCTTTCCCTTAGCGGAAGCAGCGGCGGTTGCAGCTGCTATGGCAGCTATAGCTGCAGCAACTCCGGCCACTGAAACAGCTGCGTGGAGCTGAGCATTTTGGGTTCGGGTTTCTTCTTTCTTCTTCTCGCGCCGCTCCTTTAACCACCGCCCCACCGTCTTGCCGCCGGGGGTGCTGGCGCCGCCGGCGCCGGCGCCGGTGAAGCGGGGAGTGCCGGTGAATAAGGGTTGGAGCGTGTTGTTTGCACGTAGGTACTGAAGTGTGATAACATCCCGTCAATGAGAATTCAATTGTCAATTTCTTAATTAGATATTAGGAATCTTATTAAGAAAAACTTATAAACTTATTATTCAATTGCAATATTAGTCTTATTATTTACAAACTTATAAAGTTTATCCAAGCCATTAATAACGTAACGGATATTATTGTCTGAAATCAATAAATTTTGTTGTCTGAAATCAATAAATTTTGTTAAAAAAATATGTTTTGTGGGAAAAAGTTGAAAATTCACCGAAAAAAGAAAGAGTTCATTAAGATTGATTTAAATGAGGCCTTGCTGCAGCTTATACTAAATAAGGTAATTTTGATTTTTGTGTAGTAAATGTTTTGAGTGAGATATTCAACTAAGATGAAAAGTACAAAGCTCAGTTAACATTAAATCGGAAATTCAAGTCTGCCAAAATCTGTGCCAATTGATTCTTACAACGTAAAAATGACAAACTGTCATTTTGGCCATTTTTACACTCAACTGAATTCTGCCCAAAACAAGAAATGTCTTAAATCATTTTAATTATCTCTTACATCTTTATAAAAGCTACTTATTTCTGTAGGATTTAATTGTGTTTTATAAGGAAAAAAAAAATAGAAAGATTTTGGAGAGATTAAAGTGATGAACAGTGTTGAAATTATCCATTAACATGTGAAAAAAAGAGAGAGCATATTTAGGAAAGTCAAAAAGAAGAACGGCTAAAGTTAGTATCGAGAGTGATAAAAGCATTCTTCATTCTTTAACTTTTTCTGCCAAAAATAAGCTGAAATAATGGCCGCATTATTGATTAATGATCAGTAGAAACTTGTCTAACATAGATTAGATATATAGATACCTTTTTTTTAAACAAAAACAGAAAAGTAAAATCTTGAAAATGATGATAAATAAATGGAAATTAATTAATTAATTACCTTAACAACATCTTCATACTGATCATCAGAAGGAGAGATTGGAGGGCTCTCAGTTTCTTCAGTAAGACATCCATTCAAAGGCCCACTACTGTGAGATAGCCTTCCTGATGTTAATGGTGAAATTTCCTGCATTTTTCATTACATATTTCTAAAATCAACACAAAAAAATAAAATATATATATATATATATTTCTGTCATGCACGTAAGACAAAAAAAAATGCATACAGATTGAGACATGATCCTCTCTAGGATGAGCTGAGAAGTAGCAGAAGAAGCAAACGAGAAGGTGTTTCCGGCCAGATTAGCAGACTGATCGTCTTCATCTTCTTCTTCTCCGGCGACGTTTTCCGGTATGTTGGGTATATGAAAGCTTGCTTTTGGGATCATCAATGGTGGATTTGGAGGTGTGGGTGTTAATGCTTTCGACACTTGAAGGGCTGAGGCACTCCATGACCTTGACAGAAACTCCATTGGGCCTCTTGGGCTTTCCGGCAACTGAACTTCTCCGTTTGGGCCCTTCTCGGCCCACAATAAGTCCATTTTGCTACTGTGTTTATGCATGGCTGTAGTAGTTTAGGTGTGATGATGGTGAATTTCTATGGAAGTATTTGCATGAGTAGAGTATTGTGTGTGTTTGTGTTATTTAACTTTGTTTTTATATAGGGGGATTTTAATAGGTTATAGGCTTTGGGCCTAGTGGAGATGGAGGGCCCATGGCCCGGCCCACTTGGTCAATAAGATTCAGAGATTTTTGGGGATGCGGTCAATGGGGCCTTTGCCTGCTTAACTTTAAAGTACGGCTAGTAGTAAAGTTAAGATTCTCTACAGTTGTTTTGCATACAATTCCTACGGTTACAGCTTCATTTGTAATGTATATTTTTTTCTACCAACTTTTGATTTGGATAGTATAAATCTAATATGTATCCATTTAAATTAATTGATTTTAAGTGATTTTTAATCGAAATTAAGGGAATGAAAAATAGGTAGTTATATAAAAAATGATGTATAATATATAATATATGGAGATTTCTTTTCTTTCATTCTCCCATTGGGATCCCAATCAGCAAACCTTTAGTTCACATCTATTCTTTCTTTTCTTGGTCTTTTATTCTTAGGGCTCTTACTTTGAGAATTGTCTTTAAAGACTTTATTACAATCTTGATTGTTTAATAATAGAACATGAAGTTCATGCTTCACCTACAATGTTCATTCCAATTTTTTGTTACAAAATGATACTTCACTTTGGTCATCATGTGAACAAAATATTCCTTAAATACAAAATTGACCCAATAATAACATATACCTCACAAATGTTATGAATTATCATATCTAATACAAAATACACTTGATATGATCATCCTGAGAAACTAAAAGAACGGAAAAATTTCTTCACATTAGTTCAAGTTTCATTGTATAGTTTAGAGTTTAGACATCAATAGGAAAATTCTATAATGGACCGGGACCTTTGGTCCTCACATGGGTGGGTGTATGTGAAAAACCACCCACCACCCCATAAACATGTGGTGTATATGGGCCGGGACCCTTGGTCCCGGTCCATGATAGACAGACCCGACATCAATAGCCTCAATAATCGAATATTCTTGATTGATCTCGGACCATTAAGTCATTGGACCACAAACGTCCAATATTTTAGACACAAATATCGAAATATTCATGTTAAACTAGATTAGAGTATATTTACTTTTGTATATAGTTCTGGCCCATTTGTATAGGCTATGTCTCCGTTTTCTCTTTTATTGTTATATATATGTAATCGAAATGATTCATTCAGAAATATACGCACTATGAATTCTAACAAATTATTATCAACTACGTCAACAAAATAATTTCAATAAATTAATTTTCCTTAATACCCATAACAACTAAAACATTCTATCTCCGTCCTTACAAAATATTTCAATTATTTTAAACTATTTTCTTACAATATGCAACCAAAAAATGATAAAGAAAAGAGACTGCTATAAATGTAAGGTTGTCCCCTAGTATGTCAAACGTAATAGCAACATCAAAACCCGACCAATATTGTTTGAACATCCCAAAGAGTCTGAAAAACTGTCATCAAAGGCGTGCCTGAATGCGTCATCATAAGCCCCCTCTGACATCATCTTTTCTTCTCCAAATTTTTATCTGAAGAAAGCTTTTCGCAATTGAAAACCCAGCTTTCTCTGTTTAAAGGCGATATAACTTTATTCCCTTTGTCATCTCTTCTTCTCCGATGGGTCCTTTTCTGATTCATCATGTTTTTTTTTTTTTATCTTTTACAGATGAACGTGCAACATAATACAAAGTTAAAAACTGATCTGTAGAAATTGAAGTTATGTACTGTAGCAATATAAATCGTGTTTTTTTTTTTCAGGCTTTTGAGCAGATCATCATCTCATCTCAAAGTATCAATAATCTGAATTTTAATAACTTGATATGTTAAAATGTTTTGGATAATGAGAAAAGAAGAAAAATAATCTTAAATTAGAGAATTACAGTTCAGATTAATGCTTCTGGCTTGCTCTTAGCTTTTACTGCAACAAAAACAGAGCATAATGGAACTTATATTGGGCCTTTTCCTTCAAATAATTGGGCTTGATAAATTTTAAGTACGCTCCGGAATTGTACAGTGAAAAGGCCTAAATTAAAAATTGGGCCCGTATTTTAGATTGGTATTGGACCAGTAATGCTTGTTTGGAGGCCCACCTACTAAAAACCCTCTATAATATTTCGGGCTTTTTTGATATAACCCCCCGAGGTATGCAACTTTGGCAAATAACCCCCCGAGGTTTGAAATTTTGGCAAACAACCATTTCTGGTTAGTTGACCGTTAGTCAACAGTTAAGGTCATGGGCAAAATTGTAATCTAATAATTCCAAACAAATATATTAATTTTCAATGTATTTGTTTGGAATTAATAAAATTAATATATTTGTTTGAAATTATTAAATTACAATTTTGTAAATAAATAAAATTAATATATTTATTTAATATATTTGTTTGGAATTATTAAATTACAATTTTGCAAATAAATAAAATTAATAAAATTAATATGTATTTATTTTCAATGTAGTATTAATATATATGTTTGGAATTATTAAATAACAATTTTGCAAATAAATAAAATTAATATATTTATTTAATATATTTGTTTGGAATTATTAAATTACAATTTTGCAAATAAATAAAATTAATAAAATTAATATGTATTTATTTTCAATATAATTCCAAATAAATACATTGAAAATTAATATATTTGTTTGGAATTATTAAATTACAATTTTGCCCATGACCTTAACTGTTGACTAACGGTCAACTAACCAGAAATGGTTGTTTGCCAAAATTTCAAACCTCGGGGGGTTGTTTGCCAAAGCTGCATACCTCGGGGGGTTATATCAAAAAAGCCCATAATATTTCTATTTTATCTAAAAAATTGAGAATTTTTTTAATAATCCCAAAAGTTTTGAATACCAGCTTTACAGACTAAATTACCCTTTATTTATTAACTGAAGAAGTGATCTCTTGAATTTTCTTTTTGACATTTTTTTGATTTTAAATTGATACATCATATAATATATTACTATTTAAGTAGGTTAAAACACTCTGATGACAAATTAGTTTATTATTATTATTTAATATTTTTATTATAATTACCGGTCCAATCATCAATATAACATACACTGATACACATTGGAATTTTAGACCTCAGCATTGAAAATGTTGAGGAAAACATTTTTTTCTCAATTTTAATAATATGGTTTATGAAAATTAGTTACACATTTCTTTTTCACTTGAATCAAAATAGAGATATTCAGACCATATAAGAGTTATTAGTCAAAGTCCTTTTGAGCAGCAATTCAACTATACTTTTGAAAATTTTCCAGATGATAAAGTAAAAGGTCGATGCTTTCTGATAAGAAAAAAATTGTTTATATTTACATAAAAAGATAAGAGAAAATGTGTTACATGTTAATTCAACTTTATATCACTTCATTAAGTTATATATTTATCTGCTAATTATCTCTAATTGGTAAAACAAATACCCATTCATCCATCATTGATTTGATAAAATACAAATTAATTATTATAATAACTAATTAAGTGAGTCTAATCACATTCATTTAGTACATTCATTTAATTTCTACTAAAATTATGGAAAATGACAACATTTAAGAGGCTGACGTATAATATCCCTCATAATTGAATTTGGTGGGTGGGTAGATAGATAGAGACCGATGATGAACAAATATTCAAGAAAATATAGCAAGATTCTGAGTCTCAATATTCAAATAGTATTGAGAAAAATAAAAGAGCAAAAAAAGGCAACATAAAAAAATATAATTGAGAAAAATAAAAGATCACATGAGTATTGACGACTATTCAACTTACATTCTTTGCTTTTTATAAGTAATCTGATAGACTAGAAGAACAAGTTGATCTATCTTTTTATTTATCAATAAAAAAAATATTGCTACACCATTCATGGTACATTAATATACACGGCTAGGGTAATTGAGTCGGCTAGAAAATAGTTCGATTCAAGTTTCAGAAAATTCGAACTCAAACCGAATGTAACGAATCGAGTTTTTCAAACGAGTCGAGATCAAGCCCAAAAATATTGTTTGCCTGCTCGCCAGCTGGAATAAAGCAATATTTATAATTTAATATATATGAAATTATAATTTTTTTTATATATTTATTTATTTATATATAATATGATATATTATAATAATATATTACATACATAACAATTTTTTAAAATATTAATTAATGATTATATTTAATAATATATAAATAATTATAAAATTAATAACCTATATCTATAAAAAATATATTATCTTTTGAGGTCAAGCTCATTTTTCTCTAGCTCATCAAGCTCGAGCCTCGAGTCGAGATTTTTGGCCCAACTCGACTCTTAAACACCTCTATACACAGCACAACACTGTTTTTTTGCGCCAAAAAATAATGCAATAATGAAAAAATTCCAAATCAAGGCCAATTTAGCATAAGTTAGAAGAAGCTCTTAAGTCTTAAGCTTGCAATATGCATCTTGATTTTCAATTCATTCTTTTAGAAAGTGAATTTACTCACCACCCACAACTCAATGAAACTAAATCTAATTACCTTTTTGTTTTACTTCAAAGTGATAAGTATTTTGGTGGAAAATGCACACACAAATGTATAATGTATATAGTAGGGTCCTTCTTGATCCTATATGTATAGGACGTGTAAACTTCTAAATTTTGTCTACAAAATGATTAATAGTTGAATTTGAACTATATAAAATATAAAATAAATAGGATCCATATAAATTACTTTTGGTTAGGGCCATCCTCTTTGTTATCCACAACCTTCATTTAAGTGGCTTTTGCCATCATATAATTGTGTAAAATCTAAATCATTATATTCCCATTTTATGGATATATGTTCATTTGGTGACTAATTATATTGTGGGTGAACTATATATGTTATGTAATTATCATGATATAATTATTAATCATAATGTACCATCCAATTAAGATTAAGATAGCATTAAGAGCTCAAAGTATATTATTTTACATTAATTGATATCATCCCTATCAATAAAAGTAGTTTTTTTTTTTTTTTTTTTGCATAAATACTTACTTTTTGGAGTGGAAGAAGACCACCATGCATATATATCATTTTCCTCCATTAAAGAAGAGCCACTTCCTTACAAATCTCTGATTTTAGATTTTCAAGCATTGTGGCTCAATGTGTTGCCCAAAGGGTGAATTGCTATTTTTTGTTCTTAAAAGTATGTTTTTGTATATATAGTCATATTTATCTCATATTGCATATCGTATCTTTTAAAAATTTTAAATTTGTGTTCAAATGTGATTTTTGTAAATAAAATAAAATAGTGGATCTACGCAAATGGGCATTAATTTCCATTCACTGTTACTAATGCCATGTTGCAAATCACATCTAGGACCAAAAGTGAGATTGAAAAAGACATGGGGTGCAATGTGAAATAAACTAAAAATATTGGGACCAAATGTATACATTAGTATACTTACAGGATCAAAGATGCTATTTCCCCGGTCCAAGATATGTGGTTTAGGGTTTTCCTGCATTAAACGAGGGAAGGTTTCCAGTTGAGATTGATTTTAGCCAACACAAATATAGAATAAAAGAGTGATATATAAATTTGAAAAAATTGCATTTTTGGTACTATTTAGTAATTTTGCTTTTGGTATAAATTACTTAACTTTCTCATATTTCAGACCTTTGTTAATAAATTTCAATACCATAAGTGTATATTTTCTCACTTTCGATACCATTGGTTTAGAACGAACATGTTAATTTATAGACACACAATATGATTGTGTTTTTCGCACTGCAAATGTTGTAGTTTTTGTTAATATTTTGTTCATGCTTTTTATAGCTTTTGTATATTATAAACGAATATTATAAAAAACTCATTTTTTGTACAATAAAAAGCGTATATTTTACACAAACTGTGTCTAAAAAACATATATAATGTACCTTACCATATAATCGAGATCAAAATTAGAACGGGTCACAATCGATTCATGATGGTTCTTAAAAAATATAGAGAAAATTAATGAAAATCAACAACTCATAAAATAGACTATTTTGTGATGCAATCAAACAGTAGATTTCATACCTGAAGTTGGGTGGGGGGCAGATCACATGTATGATTATAACTAGCTAACTCAATTATTAGCATAAAATGGATCACAAGAACAGTGTAACAACTTAATAATCAATAGGCATTTTGATGACAAAATTGTTGTATTATTGAAGCTTTTAATATATGATTGGATGAAGCATATAACATTCTCTGTAGCCACCAATATAGGCCAATATCCATATGGACCTCATTTTCTTCCTTTTTTTGCACAAATGGAAAGCTTACTTATGATGCCCTCCAAATTCTCGATAGGTCATATAATAATGCAAGAGTGAATCATCAATAAGTCAACTAAGAAGTAGGAGGTAGTTTCTAATAGGTTAAACTCAGAGAAATATAATGAGTATTAAGTAAAGAACTAATTATTTTGCACTTGATTTATCGTAAAATAAATTGGGCTACCGTTACATATTAGTTTATCGACTGTTCAGATTAAAATGGCCTATGAGTTAGACCTACAATTATTCTGCTTCTTTTCATATTCTTTATTATTAAAACTATACGATTTACTGAGTATTGGTCCCATTTATAAATAGGGGTATTCTTGTAATTTAATAAAATAATTTATATAAGTGCAGTATTAATATTTTACGTTCATGGGCCGTGCAATGAGAACCGAGCCGACGGCCCAGTAAGACGAGCCCTATGGCCCAACAAGACTTGCTATAAATACAATATTAATCAACAAAAATTAAATGATCTGGTTTACACTCTAAAAATTAGAAATACTTAATACTCTCTGAGTTTTCAAGATCGAAGGGTAATATATATATATATATATATATATATATATATATAAACTAAGAAGAGGCTTGATCATATCAAAATAGGCGTAGGCAGCTCGAAGAACTGAGCACAACCCTTTTTATTTATTAAAATAATAACTAGTATGTCGCGGGTTATATCAAATAACTATATATTTGATCCCGCGTCAAAGAGACTTTATAAATAGCCCCACATTATCATAGGAAATACTTAACGAATTAGTCCTCTAATTACATACATGAACAATTTGACAAATAACTCGAGTGCAGTTTCCAAATGTCTCGAATTCATTCGAGACACTTACGCTGAGAGTCGACTCTCCTAAAATCGACTTATAAGGAAATGGATAAATCTCTCCTAAATCAAATTTCTTATAAGGAAATGGATAAATCTCTCCATTTTAATCAAAGTATAATTAAGAAAATTGAAGGGAAAGAGTAAGTAGATTATCCCATTTAAAGAGTGGGTTAGTGGATAAATGTAAGGAGACCCCATGAAATCTAAGGTGTAATTAGAACATCCTTGTGTCCAAAAGATTATAATTTATTATATTGTTAGTGCTGCATGCTTGTAAAAAGGGTGTATAATTTACTTAATTAATTACATAAAAGTGGATTTCAATTCATAGCACCTTCAAAGTTCAAACAATTTACTCTAATTTATTGATGGGACGGCTAAGTGGGTTTGGAAACATTTACCACGTTCCAAAAGATTAACATGTCATTAAGCAATGTGTAACATAATTTTATTAGTTAAGCAATCGATTTTATCACATATTGATACAAATTTAAATGGTCAAATGATGTAGATAAAATTATTTTCAAAAGAAGATTAATAACGACTTAGAACTCGGATATATGAGGATTATTTTAGTTAAGTGGAAAAACATTGATAAAAAATAGACAAAAAATCACATTTTCATGAGGAAATCTGGTCCAGGTCTTCGTAATGATCATCATTGGCTATTTTAAAAATTATAAAAATTTCAATAATGCATGTAGTAAACACTAAATAATTGTCACATAATTGTAATCATGGGGTTAATTATGTTCTAAAATTGTCATAATCACCACAAATATATGGTGGAGGTTTTATCTGGGAACATTTTCAGCTTGGGCAGGTTTTTTCCCGACAGTAAATATATATCCTAAGCCACTGATATAATATATCTGTTTTGAAATTTTGTATTGTTTTTTGTTTTTAATTTACACGTATAAAATATATATTCGAACTTTATATATGTGATATAGTATAAACTCGTATAAGTATTATACGAGCTTGAACCGACAAACCCTGGAGCCTCGTATGGTATCCCTACGACCTTGATAAGCATATTTATATAAAGGTCCCTGATTTAATTATGCATATTTGCATTACACTACCTAACCCGCGTGTTTATATCGGGTCAGACCCGGTGTCGCCCTAACCCGCACAATCCGGTACGTTCATCCTGGGGACACGTGTAAGACATCCCGTGTATCCCGCGATCGTCCGTACATAGGGCACTGTGCCTATAAATAGCCCCATTTAATATTAGAAAGAGGACTTTTGGACTTATTGAACAGTATCTCGAGAGTACACAGTACGATCTGACAGTACGTTCCCACTATTCTATAATCCGAGTTAAGAACCTCGTATATGACCTTAATCACAACCTTGAACTACGTTTAGACTTGATCCTAATAGAAAGGTACGTAGGTAGCTCAGTACGTCTGAATACAGTCTATATCCATTTTACGACCCTACTAGGTCTTATTCGAGCCTCGGCTTGATTTGGCCGGTAAGCAATTTACGAGTTACATCAATATGATAAGAAAAATTGCAATGAAAAAGTTTAAGAAGTGATTACTGCTTAATAGTGCTTATTAACAATATAATTCTAATGGATGGATAAATGTCTTTTAAGATATAAATTTATTGCTTTACAAAGAATTACACATAATGTGTTCATAATCCACTTATTATAGTATATTAAATCAATTCCTATAATTAGTTATTTATATATATTTCCACACTTTTTCTGACTCTAGGAAAATGTCACTGGAGGCTCTGACTTCGTCATATCTCATCGCATGTATTTTCGCTACAACAGCTGACGTCAACGTAGATGAGGTTGACTTGCAAGCAAAGTAAAATTAAATGATTTAATTTTGTCTATATTTTTCTTTTACATTAAAAAACATAATGAACTTAATATTAATTATATATATGTATATAGGTTATTCTGTGCTGAATTGCTATGTCAAATTAGAATTTATGTCAATTAACTTAAATTTATAAAAAGAAAAGAGTAGTGTATTTTTACCAAATTTATGCCAATAAAGAAAATTTTGCACCACTAACTAAATCCAAAGCACCTATGTATTGACTATCTGCATGCATCTATAACGATTATGTTTATAATTAAGTTAAACTTTTTTAAAAAAAAGTTAATAACAATATATTTTGAAAATTTGTGTTAGTTTAATATGTGCTATGTGATTTGTTTGTTTGTATTTTTAAAAATGATTGATAAATTGTATTTGGACTTAAAATCTCAATAAGTTTGATGGGTCATATGCATCTTTGACTAATGAATAAAGACATTAGCCATATGCATCTTTTAAGTGAATGAATGAAGACATTAGTCATAAAGGAAGAATATATGGATATTTGTTTACTTAATCCAACCCATCAATTAATTTAAAACATGCAATAATTAATTGATTATATATTGAATTGGTAGTTAATTCAGTTAAATTTAGCACCTACAAAGAATACGATGAAAAAGTTGATGTATTTAAGTCTTCCATATTGCTGCACAAATTCAACAAAGTGGCCGATTAATTATTTGGAACTTTCCAAGAATTTCAACATTTTTGCTGGAAAGTGAAACCCTAAAATACTAATTTAGTTAAATATTTGATGATTATAAGACCCTTTTGTCTCATGTTTAGGTACTTATTATTCTACGTGTGGGTTAAAATTTATATGAATAATTTATAATTCTACTTTTAATTCCTCTCAAAAAATTCAATTCCCAATTATTGATGCAAATAATGTCAATAAGAACAATATTAGCTCATTTTAATTACACGTTATCACAAATTATGATTATTTTTTTATATTTAAAGTTTTTCAATATTTATACGACTCATGTTAAAAAAATTATTTGTCCAAATTTATCTGAACTAAAAATTCTTTAATCTAGAATTTAAAAATATATAGCTATTTTTTATAATACTACAATCATTGCAAGAGTGATAAGATAAATATATAGGCTACAGGTAAAAAGGTGGTGTTTGGTGTTCTTTTTGTCTTCTGGGAAAGAAACTTATGCCCGTGATATTGTTCCAGACATTTATTTATTTAAATAAATGAATTTATTTGACTAATAATTAGTTCATCAATTGCTTTGGCTCCCTCCTTATTTCTTTAGGTCATTTAATTATTAACCCAAAATAGTATCACATATTCTTTGTTACACTTAATTTAATGTTTTTAGTCTATGTTAATAGTCTTTTTAATTTGTTTTCCATCTTAATAATTGTCTACTCTTTGAGGATATTAAAATTAATACTGAGTTTGTTAAAAAATAATCACACATTTTCAAATCTCTTTGATTTTTGGCCTAGAACGTACTATGGTCATCATATGGATTCTCCATATGCTGATGTAATTATGCATTTAGCTATCTCATTTAAAAATACATATAGTATAGTCCCACCATTGACAATCAATCTAATCAAGACTGACAAATTTGGATTTTTCATCATACGAAATAGTTAGTTTATTAAAAAATGGTTAACTTAATCGAGTTATATAAACCAACAAGAAGTTAAATAAAATAAATAATTATGTGTGTCCATAAATTGCATCTTTACGTGTCGGCAAAAACCAATTTAAAAGCCATAATTTATCATAAGAAAAAATTTCAATATCATCATATAATTCCCTTCTCCTTTATTTTAAACGAATCAATTAAATGAATACTTAAGTTTTGTTTCTTATATAATTTGACCTTCAAATTCTGGAATTATCTAATTTTAAAGTTGTCTGTTGGGTAATACTCATAATTAAAAATGTAATATAATTTACCATTTTTTTCAAACCCTTTTTTCACTACTATGATATATACGTATTTTCTCTACTACATACTTTTACACAAAATTTTCAACATACTTTTGAATTAAAATATACAATATACAGAATATTTGTACGTATAATTAGACAGTTTAATATATATATATATACCATATTTAAGTAGATAAGAATCTAGGGCAACCTTAAAATAAAAATGAGAATAAACAGTGAATAATTGATTGTAATGATTACAAAAAAATGAAAAATGTGTAGTAATTTGAGTGGGTTAGTAGAACAAAAATGAAGACCTGGAAGCAGCTCATCCACTCTAAGTGCCCTCAAATACACCCGTCAAACCTGGCGGGTTCAATTTTGAGCTTTTATTAAATTTCATGTTATATATTTTAACTAAATATTTAATATGAGTTAAATTTAAAATATTTTGCCTATATATATATTTATGTATAAATCACATATAATAGAAATTAAATGCTAAAATTTAAAATACGTATGGATTTAAAACTCTATCTTATAATGAATGCAAGTATAACAGAAATCCATATGGTAGTTGGTAAAAGCTAAATATGGAAATTTTAATTTCGTTACCTCTTCTCAAATATACTGTCTGGTCTGGAAAAATCATGTCTTAATCACAAGTATATTATAGGATATAAAATTTCTATTATTTCATCACTAATCACCTAAATTAGCATAATTATTAAATTAAACACCATAAGTGGTGAAATTGCATATACCACTATGTAAGTAACGCAGCCGACCTAGAAATTAATTACGTATTGTATTTAAACGTGATCTTCTAATTACACTTTGCTTCTTGCTTCTAGGAAACAACTGAAAAAATAAAACCAAATTTACATTTAAAAAGATCCTTTTTAAAAAAAAAATTCATGTTTCAATCATCAAAGATTAGATAAAGAAACAAAAACAATATTAATCATTTGAACATATAAAAAATAATGGTTTAAATTTATCTTTTGTAATATGGGAAAGAGGTGAAAAATAGGAAATTTTATATGAGTTTGACCATACGTGTAAATTTTATCCATATATGATAGAATCATATGTTAAGTATTTGTAATTGTCCACTTTCAAGTCAACATATTGTTCTATTATGGGCAAGTCCAATTATTGATTACCTTATATTCCACTCACCCTAATTTGGATTAAAATTTACCTCGTGGAGGTGTATTTAACGGATTTGGACAAATATTTCGAATTATAAAAAAATCAAAATGTAAAAAATATTTTAAGAAATATTCTAATTTAAATCCGATTAGATCAAATCCAAAAAAAAAAAAATATACGAGTGATTTGTATTTTGTGTTATGCTCGAATTTTAATATGAATCAATCAAACTAGAATTTCTCATAATTTTGGGGATAAAATAAAAAATATGTATTATCTATTCGTATTTTGACGCCACATCGCACTCAAATTGATAACAGTAATTTTCTCCAACTATAAAACCCCCCTTCAATCTCACCACATTCTACTCTACGCAAAACAACACATAGAAAGAAATTAAAATTATACTATAATCCATAAATCACATTTATAATCAAGCAAAAATATAAATCATTTTCAATATAAATTTCTCCTTATTACACACATTATCCTCTTACCCAGCAAAAATATGGGCACCGCCGATAATGATACATTTCCATCGCCGAAGCAATACAGCTCCGACGACGGCGGTAACCACCGTGTGGCCATACCTCCGCCGCAGCCGTTCATCACGTCGCTCAAAAACACCTTGAAGGAAACCTTATTCCCCGACGACCCTCTCCGGCAGTTCAAAAACCAGCCGCCGTGTAAAAGGCTGTTATTAGGCTTTCAGTACTTTTTTCCGATCATCGAGTGGGCCCCGCGCTACACTCTACAGTTCTTTAAATCTGATTTAATCTCCGGCATCACCATAGCCAGCCTCGCCATTCCTCAGGGGATTAGTTACGCTAGGCTAGCTAATTTGCCGCCTATTCTCGGCCTCTGTAAGTACCCGCAATTCTACGTTTAATGGGTTCGAAATGTACTTGTTCTTACATATATATATATATATATATTTCTTAAAAATAATAATTTTTTGATGAAATTAATGACCCAGATTCGAGTTTTGTTCCGCCGTTGATTTACGCCATCATGGGTAGTTCGAGAGATTTGGCGGTGGGGACGGTGGCCGTGGGATCCCTTCTGACCGCCGCCATGCTCGGGGAAGTGGTGAACGTGAATGAGAATCCAACACTGTATCTTCATCTTGCTTTCACGGCGACGTTTTTCGCCGGACTTTTTCAAGCTTGCTTGGGGATTTTCAGGTTAATAACAATTAATTACAACATGTTAAATGCTGTTTTAGGACAAATATTAATATTCTTAAAATGGATTAATCATAAATTAAGGTTTAATTGTAATGTATTTATGGGTGCAGGTTAGGGTTTATCGTGGACTTTCTGTCCCATGCAACGATAGTAGGGTTCATGGGAGGGGCAGCCACAGTAGTGTGCCTTCAGCAGCTAAAAAGTATACTAGGCTTGAACCATTTTACACATGCCACTGACGTCATCTCCGTTTTACGTTCCGTTTTTAGTCAAACTCACGAGGTACAATAGTCAAACTCTCAAATTCTGATATAATAATAAATATTGCGTAATTTTGATATATTTGGGGTCTCCCCTATAATAATTAATCATGTTAACACTTTAAGTTAGTCATTAATGGACAACAAGTGTATACATAATAAATTAAGATAAACATTGTCAAAAGAAGTAGTCTTTCTTACATGATTTGACTATTTTGTCCCTTAAAAAACAAGGTTAGATCTTAGGGGCTAATTTTCAACAAAGATTGAATTAAAAGTTGATTCTTTTGGAAGCAAATTCGGATATATTTCCTAATCTCAACTTTCCGACCATCTTAATTCTTAAGACATCTAATATAGCATTAAAATGATAGTGAAATTTGACTAGTCATAACCAATATTAATGCCTCGTACGTAAACAAAAAAGTGGTCCAAATTTATTACATTCTTCAGAAATGGCATTAAATTGTGTACCTACCTACTCTGTTGCTACCATTATTCCATGAATTTATACAACATGAAATTTAGCAAAGTTACAGAGTAATAAATTCGATTCAATCATAATCATAATATTTTTTTATACGATATTAAATATGTTAATTTGCAGTGGAGATGGGAAAGCGCCGTGCTGGGATTAACTTTCCTTTTCTACCTCTTAATGGCCAGAATATTTGTAAGTTTACAAGATAATCATAATTATATATATATATATTATAATTCATCATGATATATTGGTATTTGTAATCGTGTCGGGATTTGGGTTGCCAAGTTTAGTGACAAATGTGGATCTTATTCTGTTATTTCACTTTTGAAAATGTTTGTACATAAAGGTAGCATATACGAGTATCATACTCTGCATATTTTTCTTTTAAGAAAGATCAAATCAAATCATTTGATGATTTTATTCTTTTGTCCCATTTTATCCACTTACTACAAAAAGTAACCAAGCAACGAAGTTACAATGATTTGTAAGAAAACCAACTCATCGAGTTCTGAAAGGGTGCACAAACATGATAATATTCTATTTCAATTAAACATGATTTAATTGCTAATCGAGTTAAAATTAAATGAGTTTTAATTGAGTATAACATGTATCAACTCAATATTTTACAAATAATATACTTTTTAAAACTAATCAAGTTGATGAGTTCCAAATTTATCATACTCAAACAAACTTTTAACCATCAATCTCGAATCAGACTCTCAAGTAATTTAGTTTATCTTTCCGTTTTAATATAACCAACTCTACTTCCTTAGGTTAATCAAATATTTATTCACTATTTCGTGGGCTATTAGTAAAAAGATGTTTACCTTACTAATTTTCACGTGGTTAAGGAAAAAATGAAAGTAATTAGCACTAATGATGTATATAATTAATATGACATAATTGATTTGCAGAGCAAGAAGAAGCCAAAGCTGTTTTGGGTATCAGCAATGGCTCCATTGACATCAGTGATATTAGGAAGTGTTTTGGTATACATAACACATGCTGAAAAACATGGAGTTCAAGTGGTGAGCTTTTCCTCATATCATAATTACTACTTTATTTCCAATTATTAATTTACAAAATTATTATGAATTAGAAGAAAGTATTATTTATCAAATTTCATAATCTTGTCTTTATCTTTTACATTAATAAGAACAAGAAATTATCAAACTTGAAATTTCAATTTAATTACCAAGAATAACACATCCTTCGAACTAAGCCGTTTTTCACATGCAAAAATATCTGAAAATTCATGCAAGGATTTAGGTTGTCGGATTTGGCAATTTGCGTAGACATGTTTAGACAATCTTGGTTGTTCTTACATGAAATATTTAATAAATTACGTGTGTATATATATATATATATATATATATATTTGCAGATAGGACAGTTGAAGAAAGGGATAAATCCAGCATCAATAATGGATCTCAATTTTGATTCAAAATATCTGACAACATGTATCAAAACTGGCATTATCACGGGCATTATTGCTATGGCTGTAAGTTAGTAAATATTTTTTTTACTATTGTAAATTTTAGAGGATCGATTTTTCGTAATTTGGCCACACTATAATAAATTACACTTATCGTTTGATTGATACAGGAAGGAATAGCGGTGGGTCGAAGCTTCGCAATGTTCAAAAATTACAACATTGATGGAAACAAAGAAATGGTTGCTTTTGGAATGATGAATATTGTTGGTTCTTGCACTTCTTGTTACCTTACAACAGGTACCAAAACGGGTTCGGGTTAAAATTTACCGGGCCGGGTCAAAATTCACGGGCCGGGCCATTTTTAGTTATGGGTTTTGATTCGAATTTTTCTAGGTCCGTTTTCTCGATCCGCGGTAAACTTCAACTCGGGATGCAAAACCGCAGTTTCAAACATAGTGATGGCGATTGCAGTGATGTTAACGTTGTTATTTCTAACACCGTTATTTCATTACACGCCTCTCGTGGTGCTATCCTCGATCATCGTTGCTGCCATGCTCGGCCTAATAGACTATGAGGCGGCCATTCATCTTTGGCATGTCGATAAATTCGACTTCCTTGTGTGCATGAGTGCGTATATAGGCGTCGTTTTTGCTGACATCGAAATCGGCTTGGTCATGGCGGTAAGTTATACTCACTATTCATTACATTTGATGCGGGATTAAATATGTATGACGTGAATAATACGTTGGAATGAGATCTGATACAACCCACGACAGACTAGTTAGTGTTTTAATGAATTGGGTTGTCCTCAGATATTGTACTCCTCAATCCTAAAAAAGTATACTTGTATAAACCAGATAAACGTCATTTATAATGAGCTCTGTTGGGCCCATGGGCTCATCTTACTTCGGTCGTCAGCTCGGGTCTCATTGTGCAGTCCATGATCGTAGCATATTAATGTTGCTCTTATATAAATTATTTTAATCTGTATATGCTAGATATCATGTTTGGTCCTAAGAATGATCCAAATAAACTTAATGTTTTGGCCTACAAGAAGTTGGAAATGAAAATTGGAGGCAAATATATGAAACTAATAAAGAAAATTTTGACTGTTTGATATGCAGATTGGGCTATCTATTTTGAGGGTGCTATTATTTGTTGCAAGGCCAAAGACATTGGTTCTGGGGAATCTTCCTAATTCCAAGGTTTACAGAAATGTAGATCAGTATCAGAATGCAAGAAATGTTCCAGGAATCTTGATTCTTGAGATTGATGCTCCTATTTACTTTGCTAATTCAAGCTACTTAAGAGAAAGGTTTGTCTAATTATGACAAAATATGTCTAAATATTACTAAACTATACGATTATTGTTTGTTAATAATCACGAAAAAAAATACATCTTTTCGCTATATCTTCAGGATTTCAAGATGGGTTGATGATGAAGAAGACAGATTAAAATCATGCGGAGAAATCGCCTTACAATATGTTATACTTGACATGAGTGGTGAGTTCACTTATATATAATCAAACTCTTATTAATATACTATTAATACAAAAACAACAATAATAATAATGGTAATAATAATAAACCCGATTTTCGATTTGGCAGCTGTTGGAAACATTGATACAAGTGGGATTGGAATGCTTGAAGAGATTAAGAAGATCATAGAACGAAGAGAGCTCAAGGTTTGTTTTATTTCATTGATAATTTGTCAAAAGTTTTAAAATTTATATTTCATATTTACAGAATGTATAATTAATAATTTGATCGATTTTCACGAGCAGCTGGGATTGGCTAATCCGGGGGCCGAAGTGATGAAGAAGATGAACAAGTCGAAATTTCTTGAAACATTAGGCCAAGAATGGGTGTTTCTAACTGTAGGTGAAGCTGTTGGAGCATGCAATTACATGCTTCATACTTGCAAGTCAAAAATCACTTCTTCTGATGTATATAGCAATAATGTATGATATATATATATATATATATATATATATATATATATATATATCGATTAGGGTATTTATCGATGAATATGATTCTCTATTTTCATCGGTATTTATGAGCGTAAATTGTTGAAGGGTGTGTTTGTATTTGAGTTAGATGGTGAGATCGAAAATGCAAAGCATTTTTCTCCCTACTAAGTATATTGTGTAACAACGAATAATTTGTCGAGTGATTGTATATTTGTTCGCTTCAAGAGTTAATGAGTAAGGGAAAGTTGGTTGTGCTTCATTATCTCGTTTTATGGTTATTTTTCGAGATTTTTTTCTTTTTTAATTTAAATTATTATTTTAGGATTCAATCCAATGATCTAATTACAATATTTTCACTGCATTTGTTATGCCAACAAACAAATTACACAAAATAACATGGGTATAAGACCATAATTTCACTATCAAAGCAAAAGAAGTTCTAAACATATGGTCATCTCTATTCTTAGGCTTGAATATACAAATAGTACTCAACAAAGATAAGCAACACATATAGAAACATAATAACATCTACAAAAAGTAATCTTTTATACCCAAACAAAAAACAGAAACTAAACACAGATTTCTCTCATTACAACATCAATCTTCAACAGTCGAAGGCTGAGAACACGCGCAAAACTGCGCCTTTTTACGACTCTGCCCTTTTCTTACACCTCCATAGAGATAATCTCTCAAAAGAACTCGTCTTTTACTCTCCGACATTGTACTTTTCCCCCTTTCTTCTTCGTCAAGTTTCATCAAAACAAACTGTATCTTTTGTATCTCTAACTGCATTCTTCCTATTTTTTCAGACATCCTTCGTGCTTGCTCGGATATTCTCCTTCTCCTCGGGCCCACATCTCCTTCTAAGTCGAACGAAGATTTGGGGTTCGAAAAAGACGTTTTTTCATTAACCTCAATGTTTTTCATTAATCTAACATTGAGATCAAATAGCTTCATGATAGCTATATCAGCTTCTTCAAGCTGTCGTTTTAGTGCCTCACATTCGATAACGGCTTTTCCTCTTTTGCCCTTCTCAGTGACCTCAAGTTTCCTCTTCAAATCTTGAACCGTTATTTGAAGATTCGCCAGTTTTTGAACGTCTGAGTCGAGCCTTTCTAGAACCTTCCTTTTGTCACCTTCTTGAAACGAGTCGGTTGATCTTTTCGAGGTTTCTAATTTGTCGACACTCAGTTCTTTCTCGATCGGACCATCTGAGGTCGATAACCCGCTTTTTTGTTTCTTGATAGTTGTCTTAACGCGTGGAGAAATTAGTTTCTTCGATTTTCTGAGTGTAAGAGCAAGATTTCTGTCTAAATCAGAATTTTCCCATATCTCGAAATTTCGATTATCCACAGGTGGTCTCTTGGTGAAGCCATAAGATGAACCATCTGATATCTGATCGAGTACAATATCTTTAGTCAAAAGGGAACTATCTGCCTCGGTGATTTCTGAAGTTGGCCTCGGGTTTCTCCTATATCGCCCACTCTCAGATTGTAATAACTCCAGCTTGGAGTGAAGATTAATGTTGTCCTGAACCATTTGCTCTTTTACCTCAACTGCTGCCTTTGCAATCGCTTGAAGCCTAATACGTAGATCACGCAAGTCAGAAAATGTGCTTGGCATCGAGGCTTTCTTGTCTTCGTTCGAGATGTTTTTATGTGGATCTTTCGTAACTTGAGCATCCTATAAACAAACATATAAAACATAGAATTTGTTATGTTTTATCTATATAATGTAATTATAGTGTTCAATACAAAAATACCTGCAATTCCTCGATTTCAGGATTTTGAAACTTGATATGTAAATCAGTGTGGTCTTCAAGGGATGAGATGCATTCTTTCAAGGATACAATCTCAGGACCAAATGCAGCCAGTTGAATTTTAAGCCCATCATTTTGATCTTTGAGCTCATGAAACTTGTGCTCATAAAGAAGCTGACTGGCCATGAAATACTGTAATTGACCAAAAACTGATATTCCTCGAGTTTCCAAATCGTTGATCTCGTTTATTTTTTCTTGCAGCTCAATTTCCACTTTCTGATTTGCTTCAGACAATAAATTATTCTCCTTGCTCAAACTGTCATTATCTTGACTTAGTTGCCTAATCCATGTGACTAGAACTGATAACTCAATGCTCGACTGCAGATTTTCATCCCCTGAATTGCAGATAGAATTTTTCATGATTTGAAGTTTACTTAAGAGCTGTTTGATGTAAACTTCATCTCGTTCAGTTTTGTCCTTACATGCATGATCCTCAACAATGTCGAGCGCCTTCAATAACTGATGTGTCCCCGCTCTCAGACAACTAGCCTGATCAGACAAAGATTTGATCTCCACTTGCTGGTCCGAATTTTCTCGCTCCAACTCTGAGATCTTCTGTTCTAACAAACTGGATTCATCCAAGAGCTTTTGATTCTTAATATGTAAGAAAGCATTATTTTCTTTGATCTGTTGGGCAGTAATACGAAACACAAATATCTCAATCTCATTCTCTATGGCATTATCCAACACTTGATCAAGTTCTTCTTGCAAAAGCCGCTTCTCAGATTCAACTCGACTCAACCGAGTTTCACTAGTCTCAATATAACTGCCATGTTTTTGCCTCTGTACCTCTAAAAACATCTGAAGCTCGTCAACTTTGCGAAGAGTTGACTTTTTCTCCTTCTCCATAGCTACACATCGTCCCTCTATTTCACTGTAAATTTTCCCGAGGTCTTCGAGCTTCATCTGTGTGTTCTCAAGTTTAAAAGTCAAACCATCTTTTTCAGTTATCAGATCAGCCTTCTCATTTACAAGCAATTGGCATGAATCTTCCAAGATTCTTGATTTAGCCCTTAGAGCCTCAACCTGGCGATGAGCCTTAGAAAGAGCATTTACAAGAACATTGTTATTCTCAGATAGTTTATTCAAATTCTTGTTTGTTTCCTGTAGTTGTGACACAAGAGTGGCTTTTTCATCCAGAAGACTATATTTCTCTTTCAAAAGAGATTGACATGATTGTTCCAAAGCTTCTATTTTCCCTCTAACACCCTCCAATTCAGCATTCAAATGGGATAGAGAGGTTTCCAAGAGAGCATTCTTCTCGAGAAGCTGGTCGAATATTACCAGTTTCTCAAGAAGAGCTGTTTTTTCACTACTTTCCCTTGTAAAATTTTCCTTCAGACTCGAATTTTCTTCTTGCAATTTCTTCACCGATGATCGAAAAGATTCAGGTTTCAAGCCCACCGCATGAACCTGGTCCAAAACCGAAATATGCTTCTTGTTCACATCATTTATCTCTTCTCTCAGGCAAAATATTTCTTGCTGCAGTGCATTTCTTTGGCCGAGTCGAAGTTCAACTTCTTCTTCAAGTTTTCCTTTCGATTCCTTCAAGCTACAGATTTCATTCTGCATATCCTTCATTGACAAGGACAAAGATGCATTCAAATGCTTAACCTTTAAAACTTCGTCTTGCAAACTCCGATTTTCAGTCTCTGCAACATTCATAAGCTCAGCCCTGTTATCAAGCTCGAAAGCCATAGCTCGAAGCTCTTCTTGAGTTTGAGCATGCAAATGCTGCAAAGTTTCGAAAGCAGTTTCAGCTTCAAGAAACCGTAACCTTTCTTCTTGTATTGAAGCCCAAAGCCTTCCCAATTCCTTCTGCTTTTCAGTAAGATCTTGAGCTTGAGTTCCCATTTTCAGAGTTAAAGATTCCAATTCAGAGTTAAGAGACTGGTTACATTTTTCCAACAAGATGCATTTTTCTTCAGAACCCTTTAACTTGGATACTCTGTTATCAATCTCATCATAAGCACATGTGAGTTTGTGCTCGAGAGTAGAAATTGTATCCAAGCACTTCTGGTATTGAACAGATGCAGCTTCTAGTTCCTCAGACAACTTGGAAATGGTTTGTCTGAGAATTTCAACTTCTCTTTCGGCTTTTTCAGCTTTCTCTTTCAACTTTTTCGCATCCTCTTCAGTAAGATGTAATTTGTTCTCTAGGTTCGATATAATCTCCAGAGATTTCATGTACTGATCGAGAGCTATATCTTTTTCGACAGCTAATTTATCGAGTTCATCTTTTAAAAACTCTGCTTCGGTTTCAATAGTCTGCAGATTAGATATCTTCTCCAAACACTGGTTGTAATCTTGAAGCTTAGATTCCTTTTCAGTTTCTAAATTTGTCAACATTTCTCTCAGAACAATAACTTCATTTTCAGCTTTATTTGCATGATCTGTAAGCACGCTGAAATCCTCTAGGGTTTTAGAGATCTCGTTCTCGATCTGGGATAGTTTATCCAAGCTTTGTTGGTACTTAATAAGGTCGGATTCTTTCTCAGATTCCAGTTTGGCAATGGATTCCTTCAAACTTTGGACATCCTTAGATTCGCTTGTTTGATCGAGTCTTATGTTGTCCTCACCTTTCACCTCCACCTCATCAAAATTAAGACCCCTTCTCACCCGATCAACTGGTCTTCTAATGACGGAATCAGAGTCGTCTGTGAATTCTCCAATCTGTTCGACAGCACAAGAGTGAGAAATTATTGATGAATTTGAAATTTATGGCATTTAAATTCTTTCAATCCAAACAAACCTTTACATAATTTGATATCTCGGGCGTTCTAGGATCAGTTTCGGAAACAGAGATTATTAAAGGGGAATCATCAGCAAACGTCATAGGTAGTTGAGCTTCAGACATAGAACGGTGAGCATGGCGAATAACACCAGTTGCATGATCATATCTCTCTGCCAATGCACGATATGCTCTGTAAAATTCTTCGACCATTTTCATAAGCTCGGGCCGTTTCTTGTAATACATCTCTGCCCTTCTTGCAAAAGAATCTGCATCTTCTTCAATAAGCTTTATCATTGACTTGACCTTAGAATCCATATCTGCAAAAAGACCAAAGTTTCAGTACCAAATACCTTCTTACATCATGGGTCGGAAAATGTTGTCATAAATATACCTGTGAGATTCTCCTGGAGCCATTTTGAGTTTTTGGGGCTAATATGGCTATCCCACCACCATGAGTACATTCGTCTAGATTCCATATGCGATAATCTCTTCGACATACTTTAATTGTAATGTTGATGACTTTGACACTATTAATGGCTGGCGAACTAACAGTATAATCGAACTATTTGATACAACCTCGGACTTAACGAAGCTAATACCTCGAAGTTCTCAATTCAAGATTAATAGACAGAATTGAGTTCAGGATCTTGCAGTATCTGCGTATAAACCAACGTAGTGTAAAGGAAATTTGTCCAGAAATGAGTTGTAATAAGATATAATCACTGTAAATTGTGTGAAAAAAGGCTAAGGAGAGCAGAAAGCTTAAGATCACAAATCAGTACTTGAATACTATTGGCCGCTCTAAGAGAATTTCATCAAAATTTACCTTCACAAAAACAAGACATAAATTAGACAAAATCAACAAGAATAATAGCAAACAGAAAACAACAAATTTTTTGTGTTTTATTCGAAATTTAAACATGTTCTGGGTCAACTACTACAAAACGATCCAAGTAACACAGATCTGTTTTGCACAAAACAAAAATGTGAAATTCAGATCATGAAAAAAACTCCATGATCATCACCAATTTCTTCAAAACAACAAAAAAATCATTAAACAAGTCAACTAACATGTCATACTCTTACGTATTTGCAGAGAGAAAAAACATTAAAACATGGAATCTGAAACTAAAATTTGACTGAATTAAAATTATACACGAAGAACTTACAAAGAAATGAAAATTATATGTAGCTATCTGCTTTTTTACTTTATATTCATTTTCCTCTTTTAACCCACTCAATTCTGCTGTTAGAGATCTTTCACTTTGTCCATCTTTAATATATATATATATATATATGTATATATATTATATGCTGTGCTGTGATTTGCTGACTGTGCATGCGTCATTGAAGATCTGGCATTCTTGTAAATAAGACAATAAAATGACAAATTAAAAGGCAAACTATTTATAATTAATTTGTCCCTCAGTTTATATTCGGGTAAATGACGATATTGTCCTCGGTGATTTTTTTCTTGGTTATGCAATTTTCTGGGAAAATTGCATTTTTGGTACCTTATTGTGGCCTGCACGTTTGTTCAGTACATTAATATGGGGGTGGCAAATACGGTACATTATTGTGGGGTAGGTCTAGCAATTTGGGTACAAATTTCGTCGGAAAATACGGTATTCGCCGGAATATTCGATTTTTGCCGGAAAATTAATTGATTTTGACTAAAATTGGGGATTTTGACCGAATTTGGGGATTTTTACTTAAATTTGGGCAAATTTATCTAATTTTGACCAAATGTAATCAATTTTGACTAATTTAACTCTAATTTTAAATTTGATCAATATTTTTTCCTAAATTAAAATTTCTTTTTTCTTTATTTTTTGGGAATATTGCATTTTTGGTACATGAATGTGGCATGCACGTTTATTTGATACACTAATATGGGGGGTGGCAATTTGAGTACACTAATGCGGAGTATGTCTGGCAATTTAAGTATAAATTTCGCCGGAAAATTCGATTTTAGCCGGAATATTCGATTTTGGCCGGAAATTCAATTAATTTTGACTAAAATTGGGAAATTTGACCAAATTTGGGGATTTTGACTGATTTTGACTTCTTTTTCTATTTTATTTTCTATTTTATTGGAAATTTTGATTTATTTTTTTTATTCCATTTCTTAAACTTTTCCAACCGCGACGGCAGAGCAAATGCGCCATTCTCGCCGGAAAAGTCTTCCTCCACCAACAAAACGCCGATGATAACAACATCTCCGCCGTCAACGGTCACCCTATCCTCGACCTCGTCCCCGTTCATAAACAGCTCTCCATCGCCGATCTATCTCCGGCGCCGACGCACGGATCTGATCTCCACGTTGCCTACCAAGGCGTCCCTGGCGCGTACAGTGAATCCGCCGCCGGCAAAGCTTATCCGAGCTGCGAAGCCATCCCCTGCGATCAATTCGAAGTCGCGTTCCAAGCTGTTCAGCTCTGGATCGCCGATCGCAGCGGAGCACATCGCCGCCAACAACCTCCGCGACACTGTCATCGCCACCCCGAACCACCCACCACCGCCACTCCCAACACCCAACAATCAAGAATATGAAGAAAATATTATAACCCACTTCATTTTACATAAAAGAAATGTGATTTTGTTTACATTCAAATTTTGTTGTTTGAATTTCTTTTGTTCGAGCATGAAATATCATATTTTAATGTCTATTTTTTTTATATTTTGGTGGTGGTGGTTGGTGTTGATGGTGGTGGTGATGGTGGTTGGTGGTTGGTGATGAAGAATAGTGAAGAAGATGAAGAAGAAGACAAAATTAAAATAGGGTTTGGGGGCAAATTGGTAAAATAGAATTTTATTCCCTTTATAATAAGTCAAAATTGGTCAATCTTCCCCCAAAAATCAGTTAATTAGCTCAATTTTGGTCAAAATTGTCAAAAATCCCCAATTTTGGTCAAAATCCCCAAATTGACAGTCAAAATCGAATATTCCGGCTAAAATCGAATTTTCCGGCGAAATTTGTACTTAAATTGCCAGACATACCCCACATTAGTGTACTCAAATTGCCACCCCCCCATATTAGTGTATCAAATAAACGTGCAAGCCACATTCGTGTACCAAAAATGCAATATTCCCTTTATTTTTTCTTCCTCCTATTCATTGTCTTCTTCCCTCTTCCCACCATTACCACCTCCATGCCCAACCACCATTACCACCTCCATTTCTAATTTGAGTTTAGTTCCCTAAGGTGTGTCTACAAATTCAGCATATGCTTAAACCAGGTTCGATAATTTCAGAGAAAAATGGCCGAATCTCGAACTTGGTCGGGTCTCGATTCGGGCTTATGGGTTCGAAGTTGTGAATCAAGAAATCCATCGACGATGGATACTCCTTTTGGAATCAGTTTCTAAGAAGAACGAAGCTATTGATTCATAGTCTCCTTCGATTTAGCTTCGAAGCTTTCTGCTGAGAGGGCCATGGCATCCAATGGGTTGATGAAGAAGATGAATTAATTTTATTTCTAATTACTATGTATTGGAAAATTATTTAAGTTTTATGAAGAATATGAGATTAATTAAAATGGGGTGCTAGGGTTTTAATGAAGAAGATGAAGATAACTAAAATTGGATTTTAGGGTTTTGATGAAGAAGATGAACAATGAATTTGATTAATTTTGGTCAAAATCGTAAAAAAAATCCCTAATCCAGTCAAAATCCCCAATTTTAGAGGTCTAATTTCGGTCAAAATCCCTCCAATTGAAACACATACCTCCAATTTCCCTCCAATTTCGGTCTAATTTCGGTCAAAATTGGTCAAAATCCCCAAATTTAATGTCACGTGCCCGGCACATGCCATTTTCCGGCGAATACGGTATTTTCCGATGCAATTTGTACCCAAATTGCTAGGTATACCCCAGAATAGTGTACCGTATTTGTCACCCCCCATATTAATGTACTGAACAAACGTGCAAGCCACAATAAGGTACAAAAAATGCAATTTTTCCGCAATTTTCTCGATTTTTTACGCTTTGCTCGTGGGGTTCTGGACAGCTGCATCAGTGTCAGAAAAGTAATTTTCATTTGATTAAAGTAATTGTATCCAAATTTTATTTTAATAGTATAAAGCATTATCAATTAATTAATAAGATGTAATCAGGTTAGAATCTTGGTCTAAACATTATAATAAAATTTTAATTCGTTACAATCATTATTATAATTTGTAATTGATCTAATTTCAAAAGCAACTAAGAATAAAATTATATTAAATAGTTGAAGAAATATAGGTGTGACACACTTTTATTAAAAATAAAAACTCAGAATAATATTTACAAATTTAATTGCCCATACTCTATTCCTTACTTGTGCACTTTAATCGAACTATCATTTTCAAATCAATAGGAAATCTTATTTATTTATATTATATTAAATAAAAAAGGAGGAAAAAAATTGGAACTTTTAATAAAAGTTGTTAGGAGGGCAAAATTGTGAATTCGATATGGATGCTTTGATCGTACGAACACGCTGTCATTCCAGGCTTTGTAAAAGTGGGGGCCCTGGAGTGGGTGGACGGCGGCATTAACGGCGTCCATCTTCGTCCGTCATCGTTAAAGTGACACGATTTTGGGCCCAGGTTCATCATTTCATTCCACTTTTTCTCAAGTGAAATGATTGCTACCTTATAATTTTGTTGCAATTACAAAATATGTAGTATACATTTACTTTAAATTCAAATTTATAGAGAGAGGGCTTCAAATTTGTTTAATGTGCTTATGAGATATGGAGAAATCATTACCCAATAGTGAGACTTAATAATATATATATGTTACTTATCTACATTCAATCAAATATAATTATTAACATGTATAATTAACTATTTGTGTACGAGAGGGTGATACTTCAAAATTTTCGAAAACGTGGAATCTAAAAACATCCACATCATTCCAAGTGTTGGAACCTTGCATGGGCTCGATACAATCAAAGGCGTGCATCTTGAGGTTCTAAGGACCATTCGGTTAAGTCTATTATTGTTCTAATGTACGCAAAGTAATAGAACACTTAGCTATTGAATAATTCTGTGTATTAATCAATGTATATGGTACAAGAGTATATAGAATACAAAACAGAAGAGGCCAAGACCAATGTTTTTAAAATCGGACCGGTGATCGAACCGGACAACCAACTGGGTCATTGGGTCACTGGTTCGATCGGTTCAACCGGTGTAAAATAACCGGTTGACCCGGATTATTTGTATTATATACATATATTAATACTAAATATTTTTATTATAGATAATTTAATATATATGTACACAATATAGTGAAAATCAATGCATCTTTAAATATATCTAATAATTTTATAGTACACACTTCAAGATGTCATCATATCTTAGAAAATATATTAACTTTGTAGATTGATTGCATTTTAATTATAACACTATATATAATAAAATATAATTAATGTTTTATATATTAGTGTATATAAGTAGACTTTAAGAGTGCAACAACTATAAATAAAATATAACACAATTTAGTAACAACTATTTTTATATTTCAAATATTATATCGACTTTGTAGATTGATATAGTACTTTTAATTATCTGAAATTGTTACATTATTAACCATATTATATAATAAAATAAAATAAAATTTTAAATATAGTAGTCTTGACTCTTGAAGCGTGAACAATATGTAAATAATATAACACAACTCAATAACAACAATTCCTCTAGTGTAGTGGTAATTCATTCCAATATTTAAGAGGAGGTCTTGGGTTCTAATCATGGTGGTGGATAATATTTTGTTACATAAAAAAATGATGAATACTCATCAAAACCGGTCACCCGGGTCCAACCGGTTCCACCGGTTCAACCGTTTCTGAAGAAAAACCGGCCGGTTTGGCTTGGGTCAAATGCTGGCCCGTAAATTGTGCCAACCGGACCGGATCAATGGCCGGTTCGCGGTCGAACCGGCCGGTCCGGTTCGAGTTTAATAACATTGGCCAAGACTATACAAGTAACAGGCCTCGATATCTAAATATAAAAAACCTAATATACCTAAAATACATAGTCTAACAAAGTCAACAAAAACATTTAAATTCAATATATTACTAACTCAAAGTTGAACAATAAACATCATACCTTATGAATATATACTTCAATGTATTTTTAAAGTTTCTATTTATTAAAAATACATACTTTATATTCAGGATTATATTGAGGACTGAATGAACATAATGGGTTATGATCCGAATAAAAAAAACACCATTGATAGCTTGATCAGTATTTCTTTTATAAAGATTATGAACATATTACTTATTCTATAATACATTTTCTTCTATAGAAACATTTAATTACATTAATTTAAATCACTAGTCATATATTATCAGTAAGTACAACCTAACTCGAAAATCTTTAAACGATATCACAATAGATTTTTGCATTATCCGTGCAATTAATGTAAAATAATTTGGTATTCTTAACAATATATGCTAATTAATTTGTAGCCGTTGCCCCTCGGCCCCACGTGTGATTGACCCATGTGCCTCTATTATTTTTTGCTTCCACAACTTTAATATTGATTCACATTTCACCAAACAAGATTCTTCCGTACACCAAAAACGAATGAAAATATTCCAATCTTCTAATTTAATTTCCGTATTATTTTGTATTTTATTTATGCAGAATTAAGTCTATACAGTTTAAATCACTTCACATTTTTATATCAAAAATAAATAAATCAATTTACATTTTATTTTATATCCAATTCATATAAGTGTAGTTAACACGTGTACACAAAGCAAACACAAATTTAGAATACTACATATAATATTGGTTTTAGCTTATGTGCCAAGATAGAAGAATGATACACGTGCTTATTTTATTAGTGCTTATTAATATAAAGTCAAGATTATGGACTTGCAAATTGTTTTAATTAAATAAATCCCTAATTTAAGTTAGGTAAAAGAAAAGACGGATCTCCAAATTCAAAACAAATCTTCTAGCTAATTATTTAAATATTTGTTTTTATGACTAATTGTCAATTTGTTAAACTTAAACACTCATCAAAGACAAAATTTCCCAAGGCTAATTGACATGGGTCGGCCCATTAAGACAGGCTCATTTAGACTTAAGGGGCCTTAACGGGCCAACCCCTTAAAGCTGTTGGGACCAATTGGGCCATTTTATTTTGGCTTGTGGACCAATTTGACCCAGTTTAATTATTATCTCAAAAATCGTATCGCTTAATATAATAATGATGAGCAAAAAATAACAAAGAAAGCTAAAATACAAGAGGAATGAATAAGCATGAAAGTTACTACTGTCCTTTTATGACAAGACAAAAGCACAAGGACGATACGGATATGTGTTTCCTTATTACAACTCTTTTTGTCGTGTAATTATTATCATTTACTTTCCTTAGTCTATGTTTGTTATAACAATCATGCTAATCTCACAGAAATCTGTGAGATTAGATTTAACAGCCGGTCATGACCTACAAACAAATTCTTTTATACAAATGCCCACTTATTTTCTTAATTAAAAATTTACCCTAAATCATATTAAGTAAAATTATATTATAATTAAAACCCTTAATTTAAGGTATGATTTGTATTGATAAATCTATATATTTTATTACTAAATAAAATATCTATTTATACTTGGTGAATTTAATGGTGAAAATCGAACGAAGTTATTCGATACTCGACTCGGGTTCGATCTTTGAAAGTTCGGCTCGAGCTCGGTTCGATAATTTATCAAACCAAGGTTGAATAATTTTTTCTATTCGATAAATTTTGAATCTCGACTCGAACTCGACTCGATTAGCAAAAATAACAAAAATATGTACACAATATTCAAACTACTTGAGCTTGACTAATGATCGATTCGATTAAAACTATCAACGTAGATTTTTAATGATATATTTTCATAGTTCGATAGATTTTCATAGTTCGATAATCTTAAATTACATAATTATTCATCTATTCTATTTATGATATTAGTTACATAAATTTATCAAATATGATTTTTATGTTCGTTTAATATATAAAAAATAATAATGATTTTTAGCTTAATTTTAAAGAAATATACATCTAAATTTTGAAATAGAGTAATGATTATTTTGAAGCAAATCTCAAAGATGAAATATATATGAAGCATAAATGGAGCAAATCATTATAGATATATACATATATGGCTAATCTATAAAATATTTAATTATTTGAGATAATAAAAAAATATTAATTAAATACATGGCAACTTGCTAAGCAAGTTGCCGGTTAATCTCAGCCACAATATGTGGCTGAGAAGTGTCTGTAAGGAAAGATTTTTCCTTGTTATAAAAAATAATAGCTTTGTTTTAAGCTTCAGGGTTTCTGATTTTAGTGCAATTCTACTTTGCCATTTGTTTTATCCTTTTGTTTTTGCTATCTTCCAATGGGAAAAAAAATGAGAATTGATCACAAGCTACATAACAAAATTTTGAATTTTTCAAAATGACTCGAATATAATTTATATTTTATATTTTGTAATACATTATTCCTAACACGCATTATATTCACACAAAAAATAAGTATTTTTTTTTTATCAAATTATATCTGAATTAATTGGAAAGATTCTTTTTTATTTAAAAAAATGAAAGTGACTTATTTTGAACTATTCTGGATTATACCTAAATTGCAAGCCAAACAGTATATATACTGGTTCAATAGTTTCACCCGCGCTTTCGTAAACTCTGTCAAATCTTGTACACGCCACACAAGAAAAGCTCAATCTTTTGTCGCGTATAAATTTCTACTACGACAAGTCATTTATCTACTTCCACTACGCTACCTATCGTACTTCCTTCATTCGATTAATCCCTTTCACGAATTTCACTTTTTGTTTATCCTTCTTGCTTTCTTCCAACACTTGAGAGTATTGTGCTCTGTATTAATGGGCATATCCATTTGTGTCTCTGTTTTGCTTATTTAAGCTCCATTAGTTCGATTTGAGTTTTTTCAGTCAAAATGGATTCCAAAAAGGTGGTGAAGGAAGATAGTGTTTCTGGGATAACCCAGAAGTTTGAAGAAGGGGATTTAGAGTTGAGAGTGAAGGATAATAATAGAGAGAGCAGTAGTACTCTGTTCTTGAGGGCTGATATGATTGATTTCAAGAGCTGGGATGTGCAATTGGAGAAGCATTTGAGTAAAGCTTGGTGTAAAGATACCGAAGCCCGTAATAAGCCCGAAGAATGGGAAATTGATTTGGCTAAACTTGATATCAAAAATGTTATTGCTCATGGGACTTATGGTACTGTTTATAAAGGTCTTTATGATGCCCAAGATGTTGCAGGTATTTTTAATGATTTTAATGTCCATACTTGATAGTAATGGAGCTTTAAATTTGTATTGATTTCTTGAATGAAATGTGTGCTCTCCAATCCATGGTTTATGTGGTCACTTACATCTATGAACTATGAATCAATTACTGAAACTTATAAAACTTGAGAATTACATAGTGAAGGTATTGGATTGGGGTGAAGATGGTGTTGCCACAGCTGCTGAAAGCGCCGCTCTTCGTTCATCTTTTCAACAAGAAGTAGCTGTTTGGCATAAGCTTAATCACCCAAATGTTACAAAGGTTTACATTAATCCTTTACATCTTTAGATTTCATCGGATTTAATAGAATTTCGAGACTTATTACCAATCACATAATGGTTGAGGTTGTCTAGGAGCCATGTAAATCTCCTAAGAATGTTGTCCTGTCTGATTTATGCTCTACATTTAGGACATGAACTCAAAGGTTAACTATTTTCTTATGTTTGTAGTTTGTTGGTGCCTCAATGGGAACATCGAATCTCAAGATACCTTCCCAAGGTACTTTAGTTGGTATTTGCAATTCACTTCCCTCTCGAGCATGTTGTGTTGTTGTAGAGTACATTCCCGGTGGGACGTTAAAGAAGTTCTTAATAAGGAATAGCCGCAAAAAGCTCGCGTTTAAGGTTGTTATTCAACTTGCCTTAGATCTTGCTAGAGGGTAAGAGTCGTTTTTTTTCGAAAAAGATTACTAAACTTCATACTTCTCGTCTTTAAAAATCCGGGTTTTTATTCTTGCAGCTTGAGTTACCTCCATTCAAAAAAAATAGTGCATCGTGATGTAAAAACGGAGAATATGCTTTTGGATATTAATCGAACTCTAAAAATTGCTGATTTTGGTGTTGCTCGAGTCGAAGCTCAGAATCCAAGGGACATGACTGGAAATACCGGAACCCTTGGTTATATGGCCCCAGAGGTAACATTATGTTCTTATTATTACAATTTACAACCCGTTTTACTACATATTTTCGTTGACTTTAAGATTTATTACATTCAAGGTTCTTGATGGCAAGCCTTACAATAGGAAATGTGATGTCTATAGTTTTGGAATATGCTTGTGGGAAATATACTGCTGTGATATGCCTTATCCTGATCTGAGCTTTGCTGAGGTTTCATCTGCTGTGGTTCAACAGGTTCGATTTTCTCTAAGGATCGTGCATTATTCTATCTTCTGAAATTGTTAAAACATTTATAAGTAAATCATATAGACAATTTCACCTCAACTTTACATAAAATTGTTAGGAATATAATGCTAATGATGAAAATAATCACTCGAAAGAAAAATGAATAAGAATAAAAATTGTTGACCCAGTTCGTCTGGGGCGCTGCCAAGCCAGGATATTGACTATATATTTCGAAAGTCAGAGAGTTACAATGATATTTGGACTATTTATAATACAAGATACGTAACCCTAATAGGAGAATGATTACATAAAGACTAAAATACCCCTAAAAAAATTTTTGGCAAAAGCTGTGGCCCTGTTTACAGTCCTTCAGGCTTTATAACTCAACAAAAATTCTATATTTTTTATCAGAATTTACGACCGGAGATTCCTAGATGTTGCCCTGGTGCGTTTGTGAGCATCATGCGCAAGTGTTGGGATGCAAAACCGGACAATAGGCCTGAGATGGACGAGGTTGTAAGGTTGTTAGAAGCAGTGGATACTAGCAAAGGTGGTGGAATGATACCGGAGGATCAGGCTCATGGATGCTTTTGTTTCGCCACTGCTCGTGGTCCATGAATAACTTTAGTAAGCCTTTGAATCGATTCTTATTCATGTTTAAATTTTAACTGAAATCGAATTGGGATGGATATATTTGCTCTTCTAGAGGCTGTTTTGGTTGAAAAGTGTGTTTATTTTGCATGTTAAATTGGAAAATAAAGAAGCAAGAATGTAATATTATTCTGCATGTTGGCATGTTTTTGTGTGGGGAAAAATTCTTCCTTTATGTTGGTATTGTATTCTTTAACCAGATGCTAACACAACAACAAGAGGATAAAGATCATATTCCCCTGTAATTATAATTAAATATGAGTGGTTTCTTGGTTATTCACATCAAGAATAAGAGGATTAGTTCTATCTCTTGGAATAATTGTTATATATATATATATTTGATCATATTGAAATATTGATCTCTCTATAAGCACTAACCTAAAAAATATATGTAAATGAAGAATTAGAGGATTATTTTATCAATTTTTAGAAGATATTAGATCATGGGTTACTTCAAATTTACAAATTCATTATAAATAGATGACTATAATTTTCTTAAACTTCAAGTCATAAGACTCTTCGAAAATCGAAAACATTATGGAAAAGTGGCCGTTAATATTCAATTTTAATGAAACAAAATATAAGTAAATTTAATTATTCACATAAACACAATACAAAAGTACTAATCTCTTGGAATTCGCAAATAAATGCACGTGCACTTACCTCGTATTCATGCTCAGTTTTCTGTACCTTATTTATTTATTTATTTATTGCACATTAGCTAATTAATTTTTATATCTAAATTTATGACTCTTAATTATTTGTCGAGTCAATTGAGTAATTTATAGTGTTTTTGAAATTTAAAGATTCGGTTGAAAGTATTTCTAAAAGTGTTTTTATTTTCTCAATTAATTAAAAAAAAACCCCATTAAAATACATTGTAAAGTCATTAAATGGCTAAAGAAAAGGTTAATTGTAGTAATAATAAGTAATCAATTATCTTACACTATTTAATAATCAATTATTCTCTTGAATTAGTACATTAATAACAAGATTTATTTATTACTAATAACTTAAATATTGTATAATGATTCTTTACATAAGCTTTAATGATTATTTTTTAAAATTATCTTTTCATTTGAAAACCACGTGCAAATGTAGAATTTGTTCTAGATCGTCTTAAATTAGATAAATTATCATAATTTTGGAAATAAACTATACCATGAAGATGCTGCAGTTACACCAAATTAAATTTCATGGGCCCACAAGTAAAAATAAAATGGGTAAAAAATTGAATAAATTATTATTTAAGGAAAATATATTATGGTTCAAGATTTTTCAGTGTCTTCTATAAATGTAACATTAGGCATCCCACATTGTATCATCTTCTTAACCAAACTGAAACCAGAGAGTCAATGGGCCCAGCAGAGAACTTCATGACAGATTTTCTCCGTCAATGCGGCGGCGTTGCGGTGATCGACGGTGGACTGGCGACGGAACTGGAAAGCCACGGCGCCGATCTGAATGACCCTCTTTGGAGCGCCAAATGCCTCCTCACCTCCGCTCATCTCATCCGCACGGTATACATGATATACCTCTCTGTTTTGGTTCATTTTATATTGTTCGTTTTGCAATTTATGATTGATTTGAAATATGATAATTATTATTTATCAGTAGTAACTTATTCTATTCTTGAAAAGTTTAATGGGTTCTTAGTGTTTTACATGTAATTTTTGAAAATAGTGACAAAAAGAAATGGGTATCAATGTATCATATAGTTCTTTTTGTCAGCTTTCAGAGATTTTGTTGCGTAGAGTTATCTTGTGAGTTTTTTCTAGTTCATGATTTTGGCAGTGACTGAAAGTTGTTTCTTTAAGTTTGCGTATGGACCACAATATGGGCAATTTCAACCTTTATCTAGCTACATGCTGCATTATTTACTGAACCATTATGGTGGCATGGATCTTATTGTATTATTGTCCTGTTCTTCGTATTTATTCCATATTTTGGATTTGCATTTTTTTTTGTCTTAAGCTATTAAATGGTTTGAATGGGATATACTTGGTTTGTAGTTCAAAGTGGGAGAATCTTGAAACTTAGGCAATCTGATGGAGGTTTCTGGGAAATGGTTTATGACATAGTTAAACACTTGTTTTAGGAGTTGACCATTGCGATTTGTTGATCTATAAAGATACTCCTCATTGCTTGAGATTTTACAGAGGTTTATGTAAATTACGCTGGAAATTTAACTCCACCGATACTCAAAAAAATAAAACGACATGTTTTAGCTCATTGTGCTCTCTGTAAAATGACAAAAATACCACTCTTATTGGATCCGCGACTTGGGTAACTATTTAGAGCAGTTTCTTTATCACACCTGGTTCTTCAACTAATAACTATTATCATTTTATGGGACTCCACAACTTCATCATCAATGGCGTATTTTATGTGTGAACTAACTCGTTATGGCAATTTATAGCATTATCGGACTATTGAAAAATATGATTATAGTTCATACAGTAAAACTTTGACTCCTTGTTGCTTTAATTATATAGAGAACTGGTAATTCTTTTCGTAATTCTGTTTTTGTGGTAATAAGCAGTATATGAAAGGTTCTAAGCTTCTTGTGCTGCTGTGATAAATCCAAGATTCCTGTTTGTTTGATGAAATTTACTTTGCTCTAAAATATTCCAAAAACATTCTTTTACCAATAGTGCTAATAAATTTATCTTCATAGAGCAGGTGCACCTTGACTACCTGGAAGCTGGTGCAGATATAATAATTACGGCTTCTTATCAGGTCAGTATATAGTATATACTTCATTTGCATTGTATATGTATAAACTGAAATTAATAGCATATCTTAAAATTCACAGGCGACTATACAAGGGTTCGAAAACAAAGGTTATTCTTTAGAAGAAAGTGAGAACCTTCTCAGAAAGAGCGTCGAAATTGCACGTGAGGCACGAGAATTATACTACAGTAATTGCCACAAAGCCTCTACCGTGAGTAATCCTGACGGTACAATTCTAAATCAACGGCCAATATTGGTTGCAGCATCTGTGGGTAGTTACGGGGCTTATCTAGCTGACGGTTCAGAATACAGGTACTTTGATATCTAAACCTGTATTCATTTTTGTGAATTTCAAGTTATATATATTGCATTAATTTATCTTATAGTGCGCAATTTTTTATAGTGGTGATTATGGAGATGCTATGGATTTGGAGTTCTTAAAGAATTTTCACCGACGAAGGGTCAAGATTCTTGCAGATTCTGGTCCTGATCTCATAGCCTTTGAAACAGTTCCCAACAAGTTGGAAGCTCAGGTACACACATATTATGTTTATTCGTTATACACTGTGTTAAAATCCCATAAAATTCGATTTGGTGTTTATGTTTAAAATTTGTGTTATTACAGGCTTTTGCTCAGCTTCTAGAAGAAGAAGACATTAATATTCCTGCATGGCTGTCCTTTAATTCTAAAGATGGGGTTAATGTGGTTAGTGGTAATTCTTTGTCCGATTGTGTTGCCATTGCTGAATCGTCTAAAAAAATTGTTGCAGTCGGGATTAACTGTACCCCACCGAGATTCATCAGTGATCTCATATTATCCATCAAGAAGGTTATTCACTGGATTTTTGCTCTCTTTATAATTTCCTTTTATGCTGTGTTTGGATTGAAGGATTTGAAAATTATGGATTTCAAATTCATCCACAAAATCCATTTAAATTTGTTTGGATGAATTCATGTTATGATGGATTTCAAATCCCTTGTCATTCATTTTGAGTTATTTTCTCCACAACTATGGTGGATTTCAAATGGAGTCATTTGAAATCCTTCCTCCAAATCCAAATCATTCGATCCAAACACACCCTTATTGTATTATCTGCTCCTTTCTTGACCTGATTTTACCTCAGGTGACTGATAAACCGATACTGATTTACCCAAATAGTGGCGAAAGTTATGATGCTAATCGAAAGGAGTGGGTGGTGAGGTTTTTCCTTTTTTTCGTCTTTTGAAAAGAGGATGATATATTGGTGTGTTGGATTAGATTTTACAGTGTGTGTTTTGTTGTTGTTATTGCAGCAAAATACAGGGATTTCAGACAAAGATTTTGTGTCATATGTAAACAAATGGTGTGAAGTAGGAGCATCTCTTGTAGGAGGTTGCTGTAGAACAACTCCACATACTATCAGATCGATTTGTGAAACCCTCACGAGAAAATCTAACGGTGCACCCCCGTCTTGAGAAATCAACGGTTCAGATCGACATAGGAGTTGTATTTCTAGAGGAAAATGCGATCTGGTTCGATATTAGTGGAAGTTTTGTTTTGAATTTATGAGACCATAAGATTTTCAACTCCTTGGCAAGACTAATGTAATGTTATTTTATCTCATTCTTGCTTATTGTCATTGCATACCATGAGAAGAAGGTTTAATTTCTCCGATTTTAGATAAATAACCTTGTTACATTTTTGTCAAAAAATTAACGAAATGAGCTCAAATTGGATTGGAGGATAATGGGTATTTCGTCTTTTCAGCAAAACTCCAAAGGGTCTTTCAAACTCGAAATTTAAATAACCTAATTTTTTTTTCAAAATGTTTTGTTAAATTTTATATGACAAAACCTGAACCAAACTCCAATTCTCATAACTCTAACGAAACAAATTTGTACCTATAATTTGATTTGAAAAAATGGAGATAGACCATGTAAATTGACACTTTCCACCGATGAGGCTAATATTTTTTGAACTGAGATTTAACATAATGGACCAAACTTAATTAGAATTGAAATATGTGGGACTATTGGAGTAGAGTCCAATAAATGGAAGTCATAATTATTTTAGTGTGAAAGTTGAGGGACCAAAAGCGCAATTCTCCCGAGTTGTGACCAGTGGTTGACCGTTAATAAGACCCGAAATGTTGACGGGTCAAGAAAACGGGTTATTTCTTTTGTTGAACCCTAATTCTCCGAAAGGCACAAAGGTCGTCTCTTTTTTTCTTTTTAACCCCAGTTCAAATGGTTATTTCCAAATTCAGTGAGTAAACTTGTACTCGCCGCCGTCTGTGCTTCTGAGGGCTCAAAGGTACTTACTTTTTTCGTTTCCGATGTTCAAAGCCCAACATCTTTTACCATGCTTTGATGATTAATGAATGGAATTTACTTTCTTCCTTTTGAATTTTGTTGGTTGCGATTTTTCCCGCTTCGATTATCCTGTGTTCGAATTGATTTGTATAATAAGCCATTAATTTTAGTTTGTTTTGGCTGGTAAACTTTGTATGTCTCGTATTGGTTGTCATTTACCTTTTTCTGTGTTATTCCAGTTGTACCATCGGCTACGACATCCCAGTTGTGGTATTTTTTTCACCATGGATATTAAGTCGGATGTTGTTGAAGGCTCCTTGGTTTTGATTAAGCAAGGAGCTGAGGCTGTAAGTCACATTTTTCCTTTTACAGTCTTGAGTACGTTTAAGTCACAATTCACTGTGAATACAGTGAATTGCCCTGTTTCGTCCTCACCATGCTGCTGTTTTGTTTAATTTTCTTGTTTCCAGAGGGTCTTCGAGTCAACTTTTGTTGGTAGAAAGTCTATTGTTAAAGAACGGTTTTCAAAAAAGTACAGGCATCCCACCTTGGATTCAAAACTCACTCTCAAACGTCTAAATGCGGTTAGTGTCATAAAACATATTTACTAATCATCTTTTAAATAATCTGCTCCATTTTTGACTTTTTCTGTGAATGATGAACCAGGAAGCTAGATGCATGACAAAAGCTCGAAAGCTTGGGGTTATAACTCCAGTTCTCTATGCAGTTGATCCTTTGATGCATACTTTAACATTCGAATTTGTGGAGGGTCCTGCTGTGAAAGACGTGTTCCTAGAATTTGGATTGCATGGTATTGTCGAAGAACGGTTAGCTGATATTGCAACACAAATTGGTAATGCTATTGGTAAAATACATGATGGTGGCCTAATCCATGGTGATTTAACAACATCAAACATGTTAATCCGGAGTGCTACCAATCAGCTGGTAGTTTTCTTTTTTGGAATTTGTTGTCAAATTTCCCTATATTACCTTCTTAAATATATTAATAGTTATTGTATTTATCTTATTTAAGGTACTCATTGATTTTGGTCTGAGTTTCACTTCAACCCTTCCAGAAGACAAAGCAGTAGATCTATATGTTCTTGAAAGAGCTTTGCTATCTATGCACTCTTCATGCGGAAATGTGGTGAGCAGTCATTATCTGCTTGATTTTTGATTTTTTGTTTTTAAAGTATCAATACAGTGATACACTTTATTGTATCATCATCATGGAAATTATGTTAATATAAAACTTGCAAAAGAGTTTATTAGCATGTAAGGAAGTATATTATTGTATATAATATATATTTACATTCAATTGCTGATCTTAGAAGGTTCTGTGCCAATTTCACTTTTGTTCATAATATATTCTGTTTTACATTGGCATAGATGGACAAAATCCTTGCTGCATACAGGAAATCCTCCAAGCAATGGTGCTCGACTTTGAACAAGCTAGCCCAAGGTATCCCTTTCTTCATAATTTGGATATCTTGTCAGATTTTGATTTCTAAAGAAATGATATTTTTGTTGGTTTTTGTATTTTTTTTTTAATTTTTCTCTTTTCGTGTTTTTATTTGATGATGTATTTTAGTGCGACAAAGAGGAAGAAAGCGTACTATGGTTGGATGAGCTCTCGGCCTGTCTATCTGGCACCAAGGTGTGAAACTATTATATATGTGAAATTTCATATATTTCATTTCTGCTTAAATCGAAATAAAATCAGCATTCAAGTTTCGTTCATTGCTTGAATTGAACCTTTGTGGTGTAAATTTCTTTGTGATTTTTCAGCCAGATATGTCATAAATTTGAGATGAAAGAGATTGGAGAAGCTATTGGAGCTTGTACAATTATTGATACTTACAATAGTAATTATGGTATTTAATTGTGAATTAGTTTGTGTTATTGGAGTAGGTTTGTGAGGTTTTATTCTGTTTAAGTAGCTACTATATGGGCTATAACATTATGTTTTATTGGCCTGAAATAGTACACTCTTTTTTCAATTGATTCTTGCTTGTAAGAGCAAAATATATGCTTGCTTCATTTATTCATTCCATTTTCTTAATATATCAGAGGATTAGTTCTTACTTCCCAAATTAGTAGATTATAAAATTTTGCATATTACTTGCAACGTGATATTTGAAAGAATTAGATTTCTTGTCAATAATAACAAAAATAAATATAATCATAAATTAACATGTTTTTAATCGAAGAATGGCATAAATGAAAAATACTTTGCTGTTTGAAATCGCCAAAATTAAAAGAAATAATACAATCGTTCTATAAACATATTCGCTTAAATTAATAACAATATTAAGAATTCTATTTATTATTTTGCATTTTGAATACATACATTTTGATTTTTCGCACAATTACATTAATCACATTATATTTTCATACATCCTAGACATGCAGTGATTTTTTATATAATTTTACATCACACTGTAATTCTCAATACTTATGTCGAAAAAAAAAACCAAAATCTTTCGTAATTAAGCGTAACAAATGAACACTACTCTGTACAACACTCACGTCAAGCTCTTAGCCTTCGATTTCTTATCTCTTTCACCCAACCCAACAGATTCATCTTCCTTCTCTCGCAACGGCAAGCTCCTATCACGCGCCGAGACCGTCGGATACGTCGTGACCCGGGAACTCAAACCCGGAAAATTTCTCAGATTCACCGTCGACGATGGCACTGGTTGCATCCCTTGTGTCCTATGGCTCAACCAGCTCACTTCCTCTTACTTCACGAAACGAAACCCATCAGGTGTTCGACAGATTGCCCAAGTGGCGGCTAAGTTTGCTTCCGAGATTCAGGTGGGTGTTGTTGCGAGGGTGCGGGGCAGGATTACTGGGTACAGAGGGATGATTCAGATTACTGTTACTGATGTTGTTTTGGAGAGTGATCCTAATGCACAGGTTTTGCATTTGCTGGATTGTATTGGATTGGCCAGGAGATGTTATGATTAGTTGAGTATGGGTGGTTTTTGATGATTTCAATGTTTTTTTTATGATAGTTTGATATTTTGATCGTGTTTTTGTGATTTTGAATGAGAAATGTATGATGAAATGTTGGATTTGAATAGAATATAGAGTTTGATATATGTTTTTCTTTATGGGCAAGGATTGAATGATTATCTTACTAGGTTTTAACATTGATTTTGAGATAAACAGAGCTAAAAATGAAATCTTTTTGTCTGTTTATTAGTTTGAGATGACTGGTTTTTTTTATTATTAGACAATTTTGGGTCGTTAGATCTAAGGTGAGTCGATTCGGATATATAGAGTTTCACAATCAGATGGATTCATCATATAAATATTTGTAATTTTGATAAGATTGAAATTATTGGACACAAGATTAATAAGAATGAATGCTAATCAAATAGAAAATTTATGAGAATATACAATACAATAGAATACAGCCTGTTAAGACTTATTCTATTGCTATCATTATCTCAAGTTGTACCATAATAGCAAGTTGATAAATACAAAAGACAACTTTTTGTTGTTTACAAATGGAAACCCAGTCATTAGTGCCTATTTAATTAAGTGCATAAATAAATAAGCAATGTAAGAAAGAAAAAAACAATAATAAAAATAAATAAAAGAAGGAAAATGACAGGATAAAGATTTGATGGGCAATATAAACGTATAAGAATGGTTGGTGAAGGCTAAGAGACAGTGACAAGATCTTTGGCTAAGTCAACGAAACATTTCATCAAAAACTTGGTGAATTTTTTTTTTACCTCATTTTTTACCCTTCACATCAGAACTGAAGAGGTCTCCTTTTGTCTATTTATTTACACAATTTTATTTTTTTATGTTTTTTCCCCTATTTTTGGATGAGTATAAAATTGAAAAAGATAACTATTAAGGGCGTATAATATTTGAATTAAGTTATAACTATTGTTTCTCTCGATCAGTAAGTGAGTTATCATGAAGAAACAATCACAAAGGAGAAATTAAACAAGGATATTTAAGTCAAATAAATCCCACTTTTTACCATTATTATGATTAATTAATAACTTCAAGAACTATGAATTTCTTTCTTTTTGTTGCCCTGGAAAATATTATAATATAATTATAGGGAATGTCATCTAAAAATATAATTATATTTGTTGCAATTATTTAATGTAATGATCTACCCTGGCCAAGAAAAAAAAAAATAATTCATGTGTTTTTTTTAAGTCAGATTAATTATCCATTTCTGTTACATGATCAGCCACTTTACATTTGGGGTTTTGATTATGCAAATTTGTCCAGATAATTAATTGAAAATGGTGGTTGAAATAATCCATCCTAATAGTTCCCACGTCATTAATGATTTTATCCTTATGTACCTTTCAGTACTACATAAAATAGTCATTATAGATCACAATCGTCCACCGAATAAATACATACAGTATATTCATTGCTTATAATATTTTTTTTTATCATATTATTTTATTATAGACTTATGATTTCTATAATTAAAGAACATTTGAAAGAAGACTATTTTTAATCTGAAATATGTGAAGGAAATAGTTGAAAAGTAAATACGGGAAAATAACTTTTCATGTTACCTATTTATGTCAAAATATGTTCATTTATAGTTAAACATTAGTACGATCCATGATGATTAATTATTATGCAGAAACATCTACTTAAATAATTAAAAGAAAATAAAATACATTCAAAAATCACCAAATATCATCGAACAAACAATTATTAACTATTAAAAGTTTATAAAATGGGTTCACTTTTAATCCTAATGCTTGTAATCTTTTACTATTCTAGCAAATGATTGGATGAAGCTTCCAATCATATTCCATTTTGTAATAATTTTACTTCCCACTCCAATATGAAATATAACCAAAATTGTTAGAGAAAAAAATACGTATCCTACCAACAACAAAAAATATAATCTTATGATAATTATTTTAGTGCTTCATTACATGTCATATAGACAACATGGGGAGCATAAAGATTTCCCCCTTTCTCCTACTTCAAAATATAATAAAATTGAGCTTTTTAGTTGGACAACAAGCATACTTGCACAAATTTTTACACCTATAATAATAATAATAATAATAATAATAATAGTAATAAAACTAAATATATTATTCTAATGGAAGTTTAAGCAAAGATTAGTGGTCATTAGGGGTTGTTGGTTAGAGATTCATATTCGGGTAATTTGCCTCTTTGATTGTATCGCCATCTTATTCCTCGACTTGATTATATTAATTAACCCCAGTAATAATTAAACTAATACTCTACTTTAAGTGCAAAGAACCTTGAAAATATAAAATTAGTGACTTGGGTTGGGACAATACACAGTCTCCCAGAGACCTTAATCCAATAAATTACTTTGTTTATAATTTTGTAAAATAATCACTTTAACTCGGGTTCTAATCGAAACCCGAGAAGATCGCATGGGCTGCAGCTCGACTCATATAACCAGGGCTAGAAACCTAAAACAAGATCCTACATAAATGTGAAATTAAAATATATTTTTTTATGAATAAAATAGTTCCATTAGGCTAAGAATAAAATTAAATTTGCTTTGCAAATGGGAAAAATCCCAAACATTATTCCTTGAATTAGGATGTATTGCCTTAGGGTCCCAAGACAGAGACCTGGTTTGACCAAAAAAGAACCTCTAAATTGCTTTACAAACAAACATATTGTTTTTGCATATAGATACACAAATAGGTTTAATTAAACTGAATTTCTAAACCCAAAAATCTACATTGGGGAAATGGCCATTCCATGCACAAAAATTCCCTTTTGTTAAAACCCAATAAATCTAGTGTTAGATTACTCAAAACCCAATAATTTATAGTGGAAAATAGTGAGATTTTACATATCAAATATCCCTCTTAAACATTCAATTAATTATTTCATAATTAAATTTGCAATAAGCAATCTTACCATAAGACCAAAAAACACAAGTATAATAATAATAATAATGGGGGCCAATTGCAGTTCTTAGGTCCAAGATCAAACCTTCAGTTACTGATCTCGGTCAGTCATTCCGGGCAGTTTTGAGGGGGGGGGGGTCCTGTCTGGATATTGATCAAAATGCAGAGTTCCATTAACTAACCCCACCCACACCCACACCCAACTTGGGTCAGCCCCCCTGCCCTTGACCCTAAATACCTCGAGAAATACAGGAATACACACACTGTGTGTGTATCTGTGTGAGAGAGTAATTTCTTTTTTTAATTTTTTCTTCTTTTTCTTCAAACTCTGCACTTTATTCTCTTCAAAATTCGATACTTTGCTGTGCATTCAGAAACGAGGTTTGAGAAGAAGAGAGCACCCCCATCCCCACCCACCCACCCACCCACCCCATCAAAACCCCATAAAAGAAAAGGCCAAATCTCAACATTGTCTCTCAATTATCTTTATATTTCTGCATTGTCCTGTTTCTACATTAACAATCTGATTATCTCACTGTTCTTTCTATTTTCCTTTGTTCCCTTTCGCCTTGTTTTCGGTCCACTTGTCAAATACAGAAAAATCTATTTTTTTTTCCAACTGGGATCCTTTGAATTGACTTGGCTTTTATGTCCATGCCAAGAAACCCATTATAAGTACTCTGTTTTTTTGAAGAAAATAGAAGAAAGTTGTGATCTTTCAGAGAGTTGAGGAAAGTTGTTTATGTATGAAGTGGTGAAACAATGAGAGATGAGAACTCAAAGAAAAGCAAGGTTTGTTTGTTTGTAATTTCTTAAAAAAGAAAAGGAAGTTCATTAATGAGTTTTAATGGAGTTTGATTTCAAGATTTCTGATATCTGTAATGTTATTTCTTGATGAAGTTTTCATGGTCTAAAACACTAGTAAAGAAATGGTTCAACATCAAGAACAAAGCAGAGGACTTTCACGCTGATGACATCAATTATGGAGGTAATTTCATCTCTTGCAATAAATGGTAAATCTAATTTGGGCTTCTGTAAAACAAATCGAGTTTTTGAGTTCTGTAAAAAAAAATATATTGAAAGTTCAGTTCTTGAAAATATTCCTACAATTATTTGGTTTTATTTGTCTTTTTCTCACTTCTCAATTGGCATCAATCACTGTTTGTCTTGCTCTTGCACAGAAAAGCATTTGGATTGCAAAAAAAAAAAAAATCTGCTTTCTTCAGTATGTTGAGATCTCTTTTTTTGGATCCATCTCTCTGAAATTACCTATATTTTTTATTTTATATTTTCCTTCGTTCCTAAGGAAATTATATACATATATATATATATATTTGATTTTTTGTGTAGTGCAAATGTGGGTCATCTGCTAAACACAGTAAATGATACAGCTGTATAAAACTTTAAGTTTTTGCTTTTTCAGGTGTTGATGAAGAATGGAGGAACAATTTCTCAGAGAGGGAGGCATGCACTATCAAGAAAAGCAAAACAGGTTCATAATCAAATAACTTGTTTTCCTTTTTGGACCACAATAGTGTTTATTAGCATTTATTTTTCACAAACATATTTATTTCAATTTATCTATTTTCCTATTATTATCAAATATTTATATACTTATATCCTCAATTTATAAATAGAGAAATCGAGTAAACGAGCTTCAGACCGTGCCCGACGAAGTAAGATTGATCTTGATGCCTCCCAAATTACAGATGTAAATAACCATAGGTATTTACTTTGTTTCTACCTTAAAAACTCATTAAATTTTCACAACCCACAAAATAAAAATCAAGTCTTTAATTTGTGTGTGCTGTATTTGTATTGAAATATAGGATCTTTGTGGCAACTTGGAATGTGGCTGGAAAATCTCCACCTAGTTATTTAAATCTTGAAGAATGGCTGCACACATCACCTCCTGCTGATATATATGTTCTTGGGTGAGTTAATTAGTCAAAAAGTTGCTTTTTTTTAAAAAAAAAAATCTTTTTTTTACTAGAATAATGACTAATCGAAGTGTTTTTTAATTGTTTACGACTTTTGTAGGTTTCAAGAAATTGTCCCTTTAAACGCCGGTAATGTTTTAGGCACAGAAGACAATGGCCCTGCTAGAAAATGGCTATCACTTATTCGAAAAACGCTAAATACAATACCGGGAAGTAATGGTCATTGCCAAACACCTTCCCCAATTCCCGAACCTATCATCGAACTTGATGATGATTTCGAAGGGTCAAATAGGGAAAACACTTCATCTTTCTTTCACCGCCGCTCATTCCAGGCGTTAAGCCATAGCATGAGGATGATGGAAAATGACAGTTATACCCCTCAGCCAAGGCTTGACCGTCGATTCAGTGTTTGTGATCGAGTGATCTACGGTCATAATCGACCGAGTGATTGTTGTTATGATCAAAATGCCAGGTGGGATGTAAATTCATCAGACGATGAAAATGAAAACGGGCCTAATGATTCGCCTTTTGCATACTATTCACCGGTTTCATATAGTGGTTCTATGTCTATGGAGGATAGAGAACGAAACCCGGGCCAGTCAAGGTACTGTTTGGTTGCTAGCAAGCAAATGGTTGGGATTTTTCTTACAATATGGATTAAGAGTGATTTAAGAGATGCTGTTAGGAATCTGAAGGTGTCTTGTGTTGGTAGAGGGTTAATGGGCTATCTTGGAAACAAGGTACATTTCTTACCTTAGTTAAACTCGTGATTTTATATATCAAAAAAGGCGTAATCTTTATTGTAATATTTTTTCAGGGTTCGATTTCGATTAGCATGTCTTTGCACCAAACAAGCTTTTGCTTCATTTGTAGTCATTTAACCTCCGGAGAGAAAGATGGCGATGAGTTAAGAAGAAATTCAGACGTTATGGAAATTTTGAGAAAAACGAGGTTTCCACGAGTTCATGACTCGGGGGACGAAAATTCTCCTCAAACTATTCTCGAGCATGAGTAAGTTTGTAATAATTTTAAAATATTTGTTTTCTTTTTGTAAGATCTTGAAATTGAGATATCTTTTTCGTCGATTGTTTTTTACAGTCGAATCATATGGCTCGGGGATTTGAATTACAGAATTTCACTCTCGTACCGATGTGCAAAGGCTCTTGTCGAGATGCGAAATTGGAGAGCTTTGTTAGAAAATGATCAGGCAAGCAAATAGAAAGTAGCCCATTTTTACTTTTCACTTAGGGTGTGTTTGGATTGAAGGATCTGAAATCTATGGATTTCAAATTTGTCAACAAATCCATGACGTTCGTTTGGATGTATCCAAGTTATAATGGATTTCAAATGACTCGACATTCACTTTGAGCTATTTTTTCCATAACTACGGTGAATTTCAAATGACTCCATTTTAGGTGTCATTTCAAATCCTTCTTCCCCAAATCCAAATCACTCAATCCAAACACACCCTTAGATCATCATATTTACAGCTCAATTTACACCAATTGATTTCGTTTTTTTTTTTAAACAGCTTCGAATAGAGCAAAAACACGGTAGAGTTTTCCCGGGATGGAACGAAGGGAGAATATATTTTCCTCCTACATATAAATATTCAAATAATTCAGATAGATATGCTGGAGAAAATAGGCACCCAAAAGAGAAACGAAGAACACCAGCATGGTAATTTTTTCAACACCAAAATATAAGCTTAGAATTTAGAATTTACCCGTTTAAATTTTTTAATCGAGTTTATAACTATGGATGAAGGTGTGATCGAATATTGTGGCATGGTCGTGGGCTCCACCAACTATCGTATGTTCGTGGAGAGTCGAGATTTTCAGATCATAGACCAGTTTACAGTGTATTTTTGGCCGAAGTTGAGTCAATTAATCGAAGTCGAATCAAGAAAAGCATGAGCTATTCGAGCTCTAGGGTCGAGGTTGAAGAGTTATTGCCATACTCACATTTGTATGGTCAACCAAATTTCTACTAAGGATTCACATTGATATTTTCATCTGTTGAAGATGAATTAGAGACATATAAAGAGATTGATTTCATCTATAAATTGATGAGGATTAAGGTAATTTCCAAAATACTCATTTTGTGTAACTTTTCTGAAAATATCTCATGATAATTTATGTAATAATTTCTCCATGTTTCCTTATATTGGCAGGCTCAAGCTGTAATAACAAGCTAACTCTACTCAATTCTTTCATCACTTAATTGGTTTATTTAATGAGGTAAAAATTGTTTTTTTTTTTGTATGTTAAATGGCTTCCAAGTTGTGCTTTATAACATTCATAGCTGCAAAAATTGTAACAGCTTTCATTTTTTTTTCTTTTTTACTGCAGGATGTTGTTGCGATGGTGAAATAACTGGTTTTTCTTGGAAAATTGTATATATTTTGTAGAAAATTTTGGGGCTGCAAATAGTTGATTATTTATGCTAACAGGTAGAATGTGGTTTTCGTAGTGAATAAGGCCGATAAATAAATCGAGGTTCAACTAGGAAGGTAGATAATTTGCAGCTATAAGTAACAATGTATTCAATTACATTTTTTTCATAAAGATGAAGGGATTCTTCTACATTTTCTGCAATTTGTTGGTGTTTATGTGAACTCTTAGAAGCATGGAAATCAAGAAAAAGAATGTGTATAATATCATATTCTTGTAGAATAATAATCAACAATATTGAAATTTTGTATCATTTTACACTAAATAAAATGCCATTGAAAGCCTTTTTGTTTATGAAATTAACAGAAGTTTTTGAAATTTGAGAAATTACAAAATATAGAAGGTTAAATTTGAAAGTAAGTTTATAGAAAAATAAAAGTATAAATCATATACAGCAATATTAGTACATATTTTGGGTCTAAATAAAGTAGGTTTTGTTGAATAGAATGAAACAAGAATTACAAGGCGGCGTGTGGCGGCCTAAGCGGTGGCTGATGTCGGGCCCCGTCGCTGTCTGCGTAATATGTAGTCATATAGGGGCACCCGTACGTACTATATAACTCACAGTTGCTGTAATAAAGTATTTCTTTTTTTGTTTATTTATTCATATTTGAATTTTGTCTTGAATTTTTTTTTTTTGGGTTCTTAATTTTGTCTTTGATAAATAATCAAGATTTCATATGTGCGATAATCAAAATAGTTTATAAACTTTTACAAAGTGTGATAATCTTTTATAAAATAATTTATAACTCTCAATATTAGTTGTTAATAGTTTATAAGCTTTTAGTCAGAAAATTCTAAATTATTTTCAAACGGTTTATAAGATAGAAAACTAATAAGGTAGAGAGATTATAAGCTCCAAAATTATTTCATAAGTATTAAAAACTTATAAACTTCTTATAATAAATTTAGCCAAACCCCTTCTAACTAATATAAATAATTATTATGAGGTACTTACAATTATTATTTGTTATTTAATAAAAATTAAAAATGAAAAAAAGAAAGAAAGAAGAAAACACATGAGGGAAAGAGACAGGGTGAAAAAGACAAGTTTCTGCACAATTCCATGGGAATATTAACTGAGATTGTGCTTTTACACCAACAAAATCCAGTAGAAAAAATCAGCTTTATTTACCATAAAATAAGGACAAATAGATAAAAATGAAAAAAAGAGGCTAATCTAGGTGAAAGAATTCAATGCATAAATAAATAAAAACTTAGGTGAAACTCTTCTTAAACATGTAGAAACAATGAATTAGGTGAGTTTGGTAAAGTTATATTACTCAAGTTTGATATATCAATTGTTTTTAAATAATAAAATCAAATACATTATTGTTCTTTTTTTTTTTTTTATTCTTCTCTTCTTCTTAATGTACAAGTTACTAAAAGATTTTTTCTTGTGTATACTTAAATAGTATTTTAATTGGCTTTTTACATTTTGACTAGGACTAAGTTTTGTCCTTTGGCCCTTGTTAAGGTAACAATTTTATTTGTTTAAAAAGATAAAGAAAGGGGGACAAAGATCCCATTGCTGCAATCTTGATTTCCCTTTTTAGGACAATCTTTGCCCTTTAATTAAATTATCTTCTTATTGTAATAATTATATATACATATATATGATTTGAATAGTAATAATTTAATAAAAGAGGAAACCTTGCTGAAATTCTTGCTTTCAGGACCAAAAGAAAACCTTCTACATTTGACCACTTCTTTAATATTTGTCTCCACTTTTAAGTTTGATTAATCTTTTAATATTTATAAGTAAAGTAAACTACAAAAGATTTCATGTTTGACCATTGGTTTATCTATAATTTAACCTTGTTTTAGGAGATATGCTTCAAAATATGCTTGGAGCCTAAGAGACTGGAATCGTGTTTTCGACTTAAAGTATTTTCTAATTTTTATTATCGGATTAATTAACTATATTCTTTGATTTGATTTAATAACTCTTTTTTCAATATAAAATTGAGCGTTCAAGTATCACTCTATCGAATTATAAAGGGTTTTAATTAACATAAAAGGTTCTTTTTAAATAGTTTATCATTATATTAAAAACCAATCAAATAGTTCATGAACAAGAACAAGGATTTCAAAATTAAAAAATTAAAACAATTACAAAATAACAAGTAATTAATTGGTAACTGGAAAGTCGTACTATTCAACTTCAGTTCTGCACCAAATAATGTCTACAGTTTCCGATGGTGATGTCACAAAATATTAGGGGGACGTTAGCCACGTGTCAATCTCCAAATGGCTAGGAGGCTTCCTCTATCAATTCCAATACGTCATCACCGGTAGTCCAGTCACTGTTACTTCAGTCACGTGACGAGCACGTGACGTGAGGGGTTACCCTATTTTGACCTAATTTACATTAAAGAAGTTTGTAGCTAGTTTTGGCAATAAAATGAATTATGGACTTCAAGTAAATGTGATGCCCAAGGACAATAATATGTGTGTACTACTTGTCAGTTTGTATGGGAAATGTAATAACTTTGCAATAAAAATGAAAGTTTTACAACCCATAATATTATTTATGGCAAATTTTTTTAATTTTAACTTTCTTATTTTCCGATGATAGGATTGTAAGATGGGTCTTTGTGATGAAATATTGTAATACTTTTTTGGATTTCGGATAGAAGATATATTTAAGAGGAGATGTAGTAATTTTTACTTTAATTTAAATTTTGTTACATCTATTTTTAAATAAATAGTTATCAATTTTACTTGAAGATTTCCATGAGGATAATAACTTCTATTTTTTTTCCTATCTAATAGAATAAGAATAGAAGAAAGAAAGAAGAAAAAACAGGGGTAAAATTAAGTAGCACTTATAATTTTTTATACACAAAGGTGATGAATATTATTAAACTTTAATACACTAAAAAAGAGACTGATTTCACTGAACGTATGCAAATAACCTTAATAACTAACTACAAGTTGTGTAATACAGAGATTGCGTCTTAAACAAGTTGTGTCAGATCATATGGGCAGTCTGCCAATTTCAGACATTTACATCAGATTTGGGCACACGAGGATGAGTGATGTAGATAGATAGATACTCATGTTGTAATAAAAGCACAGATTACAATTATTAATTATAAAAATGAATTTAATTCAAGTTGGCGTAGAGTAGGGATTAAAGCACTGAAAATCTGAAACCCCACTTAGATTGGTAAAATGATGAAAAAAATAGCCCTGATTATTATTAGCTTCCATTCTTCTTGCAAAATCTTCAGTTTCTTCTTTTGGTAAAAACCCCAATATAAAAACTATCTTGTAAGTTTAGTGAAAATCATCATGACTTGTCATATAATTTTATGGTAGATATATCCTATAATGGAGTACGATGATGGTATGGGTGCTCTAGGCTTCACTTTTTCTAGTTAAAATGTTGATTTTCATTCTTTCACAATTATAAGCTTTGTGTACACTTTGGAACTTGAACTATATTTTTCGTAATTTATTCATTTTTTTTACTTTGATTTATCTCTTTCTAAGTAGTATTTCATCTTATCATCTAAATTGCATGCCAATTGTATATATATAACTTATATATAACTACATAAAAAATAGAAGTAAAATTTTGAAGTTGAAAAGAAAATGATATTGATCAGTATGATTTAGATGAGTTGGGAATATAAGGGCATGTGGGTTGTGCCCAATTAAAAGCAAATAGACAGAAGGTGGTAATATTGGACTATATCTGGGCTTTTAAAGGCCCATTGGGCCTCCAATGTTAATGGGTAAAGAAACACATGAACCATAGATATGACAATTGCAAGACTGCAATTCATAAATAAGAACCCAATCTGCAAGTCAGATAAAGGCCATCATCATAGCATAAACAAATAAGAAAGAGGAAAAAACATGAGCCATGATTGAGAAGAAATTTGATCACATATTTTGCTCATGAAGTTTTTCTTGGTTGTAGTAGGACAATAATTTCCTGATGTTAAAAGTTCATCTACGACTGATACTGATACTACATATGTACCTAAAGAACTATGGATCAGAACGACAATATGAAACGGGTTTAGCAACTTTACTTTCTATATAAACTCCATCCTGATTATCATAGACATTATCATAGATCAACAACTCTCATTTACACCAACTAACAGGATCATGCTAATAGAAGCTTTTGTACGACTAATCTTTGTATTTGAACATTTATATCATTATATATATATATATGTTTCATTCATTAAAACCTGAATGAACCTTCTATTTGGGATTTTTGGGCTGTTTCTTTGAGGATCGATCCAGTGCAATCTGAAAATCACGGCATTCTGCAGAGCAGAATGCGCAGAGCGTGCTGCATGAAATTGTATATCAAAGTATAAGCGCTCAAATACATAAAACATGGATCAAACAAACATAAGCAGAATAATGAGGTAAAGTTAAGAGATTAATGACAATTTCTTCATATATAAATTTTATCATCTATAAAATTAAAATATTGAACTTAGATTAGTATTCACAAGCAACAGTTTTAATATTTTTGCGTAGGAATTTGGAGTTGTACTACAAAAGACTATTTTGTTATAGCAATTAAGAAAGTCCTGGTCGATTAGTCAACAGAGCATTAATAAATAAAACTTCAACCAAGAAATCAAGAAACGTAAATAATTAATCAAATTCACATCCAGATTACAGATTTTGTAATCAGAGAAAGCAAAAAAAAAAAAAAAAAAAAAATCCTGAAAATGATGTCAATTGATAAAAAGATAATGATTTAGTCAACGACGCAATAAATTCGTAATAATCAATAGTATGAAATGAAGAAAATGTTTATTTTAGCAAATAAAAGAATACTACCAATTCAAAAAGTATAGCAAGATCAAAATAAACCCGAAAAATACTTGAGCAAAGGTGAGGCACAAAGACACCAAGAAATAGAGGAAAAGTTCAACAATCATACAGCCAAAGAAGATCAATTCACGCAATCAAACGAAAAATGAAATCATTCAACAAAGTTCAAAATTAAACTATAGATTCAGTATCCATTAATCATAATGAAGAAAGAACTGAAATAAAATTTCAATACGAAAAAACTACCTATACATGAAAACTTCAGAATTCTGAGCAATACGCTTGTTACAATAATGACACTGCTCCAGAAATCCACCGATTTTCACCCGATCAGATTCTCCGGCGTTCACCGGAGAAGTAAAGGTCAAAATCTTCGGCTGCGACGGCTCCGCCGCGTCATCGGTCTTCATAACCTTCACCGGGCTGACTGAAGCGGCGGCGGTGGGATTCATCTCGTCTATGTGGTTTGATGAACTTTCCGGTCGGCTTCTCTTCACCGGCATTCTCAATTAGTTAAATGGAGCTTGAGCTAGGGTTTCTTCAGCTCTGTTGCGTGTGTACATTTGAAACTGAAAAGAAAGAATGATAAAGAATCTAGGTACCGTGGGTCATATATATAGGCCAGTGTGGGCCCCACCCACTCTTCTTTTCAAACTAATAAATAATATAAAATATTGCAATTTAATTTTGGCATGTTTATTAAATATATATATATATATATATTTATATACTAAATTAATTCTTCCTTAGATTTGACAATTTCAATTCGTCAATAATATGAACTTATTGTAAGAATAGATACGTATTTCCACTTAAATTACTGCGATGTCAACTTTTGACCAATTAGAACTCATGAACTAATAATTGTTTATGATTGAATTCAGAAAATAAGAAAACAATAATGTGAGTTTAGATTAAGATTGCTTTTAAATGAAATCTAATTAATTCAATTAGGTTGGTATTTATAAATCTATGATATTAAAAACTTGATTTATTTAGTTATTACAGATTTACGAATTACTTTGGTAACTATTCTAACGAAATTGAACATTCTTCACATACTAATTATTTTCAGAAATTATTTTTAATTTTGTAGAGAATATGAAAAAAAAAAAACTATAAATAATAAATGCAAATAATTCGGAAAATTTAATTAAAATATTTGTATAAAAAATATATATAATCAATTAATCTAAAAGGCGCAACAAAATTCACCAAGTCCTGGATGGAATTGAGTGAAATGTTAAGTTATTCATATTTAATAAATTTTTCCTGAATTTTAGATATAAATCTATTTTAGGACCTTTCCATTAAAAATTATATTTGGGATGTCATATGTTTTCAGATAAACTGTTACAAAATGTAACACTTATTTCTCCAAAAACTAAATGCTTTATATTATATTTAAACCCATTTGGAATGATAATAAATAGATTTTAATTAAAGAACAAAAATATTGTTATTTTGCACATAGATATAACTATATGTTTATCATGTTTTCAGTCATATATAGACTCATAGTTATAGCTTAGCTAGAACAACTTTTGAACCGAAAGTTTATTATCATTTATTGAGAAAATTCAATATCCTACATTGATTGAGTATTATAACATTACTTGTATATGTGAAATTCAATTACATAAATATAATATACTCACAAATGTGTCTTCTCACAATTAATTTTAAGAAATAGACATACTTTTTTAAAATGTTAAAAATATAGTTGAAAATGACCAATGTATTCGATATCTGATTCTAAATGATCACTCATTTAATGAAATAACAACTTAAAATTTGAATTATATTGGTGAGGAAAGGAATAAATGATTAGTTTGTATTTATGAAATAAAATGCATTTCATCATTATTCTCTTTTCCACCTTTCTCATTGAAATTATATATTTTTTTAAGAAGAATAACATATTTCATGTGAATTATTCACTTCGTAATCTCGTATTCTAAAAACTTTTAATGAAATAAATGAATTTAGACAATTAATGTAACAAATATCTACGTTGAAAGTCACATAATAAAACAAAATCTATGATGAATAAAATCCCATAAATCATTTGAGATTTCAAAAATAATGACAATAATCCAATTATTTTCTCTTGCAAATTACAATTATTATCTGTATATCTATAAAATACCATCAATAGCCACTAGTATTAGCATTCACTTTTATCTCCAAAACTTACAAATTTTCTGTGAGTAGAAATGGTGAAGCTCACAATACTCATATTTGTCCTCTTTGCTCTTTCATCAGGCACGTATTTTTTCTTAGTTTTATGTATCAAATCTCTAATTTAGCAAACTCCATTGCTCTAAAATCATTAAATCATACAGGCCAGTATTTATATTCTTAATATTTAACCCTAGATATATTTTTTGATAATATATATCATGGATTTTCAACACAAAAGTTCATTTAAAGAGATCTTTTTTTCCCTATAAATCATATAGGACTTAAAAATATTATTATTTTCATTTTTTTCCACATTAATATATGTTTTTTGTTTTTGCAAAATTGCAGGATGGATGACAAGTACAATAAAAGCAGATCAATGTTTTGAGATACATCCAGAGATAGCCTGTGATGTTGATCCACCATCAAAGAAACTTCAATGTCAACATTTTTGCCAAAAGAAATTCGGAAATAAGGCCTTTGGCGACTGTGTTATACAGTCTCCAGGTTCTGCTGCCGTTTGCGTTTGCAATTTTTGTAATAAAATTTAATAAAATAAATTATACTAATTTGAATAATAATGAGATTTTACTTACTTGTTTCTTTATGTTTTTTCTATTCAATCACTCAAAAAATTTTGTGATAATTAAATCATAAACTTGACAAAGTAGTCAGATCAGTAGAATAATTTCATTGATAATCAAATGAAAAAAGGGTTTTAAATTCAATGAATACCTGATGATAATAATAAGAGAACAATGCAGCACATGATGTAACGAACAGACGCAGAAAATATTGAGTTTGTCATTTTATTTTATTTTGAAATATTTATGATGTTAAGAATTTGTGTAATTCTGCATGCTAGATCGGTTGCTAATTTTATAGGGGGAAAGAAGTGAAATTTATGTGTAATCTTGTTCAAATCTATAAGCAGATTGTTAAAAATCTCTGGAAATTACTATGTTTAAATTGTGGGAAAGATTAAAAAAGGTTATTGATTATACATCACCCTGGAATTAAGAGATTTTCGTAATTAATATGGTCATAAGTAATAACTAATAAGGCCCATGTGTTGATAAAGTTAATATTTTGAACATAATTTTAAGATTTTAATAATTTACGTAATTCTTTTCTGAAAAGATATTTGATTTCAGGTTCTCTTTATTTATATAAGCAAATATTAGTTTTTTGCGTAATATTCTTAAAAAATTCATGAATAGTTTCATGAAATCTAAAGTGGAGATATTCGTTAATTATGACATTAATGATCACAGATTTCATCTTTTTAATTAGACCCAAAAGATAGAAATATCATTGCCTTATGGATTGTTTAAATACTTGATATTGTATTATACTTTTATAGCAAGTATACTAATGCAATAAAAATAAAAATAAAAAAATTAATATAATTTTGTAACAAAAATCATATTATTGAAAATATTGGACATATTAATTATTACACAATAAACTTCTTAGAAATTTTTAAAAAGAATATTTTTATTAATCAATAGCGATTTCTATTATACGAGCTTAACAAGGCCAATAGCAATAGCAAACTTTCGCGTTAGGGAAAACCGGAGATAGGTCCCTGCAATAAGCCTTGGCATCGGGTCCATGGCCGTTTTGACATCTAGTCCAACACGGTTGGTCAACTTTAGCTCCATCACAAACGACTTTCACGTCTATAAATCCTTCTTGACACACTTTCGCGTTCACACTTGACAATTTCATCATCTCCACTGCACGTTAATTTAAATTAAATATAAATTTTATGTAGCAATAACAAAGAATAATCAAATTATAAATGATTTAATGTTATTTCATAGTGAAATGAAGCAAACAAATTAAAAAAATGTACCTGATAATGAAAGAATAGAGCAGTACAGGATGAAACGAATTGCTAAAGAAAACTTTGAGTTTGCCATAATTATTGTCTCTTTTTATTTTTTCAAACCTTTTGGGGTTGATTTCAGAGTTTGTGCAGTATTCAGGTTTTATAGGAAAAGAGGGTGAGATATATGTGTATTATACACACTTCCACATGAAATATATTATTGGATAATTGAAATCTCAAGTGGAGATTACTAAATAAATTATGAATTAATTATAAGATCAGAAAAATTTGACATAATATTTTTCATATAACTACAAGGTCACAATGATTCAAGCAATAAGATGTTTTGAAGTTATCTGATTTCAAATTATTACAACAATTTGCAGCTACCCTCAGGCTATTTGGTAACACAAAACCTATTGCTATATCCAACCAGTTTAATTAAACTCAATTTATTATAAAATTTTCATTTGAATAAATTATTGGGTCCAACCTAAATCGAGTACTATTTTTTTTAAGTATTATGCGGGTCCGAGTAGCCTGGACCCACATAATACCCGCCCGTTGACAAATAGTTAGTCCAAAATCCGAGTATTGGATGCAGATTGTCAACGGGCGGGTATTATGTGGGTCCAAAATAGTTAGTCCAAAATCAATCACCAATAAACATGTATATCAATAAAAACCAATAGTGACAATTTTATTCAATATCTTCTAATGACAAAGTTATAAGTTATAACTATCTTTGTCACTATAAAACTTATAACAAAATATTGTTTAAACCAAATTTGAGATGATAATCGTGTTACACCTATGTGGGATTGACAAGTGTCCATCTAAAAATAAAAAATAAAAAATAATCCAAATAAATATACACTTATCAATCCCAATCCTAATCCCACAGATTGTGATACACCATTGTGGGGATCGTGGGGTAGAAGATCTGTTTTGCTGCAATCCCACATGCACCAGCAACATTGAGAAGGCAAGAGAGGTTGGAGATCCCGGCAAAAAGCATCGGTATGAATTCCATGTCGATATTTACACTCGTACACGCAATTATCGCTAACTTTTGCCCCGTCACATGTTATATTTACCCATGGAAGCCCTACTTGACACCTTGTTGCATCAACTTTCATCATCTCTCCTGTAAATATTCAATCAAATTTTATATTAAATCTATATGTTTTTTTGTTACATAATCAAATGAAAAAAAGGGTTTTAAATTTAATGACTACCTGACGATAATACTAAGAGAACGATGCAGCAGATGATGCAAGGAACAGACGCAGAAAATATTGAGTTTGTCATAATTTTTTTCTTTTGAAATATTTCTGATGCTAAGAATTTGTGTAATTCTGCATGCGAGATCGATTGCTTTTATAGGGGAAAAATTGAAATTTGTGTATTCTTGTTCGAATCCATGAGCAGATTGTTTAAAATCTGTAATGGAAATTACTATGTTTGAGTTGTAAGAATTTCCTTTTGATCACTTTAATGATCGTGGGAAAGATTAAAAAAGGTATTAATTATATATCACCCTCGAATAATTAACAGATTTTCGTAATTAATATGGTAATAAGTGATAACTAATAAGGCCCATGTGAAGATAAATTTGATATTTTGAACATGATTGTAAGATCCTAATAATTTAGGTAATTATTTTCTAGAGATATTTGATTTCAGGTTATCAGTATTTATAGAAGAAAATATTGAATTTTGTGTGTGTAATATTGTTAAAAATCTATATATAGATTCATGAAATTTAAAGTGGAGATATTCTTAATTAATGACATTAATGATCAGAGATTCATCTTTTTAATTAGACCCAAAACTCAAAAGATAGAAATATCATTACCTTATGATTTTATAATCACTTGACATTTTATAGTGTTATACTAGTGACTAATGCAATAAAAATAAACACATAAAATTAATAAAATTTTGTAACAAAAATCACATTATTGAAAATATTGGACATATTAATTATTACACAATAAGCTTCTTAGAAATTTGTAAAAAAACATTTTATTTAGAAACAATCTTATCGATTTCTATTATTCGAGCTTAACAAGGCCAATAACAATAGCAAACTTTCGCGTTAGGGAAAACCGGAGATAGGTCCCTGCAATAAGCCTTGGCATCGGGTCCATGGCCGTCTTGACATCTAGTCCAACACGGTTGGTCAACTTTAGCTCCATCACAAACGACTTTCACGTTTATAAACCCTTCTTGACACACTTTCGCGTTCACACTTGAGAATTTCATCATCTCCACTGCACGTTAATTTAAATTAAATATAAATTTTATGTAACGATAATTGAGAATAATCAGATTAATGGGATTTAATGTCACAATAATACAACTTTAAATGATATAATGTTAAGAGGAAAACAAGATATAATATATTTAGATATGTCATTTCATAGTTAAATGAAGCGAATAAATTAAAAATTGTACCTGATAATGAAAGAATAGTGCAGTAGAGGATGAAACGAATTGCTAAAGAAAACTTTGAGTTTGCCATAATTATTGTCTCCTTTTATTTTTTTTGAACTTTTTGGGGTTGATTTAAGAGTTTGTGTAGTATTCACAGGTTTTTATAGGAAAAGAGAGTGAGATATATGTGTATTATACACACTTAATCAGGGTATCTGATGAAATATATTAGTGGATAATTGAAATCTCAAGTGGAGATTACTAAGTAAATTATGAATTAATTACAAGATCAGAACAATTTTACATAATAATTTTTCATATAACTATTAAGATCACAATGATTCAAGTAATAAGATGTTTTGAAGTTATCTGATTCAAGTAACACAACCCCTTTTACCACATCCAATGTGCTATAATTGACCAATTTAATTAAACTCAATTTATTATAAAATTTTCATTGGATAAATAATTGGATCGAACCTGAATCAAGTCATTTTAATTAAACTCAATTTATTATACAAATTTTCATTGGATAAATAATTGGATCGAACTTGAATCAAGTAATTTTTTTTTCAAGTATTATACGGATCCGAATAGCCCGGACCCGCATAATAAAAGCCCACCCACCCACCCGTCCGTTCGCAATTCTACATTCAATAATAATTTTAGTGATCAATTCCACATCTTCAAATAAGCAAGATCCATATACATATGGTGAGATTCTAAACTCATAGTTTATGATCATTCAATTACACGTGATCACGTACAATATTTGGCCACCCCATTAGAAAATACAAGAAGTTAAATAACAAAGAAGAACTTGAAAGCCATAATAACTACAAACATTAGAACAGTAGATGAGAATGAAATGGTTAATTTATTTGAAGCTGAATTAGGGTTGACCACCGGCCTGATTCCAGGATTTGAACTTGGACCTAATGGAAATTCAGGTGGCGCCACCGGTGCAATATCCAGACTTTCATCATTTGGCGGTGGTGCAGCCACGGCTGCTGCTTTAGAAGCTGAAGTGGGAAAAAAATTTAATAGCATGACTTAATAAATTAATTATGAAAATAATGTAACACATAATAATCCAGTGGTGGAATATATATATATATATATATATATATGTGTATAAGTACCTGTCGGGCTAAGGCTAGGGCTAGGGCTAGGACTATGTCTATGTCTATGACTATGAGGAGCAGGGCTGGCCGGAGCTAGAGTTGGCCCGAACAACATAGGACCTGAAATCATCAAAGTTTAATTATTATCTGCATATGTATATTACGACTTTTTTAGAGAAATTATATAATACATGGGGTCCACAAGCACATCAATAATAATAAAAAGATACGTTTACCCAGTGCGCACCTAACGGTAGCGGCTGCGGGTTCCCTGGTCATAAAAGAAAAAAAAAAGATACACTCTTTTGTTTAAGGGTATCATTCCATGTGATGATATGTGATAATATCGACGGAATGAGGTTATTACTGACTATAGAATTTGACAACATAAAGATTATGTCCAATTGACCAATGATATAGTTACATTTTATTCCGAAAGGTTTGCTTTTCTGATCATAAAAGAAAATGAATGCTTTATTATGTGTTCAAATTTATGCCCCTTATTAGAAATATATTAATTTTAAAAAAAAATTGATGTAAACTATTTTGTATCACCAATAGTATCTTAATAACCTACCAATACTGTTGTCGATACAACCATTTTGAACCATGATTCCGAGTTGCTAAATTTGGGGCAAGTACTTAATAATGCATCTGATTACAAATAGCCAAGTCCAAATAACTGTATAAGAATGGACCAAACTACATAGGTTTATACTATACTACACCCATTTAACACACAAATTATCAAACAATATTTTACTCAAACTTACCTGGAGCTGGTAATGGCACACCAGTGGCTGCAAAATACAAGAAAAACAACCATTAATTAATAACAAGAATATCATTGAAAAGATATATATAACTAAAATATGAATTTAGAATTTTACCTTTACACTGTATTGGCACAGAACTTTTGCATACTCGGGGTAGCGAAATGGCCAAGCTTCTATTGACAAATGGTATCGAAACGGGAACATTTCCCGTTACAATGAGACAAGTACAATCCATGCTATCAGCCATTAGGGTTTTCACAGACTTGCAGCATTCTTCAGTAGGCGAAGAACCCGAGCTGCTACTCCCCGTTACAAAACTTAGGCACGGGGTGAATGTGGTTATCATTGAGGCCGTGCACGGTGTGCTAATCTGCGCGTTTGTCGTGAAAATCGAGGATGTAATAACGAGAATTGCTAGAATTAGAGATGAGAATGCCATTGAATTTGTAATTACTTGAAATGTTTTAGTCGAAAATTTGAGAAGTGTTAGTGAGGATTTGGGATTTGGGATATGGGAAAGTTGGGTTATAAACTCGTTTGAGTTAGTTTCTTGAATTGGAGGGAAAAGAAGTGGTGGTTTTGAAGTGGGTATTTTGGAGCTCAACTACTTTAACTAACGTTTCAAAAGGGCTTTGAACATTATTAGTCATATGTTGTTAGGACTTGAGAAGAATTCTAGATCATTGTATGTATTTGTGTCTACATGAAAGCAATTTTAGGAAATTGAAAGATAATAGAAGTTATGTATGTATTGTGAAGCTATACCAATTTGAATAGGGTTTAGGTGTTTGAGTGACAATGTTTTTCCATGATTCACGAGTCATTCTCGAGGGGAGTACATATAAATGTGATTGTTCAAAGTTCGAAATCTAAAAGCTCCTAAGAATAACTTGAAATTGTTGGAAAATTCACGTCTGAAATTACGGATAGAATCGAATAGTCCGGTAAAAACGCTGATCACGTTTCTGTACCCGTTAAATTTGACTCTTGGTTTTCATTTGTAACCGCCATGGTATTTATGCTTTAATAAAACGTTTCGCCAGTTACAGTGACAACATTATGTCAGAATTTAATTGTATTCAATTCTGACTTTAATTTTGTACCTATTTATAGGCCACCTACGGTATGTTATCGATGTACCAAAAATATAGTGACGTCCTATGTTTATTCTTTTCTCCTCGTTCGAAAGTTTGAGCAGTTAGTAAAGTTCGATGGTGTTCTTTAGTTTGGAGTGGTCCTAAAGAACTGAATTCGTTGTATCTTGGGACACGTGTGCACAACCCGTACCACCTGTAGCGGGGCAATTTCGTGTTAAGGAAAGAGCTCGTCTCGCCTCGAATTTTCCCAATCTCTGAAACCTATCTTTTTGTTCGAAGTCCAACAGAAATTTCAGTCTATTATATGCGATTCTTCGTGGTGATTAAATTTTTTAAAAAAAAAAGACAAAAGCCAAAAGTTTTAGAGTTGGCCAACAAAATAAACAAGGCAAAAGTCTCATCCTCCCCAAATTCCTAAGCAAAATTTATTAATTCTCAACAACAATAATTCATCAAAATGGGTACCAAAGTGAGTTACATAATTATGGAACTTGTTACTCATTTTCTCTTCAAAACAGTTCCAGACAAGTGAAAGAATTGGAAACCAGACTAAGAAATCATGAAAATGCCCGGAATTTTCTTTTCCACATGGCACAATATTATTGGATGGATTGGTCCACACTAGAATCTTTGGTAGTGTCTGCGCTCTAATCGGCACAAACATCTCGTCAAGTCAACTACCCTGCTAGCTGTTTTAGACGATCCAGATTAATAGCAGAAATACATAATTTGATATATATATATATGTCCTTTCCTTGCATTTTTTTTTTCCTTTCAAAAGTCAACTATGTCATCATTCATTAGTTTTCTATTAAGATAACTGAAGTAATTATTGTGACCTTTGAAGCTCCAAAGAGCACCTTCAGACCATGTAAAGGTACATATATATATACCTTTCTATATATATCACCCTCAAGGCTCAAGCATATTGAACCATACAAAAGCAAAGATGGTCATGAAGTCTCAAGTCAGCTATACAATAGTGTTTGCTTTCTTCTTCCTCATGGCATCAAATGGTTTGTAATATCTCTTTCATTTGGTGTGTATTTTATGTATATATATATATATATTTGATTCGATTGATTTTTAATGCAGTGATGCATAAGGCAGAATCCCAATATTGCACTCGACCGGCCTTGGAGGGGTTCGTTTGCGATATTGAGATTTGTCACGCATATTGCAGGGGAGTTGAAGATGCAGTGGGTGGGGGATGTCCATTTCAACCCCCTTACGATTGTCTTTGCTTCTTTAACTGCTGAAAACCAATCCTCTCTTTATTTCATTTCATAATATTAATAAATTCATGTCAACCGTTTACTCGTACGTGTATATGTAATCGTCTTTTGTTTCCATGTTGAATATCTTAAATAAAATCGTTCACTTGTTGCGATCCATTCCTAAAAAGATGACATACTATATGCACTGTTTTATATCATCTTATATAATACTAATACGAAAGAACTAGTCTAACACAATTAGTGTACACTATGTCATATAAATACAAGAATTATAGAGCCCTAGTCAATATAAAAGATGGGTTGCATCTAATGATACACCAACACAAATAACTCTCAACTACAAGAATGTTTTCATGAGCAAGCTTTAATCGAACTATAATTTCCTTTATTAGGATGTCTTTATGACTAGGAACTAACAATTTTGATATGGATAATAATATAATGGTTCTAATATCATGTACGACCCATATGGAATACAACCCATATGGAATACAACCAATAGGTAATACGATCCATATAGAATACAACCCATATGGAATACAACCCATAGGTAATACGACCCATATGGAATATAACCCATATGGAATACGACTCATATGACTGGCGACCCATATGACACGACTCATATGGACTACAACCCACGAGAATTATGATAATAAATCTTATGGAGTTTCTATTTACACACTGGGTCCTTACGAACCGACTATTTGCATTACACTACAAGACCCTCCCTCTCTCTATAAATACCAGAGAGGTTCATTGGAAAAGGGGGATTTGGTTAGTACGTATCCTCTCTACTACCGAGCCATGCTCGGCCTGATTGGGTTGAAGGATTTTGACCTAGATCAAATTTGTTCCATGGGCATTGATTCACTGTATGCAAAAACTTTTTCGAGTGCCTCACGAACTTATCATTGGGCTGATTTAGAAAACCGAAAAAAAATATATATAAATTGTTTAGCCCAATAGAAGTTTTTTCAGCCCAATATCATGGTCCTTGTCCATTAATAGAAAATTCTCAAGGTTACTAAGAACAAAGGCCTGCTTTTATTTGCACGGCCCAACCCAGTACCAAAACATCGATTTATATAAGTTTTCACATTACTAATCTTGACTTTCTAATATGCACAAGCTGTTGCGTATTGTTTATGCTAAATTCATCACTATATTCTTCCATTACAAATATTAATGTTGGTTTTGTTACATGTGAAAAATAAGTTATATTATTAGATAATTTTACTAAATTAATCACCAAAAAATTAAGTTGAGCCGGGATATTTAAAAATAACTAACCAAACAAGAGATCAAATTCAAATGCAATAAAAACAAACAGCTTGCATTAAGTGCTCACCAAACGACAGATCAAGTAAAAAACTATAATTAAAAATAAATAAATTTTACATTATTGAAAGAAAAAAAAAAACCACGAGCTTGGCACGTGACAGATGAGGCAAAACGCCGTGTGGGTAATACATGATATCCTAATTAACGCCTATTGATTGTCCTTTGTATTCCCAATTGTGAGGGTAAACTCTTGACCTAATTTGCACACAATTCTCAACATAGCTTTCACACTTTCTTTGGGATTTCTTTAATCGTTTGTATACGAAAGAAAGATATGTGTGCTCTGTTCTGAGATTTATATACAGGGTTTGAAAGCCCTCTACTCCTTCATTTTCTTGTGCCAAGTGTTGAAACTCTCAGAACGGTCTTTCTAGTTTTGGTTCGCAATTAATTTTGCTGGACAAGTACGGAGATTGGAGCTGAAATCTTGGTTTCTTGATCGAGGTATGTTTTGTTCTGAATGTAATTTTTGTTGTGCAATTGGGTATTTAGGTTTCACTTTAAATTCTTTTTTCGTGAATTTTAGTTACTGTGATTTCTTTTTTCGCTTTGGTTTAATAATATTGAGATGAATCGTATCTTATGTTGAGAATGTATCGATACACTTGTGTATATGTTTAGGTGCATAGTTTCGAGAGCTGTATGATGGCGGATTTTTTTTAATTGTATTGGGTCTCACGTGTTACTCGTCTTCTGTTTGATGATTAATATGTTCAATTTAGAATGCATATGGATTTTGCTCGATATTAAGGCTATTTACTATGAGAAACAAGATGGTTTATGCATAAGTTTATGCCTTCTGGAATTGTGTGTTTGAAGCATTGTAGCTATTGATGATATTATGCTTTTCTTTTACTGGTGACTAATATTATATTTAGATGTGCCAGAAAAATGAACATGTATTCAACTAGAATGCAATCTTGATGTGTTAATATAGTATGGATGAATCTGAAACATTGTATCCGGTACGGTAGAATGTGAAACTTGTGCATTTGCATGGCGGTAGCTGGAGTCGGTGGTCACTTGTCCTTTAACTGACGCTATAAATATTCTTTACAATTTAAATTACTTTTTGCTTTTCCTTTTACGGATATCCTGAAAAACGGTTCTCCTTTTCTCCCTTTTAGATACATTTTTACTTTATAATTTTTAGAGCACGAGATCTATACAGTCCCTTTTTTAAGAATTTGAATAAATGAATACTCCCATCCGCTAAGATGAGCATTATTGTTTCTTCTTGAATTGTTTTGTCATTTTCAGTAATGAGGCAAGCGAACTTCGAGCTATTAACACGTTAGAGCGGTGGAGTTTGGGAGTATTTGTTCGAACTGCTTGCTGACGATATATGAAAACTAATAAGTAACAAATTATTTAATAGAAATATTCAGATGATTTATATAACTAAATGAAAAGCACAAGGCATCATTATATAGCAAAAATTTGAGACGGGTAAGTTCATCAATACAGTACCTATGCTGCAACATTCTGCTTATTTTGACTGCCTCTATGGATGTTAAATTGCGTAAGTATGATTACATAATTGTTGTGGCATACACTCATGTGCTATTAATCTTTCGTGCCTGTGATCATTGATGATTTCCAACTGAATTACTGCCATTTCATGTTTCTTTGTTTCTTATTTAATTTGTGGATGAGTTTTGGGGATAACTGAAAGGCTGATTGATCGACGGCTATCGATCTTTCTTTTTTTCTGAAACACATTTGTTCTACTTGATTGTATCATTTAAGCAGGTGATGTCATAGTTGTTAAAACTATATATAGCACATTCATATGTAGAAACTCTGGAAATAGATATCGCTTCTTTAGATAGATCGATGTTCTGTTTATGATATAATCCGAATGCTTCTAAAAGATTATTGGAGCGCTTGAACACCTTACTTTAACTAAGCGGCACCTTACGTCAAAGTATTCAAAATTAGCATGGGTAAAAGATTAGGAAACGAAAAGATTCCTGTATGACATATATATCTAATATGAACTCATTTCTCCACTGAATGTTTCAGATATTGCAGTTTGAAGGAATTTCTAACCAATCAGTGACTAAGATTTGAACTTGATAGAAGATTAATGTCTGGACTTATTGAAGGCCTCCCGGACGCCGTATCTCTAAGGTGCCTTGCGCGGGTCCCATTCCATCTCCATCCCAAACTAGAACTCGTTTCCCATTCCTGGCGAGAAGCCATTCGCAGCACCGAACTCTTCAAAGCCCGTCAAGAGGTGAAATCAACTGAAGAATTCATATGCGTGTGTGCTTATGACCCCGACAATCTATGGCAGCTTTATGATCCTCGACACGATCTCTGGATTACTCTCCCTGATCTCCCTTCCAACATTCGCCACCTGGCGCACTTTGGCACCGTCTCAGCTGCAGGAAAGCTATTCGTTCTAGGTGGAAGTAGTGATGCTGTGGACCCTCAAACTGGTGACCAAGATGGATGTTTTGCTACCAATGAAGTCTGGTCGTACGACCCGGTGACTAGGCAGTGGGCCCTATGTGCTTCAATGATCGTCCCGCGAGCCATGTTTGCTTGCTGTGTGTTGGACGGGAAAATAATTGTTGCGGGTGGTTTTACTGATTGCAGGAAATCGATATCCAAAGCTGAGATATACGATCCCGAGAAAGATCAATGGCTGTCAATACCCGATCTCCACCACACTCACAATTCTGCATGTACGGGTCTCGTTATCGGGGGCAAGGTTCACATATTGCACAAGGGACTGTCTACTGTTCAAGTTTTGGAAAATATTAAACAGGGCTGGACCGTTCATGACTGTAGCTGGCTTCAAGGGCCAATGACAGTTGTTAAAGAGAAGCTTTATATAATGAGCCATGGACAAATTTATAAGCAGGAAAAGGACTCGAATAAGGTGATTGTTTCAGCTTCTGAGTTTCGAAGGAAGATTGGTTTTGCAATGATAGGGTTGGGAGATGATATATATGTGATTGGTGGGGTTATCGGGCCCGACAGGCTGAATTGGGATATTAAGTCAACGTCTGATGTGGACGTTTTGATGCTGGGAAATGAGAGATTGGTTTGGCGCCAGGTGGCGCCTATGACGCGGTGCAGGGGAACCGTTCTTGGGTGTACACTGTTGAGAATTTAGGTTACTTTTTTTTATGTTTGATTGAAGAACTCATTGTATTTGCCTGTAGACAAATGGTTCTTATTGTTCTGAGTGTTTGGATGAAGTTTTTTTGCTTGTCCAATACTTGGAGGAAGGCAGTATGTTACTCTGTTTTATGTTTTAGACAGTGTATTAGCCTGAGAAAATCTTCAACTATTCTCTTTTATCTTTGAGGTTCTTGTTTTTGTAATTGCACCTATTATGTTTGATTTTGTGCTTCTTAATGTTTTTTTGTCTCATGAATCATGCATATCATAAAGCTTAGGATTTGCAACCATGTTTTCAAATGCTCCCTAGATTGTTTTTATTTTTATTTTTTAATGATGTGATTATTATTAATTCATTTGTTCTGTACAGGACCAAGTTGTTTTGTTTGAAGGGATATATTTTATTGTATTAATATTACTGAAATATTGAATTAAGTTTGTTATAATAATCAATATTCAATGAAAAAATAGCCTCAAAAATTTATATTGGCTAATCAGATGTTAGCTGATCTCAAAAATTATTGTTTTTTGAGCATTTTAATAATAGCTTTTAGATATATTTTATTTTCTATAAATTTTAGCTGAATATTAAATTAATAAGTTGTATGACTACTTGAAGCAGAAACCTTAATGGGCCAATGACAGCCCAATTCGTATTTCCGAAAGGACAGCCCAATGGATCACAATCGGGTTAAATATATTGGGCTGATCTTCGGGAGAGACAAAAAATTAAATCCCCAAATAAAACTGGTTAAATAATTTCAGAATCTTCAAAGTAAATTGGTGCAAATCTCACTATATAGTTAAAGAGATTTTAAATGACGAAATAAATACAGAGAAAGAGGATTGATTAACAAGCAATAATGCAACTAATATAATAAGAGAAGACAAGAGGGGACTTGATTGAATGAAAAAGAAAGGTTGTGGGGTCATTTTACTATAGAGAAAGATAAGTCTTATTGGGCCCACCAAACACCTGATGCTGAATTGGATGATGACACGTGTCATTAAAAAGACAAGGTTTACCATTTCACCTACTTTTGTTTGAAAAAATTGATGATTATTTAATTGAAAGTGACATTTCCACACTCGCCCCATTTTCTTTATTTTGCAGATAAGCTTATTCGCATTGAACAAAATTAAGATATTTTTTAGTTCTAAAATTTATAAATACTTGAATTTTTTGTATTTCTATATATTTGTATATGTTTTTGAAAATTCAAATTTATAGAGAATAGTTGATTTATAATTCATTATATGTAAAATAAAGCTAGAAAAATAATTTTAACTATGAATAATTCGGGTGAAATAAATTTAAAAAATATTCATTAAAATTTTTAGAAATGCCGGGTGGCGGTCCCATAAATCTGAATGTGAAAATATATTTTCTGCAAGTAAATTAATGGTCCTATATTTAAAAAATCTCAGTTCTGAAAAGTAAGTACTTCATTATAATGCCAAAACAACAGAACATGGGGTTGATGTTCATTAATCAACGCTTTTATTGACTACCCATTTTTTATATATTTTATTTTCTAATCATTTTTTATTTTCTTTCATTTTTATTGCCAAATCCAAAAACAAAACATAGCGTAAAGTTTATTTATGTTTTGATTTTTGAATATATATTCTAATATTATTAATATTAATATCTAAATAGACTATTTAATAGATATTTCTTCATACCTAAATAATGAGAGACTTTTCCACTGAAGTGATGTCAACATCTGTCCGTAAATGGGCTTTCATTAATTCATAAAACCCCACTAAGGAAAGCATGGGTAAAGATTCTTTCTCTGCAAGTGGGCCTATCTTAAATTAGGCCCAATACTATTAGTGGGCCAACATTTTGCCTTGTTTTGCACATGTGGTAGAGAAGCCTAATGGTAAAAGGGTCATTTCCTTTCTTAACTACATTTATGATGAATTACAATTTTTTTTTTTTTAAAATTAGATAGCTTCATTTTAATCAAAAGTTTAATAACATGTAATACTATAGTAAATTTTTAATTTTAATTTTAATCAAAATTTTAAAAATCGTATGTCAAAGAACAAACAGTACATTAAATGTTTATTATGAAAGAGTAATCTGAATTATTGATAATATTTAACAACACATATGATTATAATTTGAATGGGTTATCTTTATCTTTTGTTTTGTTGAGTACTTGATTTTTTTTTTTTTTACTTTTCTATCTACTTTATACTTTTTTTATTTTGTGCCAAACATGACTTTTTCATGATTGAATTACCTTTTATCATGGTGTTCTTTTATAATCCAATGAGTAACTTTCTGATTATTTATCTTTTATATTTATATATTTTATATAATTATTATAGTCATACTGATATATATATACACAAAAAGCACTTTCATTTTCTTCAATGAAAAGTGGGACTTACAATTATAACAATTGAGAATACAACGACTAGAATAAATTCAATCCATTTACATATACAGCAAATTATATGACATCAAAAACAAGACATAAAATTTGGCATTTTTATACATATGATGTATTTATAATCAAAATTGTTTTTATTAAAAGTTACTGAAAAAGATATAGATGACATATATATGGATAGACATATGGTTAAAGTACAAATATGTGTCTATAGTATTTTAGTATGGGATAACATCGAAAATCATGAATAAGTTTAGTCCAATTAAACGTGGAATAATTTTCTATTTTATGATAATTAAAATATTAATTTTGAATATTAATTATCCGATGTAACACAAGATATACAAATAATAAGAACCCATTTGGTCCTGATGAGGGAATACCTATTTGCCTTCTCTACTGTGAGCCTGTCAGTTATGGGCAACCTAGGCTGGTTTACCTCTCTTGTGTGATTTGCAGGCTATTACACAAGAGCGGGGTTTACCCAGTGCGCACCTAACGGTAGCGGCTGCGGGTTCCCTTGTCATCAAAAAAATAAGAACCCATTTGGCAAAAGTGATTAAACAAGAGAATTATTTACTCAAATTTTAAATTGGCAGTATTATAATTTTGTATTTTTGTTACGTCATTTATAGGGAAAAAAGTACTTTGTACAAGCAGACAAGGTATTAAGATACGAAAGCTTCGTACGACGAGGTAAAAACTCAATTATTACTCGGTCAGGTCAGAGTGGTAAATATGTCGTCATCCGGTCAGCTTTTTTTACCTCCAAGTGCGTGCATTTAACTGCCCGATGCCACCTTTATATTTAATCATAATTGAAAGAGTATATTTAATCGAATATTTTGAATCAATAAATTTTGAAGTGTAAATTATACAAGTCAATAAACCTTTTTTCTATTTTTCTATATTTCGAAATTGAAAATTTTACTCGCTGTAAATATTATAAATAAATTTCTTGAGAGACTCCTATTATAATTTATCAAAACTTAGGAAATTTTTGATAATTAGTATTGAAATGAAGAGTGTTCATGTGATTCATATTTTTTACAATAATATAAAATATAAGTGTCATTTTCCTTCCAAATTTTCTAACCAAACCTATATATAATAATCTAGACAAGTGTAAATCTACAGATTAGATATGTTTTTGTCCAATTAATTTATAGGGGAATATTATCTGTAGCTAATAATATATAAAAGTCACTTGCAAAATTATATACACAGTTCTTAGTTATTCATTGGGATTGCGTTCATTGAGAAGGACTGGCAATTTTTTTAATTTAATTATTTAAACACTACAGTTTATTAAATGATTTTAAGTCATTATTGCAAGAAAATAAATGCAAATGTCCAAAATAGATGATAAATAATTATCAAGTGATAAAATGAGGAGGGCCCCTTGGGTTGCTGGTGTTTGCTTTATTTATTTATTTTTTATTTAATAATTTTCCTTTTCTTTTTCATAAAATAAATCAAAAACCCTTCTTCATCTTCATCTTTAAAAAGGGATCAAAACTAGCTATTTTTCCTCCCTTTAGTTTTATTCTTCTATCTTTCTTTGCAAATTCCTGAACCCTCTAAGAATTATCAGTCTTAAAAATTACAAAAAAAAAATTCAATCTTGAATATTTTTTGATCATCAATGCAGAAAAGGGTTGATTTTTCCATTGTGTGTGAAAGAATTTAATCATATTTTTTGTTGAGGAGATAAAAAAACTGTGAAAGAAATTATTAAAAAAAAAAAAGAAAGATTGGGCATTTTCTGTATATGTATCAGTGTTCTATAATGGAGGCTAATGAGATTTAGCAGGGTTTTTCTATGCTCCACAGTATTAAATCAAACTTTTTATAACTTTTTTATTTCTTTGCTAATTTCTGAGAAAAAGCTTTCTGTTTATTCTTTTGAGGCTCATAAAAGTAGAAGTCTTTTTATGTTATAACTTTTGCAGCATCAATCCATGGAGTTAACATAATCTATTTTCACTACTTCCAGGTTAGCTCTTTTTTGCTAAAACCCTTAATATTTCTTTTATAATTTTCCTATAATTTCATTTTATGATTATTAATTTCTTCTTATTGTTTTTGCAGTTTAATTTTGTTGAGAAGATTAAGTCTAATGCTGAGAAATAGATCTAGAGCAATAATGGCTGATCACACTTCTTTGCTTTCTCCCACCAAAAATCCCACTACTCCAATCTCATCCTTTTTAGGTTCTCCAAGGTTTTTCAATGGGTTTTTGGCCAAAAACATTTTTGATTCTGAAAATAATACTTTTACTATGAGCCCAACTTCAATTCTTGACACCAAAAACTCATCATCTTTTGTTAACCCATTTGGGTTTGACAGAAATTTACCAAAATCTCAAATCCCTTTTCATGAAATTAACAACAAATCAGAGCCAGAAGCCATTGGACTTGCTTTAATCGACTCAATCGTTGAAGAAAAAAATGATCTTAATATCTCCAAGCCGATTAACAGAATGGCTCTGTTTGGATCAAAGCTTAAAGTACAAATCCCTGTAATTAATAATCCCTCAACCTCACTTTCTCCAGTTGAATCCCCAAAATCCCCAGCTGATTTTGGGATCAAAACTCGAAATTCTCAACTTTCAAGCCCTTTTCATGGAACCCCATCAAAGGATTTCTCTAGGCAGCTATCTTTGAAAGAAATGGAGCTTTCTGAGGATTATACTTGTGTGATTATTCATGGGCCTAATCCCAAAATGACTCATATATTTGATGATTGTATTGTTGAAAGCTGCTCAGTCGATGATGATGATGATGATAAAAGCAGCTTTTGTGATCACAAGAAAATGGAAATTAGTTTTGAAACAAATGTTGAAACCTCTGCAACTGCAAATTTCATGAGTTTTTGTCACACTTGCAAAGACATTCTTGGACAAGGCAAAGATATCTACATATACAGGTTATAGTTCAATTTTTGTCCATTTTTTTGTTCTAATTATGAATCAATGTTAAAGTCATGTTGGAGAATCATAATTCATAAGCCCAGAAATAATTATTTGTTTTGAGTTATTGCAGATCAATGATTGTTGTTATATAAATCTATATTTTGTAATAGTGATATCTTACCTCATTGTTTACTTTAAAGTTTTTTGTTGAACTGCAATAATTGAAGTGCACCAGACTGGTCCAAGTCCAACTTGGGGGATTAACTTTTAATGATAATATATGATAAAATTCCAAAAAAAATATAGAGAAAAATACATTCTTTGGCTATTTCAGATTTATAATTTTGGAATTTTTTTTTATTTCAGGGGTGAGAAAGCATTTTGTAGCCATGAATGCCGCAGCCAAGAAATATTTTTTGAAAAAATGAAGAATCAAGAGATGGATGATGATGCCTTTTAGGACCCCATAATTTATATTTTGATTATCTTCAAAAGGGATTTTGCATAAAGAAAAGTTCCAATTTTTGCTGATCTGGAAATGATTTATTTGGTTTTCCCTTGAATCTTGTTGATGTTTCTATTGTATTATCCCTCCCTTTGCATATAAAGGGATAATGAGAGGGTGAAATCATTTTTATGTTGTATGATTGAAGAATTGGTGAATAATTTTGTTTATTTGATCATTATTTTAGTTTTTTTTAATATAAATCATTTAACCGGCTGTAGAAATATAAAAATACAGGCTGAACTGTTCGTAATAATCAAGGAGGCACTATATGAGGTTGACGTAAATTAATTTAATTATTTTTCTTGCTTTTGTAGCTCTTGTATCGCTGGTCTTATCATCTCAAAGACTAAACTAATCGTTGTATTATTTTCACGTGTAAGACTCATTCATGCAAATAATCCAAAAAACTAGTCCTTTTCGGAGAAATATTTTTACCACTCAAATTATTGATCAAATTTATAATTGCAGGAGTTGTTAGATATGAGTGACTGCCTGTCAAAGTGTGTTTCGACCTCACTGTTATATAATTCATTATGAATGTCAAGGTTTGAAAAATTAATTATGAAAAAATTCAAAAAAATTTGATAGTGATTTCAAAATAAAATAATATTGCGTATTTTTGTAAGGATCACAAGACATAGGAACTCAAGCATTCATCTTGAGAATGTATCACGACTAGTCCTTCGTGCAATATTATTATGGGTGGCTCTTGTTCATCCATATAAGATTACATAAACCTCATGTGCATATTTACATTTAACAAATGGTATTAACCAACCAAGATCTTTAGAGTCACTAAGAATCACCCAATGCATCTAAATGGCTGACTGTTTCAACACGAAAAATATAATATATAATGGACCAAGAATCACCCAATGCATCTAAATGGCTGACTGTTTCAACACGAAAAATATAATATATAATGGACCAAGAGCATTGCTCCCAATTCACTTTACACCACAAATTCACATTGGGTGGCTGATTTTCATCACCAACTCACCATATGATTTTAGTAAATTTCTGGTGGATAGTGGACTGGGAGCAATACTCTCGGTCCACCGTATAATTATCCCCATTCAACACTTCTAGCCGGGTTCAAATTATACAACAATAAGTTACAGCAAAATAAGTAGAATCCAAAAAAAGATTACTAGAATTTTTACCCAGGAGTCTCTAAACTACACAAGTTCAAAGTTCAAACGATACTTCAACATCATATAAACGGATAAAGATAGTTCACTAGTTTGGATAAAAGACCCAACATAAAACACAAAAAGCTCCATTGTAGAATGTAGACTAACATACATCATAACAGAAGACCATAATACGAGAAGGTGCTGTCAGAGCAATCCTCAAGAATCTTCTTTCAACGTCCACCTGTCCAAGCTCTGAAAAAAAAAACATGAGCAGTATAAATTAGTCCTAAGTATTCAGTTATAAAACGTTAAATACAGTGCAAAAGCTAGAAAAGATTACCTGTATACAGCTTGGTATGAATAACACTCTTTAATGTCAAAGGGAACTTCTGAACGAGATGGAAGCGAATACAACCCGCTTTCCAAGAAAGAGAAGGAAAAGATTACAAGAGATGGCTTAGAAATGATCAAGCCAAAGCATTAATAAGTAATAACAAAGAAATAAGCTAAGACTTGAAAAGATCAAGCCTAAGCACCAAGAGCAGAAAGATCATCACTGTGACCTGATATTTTTTTTTTAAAAAAGAGCTAACCTTGCAACAGCCAGATAAACATGGATTGGGGCTAAGCACTAAGAGCAGAAAGATAATCTACCTCTAGTTCCCTTCCCATTTTTCTTTTTAAAAAACAGAAAAATGGTGAAGGGAATTTGAAAAGGGCAAAAAAGGAGAAAATTATATAAGGTAAATGGATACAGAGCTAGTTCACCGCCCATGATAAAGAAAGACTAAATTGAAACCTATAGTTGGTAAATGACTGAAGAAAATAGGATTGCTGAGGCTAAGTTCGATATCAGGGTGAGAAACTTGGATGGGAGGAGAAGAGATCAAACTCAATTCTATTGATACAGACAAGTTAGTACCCTAAAGTATATACAAGTTGTACAGAAAACTGGTTATAATGGAACGAAATGGCAAGGAAGAACCCTGAGGGCGTAATAATGTTAGGATAACTGAATTGCTACTATAAACAGCATCTAAATTTCTCCAGGCGGAATCTATTTAGTCTAGTACTTCAATTCCCCAATCATGTCGATTCCTATCCATCACCAGTCAATCACATGATGTCATCAATCCCTGCCTTCCACTCATAACTTTTGCAGTAAATTCCATGTCTAAGCAACCAAACCACATTGCCAACCATCTCATTTGATTCCTGAGATTTTGAAATAGCTCTCGCACCACTCTTCCACCACTACTTTGAAATACCACATTAACTCCTATTCAGAAGTTCTCTCATGGACATATCTTGTTTACTATTTATACAATGAAACAGCTAACAACCTTACAAAGCAACTTTATTTACAGGAACACTAACTACCCTAGGTACCCTCTCATTCATCAGTAACATCAAGATTAAGAATGCGACGAAGGGTCTTAGTCGCGGAGTCAGGGGTGTCAAACATATCACTAGGTGAAAGGCTGTGCTCTCTTGTTGGGGAAGCAGGTGCAGATTTTGAGATGGGATGCAACTTAATTTCAGAGGCCAAGCTAGGCAACTCAAGAGAAACTGTTCTTTTAGGTGGCAACGAAAACTTAGGGATGGGCAAAGAACTGGGGGGAGGCGAATTTGAATAAGCAGGTCCAGCCCAAAGCTCAGAGAAATGAAACTCTGGCTCGTTATCAAACTTGATCTTAATTGGTATTGGCATAGAATTGCTTTTTGCAATTCTTTTGCAGCTTTTATGGTTTTCATTAACATATGGAGATGGGGTTCTGGGCGAAAGCGATACGTAAAAGTCCTTTTTAGGGATAGGGGTTGTCGTGGAGCGAGATTTTAAAGGGGTTGGGTGCAAACCCGCTCCAGAATAAAATGTCCTGCAACTAATGTCTCGAAAATTGCCTGAAGGTGGGGATCCAAACGAGCCAAATTTAGTGGAACCATGGCCACGGCTTCTACCATAATACTGATGGTGATTCCTCTGATGAGCAACAACAACAGCCTCCATCGCAGCTGAATCTATAATTCAACTTACTTCAGTCCTTTTCAGCACTTATAATCCTAATAACTACTCTTAGCTACAGCTACAATAAACCAGAACAAAAATTTAACAAAAAGAACAGCTTCAGGACACTATAAATCTTAAAGCATCAGAAATCTTAGATCTCCTCCATAACCACCAAAATCTGAGCAGATCAATATCTATTCCAGTAGATCTGAGCCACACATCAAACATATACGTATATCTGTAAGTTACACAACAGTCGCACCCACACTCTTCAGTTCCTTCAGATCTACACACATCACACGAGAATAAAACCAAAATAAACATCAAAACAACGAAATGAAAACCTAATCTCCAAAAAGCGCACACAAACAAGTACGAACCACGTAAAAAAAGCTAACAATATAAAAAATAAAGCGAAAACAAAAACCTGATTTAGGAGTGCAGACAGAGCAAATGATGTAGATCTAATGAATCATAACTTCGTCTCGCTAAACTGGCTCTACAGATACTGTATGTAAAATGACCATAGGAAGATTCAGTTCTACAGTGTGGTGTGGGAGCTATAATTGTTTTTGTTTTGTATTTTCCCAAATATCCACGGATCTGAAACGGACTCAGAGGTGTATTTAAATCTTTAGTAGGTGTGGAAAGTAACGGCATTTACCAAATTGGCTCTGGTATTAGCCATATGAGAGGCAAAATGACAATTTTGCCCCCCCTATTGAAAGGATGTTTTGTGCATTGGTACTTGCCAGTTGCCACGTTCAATAATCAATTGAATTTGGTACTACTAATGAGGGTACTTATTCCGAAATAATAAATATGTAAATTAATAGCTAAAATAACGTCCATATTTTTTCAAGTCAAAATAATAATTATAAGGGAAAAGTGGGCCTGAACTATTATGTAATTATTCCAAAATCCAACAAGAGTGGGCCTACGTAACTTCAGTCCAGCTCCATAACAATCGCATTATATATGGGCTTTCGGGCCTAAAGGTTGGCCCAATAATCACCAAATAAAGATTAAATTTAGCTGATCCAATTTCATCCAATTATCCACAAGTAATTGACCTCTTGGAAAATTTAGTCCAGACCTTGTCTTATTTTCAATATAATGATCTTATTTTTATTTATAGGAGTTATCAATTACATAAATAAAAAATTCAATTAAATCGAATCATAAAATGATCTCTCAAGCGATTATCTTCACTTATCAGTCTTTATTAAAGACTTGAGCCAGCCTTGAAAACCCACCACTTGTTACAACACAATCTGCTCAACATCTCTCAAATTGTACACTTGTCATCATGTAGCCATTTCATACTGCCACTGCTCTCTCACCTCACGCCGCCACACCCATATAAATAGATTATATTAGCTTAATTAGATCACACACAATTAATAACAAATAAATAAACTAATTAAAGATCGAAATATGAGTCAGGATCAACCGCAGAAGCCGGAAGCCGTCAAGTACGGCGACGTTTTCAAGGTCTCCGGCAAATTATCTTCCAAACCCATAGCTCCACAAGACGCCGCCACACTTCAGTCTGCCGAGAACATCGTACTCGGGAAGACCGTTAAGGGCGGTCCGGCAGCTGTCATGCAATCGGCCGCCGATGAGAACGAGCGCCGCGGCGTAGTTGGCCATGAAGACATAACTAACGTCGTCAGGCAACAGGGCGCCGCCGTATCTGAAGCTGAAATCGCCGGTTATCGTGTAATCACGGAAGCTGTTGGAGGACAGGTAAATAAAATATTCGTTTACCTTTCAACTATACTGTATACAGTTAAATACAAAGAACATATATATAATCTCAGATCAAATCATCGGGAGCTCAACATTTTTTATGTAATATATAGTAACTCAAGAAGTATACGTGATTAGTATTATTTAATCTTTAAAAATCAAATTGATAATTTCATGTGTAGGTTGTGGGACAATATGAAATGCCAAGGGACGTCAAAAAGTATGAACCTCCGTCGAGGACTGATGCTGATGCTATTACTATCGGAGAAGCGTTGGAGGCCACCGCCCTGTCGGCGGGAGACAAGCCGGTGGAGGCAAGTGACGTGGCTGCAATACAGGCGGCGGAGGTTCGGGCCACCGGAATAGGCCACGTGGTGCCCGGAGGCGTATCAGCTGAAGCCCAATCGGCGGAGGCCCGGAATCGTCTTAACATGGCGGATGAACAGAAGATTAAGCTTGGAGATGTTTTGGCTGTAAATTTTTTACCACTTAGTAGAATATGAAGAATTAATTACATGTTTTAGTTTATTTTTAAGATAATTAATCTGGGATGTTTTGTAGGATGCAACGACGAAACTGGTTGGGGACAAACCGGTGACAAGGGAAGACGCGGAGGGAGTGATAAGCGCAGAGATCAGAAACAAACCGGACATGGCCACGCATCCCGGCGGCGTGGCGGCGTCGATGGCGGCGGCGGCGAGGCTTAACCAAGATGGGTGAAAACATCTCTATCTAGGGCTTTTTGGTTTAGCTAATAACAAGGGTGTATGTATATATGTATGAAGATGTACATTATGAAGTTTTCTTTAGGGTTTCCAAGATCTGTATATCTTTTTGTTCGTTCGATGTATATTGTGCATGTTAGTAGTTCTTCAAGAATGTACTTTCCCCTAATTCCAATGTTAATAAACTAAATATTAATTTGTTTTGGGAAATATTTATGAATTACAAATATGCAACTAATTGTACTTATTGAATTGGAAACTCTCAAGAATATAAGTAAAATGTGAAAAATCGATGGCTAAAATGTTGTCTAACATATATCAAGATACCAGGTTATTGTTTAATAACAAATCACGTATATGGTGACAAAAAAATAATATAGTAATAATCTCATGAGCATTTTTTTTGTGGGACATAAAATTATAATCTTCTTGTTTGTGGTAATTAAAGAGATTCAAATAAAAATCTAGTTGGGCACATGAAGGGTGAAAGGCCAACACATATTACTGGTATTCGTTGTCGAATCCCATTTATTTTCAGCCCATATTAATATATATTTCATGTGCATGTGAATATTGTTCTTTCAAATAATACAAATAATGTGGCTTTGTGTTTTCACAAATAAAAAATATATAATACATGAAACATTTTCATAAAAATAGAAAAGATGGAGTGTAGCTGAATTATGATAAATACTACGAATATATTCCTGAAAATGAGATTATTATCATATAATAACGAATAATTACTTTTTATTAGTCAAATAGAGTTTAGTCCATTTATAAATCTGATCATTTTTTTTGTAGAAAAAAATCGAGCTTAATTTTGTATGTGAAATAAAGCTTTATACACATGAATCAAGAACCGGATATTTTAAGTAGCTTTAATTTCTTTTTTTGACCCTTACCTTTAATATATGGTTGCATATATGGAAATAGATATATTCAGTAGTGTTTCAACATAATGCATTAAAAATAATTAAAATTTCTTTGACAAGAAAAGAAATAAATGGTTTTTCCTTTGTATAACAGCAAATTGGGCCAGTTTTCTATGATCGGCCCGACATGGATCATGATGCAATTAATAGCTTGATATAATAGAGTACATCAAAAACTTTATCAAATTTCAGTTTTTACCTTTGAATAACAACAATTAATATACCTTTCGACTATTGAACAAATGTTCGATTGCTGAATTTAATACTAATTAAAAACTGAGTGGTAAATATTTATTATATAATGTTGAAATAAGTGGTAAATATTTCATGTTAAATATACTGAAGTGGGTAATATATTACGATTTTTTAAATGATTTATTTTAGTTAGAAAAAATTCAACAGTCATATTTATATATTATATTCACTTATAAAATATGAAGTGAAAGGCTATTTAAATGTATGAAAAGTTAGCCATTTTATTTCAGAGAATTGTTCACAAAATTAAATGTTCACCTACCAAAGTTTATCTTGCATCTCACTTTCATAGTTGACATTAATTGTACTCTGTTAAAGTTCTATATAAACTTTAATCTAATACCAAACTTCTTAATTACTTTTGGTCCATATCTAATATTTAATGTATCTATAATATCAGCCTGAAACACGAATATCTAGAATAGTAATGGGGTGATTTTATGGCATATGCATACCAGATCATTTTATTAATGATAAAATGTATGTTTTTACATTCATGAATGATATTTTTATTTGTATTTTGTTTTTAACTTTTTTGGGTTTTATATGCATATACTTTTTTACGTACAGTTAGTGTGAAGAGACTTAAGGTCAAATTTAAGTATGCAAATGTCGGATATTCAATAAAAAAAACGAATATCAAAAAAATAATTTACTACATAATTAAATACAAACTAAAAGAATTTATAATTTTATAATATCTAAGAGAAATTTAAAATAAAAGTTAGGTGAGTGGATCAATCATCCTCCCCACCATGTGAAATTGATATATCGTGCCGTTGTAAGTTTAGTTACGACATCCTTTTTAACTTAATTGCTTATATCTAAAGCTTTAAAATATATAGTAACAATTCCATTTAATAAATGTGAACATCAAATAAATAAAAGATGACTTTTTAAAAAATTGAGAAAAAAGTGTGTTTCTATAGTTGTTAAGTCGCAGTTGAGTAAAAATACAAAATACTAGTCTACAAAAACTACGGCATCTAAACTGACCCCATCTCTACCTTTCTTCTCTGTTCTAACACATGCACTGTTTCCCATTTAATTATTAATACTTTATGTTACATATTACATATATATATATATATCAAATATTGTCTAAAACCTAAAGTAATACTATAGAATCGATTATTTGTTATCGTGCTAAATATATATCACATTATACTAAATATATTCCAAAATTATAAATTATACTTGACATAAATATATCACATAGTTGAATATAATATATATATATGTAACATGAATCCATTCATATATATATATATATATATTATATAATGAATGTATATACACTAGCATCGAATAAACCCTCATCTCTATATGTACACATATAAATACTATACAATCTTGAGCCTCTCGAACTCTGGTCTGAACAGTAACATAAATACATAAATCTCTCCCCATAATTCATTCTTCATATCAATAAAACAAAATCATGTCAAAAAATATTAATCTTTGCTTCACAAAGATCAAATACATTTCATCCTCAGAACCACCTCTACAAAATCACAGCCGTCCATTCTCCAACCCCCTCTTAATCAAGAATTTCAACACCCTCTACGATCCCACCGCCGCCTCCGACCACCACTCCACGTCAGATTCCGACGATGCCGCCGCCGCCGCACCGGACTTCTCCGCCGTGTTCGCCTCCCGCCGGTTCTTCTTCTCCTCCCCCGGCCACTCAAACTCCATCATCGACTCGTCATCATCATCCCTCGCATCCACGTCATCGTCCACGTCACTCAACCACCCTGAAAGCGACACCGTTTCCGGGGTCGCCGTGCCCACGTACTCGCCGGACCCCTTCATGGACTTCCGGCGATCAATGCAGGAAATGGTGGAGGCGCGTGAACTCTACGACGTGAAAGAGAATTGGGATTATTTGCATGAGCTTCTAATGTCCTATCTTTCGTTGAACCCCAAGAGCACACATAAGTTCATCGTCGGAGCTTTCGCCGATTTACTTGTCTCCCTCATGACCTCACCGCCGGAAAAGGGTCGCCGGAAAACACCGTTTTCAGACGGCAAACGCAAGATTTCACGGCAATATCTGTAACAAGAAAATGGTAATCTTAATTTAATATTAATCTTATCATGTTGAACAATATTGTTATTATAAATGTGACAGTTCATTACAAGTGGGGATGAAAGATCATTTGGTCCCCTATTGTCTACAATTATATTCAATCATCTTATCCTTTTACATTATATACAATTTATTTTATTTTTTGGTCGTAATTAATTGCTTTTAATTCCAGCTTAAATGAGTGCTTTTGCATGTCGTGAAATTGTACCTACCTTTTTAATGCAAAAACTTTTAGCAGTGAAAAATCTGGTAGCCCTGAAAAGTATTCGTACCTTTTTATTTATACCTCGATCTGGAAATAGTGTAAAAGCCTGATTGATATTCTGAACCCTATAAAGAAAAGCTGTGGCTATATATATATATGCCTATATCAGTGATAACTACAAACAGCATGCTGTAATTTTATTCGTATCTGCTTAGAGCATTGTTCATGATTAAGATTCGGATTTGAAGGCCTAAGATTCAGGTTTATGCTAGAAACAAAGATTTAGTCCTCCTTAAATTCTATGTTTCACTATAAAAGGTGGACAAATTCGATGGGCTTAACTCGTTGCTTTTAATTTGAGTTCATAATCATTCATAGTGTTAATTAGAGTTCGTCATAATCACGATCCCATGTTCTTTTTTTTTTGGTTAATTATATTGAAAATAAGAGGTAATATATATTGTGTTTCTTTTCTATTTTATTCACCAAAATTATTGAACCAAACATAGTGTTAAAAGAGAAAACAAAGAAAATAAAAAACCGGGGCATGTTCTATTTTTATTTAATTTTTAATCAACTGTTAAAAACTGTACTTTGTAGTCTTAAAGATTAAATCATTACAGGAAAGCGTTCGAATGTCCTCTTAGTAAGAACAAAATATGTGGGATCGTTTAGTTGTACAAAACTTAAACCCATCTTTAACTTTTTCAATCAAGTTAAAATCATGAACATGAACCTTGCCGACCATTGATGAAATCTCTTTGAGTTTTTATCAATCAAATATTATATATTTAAATCAATAGCAAATCAGACAAAAAAATGTTAAAAAAGATTTTCACGGGCAATTAATATATTAATTATTGTCCTCTGATCTGTGTGCTTGATTGGTGGTGGAATCTTGAAGTAAGGACAATAATTTGGATTAAGATGAAACAAAGCTAATAATAATAATAATGAATGAAAATATAGGCCATAATACAAGAGACAAAATCAGGGAATCTTAAATTTGTATTTTTTTTACCCCACACTCTTTCATGTTTCTGATATTAATATATTTTTTTGTTTTGTAATACTTGGCATAAGTCGTTTTCAATATTGAAGATTCTGTGGTTCCATATAATTCATGTGCATGTGATTTAGTAATATATTGGAGGTGCCACAGAAGACGACTTGTTCCTTCGTACAACTTGCTACTTTATTCGACTTGTTTTGGTTAAATAATTTGTATATAAATATAAGCTGTTTTAATAAATGTTTTTACTCACGTAAACATCTGTTTGATTTACCTGATATTTGTAATAAAGATGCAATAGATATTGCAAAGCTAATTATGTCTTTTATTCCTGAATAACACGCGTAATTTTTTTTTATATAAATTCTTTGACATTCGTAATTCATCCAATATTTTGCAATAGAGAATTGCAGCATAGGGATCCATTTGCTATTTACACGACCAATAACACCCCTTATCACAGAACATAAATCAGGGAATGAGGTCTTCACAATGAAGGCCACAGTTCAAAGATTTTGTTCAAGAAAAAAAAATGCTAGACAAAAAAACCTGGTCAAATTATGCACACTTAAGATTTAATGGTCAGTTCTGAGAGTGGGAAGAAGTCATAGGGAAAAATCCAGGGACCTAGTTTGAAATCTGATAGACATTTATTGTACTATACCTCATGACTCATGTGGATGTGGACAATTGCCAAAATGTGAACGAAAAAGATTCATCAAAAGAAAACCAAACAAAGGGCACAAATGAATTCAGTCTTCAAAAATATGAATGAGTATCATCGAAACTTCGATCCAAACATGATAACATGACTCGGTGTGCAATATTTTAGTCCTAAAAACAAATGAAATTATCCATAAAATCAAAAAAGAGAGAAGACAATGTTCATCGCTTCTTGGAGACACCAACAGTCTTTCCCCTGCGACCAGTGGTCTTGGTGTGCTGTCCACGCACACGTAGGCCCCAGTAGTGACGGAGCCCACGGTGGTTCCTGTCAGTGTCAAACAAAAAATAAAATTCAAACAGCCGAACAAAGCTAGTTAATCAAGACGAACCTAAGAAGGATAAAATCAAACCTGATTTTCTTCAATCGCTCGAGATCGTCCCTGAGCTTCATGTCCAAAGCATTGGATGTGACTTGAGAGAATTTCCCATCCTTGTAATCCTTCTTCCTGTTAAGGAACCAGTCTGGGATCTTGAATTGGCGAGGATTTGCCACAATTGTCATCAAGCTGTCAATCTCGGCATTAGAAAGCTCACCAGCCCTGTAAACGATAATACATAACAAGATCAAGATTACTTCCATTACACCATCAAGTTGAGAATGAAAAACAAAAGGCTTCCAAAGCATTTTGACCATAATAATTCTTGGAAGGAAACTGAAAATGGTGATCACAGAAAAAGAGAGTTCAAAACTCAGAATATGGTAGAAACTTAAAAAGAAAATGTTACTGAACAGCCTAAGTTATAATATATCATTGTGCAGATCCAGTACATCATGAGCTCGCACATTAATATCTATCTTTTTAAAGCTGACATGTGCAACTATGCAGTACAATGTAGCAATGCTTTCATGAGTGTAAAGAACCGGTAAAAAGGCTTAGGAACTACTTAGGACTAGTAACTTCTGAATGAATTGTGTATTTCTCTGGAAGTAAGGATATCATATAATTAGAAAATAAACAGGAATAGTGGGAAACAGAGCATGTGTCATTATCTATGTACAAGACCTCATGATACTTAAGTTCTATTGAACATGTTGAAATACACTTAAATCCCAGTCAGATTAAACGTGAAACAGTTACTACCCAGTACACCCACACAAGATGTCATGGCACACAATATTAATCTCAAAGTAATGAACACTTGGGCTGTTATTTAGATACCAATTGCATATGGCATAAGTTTAATGTGGAAAAAATTACAATCAGAAGAATTTCAATTATAACCTAAATGATTTTTCCTACTTCAGTGCTGCATAAGAAGTAACATGCATATCATTCATAAATATGAAATCGTCGAACTCACGGCTATCATAGATTTATCATTCTAAACATAAAGAATGCCAACTGATGATTACTAATATATAAGAAGTTATACGCCATCACTTTATATACAAACTGAAAGCATCATCTAACTGGCTAGCTTCTACTGTTCCCCAAACAAAACAGGAAATAAATTCAAGCAAAACCAAACAATTAATCGGAATCGAGAAAATGAAACCTCTTGTTCATGTCGATGTCAGCTTTCTTACAGACAATATTGGCGAAACGACGACCAATACCCTTGATAGAGGTCAAGGCGAACATGATCTTCTGCTTGCCGTCCACATTGGTGTTCTGCACACGCAGAATGTGCTGAAACTCCTCATTTGCTACCAGCGACTGCAGTTCAAAATTATGCAAAAATCAGCAAAAATTAAACACTAATCTGAAGAAGATTATAGTGAGAAAATAACAATAGCGAAAGAGAAAACGAATCAAATCGCCAATGGTGACTATTGATACCATGATCGAGATCTGTAATCGAGCTCCGGAGACTGATTGTTCTTCAAACGGCTGCTCCGATTTTACTCACTGTGAGAGAGAAGCTGAAACCCTAATGCGGGTTTACAATTTATACTCACACCGCATTAATTAAAATATTGCGTTTTTTGCCCCCATAGAATAGCTTATTTATGGTTTTGGCACAATACATTTTAGTTCAGCTTATGACATCCAAATCTCAAAATTTGAGACATCTTACATTCTTACTTCCCAAATAAATATTTAATTCGATCACATACATTTGAATGTCACATTTTTTTTAACGACTTTAAAGCTACATGTCCAAACAAATATTCAATAAAGATTTTAAGCTACTTGTTTATACAAATATTCAATAATTAATCAATCGATTTAATTTATTGTTTGGGTCATCAAATATTTGTTGAATTGGTTGTCACCCTTAAAATTCTTGAATTATGTACAGATATCATGAATGTGGATATGTGGAGTGTGGACAACTTGAATTAATTAATTGGTACGAAATAAGATATATATACATCTATTTTCAATAAATTTGAATAACTACTATTCATAATTTTTATCCAAAATATTTGCATTTTGATATAAATTTGAATAACGACAATTCATAATTTTTATCCAAAATATTTGCATTTCAAAATTAGAGTAAGTTAGTTAATAACTTGGTTTAAGTTCAATTAACGAATTCGCTTCTAGATGCTTATGTATATCCTCATATATAATTAAAGTTATTTGTTGATTTGATTTTAATGTTCCGTATTATTAAATTTGCTGTCTAAAATATAGTAGTATGATTTTACAAACTATAAAGCAACACACATCATACATTGATCTGCAGTTCCTATCTGAATGCAAATAAGACCATTAAACCTCTTGGGCTTTGATTGTTCACAAAAAAGATGTATAAGATGAAGATAAGCAAAAAACGTAAACATATGAAAATGAAAATTCTCTCAAGATGGTGACAATAGTTTTAACTAAAACAAGAACTCAAGATTTCAGTATTAGTCCACAAAATTCATTCCACTTTACTCTGAATAAAAAAGTCCAATTAACCTAAGACAATCCAAAAATAAGTCAACATATGAGAATCTCCGCAACCAAAAACCAAATAAGCACACAATGCAAGAGGCTTATTTCTTCTTGCCAGCCTTTGCAGCATCTCCGGCCTTTGTCTGCAAAAGAATTCAGCCAGAAAATTGTCAATGCAAGAAAAACGGGAACATACATGATACAGATACATACCCACTTAAGTATTGTTAAAACTGAAAAGCCGATTTTTTCTCTTTGATATATCAAGTACATTAAGTAGCACTCATAACTTTATTGGACGATTAAGCCCGATTCAAATAGGTTGTTAATATTTTCTTAACTCGAGACCAAAGTACAAACATAGAATTAACCACAACGGAAAATGTGTACCTTCTTGACACCACGGATTTTCTTTGCTCTGTTCTTTCTTTCCTTCATTTGCTTCCTTGACTTCTCAACCTTAGAGTCAAGACCATTCTGCAGACCAACATTCCATACAGAGTTGGATAGAGAAAATAAAACGCCAATACATGTAGATTGTAAACATATCCTTAGAATAGTCGAACGACTATGCAACACGCAGTAATATATTTCAATCTAATCACCCAAATATTTGGAGATAACAATACAAATTTTATGTGACTTTCTTTAATCTATCATCAGTTTTTATAAACAACTAGGTCAGCAGAGAAATGGAAAGGCAAAAATTATCAAGTAGACCTAAAAAAACATAGGAACATATCACATGATGAACACATATGTTAGTATAATATTTAATGTAACGACAAAATCGCCATCCAAAAAGTGGAACTCAGAAAACACTACAAATGCTAGAAGAGAAGACCATGGCAAAGCTTAATGGATGCTATAATACAACTCTTAAATTGCAAAGGAAAAAAACAGGCCATCCTTATCAAGAAATGTGGCAACTAATAAAAAATTCGTTAACAAAAAGTAGTTTAAAGAAGAAGCCTTTAAAACAAAGTTAACAGTTCAACATTCAATGCTTAAATGCATAAATACATGTAATGGAAAAGTATAGGCCAGAAAAGCAGAGTAACGAATTCGCATTTTCATTAAAAAAGTTCACATATCAAATTCAGCAAAATAAAAATGTGAGTGGTAAAGAAAACAAACACATTACCCTGATAAGCCTGTACTTAGGCTCGTATTTCTTAGCATTCTCAACAGAGTCATAGATCAAACCAAAGCCGGTTGATTTTCCTCCACCAAAGTGGGTCCTGAACTTGAAAACAAAGATGGCATTGGAATCTTTAACCTCGTACATCCTTGCTAATTTCTCCTTCAACTCAGCCTTAAATTTAAAAACAAAAAAGGAATAAAAGATTAATAAAAGTAAAAACATGACGAAAAGCTTCTCAAAAACCTAATAATTTCTCACATAAAGATTCAAATAAAACAGTCGCCATATTTGCTTAAAATTAAATGCAATATAAACAACGCCTATTACATACTGTAGCATTATGAAAAAGGCATGGAGAATATAACATATCAAGCTGAGCTAGAAATTGAGTAATACCTATTACTTCACTTATCTACTTATCTTTCTTAAATTTAGTATATCATTACTGAATATATCTCTGCTAGAACATACAAACTAAAATCCACTCTTAAGTAACAAAACTCACAAGCCTCCCTAACAAAATTATACATCCCCGAAGCATCCTGAAGTGACATAACAACATTGACTACGACAACAGTATCATTAAAGAAAACAATATAATGCAATAAACAGAAGATAAAAAATATATAGTAAATCAGACCTTAGAAACATTGGGCCTTCCTGGATGCAACACATCAATGATAAATTGCTTCCTGGAGAGGAGACGATTTGTCATGAACTTCCTAGTTCTGATAGTTACTGCCTTGTCCGCCATTGTCCTGTAAGAAATATCAAAGAACGAGAGGTAATTCAGATCGATCTCACTGTAACACACGAATACTGACCGTCAATGAGCTTATACAGTGAATAAAAGCAAATTAAAGCAAGAAATTACCGTTTTGTTTATGCAGATTTCCGCCGTGTGCCGCCGCCGCCGCTGCTCTTCAGAAGTCGGTGATGTGTTTCTGCTATGGAAGAGAATCAGGTTTTAAACCTAGGCTTTTATATTAAGAATTGCTTCTCGTGGGCTTTATATGGGCCTAGATTTATCCAGTCCAGAATAATGGGCCTTCTAATATCCGCCCAACAATACTATTTTGTTCGGCCCAATAGCCAATCAAACACGAACACTTCTTTTAAAACCAGACCAATACTTTCTCCTAAAAAGAAAAGGTTTTCGAAATTAATCCAATATACGTTTTTTTTTAATTTACATATTTTATTATAGAAATTATTTTATGACAAAACTCTTTTGATTTTAATTTCGAGTACTATTCTAATTATCAAATATATATAATATATATATGTATATGTATATAGCCAGCCATCAGAATTAATTTACAAGTAGTTCACATTTTGTTTTTGGATTTCCAACAAAGCATCATTAGTTATTACATATCTCCACCAAATATAGTTTTGAAATACTATTTAATGAGTGATTGGTAAAAGGGAGATAGAGATTAAAAAGTGTAGCTAATTATGGTGGCATAAATCATCCTTTCTCTTCATTAATTAATCATGGTGGCGTTTGGCCCAGTATTTTTCACCTTATAGTTATAGTTGATCATTATTATTGTGAATAATAAAATGTAGTTGGGTGAATTGTGTGGAAAATTTACTTCAAATCAATAGTCACATTTCACAATTTAGAAATGATTGATGATGAAAGTCAATAAAGTAAATCTTAAAAATATTGTATTAATAATACGTGAGGTTAAAGTTATGTTACATTTTATTGCTATACACTCGCACTGGATTGCTTATATTCGATTCAGTAGAATGGGTATCAAAATTACTCGAATTAGTAACTAACATTAATTAGTGAATTGATTAAAATGAGACTATTGGAATTTGGAGTGAAAATGTGAAATTAATTAGACTTTTCAATAATTTACAGCAAAAATGTTACAAAAAGTTATGGACTATCCCTAGTTGGCGCCACAGTCATTATTATGCTTTTGTTCGAAACAATTGTTTCGAGTTATTGAAATCAATATTAATTTCATTCCAATAGTCGCTTACTAATAATTATTTGTTCGAAATGAAGTTGTTATAATAAAAAAATTGATAATTTAACCAAAATCAAAAGGGTTCAAGGTTAAATTATACCATACTGGTCTTAAATGTTTCATATTTAGAGGTAGTAAATATAATACAAATTTTTTAGACCCGATGTAATATAGAATTTTCATGCATATAATGTATAGTATTTCGAATAACCAAGAATTGAATGAGCTCTATATCTCCAAATCCAATCATGAATCTGGAATTCTAAATCAACAGTAAAAATAAAACTGCTAAAATGAATTTTAATTTTTATTGCATACTTGAATTTACATACATGATAATCAAAATTTTACCAAACCAAAAAAGCTGAAAGAGCCCAACAATATTCTCTCATTCTCTGGGCAGTAGAAACATTAATCTTTGATTTATTTATGCAAATTTTGCATCAGAATCAACCAGCAGTGTCCAAAGGGCATGCACATCTTCACAAGAACACGACTTTACATCTTCATACAGCACATATATTCCTCTGCCTATAACCAAATAAATCAAGCTCTTATCCACAATTCCACTCGCGCTTCGTTTTCCCCTCAGAGTCCAACACAACTTTAAGCTTTGGCATTTCGACAAACAGTTAGTGTACACAAGCTATGGCGACAGCATTTTCACCTGCATCGCACATACCTTCAATCGGATTCACTTCTAATTCTCCCAAGACCCGCCTATCATTCACAGGTTTTCAATTCAATTAGAACAGGAAGATCAAATCCAGCAATATTAGACAAAGTTGAGGTATGGTTTGGTTTGTATTTATTACCTGAAGGTTTGATGAGCTTATTCATTGGCATGTTGAGTTAAATGTCTTGAATATGGCTAAATTGCCTTAGGTGGAGTACTATGGAACGCCAGTCATTTTGAAGAGCATAGCTCCAGATCAGTACCCCTGATGCAAGTTCCCTCTTGATTCAGCCCTATGACAAATCCAGGTGCAAATTGCAATATTTTATAATGAAAAATAGCTGATGCAGGAAAATGCAAATTCTACTCCCATTGTATGTTTTGGTTATAATTATCGATGTCAAAATATGAAAATTCTGTTGCGTCTGAAAATCACCTTTATGGCATTATGATTTACAGCTTGAAAGCTATAGAGAAAGCAATTGTGGGCTCTAACCTTGGTATGACTCCTAATAATGATGGAGAAGTTATTAGATTGTCCCTTCCGCAACTGACATCTGAGAGGAGGAAGGTATTGTACGATGCTCAGTAATATGTTATATATTGTACAATATTTATGTAAATTCGTATTTTAAATAATAAATTTTCATTGCCCGTCAACATATATCTGAAGACAAGATGCATTTAGTTGCCTATCCATGTACCTCATGCTCTGGAAATCATAAATTTATGTATTTTATCTTCGATTATTGCAGGAGATGATAAAAATTGTGGCTAAGCAAGCTGAAGAAGGCAAGGTAATTTCTTTTCAGCCACAGATGCCTACTTTCGACGTTGTCTTTTTGTTTATTTTGTTCATCCACAAACCATTATACTAAACATTCACGGTATATTACATCCTCTTCATTATGAGATTTCAGCAAGTAAATAATATATTTCGGCCCTATACATGTCACTTCATTTCAGCTACTCTATTACGTCGAATTTAAAATCAACAGACCAAGCAGGTAATTAGTAGAGCAAGAAGGATCAGAACTATTAGGGGGAAAAAAACGTTTAGCGGAAAAGGAAAAGAAATAATAACTCTACACATGATTGAAACAAATATTATTAAAGTGTGCTATAAAAACTTCAACTTCAGAAGGTGATGCATGTATGAATAATTTTCTGCACAATACTAAAAAGATATTGGATTTCTCTAAAAATATAAAGAAAATCTGAATCAAATCAACAAAAGGCATAATGGTTCATCACAAGACACATCTATAACAAAATAATAAGTTTATAGAAGCGAAAAAAAGAGAGATCATATTAATACCTCAACTCCGTCGTAGGACCATCGGTTAAAGAGCATGATATCGCTATGAACCTTGTCTGCATCTTGCGTCGGAATGGCGGGGGCTACCTCAGTCGCCATTTTTGCAGCTTCAATTTGTGACTGCAGGCAGTGAAGATGATTAAATAAATATGACACCGCTGAAGCCCTAGGACTGGCTCCGGCTCTAGCTCCGGCTCGACTTCATTTTGAATTTCCTCGAGCTCGACTTCAGCCATTTTGGAACCGACTTACCAAGCTATCTCAGCTTGTTTGTTTAATCAATTTCTGAGATGTTCATTATATAATCTGACACCAAAATACAGATGACAATTCATATCAGATAAGTAGAGGTCTCAGTGATTTTTCATTGAGACAGAGATGAGAAACAAATATAACTCCACCATCTTTAGATTGTATAAATGCTAAGAAAATTCAGACAAAAAACCACATGAAATTATATGAGTAACACACAGCCTCACAAAAATGCTCTTGTATATTAACTGTTGTTTCTTAAAAAATGTGATGATGAACACACAGACTCACAAAACCCAGAGCAGATGTTCCTATGTTCGACTTTTAGCTAATCTCAATCCAAATGCTGAACAAAAAAGGTATTTTGACAAAAAGAAAAGAATTGATCTGCTTCAGTGATCAACTCATAAATGTGATCCACGAGACTTTATCACAAAGTTGGAATGCCTGCATTCTAAATCCCTTGCTAAAATTGTCCTCCCAATTCTCCTCAGCTGCTTCACGATTTTCACGTAAATGCTGAATTTTGGCTTCAGATTCTTCTCTATCATTTCAACAAGAGTATTCCGTGCACTCATAATATCACCTTTTTCCCAATAAAGGTTCGCCAATAAGCTGTATATCATATTACTTGAGGTCTTATAAACGATACTTGAATCAACCACATACTTGTACGCTGCCTTGTAATTTTTTGCACTGAACAAGGACTTGACAATGACTGCATGAGTTGATAGTCGAGGTTCAAGACAAAGAGACGCCATCTCATTGAGAAGATTGTGGACCCCATCCATTTTCCCTAACTTACATTCAAAATTGATAAGGATCTCAAAGGTTATTGCATCAGGAGGGATACCAATTTCTTTCATTTCATCAAGTAGTGCAGAGGCTTCGTCCTTCTGACCCCTTGTACATACACAGTGGTATTAGGGGCACAATGGGCCTTTCCCATCTCTCTGATTATACCATGGGCATCTTCTGTAAGACCTCTCCTGCACATTTCACGAATCAAAAGATGGTAATACGATTGTTTGCTCTCTGTGATGTTGATGACATATCTGGCCATCTCAAACAAGTCTAACTTACAAAACATCTCAACCAATGCACAAACACCAGAATTGCGACATGATCCCCCAACTTTGTTCAACAAATCCACCACTCTTTTTGTGGATTCTGTTAATGAAGACTTTGTGGAAGCAATAACAGGCAGAAATCCAAAAGCCTCATAAGTGAGACAAATATTTTTTGAGGTGAACTTTTTCAATAATGTGAACATGGTTTCGAAATCACCCAATCTTCCATTGTTATCAATAATTAAGCTACAAATGTGTGCATTCTTGTGCATCTGAGGAAGATTGATCCATATCCACTCAAAGAACCTTAATCCGGATACTCTTCGAGTATTCAAAGCCTCAAAAATCTCAGTAATTGAGTAAACAGACAATCCTGATGCCACCACACTTAATCTAGATTCCAAATCATTTCTATTATTCCTAATGTCATCAATAATTTCCAAAACAAATTTCCGCAAAAACTTGTTACTCTTCTCTATCTTCTGTTGATCAGGGCAAACAATGGTCAAACCCTGAACCTCACTCTCCATACCGGATGTGGAACCAAACGCTCCATTGGAGGAGGATGTAGAGAAACATCTATACAAGTTTGCAGAATAAAAATATCTAGACCTTGAACATTTATAGTCAGAATTATGCTTCAATAAAGTAGATGAACCCAAAGATTGCAAAGAGGAGTGCATTAAAGAATTTTTTTTCGAGAAACAGCCAGATGAAAAATAGCACAAAGATTGTTTTTTGTAGCCTGTATATGATTCAAATTTGCACCTTGAAGATGACCAACTTGATAAGCTGCTAATAAAATTATTCTTGCCAGGTATATAAGGATTAGGAATGCATTTCGAGGCTGATCTAAATGAAGAAGTGCCTAAAGATTGACTCTTTTGAAGTGTATTTGATTCGAAGGAGAAAAATGAAGATGACCCAGATGAAGAGTTGGATACATAAGTGATTGCACACAGTGATTTTAAGGGCAAACAGTGTGTAGAGGAGTGTTGGGGTTTAGGGTTTTGCGGGAAAAAGAAGAGAGCAGAGTGCAGTTTAAGCAGAAGTACCTGAAGAGATTATGAGTGGTTGTGTAGTAGGAGTTATTTGAGATTCTCATAATAATAGCACACTTCGCATCTCTCCACAACTTTTTCCTTTCTTCGATCTGCACTCCGAGAGAACCAAATGATCGAGAGTTTGGTGCTTTCAGCTTTGAAGGTTCAGCTATGGTTTTAACATTCCTGAAAGCACTCTCCCTAGCACCTGTTGTAAGGAGATATATAGCCTGATTAACACGGCGAAGAGGTGAGATATCAACAGCTTGACGTCTCACAACACCAGCAGAACCGATTCTTGTCGCATCTTCTCTTGGTCCACTGCAGAACATAGTACACAACTCTTGTTAAACCAAATGGGCAAACAGTTGAATATAGTTACAACACGAATAACTACAACAAAAATGGTTTCAACCCCACAAAAGGCTGGAACAGGTTTGAAACTCCGCCGATGCCAATCATGTGGGTCAAGAAGAATGAATAATCACTTTATAATCAAGTTTCTAATTTCATCCAAGTATAACAGAATTAAAAGGGTTCATACTTCATAGTAAAACGGATGAACTCAGACACAAAAATAGTTCAACCTTTCACTTAAAGTTGCTTTAAACATGCGTACAAGTGACAATCGTGTGATTTTCATACCTGTTGATCACAATCGTGTGACAATCTTTAACCTCGTACATCCTTGCTAATTTCTCCTTCAACTCAGCCTTAAATTTGAAAACAAATATGGAATAAAAGATTAATAAAACATGCAGAAAAGCTTCTCAAAAACCTAATAATTTCTCACAAAAATATTCTAATAAAACAGTCGCCATATTTGCTTAAAATTAAGGGCAATATAAACAATGCCTATTACTTACTGTAGCATTAAGAAAAAGGCATAGAGAATATAACATATCATCAAGCTGAGCTAGAGATTGAGTAATACCCATTACTTCAGTTATCTACTTATCTTTCTTAAGTTTAGTATATCTTTCCCGAATCTGTCTCTGCTAGAATATACAAACTAAAAGCCACTCATAAGTAACAAAACTCACAAGCCTCCCAAACAAAATTAAACATCCCCAAAGCATCCTGAAGTGACATATAACAATATTGACCACGACAACAGTATCATTAAAGAAAACAATATAATGCAATAAACAGAAGATAAAAAATATATAGTAAATCAGACCTTAGAAACATTGAGCCTTCCTGGATGCAACACATCAATGATAAATTGCTTCCTGGAGAGGAGACGGTTTGTCATGAACTTCCTAGTTCTGATAGTTACTGCCTTGTCCGCCATTGTCCTGTGACAAAAATCAAAGAACGAAAGGTAATTCAGATCGATTCACTGTAACACACGAACACTGATCATTTAACGTGCTTATACAGTGGAGAAAAGCGAATTAAAGCAAGAAATTACCGTTTCGTTTATGCAGATTTCCGTCGTGTGCCGCCGCCGCCGCTGCTCTTCAGAAGTCGGTGATGTGTTTCTGCTATGGAAGAGAAACAGGTTTTAAACCTAGGCTTTTATATTAAGAATTGCTTCTCGTGGGCTTTATTTGGGCTTAGGTTTATCCAGTCCAGAATGGTGGGCCTTTTAATATCCACCGAACAATACTATTTTGTTCGGCCCAATAGCCAATCAAACACGAACACTTCTCAAAAGCAGCCCAATACTTTCTGCCTAAAAGGAAACGGCTTTCAATTTTTCAAAATTAATCCAAATACTACTGTATATATATATACACACATATTTTTTTCTAATTTACATATTTCATTATAGAAATTATTTTATGACAAAACTCTTTTGATTTTAATTTCGAGTACTATTTCTAATTATAAAATATATATACATATATATGTATATAGCCAGCCATCACAATTAATTTACAGTAGCACACATTTGGTTTTTGGATTTCCAACAACATCATTAGTCATTACATATCTCCACCAAATATAGTTTTGAAATATTATTTAATGAGTGAGTGGTAAAAAGGAGATGGAGATTAAAAAGGGTAGCAAATTATGGTGGCTTAAATCATCCTTCTCTTCTTAATTAATCATAAAATAAAGCATTATATGGTGGCGTTTGAATGCATTATTTTTGACCTTATAGTTAGTTGATCATTATTATTATGGATTATAAAAATGTAGTTGGGTGAATTGTGTAGAAAATTTACTTCAAATCAATATCTAAATTCCACAATTTAGTAATGATTGATGATCATCAAGTGATATATAATAAGGTAAATCTTTCCTCATATTATTATTATTTGATTTATAAATCAGAGCGTCATATTATTTATATGTAAAAATGTGATAAAAATCGAGCATACATTTCCAATTTTATTTTGAGAATTTTAGTGTGATATTTTCTGAATGAATTGCCTATATTCAAGTAGAATGGGTATCAAAATTACTCGATCCGGACATTCACTTAGTAACAAACTAACATTAATCAGTGAATTGATTAAAATGAGACTATTTACAACATAAATGTTGCAAAAGTTATGAACTATCCCTGATTGGCGTTGTAACTTATAATATTATGCTTGTTCGAAAGTTTTTGTTGTGAGTTATTGAAATCAAAACTAATTTCATTCCAATAATTAATTCACTAATGAGTGAAGTTGATATAATAAAAAAACTAATCATTTAATCAAAAATAAAAAATGCTCAAAGGTTAAATTATACTACATTGGTCTTAAATGTTTCATATCCAGAGATAGTGAATATAATACATACTTTTTAGACCCGATGTAATATAAAAATTTTCACTAATTTAATGTTTAATATTTCAAATAACCAAGAATTGAATGAGCTCTTTATCTCTGATAAAAGTGACGCAGCGGATATGAAGAAGATAGAGAAGACATTGAAGACATTGTATTGTATTGATCGAGTAAAAAAGATTTCTGATATATGTTTACAATGAATATCCAAAGGGAATATTTATACCTACTAAGGTAAAACACGCTTTTCATATATACAAAAGCTAATAACAACTATAGGCTTAATACTCCCCCTCAAGTTGTTGGCTTATACAAATCAAAGACACACAACTTGCTAAGTAAAAATTCAAATTGTTGTCGTCCCAATGCTTTGGTAAATAAATCTGCGGGCTGTTCTTGACTGGGAATGTAGGAAGTAGTAATCATCTTATTTTGTATTTTCTCTCGTATAAAATGGCAGTCCACCTCGATATGTTTCGTCCTTTCGTGATAAACCGGGTTAGCCGCTATATGTAAAGCCGATTTACTGTCACAAAACAATGGCACGGGTTCTTGTTGTTGAATTCCCAAATCCTTTAGTAAACTGATCAACCAAACAATTTCACTAACAGTTGTAGCCATAGACCTGTACTCGGCTTCGGCTGATGAACGAGATATCACCTTTTGTTTCTTTGTTTTCCATGAAACCATAGAGTCACCAATCTTTATAGCAAAACCACTCAACGATCTTCTTGTCATTGGGCACGATGCCCAATCAGAATCGCAATACCCTCTCAATTTGAACTCTCCCCCTGAAGCCATCAATAACCCCAAGCCGGGTCTGCCTTTCAGATACCGTAGCACCCTGAACATTGCATCCATATGTGATCTTTTCGGTTGATGCATAAATTGACTCAAATTTTGAACGGAATAGCTGATGTCCGGCCTTGTCATGCACAGATAAATCAACTTGCCCACTATCTTTTGATAAAAAGAAATATTTTCAACCACTGGATCAGCCTCATTTGATTCCAAGCCTTTATCAAAATCAACAGATGTTAACTTGGTGTTCTGTTCCATAGGGGTATGTACAGGTCGGCAACCAATCATTCCTGCATCTGAAAGTAACTCAAGAATATATTTTCTTTGGTTTGAAAAAAATCCCTTGTTGAGATCTTACAACTTCAATGCCTAGAAAAAATTTTAAAACACCAAGATCCTTCATATAGAAAGTGTCTTGCAAATATTTCTTTAAATCATTAATCAAACAATCATTAGATCCAGTTATCAATATATCATCTACATAAACAAGTAAAATAACAATATCATCACCTTGAATCTTAGTAAAAAGAGAGTAATCATTCAAAGATTGCTTAAAACCAGCTTTGTGCATAGCATCAGTGAACTTTACATTCCACTGTCTACTTGCTTGTTTTAAGCCATAAAGGGATTTGAGCAACTTACACACTTTACCTGTACCTTGTTTATGATCCATATTAGTCCCAAAACCCAAGGGCATTTCCATGTACACTTCTTCTTCAAGGTCTCCCTGCAAGAAGGCATTAGTAACATCCATTTGATATAAAGGCCAAGATTTATGAGCAGCTAAGGCTATAACAGTTCTCACAGTCACTTGTTTTGCAACTGGTGAGAAGGTTTCTGTATAATCCAAACCTTCCTTTTGATTATAGCCTTTAGCCACTGGCTTTATGTCTTTCTATACTACCATCAGATTTGTATTTGATGGTGTATACCCATCTACAACCAATTGGCATCTTGTGTTTAGGCAAATTTACTACTGACCATGTCTTATTTAACACAAGTGCTTGTATTTCAGTTTCCATAGCTTTTCTCCATTTCTCATGTTTAACAGCTTCATGATAGGACTTAGGAATAACATGATCAATAGAAGATAAAAAGGAGACATAGGAAGGATTACATTTCTGATATGAAATATGATTAGAAATGGGATGTTTGGTAGAGCAAACCTGTGAAGAAACATAATCCTTTGACCAAAAAGGAGGATGGACTGTTCTGCCAGACCTCCTCAACCCATCATTAATAGGATTTTGGGTTGTCATGTCCTGAGTAACAGATGGTGTATCTGCAGAGGGTATAGCAGATTCTGCTGCTGACTCAGGTATTGTACCATCACTGTCTTGAGTACTTGCATAAGGCTCAATCAAATCATCATAATACTTTTGTTCATCAATGTGAGAAAAAATAGGAGAGCCTGATGAAGACAACTTAAAAGGGAAAACAGTCTCATGAAAAATTATATCTCTAGAAATCAAGAAAGAATTGTTTTCCAAATCTAAAAGTTTGTATCCCTTCTGATTAGTAGCATATCCCATTAAAACACATGTCTTAGACCTAGGTTGAAATTTGTCTGTTTGAGGTAAAACTTTAGCATAACATAAACACCCAAAAACTTTTAAATGAGATATATTAGGCTGCTGTCCAGTTAGCATAAAATAAGGTGTTTTCCCTCCTAATAAAGGTGTTGGGGTTCTGTTAATGATGTAGGTAGCTGTTAAAATGCATTCACCCCAAAATTTAATAGGAACACAAGACTGAAATTTAAGAGCCCTAGCCACATTTAAAATGTGTCTATGTTTTCTTTCAACCACCCCATTTTGTTGGGGTGTATAAGGGCAAGAACTTTGATGTAAAATGCCTAAGGAGTCAAAAAAGGTCCTACATTCATGTTTGAAAAAATCCCAGGCATTATCAGTTCTTATGCTCTTTATTTTGGCATTATGATGTTTTTGAATGAAGCAAAAAAACTGCTGAACAATAGGCAGAATATCAGACTTATACTGCATCAAAAAAGTCCGGGTGTTCCTCGAATAGTCATCAACAACAGTCAAAAAATACCTTTCATTATTGTAGGTAGGCTCTTTATATGGCCCCCAAATATCCAAATGTAACAATTCAAACACAGTATGTGTCACACTAGTCTTATCAGGAAAAACAGACCTAGCATGTTTAGCCATAGGGCATATACTACAAAGTTTATTATTCTTTCCAAGTTTAATACCTAATTCAGGCATAAAATCAAACCTGCTATATGACATGTGACCAAATCTTAAGTGCCAAAGGTTGGCTTTATCACTACTACAACTAATCATTTGTGCTGCAGCATTATTTGCATTCAAAGAATCTCTGTTCTGTGATGTAGGGGTCTCTAAGTAGTATAGGCCATTCCTATGTTTACCAATCCATTTTGTCTCTCCAGTCCATAGGTCCTGTATCAAACAGAAATGGGGATAGAAGCTAAGGTAATTATTCAAATCCCTGGTCAATTTAGATATGGACAGAAGATTATACCTAAAGTCTGGTACACACAACACATCCTCTAGAATTAAACCATTACAGAACTCAACTTTACCAATATGTGTTACTTGGCAACTACCTCCATTAGGTAAATTGACAAAAGTACTATGAACTTGCTCAACATTACTTAACAGGTTAAGATTGTAGGTCATATGTTTATTAGCTCCACTATCTAATATCCATGTATTAGCTAACCTATGGTCCATAGCAGTAGTAAAAGCAGAGATTGTACCTGCCATGTTGGCCACAGGATTATCAGTTTGAGAGCTCTGTGTATTGTTGTTAAGAAGTCCAAGTAGCTGATTATACTGTTGAGGTGTAAAAGTCAGGGATTGTTGCTGGAGTTGTCCAGGAGTTCCACAATAAGTCTGATTGGATGCTGATCCTTGTGTCTCAGTATCAGTTTGTGAGTGTCCTTGATTGGCATGGTAGGTTTGATTGGTATTTCCTCTGCCATTTGATCTGCCTCCTCTACCACCTTTATTATTTCTGCCTCCTCTGCCACCCCTCCAATTGGGAGGATAACCATGTATTTTGAAACAAGTATCCTTAGTGTGGCCAGTATAGTGACAGTGCTCACAGATGAGTCCTTCTTTCTTTTGTAAGGAGTGATTCTGTTGTGATGTGGATAGGAAAGCAGTGGGTGGTTCAGGTGTAGGGAGGTTAATACCCCTCTGTGTCTCTTCATTGCTTACAATGGAAAACACCTGACCATGACTGGGTATGGGAGACATCATAAGGATGTGAGACTTGGTGCTGCTGTAGCTTTCACTCAATCCCATTAAAAACTGCATAACCTTCAACTGATTACAAAAATCAGTATATTCCTTAGTGACAACCGTAGATGGTGATGGTACCAATGACTCATATTCGTCCCAGAGTTGCCTCAACTTTGAATAATAGGTGGTTACTGAATTGCTTCCTTGAGTGATTGTGTTGATTTCTCTGTAAAGAACGTACATCCTTGCTCCATTAATTTTGTCAAATCTTTCTTTCAAGTCACTCCACACAAGATAGGCCGAATCACAGTAGACCACTCCATGGATTAATTCCCTTGATAAAGAACGATTAATCCACGATTTTACAAGCGCATTGCATCGTTTCCATTGGGCGATCTGAAAATCATCATCATCTGGACATTTGCAAGACCCATCAATAAAACCTATCTTATTCTTTGCTTCTAAAGCCACAGTCATCTCCCGGCTCCATATTTTATAATTCTCACTTCCTTTGAGGACGTCGCTCACAAGATCAATATTGGGCGAATCAGAGGGATGTATGTAAAGAGGGCTATTCGGATCGATTGTATTCTTTGTAGCCATGATAAGGGGAAAACAAATCGGAAATTGGTGTGGAAATTGAAGGATGCATGAATGGATCGATCATATAAACATGGCAATGGCTCTGATGCCATGATAAAAGTGACGCAGCGGATATGAAGAAGATAGAGAAGACATTGAAGACATTGTATTGTATTGATCGAGTAAAAAAGATTTCTGATATATGTTTACAATGAATATCCAAAGGGAATATTTATACCTACTAAGGTAAAACACGCTTTTCATATATACAAAAGCTAATAACAACTATAGGCTTAATAATCTCCAATCATGCAGCTGGTAAAAAAATAAAACTACTAAAATGAACATCCAATTTAAGAAATTTTAATTTTTACTGCATAATTGAATTTACATATACATGATAATCAAAATTTTACCAAACCAAAAAGCTGAAAAAACCCATCATTATTCTCTCATTATCTGGGCAGCACAAACATTAATCTTTGATTTATTTATGCAAATTTTGCATCAGAATCAACCAGCAGTGTCCAAAGGGCATGCACATCTTCACAAGAACACGACTTTACATCTTCATACAGCACATATATTCCTCTGCCTATAAAACCAAATAAATCAAAATAAAAAAAATCAGATTAAATTCATTCAATAAGAGCATAAAAATTGCAGAAAAACCCATTAGAATAAAATAAAAAACGAAGACAGAAAAATGATGATGCAGAAATGCGATTCCAGGCAAAATGCAACCAAAACAAAAACACGATTTTAGTTTAAAAAAAATTACTTGTTCTTTTGGTTGTACGTAGGCTGCCCAAAAACTTCTTCAAAGGGGATAGAATAGAATGAAGCCACCCCATTACAATAAGAGTTGATTTTTTTTGTTTTTGCTCAAGTTAGGTGAAATTTGGAAAGAAATTATAAGGGTTGTAAGAATTTCATACTGTAGAATTTCCCCATATAAGTGAAAAAAAAATAATAATAATTTCATATGACTGTTTATTTAATGTACTTTAATTCACTAATTTTCAGGGACAAAATTTTGTAACAAAAACTTCTTTTTGTCATTTTGGTGTCAAGTCATTGTCAAATCAACAGAAAAATGAAATAAAATTAATTTTCCATCTTATAGGAGAAGGTAAGTTTTAGTCATATGTAGTCAATTGACAAATTTAATACTCCATCTATTGCTTAATTTGATTCATGCAAGTATATAATTTCAACAATGTAATATATTATATTATTTTCAAACAAGTAATACTCATTAGTTGAAGTCTGAAATATTTATGGATGTAATAATAAATGTAACGTATTTAAATTACAAATTATTTGAAATTTACATTTTAGGATCACTAGTCTATATATTGTCCAACAAGACTCTGTTTTTATCATTGACTATTTTGTTTTTTTAACTCAAATATGGGCAGTGGTTATATGGATAGCACTGCAAGCAAAGCTGGCCTTAGTATACACTATACAATAATTGACCAAAGGGTATTGATTTCCAAGTGGCTTATATTAGAAGTCTTTTAATTTTTTCCAAAGAAATAAATAAAATACAATTTGATATGGGTCGAACCGGAATGGTTCGTAAATGCTTCACGACCCATGAACGACATGGACTACGGACCATAATGGATTAGGGCTTACGTGGACTGAAATTGCAGCCTAAGTCCCTCAGACTGTGTTATTTGCATAACACTACAAGATCCGCGTGTTTCTATTGTACGGGTCAAGTACAACAGAGGACCCGACATATCAGAACCGTACATCAAGGACACGTGTACGACGTACTGCTGTACATGAGTATCGTCCGTACAAGGTGACATTCCTATAAATAGCCGCACTGTTCATTGGGAAAAGGGACGGTCAAAGAAAGATTAATTAGTTCTTACCCACTCTACTACCGAGTCATTAGGAAAACCTCGTACACACCTCAACTGACCTTAAGGTTGAGCTACACTTTGTGGCTCGGCTTGACCTAGCTCGTTTATTTCGACCTAGATCACAATTAATATTATTAAAGAAAACCAATCATATTTGGAAGATGTAACAACAATTTATATGTTATGCAACACATAGTGTAACATTCTCGATTATAATAACATAAATACGAAATTGGGTGCAAAATAGAGTATTCTGTATCATAATTTTATTATGTAATCACATAAAACGTGAGATTTATGTCAATAATCGTGATAGTGACCAACATAAAAGAGTTTGGAGAGCCATAAATTGACAATGGATATAATTTTGGATTAGGAAAACCTTCTATTTTGATTAAGTTTTGTGTGTGAATAAAAAACTTCATGCTAAGTCTAAATAGAAAAAAAATAACTTGTGTTAATTGAAGAAAACCAGAAAACTATGTGATGTTTGTGTAATAATCTGTGTGCTGTTGCTGTTTGTGAATTTGTTCAAAAATTATCAAAAACTTTATTCTTCCTCTTTTATTCAATTATAGCCAACAAGTGAAACAAATATCAAAGACCTAAAATGATGGTGACCAAGAGAATAACAAGTAGGGTTGTGTTACATTGCCCTTTATGGTAAAATTAAACTAAATTTGATATGTTCAAATCTTTTTACATTCATCATAGAGATATATTTTCTTCTTTATCAAATACCACATCTTGAAGTGTATTTCAAGATCAGCACATAGAATTTCTTTATCTTTTTAGAGTTTAAAATTATATTTGATTCGTGAATGATTTAAAACGAAAAATTCTTTTCATTTCAATTTGATTAAAACATTTATTATATTCACACGTTCTAAATCAATAGATACTGAAAAATCGATGATGTTTAAATGACTTAGTATATAGTATTTACCGTCCTCTTTTATGCCAAAAGGCCCTTTCCCCAAATTATTAAAATGGAATTCAACGAAGCCCAAAACTTTTCATGCAAGTAACTTTATTGGGCTTTATTTCAAGTCGACCCAAATATAATAATGGGCCCGATCCATCAAGCTCTTAAAGAACCCAATAACAAAACAAGGTCAGGCCCATTACAGTCTCACACAATTCAGCCCAATATAACTAACTCATACGGACAAATAAATATACACCATATAACACCGACTCCAAAACCAAACCCGTTTCGGACCCCTCTCAAATCCCCCAATGGCCAGACTTTCCTCCGCCGTAGAAATCCCTGACCGCAGCCGTACGGTGAGCCGCGGCCGATATTCCCCAGATTCTCGTAATAACCATCGGAGCAATCGCCGCCGTAGCCCGAGCCGCAGCCGCAGCCCGATCAGCCACGGCTATAACAGGTACCGCCGTTCTCCCGATTACTCATACCCTAGCCTCGATGATAACCGAAAATCCGTTGAAAGAAAGAAATCCAATCATGATAACGAACAGAAGCCCTACCTCGATCGCGATAATAGGAATGGACGGTATCCGGAGTCTGAATCCGATGAAGAGTTAAAAGGCTTAGGGTTTGAAGAGTACCGCACTCATAAGCGTCAGAAGTTTAGGAAAATGCTGAAAGTTAGCATTTGGAACTGCACACCTAGTCCCCCTAGGGATCCTAATGAGAAATCAGATGGAGAATTGGAGGATTATGTAGGTGTGGAAGATGAAAAACCTAATAAAGTGGGCAATGGAATCAAGTCGGATGCGAAAAATTTGACTGAGAGTGAATCTGATTCCGGGTCTGGGGATTCGGAGTCTGATTCGGATGATTCTCGGTCGAGAAAGAGGAGGAAGAGTAGGAAATCTAGTTCTAAGAGGAAGAGTAAAAGATCAAAATCGATTTCTGAGAGTGAGAGTGAATCAGAGGAGGAATCTGGCGATGATGATTCGGACAAAGATAGGAGGAGAAGTAAGAGGAGAAAGAGTGGTAAAAAGAGTAGTAGGAGAAGTAAGAGTAGTAAGAAAAGTAATAGGAAAAGGAGAAGTAGTAGAAAGAAGAGCTTATCAAGCGATAGCGATAGCGAGAGTGAAAGTGAGGATTCTGATATGAGCGATGGTACGAAGTCAAAGAAAAAGAATCGTGGATCATCTTCACGTAGCAAAAGAAGCAAGAAGAAGAGTAAGATAGAAACCGACAGTGAGATTTCAAATTCAGGCGACGATGTTCCTAATTTAGAACTTGCTGTAAAGGACGTTAAACAGAAAGAAGACGATGTCAAGATTGATGATGAAACGAACAGCGAATTACTCATGTTTAAGGAAATGATGGAGTTACGAAAAAAACCCACCATGGACGATGAACCAGTAGTTGGTCCAATGCCTCTGCCAAGAGCAGAAGGACATATCAGCTATGGTGGTGCACTTAGGCCTGGTGAAGGTGATGCTATTGCACAATACGTTCAACAAGGGAAACGTATCCCTCGTAGAGGTGAAGTGGGTCTTTCAGCTGATGAGATTTCGAGGTTCGAGAATCTTGGTTATGTGATGAGTGGTAGTAGGCATCAGAGGATGAATGCTATTCGTATAAGAAAAGAAAACCAGGTTTACAGTGCTGAGGATAAACGGGCCTTAGCAATGTTCAACTATGAGGAGAAGGCTAAGCGTGAGCAGAAGGTTATGGCTGATTTGCAGCGGTTGGTGCAGCGTCATATTGGGGAGGATACTGGTCCTTCTCACGATCCATTTGGTGGGGTGGTTGGTGATGCTGCTGAAGATTGATTCAGTGTACTTCGTTTAATGTACTGGTATTCTAGTTTATGCTTGTCATATTTTTGTTTCTACTTGGATTATATAAGTATATGCCTTGTTTCTCTTTGTCGAAATCGTGATTAACAGTGTGTTATTATGCATAATTGTGTTTATCTCTTGGATTTTGAGTGCTTTGAGTATGCTTTTGTGGAATTTATGCAGTTCTCAGTTTTGGAGATTTGTGTATATATATATGTAGGTTGAGCTTGTTATTGACATGGAGTTAAGATTTGTAAGAGGCATTTTCGCGATGTGGGTGTCTTTTGGATTCAATATAGGGATGACCTTTGGGCAAATTGTTTTGTGTTTCTGGTATGGTAATTGCTGATCCCCATGTTGGCTTGGTTGAGTAAAATTGGATCATTGACCACTAGAATTTGTATATAACTAGTAGGAATATACATACAGTTTATCACCTTTCTTGTACATTATAATTTGACTAAATCATGAGAATTTATTACTTTATTCTTTTTGTGCTCAATTTTGGGGAACAAATACAATGAATTGATAAAAGGTGGAGGCAAAAAAAATATGATTTTAAGCCTAACAAGCAAGGATGTTCTCTCTTGAATTTAGATCCAACATGCTATTCTTTTTGTTTGTTTCAATAATTTTATTGACTCTGTATAAGAACTCATTAAACGTAAAGGAAAATTCTTAAACAAAATTGAATTTTGAGTATTAAAGGGTACACAGGCTTGTGGTAAAAGATATTCAGTCATCATGCATGGACGTGCCATCTCAATAATTATTTTACTGTTTTCTTCCTTATATAATTTATATTTCTGTCTAAAATCTTTTTAAAGTTAAAACCATAAATCTAAGTTTATCTTTCTTACAAATATCTTTTATATATCCAGTTTCTATATAAGCGCAATGGGATAAATTAACTTATATTACTTTTGTTTATACATCTATAATCGGAAGTATTTGATTTTTCCATTTTTTTTAATTGAAATAAATTTTAACAGAATCCAAAAATAGCTAAAAAGTGGGCCTTTTTCTTACTGTATTTAAGCTCTATATAACTGGTCATCTCCACCAAATATTCAGGTGCCTATCTTTTTCATCAATTTTCTTTCTTGATCATTTTGCTCCATTTCTTATTGCCTTTTATGCATCTTTTCATAGACAATTTTTTCCTTTTTGCTTTCCTTTTTCTTCTTTTTCCTCAACAATTTCAAGAAGACTAAACTCACCATAAATCCATGATATCAAAATGAAGGATTTTCCTTCTTGTTTTGGTGAAAATGGTGTTCAAATAGCTGATTATTCATCATCAATCACAAACAAATCTGCAGCTCAAAATCTTGTAACATTTGTCTACAAGTACCAATCTCAATCCTTTTCAGGCTTCATCACAGTCACATGGATCAAGTATCTTATGGGCCAAGGACTTAGCATTGAGATAGAAAATCCAACAAAAGAATCCCTCTGCAAAGTTGTCATCAAAACATGGCTATTTTCCAAGAGAAAAGGGTTCAAAAACTTAGTATTAAACTCCACAACAATCGACATCCATTGGGATTTATCTTCTGCTAAATTCGGGCCGAGCCCTGAACCATTAGAAGGGTTCTATATAGCCATAGCCCTCAATCAAGAATTATCCTTATTTCTTGGGGATTTGGAGAATGAGTTTTACAAGAAGATTGATTCAACTTCAATCCCTTTTGTTTATAGAGCAATTCTTGTTGCTAAAAGAGTAAATATCTTTGGGAAGAGATTTTATAGCTCAAAAGCACAATTTTGTGATAAGGGAAAGTTACATGATATTAGAATTGAGTATACTTCTAAAGAAGGTTATGATAAGTTCATTGTGATCTATATAGATGACAAATTGGTAATACAAGTTATGAACCTTAAGTGGAATTTTAGGGGAAATGAGATTATTTTGGTTGATGGGATATCAATTGAAGTGTATTGGGATGTTCATAGTTGGCTTTTTGGAAGTTTTATTGATAATGCGATTTTCTTGTTTAGAAGACGTGTCCCGGGAGAAAAGGCGTGGGCTAATAGGTCCCTGGTCGATTCAAGTAAAGATTCATATTCACAAGTTCATGGTTTTTCATTGGTGTTATGTGCTTGGAGAAATGAATAGAAGATGTGCTGCTTGAGGGGTGTGTTGGTAATTTCAGATAAGTAATGTATTTGTTTGGTAGTTATATGATAAGTGAGGGGTCTGCATGTAATTATTTATCCATTATATATTCTGCAAAATTCAGAAAAAACTTTCCTCCCTTTATGAGTAGTGTTATATGATGCGAAGTTTGATCGAGTTTATTCAGCTGAAGTTATATAATAAAGCCTGTAACCACCACTTCAACAACAAGAAACTACTCCAAGAACTCCATTTGTCTCCAATGGCGGCCAAGGTTCTACTATCTCTCACCATCATCATCCTCTTCCCCATCTCCATCACCGCCGTCGCCACACCTCCAACGCCACCACCATCCCTTATCGCCACCATCCTCTCTACTCTCAACTTCCCTGACCTCGCCGCCGCTGCCGCCGCCGCCAATCTCACCACCCCCGCCACCATCTTCGCCCCAACCCCATCCTCCCTCCTCACGTGCCCCTCATGCTCCGTCCCCCGCCTCCTCCAAGAACACTCCCTCCCCGGCCTCTACCCTCTCCACTTCCTGCGCACATTAGCCTTCGGCACCAAAATCTCCACCCTCTTCCCCCAACGCTGCTTAACCGTCACTACCTCCACCCCCACCACCATTCCTACACCAACCAAAAAAGTATTCATCAACGGCGTACAAATCACCAAACCAGACCTCTTCAACAACGGCCTACTAATCGTCCATTCCATCCAAGGCTTCATCTCACACTTATCTCCACTCTCTTGCACCATTGAAGCAATGACCACTTTATCCTTCCCCCAACAACCGCCCCCAATAGCTGATTTCTTTATCACGCGCCTCATGCTAAAAGACGCCATGATGAAACTGCGCATAGGGGGGTACAGTGCGGCAGCTCTATCAATGCGGGTCAAATACTCAGACCTTTCGGATCTCAAGACCATGACGCTTTTTGCGATCGACGACGAATCAATGTTCAGAGACGGCGGTGGAGGACCGTCGTACGTGGCGGGGCTAGGGTTTCATATTGTCCCCAATAGGCTTTTGACGGCAGCTGAATTAATGAAGCTTCCAAGAGATACTGTTTTGCCAACAATGGAGCGCGGCCAGAGCTTGGTGGTGACGACGGCGGGAGGCGGAGGGCCGATGGCGCCGATGAGGATCAATTATGTGAAGATGAAGAGATTTGATTTGGTGTATAATGGGAGGATTGTGGTTCATGGACTGTACATGCCTTTTCGACGCTTGGGATTAGAAAGTTCTAGATTGGGGCCTTCGCATTATGAGCTCAATTGAATGCATGTGAGTAAATTTTACGTTTTGTTGTGTTAGATATTTTGTGTTACTCTTTGTGTTCCATTTCATTACTCTGCTCTTTAGCATGTTCAAGGTTCTAATATGTTTCAAATGATTGAAAAAAATAATATTCTGTCTTTGGTATCCTTAATTTTTATCTTTCTTCAAATTTCTACTAGTCGAACTAAAGTTTACGTGATTATTTAAAAAATAAGTGAACTATACTTGAATTCAAATTAAATTTTATTAGAACTAAAGTTTCTTTATTTCTATATTCTTGTTCGATAATCAAAGTTGTTATGGCAATTATTTTGTATTTCTAGAACCGCCCAATAAATGGATTAGGTCTTCAATATAAAATTGGCTCTATAATACTCTCCTCAGACAGCCAACAGCACAAATGAAAACACAAATACAAATTGCATTTCCTCAATGGCAGGATTTCTAATTCATACTAACCAAATTTGTGGTTCCAGAAAAGATGTCATGGCTTATAATGACCAACAACCCACAAAAGCAAACACCAAAACATTCAGGCCGTCGTTTGTTTGACAGAGAATAGAATCTAAAATGGGAATAAGATTTCTGGTAATATGATTACTAGAAATCTGATTTCATTAATAGTGTTTGCTTGTCTACAAAAAATTGGGTAAAGGATATATATATTTTTTCTTTTTTTATATTTGGTTCAAACACATATAATAAAGAATGAAACTTAAAATTAAAGATTTTGACTTAAATACCCTTATTTTAAACTATATTTATATAATTTAATTATAAATTTTCAACCATAGTGGAATATTTGATATTATATATATACATAAGTGTATATATATATTTAATTTGGTTAAATAATGAAAAATAAATAAGATATCAATTTGGTTCAATTGCATTATCCTCTTTTAGAAAAATGATAATTAAATTGAACATGCTTATTTTTTATTTACATATTATTCCACTTCTAAAAAAAATTACATATATGCATTTTTCATGTACCAATGCATTGATAATTATTTTAAGTCGAAAACATATTATTGTTAATAAATAAAATATATTAATCATATGTGACCAACAACCATTTCAAAAGTACTTTCACAAAATCAACATAGCAATTTTTCAATTTCATTCAATAAATAAATATCAACTAAAATGAAATTATGATCTATTTTGACAATGAAAATATTCTAAATAAATTAAAAATACGAAACTATTTCTTCATAAATAATAACTTAAATGAAATGAAAAAATAAATAACTATTTTGTTGATTTTGTATTATATTTGATATAGGGGTAGAAATGGCATTAAAGTAGTGCATTTATGATTACCTTGATATGGTAATCACATTACCTCCATAAAACAATGTATTGTAATTCCCTTATTTGAGATGCTAATTCTCATATTTTGGGAATTAGATTGCATTCCATAATATCAAATAAAAAATGCCAAACAAGGTTATTTGATTTTTGGGAATCATATTCCCTATTTTGATTTCATTCCCTTGACAAACAAACGGACCCCCAGTGACCTGAATTGCCATTGCTAAGTGCTAACCATGTCCAAAAGTTGCAATACAATATTTCTCTTCACAGATTTGAATACAATAAGTACTGTGATTCCCCATCTTATTATCCCATAATAACTAAACCGACTCGTGCCATTGAACTAAGGCTGATAAAATGAACGAATCTGATCCTCCACTGAAAACCCTGCTCTCAGTGCTCGACTGGCAGTATGTTGCCTCATAGCTTAAACTCGGGTCTGCTGTAACTTTAGAATGACCAGAAATATAATATATATCATAAGCAATCATATATATATGTGTCTTTGTGAGAAGGGATGAAATTCAAAGGGTTCATTTTAACCTCTTAAGATGGAAATTCTCCAATCAGAAATGCTACCACCATTTTTCAGCAATTTTAAACACTGTATGGTGTATACAGCTAACTTTCTTACCAATTTTGGTGATTTAGAAATATTTATGTAAAATATTAAATTCTATAACGGATCAGTGGGATTGTTCAGATCAATACCGGTAATATTACGCTGGCACCTGATCCAACTCAGACTTTTATATAACATCCCTCTACAAGTAATCCACCTCATCTGAACTTTCTTCAAGAACAGGGTGACTGGAGCTCGGGTTGTCCTCGTTACCACTACTTTGATCACTATTATAACTGCTCTCTGATAAACTAGTAAAGCCATCAGATGTATGACTGCTTGGCAATGAGAGTGAATTGGTGTCACTATCACTGCCGGTAACTGGCTCTTCTACAAAACTGAAAATCAGAGACAAGAATCCCTAAACGATTTAAAAATGAAAATCCTCGCATTCCAAATTCGTTCACATATTAACAATAAAAGAAATTAGATACCTTCCTTCAGCAGGAAAATCTGCAAGCACGCACAAATTAGGCCTTTCTTCCAATAACTCACTTAAAGACATGAAACTGCAAAATTGTTGCACTGAAGTTGTTAGAATGGAGAGGACATGACAGGTGCAAGTGTTAACATCAGAAGGCCGAAATCAAATACCTTGGGGTGTAACATCTGCGATACCAGTCCCCATCAGATGCCAGCCCCTCCCGATTGGATATGTCCTGTTAACAGGTCAATAAGAATTACCATGGACAGCCCAAATAAAGGGATGAAAAATTATAAATTGCCAAAAACACAGAAGAGAAAGGATGGAAGATAGACGGGAGAGACTCACAAGGTGCCTAAGATGCTTGAAGCGTCCCGCAAGAATTGCTGAAAACAGTCGTGAAACTTCTGCCTGGATGACACATCTCGTAGTCAGTTTAAGAACTCCAGTTCTTTTACATTGATCTTATTTAAGAAATTTAAATTATTAATATACATATACATGTATATATATATATATGTAGAAGGGGTGAGGGGCACAAATTTGTCCTTACTTCTCTCAAGTGCATACAATCCCGTAAAATCAAAACCTCCAGCAAGCTTCCACCTGCAGTGCCACCAAGATTCCTAGAAACAGGATGAAGGAAAACACCAATGAAGACAGCAAGACGTACATGAATTATTGTTGCACATTTAGAAACACACAGTGCATACCTAAGAAAGTCACCAGTAATCGAGTAAGACGTTGAAAAATCAGCATAATTCAATTTGCGAAAACCCTGCATTGACATCATATATTCTTAATGTCCTAACAAAATATACACAACATCTCATACAAAAATGAGAGGAACGGAAAAGAGAGAAACAATAACTTGAGCAAATGGTAATAGATCTTCCAGTACACGCAAGCATACCTTGAGAAGTATACGAACTTTAATGTCATGCAATTTAAATCCTCTGAGTGCCAATGAGGATAATTGTGGACAATTAGTCACTAGATCATTGCATGTTGGTAACTTTAAACTATCATCTCTACCTGAACAGATAAAGAAATAGATGAGCAAAATTTCCTTTTTAGGGATGAAAAGGAAACAAGACTGGATCCAAATGAACCTGTTTTTGATGATTCAAAAAATAGACGCTCTATTAGAGGGCAAGATCTGCTCACGGACTCGAGTGTCTGCCGAAGTTCCACATGACTGTTACAAGCAAAATGAGTTCTCACATCAAAGTAGCAAAGACATGTGGAGGTCTGATAAGTAAACATTAATGATGCTGTAAAAGAGGTCATGGAAGCATCTTCACACCACCATATATAGAATCTAATCACAAGAATGTAAGGTCTGGTAAAACAAAACGATTGATCCGTTGCTCTCATTTATATGGATATCAATATCCCGCAGTGTTTACCGGGTGATCAACAGAACTATCAAAAAGAAAAATGGTACTCTGTAAAATCTAGGCAATTGGAGTCCTAAGGAGCATATTAAGCCGAAAAAGTAATACTCTACTCCACTCACGAATCCAGTTGACACAGACGATCAAAGTCAAACTTATTCAACTAACAGAATACATAAAAACATGCAGAAATAATAAGAAAATAGAAATGAAGCAAACAATAAGCTGTCATACTCACAGGCCAACAACTTCAAGATCAAGCAAAGAGGGGCAAGCTGCTAGCGCAGCTCCAAATGCTGTATTGTCCATTCTTTCAATATTGTAAAGGTGTAACGTTTTCAAAATAGCCCTAAAGACGGAGAAAGACGAGAGAGGTGAGAACGAATTATAGACACACATGCACGAAAAAGAAACTCATTTTGGAAACAAGAAATTCTACCCAAGAACCAAAGTGAATTACCCTAGAGCGCCACCATCAGCAGTTAATGGAGCCAAGCAAGATCTAGTGAGTATAAATGACTCTTTCCCTTGCCTAGATCTCTTATCATTCCACGAAAAGCCTGATGTATCTGAGGAATTCCTCATAGAATAAACCAGAGGTTGAGAAGAACCGAGTGATGCAACAAGGGGACCGGCCACAACCCCAAGCTTTAGGGACCTGCAAATAGTTCCCTAATCAAATAACATTACAAAATGGGGCAGCAATTTTCTTGTTCACGCAAGACAATCAGTCCAATTTTTTCACAAAGATGCAGATTGTATAAAGTTACAATAAAGTTAAGCCAACAGATCATACCGCAAAACTTTTCCAGCTCGTTGAATCATGGTCGATACAACCACATTGTTGACCTTTGGGACTACTGTAGTCAAATCAATTTTGGAATAGCAAAGAGGGTCTGCAGAACACTTGTGGAAAAAAGAACATGCTGCCGCTGCATAACATACACTTTGCGTATCGAGCAAAGAGAAGACCTGAACAGAACAAAAACATATCAAATAAAGAACTCAAACAAACGAATGATGATCTAGTCTGCGAATTTGCCACACTGCTTTTACCTGGATGACACAGCTACACATGATTCATACCCATGAAAATAGGAACAAATAGTAAGATAACTCAGCTAATAGATCAACACTATTATAAGTATAAATCTTCAGAAATTATAGTATTCTTTTCTTTTCTATGAGAACAGTAGATTCAAGCTGCAAGCACTCTTAGCATCTTTGAAATTCAATTAAAAGGATCAAAGATGCATACCATGCCAAAAGAAAAAATATACCACGAGATTCAAAGATACATTGCTCTAGAAAAATACTTTGCTAATAAGCAGAAGCATCGAATCCTTACAACAACTTAAACATCAACAGATCTTAGCTCAGAACACGTACATTATGTTACATTACCAGTATATTAAAACCACAAAATTTAGCTAAAGCAATTAGACAATAAACAAATAATCCGTCCAATATCGGAAATAATTGACATTCCACCTCTAAAGTCTAAATAGCTTTATATCAGGCACTACGTCACAAGATTTCAACAAACAAAAATACACTTAAAATAGATTTGACATTTATCAACAAGTTCCAGAGTACCTTGATAGTGAGATCGGACGGTAGAGCCCAAACGACGCCGTTGTGCACGGAAGCGCGCCTCCTGGCGGATCGCTTGGCAGCTTCGGTGAGAGCCGAGCCTAGCCGGAGCGCGCGCTCGATTAGGTCCTTTTTATCGGAATCGCAAGGCCTGGAATCGAGTATGCGATCGAAGGACAAATCGAGAGCAATCTCAGACGAATCGGAAAGTTGGAGAAATGATTCCAAGAGCGCGTCCAACGGATTCGCGTTCATAGTTCGATTCGATTCGAGGAAAGGTGAGCAGCAAGGGCGCTTGAGCTTCGGCTTGACGGCAGGGCAATGGAGGAGAAGACTGGTATCCATCGAAACGCCGGTGGATTTCTGCGATTGCGATTCAGTGATTGTGATTCCTTTCCCCTATTTTTTTTTTGTTTTTTAATTTCTATTTTGATATTTTGAGGTGGGGAGTGAGAAGAGATAGTGACACGTGGAAAAGCTTACGTCACCGTTTTGGACTTATAATCTGTTATTTTAATATTTAATTTAATTTCGGGTCTTTTTCCGCATTCCGTATTTCCTAATTCTAAATCCATAAATAAAGAAGGAAAGAAAGAATCGTGACAGTAACGGCCGAGAGATGACGACGATTAGAAGGTTTTGCTGCAACGATCTCCTCCGATTAGCATCTATGAATCTCGACCCTCTCACAGTAACAGTAAGTTTATCTTTCGAGTTATGATGATTTTTGAGTTTGATCAATCATGTCTGTGAATGATTTCTTGATTTAACTATTATTACAGTTCAGTATGAAGTTATATATGAAATATTTGGCGCAGTGGCCACATTATTTCCATGTGGCTGAAGCTCCTGGGAATCAAATCATGGGATACAGTGAGTTTCCTCTATAGTTCTCATATTGTATGCATTTTTTGTGGTTACGTTTAATTACTGATAAATTATAGTAAGAGCAATGTCATTCTGTTTCTTGATATAGTTTACTGTTTTCTTGCTTAGTTTATAGTTCAAATTAGACGTGGAAGTTTATGAGATGTGAATAACTATAAGGATACTGGAAAAAAAGTGTTACTCATGAAGCTTCTCGAATATGCCAATATGAGTGCGCATTAATGTCGAAAACTAAGGCTATTTCATTTTATACTGGTCCTATCATTATCATTGTGGTTTTCTTGAGTAACTGATTTACATGTTTACAGTTATGGGGAAGGTTGAAGGAGAGGGAGAGTTGTGGCATGGTCATGTGAGTGTACTAGCATTAGCTCCTGAATATGGCATGCAAGAACTGGGCAAGCAACTGATGAATCTACTGGAGGAGATCATGGATAAAATGTAAGGACACAGAGTTTTGATGCCTACCTTCTTAGGCTTATTTTTTGAAGTGACTAAAGATCTAGTTCATTTCTGGGTTAGCTGTGTTCTTTTGTCCAACTTTAGCTTTTCAGGATTCCTTTCATGAAGTTATTTCCTGATTTATTTTCCCTTTTCCCGTTCTTTTATTGTTTTTCTTACTTCTTATTCTCAGTTCTGGGGGTTTCCTGTTTAGATTAAAACTTCCTTTTGAATTAATTTTCCAAGCATTTTGGCCTGTTTCTCTGTTTTTCCTCCTTAGACTCTGTAGAGTTTGGATACATAGTCGAAATTGAGACTAAAATAGGGTTTGAATGTCGTAGAATTAACATTGAAAATGGCCTATAAGCTGGAGCCTGGTTGTTACTTGAGCCTTGAGCTTTATTATGATACATTGCTTTTACTATACTTTCATTAATCTCTCAGCTGCAATTTATCCATGCAAAATAGGTTGAAGTTAACTTTATTTTTGTAGTGACAAGGCTTTCTTTGTGGAGCTTTTTGTGAGATGTTCAAATATATCTACCATCAAGGTGTATGAGGAGGTATTGAAATCAATTAATTGCTACGTTTGCTTTTCTCGGAGTTTATGCTTAAAATAATACCATCAGCTGCTATGCTCATATTCTTTTTGCCCCTTGTTTTTCAGTTTGGCTATGTAGTTTATAGACGCGTACTACCATATTACTCTGGAGACGATGATGGATTTGGTGAGTTTCTGTAAATGCCTTTAGGGTGTGTTTGGATTGAAGGAATTTCATATTCGTCAACAAATCCATGAAGTTCCTTTGGAAGGTTACAAGTTATAATGGATTTCAAATCACTCGACATTCATTTTGAGCTATTTTCTCCTGGATTTCAAATGACTCCATTTTAGGCGTCATTTCAAATCCTCCCTCCAAATTTTAATGTTGTCATTTTAGGTGGATTCCAAATCCAAATCACTCAATCCAAACACACTATTAGGCAAGTTTTTTGTTTTGGGCCAGGATTGTTAGTTATTTGAACTGTATCTTCTCTTGTTCTGTTTTTCATTTTCAGAAATGAGGAAAGCATTATCAAGGGACAAGGAAAAGAAGTCTATCATTCCTTTCAACCAACCAGTTACTCCTGATGAACTGGAATCTGATTAGGTATGATTTCTCAATCAGTCAAAATGTATGTTTATCAGGGCTTCTAAGTAATTTAAGAATTTATTCAAATCATTTAATTATAATTATTGAGTCTACAACATTACACTGTGTTTTTTTTTTTTTTTTCGTTGATACCCATTTCCCTTCTTCGTTTTCACGATTTGTGTGATGCTGATTCACAGGTTTCTCCTTTCACCATCGCTATCTCATTTTCGTCACAATCAGAAAGCCAACTTCTTGTGTCCATTTAATGTGACATTATTCTTTTAAACATTTTTTGACTTGTGGGAAGTGCAATTTTTTCCCAAATAGAACATGTACAGTATTACAATGAGTTGTTAGATAATTTTCATAGCCTTTCATGCTAGAGTATCTGTTAAGATGGAATGAATTTTGAGCATCTTATTAAGTACTTGTGAATCAGTAATTTTTAGTATATTGAGCTTTCATAAAAAAAATACTTAGACATGATTTTACAGTATTTGAAAGGCCAAACTCAAGTTCACATCAAAACAAGAAATGAAAAATAACAATTTCTACGTTTTTGTGTGCATTTGATTAATAGGAGATATATCCAATAGAAGATGTTTGTATATAACAAGTATGATAAAACATACACATCCTCTAATTTTTATCCACATCCTCTAATTTCTAACACTATATGAACAATTTATTATATATATGTAGATAAGTTTGAGTAGCGTGGGTCGAGAAGGTTTGGCCAACCTAGCGCCAAAAGCTGCGCCAATTCTGGCCAGTTCTTTTAATTTTTTTTTTTGATTTTTGTAGAGTTTGCAGTTTAGTCCTGAGCTTTAGCTTGATTTTTATTTTAGTTCGTTTTAAATTTATAAAGTTTGAATTGTTTTTAGTTTAGCCCCAAATAGTTTAATTAGTTATAATTATATCCTATTAATTATAATTTATTCAATTATGTATTAATTTAAGTTTATTATTAAATTATAAATAAAATATTTTATACTCTAACTTATATAAAATGTATATTGTATTATTAATTTGTTTGAATTGCTTTGAGTTTAGCCCAAAAAATATAATTTGTTATAAATAAATCATATAAATTATATTTAATTTATTAATTAAATAACATATATAATTGTTAATTAAAATTTTAAAATATCGAAACGCAATTAATATAATTTTTAATTATTTGATAGTATTTTTTTATTTTTGTAAATATTTTAACAAAGTACATATTTTTGGGTGAAAAAGTATAATACGTAAAAGTTTTGGGCTTTGTTTGTGATAGAGTGTAATATTATAAAAAAGATGGAAAAATAGAATATTATATAAGATTACTTTTTGGTGCACTGAATAGTGTTTTGGGTTGGAGTGAATTTACTGTAGCTGCACCAAATTTGTGCAAAATGTCAAAATGGGTTGGAGATGGCTTAATAATTTAGGTTCATGTATGTATGGAATACAATATGTAAATGACACAAAATTACTATATAAAATTTGAATTGAGCATTTATCATTTGATTACTATATTTTGATACTTTGAGGTGGGAACTGGGAAGTAGGGATGGAAATAGGCCGAGCCGAGCCGGGCTTTGTAAGGCCTAAGCCTGGCCTACTTTAAAAATGCTAGGCCTGAGCCTGGCCTATTACCCGTCATAGGCTTATTTTTAAGGTCTGGCCTGGCCTTTTTTAAAGGCCTGATAAGGCCTGAAAGCCTATTTAAAAGCTTATTTTACATAAAGGCCTATGACACCAACTAACCTATTTTCCATAAAGCCTATGCCAAATATTATGAAGTCTGAGTGTATAAAAAAATTAACAATGTGAAGATTAACAATAATCGAAGAGATACAAATTGCATGTTTAGGAGTCAAATATTTGTCCAAACTCAAAATTAAACACCCAAAATTATACTCAAAATTAATAAAAAGGCCAGCCTGACGGGCCTAATAGGCTTTTTTGTAAGCCTAAGCCTGGCCTATTTAACTAAATAGGCTTTATAAAAAGTTTGAGCCCGGCCTTTTTATTAAACGAGCTAGGCCGAGCTAGGCCTTAAATAGGCCGAGCCGTAGGCCCCTGTCGGGCGGCCTGGCCTATTCCCACCCCTACTGGGAAGTGAGAAGAGATAGTGACACGTGGGAATAGCTTACGTCACCGTTTTGGACTTATAATCCGTTATTTTAATATTTTAATTTAATTTCGGGTCTTTTTCCGTATACCGTATTTCCTAATTCAAAATACGTAAATAAAAAAAAGGAAAGAAAGAATCGTGAGAGTAACGGCCGAGAGATGACGACGATTAGAAGGTTTTGCTGTAACGATCTCCTCCGATTTGCATCTGTGAATCTCGACCATCTCACAGTAACAGTAAGTTTATCTTTCGAGTTATGATGATTTTTGAGTTTGATCAATCATGTCTGTGAACGATTTCTTGTGTTATGATTATTACAGTACAATATGATGTTCTATATGACGAATTTGGCGCAGTGGCCACATTATTTCCATGTGGCTGAAGCTCCTGGGACTCAAATCATGGGATACAGTGAGTTTCCTCGATAGTTCTCATATTGTATGCATTTTTTGTGGTTACGTTTAATTACTGATAAATATTAGTAAGAGCAATGTCATTCTGTAATGAACCGGGCTCTTCATTTAGGTTGTTCATGGAATAATAATCCATAATATATATATTATATAATAATATATAAGATAACGAGAATTTAAGAGGGGATTGAGAAAAGAAATTGAGAAATTAGGGTTGGGAAGAAGAAGAACACGATGAGTGTGAAGATGAGAAAATAGACTTAATTGATTAATTGCTTAACCTACCCAATACATTCATTCTCCTTATATACTTCACTAAAGCTAACATAAAAGATAAATGAAAATAGCTAAATTAAATGACAACTTTAACTAATTTTGACAACTCTTTTTCTCTTTCCAATTTTCCACCATTAGTCTTGTTAAAATCCCGAAAATACCCTTTCTCATAATTCCGGGTCATGACATTTCTCCCTTCTATTTGAGATCGTTGTCCCCAAGGATCTAAGTTCAAATATTTGCAGGTATAACCAGCTGCCCAACACCAAGTGAGGATAGAACCGTTTTAATTGCAGTTAAAAGTCGACTGCACATCCCTTGACGACAATACATGAATCGAGTTCCGATAAACGGCACCTCTGCTAATTGACCCCCATGAATTCTTATAGATGCTACAGAAGCAACCTCATCACCCTCCTCTAAGATAATGGTAAAAAACCCATCATAGTTCAACAGTCTAATATTTGAGCCACAGTTGTAGACAACATTGTGAATCATATTGGTCCCACTTTGCTTATCAATAATAGGTTCAAAGCATTCATTCATAACATCGAAAGCAACAGCTAGCTTGGAATTGCTTTCTGACTTCGAGGAGTCACCATTAACTGATGCATCACTATTAACAACACGATGTTGAAGAAGAGTATAAGAAAATCCTTCTGCTAGTTCGTATATATCCCCAAGAACCTGTAACTGCTCAAAAATCCTTAGGCATTCCTTTCCACAATAGGGTGGATTTTCATCATCAAAATCATCAGGAATAGTCTCTTTAATGCAATGTGCATGAAATTTTTCTTCACACAAACAACATGTGAATAATAGTTCCGATAATAATTCGTTATCATCATCTGTTGTTGAGGTACTTTCACAAGCCATTCCGCAGAATTTGCATGAACAGTAAACGCAATACCAATCCCCATAAGGAATTTCAATACTTAGTTTACGAACCAACAGTGTCCGTCGTTTGCCTCGAGCAGATTTACCTTTGCACGACTCTTTTTTGGTAATTCTTTTTTTAGTTCGTGCTGCATTACTCTTTTTACCAGCCTTTTTACCTTTCTCAGTGACTCTGAATAGCATGCTTAGTGTCTCGGCCGGTATAGAACTAAATGCTGAAATTTCTATGTCTTCTGCTTTTCCCTCTTCAATCCTCTCTTTAAACTTTTTATAAGCCAATGTAACCGACCAATAACCTCTTCCCTCACGGTCAACATAAACGGCATCTTGATAATCTTTGGATACCCTCTGCCCATATTCAATAGTCCACCCAGCCTTCGTAAGCATATCAACTATTCGATCCCTCAATAACTGCTTCTTGAATCTGACAGCGGAACCATACTTCTTCGGTTCACATACATTATTATTATTCTCTTTCTTCACATCCATTTCCGGCGAACGAGGTTCCGCCGGTATAAACCTTTTAATTTTCCATTGTTTGAATCCTCTGAAAAACGTAACATCCATCTTATTACTATCAACTTCATTCAACTCATTGAATTCTATCCTCACCATCTTATCAAACATCTTATTGGCCCTGTTTTCCTTCACAATCATTTCAGCCAACACCATGTGATTAACTTCTATCTCACTTGGTGCACCAAAATTCTGAACAAATACTTCATCAATCAAATGAACTTCACTAATAATTCTACCAAGCATTTTCTCAAATAGACATGATTCATCGATTTGTTCCACTTCTTTCCCAGAATTTACTTCATTTAGAGCAAATTTCTGAAATATCATAGCTACAAAATCATCCCAGGTTGGTGTATCCATCTCCTCCAAATACTTCCTAAACCATATTTTTGCATCTCCCTTGAAATAAATATAAGCTAAATCAACTTTCTTATCTTCCGGAATTGTAGATAATACCTGAAAGTATTGATCACAACTCTCGATCCACGATCGAGGGTCCTCACCATTGAAGCATGGAAACTCTAGTTTGGTCCATGGTTTGCAGCCGAAAAATGGTCCTGTTTTATCTGGGCTTCCCAAATTACTTATTGTATTTCCTGGATGTGAAGCCGATCCCTTCCCCATATTTCCCATAGGTGGAGGTTCTCCCAATATTGATTTACCCCTATTCATGACTTGGATTTGATAAACTATAATCTGAAGCTGTTGTTGCATAGCTTCTAAAGCTGTATGCAACCCCTTTTGAGATTGGGCAATCTCATCAATTCTGTTGTGGGTTCTCCTTTCTCCAGCTTCTCTCATAGCCTTTTCTTCGATTATCATCATTTCAGTCCTTTTGCACGCCTCAATTAATTCTCTGTTTTTGGCTCCTTCCGCCACCGCTCCGAGGAACGATGGCTCTGATACCAAATGTAATGAACCGGGCTCTTCATTTAGGTTGTTCATGGAATAATAATCCATAATATATATATTATATAATAATATATAAGATAACGAGAATTTAAGAGGGGATTGAGAAAAGAAATTGAGAAATTAGGGTTGGGAAGAAGAAGAACACGATGAGTGTGAAGATGAGAAAATAGACTTAATTGATTAATTGCTTAACCTACCCAATACATTCATTCTCCTTATATACTTCACTAAAGCTAACATAAAAGATAAATGAAAATAGCTAAATTAAATGACAACTTTAACTAATTTTGACAACTCTTTTTCTCTTTTCAATTTTCCACCATTAGTCTTGTTAAAATCCCGAAAATACCCTTTCTCATAATTCCGGGTCATGACACATTCTGTTTCTTGATATAGTTTACTGTTTTCTTGCTTAATTTATAGTTCAAATTAGACGTGGAAGTTTATGAGATGTGAATAACTATAAGGATACAGGAAAAAAGGTGTTACCCATGAAGCTTCTTGAATATGTCAATATGGGTGAGCATTAATGTCGAAAACTAAGGCTATTTTTGGTTGTTGGATTCAATTTGTTGTACTTTGTGCTTTACTTTTTCATCGTTCTCTATCCTTTTTTTTTCTTTTCCCTTGCAAAATCCACGAACCAAACTGAGCCTAAATGTCAAAGAAGAATTGCGATGTCTGTAATTTTATACTGGTCCTATCATTATCATTGTAGTTCTTTTTGGTTTTCTTGAGTAACTGATTTACATGTTTACAGTTATGGGGAAGGTTGAAGGAGAAGGAGAGTCGTGGCATGGTCATGTCACTGCACTAGATCTAGCTCCTGAATATCGCGTGCAAGAACTGGCTCAGAAACTGGTGAATCTACTGGAGGAGATCAGCGATAAAATGTAAGGACACAGAGATTTGATGCCTACCTTCTTAGGCTTATTTTTTGAAGTGACTAAAAATTACTGAGGATTTGACAATGCCATGGTGAAGAAAATTGTGATTTCAGTGAAAGATCTAGTTCATTTCTGGGTTAGCTATGTTCTTTTGTCCAACTTTAACTTTCCAGGATTCCTTTCATGAAGTTATTTCCTGATTTATTTTCCCTTTTCCCATTCTTTTATTGTTTATCTTAGTTCTTATTCTCAGTTCTGGGGAAAATGTAGTTTCCTGTTTAGATTAAAACTTCCTTTTGAATTAATTTTCCAAGCATTTTGGCCTGTTTCTCTTGTTTGGTTTACCAGTTGTTATACATGTTGCATGATTGGAGTGTGGATACATTGTCGAAATTGAGACTAAACTAGAGTTTGAATGTCGTAGAATTAATGTTGAAAATGGCCTATAAGTTTCTACCCTGTTATTGTAAGCTTGAGCCTGGTTGTTACTTGAGCCTTGAACTTTATTATGATAAGTTGTCAGGATACATTGCTTTTACTATGCTTCCATTAATCTCTCAGCTGCAAATACTTATTATTAAATCACATGGCAATTTATTCATGCAAAATAGGTGTAGTGAAGTTCTTTCTATACATGAGTGTTTCCTTTTGTTACGAGTGGCTGGGTTGAAGTTAACTTCATTTTTGTAGTGACAAGGCTTTCTTTGTGGACCTTTTTGTGAGAGCTTCAAGTATATCTTCCATCAAGGGGTATGAGGAGGTATTGAAATCATTAATTGCTACGTTTGCTTTTCTCGGAGTTTGTGCTTAAAATAATACCATCGGAGTTTTTGCCCTTGTTTTTCAGTTTGGCTATGTAGCTTATAGACGCGTACTACCACATTACTCTGGGGAGGAGGATAGATTGGGTGAGTTTCTGTAAATGACTTTAGGGTGTGTTTGGATTCAAGGATTTGAAATCTATCGTCAACAAATCCATGAAGTTCGTTTGGATGTATCCAAGTTATAATTGATTTCAAATCACTCGACATTCAATTTGAGCTATTTTCTCTATAACTACGGTGGATTTCAAATGAATCTATTTCAGGTGTCATTTCAAATCCTCCCTCCAAATCCCTCCAAATTTTAATGGTGTCATTTTAGGTGGATTCCAAATCCAAACACACTATTAGGCAAGTTTTTTGTTTTGGGCCAGGATTGTTAGTTATTTGAACTGTATCTTCTCTTGTTCTGTTTTTCATTTTCAGAAATGAGGAAAGCATTATCAAGGGACAAGGAAAAGAAGTCTATCATTCCTTTCCAACAACCAGTTACTCCTGATGAACCGGAATCTGATTAGGTATGATTTCTCAATCAGTCAAAATGTATGTTTATCAGGGCTTCTAAGTAATTTAAGAATTTATTCAAACCATTTAATTATAATTATTGAGTCTACAACATTACACTGTTTTTTTTTTTTTTTTTTTTTTTTTGTCGTTGATACCCATTTCCCTTCTTCGTTTTCACGATTTGTGTGATGCTGATTCACAGGTTTCTCCTTTCACCATCGCTATCTCATTTTCGTCTCAATCAGAAAGCCAACTTCTTGTGGCCATGTAATGTGACATTATTCTTTTAAACATTTTTTGACTTGTGGGAAGTGCAATTTTTTTCCCAAATAGAACATGTACAGTATTACAATGAGGAGTTAGATAATTTTCATAGCCTTTCATGCTAGAGTATCTGTTAAGATGGAATGAATTTTGAGCATCTTATTAAGTACTTGGGAATCAGTAGTTTTTAGTATATTGAGCTTTCATAAAAAATACTTAGACATGATTTTACAGTATTTGAAAGGCCAAACTCAAGTTCACATCAAAACAAGAAATGAAAAATGACAATTTCTACGTTTTTGTGTGCATTTGATTAATAGGAGATATATCCAATAGAAGATGTTTGTATATAACAAGTATGATAAAACATACACATCCTCTAATTTTTATCCACATCCTCTCATTTTTAACACTATATCAACAATTTATTATATATATGTAGATAAGTGTGAGTAGCGTGGGTGGAGAAGGTTTGGCCAACCCAGCGCCAAAAGCTGCGCCAAAATTGACGCAGCACTGTAGCTGCGCCAATTCTGGCCAGCTCTTTTAATTTTTTTTTAATGATTTTTGTAGGGTTTGCAGTTTAGTCCCTGAGCTTTAGCTTGATTTTTTATTTTAGTCCGTTTTAAATTTATAAAATTTGAATTGTTTTTAGTTTAGCCCCAAATAGTTTAATTAGTTATAATTATATCCTATTAATTATAATCTATTCAATTATGCATTAATTTAAGTTTATTATTAAATTATAAATAAAATATTTTATACTCTTAACTTATATAAAATGTATATTGTATTATTAATTAGTTTGAATTGCATTCAGTTTAGCCCAAGAAAATATAATTTGTTATAAATAAATCATGTAAGTTATATTTAATAAATATTCAATAATTAAATAACATATATAATTGTTAATTTAATTTTTGAAATATCGAAACGCAATTAATATAATTTTTAATGATTTGATAGTATTTTTTTATTTTTGTAAATATTTTAACAAAGTACATATTTTTGGGTGAAAATATATAATACGTAAAAGTTTTGGGCTTTATTTGTTATAAATTGTAATATTATAAAAAAGATGGAAAAAAGAGAATATTCTGTAAGATTCCTTTTTGGTGCAGTGGATAGTGTTTTGGGTTGGAGTGAATTTATTATAGCTGCGCCAAATTTGTGCAAAATGGCTTAACAATTTGGGTTCATGTATGTATGGAATACAATATGTAAATGACACAAAATTACTATATAAAATTTGAATTGAGCATTTATCATTTGATTACTATATTTTGATATTTTGAGGTGGGAACTGGGAAGTGAGAAGAGATAGTGACACGTGGGAATAGCTTACGTCACCGTTTTGGACTTATAATCCGTTATTTTAATATTTTAATTTAATTTCGGGTCTTTTTCCGTATACCGTATTTCCTAATCCAAAATACGTAAATAAAAAAGGAAAGAAAGAATCGTGACAGTAACGGCCGAGAGATGACGACGATCAGAAGGTTTTGCTGCAACGATCTTCTCCGATTTGCATCAGTGAATCTCCACCATCTCACAAAAACAGTAAGTTTATCTCTCGAGTTATGATGATTTTTTGGTTTGATCAATCATGTCCATGAACGATTTCTTGATTTAACAATTATTACAGTTCAATATGGAATTCTATATGACCTATTTGGCGCGGTGGCCTGATTATTTCCATGTGGCTGAAGCTCCTGGGAATCAAATCATGGGATACAGTGAGTTCCCTCAATTATAGTTTTCATACTATATGCAGTTTTTGTGGTTTCGTTTGATTATTGATAAGTAATAGTAAGAGCAATGTCATTCTGTTTCTTGATATAGTTTACTGTTTTCTTGCTTAGTTTTTAGTTCAGTAACTGATTGTCACATGTTTACAGTTATGGGGAAGTTTGAAGGAGAAGGAGAGTCGTGGCATGGTCGTGTCACTTCAATAACTGTAGTTCCTGAATATCGCTGGCAACTATTGGTCAAGAAACTGATGAATCTCCTGGAGGAAATCAGCGATAAGATGTAAGGACTCGGATTACAATGCCATGGTGAAAGAAAATGTGATTTCAGTATAAGATTCCTTTTTTGCATTGTATTTCTCATACCTCAATCTCCGGAGTATTTTCATATTCTTTTATTGTTTTTCTCAGTTCTGGGGAAAATGTAGTTTCCTGTTTAGATTAAACTTCCATTTGAATGAAATTTCCAAGCAGTTTGGCCTATTTCTCTGTTTTTGCTCCTCCTTAGGCTCTGTAGAGTTTGGTTTTACCAGTTGCTATACATGTTGCATGAATTGGAGTGTAGTCGAAATTGAGAGTTTGAATGTCGTAGAATTAATATTGAAAATGGCCTCTTATAAGTTTCTACTCTGTTATTGTAAGCTGGTTGTTACTTGAGCTTTATTATGACTATATTTCCATTAATCACATGGCAATTTATTCATGCGAAATTGGTTACGAGTTGCTGGGTTGAAGTGAACTTTATTTTTGTAGTTACAAGGCTTTCTTTGTGGACCTTTTTGTGAGAGCTTCAAATATACGTGCCATCAAGATGTATGAGAAGGTATTGAAATTAATAAATAGCTACTTTTGCTTTTCTCGAAGTTTATTCTTAAAAATAATAAATCTGATTCATAATAGTATCAGCTGCAATGCTCATTTTCTTTTTGCCCTTGTTTTTCAGTTTGGCTATGTAGTTTATAGACGCGTGCTACAATATTACCCTGGAGGGGATGATGGATTGAGTGAGTTTCTGTAAATGTAAATGACGTTAGGCAAGTTTTCCCGTTCTGTTTTTCATTTTCAGATATGAGGAAAGCATTATCAAGGGACACGGAAAAGAAGTCTATCATTCCTCTCAACCGCCCAATTACTCCTGATGAACTGAAATATGATTAGTTCTGATTTCTCAATCAAGCAAAATGTATGTTTATCAGGGCTTCTTAGTAATTTCACAACTTATTCAAACCATTTAGTTATAATCATTAAGGCTACAACAATACACTGCTTTTTTGTCGTTGATACCCATTTCCCTTCTTCGTTTTCACGATTTGTTTGATGCTGAATCGCAGGTTTCTCCTTTCACCATCGTTATCTCATTTTCGTCACAATCAGAAAGCCAACTTCGTGTGTCCAAGTAATGTGACATTATTCTTTTAAACATTTTTTTTTGACTTGTGGGAAGTGCGATTTTATACCAAATAGAACATGTACAATGAGTTGTTAGATAATTTTCATAGCTTTCATGCTAGATTGCCTGTTAAGATGGAATGAATTTTGAGCATCTTATTAAGTACTTGGGAACTTGGGAATCAGTAGTTTTTAGTACATTGAGCTTTCATAAAAATGAATTTTGAACTTTCATAAAAATACTTGGGTCATGATGAGCTTAAGCTGCCAAATTAGTTCTATTATTTTATTTTTTTCCAACATTTTAATTAGTCTGACTCATGATCACATTTCCATGATGTATCTATTGAATGTATACTAAGAAGCAAGATAAAAAGGTAAAAGAAAAGATACCTTCTATCTGTCCATGATGGATGGATGGATAGATAAGGTGTGATGTGGGTTCCATAGAATATCTCATGTTTGCATATTGTGCGACATAAGTGTTAGACAGATGTGGATATTGTCAATTCAATATCTCTACAAAGGTAAGATTAAATGACAACCCATTAGCATCTATATTAAACCAATCAGATCTTATGTTTTAGTTTGCATTTGTTATTCAGGATTTGATTTATGACTATTATTGATATAATCTTAGTGGGATGAGTTAACATATGAACTCTTAAAGGAACCCATTATATATTATCCTTTTTCTCATGATTTTATGTCGACCCATTAGAAGTCGTACCGACTTTTCCAACCAGAGAAGAGTGCTATATATTTCTCCCATCATAACTCACAATAGACATGTAGGTCAATTATTTTCTATTTTGAAAGTCAGAAATTTCATCACAAAAACAAAAAAAATGTTTTGGTGATCCATTGTCCTCTTGTCCCATTGGTTTCTTTTAGTGATCGATTACTAGATTTGTGATAACTTTCTCGTCATTTATTATTAACAGCGAAAACTTCTATACAACTATTAAACATGTAAAACCTATTTGTGATAAAATTGTATTACTAATATTTGTTTATAATGTAAGTGATGAAGATTGATAGGCATTCCCTCGAACCCGCGACCCTACGCCACAAGTTCAAATGCCCTTACCAACTCTACTGGGGGTTGCCCGCTTCGAAACATCTGATATTAATATCATATGTGGGTGATTATTATTCCTACACTTACACGTACGTTATGAATAACATCAACATAATTTTACATTAAATGCTTAAAGTACTCTTTCAAAGAGTACTTTAGCAATATGAAAGTTGATAGTTCCTCTATTACAATAAGCTACATAATAGAAACTCCTAGCAATATCAAGAAAGTTACGTTTGATACTATAGTCTAAATCATCTGTTGATTTGGTGATCACTAATTTCACCAGCTCTTGCATTTGTGATTCTATTTCAACTGTTGTGATGCCTTCTGTGTTACTAGTTATGCACCCATTGTTATTGTCCACCTGCACACATAAATTTATTTATTTGATGAATATAAATCTTAAAATTAAGGAAAAGACAAGAATTGCTATTAACTTTGTGCATTGTGAATAAGAAATCAGATCATATGACAATAGTAATAATTGAAGACATATCATGTGGTAGAATGTGACAAAAGCTCTGATATGTAAACATTTAGGCGACTTATGAAGGGGATGAAAAGGTGGTAGTTGTCATGTGGATAATTATATAATTAATTATATGAAAAACGAACCAAATTTATAATCTAATGATGAAAAACAGATCGATTATGTTGCAAACCTTTGGGTGTTGAAATAGACGAAGTTGATTTGAGACACAATTAATGGCTTTCGAGAGAGTTTGATATTTAGGATGAGACGATAATGTCTCCCCCGAGATCAAATTACTTTTGCCTTCTCCTCGTACGATAACGTTGTTACTACTCAGATATAATGTGTGCACTAATAATTCTGCATCTCCTTCATTTTCCCATGTCTTTAACCACTTTTGCCACTGTAAATTAACAGATAAATATGAAATTATAGGATTAAAAATACATTTCTTTTTTCTCAATATGAAAATTGAAATTTGTACTCCATAAATCCGTAATTTTATAACTTTTCATTAAAAAAAAGTCTAGAATAAATCTCAATTGATTATTTGTATGGATGGTATAAAATTGAATTTCTTGAAAATTGAATTTACCGCAATATTCAATTGTTGATGAATGTCTTGGCCATGGGCCAAAAGTATATCCAATGAGAGATGATTTAGAGTTCTGAGCAAAATTCCGACAAGACTGGTTCTTGTTTTGTACCTGCAAAATTCAATCTTAGATATGATTTTACAGTGTTTGAAAGGCCAAACGCAAGTTAGCATCAAAACAAATAAATGCATGATGACAATTTCTACTTTTTTGGATACTTTAGATTAGTAGTAAAAGAGATAATATCCAATAAGATGATGTTTGTGTATATCAAGTATGATAAACATTATACTAACATGATTTGAGCCACATCCTTTAATTTTTAACACTAAATGGACAATTTTATATATATATATATATAGATATATCAGTGTGACTAGCTACTCAAATCACTAATTTTGTTACATGGGTTTGTTTAACAATTTGGGTTCATGTATGGATATATGACATGTAATACAATATGTAAATGACACAAAATTGGAATATAAAATTTGAATTGAGCATTTATCATTTGATTGATGTGTAATATACTAGTTTATTCATTTCGATTATAAAATCTACGTAAATATTTTGAAACGGGAACTAAAATAGAAATGTGAGATTACTAAATAGATAATTACCTTCCTCCATTTGCATACTTCATTTTGTTTCCATGTTCAAATTCACTCACAAAATCGTTTTTTTGATCCCTAGAAAGTTGTTTCCCGTCAAAGTGCGACTTAATTGTCTCCATTAAAGTCGCCGTTTTGGCCCAAGCCAACCGCTGTTCTGATTTTTCTGGCTCGAAAATGGTTGCTGCGGCTATATAGTAGGATTGTAGAAGACTTGTTTCACTTAGCCCAAATTCTCCTAAATTGTTATTTTTGTACCATCTGCCAGGAAAAATTTAAATGAATTTAAAAAAAAATTATCGAATTTTGACATATTTTTTATTTAGTTTTGAAAAATTAAAAGAATTCTTACTTTTGAATGTTTTTCCATTCGCGTTGATGCAAGGCCTGGCAATTGTTATAGTCTAATTTTGCCAGCTCTAAATAGGTATTATTGCTAACATATGGCATCCTGAAAATAGTGAAAAATTAACACAATAATTAGAATGCAATAAGCTTACATTTTGTATCATATAATATAGAGATATCATGAAATTATTATCTTTTATAATCAAATATATATATTATATAGTGAATAATATTTTCCATGCGATTATCGTTATAATCATTCTAGATGTTCAGAAACAACAAAGTTTGAAATATATCCTTTAAATTTGGCCTCTCAGATTTCACAGCTGTGAAATATTGGATTTATTTTTATTAAAAAATTGTTGAAAGAACAACATCTCACGTGTATATAAACTATAAAGTTCTCAAGTGAAAACATGCATGCAAAAATGGCGTTTATATGTAGTGAAAAATCCTTCTTTGCGGCTTTCAGCCTACAAATTTTTGGCTACTCATTGGTATTCTTATCTTCCTATTTAGGGCTACGTATGTTTAGTTTGCTCCTCACAAATTAAGTGGTCTATATTTACTACTATTTTTTGTTGGATTAGGTTTAACAGTGCCATTTTAAATCACGGGAAATACTATATTATATCAATTTCAAAAATGTCACATATTTATGTGGTTTGACTGGACAGTGACATATATATATAGATATTTACTTCAATTCATAGCTCTAATATTGACCCTAAATTTCAAATCATGTCAACTTGATTTGATTCAACTATTCATATTACAAGATAAGTATGACTAAATTTGATTTTGATTGAGAATGATAACTATCCATTAGGTCATGTAGTGCACAACATATATAACATCATGATGAATTGAAGTGTATAATTGAGTGATTGTGAACTATTGACAAAGAAATATTGATTGTGATGTAAAAATGATTTTTTTTCTTCTTTTATAAGATGAAAAAAAAAAAAGACATAATATTTGAGAAATAAATATATATATATATGTACCTGTACAAGGTTTTGCCAATCCAGACATCATCTTCACCCCCATATTGTTCCAAATAGAATCTTGCTTCCAATCGAGGTAGACTTGCGTACCATGGTACATCTAATGCATATCCCACCTAAATATTATAATTATTTTTAATTTCATCAATTTTAATTTATTTTTTTAATACTCAAAACGTTACACGAGTAATCAATCCAACCACTAACACATACTAAATGGATAATAATACTTACAAGAGCATAAAGTCATGATTTCAAAAGTTCTTGAGCAAAACGCCAAAATGTTAAAAAAAGAAATTAGAATATTTGAATTCATTCCTTTGTTTTTTTTCTCTAATCATGTCACTAAGCATGTGTGGATCTTACATTAGAAAATTGTAGTTCAATCATATTTAATTAATAACTTCATAAACGTCATGTAGCTTACTTTTTCATTAGTTAAAATATTCAGTACAATTCACTTTTTTATCTTACTAATGATTACTAATTATGACGAAACCAAGGTAAGAATCATTAAAATTATCATTTCCTAAGTACCCTTTAAGTGACACTTTATATATAACGAATAAAAGCATAATTTGAATCTTTTTTTGTATATTCAAAATCCAATTTACAAGAGAAACTATATATATATATATATATACGCACCTCGCCTGGAAGATCCTTGGTAATAATCCACTTATCCAAAAGCTCATTATTATCTCTTTTTTCATGCAAAAATTTCGACGAAAATTTTCTGGCATCTGCAAGTATTTGTTCTCCAGGGAACATAACCTGAGAAGCCCTATACAAATTGTACATTCCTGTAACTGCCTGATTCGATTGCCCCACGAAGCAGAAAAATTCTCCTTCTTTCTCGAAATATTTGAACACATCTAATATATACGAATCAAAAAATTCTATCAGGGTTTAATTTATAAATATATATATGCATGCATGCAAATATATAAATAATTAATTACCTGCAGAAATATCGTATCCACGCAATCTCATAAGCCTGAAAGCCATAGCTGTATCATCAATATCCTGAATATTTGAGTTTCTTGCCCAACAGATTCCTTTGTTGGTCCAGTGTCTGAAAATTATTTTTCCAATATTAATTTGGTGAATATATGATTTATTTTAGTTTAATTCATTATGGGTTTTATGAAAATGTACCTGTGAACATAATCGATACATTCGTTAATTTCTGATTTGAAATATCGAGATATTCCTAGGCGTTGAAGCCTGTCTACTGCCCAAAGGTGCTCGAACAAATCCACAGGATACACATTGGGAACTAGGCAATGATTGTTTCACAAGCATGCACCAAAATTAGAGATATAGTACTATTTTAGGAAAAAAGAAGTATATATATATATAAAAAGTAATTATTAACATTTATTAATTGCAATTTTTTCAAGATTTTATCTTCTAATCATTTAATACTGTTATAAAAAAAAATACAAAAATATATATATTAATTACCTCCTCCATTAAACTTTTGAATATGTTTGGCAAGATAATTGAGGCAATTATGATCTTTAGTTTGCTGTAGAGCAAAGGCAGTGGAGGATGGAGAGAAAAGAAAAGAGCCATCATCAGACTGTAAATCCAATAGCTTTTGCCACATAAGCCCAGGCATACCTTCCAAACTGTGAAGTAATGTTGTGGGCACATTGTGCATTATGTCCCTTGGTATCCTACAAAATTATTACATCCATTAAAAAGTCTCTTTACTTTAATTTCGAGCCAATCTTTAGATCAATATTCTTTTTCAGATTTGTGACAGATAAGGGTTTACTTTAGTTCAAAAAAAACTATGCAGATATAGTGATCATTTTTGTGGGTTGAATTATGCATGGGTTCTAGAGTAGTACTCATCATATATATATGTGTGTATATATATATATATATATAAATTACCTTGTGAGCTTTAAGTCTCTTCTTGCATAGATTTGTTGCAAGCTTGGAGAATCATAAGGGATATCTATGTCTAACTTTTTGGCTATTTCAATGAGTGATGGTAGTGCCACTTCAAATCCAATTGGCATGTGTTCTTCATTCTCATCCTCAAGCTTGTAAATATTCTCTTTGATAAATGTGATCCCTGAAAAAAGAAAATATAGGTTAGATCATCATTTGTTCAAATTTTATATATATTATAAAGACAGAAAGAAAAATATTGTATATCATTTTTCGAAGGGTTTTAAATATGGTAAGATACTGATTTTTTAGTAAGTTCAATTTTAATATACCATCACTATTTCTTACTAGACGTAAAGGTAGGGAAAAATAGGTGACATATGCTATAAATTCTTGTAACAACGTTTGTAATGTACACAAAATAGTGTGAATTAAGCCATATTGGTATGATATACTTCATATACCGATTTGGCTTAATCTGCACCGTTCGATCTTGATAGTCTCTTTGAAAAATTATTTCAAACTCATTTTGTTGAAACAAAACCATTAGAAAGGAGCAACGAAACCACAAAACATGTGTTGTACACTTCACTTGAATTTTGTTAGACCAAGAAATTTTTCTCGATTTGTATATCTTGATTTGAAACTATTTGGTTTAATTAATTATTTTTCATTAAGACTCGAACTTTGAAATTCAAATTATCGATCGTTGTTTATATGATGAAACCCACCATACACACAAATGATTGTAATCATATCAAGATTCAAAGTTTCAAAAATTCCTAAAACCAAGAATAATAATGATTGAAAAAAAGAAAATGATGTTAGCATAGAAATTAGAATTCCTGGTGGAAGTTGATTGGATAAACCTTTATTGGTTTTGTCAGGGTGTTTATTCCAGAATCTCAATGCAACAACACAGGCCAACGTGTTAATTATCCGATCATAGATCGAAAACGTAGTGCTGTCACCCCATGATCCGTCACGCAGCTGGTTATTCCAAATCCACTCAACGCTCGATGGAAACTGCGGCGTTTCTCCGCCGTTGATATCCTCCACCAACGCCACCCATGCGGTGTCGTACGGTGATATGCTGATTTCACCTTCGTCCATGGATTTCAACATCGATCGGACTGAACCCACCATCTCTTTTATCTTATCTGATGTGGGTTCCTAAAAAAAGTTGAAAAAATTAATCAGAAAAAAAGTGTTTGTTGAGAAAAATGAAAAGAGAATAGTGATAGAAATGTGTACGAACAGTAGAAGGAAAAGTGTCTTTTTGTGTGTCACAGTCATCATCCACGATCTCTTGAGGCCACTTTATCACTTGCAGACCATTCTGAATCACATCTATGTATTCTGCATTTTGAACAAACATATATATATATATATAAATTATTACAACTATATATATATACAACTCGTGAAATAAGAGATAGAAGATTATATTACCTTGGGTACGAGGTCTGGAGATGGCGTTACACTGCTGAAGAGAACTGGAACTGGAACTGGAACCTGAAGTAATTTGTTTCCAAGAGAGAAAAACTCCTGCAATAATTGGTGTACGTTATATATTATGTTGGGAATTTAAGCATTGTATGAAGTAGGAAATCATAAGAAAACAAAGCCCATGTAAACGATAGAGGAAGCAACAAAATATATGTATATGTAAGCTCATCAAGCACACAAAAATGATAGTGACTTTTTTAACTAGTTAAAGAAATTTTTTCTTTAGAAAAGTTTGCTTTCAAATGGTCTAGTTTGTGTTGGTGTATGAGTGATTGATTGAGGGTTCACCGGAGGTGGTACGAGTAGTCGCCGGAAGATGTAACGCCGGCGAGGATATTGATCGGAGAAGAGAGGTTGAGGAAGCAAATGTCATGTTTAGATGTAGGTTGGTGAGAAATTTATAATGTTAATGATGAGAGAAGGAAAAGAGGGGATTATAAAGAGAGAGATAGAAAGAAAAAAGACAGAAACGAATTCCCAAGAGATTCCGGCGAATGGGTGCATGGGATCATCCCCAATGATCCAAATTCATGAAAATGAGAGCACTCCTGTTCTTTTCCTTCTTCACAATTTTCTAGCTCCCTTTTTATATATTTATATATATATATATATAATAATTATCAAATATATATATATATAAGTAAATTAATAATTGTTTAACAAGTACTAACTGACGATTCAATTTTAAAAGAGGGATTTGTACATATATATTATACATACACATAGTCACTCCATTCAATCTTTTTTACTCAAAATATCAAAGAAAAAAAAAACAATTATCTAAATTAGCATAAATTATATTAGTCTCACTCTAGCATAAAATTTCACCCGTTAAACCCTCGAAAATTGTAAATTTGGGCAGAAATATAAGAATGATTGCAAATTTTTGGGAACACAAATACAAGAAAGAAGAATGAGAGAAAAATAATAATATTGTACGCATGAAATATTGTATAAAAATAAAAAAAATAATATTTATCAGTATTTTTTCATATTTTGAAGAAACAACGCCATAACCAAGATTCAGGTTTATTTGGTTTGGACCTATTGGACTTCGGTCCAATCCCAATTTTATCAAAGACTTCCAAATTATATTATTAATTGTGTATGGACCCTTTGTGTTTGAAAAGGGTAAAATTCTATATTCATTTTCAATGTTTTTTAAGTCAGAAAAATTTCATTTTTAATACATATATATATATATATATATGTATATATATTAATCAATTTGGAACCATGTTGTCGCATGAATAATTTGTAACAATGTAAAAAAAAAAAAAAAAATCGAAAAGTTACTACTACTGATATTGTATATCTTCCCAACTAAGTTGGATTCTCTGCATGCTTTAAAGGCTTCTCATTTAAGTTACTTGAGAATGAAATTTGTGGTGCAAAATGGACTTCGTCACACCATCAAAGCTATCATGTTTGAGTTTAGAATCCTCAATAGTTATATCGATTAATGTGTAATGTGACACATACAATCATATGGATTAATTTGTAATGTTTTAATATTTTTTTTAGTAATTTTATCATTTTTTACTTCGTTTTTACAATAATAAAAGCCAAATTCTTCACAACCAATCATTCAAGGACAACTGAGGTGAAAGAAAATCTAAATGCAATAATCTAATATTCCGAGAATCAAAGAAACTAACGAACCTATAAAAGAAATGAGACACTTATATCAAATCAGAATTTAATCTGACATAAAAAATGAAAGAATAGACGTGAAAGCTGGATATGTTTCACAAAATCTGATAAACCAACAAAAAGATGAGTACAGAAAAAGATTAATCTAATAATAGAAAACAAGATAATATGTTCAAAGCTATGAATTTTTATCCAATTATTTGTTTCCAATCTGGATTTGGAATCTTTTTTTTTTCCCATTATGCTTTCTCATTAACTGGCATCTTATTGACTACTGGAAAACTAAGCAAAATGTAGTATTAAAAAAATAAATGAATATACTTTGGTATTTTTATGATCCCTATAAAATTTAATTTGTGGAGTATTATTGTACTCAAGTTACAACCACTATTATGTTCATTCGTTGTAAAATAAAATATTATTGTTGACTTAATATTAGGTAATATATCTAATTCCGTAGTAATTATCTCATTGTGATATGGGAAAAAGTATCGATTTTCATTGTTTTTGTGAGTGATGGGGATGTGGAATCTTTTATTTCTTGATGCTTTCTAATCAAACAACTCTGAGAACCATCTACCATGTTCTTTGCTTATATAAAAATAAATAGATGACGATAAATCATCTTCAAACTTTTAGGAAAAAGATAAATAAGAAACGACTGTCCAAATTCTTGTATGTTGGGAAACAAATTAATCTCCATTGGTAAGTTCCAATTACCATAGCACATTGTAGGGGATAAATATAGTTTTCGTCCCTCAAGTTACATGCAATCGCAAAATCGGTCCCCCATGTTCCGCGCACGTCAATTTAGTACCTCAACTTACCACATTTTGACTCAATTGGTCCCTGCCGTCAATTGACCGTCCAATTCTAACGGTTCGAGCATGTGCGGCGCACGTGACAAGCAGAATTGGGGGGAAATCGATTTTAGACTGTTTTTCTCTCAAATTAGGGTTTGTGACTCCATTTTCTTCCCATTTTCTACTCGTTTTTTATATTATATTCTGATTATTCTCATTTACAAAGTGGAGGATATTTTGAACCTGGGCGAGCCTGAACCCTTCAGCGATTTGTGGAGCATCCAACGGACCATCATGGTCGTCCAATTTTGCCTTGATGGAGTAGAATAATTTTGCATACTTGGGCTACGTTTAGGGTCCCTGGTGGAGCTGGCCTCTCCTCGTTCAAGCCATAGGCCGGTTCTCCACCTGCAACCCTCGCTCGAATAAAAGGAAAAGAAAGAGCATTTTCCTCGGGAACTCAGAAGGTTTTTCCCTCAACGACTAAAGGGTAAAGCTAGGGGGAACGGAACTAGCCCATTCAAAATATACCTGCTTACTTGCTCTCATGCAGCGAAGAAAGCTTTCAGTCTCGCTTAACCGAGAGCTATCGGCCAGAATTTGTGTTCCTTGGTTTTGGCAATAGCCTTTTGTACTTATCCACCATAGACGCCTGTCAAAAGCCCGGGGGAGAAATTTACAAGATAGATATGATAAATCAATTAAATATATCAATATTTACATTGAAGCATGTCATAACATGGTTTATAATTATGTTAGATTAAACGATATTCTTGAATGGCGCAATCCTATACTACATGTCAATCCTACCATTCCCATATGAGCCCAAAGATTATACGCAGTTGATAGTGTTGTAGTTTAAAATTGCACTAGACTGTAACCTTCACAGCTTTGGTAGGACATTAATTAAAGATGATGAAGTTTGAAAATTTAGCCAATTAGAAATTTCCAAAGAGCAAATTTTACATTCTAAAATACACTGTAAAATGGAGTCTTTAACAAAGGAATGAGCAGGATCAAGTTAATCTTCAGAAATCAAGCTCAGACAAACTATAAAATGCAACTTGAAAGGAGAATGGAACAATCATTAAGGATGTCATAGTAAACAACAATTTGATCTTTTTATTTTCAGGGACACTGGGGCTAGATTATGAAGCTTTTAAATTTTTGTGTAAATAACCAAGAGAGATTACAACAACTGATGGGAAAAATTCACAACAGCATGTGAGGAAATTTTGTACTTTCAAACGGGGCCAAAAAATTATAAAATTCTTTATACTATGCATATGGGAACGTAGAATAATAGACATTGAGACGGGGCTACCCATACCAGCAACCCTCTGCTTTCATGCCTGTTTTGTAACAAATAGCACTTGCAGAAAATTAATGCCCATTATTATTCATATTTGCAGATTACCCCTGACAAAATTCATTTATGTTGTTGATAACCAGTGTGCTTAAATTGGCAACTCTAAATGAGAATTATCAGAATATAATATAAAAAACGAGTAGAAAATGGGTGGAAAATGGAGTCACAAACCCTAATTTGAGAGAAAACCAGTCTAAAATCGATTTTTCCCCCAATTCTGCTTGTCACGTGCGCCGCACATGCTCGAACCGTTAGAATTGGACGGTCAATTGACGGCAGGGACCAATTGTGTCAAAATGTGGTAAGTTGAGGTACTAAATTGACGTGCGCGGAACATGGGGACCGATTTTGCGATTGCATGTAACTTGAGGGACGAAAACTATATTTATCCCCACATTGTAGTATCTCATGGAGGCAAAAGAATAATAATAATAATAAATTTATTTATTTAACACAAAATATCTTAATTCGAATTGAGAATTTTATATTACCTCATGAAATCCAAGATCGTGTTGAGGGTGAAGGTTTTAGATAAAAACATTTTCAGAGATGTTGTCCAAATTTGAATTAAATTTATAAATCGTCATATTTATAACGAATATCTTGAACGGGAATAAATTCCGAAGCCCACTTCTCATGGCCCATGTTGATACAGAGTTAATGGGCCTTGGTTACTTTAATAGATATAAGCCCAGTTTTATTTAACTATCCAATAATGGGATAACTTTAAACCCATTTTGATGAGCTTAAAAAATGAGTTGATTCCAGCTTCATCTTTACTTGCAATTATTAATGTGCAATTAGGCACTAATCCAAATGCCAGGTCCAAAAATTCGGAATATATAATTGCAATATTAAACTAAAACTTCAAAAGCTAAAACCACAAGTCAAGTTAAAAACCTATGAAAAAGTGTCTCAATACTTAAATCCAGGAGGAAAATGGCCAAACTACAAGAAAAACATGATGTGAACATAATACCATAAATCGACCTACCTTTCCTAACCCTTTATCCAAGTAAAATAATAATCCAATGGTCCCCTATCTTCTATGCACTAAAATAGAGCAGATTTTAGAATAAAAAAAAAATATGAAAGAATTGAAGAGATTTGTATGATCATATAACAGATTGGTCTATACATACACATCACTACAGCATTAAAACCAATCAGAGCCAACTTATAACTAAAACTTCCAAAATTTCCAGAACCTCCATAAAGTAATCTCTTCATCATAAGCAAAGCCAATTAATCTTTACCTCCAAACTTACTCAGTACTTGAGCTCCGGGAGTTGGCTAGGACACGCGCTTAGCATTGATGGCACGTTACGTCTACATGTAGGTGACTTTTTCTGGCTGGACCCGTTAACAGAAGCCTCAGTTTCTTGTGCTGAAATTGTCGAGCCCACAGTGGGACCCGTCGTTCTTGAGGTGGGACCCGAATCTTTAGAAGGTTGACCGTTGGTTACATTTTGTTGCCCTTGATATGATTCAGCTGGAACCGAACTATTGCCAAATGTTATATGAGTCTGGTTTTGAGAACTCTTTGGTAACTGAAAAGGAACTTGTGAGAAAATGAAAGAGCCAGGGTTGGTGTTAGGTGTTGAAGCTTCCTGCATTCGCTCAGCAATATGCTTTCGGACCTGCATCAATTGCTGTTCACTATGCAAAAAGTTTGGGATTGAAACAGAGCCACCCGATTTCTGGAAATTCTTCTGTTGATAATTATGAAAGAAAGCAGAATTTTGAGCCATGGATGAGAAATTGAGTGATGGGGCGGTGGAAGCATTTGAACTGAAAGACAACGCAAATGGTTGAGGGATTAAATCAACTCTACCCTTTGAGCCTTGTTGCTGTATATCACTATGCTTATGGCCAGGTGGGATCATTGAAAAATTCATGGGTTGGACAGGATATGACCGGGCGTGGGCATTATTAACTGTCTCACCATTTTTCCTAGTGATTTCTGTGTTGGGCTTCTCGGGTTGTAACGGTGTAATTGTTGCTGAAGTAGGATAGTTGTTTTCACCATGTTTTGGTTGTTTATGGGAAGTACTCACATTTTGTGAAACATTAAAAGCCCATGAAGAATAGAAAGACGGGTTAAAGGCAGGCATTGCAGGGGATTCTGATCCTTTCAGAGAAGATATTGGGATGTTTGTCGGAATAGGAAAAGGGCAACCATTATTCTGTAATATTGCCATGTATGGACCAGCTTCATTGGAATGGAAGATTGGATGATTAAAGCCCATTGAAGAACTCCCAGCTAAAGATGTGCTGCCAATCACTGTTGTTTGAGGCTGACCCAAAGGAAAGATGAAACCAGGGGCATGCTACAAATCATCAGAAACACAACCATAAAGCTTCGAAACTGAGCGTAAAAGTTAGATTCAACAACTAAAGTAAAATAAACAAACTTACCAAAAGATTGTGGGATGGGGCTTGATTTGGAGATTGTTCGACAAGATTATTAGTCATTGTGGTCAAATCTCTAGCAAGATTGGAGTTTTTGTCTTTTCCATTAACACCTGAAATGGTTGCCATGTTCTGAATGTCTCCCAGCAATTGGTTTCCAGAAATTAACTTCTGTTTAAGTGAAGACTTTAGGTTCGTTTCAGATAAAGCAGCGGGTGTAGTTGGCCCAGAGATTACAGACTTATTGATGAGTTGCTGATGATGTTGAATATTGTGGGCAATGTACTGATGTGTTGCACATCTTTTTGGCCGGGGCTGTGAGAATTTAAATCCAGGGAGCTGCAGATTCAACAATGTCAGTATGCAAGTTAGTAAAATTGTAGAAGCACCAATATATAACACATGTATATCCCCACATTGGGTAAGTACTGAGAGACTGAGAGTTTGCAAATTACCACGATGGGGGTGAAATTGTAATCTGTTTACTAACAAGGAGTATAATTGTAAATGACAGGGGAAGGGGAGGGGAAGCAATGGTAATTTTTCAAACCATGACAAGGGTTGTCTATGTTATTCACCCATAAATAAACTCAATAAAGTCACAAAATCCCATGGAAATTACCTGCATTACATTTAGAGTTGATGACTTGGTATTTCCATCTACGGGCAAAACTGCTTGAGGCGGCGGCATATATCTGCATATAAAACAACTTGTTGAATGGCGACATTTAAACAGACAAGGAATAAAAGATACTATGATATTGATACGCACCCTGGATAAGGAAATACACCAGGCCAGCCACTCATACTAATTGGAAAAGTGAACGGCGCTGCAAAAACAACACAAATTATACAATTTAAAGCCAATGTTTTCAAATTCCGTTACTATGTAAAATTCGGGATTTTGAGGGTTATACATTGATTTTTCTGTTCCTTCCAGTTGGGATGCTGTTGATTACAACTAATTGTTCCAATCTTGTCCTCCGTCGGTTGGATTGCAACTGACATGGAACCATCATTTGAAATATTTTCGCTAGTCTGGATCATAATTAGAGGTATACAGATTCAATCAAATTGCAAAAGGAAAAGCAGAATCAGAAAGAAAATCACAAGCAAAAATTGACATGCCTTCTTTACATCCTGAGTCATAACTTGAGGATCATTAGCGGTATCAACTAACGCATCCATCTCCGGAGATGGCAAAGGAGGAGCCTGTCAAAAACGCATTCATTTTCAGAATTTTTTGTAGAAGAAAGAAAATCAGAAGGCCACAAAGTACTAACCATCAAATTAATCTCTAACTTAGCATCCTTCTTAGTCTCAATCACAGCTGCTGCATATCCCCTGCCAAGTCCACCATGGATATCGTTAGGATTGTCACAGATGATGAAAATTGAAAAGTAATAATATATAACAAAATAAATAAAATAATAAAAATATATTATTATTATTATTATTATTAAATAATATTTTATGAATAAAGGGAAAGTGAGAAACGGAAACGAAATTGAGGGGATGCTCACGCTTTTGTCACTGTCAGATCCTGAAAATCACAAGCATTTACTTCAACACAAGATGGCGATACGCTTTCTTTTGGAGACCCCACTTTTCCTTTATTCACGAACCCATCTCCACACACTAGTTGTTCTTGAGCTGGGTCACCTGGAAATTTCTCTTTCTCAATCCTCCTTCCTGATTTCTCCATTGAGTCAACCACAATTGTTTCAGCAACATTCACTTTAATCGATTCTTCATTTTGAACCGAAAAGTCATTATTCTCGTCTTTACCGTCCTCAGCTTTTAATCTCTTCAACACTGTAATCCACAAAATCCACATTTATGAACACACTTTTGGAATAACAATCTTTCAAAAATTAATCCCGATTAACACAAGAAACGCAAACGTACCATCGTCGTCAGCTTTATTTGTACTGTCTCTATTAACCTTTTCCTGGTGCTTCTTGGAAGAATTGGCTTGGGACTGGGATTGTTTCATCAGATCGAACAGAGCTTCAGCAACCTCGATCTCGATATCATCTTGAATCGCTGAAGAAAGCCTGGAACTGGATTTCTGATAAAATTATAACCAGAAAGTAAATCTCAGCCACACAATCTAATCAAACCAAATCTTCAAAAAACACTAATAATTTCTAAGAAAAAAGATCCATAAACAAGAACTGACAAAACTAACCATATTTTTCTTATTCACTGAAAAACCAGAACACGACAGCGAAGGGCCACCGGAACCATTCATCCCCGCCGTTGCCGGCGAAGATTTCCGGCGGTTCAAATTCTCACCGATTCCATCATTATTTAAATTCCGGTGCTCATGCAACCTCCTCGTTGAAGCTGGACAAATCAAAAACCAAAATTAACATTCAAAACTCAACATAAAGTGGAAAAAAAGAATAAAGCTGAAAAACAGAACAGATGGACCAAAAATCCTAAAACTCAAATAACATACCAGAACGAGTTCTTCGAGGAACAGGAACGCCGATGACCTTATCGACGACGGCTCTGAGCACCGGCGACGACCGGAGAGTACGGAGCGACGGTTGATTCATCCGATGATTTCGTTTCTCATCTTCATAGTACTCTTCATCACTCGAGTCCGTACTCTCGTTATCTCTAAAACTTTCACCAACACAAATCCTCTGCTGCGATCCAGACTTATCAACTCTCCTTCTCTTCGGAAGCTCTCGATCTCGATCTCCCGATTTTTCCTGCAATTTCATCTGGCTATCCTCTTCTGCCAAAATTGATTACAAAAACAAGATTAAAAAAAGGTATATCGAGATAGAAAAATATAATTAGAGACGGTTAATTCTCTGAATTTCTAACCAGTTGAATCTCTGAGACTAGTGATTCTTTGCCGTCTTCTCGGTAAACCGTTGCTCGGAGAAATCGTTGTCCTTCTCAAATCTCTGCTCCTTTCCATCACGCTTGCAAATTTATTCACCTTAATCGCGTAATTCACCGGATTTCCGCCATTTTCACCAGAACAGGAAGAATAAAAATTCTCAAAACACACTGACAGATTCACAGAACGAAACGGAATTTGTTGAAATTTTCTCTCTCAAATTCTCTCTCTCTCTCTCTATCTCTCTCTCTCTCTACTTTTTGCTCTATGTGCTCTTCTCTGGTCTTCACTTTCTATAGTCTCATCTAATCTGATGGGTTCTTTATTGTTATTTTTAAAGTCATGCGAAACCTACTCCAGAGCCGGGATAGACGGCATAGATTTCTCTTTCCCTTGAGACATCATTTTACCCGTTGGATCTAGTCTTCATCTAAGGGTCACGATTAACCGGTGCTTACATGGCACAACTGTCACTTTCCCTATTAGAATAAGCTGCTCCCGGAATTAATACAGCCACGTGGCTCATTCATTATCTATATTTATTTTTCGTCTATCCATTACCAATTTCTTACATTTACTTGAATTAATTTGATTTCTCCAATATTTAAATTCTAAAACTGCACAAATTTGATTTTTTTTTCATACATAGTTAATTGAACCTTAATTTAATTTCACCCCCCGCATTAACATGAAAATCTTAATAATTATACTATGAAAGCAAGATTTAAAAAAAAAATTATGCAATGGTAATTTAGGGATCAAATTATTCATATTTAATTCGATTAATGTCCATTTTCGTTTGATCAAACAATTATTAGATGAGATCATATTATGACTTTTAAAGTTGATTAAGAGCTTAAATATCATTAATAACTATTAGCTACTTGTGTCAGATCAAATCCAATCGATTTTTTCTACACCTATATGAATGAACTTTAATTGTGATTTTGTTTGTTTTTCCACATGTTCTTCAGTGAAATTATTCACTATAATCTGTGTATCCGCATTTGATTTGATCCAATTCAGAAGAAACTTAAAAACGTGAACATATATGTTCAGTCTCAATTAGAAATTACTTTCTATTAACGATATTAAATAATTATATTTTTCTTTTTTTGTATAATAAAATTGAGCAACTACTAAAGAATTCGATATGGTCAAATCACTCCTAATCAATATTGCACAAATTCATATTTAGATTTAATCTCTTCATTTAGTGTATTGATAGAAATAATGATGAGCCAATATATTTTACATAATATTCGATTAAAATAAATTTTCTAAAATGGCTAAAAAAATATTCCTATTTTTATTATGTTTTTGTGTTCATTCAAATTGATAATACAGTCCATTTTCTATAAAATTCTTATACAATACTACTTGCTTCAACTCTATACATTAAAACGTAAAATCAATTCAAAGTCATTATTTTCCATTTGAATACCATAAGACCCATATATATTTTCCTGGTTTGCTAGTGGCTCACACAATTTCATGAGGAACATGCACGCGCTTATGGGAGCGTGGGATGAAGAAGAAAGTGACAGTCAGATTTGTTGAATTATACAGCACCACTTTCCAATTCACCAATATTGCATATAATTAATTAATTAATTATAATATTATCTGCTCGAAAAACGGTAATACAATACAATTAATGACACAGCTCACGTGAGGTTTGGTAGACCCGTTCGTACTTGTTGCTGCTCCCATTGTACCACGCCCTTCTCATTTCTCTGTTGGGTCCCACACGGAATCCATCTATTTTATGTGGGCCCTACTTCATGCTGAGGTGGCATTTCTCACCCCTCAAATTTGATTCCGTGGTGCTAAATAAAAATATAATAATTAGATCGATTGAATGCTACTTATTCGTTAAGCACTAAATTCGATTAATCAAATATGTGTTTTTCATCTATTATACGGAGATACGCAATAAAAGATCGTAATTTATTATTCATCATGTAAATTTTAAATATATAATTCCATTAAATAAAGGTTAAATATATTTGTGATTTATAAATAGTTTTTTAAGTGTGAAATGGGAAAGAAGAAGTGCACGTTAAAGCATAGAAGGGGATAATGAGGGACAGGGATTCAAACATTAAATGGACCCCACTTCCGGATGTTTTGCTTTTACTTTACTGAAATAAGATATAATAATATTTGCCATTTATTGAATAAATAATTATGCAAGTAATGCTTCCCATTAATAACAATTAAATAATACATCATTATAGGCTCATCTTGTTATTAGTGGGCCTAATGTTGGGAAATAGCTCTTAAAAATATGCATTTAGTGCATTAACTATTTGATATAATAATGATGGTTGTTTCAAGATAACAATGAACCAGAATTATAAGGCTCAATTGAATTATATATTCGTATTAAAGAAAAAAAATATTATAAGAATGAGAAAAAATATCTTTTTAAGGATAAAAAAATATAGGTGGAGAGTGAGTTTGAATGGGCTTTCATAAGAAAAAATATGTACTAATTATGATTACTGTGATATATTCTTCTATTTGTGAGAATTTATTTAATTTGATATGTAAATATAATTTTATTAAATATTTTTAGTCAAACATATAAATTTTGATATAAAAATAATCATGATCTTATTTTGAATACTACTTTATTTTGTATTAGAATATGTTATAATTAAATTTACAGAGTTGATATATATAAAAAAATATTGATGAGATTAACTATCAAATCACCAACAGTAAAAGCCATTTTTTCTCTTTTTATTTATGCAATATTTTTTTCAGAATTATCTTGAATTTTTAGTGATATTTGTTTAAAAAAAATCCTATGAAATGTCCAACCAATTGACTTCTATAAAAAAAAAATACCCAAAAATATATTTATTTGAAGTTAAGTTGGCCAACTAATTGGGACCATATTGTTTGGTTGAAATATGAAATTAACAATGATAATATAACATCTTATGGCGTATTTAAATAAACTCATAACCTCATCGAAACTCGCACTAAAGTAGTTAAATTGTTAAAAGCCTTTTTTAATAAGATATTAAATTTATTTGGCTTTTCTTTGAATATTAATATCACGTATGAGTACATGCATCGAGGCACATGATAGAAGTAAAAGCGAATTAAATTAAAAGAAATAATATAGTAATAATCGGATTCTTCTAGCAGGAGTTTGACATTATTTGCATGTATTAACTTTCAATCACCACTCTTTAATAAATAATTACACAAAGGCTGCTTAAAGTAAAGCAAATTCGAATAATTAAAGTAGTTCACATTATAAAAAGAAAATTGATTATAATACTTTGTGATAAAAGAGTATCAAATTATACACTTTACAAACATTTTCATATTTGGATCAAGAACTTGAATGAATACACCTTTTTAAAGCACAAAAAATGGAAGTAAAGTAAAAATCCCATTAGAAAAAGTTTTCAAATTTACACATACCAGTTTAAACTGTCTTCATACTGTCAGCAAATCCTGAAAAACGAGACGAGAAAGATGAACGAGAATGAGCATTTGTTTTAGAGTGGTAATAACAACTCAAGAAACTATACCTTTTCTTTCTGTTTATAGATTGAGTCCATTTTCTTCATGTATTCATCAGTCATTTTCTGCAAATAAATTAACATAAAAAACCTTAAGCTTTTCGTTATGTGAAAAATGGCTCTAGTTCTTGACTTATGATAATAAAATTATATTCTTAGCGATTTATTTTACAACTTAACTCCATATTAGAAGCAATGCAAGAGGGGTTTTAAAGGGATTTCACACTTCTAATCAGTTTATATTCATTAAAACTAAGTATTGGTACCTGTAAATCTCCAGATAGGTCCTTGACATTGTCTTCAGAAAGCTTTTTCTCCTGCATGATTGTTGCTGATTAAGTATATATTATATACGTAAAAGGGATTGTTCCTTAGGGTGTCCGGGATTCCAAATCTCGATATAATCACAACCGTCTGTCTTATTTTGAAGTCATGTGGACGGTTGTGATTATTCCGAGACTTTTGAGTTCTAGGGACTCCCAAGAATGAACGATAAAAATGTAGAGGAGTATATTGTAAGACCTTCTCAAGTTTTTCATAGGATTTGATGGCATCTCTTCTTATATTCCGTATAGCAACCTGCAAAAGATAAACATCTTTGTTATGAGGACGAAATATAAATGCCAAAAATACATGTCGTTTAACCCTATCGAGAGATATTCAAGTAAAAATAAGGGAACAAAATAAACAAAAAGACAACGTCGAAAGTAGGCATCTGTGGCTGAAAAGAAATTACCTTGCCTTCTTCAGCTTGCTTAGCCACAATTTTTATCATCTCCTGCAATAATCGAAGATAAAATACATAAATTTATGATATCCAGAGCATGAGGTACATGGATAGGCAACTAAATGCATCTTGTCTTCAAATATATGTTGACGGGCAATGAAAATTTATTATTTAAAATACGAATTTACATAAATATTGTACAATATATAACATATTACTGGGCATCGTACAATACCTTCCTCCTCTCAGATGTCAGTTGTGGAAGGGACAATCTAATAACTTCTCCATCATTGTTTGGAGTCATACCAAGGTTAGAGCCAACAATTGCTTTCTCTATAGCTTTCAAGCTGAAAATCATATAGAAACAAAACGTGTTTTTTCAGATTCAACATATGGCATATAGATATTTTTCGATGAAAAGTGTGGGGGCAGGACTAAAATGTGCATTGTATACATTATAAAATTTTGCAATTTACAGGAAAAGTGTAGAACGAGAAGCTGGACCTGGATTTGTCATAGGGCTGAATCAAGAGGGAACTTGCATCAGGAGTACTGATCTGAGCTATGCTCTTCAAAATGACTGGCGTTCCATAGTACTCCACCTAAGGCAATTTAGCCATATTCAAGACATTTTACTCAACATGCAAATTCACTATTGTTCTTGCACTCTTAAGTTGCAGATATGTCGCAGATAAACGACTCACCGAGGTAAATAAACTAATTGTAAAGGAAATTGAAGAAAAAAAACATTTAGGAACGAAAAAACGATTTCAAAGTAGATAACCATTTGACTTCATATTAGAAATTAGTATACAACATTACTTTTCAAAACTTTGATGAGGCTTGAACTGATCTTTAACTTAATACGTATTCCACATTTGAAACAAAATAGTTTACTCAAATGGTATTAAGAGGTATGCCCACTACTTAATACTTCTTGAGTAGGCAAGCACATTTATTTCAGTAGAGATGAGAAGCGAAATGCCAACGAATAAGCTCATCCACCTTCACGTAATAATACAAAGCAAACAATACCTCAACTTTGTCTAATATTGCTGGATTTGATCTTCCTGTTCTAATTGAATTGAAACTGGACTTCACATTTTCAATTGTCTTTTCCATCCTTTCCTTCTGAAAACCAATAAGCAAGAATTCGCACATCTTAATTTTCTCCAGTAAGTTTCTAAAGACAGACAACTGGTTCAACAAGATAAGCTTAAATTCTATATTGAATTTATTTCTTACAACATCTTTCTCAATCAAAGACTTCTCTGCTTCTATCTCTTCAATAGTTGCACACCTCAACACTCCCATTCTGAGAGAAAGGTCGCAAACCCACTCAGAAACACATTACCAAATCGAAACTCATAACATAACTAGCAAATGCAAAAAAAGATTTATGAATTCGACTTGCCTCTTTTTCAGTAGCTGCTTAACAACTATGGGCTTTAGAGAAAGCCCTCTTGACAACACCTGCAGCTTGGCGTAATTCTTAGACGCGCTCCACGAACCCACATTCTGTATCTCTGCAGTAAAATTAACCATAACCCCGCACTTATGTAAATAATTAAAAGGAAAACCCATAAAGAGAAGGTGAAAAGTGAATTTTCTAGGAGACCTGTGAATGATAGGCGGGTCTTGGGAGGATTAGAAGTGAATCCGATTGAACGTATGTGCGATGCAGGTGAAAATGCTGTAGCCATAGCTTGTGTACACCAACTGTTTGTCGAAATGCCAAAGCTTAAAGTTGTGTTGGACTGAGAGGAAAACGATGCGCGAGTGGAATTGAGGATAAGAGCGCGATTTTTTGCATTTGAGTTGACAATTTAATTAGGAATTTCCTGTTTTACCCCTCAGATTAATGAGTCAAATTGAATTTTCTGTTTTACCCTCTCATAAATATATTCACGAAAATGAATTTTTATTCGGCCGCTTCAAGCCCAATTCCAGGCCCACATGAATTGCTGTTCCAGAGGACTCTCATATTGGGCCACGTGGATTAGGCCCGTCGATGAATAGTGGAGAATCTCTATTGTGTTACAGACGAATGTGGCCCTTCTGGTTGTTGCTGATTCTCGTTTGGGCTTTCTATTAATTGGGCCACTTAGACTCAGGTCAGCCCATACTTATCTTTTCTTCATAGTTGTTGCCTTTTATTATTTTATTTAAATGCATTTTTCCCAATTATGAAATTCTTGATTGTGTTCAGATCAGATATTAGACAATTTTTCTTGTAATTTATTGAGATTATTCGATGCGGATGTATAACGATATTTCGTCTCAAATATTAAATTACGAGACAATAAATATGCTTCCCAAAGTTATACATACATAAAATTCAAAAAGCAAGAAAATTTCATCAAATATGCATGAATTTTGTGGTATGCGTTAGGTATGACCATTTCATGATATTTGAGTTTCCAAAAGGTAAAACAAAATGGTGGATGGTTATGTGAGCAAAATTCATGAGAAACGACGTCAAAACAGTTCTAATAGTGCACAAAACGTGACGTTTTCAGATATGATTTACATGAAATTTTTGTATGATTAGACAAACAACGTTTAAGGATAATTTATCCTAAGATCAGGTTCAATGCTTCTATAAGACTTTATGTATTTTTCTCTTACAAATAAATATGTACACGGATCTCATAAGATATATCACAGTATGAGAAATAAATACTAAAAGTACTAGCTCAATTTATAAAGAAATAAGTAAAATATTTGTGGTAGGGGTGGCAAAATGGTTCCGGGAATCTGGTTCCAACCCAATTAAACTAGTTTGGGTTGGGTTGGTTCCAAGAAATTATTTTTGGTTCCTAATTGGTTCCAAGTTGGGTCCAACTGATTTCAAGTTAGTCCCAAATCGCTTGCCAATAATTTAAATTATAAAGAACAAAATATAAGGTATTGAGTCGGGTTGGGCTTGGGTTTTTTTTGGGTTGACTTCGATTCCGTTTTGGGTTTAGTTGGTTCCACCTCAGAACCATTTAAAAACTTAACACATTTAAGAACCGAACCATTTGAACCAACCCAAACCCAACCCAACCCACCTGATAGCCACCATTAATTTGAGGTGTAATTGAAATGAATTTCCAAGAGAACCACTTTCTCACGTGCATTGAATACCCAGACACACACACTGTGTGTTCTGTAGTAAATCAGTTAAAAACGCGTGTAATAAATTGCAGTAAAAAATATATATTAATAATTTATCAATTAATTAAACTTTATTATAATAACTTTTAAAATCAAAAGATGGTAAAAAGAAGATGATATTAAAAATGGTGATATATAATATATTGAGTAAACAAAATCAAATCTTAGTTACTATATATATATAAATACGCCCACACGTAACGTCCACCTTCCCTCACTCACTCTTCTTCTCACTCACTGCAGAAAAAAAAAGCGCAGTAACACACTTATTTGTGAAAGAGAAATTAGAGCATTTCAGCACATTTAATTGTGCTTCAGTAGTAAAGTGTGACCTTTCGCTTTTTCACGGATTTTCTCTTCAGAAATCCTCGTTTCCTACCTATATAGGCTCCATAGCTGTTGCTCGCTATCGATCTTATCTACTCTCCTGCACGAAATCATCATTTCGCCCATACGTATTGTTGTTTGCAGCTTTTTTCTCTGATTTTTAGCCTGTTTGTGCGAAATTTCTGTACAGCTGTAGGCGATGGACAAGATGACATTGGAGATTTTCTCCAAGCTGGAGCAGAAGTGGTTGTACCACTGCGAAGGGAAAAAAACTCGTGTTCTGAGTATTGATGGTGGTGGAACCACTGGCATTGTCGCCTGCGCTGCACTGGTTCATCTCGAGGACCAGATCCGAGAGAAAACTGGCGATTCCAATGCTCGTATCGCTGATTTCTTTGATATTGTTGTCGGTACTGGAATCGGCGCTCTCCTCGCCGCAATGCTCGTCGCCGATGACGGTTCTGGCCGTCCGATGTTCTCGGCGAGAGACGCTTCTAAGTTCGTGGCGGAGAATCAGGCAGATTTATTCAAAGCCGAACACGTCGGCGTTCTACGCCGGCGAGTTAGGTTTTCTAGCAAGAGCATGGAGAAAGTGTTGATGGAGGCGTTTCGGAGAGATGACGGTAAGGTTTTAACTCTGAGGGACACGTGTAAGCCTCTCCTTGTTCCTTGCTTTGACTTGAACAGCTCGGCACCTTTTGTTTTCTCTCGAGCCGACGCCTCCGATTCGCCGAGCTTCGATTTCGAGCTGTGGAAAGTGATCCGAGCCACGTCAGCGACGCCGTCGATGTTCAAGCCATATAAGCTCTCGTCTAGCGACGGAAAGACCTCTTGCTTGGCCGTGGACGGCGGTCTTGTGATGAACAACCCTACGGCGGCAGCTGTGACTCACGTTTTGCACAACAAACGTGATTTCCCGTCGGTTACTGGTGTTGATGATCTGTTGGTGCTCTCTATCGGTAACGGACAGTTGAGCGGTCCGTCGAGGATCAAGCTCCGCCGTAACGGCGACTGCTCGACGGCGTCAGTTGTCGGCATTGTCCTTGACGGCGTCTCTGAGACCATTGATCAAATAGTTGGCAATGCCTTCACCTGGAATCCTAATGATTACATCAGAATTCAGGTAAACTGAATTTTACCTGTGTTTTTACATTTTTCACTTTATGTACTGCTTTGACCTTTCGCTTTCATGAAGATTACTAAACATATTGAACTTTAAAATTTATAAATGCGTTTGGTTTGATGGTTTCTTGAGTCAAATTAATCTTTAATCGAGTTGAATTTTAGTTAATTTTCATTTTTAACATAGCTTCGAATTTATCAAACATATAAAACTTAGTTTAAATTTGATTTAATATGTCAATTGATTGATATCAAACGAGCTTTTAAGATCTCGAATGGGCAAGTGAACAAAATGAGTTTTTAACATCCTTACGGCGTTATGTTGCAGGCTAACGGCGTTGGAGAAAGAGCCGAAGATGTGTTGGCTGAAAGGGGAGTGGAATCGTTACCGTTTGGCGGGAAACGGTTACTGACGGAGACTAACGGACAGAGAATCGGAGGCTTTGTGCAAAGGCTTGTTACCTCGGGAAGCCGAAGGAGTAGCCTGCCGCCTAGTCCGTGCAAAGAAACAGCCGTTAGTCCCCTTGTTAACGGCCGTTAGTTTCTTTTTTGGCCTTTTTTGTTTAGTTTTATTAATATTAGGCCATGTCAGTTTACTTTAGTTAATTGTCGCTATTGTCAACTTTAAGCAGTTGGCAGTACATTTAAATAATACTACTAGTATTGACTGTTTTTAGCATATTACTTATTAGTTAATTAATTAGACCTTATTAATCTCTCTTTTTCTGATATCTAATTAAATGTGCTCTTGAATCTAGAAAGCAATAATTGGAGATCTATTGACTTTATAGATTTACATTATGATTCCTATATTGCTCTGTGTTTACTACTCATTTAAGAGGTAGCAATTAATGTTATAATTAAATGCATATTGACATATTGTCCTGTTTTAGATCTCATTAATTTCGGAAAATCTAATAATTCTATTTGATTTCATGTGTTCTCTTGTGAGAAAATTACACAAAATTGATCTCATATAAAAGCTGCAAATAAAAGCATATAAATAATTTTGACTTGACCAGCCCTAGAAATATCTTTTCTTTGATAGCATATTTTAATCCAATTACTTTGTCAACTTTATTACTGTGTGAAGTGTTTTTTTTTTTTTTTTGTGTTATTTAATTCAGTAACACTCCTAGTCATCAATTCTTACATGATCCTTTGTAGTAATTTGTGAAAATTCATGATTTTGTGGGGAAATTCTATCCCGGTCCCATACCAATGGGGCCGGTCATTTTCCACCACACAATTGTGGTGGGGTGGGTGTTATTTTACCTCCACCACCCATACAAGAACCACCCACCCCACCACAATTGTGTGGTGGAGAATGACCGACCCCATTGGAATGGGACCGGGATAGAATTTCCCGATTTTGTGTATATACTTTTTGACAATGTCGAGGAAAGTTGACAAATATTCAACATGTGAAAATGAGTGGGTTAAACTTCTGTTTCAAGCTTATTACCCACATAGAACACTTCATACAAACACACTCCAAATAAATTTTACCAAATAAATTAATATAAATGTTCCAAAAGTTTGATATTTAGTGGATGGTGATTGTGCTTTCTTTGAATTGATTAAATATAATATAGGCCCATAAGTTGTGTTTTTGTATCTCTAGGTGTTATGGTCAAGATCGAGAAATATTTAAATATATGACTTAGGTCGAAATAATTTTTGTAGCTATTTATTTTTTACTATAAGCTTATAATATGACAATAGGTAAGACAACAAATACAGCCAAATCAAGTGTTATACTTTATTACATAAATATTAATATTAATGGTATGGCCGAATTCATTAAAAAGAAATTAATGAGATGGACAAAAACCAGGTATGACCGGGCAAGTGAAAATTCTGTAGTTTTTTCGTATTTATTTTGGCTTTTATATTAAATAAATAAAATTGGTACGGACATTTCATGATCAACCTCCAGTCTCATATCTGAATTTGTTTTGCAAAACAATCTTGATGTTTAATTTTTTATTATTTCTTTTCTATTTCCTTTTATTATTAACTTATTGTTGATAAAGAAATTCAACTATTTTTAGTTGTTTTTTTAGAATTAATATGTCTTATATCTGTAGTAACTCTTCTGTTTTTTATTTAATTATTTTAGGTCAAACTAGTAAAAATAACAAGAAAAGGGAAAATGAGACATATTTTCATATGCCAAAACCACCTGAAACAGACAATTTTTTTTGGAGTATGCTTGTGCATTGGACCATTCCTTCTTGAAAATTAGACTTAAAAGAAAAAAATTCACAATAATTCATCGTAAATTAAGAGTATATATATATATTATATATTTAGAGCCCACTTTAAATACAACCAATGAGTCCCTTTTGATAGGGGGCAACCCCCGGTAGAGTTGGTAAGGGCATGTGAATGTTATGGCCTTGGTCACGGGTTCGAATCCTAATGAGGGAATGTCTATTTGCCTTCTCTACTGTGAGCCTGTCAGCTATGGACAACCTAAGCTGGTTTACCTCTCTTGTGCGCTTTGCAAGCGGAGTTTACCCAGTGCGCACCTAACGGTAGCGGCTGCGGGTTCCCTTGTCATAAAAAAAAAAAAAAATGAGTCCCTTTTGATAGCAAGATGTTCTCATAATCTAATTATATGAATTTTATACAAGTATTATATTATAAAAAAAAGTCAATTAAATTGATTTTTTTAAGCTCAAAACTAAAGAAGAATAAGATAGCCCGAATTAGTTAAATTTTCTTGTGCATCATATATATAAGGTGACACAAATAAATATATATATATATATATACATATATTTAAGTGTCCCCTACCATCTATTGACTCTCCAACAACTCTGCAAATTGCTGTCAACCCCACCCAATGTTCATTCTCATTTAATAAATATTTCATAATTTTTAATCTTTGGGGTCGAATTTCATTATAATTTCAATATAACAGATTATGGATGTAAAATTTTTAAGGAGTGTTTCTTAATGTGTATTTGTACATAATTTAATTTATTTATGCACAATGAATCACTTTATTTATTATAATAATTATTATTGTATGTTTTCACAAATTCTTGAGTTCCAACAGTACTATCAAGTCAAGCCTTTATTAGATTCCATTTAATGCACACCTAATGGAATGTCCATTGCAAAACATTTATCCCTCTATTTTGATTTTCTATATTATTATAGAATTGATAAATATCAATTTATTTAAATTTTTATTTTTATTATTTATAAATAAATGATTGTTAATCTCATAATAATATAAAACTATTATAAAATAAAAAGATTCATTTCCAATAAAGTATATGTAATAATGGAATATTTCATTTTCCCCATATATAAGTTGTAACTAACACATTAATACTGAGGCAAAAAATGAATGAATATATGGACTATTTTAATAACACCCTTATTAAAGACTATCCTGAAATAATATTAATTATTTCATTAATGAGTAATGGATATTGTTGAGCATTAATTAAGCCAAGAACTACCCTTTTACGGACAAGGCAATGCAATGTACGTTTTGGCAACGTCCAAACACTAACTTATTTGCATTTATTGAATTTAATTACTAAATGTCTAAATCCACTGCCTTTATTTTTCTTCCTAATGAATTAAAAGCCAAGTCAAATAAAATTTATTGTGCAAATCCACCAAAGGGAATTTAATAACCAAAATTTTTTCTTATATTATAAGTATAAATATCTAAAAATATAGCAATGATTAAATACGATGAATTAAGTAAATTGTAATAAAATGTAGCACAAAACAAAGCCAAAAAGTCTATCATAAACTTAAATTAAATTTATAGAGAATTGACATAAAATGAATAGACAAGATCGTAATCTCATTAATTAGAGCCAACAAACGACACCAAATTTATGCACCACATTCCCACCCATTTCGCCTTGTCCCCAGATCATCCACACGTGCACTTCTCTTAATCTATATTAAAATATATTACCATAATATTATATATATTGTCATTTACTAATATTTCACAAATTAGGGATAAATGCAAATAACAACCACGTGAAATATTTTATTAGCTGAAAACTCCATGTGAAAAAAATATACGCTAAAAACCCCTGTGAAATTTTCAAATTGCATAAAACCCCCTGTGAAAAAGAATTGGCTAAAAAACTCCCTATAAAATTTTCAAATTGCATGAAACCCCCTATGAAAAAAAAACATAGCCTAAAAACACCCTGTAAAATTTTTAAATTTACAAATTAATTAATAGTACTAAAATCAAATTTTAGGATATTAAATAAACTTTATCCAACAATTAATTTTCAATATAGTTATATTTCGTAATGGTAAAATTTTACAAGGGATGTATATTTTTTTGCACATGGGGTTTCATGCAATTTGAAAATTTCACAGGAATTTTATGCTATATTTTTCACAGGGGGTTTCATGCAATTTAAAAATTTCATTGAGGGTTTTTAACTTATATTTTTTCACATGGGGTTTTCAGCCAATAAAATATTTCACATGGGGTTATTTGCATTTATCCCCACAAATTATAATACATCATATAAACATAAAAACCATGAATTTTAATTTCTTCCAAAATGGACTATGTGTTTACTTTCCTGTCACGTAAAATCAATTTTTTTTATCTCTTCGTGACAAAATACGTGAAATCAAGCATATAGAACAAATGAAAAGACAATATTTTTATATATACATATATAGACATATGATTTGATATATTTATGTATGTAAATATAAATAGATAGTGATAAGATGTTGTCCCCTCACGGACTAATGCACTTTCATCCTACACAATAACGACGAATTTCATATTTCATATTCATTTATATAATATATATATATATAAATTAATTTTTGTGTGAATTTAAGTCTTCAAATAGTTATATATATAAATAAATATTACTAGCTTTAAAGATATGCACCTGAATTGTATCTCTAGGTTAAATCTTGTGTACCCATGTATTATGATTTTAGGTGAATGAAGACAAAGAGATTTAATTATATAAATTAAAATATATATCCAACAGCTTTAATATCATTAATTGGTTAGCAAACTGAATGTCATGGGTGGGGATCTTTTGCAATATTATGACCAACTTGATTAATCAATCAATTGATGTACAAGTACAAACAATAATTTTATTTTTATTTGAGTTGACACATCGAATTTGATGGAAATATATAGTTGAATTTCAAATCGTACTTTAGAACTATTTAATTTTCATACAATTTTGTGATAATAATTGCGCACCTAATCTCAAATCTCAACACATAATTGATCAATTGTATAGTAGATCCGATCATGTATAATTTTGAACACTTTTTGCCTACTTTCATAAGGTAAACACGAACTTTTACTAGTTGAAGATATTCATATTTGACATTATAGTTTTAGGAAGTAATATATATATATATATATATATATATATATATATATATATATTACACAAGGCCACTTCAAAATACCAATAACACAATTAAATCATCAATATTTTGCACTGATTTACAATCTATCATATCATTCCGTGCATGCATATATATATATCATATCGAGATTGCAGTAAAATTTTAAGGTAACACTAAATATTTGTTGAATCCAATGTTTGGAATATATAAATATACTATATTATATATTATATATTATATATTATATATGATACTTATTTTTGAAGATGCTACCATTCGAGGTTGCTTCATAGGAATACACTTGGAACACATGCAGCAGCGGCGGACCCTAATTCCTTTGTTGCTTTTTATATTACTATATTATTTCAATTGCAATATTATAATTTACAAGTTTGTATTGATCATAGTGAGATTTATATATTTATCTTAATTATAGATTTTGTCGATTTTTCATAAGATTTTCAGATGAATTCCAGTTGTCGAAGATTACTTACAGCTGGTATTAGGTTAATATAAATTGATCCTATCAAAAATATTCATCTTATCTTTTAATTCAACTTATTTTGGAAAGATTTTGTAATCATATTGATTACAAATAACCACTTAGTAAGAAGGCCAATTAGATATTTAGTTTTGAGTGTCAATATATTTACTTCTATATTCTTGAAAATGATAAATGTGGCCAATTAGATATTTATTTATGGTGATATATATATATATATATATATATATATATATATATATATATATGGGACTTGGTGATCCCTAACCTACATTTCTAGTGACCCCTACCATCACGTGCATGTGCAAGGATATTTCTGCACAAAATTTTAGGGGCTAATTGGATGGCCACTCATCCCTTAAAAAAACATTTTAGAGAAAATAATTATAAAAAAATACATTTCTTTTGCATTTCCTAAAAAAATTCTTAAATCTCTCAAAATTACAAATAATTTAATTTTTTTTCAACAAATTAATTTTACTATTCATGATTTGACAGTTAATACAATCAATTAAAATGGTTTTTCCGACTATCTTTCAAAGTTAAAAATTAATTTAATTACATATTCTAATACAAAATAATGCAACGTTTAAAATAAGATCTATTGTGACTATTTTCGGACGTCTAAATCAACGAGTTTGACTAACCACATTTAATAAAAATTATATTTAAATACCAACTCAAACAAATTTCTCACAATAAAAAATATATCACATCAACCACAATCATTACTTGTTTTTCTCTTAAAAATCTCATCTTCCAAATCACATTTCTCATTTTTACCATGAAAAAAAATTCTCGGAGATGGATACGCCATCCAATTGGGCCCTTATATTCAAATGTTTTTGTAGGAGATTAAAGATTAAGTTTTGAATCAACTTTAATGGAATCAATCAATTTTTTTGCTATTTATATAGAAATGGTATGATAAAAGGCAATAATCCGTTATAAAATCAGTATTAAAAAGACTCGTTTAGATGAGTGTTGTTATGTGTTTTTTTTTCCATAACGAAATAATTACATTGTTACATTTAATATATATCGAGATTCTATCATGTGTTAATTTATTATTATAAAACTCTCAAATAATTATCATATAAGTAGATAATTATTACTCACACATTTGACACATGAGTCGAACATGACATTAAGTATTTGAATATTAAACACAATTATTGAAATTACTAAAGAACTCACAATAGACAAGTGATTTTTAATGGCTATCGAGAGTCTAAATTACGAGAAATCACTGCTACAAAATATGTTTAATGATATTTTTTTAACGCATTTAAATTGTCAACCACATAATTTTGTCAAAACATTTTGCGATTGTAGTTTCTCGAGTTTGTTTACTTACCAAGAACCACATGTCTAATATCATGAAACCTTTTTTTTTTCTTTTCAATTTCTCACCTTTTTTTTTTTTTTCTTCTTTTTCCACCTTTTTTAGCAACTCCTTATTAAAGTTTAATTATTGAATCATAAATAAAAATGGCATGAAATTCATAGGGTAAATTCAAAGGAGACAATAATTAATTTAGCTATGGGAATCTTTATCGCCGACAGCAATTTGTAACGACAGTTCTAACAGTTCTGATAAAACACTCACTATATTATATTATATTGTATTGTACTAAAGATGTACAATGTTAGTTACTGCACTGTCACCTTCATTACAACCTTTTATCATCACCCAGGTAAAGTAGTAAAAATATTAACCCTTCATCCTTTGCCTCCACATACTGTACTGTGCCTTATTTATATGATGTACCAAACACTGAAATTTCAACTCCAATTTTGAACAAGTTTTAACTTCATGCATTACTAATAAATTAATGTGCATGATAAACAACACATTGGATAATTTATTATAAAATCGTGTTTTATCTTCTATTTTATTTATTTGTATACATGTCAATTTCGTAAAACTTACATAATTTGAATGTTTTTTTTTTTAAATAATGCACGGAACATAAATCTAGTATATATGAGAATTTGATTTCTGATATTTCTTTTCAAGAGAGAAACTCACAGACGCTGCTTTTAGAATGTGTACTAGTTAAACCTCGCTCAAGAGTAATAAATCGCAAATTATAAAAGAGAATTAAATCATACTAAACTACCAATTACTAACATGCACATTAAAATTAGGTTAGTATTTCATATACAAATACATCTATACTATTATAAAAAGAAAGCTTGTTTTGTGTCTAAAATGGAAGTTATTTTGAGACTTTTTACTGATTTTATCCCTTGGTTTTTTTATAATTTGAAAATCTAAGTGTAATTTTGAGGGTAAAATAGGAATTTCATTGTAATTAGTTAGTTGTCATACCATTTTTTGTTTTGTCAAAAATACCCTTGGGAGGTGCAATTGAAAACCCACGTAATCTCCACCAACCACCCCTCATTCTCAAATCTCCATTTCTCTCTCTAGAAATTATAATATTTTTTTAAAAATAATTACTAATTAAATTATTTAATTATACATAAAAATAATTATGCATGCGAGTACCGCGTGCAGAGATACTAGTTTATCTAAAAAGAAATGTGGGCGACGGGTAACGTACCCGACCCGTACCCTTGCTTTTGGTCGGGTATACCCGCTCGATATACCCATCGGGCAAATGACCGGGTCGGGTAGAAAAAAATTTCTGCGGGCATTATGCGGGTCCGGGCCGGGTATGGGCATTGCCTACCCGTTGACAGGCCTATGTGGGACAATCCAAAAGCCCATTTGGTAGTCATGGGCTTAGTCAACCATAAGTAAGCCCAATTACTCCAAAATCTTCGGTTGCTATACAAGTGTACATAGCTGAAGGCCTATCACTCTATAAGCCCAAAATCATCCAAAAGATGAAAAGATAGTATTGATGGAAAGCCCATTTAAATTGGGCCTCTCTTAAAACTGAACTCAAATCCTATCCAAAAAGATTTTTATTAATAACTAACTGCATACCACACAGCGGGAGTTTCTTCCGCACGCCCCCAAATTCAAAATTACTCTCTTTCTCTCTCTACATATACTTTTGGTATCTGGGTTTTACTCTCAGTCTACGCCGCTCTTGATCTGTCGCTCCTCTTTCCTTTTCTGCGTTTTTCTCGCTTCCTGCTGATTGTTGATCGGTAATTTTCATCTTACTTTTTCTTGATTTTTCATCTTTTTTGGGAAAAAATTAGTGGTGTAAATGTCTCGGTGTTAATGGATCTTTTAGTTCGTGTGTTACAGTTTTAAAGTTGTACAATCAGTATCCTTCCGTTTTGTTTTGTTTCTTTAATGGGTGTAGGTTTTGTTTTTAAAAGTCCGATTAGGTTATTTTTTCCTGTGTTTTATGTTGTTCGCCAAATGAGGGTTCAGTTACTTATCGGGATTTTTTATTTGTCTTGTTCTACTTGATTTCCAGGGGTTACGGAATATTGAGTGAGGACAGTATTTTATTTGTTGTGAAATATTCAGTTTCAGTTTAGAATGTATAGTGTTAGTTCTTTATCGATTAATTGATAATAAAAATTTCAAATTAAGATGCACAAGCCAATTTACAAAACCATGTAACTATCTAAATAATAGATGTGCTATGAATTCAAGTACGTATATTGAAAATGTTTCAGTCTTCAACCTATGCAATAATTGTGTTTTATTTTAGGTTATTTGGACATGGAATTTGCAACATCTTCTGTGAAACTATGGCCTCCTAGCCAAAGTACACGACAAAAGCTTGTCGATAGAATGACAAAGAATCTTGTAACACCGTCCATTTGGTCTAGAAAGTATGGTCTTCTGAGTCAAAAAGATGCTGAGGAGGATGCCAAGCAAATTGAGGCTGCGGCTTTTTCGGCAGCAAACGAACAATTTGCAAAGGAGGCAGATGGAGATGGAAGTTCTGCAGTTCAATTATATGCCAAGGAATCAAGCAGGCTCATGATTGAAGTCATCAAGCGAGGCCCTGTTGTGAAAGCAGATGAAGAGCCCATATTAGACAAGATTAAACAAAATGATGGTACTACTTTTGATATATCAGGCGAGCCACGTCAACTTATTGATTCAGATGATGCTGAGAAACTGTTGAAACTCTTGATAGAGCCTGGAACCAAATATACGAAGATATGTTTTAGCAATACAAGCTTTGGTCGGGATGCGGCACTTATTGCTCAGCCTATATTGTCATCCATTAAGGATCAATTGACTGAAGTTGACCTATCGGATTTTGTGGCTGGAAGGCCCGAGGAGGAAGCTCTTGAAGTCATGAATATATTTTCACTTGCTCTCAAAGGTTCTAAACTGAACAGCCTTAACCTTTCCAACAATGCTTTAGGTGAGAAGGGTATAAGGGCATTTGAGGCACTTTTCAAGTCCCAGTATAATTTGGAGGAGCTGTATCTGATGAATGATGGCATATCGGAAGAGGCTGCAGTAGCGGTCTGTGAGTTGATTCCTTCTACTGATAAAGTTCGGGTCCTTCAGTTTCATAACAACATGACTGGAGATGAAGGGGCGATGGCTATTTCTAAAATGGTGAAAAATTCTCCCGTGTTGGAGAATTTTCGATGTTCTTCAACGAGGATAGAGTCTGAGGGAGGTATTGCCCTAGCTCAAGCACTTGGAACATGTACCCACTTAAAGAAGATTGATTTGAGGGACAATATTTTTGGTGTAGATGCTGGATTAGCTTTAAGCAAGGTGTTATCTGCATTTTCTGATCTAACTGAAATTTACCTCAGCTATTTGAATTTGGAGGATGAGGGTTCCATTGCTCTTGCGAATGCCCTAAAGGAATCTGCTCCATCTCTAGAAATTTTGGATATGGCTGGAAATGAAATCAGTGCTAAAGGTGCCCCTGCTCTGGCCACCTGTATTGCTTCTAAACAGTTCCTTGCCAAATTGAATTTGTCTGAAAATGAATTGAAGGATGAAGGTGCCATTTTAATTGCTAAGGCACTGGAGGAAGGTCATGGTCAATTATGTGAAGTAGACATGAGTACCAACATGATAAGGAGGGCTGGTGCGAGGTGCTTGGCCCAGGCTCTTGTAAGTAAACCTGGACTTACATTGCTAAATATAAATGGCAATTACATATCTGATGAGGGGATCGATGAGGTGAAAGATGTATTCAAGAATTGCCCCAATGTTCTTGGCCCTTTGGATGAGAACGATCCTGAAGGAGAAGATTATGATGAAGATGAAGAAGAACGAGGTGGTGATGATGATCATGATTTGGAATCCAAACTAAAGGGACTTGAAATCAAACAGGAAGAATAAAAATTGCTCATTACTTTATGGCTTGACACATCTGTTTGATGTCTTTCTAGACTTCTCCTGTTGTTTGTATGAGTATTGGTCAGCAGACCTTGTTGTCTTAGCTAGGAACGAATTTTACATTGACTGGGTAGTATTTGTTAGTTCTTGCTTTTGACATAATAATGCACCTAAAATGCAGATTTATGTCTTTTGAGTTCCTTTTGTAGTGACGAAGGTTGATCAATTTATGATCTGTCTTAAATACCTCTCTTTGTTGTAGTGGAAATATCCATTTCAGTTAATTTCTTTTCTATTATGTATTGCTCACCATAACTTTTATCTGATTGATAAAAGTGCGTTTTAGGATTTTGATATGCGTTATTAATGTAATTGATGCCTTCAACCTAATTAGGACTTTTTAGTCTCTGTTTCTCTTCCCCAAGCTTGAGATTCTCCTAAAGGTGTATATTAACTAGAGTTCATGTTGTTATGGGCCTATGTTTGAGGGAATGTTGTCTGTATGAATCATTTTGGTCCTTTGGACTCAACAGAATGTATCCCTTACAAATTTTTTGAGGCTGTCAGCTGCATTTCCAGCCCTAATGGTATGTTAAGGAATGGCATCTAAGAAGGTGATTGCCGAGGAGTGGATTCTACTTTTAGTAAGAATTATTTAATTTTTAGAAAGGTAACAAGTTCCCAAAAAGTAGGAATATTGCAACGAAGGGGCTCATCAAAACTTATTTAAACTGTTATATGGATTTTATTTAAGACTGGATGGTCTTACAATTGTACGAAAAAGGTAATAAGTATCTATCCTCTGCCTTTTGAAAACACTTTTTATATACACACACCATTTTCATTTTTGCAGTGGTGAAACTGAAGGGTGTGTTGAATCCTTGGCCTCGTACTAATATGAAGTTGAACATTGCAGTTACAAACCTCATATCAAGGGAGGCTGTTCTTGCAGGACAAAGATAAAGCAAACACTGTTTAGCTGATAAGCGCCTATGTTATCGGTTTCTATGGCAAAAAGTGAGTTCTGAATGTAATAAAGCTGAGTCGATGCCCTTATGAGAAAAAAAAAGACTGAATTTTAAAGGTATGACATTTCTGGTGATTCTTGTCCCAGCAGAAAGTAGGACAAAATAACAAAACTGAATGCATTATATCCATATCTTAACGAAAGAAAAAGTAACAAAAATTGCCACTTGCTTCAGAGAGGTGCAATTTATTAACTCGTTGCTCGACAAAAGCTTATCATACAGCAACAGGTACTTTAAGTGCTGCTAGAATCTTGTCATCTATCTCAAATTTCACTTCTTTCTTGTCTCTACCAATCTTGACATATTCATCAAACCTCTCCTTCAGGTCCACTGCTAGCTTTGTTGTGCTACTCCACCCAAGAATCTCCTTTGCAGCTCGTGGCTCAGAATAGAAATGCTGCAAATGTATATTATTGTAAAATAATATATACCTATTTGGTAGTAAAAGGTAACCGCTAGAACTTTGATAATACTGACAAGACTTGTATAATTTCCAAGTAGTTTAGACAATTAGCTTCAATTACACTAGACCCTTCATTCCAAAACCGTGTTTCATCTCTTATCTCGTTTACTTATTTGCATGCCATGTGTGAGAAGTCCACTTTACTTGTCGATTTATATTTAATGAAAGGATTTATACAAGTGGCATGAATGTAAGTAAATGGAATAGGAGGGAAGATGATACAACATTTGGAATACAGAAATCAGCCTGAGCCTAGATGTACTCTGAAACTCAGATTGAGTTATTAGCTTGTATTCCTAAGTTAATATAGAGTAAATTACATAGAAGCTCCATACTTGGGATCCCAATTACTAAAATGACTAACACCTTGGCATTTGGGAAATTATCATTACTTCATATATCATCAAAAAAACATGTTACAATTTGACCCAAGTAAAATACAGATTATAGTTTCATCCATGTTTTTCTACTTGTTAGGTTCAGTCAAGAGGTTTCTTTATAGTCTCGTAGTTATAAACCAATAAGTGACGATTGCTCATGAAAAACACCCCTTCTATTTATTTCTAGATCTAGAAAACAAGTTTAACTTGAGCTAAGTAGAAGAGTGAAGATATTAGAGAATGATAAATAATACCATGTTACGGAAAGGAAACGCTTTCTTTGCATCAATTCCAACTGCTTTTGGATCATAATGCACTATTTCAACAGGTAGTCCAGCAGCTTGAGCACATAATTTAGCCATTCCATCGAGTGTCACTGCTCGGTCACTAACGCAGTTGAAGATGTTCCCACTTGCTGCATCTGCCTTTTCAACAGCCAAAGTAAGCATGGATGATAAGTCCCTAACGTGGGCAATGTTGGTTAATTGCATCCCTGAGCCAGGAATTAGAACTGGTCTGCCCCGGACTATACCTGTTATGGATTGATTAGTGTTACTCAGTATAGACAATCATAGCCTTTCATGTGGTGGGACCCACATCTGGCATTCTTAGGCTATATTTGGTACTTGGATTTTGGTGAGGAAAATGACAATATAATCAATTTAAGTACTTTGTGCTTTGTGCTTTGTTATTTGATCATTTTCATTTTCCCTCTTAACCTCACCAAAATCCTACAACCAAACATATACTGTGAGTAAAGATATGTTTTGAAGTTTATAGACTTACGGTCGAAGAACCATTCCTCACAGTCCTTGTTGTTGCCTGAGCCAATCATATACTGTGGACGGAATGATGCCCAATTACCAAAGGTCTCTGAGATGTATTTCTCAACTCCAACATGACCCGCATCGGCTTTGACAGTATCCTGTAATATAAAGATTTCAATTTCTATATAAAATTCTCTCTATTTTAGGTGTAAAGTGTCAGAATGCACCCTTGGAAATATACCCCTTCAACATGCGGAGGTTCGTCTGTAGGCTTGTAAATCCCAGCACTACTGATGAATAAGAATTGCTTTACTCCAGAGCTCTTAGCCCAATCTGCCACAGGCCTATTAGTACACATTGGTAAGTCAGATGGCAAATGTAAAACGAGTATTTGTGTTCATAACTAGATGACTGTTAGATATTATACACCATAAACTTGCATAATCTCACATTTGTTGTTCTTTTACTAACTTTTCTTAATTTTAATTGTAGTAGGTATGCATGATGATCATATCGGACTTGATGTTTATCTTTCTTATCATTTCAATTTAATGATTATTTGAGATGAACAAACCTCACTGCATCCAAATCCTTGCCATTGTTATCCAACACAACATCAAAAGCAGCACCCTCCAAAACCTTCCCAATATCAGCTGGCTCACCCCACACCGTCTTGCCACCAGCACCGGTAATTTCCTGCAAATCCCTCCATTAGCAACAAAAACCCATCTTTCAATACAAAAAACTTATCCAGTATGAAAATTTTCATGTCACATTATTTTGCTACTATGTATGTTATTCGTAATCTTAACTGAAAATCTATTGAATGGGGGTTTCTTCATCTTGTCGGAGCCCTCCTCACCAACGGTCAAGATCGTGACAGCATGGCCGGAGGCGAGAAGCTCCTTAGCGAAGTAGAAGCCAATGACAGCATGGCCACCGCTGTTTGTGTTGACAATGAGCACATTCTTCTTCTCTGCCTTGACACTGAATGTAGGGAAAAGTGATGAAACAGCCCTTTTTGGAGCTTTTGTGTTGAGAGCAAGAAAAGATGGAGAAATGGAGAGAGATGAGGAGAGAGAGTGGTATGAGGTTGATGAGAGAGAAAGGCGTGGGAGAGGAGAGAGAGAAGAAGATGATGATGATGAAGAAAGAGAGGATGAGAAGAAGATGAGAGAGGTTGAGGAAGCTATTGTAGTGGCCATTGGCACTTTGTGGCTTCTTTCTTTTTTGTGCTTGTTGATGATATTTGATCTTGTGAGAACCAAGCAAAGGGGTCTTTATTTGTTTGGAGATAAAGGAATTGCAATGGGATTGGTTGGCTCTTTCACTGCACTGTCTTTTTTCTATGGTAAGTATTTTTTCCAATATAGTTTCAAATTAGAGTTAGCTTACTAGTAATTTGAGATGTGCTTTTGACCATTGAATATTTACTCCTTAGGAAACTTATGACTCTTGGAACATCAGTAATGATTTATTGTGACAGATTATATGACTAGTGTAATCTAATCAAGTTACGAATTACATTTTGTTCGATCATGAGTTTAACTAAAATTTTCTCTATTCACTCTTTCATGAGTAGAGGGTGTCAAAAAATATGTGGTTCTGAAGCAAATTCTGCAACCTGAAATGGATATTTGTATTTTCCCCTGAGAATTGTTTATTGAAATTCAAATTTACCACTAGACAACAAAGTGGCTGTAGTTTAGTGGTAAGAATTCCACGTTGTGGCCGTGGAGACCTGGGCTCGAATCCCAGCAGCCACACAATATATATTCTTTTTTCATGTCTTTTTTTTTTTTTTTTTTCCTTTCTAAGAATAACATTTTCTTTCTTTACTAATGCTTTTCCAAAGACTTTAAATAATCTCAGATTCTTATAATCCATAAGCTTTTTTAATGCAGATATTATTACTCATCACAGGAAAGGTAATTTTATTTTCCTCCTTTATCCATTTTATAAAAAAATAAAAAAAATTCGTAGCCGTCCGATAATCAGAACGTTGCCAAACCTTTATTTAAAACTAAAACCTCCGAAAACTATCCGTTACAAACTCAACCTCTCTCTCTCTCTCTCTCTAAGTTTCTCTCTCCAAATCCAAAGAAAAGCTCTAATGGCGACTTCACTAGAATCTCCACCCCTTGCTTCCATCAACAAGGTAATCTTTTGCTCCCTTGAAAACACTCTTTATTTAATAATTTTAAATTATTCATTTCCAATTTTCAACCAATTTCAGCAGAGATCTCCAAGCTCGATGGCCACTTCTTCTCCTCCAATGTTCAGTCCTTCGTCTGATAAGCGCTATTGGAGCTCCCTTCGTAACCGTGTCGATACACTTCTCGAGAATAGAAAGCCCCTGGATCGATCTTTGACTACACAAGAAGTGAGAAATTGTAGCACTAGTTCACAAATTTGATCTTTTTTTAAATTATTTTTGTTGAATTGGTGATGAATTTATGTGTGTGATTTTGCTTTTGCAGAATGGTGATGCTACGAGCCACGCGAAGAGATTGAAGGAGGATTCGATGCTTTTGCTCAGAGGATTTGATTCAGTGGCTCAGTCTCTTTCTCAGCTTTCCAATAATCTACAGAATGCTCTTCAGGTTACACCTAATTGAGCTAAATTGATAACCTAATTTCTAGATATTTGAGGAAAATTTGTTTCACATCTTGTGTGAAACAATTGTGATTTTTCTTCCTATTAAAATCCTAATATATTGTGTTATCATTCTAAGATATCAGGGAATTTAATGTAATTTCAGTTACCAGATCAGTAGATAACTTAATCTTAGCAGGAATTCATGTATTTTTTGAGATTCTAAGCAATTTGTTGCGCTTTCAGGGAGCTAGACAGCTAGCTGAACCACCCACATTGACTGAACTAGTTCATGCCACCCTTGAGAAGGCCAAAACTGAAGAAAATTTATCCAAGGAAGACAGTAAAAATGAACAAAAAGAACAGAAACATGAAGAAGATAATGAACTAGACCAGAGAGCACCGAAAAGGAAGTTGGATTCTCAGGAATCTTCTGAAGATTCACACAATGTAAAAGAAGGGAGCTCAAAAGAACTGGAGAAAATCAAAAGAGTGAAAAATGTAGGTACCCTTTGATTGGAAAATCGATCTTGAGACTTATATTATAATTTGATTGACATTTGTTTTCTATTTTCATATTTGTAAAGATGGCGATTTCAATGGCAACAAAAGCGGCTTCGATTGCGAGGGAATTGAAATCGGTTAAGTCGGGTTTGAGCTTTATGCAGGATCAATGTGCTCTATTGGAGGAAGAGAACACGAAACTTCGTGATGGATTAGCAGAACCAGACGAAGATGATTTGGTATATTATTGTCTTATCTTTCAACACCATTTTCATATGCTAACATTGTCAATATCTATATTTATCTAAATTTTAGCATTAAGTATGATTATTGTGATTGTCGAATGAACTCATATAGATGGTATAAATAATAAGGGTGATTTTGAAACTATGGTTTTGATGGCAGGTGAGGCTTCAATTGGAGGCACTTTTAGCAGAAAAGTCGAGATTAGCAAGTGAAAACGCGAACTTAACGAGGGAAAACCAAAGCCTACATCAGTTAGCTGAGTATCATCAGTTAACTTCACAAGATTTATCAGCATCTTATGAGAATTTAGTTAGAGGAATGTGCCTAGATTTCTCATCTCCAACTGAAGAAACTGTTGTTGATCACAGACATTTGAGAACAGATATATTAGGATTCTCCAAATCATTGGATGAATGCTATGATGAGGAAGAACAAGAGTAGTTTGAACTTCATTATTTATTGAGAATTTATAAGATGTTTTTTGTATTTATATATGAAGAAATTAGAACTTGAAAACAATTCTGGGTCGTTTAGAAATCCATAAAAGCCCATATTTCAAATTGGCAATTAAATAGAACCATCAAAAGCCTATCCCTATCAATCGTAGTAAGGCTGAAATTAAAATGGGCCCAAGCCCAACATTTTGAGATCCAACCCAAAAGCGTAGCAGGGCCTACAAATAAGAAAAAGAAAAAAAATATAATCAATTGATATTATTATATATATCACGACTTATAACATAATATTTTTTTAATTCATTTATTTTATTAAAAAAATTAAAATGAATTGATTATAATAAATAAGTGAAATGAATTGATTACGGGTTAAAAAACTAAGTGAAATTAAAATAATAATATATATTATTTTTTCAATTCAAAACCGGTGCCCGCATTTCAATGAAAAAGCCATCACTAAAAGGATAAGTAACTATAGACTATAGTACTCAGCACCACTACCATACACCACACACAAATATCTCATCCACCGCCATCCGCCGTCGCTGCCACCACCCCAACCTGCTTTCATCTATGGTAATTTCTTGCGTTTTTCCGTTTACCTGCAACACTTACTCCTCTCCAAATCTCTTCCTCTTCCACTCCAACTTAAAATCCGAATCCAAATCCACGCTACGTTCCCGTTCTCGCTTCGTACAAACCTATTTCTCAACTCCTTCCGCAGCTTCTAGTGCCAGGCGAATTTTAATTTCGAGCTCTATAAACCAGAATCAACCGAGAAGTCTGTTTCCCGGAGGTTACAAGCGTCCGGAGATCAAAGTACCTAATCTCGTCCTGCGATTGAGCTCCGATGAAGTGTTTGAAGATGATAAATCGGTACTCGATGTAGTTGACAATGCGGTTTCAGATAGAGTTGGAATCGTGGTGCTTGGCGGCGGAGATAGCGGCGGCAAGAAGTTATATGAAGCTGCTTGTTTGCTTAAGTCGGTGATTAAGGATCGTGCCTACTTGTTGATCGATGAGCGCGTTGATATTGCTGCTGCAGTTAATGCCAGCGGCGTTTTGCTTTCCGATCAAGGTTTTATATCAGTTCGCGACTTTGTTGTTACTGATGTTACGTTATTTTAATGCGCATGGAATTGGAAAGATATATTCTCATTTGAATGGAACTATTTCTAAAAGTTCTGACAGGAAAAGCTATGTTAAGGTTCAGTGAACTTAGATTCTTTTTGAAGGAAAAAGTCCGAAGAAAATGATTTAGAATTAGGATATAATTATGTGCCTCTAAAATTTTTCATGTAGAAGGTGAAGGGGAACTATGTTGGCTAGTTCTATTCTTTGCCATCAATGTCGTTGTATAATATGGTTCAAAGTTAAGGAAAACTATGATTGGGTACGAACGCTCTTTTTTCTTGGTTAAGTTTGCTTTTGTTTTTCTTGTTTTTGTTTTTTAATAGTCTTTTATTTGTGGCTGATTACTAGTTTTGAATGTTCAATAGGAAAGTAGTGAATTTTTTGTTCTCAGCATTTCCCTTGTGTCTGTGGAGGTCCGGTTAGCTTCTTGAGGTTTATTGTTTCTGAATTCAATTCTTTCAATTTTTTATAGGTTTGCCTACAATTGTTGCAAGGAATACAATGATGGATGCTAGAAGTGATTCAGTAATTCTTCCTTTGGTCGCGAGAAATGTCCAAACTCATGATGCGGCACTAGATGCTTCTAACTCCGAGGGCGCTGATTTTCTTATTTATACTATTAATGCAGACGGTCATCCAGAGGAGCTGGTGAGCTCCGTGTCTGGGCGTGTAAAAATCCCAATTTTTATCGCGGTCGATTCACTTACAGGGGGAATATCCGTGAATAAATCTTCAAACCTACTGAGATCAGGAGCTAGTGGTGTAGTTGTTTCAGTGGATGAATTAAAGTTGTTGAGAGAAGATGACTTGATCAAGTTGTTTTACCGTGAATATGCATCAGATAAGAGAGTAGAGACTGACAGTCAAAGTTTTGACAAGCGCAAAACTATAGATATGAAGAATGGCTTTCCTGGGAAGAAGATGGTTGCTGGCTTTACTAAATTGGAAGAGAGGGAACAACAGTTCATAGACAAGGAGAAATCATTTCTGCTTGAAGCTATAAATGTCATCCGAAGAGCTGCACCACGGGTGATCTTTTATTGCTAACGTATTTGGTATTTGAAGGTGTTTGTAAATGGTCTTCCTTTATGTTTCTGGTGTTTCAGCATATAGCTAACATGGAATTTTGATCTTAAATGGCAGATGGCGGATATCTCACTTCTCAAAGATGCTGTTTCTCAACTTGATGAGCCATTTTTACTGGTTATAGTGGTAATTGTGTGCTGAACTTCAACCAATTCTGGTTCCACGGATATACATGGGTATTAGCTCTGAATTTCAATGTGTTTTTGTTCTTTGGGCTGTAGTTGATACAATCTATGCTACAAAATTTCAAATGAAGTTTTAGGCTCACTTGTTTAGATGATAGGACAAGTGGGATTCCGTTTTCTATTTTCCTTTTCCCATATTGTATTGTTTTGGAGACCCTTATGGCTTCTACCTTTAGAAACATAAGTTGAAGCAACTGTTGAGTTTTCCTATCCCAGCCCAAGTACTTGAAGTTTCATTCTGTATGTTTCACGCTGGAAGAAACATTGTACATGTAGCTTACTGTCTTATCTTTATATACAATATGCTGACATATAGTGGTTCTAATCAGAAGAAAATATATTAGTTAAACAGAAGAAAAGTGAGTCATGCAAACCTGAATTAAATCATAACTTAGACAAACTCTAAATGAAAGGACCTAGCAATAAATTTGAACCACTTATGGTTGCAACTGTTTGCAAGTAGACATGAGTTTTTCCTCTCCCTTTTTACATTTATAATGTTAGTATTGTAATAAGATTATAAAGTGATGTGTTAATATAATACCTTTTCAAGTCTCAATAGCTTCGTGTGGGTACTAGTACATCGTCATAAGAAGCATATTACTTGTTTTCTAGTCTTGTAGCTCAGGTAGGATCCTTTTTGTATTGACTTCACCAGGGAGAGTTCAACTCTGGAAAGTCAAGTGTCATCAATGCTTTTCTTGGGGAAAGATACCTAAAAGATGGGGTTGTTCCTACAACTAACGAGATAACCTTTCTACGGTATTCTGAGTCAGAGTTCAGTGAGCAGCGTTGTGAAAGGCATCCTGATGGTCAATACATATGCTATATACCCGCTCCAATTCTGAAAGAAGTGAGTTCTTTTTAATTTTGTTGCACTTGATCAGTGTTGTAAATTTTTTAATTGAAAAAGGATATAACTTGTTGAATTCATCCTTGTATATTGTGAAAAATAAAATGAAATTAAGTATGCAGTATTGAGCCAATTACCTTAAAGTTTGATAATTCTGACAACTGTTACTGTTTTAATTATTTTTTAAGACATAGTGATATATTCAATAGCACACCAAATAAGTTTTGCAAGTGTTGAAAATGTTCAAATTTGGTTTCAAGTACGTTTATTATCTTGACTACCCTCAATCCTATCGTGTTCATGATGGTCAGCCATCCTCACACTTATCTTAACCCTTAAATAAATTCATAGAGTCTAGGGTAACCAGCAAGTTAACAAGTTAGCTGCTGTTTCTGTAAAGCTGTAACTTTGATTTGATCTGATTTTGGTTTCATTAGACCAGATAATAATCTCACATTTTCCTTCTTCCTCCACTCCCAAACAGATGATAATTGTTGATACTCCTGGAACAAATGTGATTCTGCAAAGGCAACAACGCCTAACCGAGGAATTTGTGCCTCGTGCAGATTTGCTTCTTTTTGTTATGTCTGCCGACCGGCCATTGACTGAAAGTGAGGTATGATCTAGTTGCCACTATACGTTAGACATTACCTTGTGATATTGATTCTTTATTCTTTATAGATTGTACTTTCATACTCTCTTTTATCCCCTCTTGTTGTCTGTCAGGTTGCTTTTTTGCGTTACATTCAACAATGGAAGAAAAGAGTAGTTTTTGTTTTGAACAAGTCTGACATGTATCGGAATGCCGAAGAGGTTGAAATTTATATATGGTTCAACTGTTTATACCAAGTCCATAAGTGATCTCTTGCTGAGGAAAAAACGAAAGAGCATTTTTGAACTTCATGTAGGAGCTTCCTCTGACTAAGTTTTTAATGATCAATGCAGCTTCAGGAAGCTATTGCATTCATCAAGGAAAATACTCAAAAGATGCTAAATTCTGAAAATATCACCTTATATCCTGTTTCTGCACGAAGTGCTCTTGAAGCAAAACTTTCTGCTCTCAGTGGTCCGGGAAAGCAAGAACAATTATTGGATACACCATATCAGGGAGCCGACAGATTTTCTGATCTTGAAGAATATCTGTATAGCTTTTTGGATGCTTCAACAATTAATGGGGTTGAAAGAATAAAGCTTAAGCTAGAAACCCCGGTTAAGATTGCTGAACAGCTACTTTCTGCCTGTCAAAAGCTTGTCAGGGACGAGTTCCAGCAAGCTGAACAGGACTTGGTGTTGGTGAATGATCTTCTTAGTAGTGTTAAAGAGTATGCATTGAAGATGGAAAGTGAGAGTATTTCTTGGAAAAGACAAATTTTGTCTCTGGTATGTTCTATGTGCACCATACATCTGTTTTTCTGCCCTTTTTCTTCTAAAGTTGATGGAATTGTTGGTTCACTAATAAATGCAGATTGAGAATGCTCAAGCACGTGCTATCAAGCTTGCTGAATCTGCTCTGCGATTATCAAATCTCGACCTTGTCACTTCATATGTTCTAGGTGGAGGTAAATCTGCCCAAATGCCAGTGACCTCGAGTCTTCAGAATGAAATAATTGACCCTTCTGTCTCAGAAGCTCAAGTGAGTACATGCTTTTATTTATGAATTCACATATCTATTATAAATATATATTTATATATATATATAGGTTAAGGTCCTCCAATTGCACCCCTCCCTTATATTTCTGGCCTAAAGATGCAAGGTTCTGAATTTGAGATTTCATGTTGCACTTTTTTGGCAGTTATGCTTAATATATTGCGAGTTGATCTTTCATGATATTCATTTATGTTCTGAAATTACATTGGTATCCAGAAACTTCTTGGTGAATACGCAATGTGGTTACATTCGAACTATACCTGTAAAGGAAACTTGTACAAAGAATCATTTGAGAAAAGATGGCCTTCAGTTATTCCATCTATCAATTCTCAATTGGAGGCCAGTGAGTTGCTAAGAACAAAGCATGAACTAAGTGTGTCAGTTATTGGGGGTTTTAGTGCCGCTGCTGCTTCTAAAGTGTTTGAGCATGAGATCCGTGAAGTGGTAAGTTCTTAAGATTCTTTTCCAATTGGAAATAAGGTTTTATCCTGTTGATACATTATTTGCCCCAGAGCAATGAAGCTAATTAAAATAAATATATTATACTCATCTAATAGTTTCATGATATTAGCAGTTGAAACGATAAAAATTTATGATAGGTTATCATTAGGTTCATTTGACATTTTGGGATATTCGACATAAGATCCGGCATGCCTGAGCTTCTAGCAATTGTTTGAACTATCCGTCTATCACCTCCAAACTAGGCTGTAATCTGAGGCAAATTTTGCCCATCATTAAGGAGAAGTTGTATCTGGTTTGATAACTCAATCTAATGCTACATCATTTTTTCATTCTAAAACAGATCTTGGTTACTTTTGGTGGATTGGGGGCAGCTGGTCTATCAGCATCATTGTTGACATCTGTCTTGCCAACGACTTCCGAAGATCTCCTTGCTTTAGGACTCTGCTCCGCTGGCGGGTATGTAAATTGTAAACTACCTCCTTTTCTTCTGCCTGTCAATAACTGGTCTCTATTCTTCCTATGTATAACCTTTTATATCCTGAGCAGCTCGATCATGCTTGCCTTATAGATTTCTTGAAAATGAAAGTTCACCAAATTTTGCAGCTGGAGCAGAAACCCGGGACGGGTATATGCTGGACCCGGTACCCGCCCCGGACCCGGCCGGGTCTTGATTTTTGATAACCGGACTCGGACCCGGCCCCATTTTTTTGGACTTATACCCGGCCCCATCGGGGCGGGTATTTAAAATACCCGGTCCCATTGCCATCCCTAGCAGAAACTTACATTGTGTTATGGGTTTCATATTAGTTATCTTGAACTAGTTACATACACACCCCTTGTGAAATTAGTGATTTACGATAAATCCTGAGTTTCTTCTGGTGTGTAATTGAATCCCATGAGGTTTGCAAATTACCAATACACATTGTCATCCCGAGTATTCGAGAAATAGGCGGTGAAAATTGTGAATTTTTTTATATTTCCTGACATAGGGTAGAACTGTAATTCGGTTGTTGACAAGAGAAGTTATGGTAATTTCTCAAACCTCGAAGTGTTTACTTAATTTACTCTTAGGTTTATGACAATGCTGATTGATGTAATATATTTTCTTGTAGTCTATTTGCAATTTCAAATCTCCCAGCCAGTAGGCAACGGTTGGTGGACAAAGTGAGAAGAACAGCTGATGCCTTGGCACGTCAGCTTGACGAGGCAATGCAAAAGGATCTTCTAGAAACTACCAACACCTTAAACAACTTTGTAACACTCATTGGCAAACCATATCAAGAAACGGCACAAGATCGTGTGAATAAGCTTTCAACCACTCTGGACGAATTAGCAGCTATTGAGACAAAACTAGCAACATTACAAAACGAAATTCAAAATCTTCACGTTTCAAGGAAACGGTAAGTACCCTTTGCTTCTCATCTTGTACCATTATATATACCCACATTTTCCTTCTCCAGGAGTCTGTCAAATGTTGTCTACTTATTTATTTATTGTGTTTCTAAGCATGATGGTGAAAATTGTTGTTTGTTGATTTGTGTGTAAAGGAACATTCTAGAAGAATTTCGAAAAATTAGTTGAAAGATGACATTTAAAGTATGTAATAGTGGAGTATTATGTGATCATGTAACCCTGTTAAGAATGAGATTCCACGGAAAAGGGTTTTTTATGCTTAATATTTAATGTGCCGGCCATAAAGTTTGTCTGATAATATTGTTTTTTTTGGTTGATAAATAACGTAAAATCAGTTGTCCTTACGTTTCTTGCATGATATTTTTGTATGGACCTTTCCTCATAGCTTTTTTTTTTTTTTTCTTTATAGGCTGAGACCTTGGGACAAAAAAAGTGTCCACTAGTTAGGTCAAAAAAGTTTGGCTAAGTTTGTTTATGTTTTCTGGTTGAAGATCAATAAAATTTAAGGAACCATGCTATAGATTATTATACTATTTTCCCTTAAAATAATATATCCATACATACTATCAACATTATATATTTACTCTGAAAATAAAATCTCTTACTTTTTTTATAAAAAAAAATAGAAGTCAATTCAAATGGGACCAAATTTTGAACAGTAGACAGAACGATTGCACATGCAATGGGGCACTGCTGATTGTTTATGATTGGGAAGTATATTAAAAAAAAGGTAAGTAAAAAGAGCATAGATAGTGGGAAGTGAGAACTAGCAATTTTTGAGTGGTTAGGGTTGTAAGATTGTGAGCTACTCATATTCTTCGTAAACGAATAAGCTTTTCAATTTTCAATTAAGAAATAACCAAGTATGTTTAAATACTAATGGGCTGCTTTTGTGTTTCTTTAGTGCTTTGACATTTTGGACTGAGTTCAGTTTTTTAAGACTACCTAGTACTATAGGTGGTTGTATAAAAGCATATATAATATTCGATTACATTATGCATTAACGATTATGATTATTATAAAATTGAATAGCCTTTACATTCTGATAATCCCATAGAATTACATAGCTGTATAGGGAAAGGGGTGTAAGGATAATCGTTTTTATTGTTCAAGCTTTTGTTGTTTACTGATTCAAGTTAATTATAATGACGATTTTAATCATAATGTGGGAATAGGACAATGTAACAAGTGTTTTTTTCCTTCATTAGGACTTCACGATTTGCCTAGTTCAAGGAATTTGACGTGAAAGAAAAATATCGATAAGTAATAAAGAAATTAGAAAATTAAGCTTATTTGATTTTTTTTATAGAAAAACAAACGAAGAAAATAGTTATGGACATGGGATGTGCTTCTATTAAATAGTTTCATTTTAAATTAAACTAACACATAAAACTTGAGAATTTGATAAAAAAATAATTATATCCTTAATTATTGGATTCATCGGGATGAAATGGATAATAAATCATAAATGTAAATTCTTTGAATTGAAAAGTAATTTAAACAGTTTTTTTCACATATAAAAATTTATTTTACAGTTTCCTTTTCTCTTCTCGACCACCATTTTAGCCTTTTTCTTATTGTGGAGGCCACTTTTGTGATAGGTCATAATCCCTTTAACCCCCATGTGCTGCAAACACAAGATCTTCCTAGGATTTTTTTTTGCAGTCATTTAGATTGTGATTTACAATCATATTTTTGTTTAGCTAATTACAAAAGATTATATATATAAATATGGGCTATCACAAAAGATAAGTTTACATTCTGCATCAACACTTTAGGAAACTAAATCTGTCCTATTAGAACATATATTTACAACAACAAAAAAATAAAACAAATTATTTGGTCTAAAATTACATATGTAATATATAGATATAATGGGTTTTTTATATGGCGTATGTTACGCTTAATGGAAAGTACATAGATTTGCAGGTTGAATGAATTGAATAAAGGAGTTTTGATTGTTTTGGACTTGGAATTATTTGGTAATAATTTTGACATTTGACATATTATTAGATTTATTACACCGCGTCTTGGTTTTGTGAACATTCATTGACTTTCCATTGGCTGGAAAAATTTCAGGATGGTTAATTGATGTTTCTATTGCCTAAGTTTAGCCTAATTTAGAAACTATATATATTTATGTATATACATATATTTAATGTTTATTGGTCTCTACCTGCAATATATATATATATAGTGGGACCACCATTGTCTTCCAATGACTAATGATAATGACATGCAAACACCAAGAAGGAGATTTACTGGAGGACACAAACTAACCAATGAACAATAAAAGTTCTCAAATTATTAAAAAAAAATATACTATTTTCTGATTTCTTTTATAAATTTCCTCTCTTTTTCTTGACAATTAATTCTAAAATTCAACTCTATTAGACCCAATGTTTTTATAAAATTTCATTAAAAAAAACACGATGACATGGATGATTCTAAGTGTGACTGGCTGCGTTTCTTTATTATTTGTTATGTCAACTGATGACGTTTCTGATTGAGTGTTTTTCAAATAATTAAGAGAAAAATATCATTCTATGTGTCATTTACATGAAAAAAAGGAATATTAGCATGGGGCTTAGCCTATTTAAAATATAATAAATTTCGTTTTACAAGTGTTCATTTCTATTTGAGCCAAAAAAATTGACCAATAGGGTGGTAGGCTAGGGTGGAAAGAACAAAGGGTATTGGTTCTTAATTCCTATTGGGTTCTGGATATGATATTTATTACAATATTCACAGTAATGAAACAAAAAAAAAAAAAAAAGATTCACATGTATTGTAATGATGGCTATGTTATAAAAATCTTGCAACAGTTTTCCTAATTTACTAATAAGTGAATTTTATCTCATCTAGAGACATGAATTCACATGATAAATTGATAAAAATGTCTCAAAGTTTATCAGTCTAGGGAAATGCTAGAACAACCTATTGTATTATAAAGGAATTTTCTAGCCATTTTTTTAAATAATTTTGTATATAAAGATTTAAGGGTCTGTTTGGATTGTTTTTGTTTTTGAAGTTTTGTAAAATAGTTTTGTAGAACAGTTTTATCAAAACAATTTTGCAGTATAAATAATGTTGAAATCCTGTTTGGTTGATTATTCTGAAAAAAATAAAAAATCGGGAACACTTTGCAAGGGGGAGTATTTTGATGCGAGGAGGAGTGAAATGAGGAGAGAGAGAAAATATTTTTTTAAATGAGGGTTTTAGGGATGTGTTTTTTTAATTTGGAGTGCAAAAGTGTTTTTTAAAACTTAAAAACAGGTAAAACCTGTTTTGCAAAATAGCAGATTTTGGAGTTTTGTTTTTCAAAAACAGAAAGTGAGAACAAGCCCAACCAAACGCCTTTTTCATATTTTTGTTTTTCAAAAACAAAAATACATTTTAAAAACAGTCATCCAAACAGATTTGGGACATGAAAATTATGAATTTCCTACTATTAATATTCAATTATCACTTGTGATATCTGTAATGGGCACTAAAGAATGCTATAAAAAAACCATCAATTTAGGTTTTGACCCTCACACCAATGAAATGAAGTGGAAAAAAACAAAGTAAAAAGAAAGATGGGAAGAAAATTAAATAATATTAAGTGTGAAATCCTCTGTTTCTAGACATTTTGCTTGCTCACTTTTGGATTGAAAATAGAATGGTTAAAGATTGTTGTTTGTAATTCATTTCTAGTAATTCATATTATTACCAATTATTCAACAATTATGTGAATTGTGACAAACCATTATTGTCAAATTTTATATTTTCCTCTGTTTTTTTTTCCTTTTCACATTGGGTCATTAGTTCTAAAGTTATAATTAATTTCATATTTTTTCATGTATATAACGTCACATGAACGCTACCTTTTAGATCGAATTCGATTTGTTTAGATAATTTGAGTACATTACATTATAAATTATCCTATATTCAATTTGAGTTATATTATCATTTATTTCGATATATATATATATATATATATATATATATATATATATTAACATTGGAATAGTTTGAAATGTTATCATGGTTTAATTCCCTCATCCAAAACCATCCTTTTCAGAATAATTACAATTTTATCAGATTTCTCGTCTTAAATACTTCTCTTTTTTTCAGATTCCAAGACTATATTCCAATTTCATAATTATTATTATTATGAGTGGCAATAGTAAAACCAAAAGGGTTCTAGTGGCATGAATTATACCCTTTTTGCACCTATAAATACACCCCCAATCCTTTTACTTCTCTTTCATGCAATTCTCTCATTTCTACTTCCAAATCTTCAAATTTCAATTATTTTTACAACCCCAAAACAAGTTCTAATCCAAACCCTTTTAATCATTTCAAAAATCATATGATCCCAACAAATCCCATAACTAAATACTTCAATCCATTTGGAAAAACCAATTTCCCTTATCTCACCCCTGTTTTTGCTCTGTTTTCACACATATTTCAACAAAACAAAAACATGTCATCTACTTCAACTGTTTGTCAAGGGCTGCAATCCTGTTTGGACCCTCTTGTAATTGAACCACTAGTTTTAGTACACCATTTGGCTACATCCAAACAAGCCTCATCTTTTCCATGGCCTAAAAAACAAACCGAAAACCCGAAAAACCATCCCATCGAAAAAATCTGCGAAAATAACAAAAATGGGCAAGAACAAAGACCCACATGGAATCTCTTACAATCCCTCACAAAAAGTTCGTACAATCTTAAAAAATCGAATGATGATCAAGAAGAGGTTTATATTCACCCTCTTGTCAAACGCTCAACTTCTGCACTTAGCTCAAGAAGCCTGGAAATGTGCACTGAGAGCTTAGGCAGTGAAACAGGGGATGGCATTGATTCATATAATGGTGAATTTTCTTATTACAATATAATCGAAAAACAGAGCACTAGCCCAATTAAGATTCCGAAAACTCGAGAAATTCGCAAAAAAGTCAAACACAGCAGCAGTTTTCCACCTCCATTGACTTCGATCAGTGGGAATGATGGGGTCCAAGTTAAGACTCATCGTGAAGGGGGTCGATTAGTGATCAAGGCCTACAATTACTCTTCTTACAACACTTGTTTCCAAACAGAGCGTGAAAACGGAAGGCTTCGACTTTCTTTGCCCCGAGAAAGTTTCAGAAGTGATGAAGAAGAAATTGAAGAAGAAGAACAAAATGTGGATGAAAATGAGAAATTTATCGACGAAAATGATGAAAAAGAAGATGAATTTAATGGGTATTTTTGGGGAGAAAGTGTGAAAGAAGATGTTAGGTGTAAAACAGGGGGTAAAGATTGGTCTAACAGCAGCAGGTGTAATGGAGATAGGAGCAAGAGGATTCCTAGTTTGCCATTTTGTGTGGCTATTTCATGAATGTTTTTTATTTTTATTGTCTTGATTTTAGCAAAATGGTAGTTATTATGGTTACTAGAAATTGATTCTTCAAGGTTTGTAGTAAGATGGTTCTACCTTGGTTTTCACAAATAGTACTTATCTTGAATACATTTACTATGTAATGTTTTAAATTATGTCGTATCAGCATGTAATATAAGTTACATGATATAAATACGTTGACGAAATATCCTACAAAGAGGCTCGTGAGAGTCGAAAGTACTAAAACTCTCGGGGTCTATAGAAGATTTTCGTTATATTCGTCACTAGATGTGTGTATAATCGTATTATAAAATTAAAGATCACTATAAAATAATGATGTTTTCATATATTATGGAACAATTTCTTATTTCAATTGCATGAATAACCAACTTGAACATGAAGTTGGTAAACAGCCAACTGCCCACAATGAACAAAAGCAATTTTGATGAATTTTTCAAAACTTTTGATTCTTTCAGCATCATGCAAAATGAGAGATAGTTTTCATAAAACTCCAAATAATCATAATTAGTTATATATGTATTATTGATAATAAACTTAAATAGAGAATTACAATATAATCTATTAATATCAATACTTAACTTATAAACAAGGGATTGTTATGTATCTTAATAAGTAAATATATTAACCTGAAATATACTCATCTAACACTTTTCATCTATTACGATGATCGAAATTGACTCACCACCCCCATGCAAAGATGACACCACCAATCAACATATCGAAATTGATATTGAGTTAATTACCAATTTTAATGGACTAAAATCATTACACAAGATATTATCCACTGACCAAATCAATAAATTTGGTAATTCAAACTTAATATAAATAGTCAAAAAATAGCTTTATAAAAAAAAAAAAATTGTATGGAGGAAATGTGTGTGGGGGGGGGGGGGGTGTACGGGTGGTACGTAGGGGTGGTACCAATCAAAGTTGGTCCCTCCAACAATGACGTAAGGCGAATGGAAAACCACGAGGACTACATGTGCTTTGTTCCAATATTATTCAATTAATGTTTTAATTAGACTATTGTATAAAAGATGAAATATTATAGAAAATATATATTTCCTACTAATTAATCGTTAACAATTTACACATTATTTTGTGCCAAATATTTTTTTGGTAATAAAAAATATCTTATAATGTTTTTGAATTAAAAATGTCAATTTTATCAACCAAAAAACTCAATAGTTAGTGAATATGACTTTCTTTTTACCAAATTAGTATTAGTTTTGATAAAATTGTATAATAAATACATTGTGGAGGTCTATATATGTACTAAAATTTGGAAATATCATTCTTAATTTTACTTGTGGATTAGGTTTTTTCATTCCGTGGACTCATGACTTCCATGCATTCATATCTTGTTCCTTCAATAAAAATTATGGATTCATCTCATTTATATGGGCATTTTTCAATTTATTTCGACACTATATTAATCATATGATAATTATTTTGAAATTCGTCCGAGAGATAATTACTCCATTTCTTTTAATGTCGACAATTAACAAATTACACAAATTGATATTTATTTTTGGAGATGATGAATAAAAGACTACTCAAAATAAAAGATTAAAGTAATGGTGGAATTAATTAGAATTAAGGTAATAATATTAAATTGGAAGTGAACATGTGCTTCCATATGATGGTATGGTCCATTTACCATACCTTATTGCTTACAGTATCGTCGTAACAGCTTAGCAAATCAAAGCTTGTCTGCTCTTTTTTTCATTTCCAATGTGATGGAACATATATATTTATTTATTTATTTATTTATTTATTAATTTGAGTGATTCTTGCTCCAAAAGCTTCTAGTTTTAATATATAATTATGATATTTTGTATATGAAAATTACAAATTAATTTTATTATGTAATATTCAGGCAGAATTAAATCCCGATCAAGGTGCACATTAAAGGTCAAATTGACGACTATATAAGACGTATTCATTTATTTATAATTGAAGTCTACGACTATAAATGGATAGTTAAATGACCAAATATTCATGGCCTTTATTCAATTACTTTTAGAATTGTAGAATTAAATGCTTAGGAAAATGTACATGTTCGTTGCACATGATATTCAATAACTTTCATAGTAATTATCAATAGAGGCTTGTACTTGTTCACCTCGTTTATATTTACCAATCTCATAACTTTCGCTTTCATTTATATTTGTTGATATGAATAATTTTAATGTGTTAAGATTATGTCTAATCGAAAAGTCATAATCCGAATCTGGTTTATATATATTATTTTGAGATTGGTAATTACTAATTATCTTAAAAATATCAATTAGATTGGTACCAAATTATTTCGTACATGCATTATGAAGGTTTTAGGGTTACATGCATGCATGCATGCATGGGCTTGAGACTTAAAGTATCTGAAAACTAGCTAATTTAATATTACTATTTATTAAGGAACAACCATAAACGCTAGCTAAATATGTCCATTAATAATTGTGCTTTTAAGTGTAAAAATTAGCAGTCATTCTCCACCCTCCAATATTTGAAGGGGTGAAGTGATATTTACCCATCTTTTTGGCTATTGTTGGAAATCAGTTAAAACAACAAAATTTGAAAAAACACTTCTAAATATTTGATATATATTCAACATATATAGCCAACGATCATATATCATATTTATATATTATCACAAAAATAAAATTAACCGTTGATGTGACACATTCCTCACTATTGATGTGATGATACATATGAAATTATGGAGTTCAATTTATTGATGAAAAAAAATTGAAAAAAGGGAAGTTTTTTGTTTGTTAGGTTATAATATTAATGCGTCATCATTCATCCCAATCCTCCATCCTACACAAATAACACAATCTTCTTGTCCACCCAACCGTGGACATAAATCATTATTTTATTATTCGAAAAAAGGGACAATATGAATGTACACATTACATAAGTATCATATATATAATATTTATATCCAATAAAACTTAAGTTATTCCCTTTGCAGCAATATATTATGTCATACGTTATATGTCGACCCACAAAATTGCTACGGTTGAATATATGTCCTTTTCTCTGTGTGGATAATAATATATGCCATTAGCAACTGAAATAACACTACAAAAATATAACACATGAATAATATGTTGTGTGGGGGTTTAATGTATTAATTTGATTTTTTCCATAACCAAAGTTTGGAAAATTATTAAAAATAACACTAAAAGATGCAAGATACTAGTGACAAAATTCTTAAACTCATCACGAACTATAAATTTTTTAATGACAAAAGCTTTTGATTCAATCACAACAATCAATTTTATCATTATTATATCATTATTATGTGTTAATAGTGATGATATTGTATAAAAGTAGTCAGTCTTCCTAATTAATGGCAAAGAATGTGTTGTCATTATTGATGATTAATGACATACCTATAATGACAATAATTATAAATGCCACTTTATTTCTCATATCACCATATCACTAACTATAAAGACTAATAAATTCTTTGTATCGATTTTTTTTATTACCACAATGTAAAATTCATTATCACCATTATATATTTTAATATTATAACTTCAAATTGCATCAAACGAGAATCTAATGCTCTATTACAAGGTGGCCGGATCGACCTCGTCACATGCCACATCAGCAATTTAAGTCCTACCATTAATTTGTTTGTGGTTCTCTTTCTTCCTACCCACCTTTGGATCCTACGTGTCCCACTTTATTGTTTTCCACGTGTCATAATGTTCCTTAAAGAATTATTTAATATTCCCACATATAGGGTTTTCTACATTAATAGCCATATATTTATCCTGTGTGTCATCAATCTAATCCGTTTTCTTATTCCTTGGTATTAATATTAGTCAGCAATAGTTCTTATTTACTTTATCAACTCTGGTCTTGACTCACAGCTTTTATCCAAAATAGAATGGAATTAATATAAGACCATAAATTGTGAATAAAAATGAACTTTTTCTAAATAAATTCCACTGAAAATTCAAATAAATGGAGGCCCCATGAAGTAATTGCTTTCAATCGAGGCCACCAAAGTTTTTTGGTGCTTATCTTTGGCAAATCAAATGCTTGGTTGATAACCAATGGGGTGATAGTTCAATATATATATATATATTTGATCAAGTCAAATATTCGTTCAGATGTTTTCAAAGACTGAGCTCGTATAATAGCTGCCTACGTACCGCGCAAGGGGATCAAGTCTGACGTAGTTCTAAGATATAATGTATAAATTGTATTAGTAGCTCGTAGGTTTGGAATTATCCGTCCCCACAAGGATAATATTTGTCATATTTATAGGTTTCAAACCAACTGTTCATGACCTGACTTGTAACCTAGATATTGGCTGCCACTTGTCGTTAAACTGGTGACTAATGATTATTATATCAATTTATGTTACTGGGCTGGGCCTCCTTATATGATGTATTCCCTATTCATGGGCCCAATTCCACAGTTGTGCTCATATCGTATACTTTATACTCGTACTATCAGCTCGTACTGTATCATATAGCCAACTATGATGATTGTAGAGATACCTTTCTCCTCGTATACAGAGGACACATAAGTACCTCGTATCAATATTATATATATATATGTTAATTTTCTCTAAACATATTCAAAGTTCGACTCGTAGTAAAAAGAGTCCACCAATGAACTCGTCTGATGGTGAATAAATTTGAATCATTATTTATTCTATGAAATTGACAGAAATCTTTCAATAAACAATAGTTGAAGTTCAATCCAGACAATTTATCAACCATAGGAAAATAATTTTCTTTTCACATCGATATATATTATCCTAATAGTATATATTTCATTAGAACTAATTATTAAAAACAAATTCATTTTTTTTGTTATATAAATATTGATTTAGTGGGATGAGTTCCGACAAAGCATCAATTTAGGATACCACACAAAAAGAGTCGGGGTTCCTACAAGCATTTGGATCTTGAAAATCTAGCCTATGCTGTCGGGAATCTACCAAATTGTCCTCTTCTAATTATGTTCATCTAGTAACAAGTTGAATTTCATTTCTTTATAACTTGTCGATATCTCATTGGTTCTATTTTCTTCAAAATATATATATATATATATATATATATATATATATATATGTATTGAGTTTATTAGACTTTGTTTAACATTCTATAAATAAAAGAAAATATTATACGTTGCCATCAACTTAATAAAAAAAGACAGTAAAGGAAGATTTGAATCATTTTGAAATATTTCATAAATTTCTTTTTGTTAAAATTAATGCATGTTTGTACTCACTAAAGAAATGGGAAAGTAATTACAAATGAAATGAAGAATCGTTATTCTTGATTCTTCTATCCAATATCTAAAGAAATTTAAAATGAAAGATGAATCAAAATTTCAATGCTACTAGCGCTTTATTAGAAACATTATTAGAAACTGACATAACATGGAAGAGGTCAGCAATTTAGCATCTCCATCTATAATGCACGAATACTTCTAAAATTAAACATACACAGTGTTGTAATTGTATGATATTATACTTTGCAAATACTATTCAAATACATATCAGATACTTGTTTGACGTATACAAAAATTAAACTTAATAAAAAAATTGGAACCATATTCATTACTTCCTAAGGGAGTATCCAATTCCAAATTTAAAGTATGTAACACACCTTAATTATAAAAATAATATAATTTAAGTATTACATAATACTTTATAGGTTATAATAAGAAAATAATAATAACTTTGATTGTATATTAAAAGACTAAACTAGACCATTTTGATTTATTTTTTAAAATCTATATTTACCTATCATTTGCATTTTATCACACATTAATTTTATGAATGAAAAGATAATTGTTGATATCAATCAAATGACATTTGTATAGTCTAATAATGAACATTTTTTTGTTATCTTCGAATATTTTTTAAACTAGTAAATAATTAATTGGTGTCAATACTTCTATTTATTTATGTTAACGAATATTTGACTTGATTTTATTTATAAACTATATATACAGAGGCGGAGACAGGGAGTTTTGGGGGGGGGGGCGGCCGCCCCCCCGAATTTTTAAAATTTTTAACATACGTAATTTTAACATGTATATTTTAAAATTTTTAACATTATCGCCCCCCCCAAATTTTAAAAATTTCAATTCCTGGCTCCGCCATTGTATATATATCCCATTATATAATTTTAAATTTAAGATATTTCATACTCATATTATACATATAATCTCATATATTATTTATATACGTGCATTATAACTTCTGACAAAACATCAATATAGGATACCACACAAAGACTTGTGTTACCACAAGCATTTGGATTTTGAAAATCTACCAAATTGTCCTCTTCTAATTATTCAAATGGAACTCATCCAGTACAAGTTGAATTTCATCCTTTATTTTTTTTTTTCTGATAAAATAACTAATTTCATCCTTTATAACCTGTCGATGTCTCATTGGATTTATTTTCTCCAAAATTTAAATATTTATTGTTCTACTTACCCCACAAACTATTATTATATAAAACTATGATACTAATGAGTTTATTAGGCATTGTTTAACATTCTACAAGTGTTGAAAATATACCACATTGTCATCAATTAAGTTCGTAGAAAAAAGAAGATTGAGTCACCCTAGAATTTAAAATTATGCGACAATTATAAATATCATAATGTGATGAGATATCTAATATTCTATAAATAATATATATACAAATAGTCTAACTAAATTAGAAATTAGCAAGACCACATATGAGTGTGTTTGTCGACATAAAACATCATCATCGTCAAACATTTTATCAAATGGGCTACAATTTGCAAATCACTGTCTAGGAGATTTTTCTTTGGCCTACAAGTCTAGAAAAATAAATTAATAATGTCAGATACGCCTAATTATGAAAAAAATGAAAAAGAAAGATTCACATGTTTGGCCAAAAAAAAAAGAATACACCATACAATGAAACATTACCTAATACGACAAATAAAATTTAACGATGAATGGTGAAGTAGAAAAGCTACATAAATTTAATTTGCAAGTACTAGTAGGAAATTTATAAACTAGCGGTTTTATATTGATGCATTTAGTTCAAATCAGGACATATCAATATATAGTGTATGATTATATAATTTATATGTAATTGACAATGAGATTTCAAATCACAAAATCTTAAATTTATTTAACACACCAAATTTTTATCTCAATTTCCTTTTTTCAACTCTACTTTTTCAATCTCCAATACTAACTACCTATCAATCAACACATCAATCATTTTACACATTCATCAAATTACAATTAACATATACATTATTTTACGCACTCATATATATATTTATTTATTTAAATAATCATTACAAATACAAGTAATTTAATCATTAAACATCAACCAATCATCATTGATTTGACACATTACAATTTTCAACCTAATTCTAAAAACATAAACAAACACCTACCATTTTCACACGAATTTCGATGGTACGCCATTTCCCAGAAATTTTCAAAATTTTAACTTAAAAACATAAACAAACATAGCTAATAATGTGATTTTGAAAATCAACCAATCGACACATTTTAAATTTGTCAATTATTTTCAAAAACATAAACACCACACATTATATTACGCTCAAATGAATCTTCATAATACAAAGTTTCCGAAATATTTTCAAATCTTAAATTCAAAAATTCAGGTTAAAAATTCAACGTTCAGCTTCAAAAAGTGTCTAATAAATAAGGGAAATTCTATCCCGGACCCTGCCCAATGCAGCCGGTCCGGGATAGCCACACATTTCAGGGGTGGTGGGTGTTAAATTACAACACCCACCCCCACAAATGTGTGGTCCCCATGGGGAATGTGTGGCTATCCCAGACCGGCTGCATTGGGCAGGGTCCGGGATAGAATTTCCCAATAAATATCATGTCTAAATCTATATTGGTCATAGTGTAATGGCTTTCGTACCAAAATAGAATTATTCCATCATATCAATAGTCATTTCAGCAAAAAAGAGGCCCCCAATTCATTTAAAATTTTCTACATCCCCCCAAAAAATCAGAAATTTGTTTGTACATATTTATCCTACATACAATTCGTTTCAAGTTTTAATTGGCTAATTGTCTCTGACTGAAGGCCCTCAGAATCCAAAAGAGTTGAAAAATTATTAATGATTATTGTACCGCATATATAAATACTCAAATGTTGTACGAATCTAAATTAGATCTTCTTTTTCAGTGCTTTTACAGTATATCAACAGGTTTTGATTCTACTTTCATGACAAAAAGGGCAATTAAGAGGAGGTGAGTATCCTATATGATCTTCATTTTATGTCTATTTCTGACTTTAAGTCTGAAGATAGATTTTCTACGGACTATTAACATTTTGAGTCTTGATTAAGATTTATATTTATATATTACAACTTAAGGGGATGGAAAACTTTTTTTTTTTTTTTTTTAACATTTTTCAACTTTTACGTGTAATTTGGTCCCGATTTACATATCCCACATGCTTTATGCTACAAAACACGATCGATAATATGTAAGATTTACGAGATCGGATAGCATTATTATTATTGAAAATGATTGATATTCTAGCCAAATTGATCATTAGAAGCTAATATGACATTAACTCGTTAAACATTTAATGCAGCTTTTATCTATGCAATAACATTTGAAGTCTGAGTCCTAACCCGGCCAAGTTAATTATTATATATATATATATATATACAAAATATTTCTTCTGTCAAAACTCGATAAACCATCCATATAAAGTGATGAGTTCTACGTATTTAATAACGTACGTATTCGTGTGACTGTATTTGTGTGAAATTATAGTCGAGGGTCCACAAGTTGTCTGACTTGAATAATGGGCCTCATGTCAAGAGCCCAGTGGGTTATCAAGTTGGATAAGCTAAAAACTTAAAAATGAATATTAAAAAGAAAATCAATTCATAACTTTATATACTGATCTAAGCCCAACCCAATAAATATTTTATACTTGGTCTGGGTCCAGACCTAATTTGAATCTAGATCTGGGCCTAGGCCCAGGACCAGGACCAAATAGGCCCAAGACCAATTAAGCCCAATCCATTAAAGAAATTTTCCCACAAATAGAATAAGCTAATCAAGCAGAAAAGAACCAGGAAGCCTGTACGTAATCGAGAGCTCTACTTTGCAGATAAGTAGAAGCTTGTTCCAAATTTTTTACATCTTCTTGTTGCATTTCCATGGAAGCCACTCTTCTAAAACCTCAACCCAATTTCATTATCCAAGGTGATTTTTCCCACCCCTTTAATTTTATCTACTTTCGGAAGTTTGAGATTATATTTTATTTGTAATAATCTGTTTTATGCTGGCATAATTACTGCATATAATCTTCTCTTCTTTGAAATTGTTACCCGCTCTCTTGCTTTCTTCTGATATGCTGACGGGGTTCTCTTAATTTTACTTGTTTACAGTTCAGGGTTATAAAGGGCTGTTCTTTATTTTTTTCCTTGTGTAAAGATTGAAGTATTTTAAATGTTTAAGTAATTGCCGAGTACTTATTATTGCTTATACCCTGATTTCAGGATTGGGATTTTTATATTCATATAGAAAACTACAATATTTTCATGCTTTGTGTTATTGAGTATAATCCTTGGTAGCAAATTTTGCAGTTTATTCAAATTAACCAATAATAACTCGATAACTTGAATTACTGATCCACAGGTAGGCATTCTTGGCATAATGTTCGAATTTGCAATTCAAAATTGACCAGAACCCATGTTTCCTTTAAGGCAGCATCTCCAGAATTGAGCAGAAGGCTGTTTTGTTCATCTAGAAAGCATATACCCTTTAAAGAGAACAAAGGGTTTTTATTATCAGATTCGTTTTCGAGGGTCTCGTTTAATACTAGGGCTGCATCGACAGAGCCTATAAATTATGAGCATTTTATACACACATCTGATGGTGAGGAAAGAGATTTGGATGCTAATAGCATTGAAGTTTCAAGGGTTTTAGAGTCGAAGCCTGAGGCGTTTAGGAATAGGTTTTTGAACATTGTACGGCTTGGATCGATTATGAATAGTGCTGCAGAGTCCTTTTTCAAGAGTGAAATAAGAAGGAGGCTTTTTGTGACTGCTGTTTTGATAGTAATTAGCCGTCTTGGTTACTTTATTCCCTTGCCGGGGTTTGATAGGAGGTTGATGCCTGAAAATTATCTTAGCTTCATCTCGGGCTCTGTTGGTGAGTACAAATTTCATCGATTTTCATGTTGAAGTTTGTATGCCCTTTTAAATATACGAACACAAATCAATACTGCATATTTTTATTTTTTTAATTGCCAACTAAAAAACTTTATTAGTAGGGAGTAACGAATGTATTAGCTCTTGGATTTATTTAAAGTTTCTTGATGCCATAATTTCTTTTCTCATTTTATGTTCATAAAATTGTTCATAAGAGATCATGTCGTGTCCTTGCATCGTTGTCCAATGTTGGATTTGAGTTTTTTTTTTTTCCGATTTTTTGTTTTCAGATGTTGCATATGTTTATCTGTGAAAGCTCCAATAGTATTTTGTCTCCACACTTAAGCGAAAATGGGCCTGGTTATTTAGCTACCAGCTTCTAGTCTTCATAAACTTACTTATTTTTAGATTTTTAATTGATCACTAGTTTTGCAGATGAACTTGGTGATTTGACACCAGAACTGAAGCTTTCTCTTTTTCAGCTTGGAATCAGTCCCCAAATAGCCGCATCGATTCTTATGCAGGTTTACTTTCTTTCACTTTTGAAGTTATAGTTTTACCATTACTTACTTGCACTTAATTTATGTAGTATGTTCAAGATAATATTATAACATTGTGTAGCAGTTGAAATATTAAGAGTTATTCTTGTTTTATTATATAGCACAGTTATAGAAAGTCTCTCCTGCCATTGTATATACTTGAGATATTTTTCGAATATTGTATGAAAATAGATTGAGTAATTTCTTTAGCTCCTTACATCACACCTTGAAAAGGGTTTAGGCAAATTTTTATTTTTTATTTTTAATTTAATCTTGCACTTGTTAATTGTCATTAGTTCTTTTTCAGGTGCTTTGTTATGTGGTCCCTTCGTTGGTGAAGCTTCGGAAAGAAGGCTTAGATGGTCATGAGAAGATCAAGAGTTATATGTGTGTCTAGTCAGCAGTGAGACGAGCCCTTCTTTGAAATATATGATTTCATCATTATCTTCTTCATTGCATACAAAAAGCCATTTGTGTTCATTTTTACTGATATCTTTCAGATGGTGGATCTCACTTGGCTTTGCAGTGGTGGAAGCCCTTGTTCTTTCGTTCTATTCTCTTCCTTATTCTATTTATGCAGCCAGTCACAGGTAGTATTGAATATATTTTGTTTTCTTAATATATATATATGTATATATTTATATTTTTAGGAGATATTTATTTCAACTTAGCCTACCATGGCTGGTTTTTCTTTTACCATTGATAATGAAATTGGATTAAGTACGTTCGATGTTATTATATGCAGGGTAAAACACGTGATGGTCACAACACTTTTTCTGGTATGTGGTGCAATGACAATGACATGGATTTGTGACAAGATATCTGAGTCTGGATTTGGTAAATTTTAAATGCCAATTTTCCCTTGTTTCTGTTTTCTTCATCTTGCATATATTGATAATTTTTCGAAATACAAAATTTTTTAAGTTTCTCTTTAACCAACACATTTGCTGAATATTAATGAAGCTCTTGTATCTGCAATGTATGGCCAGGTCAAGGATCATCGTTAATTATATGTGTCAGCATTTTGACTGGCTACACTGATACATTGCACAAGATGTTAACTCAACTCTCAGGTTTGTTGGAAAAAAACTAAATCACTATAATTATCACTATCAATATAAATTTTTCTTTTTCACTTCCTAGTATATATATATATATATATATAGATTTCTTCATCTCTGCTAACCTTTTAGTTGTTCGAATTTCCTTATTACAATAAACCATCCTTTTCTTTTCCCAGTGTTAAAAGCATTTGCTTATATTTATAAGTTTTTGTAAGTGCAGTAAGTTCCGTGAGCTGGGGCCCATATATACTTGCTGTATTAGGTGTTTTCTTGGTGGTGACAATGTGGGCTGTTGTTGTAACCGAGGGTTGCAGGAAAATTAAGTTGCAATACTATGGCTTCAAACTTGCTTCTGCTACTAGGTAAATTCTACACTCGTTTTTTGTATATTTCCTATCATTTTTATCAATTATTAGAAATTAAGATTATGTATGAGCATTTTGAATAAGTCTTTTTTTTTCATGAAAGATGAATAGTAATAAAATTTTTAACACTTGTTTCGATTTATTGATCGAAACAGAGACAATTCCCCTGTTACAGAGGTGGAGCCTTATATTCCTTTCAACATAAATCCTTCTGGAATGCAACCTGTTCTTACAACATCGTATCTCTTGGCATTCCCAGGCATCGTTGCTAGGTACCCTTTTACCGTTTTGCCCTCACATATCTCTTTGTAGTAAGTAAAGTCGGTTTTGAAGAAGATAATCCAAAATCTGATATAGTATTTGTTTTTCCTCAGTCTTCTTGGATCGGGTTTTTGGGAACGTGTGAGAGATATTTTGAATCCCGATACTACCCTCGGTGCGCAGCCATGGGTTTATTATTCAATCTATGCGTTTTTCGTGTTCGTTTTTAATATATTTGACATTGTAAGTTCTTTTCAACCTTGATAATCACAGGCATCTCCTTACTTGGCCTATATGATTTTAATTCTAACCACTCAACAAATATATATATATATATATATATATATATATGTATATAGGCCAATATGCCAAAAGAAATTGCTGATTACTTGAATAAGATGGGTGCTAGAATCCCAAATATAAAGCCTGGAAAAGCCACCATTGAGTATTTGACAAAGATCCAAGCTTCAACACGTTTTTGGGGTATAATTTTCTCTCATGTTCTTACTTTATGCTTCTTTATTTATCCAATTCTCGAACGATTTTTTCGAAATAATTATTATTTTTATTATGCAGGGGGTTTGTTGCTAAGTATTTTGGCTACTACATCCACCATTCTAGATCATTATTTACGTCGTATAAATGAAGGTTTCTCCATTGGATTCACATCAATTCTAATCATCGTAAGTTCATTTTTTCAGACATCTATTTCTTTTGAATGATTATACAGTCTCGTTTTCCATGGATTTATTTGAAATTGACGACAAATACACATTTGAGTTATCTTTCTATTTGTGTATCCAGGTGGGTTCAATTATCGAGTTGAGGAGATCTTATCAAGCATATAATGTAATGCCAAGTCTCAGTAAAGCATTACGGAGATATGGACTATGACCAAGATCTTAATCTCTTGCTATTATTATTTGTACTTGGTTTTTGTTAACAAATGTACCTTAATAATAGGAGTAGGATACTAGATAATTTTGGTACAATTTTGATTGTATTATAACTTTGGTACAGTACAATTCGATCCTCGATTTTTGTGTTGAAACTTGAAAATTATTAAGTAACTAAACGAAATTTTCAACTGAAATTGGTTTATTTAATAAACCATCATATGTACATGTTTACATCAATTTGAGAATAAGCCTGTTCTTGGGTGGTATTAATTCGTTTTCTTTAAAAAAAATAGTATCTTCCCGAAAATAAGTGTATAAAAAGTAAATATATTTATGTTATAAAAAAAGTCCACTTTCCTTGTGTGCGTTTGGGCCCCCGTCAAAGCAAATCCAATAAAAAGCCCAACATAAAAATATGTTATTTAAAGACATATTATATAATATATATATTTCGAAATATTATGGATTAAAATAAATAAATAAATTGTTAGTAGGTCTTGAAACGACGGCGCCTCTGTCGACTGAAGAAGACATTACTACCGGCGATAACTTGATCTCGTCTCCGGCGTGAACATGAAGTTCCAAATCGAAGACGTAACAGTGTACTTCCCGTATGACAATATCTACCCCGAACAATACTCGTACATGATCGAACTCAAGCGAGCTCTCGACGCCAAGGGCCATTGCCTCCTTGAGATGCCTACTGGGACCGGTAAAACCATCGCTCTTCTCTCTCTAATCACAAGCTACACCCTGTCTAAACCTTCCAATCCAGTAAAGCTTCTGTACTGCACGCGCACTGTGCACGAGATGGAGAAAACCCTAGCGGAGTTGAAGTTCCTGCATAATTATCAGGTGAAGCATTTAGGGCCGGCGGCGAGGATTCTGGCTCTGGGTCTTTCGTCTAGGAAGAATTTGTGCGTGAATCCGAGTGTCGTGTCCGCGGAGAATCGGGATTCGGTAGATGCTGCTTGTAGGAAGCTTACGGCGAGCTGGGTGAGGTCATTGGCGGTTGAGAATCCGAATATTCCTACTTGTGAGTTCTTTGAGAACTATGAGAAGGCTGCCTCTGATGCTGTTTTGCCTCCTGGAGTTTATACGTTGCAGGTATTCTATTGGTGAATCAAAGTTCTGTTTTTTTTTCTGGAATTTTATAGATAATTGAAATGATGGAAATGTTCTGGAAGTTTTGTTTCACATTTATATGTCTGTTCAACTATTCTTTTACTGACAATTTTACCTTAACTAGAGAAATAGATCTTGAATTTGGTCATTCTTATGATTATTGAAGGATTTAAGGGCATTTGGGAAGGAGAGAGGGTGGTGCCCCTACTTTTTAGCACGCCATATGGTGCAATTTGCAAATGTAGTGGTTTATAGCTACCAGTACCTGCTTGATCCTAAGGTTGCTGGGATCATATCAAAAGAGATGCAAAGAGAGTCTGTTGTGGTGTTTGATGAGGCTCACAATATCGACAATGTGTGCATTGAGGCACTAAGTGTCAGTGTAAGGATGCAGACTCTTGAAGGTGCATCAAGGAATCTGAATAGGATGTCGCAGGAGATTGAAAGGTATGTGCTTTATTTCAGTGTGTTCAATGGAAAGTAATGGGATAAATACTCTAGTGGAGGTCAAAAGGTTAATATGAGGCATGTAGTATTAACACCTATCATGATAGGAAGGTTAAAATAGTTCTTTTATCTTAACGTTTTTTATCATGGTAGGAAGGTTAAAGGCCACTGATGCTGGACGATTGCGTGCAGAATACAATCGGCTTGTTGAGGGGTTGGCACAAAGGGGGAACCTTCCTAGTATGTTGACTTATCATGGTTTTTTTTATTTAGGATATAATTTTCTCATTATGATCTCTTTCTCACAAGGACTATCTTTTTTCATCATCCTTGCAGTTTCTGACACATGGCTCTCAAATCCCACATTGCCTGAGGATATTTTGAAGGAAGCCGTGCCTGGAAATATAAGGCGTGCAGAGCATTTCTTGTCTGTTTTGCGCAGATTAGTACAGTACTTTAAAGGGCGATTGCAAACTGAAAACGTTGAAAAGGAGGGGCCCGTTACATTTGTTGCTTCGATCAATGCACAAGTTGGAATCGACCAAAAAATGCTAAGGTTCTGTTATGACCGGCTTCACTCGCTTTTGCTTACACTGGAGATAACTGATACAGATGAGTTCTTACACATCCAAACGATCTGTGACCTGGCAACTCTTGTGGGGACATACACTCGAGGATTTTCCATTATAATTGAACCGTACGATGATAGAATGCCGCATATACCTGATCCTGTACTTCAGGTTTGTTTGTTAAACCTATGGGTAATTGAAAGTTTAAACAGAATTTGTTTTTTTCTCCCGTTCTGTAGTCAATTATCAGATATCTTGTGCATACAAATAATTTACTTTATTTCTATCAGCCCGTCTATTTATTTTCACACTAGATTCTCATGAAATGCTTATGGTTATTTTCAGCTTTGTTGTCATGATGCTTCTCTTGCCATAAAGCCTGTGTTTGAACGGTTTCAATCCGTTGTTATTACTTCTGGGACATTAACACCAATTGATCTCTACCCTCGGCTTCTCAATTTCAATCCTGTGGTTACTCGAAGCTTTACAATGTCCTTAACGAGGGATTGCATATGCCCAATGGTTCTTACTCGTGGAAGGTAAACATAGTACAATTTTCTATATCTATCTGCTTATATATACTGTTTATCATTGTCAGTCCATTACATATTGAGATAAGTGTATATTGGTTTTTGTTCTTATCTGCTTATATATAAGTACAAGTGGTTTCTTTTTCAGCGATCAGCTTCCTGTGAGCACGAAGTATGATCTTAGAAGTGACCCTGGTGTAGAGAAAAATTATGGGAAACTCTTGCTTGAAATGGTATCTGTTGTTCCTGATGGAATTGTTTGCTTCTTTGTGAGTTATTCTTACATGGATGGCATTGTTAATAGTTGGCATGAATCAGGAATTCTCAAGGTAAAATACTCCCCGAGTTTTTTTTTTCATTTCGTTCGTTATAAGTTTAATTAAAAGATGTTTCCTTTGCGGGTTTTGTTTTTAAATGATTTCGATTTGAATGTGATGCAGGAGATAATGCAACATAAACTCGTCTTCATAGAGACTCAAGATGTTGTTGAAACTACATTGGCATTAGACAATTATCGTAGAGCTTGTGATTGTGGAAGAGGTGCAGTTTTTTTCTCCGTTGCCAGGTAAATTTCTTTTTCTTTGATCAATTAAATGTTTTTCAAAGTCTTTTTCTCGACAAAAGTGGAAATGTATAGTGGATGTGGGCATGAAATTATTTAATGTAGGGGAAAAGTGGCCGAAGGTATAGACTTTGATAGACATTATGGGAGACTTGTAATCATGTTTGGTGTACCTTTCCAGTACACTTTGAGCAGGTTAGTCTCTGAAAAACTGTATTATCTGCCTTTGTTTTTCAACTCTTTCTTGAGTCATTTTGTTAAGTGTCGAAATTTGTGATTACAGAATATTGCGTGCAAGATTGGATTATTTGCGAGAGACATTTCAAATAAAAGAGGGTGATTTTTTGACTTTTGATGCTTTGGTACGTTTTGACGAAGCTAATTTTTTAAATAAAATTTTAGTACTGTATTTATATTCACTTACATAATACCCACATGCATTATTCAGAGACAAGCTGCCCAATGCGTGGGACGAGTTATTCGATCAAAGGCAGATTATGGGATGATGATATTTGCTGACAAGAGGTTGGTATATTTGTTTCAAATAATTTTTGGGAATGTTAAACAAAATTTTAATATTATAATTGGAAATTTAACTGTTCTATTTCTTTAAAAACAGATTTCTATTGCATAATTCAACTATTAAACAGGTTTTTTGATGAATAATGTGTTTAGATATAGCCGTCATGATAAGCGCTCGAAGTTGCCTGGTTGGATATTATCACATTTACGCGATGCACACCTCAACTTGAGTACTGATATGGCTGTGCATATAGCAAGAGAGGTAAATTATATTTTCATTTTTTTATTTATAGAGAAGAACTGATTATTTAGCTTAAGTTTCAACGTATTAACTTGTCCCGATTTTAGATGTTTTCGAGAACTCTAAACACATGATTTTGTGGGTTTTATTTTTTTTTATACATTTTTTCATATTTTTAGAAGAGTTTTATTTTAGTTTTGACTGAAAATGTTTGTTCAGTTCTTGAGGAGGATGGCTCAGCCATATGACAAGACTGGTGCAATGGGTAAAAAGACTCTACTTTCTCAGGAAGAGGTTGAGAAGATGGCCAATGGAGTTGGTGAAATGTTGTTTTGAGTTGCTGTAAAATCACTGTTACTTTAATCTTAATATTCAAGTTATTTATTTTTTATTACCATTCAAGAGGTTAAGATCTTAAAAATTTTGTGCATTTTTATCCAAGAAAATGTATTTTATTATTTAATAATATATAGATCTGTTTTGTATTTCATAAAATTAGTTAACAACCATATTTGTTATTTAAATGTATCAATGTTAACACAAAAGATAGAAGAATATTGTTTTTAATTAACAGGGCATCTTATTCAGTATTAGTGGGCTAATTAACGTAAGCCCATGGTCACCTATGGGCCGGTTCTTACTAGTACAACAAGGCCCAACAGTTATCACAAATTGTCACTTGTAATATTTCTAATAATTTATCCACAAGAAGAAATTTCATCTATTAATGTATTACAATCAACCATGAGTTCTAACTCTTCATGTTTTGGATTCAAATTTTCTCCTCCATTTTTTCGATATATTTTTTAGTTTTTAAATGAATAAACAACAAATCAAAAGGAACTTGGTCCTATGTCTCATGATTGTTATTTGTTAGTCATATATATATATATATAAGGCAAATTTAAATGTGGAAGATATATTTCCAATTATGAAAATATGAAAATGGTATTATCAGACACAAACCTAACCAATATACATCATTAAACCAATAATATTAAGGTATCATGAATTAGTGGCTTAAGGTTTATTCTTGAGCAACAACTTCAATGTGTGATGGATGAGATATAAGGTGGACTCTCCACTAGTTTCCTTTTCAATTTTCATGTCTGCATAATTTAGTGGTGATTTCCTTTTCATATTACAAATTTAAATTTGTCTTAAGGTCATGATTTATTTGTAGCAGTAAATTCTTTAATTATATACTAATTTAATAAAAAAAATTAAGCCCGGAAGATCTGGGCCGTTCATTTAGTGTAATAAGATTAGATAGACAAAAAAAAGAAGGTGCTGGCTAAGTCCCAACAGAACTGGGGCACAAGTGTTATCCGTAGCACGGATTGAATAACCTAACTCCACTTTCAGATTTTGTTACCCAATCACGCGTGATTACTTTTGGGATAATAATTTAATATCAGAAAAAAATATATATATAGGAATTTTTTTTTCTTTTTCAATCTGGTAGAAATTATTTCAAAAGTAACATGATAATATAATTAATCAATAATATTACTTACAAAAGGAAGAGAAACAAAATTTGATTTCTTCAAACTCTATTTAAAAATATTAATTCTACACTTAGGATTGTATATATATTTAAAACTTAACAAATAAATTATACGTATATATTGTGTATAATATAACGCAAGCAGGTTTCTATCACTATCAAGTAAAGTATAAACTCCCACTAATCTCATCAAATCAAATCGTGTAGTGGTTTAGTAAAAGAGCACTCCACATCAATTTTATCAATTAAATTCAAGTGGCCAACATTTTGCACCATTTTTCTAATTCATTTTATTACACACTTATAATTATATTATATATTTTTAGTTTTTATCTCTTATGTCCATTTTTGCTCTAAAGAAAATGGGCAGCCCGCGTTCATAACGTGTAACATTTTGTTTATTAATTTATTTGATTTAGTGGCCAAATTTTCAAAGAGAAAATAATATTAATCACAATATAAGTTGACTTTAATGTACAAATTTTGTTGTTAGTGATTGTTGAGTCATCCAATCTCTTACATTGTAGGTCTATTAGACCTAGGCTTGAAATGTAGATTCTATATTATTTTGTTTGAGTTGAGTTTCAAAATTTATTAAAAAAGAAATTCTTTATATATTATATTAAAGAATGAAGTTTAAATGGACTTTGAGTAATTAATATCGAATAATTTGATTCATTTTTTAATTTAAATAAAGAAACTTAGTCTCTAATAAAAAAATTGGTGCACAATTACCATACATAATAGGGTACGCTCATGTAATATTTATCTATTATCCATTAATTATTTAAGTAATGGCTACCACTCACAATAATAAAATTATTAGTGATTCCTTTTTCCCTTTTTCATAGTACAAATTACCGTACATATAATTAAAAAAAAAGGTCTTAAAAATAAAAAAAATATAAATATAAAGAGATTAAAAATTTCAAAATGCATTGATATGGCCCATTGTTCTCCAGAAGTTTTTGTGGCCCAATTTATTATTTGCCAAACTCAAACGCTACAGATTTAATTCTCCTCATAATAGTCTGTGCTTAGCAAGCGTGTTCCACTAAACCCACTAATTATAACCAAAAATAGTATATCAAGAAGATTACAAAAACATTTATGAGAAAATGTGTTCGAATAATAAATTTATAAGCCTCATAAAATAATATGCAAAACGTCATAAAATAACAAGATATTGTAATCTTCTAAAATAAGATTATATAAATTTTACTTTAATATAACTAGACCTTTTTACATTTTAGTGAACTCAAAATCTTCTAACATGCATTTTTTAAAAATGAGATTATTTAAATAAATTAGAGCTAAAAAACCCTCCAAAATATCTCTTAATTATATGCATGTTTCGTCATTTTTTGGCAAACCAATGGGAATGAAAAAGACCCTCACCCAACTTTGATTGCACTATTAACTAATCTCATACTATATATATATATACTCATAATACAAACTCAAATCCCCAATAAGGCCTAGTTTTAAGGTTTCCATTTTCTCTCAACAAAATGAAAGCTACTACTGCAAATGGTAATAATAATAATAATATTATTATTGTCCAAAATGAGAAGCCAATTAGATTTTTGTTCATGTCTTTTGTTACCTATGTTAAGGAAGTGAAACGTGAAATCGATAAGAGAAAATTGATTCATAGCATCAAAGTAGGAATTGCTTTGGTTTTGGTTTCACTTTTGTATTTGTTGAATTCACTTTTCGATCAAGTTGGAGAAAATGCCATGTGGGCTATTATGACTGTTGTCGTTGTCTTTGAGTTCTACGCAGGTTTCTCTCTCTCTCTCTCTCTCTATATATATATATATATATGTATAATTATATATATATATATGTATCATTCATTAACACAAAGTCGATAAAATGCAGGTGCTACAATAGGGAAAGGTATAAACCGTGGAATTGGAACAGTAATAGGTGGTGGATTGGGGTGTTTGGCTGCAATTTTAGGGGATGAAATTACAGGGATTGGCAATCCTATTATAGTTGCTTGTTCAGTGTTTATCTTTGGTATGCAATTTTATTCCTCTTATTCTTTTCTCAAAATTATCTCTAAAGTTAAATCTTATTTAGTGACATACAGTAAATACTTACACAATTTTGATAAGATGATATGCGTTTCAATACATCATACTCAATCGACATTACAAAAAATGCCCTTAAAATCGAGTTGATATATGAGTTAGATGGATCCATCAAATATTCAATTGACTAACCAAAATGATTTGACCCCTACCCAACTTAAAATGGGATCAAATCGATTAATCCAAATATATACACATTCAAAACGTCTCATGATAGCCACGCGGAATTTAATGTATTATATAAATATAACCTTGTATTTCAATTATTTAATCCTCAAACCAAAATTTTGTAACATCACATAATATAAAAAAATAAATCATAGTTTGATCCAATTTTCATCTACTTTTAAATAAGAATGTATAAAAATTTGTACAAGTCCAATAATATTAAATTATATTTGCATGCATGGGATTAGGTGCTGCTGCAACATACTGTAGGCTGGTTCCAAGACTGAAGAAGAGATATGACTATGGATTCATGATTTCAATTTTAACCTTCAATCTGGTGGCTGTATCTGGTGTTCGAGCCGATAAAGTAGTCGAGTTAGCACGAAGTCGACTTGCAACAATCGGGATTGGTTTCACTATTTGTATATTCATCAGTTTGCTAATCTCTCCAATTTGGGCAAGTAATGAACTCCATTATTCTACTGCATCTAAGTTTGGTAAAATAGCCTCAAGTATTCAAGGCAAGTATAGTTCTTTTAATCTATAAATATATATATATATATATATATATATATATATGTAAGTTAGAATTTTATATCTAATTTTTATTCGATATATAACTTATATATAGGGTGTTTGGATGAATACTTGGCAAGTGAAAATGAAAATGAAGCTGGCAAATGTGATTACATACAAGCTTGTAACTCAGTTTTGAACTCAAAATCCAATGATGAATCACTGGTAATTACTAATGAACCCTTTATCTAAATTAAGAAAATAATTAACTAGCAAGTGAATATGTTTAGAAAAATCATTAATTATTATTATTAAACTTTGTAGGCAAATTACGCGAAATGGGAACCTTGGCATTGGAAGTTTGGATTAAACTATCCATGGGAAAAATACCTAGAAGTTGGAGAACATCTTAGAGAACTTGCTGCTATTATTCTCTCTTTAAAAGGGTGTATTCAATCATCCCAACAGGTACATAATATATATATATATATATATATATATTATATGTATATGTTTTTTATGCAAAATTATATATATTTTTTATTAATATATGTTTCTGGACATCAGCCACCAGCCATGCAAAGACAATCCATGAAGGATCCCTGCGAAAATTTCATATTATCGACTCGATGTATATTGAGAGAGCTTGGAGAATGCATTGAGAAAATGGAGAAATGTCCAATAAAGATTTCTATAGGTCCAAAATTGCAATTAATAAAATTGCAATTGAGCCCTTCATTATCCTCAAACAAGATACAAGTTCTTCAATGTGATGAAAATATTGCAATTACCACCTTCAAATTCTTGTTGATGGAGATTGTTGAAAAGGTTGAAATATTGGCTAAAAAAGTTGAAGAATTGGGGGAATTAGCAAACTTTCGAGTCAAGAGGATTGATGTGTAATATGATAAGAATTACAAGTCAGTTGTACATATTGAGATATGAATTTTGAAATATAGTAGAAATGCGACCTATAAATATCGAAATATTATATTTTAATCTTAATTTTGATACCCTTGAATCTAATATCGAAACATTATATAAATATCGAAACATTATAGTTAGGTAAAGATATGTAGTTTGGCGGGAATATTGCATTTTTGGTACATTAATATGTCTGCACGTTTATTTGGTACACTAATATAGGGGGGATGACAATTTAGGTACGGGTATGTGTGGCAATTTGAATACAAATTTTGCCGCAATATTCGATTTTCACTGAAAAATTGATTGATTTTGACTGAATTTTGGGAATTTTTACTGGAATTGAATATTTTATTGATTTTGATCAAAATTATCCAATTAATTTGGGGATTTTGACCTTTAATTTGGTGATTTTCATTTTTTGTTGTCTTCTTCCCCAAACTTATTTTTTTGGGGGATCGAGCCATTAAATTAAAAGAAAAAATCATTTCGACTAATCTAATTCTACTTTTTGGCATGGGATCGAGCTATTAATAATAAGTTTGGGGGGATCGAGCCATTAAATTAAAAGAAAAAATCATTCCGACTAATCTAATTCCACTTTTTGGCATGGGGTCGAGCTATTAAACTAAACGAAAAAATCATTTCGACTAACTTTAATTTAATTCCACTTTTTTGCACTAAACCCTGTCGAAATACGTGAAGTTAATTAGTTCTCCGAATTCAAATTTTCATATTGATCACTTGTAGCGTACGCCAATTTACATTGTGAAGAGTCTTGATATTGGGCTATCGACAACACTTTGCAAAGAATATGCAAATTCTTAAACGAAAACTATCCTATATTGACGAGATTTAGATCAGTAGTCGCCCACATTTAACAAGTATGATACCATATCATCAGCTTATAATCAATTTTCTTAGACCTAGTATCGTTTTCATCTAAAGTTGGTATAACGTTAACCAATTTGTTTCATTGTTTTCCTTCAAAATGAGGTCAATTTAATTCCATTATCAAGTTCCGATGACAATGAGAGAACCGCTCCAAAACTTCAACCGATGGGTGAGTCTATTATGTATGCATTATTTGTAACACTTGATGTTATTATACTTATTTTTTGTGATTTTGAAAATTGAATTATTTATTTTTCTTTCATACATATATAACTTTTTGCAAATCAAATACAAATTTATAATGTACAATTATTCTTGTAGTTTATTTATCTAATCAGTTATATTTAAATTAGAATGAAAAGACTAATTTATATATTTTAAATGAACATATACATGTATGATATAAATATATATATATATATATGTTTTATAGCAGTTTTGAGGCCGTGTCATGTCCTAATAATTTTATAATAATGTATTTTCAGGTGACTATTCAAAACATACATTAAAAGAAGGAAAAATTCAATAATACAATTTAACAGATCCAATGTGTTATTTACCACATATATATTTGCGGGTGACCCATCTATCCCAAAATTTATAGTGTATGTCACACCGAGTCTGTTATACCCAATATGACATAGAACCACCCTTAAAAGCAGTCTTTACTTTCAGGGTATGACATCATTACTTTAAACGAGAGTGAACTATAGATATTTGAAAGTAATTAAATTGAAGAAACCTTATTCAAAGTCGGGCATGGAACTTATTAAAAGTCCTACATTTCCTCATTTAATATCTCCAATATTCTCCACTTATTTTGGCGCCTATATATAGAATTAGCATGTTTTTATCGTTTAATCGTTGATTATGCAGGTAATAAAATTAGTATGATTTTATTACATATTTATTTGCAGCTCGTGTTTTAGGGTTTACTCATATTGAGCCATATTTGAACAGAAGTGGTTCAGATAATAAAATTAGTATGATTTTATTACATATTTAATTTGTAGATAAATATAAAATAGAATTAGGATAAATTTAAAATATTATGGGATACAAAACGTTGGAGATATAAATATATATATGCATATATAATATTTGTAGATAAATATAAGATAGAATATCACTGACCTAAATAAAATAGAACTACTGATACCAATTAATTATTTAAAAGTTCAAAAATATTCGAAGATAACAAAAACAGTTCTTCACTAATGTATACGAATATCATTTGATTGATACCAATAATTACCTTCTTATTTCAAAATAAATCACATGTGATATAATATAAATAGAAGGTTTCACATGAATTAAGAGAAAAAAATATATTAAAAAATGAAACCAAAATGTGCTTTACTTTAATTTCTGTTTGGGTAGTTCAGCTTTTTAACATCTATTAAAGTTATTATTATTTTCCTATTTTTAACTTATAAAGTTTTATATAATATTCAATATACTATATCAGATATTCAAGACATGTTAGATATTTAAAATATTATCAGAAAATATTTGATAGGGTATCCATTTTTTTGATTTATTTTTTGTATACATCAAATAAGTATCCGATATGAATTCGGGTAGTATACCATCGGACGAGTACGGGTGTCCATGAGTCGAGCTAGGCTAAAAATCTCAGCTCGAGCTTGAATCACGATTTCCAAACTCGAGCTCGACAGGCTAAAAAAAATGAGGTTGAACTCGTTCAAGCTTGTGCTGTGTTCGAGTGGAGCTAAAGTCGAGCTCAAAAATTAAATTTATACGCATATTTATATATAATAATATTAAATACATTGCTATTTATACGCATATCTATATATAATAATAATGCATTATAGTATATATTCTAAACCCTAAACCCTAATTAAATACATCGTTATTTATACACATATCTATATATAATAATAATGCATTAGTATATATTAATAAATGAATTAATATTATATTTCATATATATTAATAAAAATAAATGTTTTATTTTGACTCGAACTAAAGAACAGATGTTTTTAGTTCGAGCTTGAGTAAGCTATTTTCATTAGGAAAAAATAGATATCTCGTTTTAAAAGTTAAGTATACCTAAGAAGGTGTTCTTTAATTTTTACCAAACCAAGGAGATAGGGATACAATTAGACGGGTTCCGGACGGGTAAGGCAAGACTTGAGACCCGTCCCGTTCATAAATATCAAGACCCGAACTCGTCCCGGATCCAGTCAAAACCCTGACTCGTCCCAGACTCGGCCATTTCCCGCGAGTCCGGGTCCTACCCGTCCCAGACCCGGTACAAATTCAGTTTTTCTTTTTTTTTATCTAACAAATTATATTCAAAATAATATAAGTACCACCAAATGAATTTAAACTCTAAACACACATCAAAATACAATCATGAAAGACTCAAACCATTCATACGAACACAATTTAAATATGTAAAACTCATTTAGTTATCTCCAAATTCAAAAAGAAAAAGAAATATCAAGTAAACATAAATGAAATAGAAAAACTAGAAGGTTTTAGTAATAATTAATGTTAATTTTATAAGATAACAGAGAAAATAAGAGAAAACCTAATAAGAGAAAATAAAATAAATAATATATAATAAAAATAATTATAATAATTATTATACGGGACGAGTCCAAGTAGGGGAATGGGACGGGTATGTGCTAGACTTATGACTCGTCCTGGACCGATCGGGTCTTAAAATTTAATATTAATTCCTGGACCCGATCCCGTTTTTTTTTTTTGGACTCGGACCCAAACTCATTAGAATGGGTTGGGGACGGGTTTCAATATTTCTCGGTCCCATTGCCATCCCTACAAGGAGATGCTAGATTATTGGAAATTTCCTTTATTGGCCAGTGTAGTAGTATGGTTTGGCCACTCTAGTCTCTTATTATTTATTTATTTGCCAATTGTTTGGCTGGTATAAGTCTTGTAGTCAAATCTTTTAATTATCAATTTTGATTTGTGATTATTCCATTAATTAGTTTAAATTGACATAGCTGGGCTATGATTTTGAGGGCGTAATTAATTTTTGATACGTTAAATTGCGAGGGCCAATCCATTATATTAAAGGGAAAAATTGCATTTCAACCCCTCTCAATTCCGAATTTTTTTAAGAAATAGGCCATTTTTCGATCTTATTTTCCGAATTTTGAGGGCGTAAGTAATTTTTGATACGTTAAAATTATTAGTGATTCCTTTTTCTCTTTTTCATAGTACAAATTGCCGTACATATAATTAAAAAAAAGGTCTTAAAAATAAAAAAAATATAAATATGAAGAGATGAAAATTTTCAAAATGCATTGATATGGTCCATTGTTCTCCAGAAGTTTTTGTGGCCCAATTTATTATTTGCCAAACTCAAACGCTACAAATTTAATTCTCCTCATAATAGTGTGTGCTAGCAAGCGTGTTCAACTAAACCCACTAATTATAACCACAAATAGTATATCAAGAAGATTGACAAAAACATTTATGAGAAAATGTGTTCGAATAAATTATAAGCCTCATAAAATAATATGCAAAACGTCATAAAATAACAAGATATTGTAAGCTTCTAAAATAAGATTATATAAATTTTACTTTAAGATAACAGACCTTTTTACATTGTAGTGAATTCAAAATCTTCTAACATGCAGTTTTTTTAAATGCGATTATTTAAATAAATTAGAGTTAAAAAACCTTTAAATAGTGGCGGAGCCAGGAATTGAAAGTGGGTGGGGCCAAAATACGATAGACGTGAATCAGTTTATCTTGGGTGGAACGACAATGTTAATTTTTTTAAAATATACATATGTTTTAAAAAATTTGGGTGGGACAGCCGCCCCCGCCCGCCCCACCCTGCCTCCGCCACTGCCTCTAAATATCTCTTAATTATATGCATGTTTCGTCATCTTTTGGCAAACCAATTGGAATGAAAAAGACCCTCACCCAACTTTATTGCACTATTAACTAATCTCATACTTATATATAATGATATATAATATACAAACTCAAACTCCCAACAAGGTCTAGTTTTGAGGTTTCCATTTTCTCTCAACAAAATGAAAGCTACTACTGCAAATGGTAATAATAATAATATTATTGTCCAAAATGAGAAGCCAATTAGATTTTTCTTCATGTCTTTTTTTACCTATGTTAAGGAAATGAAACGTGAAATCGATAAGAGAAAATTGATTCATAGCATCAAAGCCGGAATTGCTTTGGTTTTGGTTTCACTTTTGTATTTGTTGAATCCACTTTTCGATCAAGTTGGACAAAATGCCATGTGGGCTATTATAACTGTTGTCCTTGTCTTCGAGTTTTACGCAGGTTTCTCTCTCTCTCTCTCTCTCTCTCTCTCTATATATATATATATATATATATATATATATATCATTGATTAACACAAAGTTGATAAAATGCAGGTGCTACAATAGGGAAATGTATAAACCGTGGAATTGGAACAGTGATAGGTGGTGGATTGGGATGTTTGGCTGCAATTTCAGGGGATGAAATTACATGGATAGGCAATCCTATTATAGTTGCTTGTTCAGTGTTTATCTTTGGTATGTAATTTAATTCCTCTTATTCTTTTTCTCAAAATTATCTCTAAAGTTTTATCTTATTTACTCAAGATTTCGAAAATGCCCTTAAATCGAGTTAATATATAGTTACATGGATCCATCATATATTCAATTGACTATGGAAAATGATTTGACCCTTACCCAATTTAAAGCCGGATCAAATCGATTAATCCAAATATAAATTCAATATATATGGCCACACACCGAATTTAAAGTATTTTATAAATATAATCTTATATTTTAATTATTCAATCCTCAAATCAACATTTTGTAACATCACATAGTATAAAGAATAAGTCATACTTTGAGCAAAACCCATTATTATGATTTTATTTTCATCTACTTTTAAATAAGAATATATATTAATTTGTACAAGTCCAATATTAAATTAATTATATTTGCATGCATGGGATTAGGTGCTGCTGCAACATACTGTAGGTTTATTCCAAGACTGAAAAAGAGATATGACTATGGATTCATGATTTCAATCTTAACCTTCAATCTGGTAGCTGTCTCTGGTGTTCGAGTCGATAAAGTAGTCGAATTAACACGAAGTCGACTTGCCACAATCGGGATCGGTTTAGCTATTTGTATATTCGTCAGTTTGCTAATCTCTCCAATTTGGGCAAGTAATGAACTCCATTATTCTACTGCATCTAAGTTTGGTAAAATAGCCTCTAGTATTCAAGGCAAGTTGTTCTTTTAATCTATGAATATATATATATATATGTAAGTTAGAATTTTATATCTAATTTTTATTCGATATATATACTTATATATAGGGTGCTTGGATGAATACTTGGCAAGTGAAAAGGAAAATCAAGCTGGCAAATGTGATTACATACAAGCTTGTAACTCAGTTTTGAACTCAAAATCCAATGATGAATCACTGGTAATTTACCCTTTATCTAAATTAAGAAAATAATTAGAAACTGAATATTTTTAGAAAAATCATTAATTATTATTAAACTTTGTAGGCAAATTACGCGAAATGGGAACCTTGGCATTTGAAATTTGGATTAAGCTATCCATGGGCAAAATACCTAGAAGTTGGAGAGCATCTTAGAGAACTTGCTGCCATTATTATCTCTTTAAAAGGATGTATTCAATCTTCCCAACAGGTATATAATATATATATATGGTTTTTATGCAAAATTATATATATTATTAATAATATATTTTTTGGGCATCAGCCACCAGCCATGCAAAGACAAACCATGAAGGAGCCCTGCGAAAATTTCATATTATCGATTCGATATATATTAACAGAGCTTGGAGAATGCATTGAGAAAATGGAGAAATGTCCAATAAATATTTCTATAAGTCCAAAATTACAATTAATAAAATTACAATTGAGCCCTTCATTATCCTCAAACAAGATACAAGTTCTTCAATGTGATGAGAATATTGCAATTACCACCTTCAAATTCTTGTTGATGGAGATTGTTGAAAAGGTTGAAATATTGGCTAAAAAAGTGGAAGAATTGGGCGAATTCGCAAATTTTCGAGCCAAGAGGATTGATGTGTAATATAATAAGAACTATAAGTACTTGTACATATTGAGATATGAATTTTGGAATACAGTAGAAATGCGACTTATAAATATCGAAACATTATATTTTAATCTTACCCTTGAATCTAATAATCTAAATGTTCGCTATAAGTAATGCTTATTTAGTTTATTTTTTAATTATATTTTGTTTTTTTAATAATTATATCAAATATCATATTAACTATAATCATCAATAATCTTTTATTACAAATTACTATATTAATAGCTAAATAAATAAATAAATAACCCCCACATCTAATTTGATTGCGCCCGTGATATCTAAGTGAGATCAACGTCTAACCCTAAGGAAAGACATAATTAGTTGTTGATTCGGTTTTCTATTATGATCAACTTTTAAAACTTGAATCGTTTCATATAGGCTAATCTTCAACTTTTCCTATGAAATACTCAAATTTAAAATTCGTCTAATTTTTTTAATTAAAATTCAAAAACCTATATACCGAAATCAATCGAATCTTAGATAAAATCAAATCTCTTACAACAGTATTATAGGGCTTCAAATTACACATGTAACTATAATCACCTATTATTTGTTTACGATAAATAATATTATTTACACAAAAAATAGAAACTATATTTTCCTTGGGCCGCCCTGTGGCAAGCCCAACCCAGCCCAATTGCCTCTTTATTAACTTTAAACAAACACAAACAAACAAGCAAAAACAGCCAAGTAAATCAGGCGAATTATCCAATAATCCAATTAATAAATCTTATCCAAATTTAACCCGTATTTCCATTTTCATCAGATTTCCAAGCAAAGCTAATATGGATCAAAATCGTGTAGCCATATTATTATCATCATCATCAATTCTACTGTTTTTTTCTCTCTGCAATATCGCCACCTGTAAACCCAACACCGCCGTGAAACTAGTACAGTGCAACAGCGGGACTTACACAACCGGCGACCCTTTCACGATCAGCTTAGCCTATGTTCTAGCAGAATTACAGAGTTCAACTCCATCTCGACCAGCCTACGATTTCCACAACATTTCGCCGTACCCTAATGCGTTTGCGTACGGCCACGCTACTTGCAACCAAACTCTGCCGGCGCCGGACTGCGCCGCCTGCCTTGCGGCCGCCAAAACCGCCCTTCTCGCCGGCTGCAACGACCGGATCGGGGCGCGATGTGTGCTGTATGATTGTACTATAAGGTATGAGCAGTACCCATTTGATGATTAATCATTTGTAAGCTGTTCAAATAAGTCTCGTGTATTTGTATTCATTCTAAGCAAAACCTGGAAAAATTTCTTGTGAACCAAGAAATTAGCATTTGAATAACAATACATATATTATATATATACCCTTTAGTAGATTTTGTGCAAAAAGATTTACAATTGTTCACCCCTTCAAATATCTAATCTGCCTATAATAACCCAAATTTTCTATCTTGTTTACTAAGATACTCGATCCTCGACTTTCTGAAAAAATAACGACCCTTTAATAAATCAAGCTCGAGTTTGAACCAGTTTCGCCAAATCTCGAGAAATTTCCCGTTTAAGAAAAACCGCAAATAATAGTTCGTTCCATGTATCGGGCACACCGGGCAGGCACCAATGGCTGCAGTCTTGCCTGTGGAGACTAGCCAATCCAACTTTAGGTCCTAAATAATACAAAGAAGAGTGACCATCTTTTCTTCTAGAAGTCATACTTGTAACATTCAATAACTCTATATTCCCCATTCTCAGATGTTGAGATAAACCGTTGACTACAGTTTTGAACTCCATAGATGTTTGATAAGACATTAATGATTTAGTCAACTCGGGCATTGTCTCTAGATGACAGCTGCCCCCGGTCTTCCAGTCCCCGCCTCTGTAAACGAGACATTAATTGTGTTAATAATATGATGACAATGATGAAAATAACTCGAAAGAAAAGCAATAAAAGAACACGAATTGTTGACCCAGTTCGTCAAAGAATTTGACTACATCAAGCCAAGATATTCACTATATTTTTCGTAAGATTGTTACAATGAGAATGAGGCTATTCATAATACAATATACGTAACCTAATAGGAGAATGATTACGTAAAGACTAAAATACCCCTCAAAATATTCACTATAGTTGGAGCGGCGAGAGCCGTGGCCCTGTTTACAGTCTTTTTCATCAGGCTCCATAACTCAACAAATTGCATATCTCGTTTTTCTTACATTGTTTTAACATAACATAAAACTTAGATTTAACAGATAAAAGCAGAATAATCAACAGTTTAAGGAAGAAATAGAGAAACCTGAAATGTACTGGAGCATAGCTTCGAAAGATTATATGCGTTTTTGACAAGTTTACTTCGTGACTAATCCAGTCCCTCAAAGTCTTAACAGACCGTTGAAAGGCGTTTTCAACGCTCATCTCTGTTTTTATTTCATCCCCTTCTTGAAAGTAACACCCCCTAATACAATAAAAAGTTCAATTTTTTTTATAACGAAATGAAAAATCGGAAAATGAAAAATAGGAGAAATGAAAATCGATACCCTCTGATGGTTTTCTCGTAATTCCACCAATGACCCGTGTTGAAAACCAGCAAATCGGCGCCTTTCCACTCCACGGAGCTCCAATCCATTCGATCCAATTTCAATGTCATTTTAACGTTTTCGTGGGACCCACTAGGGGCCCGGCTCTGTAACACTAGAAACGGGGCTCTATAGTACTCGACCGTGCAATTATAGTCGCTAAATTTGAAAACTAATGAGCCCGAGTGCTTTGTGATCGGGCTCCCATTGATTTCGAATATGGAAGTTTTATTATGAACTGCAGAAGATAGCATGCAAAGAAGGGATTCCCATTGGTTTCTTCCTATAGAATCTCCAACGAATACTAGCCGTTTGTCCCTGAGTTTTTCTAACATAACTTTTGCATCAAATCTGATACAGGAAAAGAGAAAAAATAAAAGTAAAAAACAGAGAACTAAACGGTATAAAGCTATATAATTCACTTGGACAAACAAGAGAAGACTATATAGATGTAAATTGCCAGAAAGAAGACTATAGATGAACTATTCGGTTTAAGAAATTTCCTTTTACATCAATCAAACATCTGAAAAATGAGCAAAAAATCAATTTTATTTTGAAAATTCTACTCAAATTAACTATTTATATACATATACAATATAAAAATGAAAGAAACCTGGGCAAATTGCAATCGTCAGGTTGCCATCGCCACTTGGAGTAGAAATTATCAGGCCTGCCATTCTCAGTACATCGAAATCCATCATCCAAGAACATACAATCCTGTGATTGGTAAAGTGGATAATTCTCATCCCACACCCAATCCCCTTTAAATATATCACAACCCTCGCTACCCACTTCAAGAAATCCAACTTTAGTTGATTCTGGATTACTGAACTTAAACCAGCTCATAAACAATGGTAAAGTTTTCACAACTCTGTAATCGAACAAAAACAGACAAAAAGTAAAACAGAGACTGAAGAAGAAACAGCTTAGAACACAAGGGCTAGGCTCTTGAGGCTTCGAAAACTTGAATTTCTTTATGAAATCAAAGTGGGTCATCTTGTAATCCCTTTTCGAAGATTCATTATTGTTCTCACCCATCTCTTGATTGCTTTAACATGAAAGATTTTTCAGCAAATTCGAAAAGGGTTGTGGTTTGTATGATATATGGTGATGAGAGAAAACAAAATGAATGTGGACAAGGCGTATTTGAATTGAATGGAGATGCTTTCATACTCTCAAGTTAAGATCAATCAGTAGAGAGAGAGAGAGAGAGAGAGAGAGAATGGGGAATTATTAGAGAAGAAAAAAAGAAAGGAGATAGGACAGAATTCAAAGATAGAGGAATATGGTGGGGTCTGTTACTAAGACAAATATTCATTGCTAAACAGTTTTGTTTTTCATTTCTTTTTTTCATTTTACTTTTCAGATTAATTCTATCTTGGCCATTGGGTTTTTTGGGGGTCATTACTTTTAAAGTGATCGGAAGTTGGATTTCCGAGAATTTTTAGGTATGCTTTTCTAAGCATGTTCTTTGCGGTTTTGAATCAATTTATTGATATTTTGAATCAAGATTGATTGAATAAAAATTTGTTTGATTCGAATTGTTAAGATAATATATCAAAGCCTTACCATCTTTCTTGATCAAAAAGTGTTCAAATTTAGCTAAAAAATAGTAAAAATATGGTACCATGTGACAACAAAATTAAGTTACTCAAATATAAACTATATTCGATTCTAACTCATTTTCTAATTTCTAATAACAATGTGTTGTGCATTTCGTACAAGTATATATAGACATTCCAATTCCAAATATTGAATACTCATTTTGATATACATTTTTTCTTGTCCTGAATTAAATTCACTTGATTGAATCACAAAGTAAAAGCTACTCTAGTCATCACGTGAGTAATTAATTGTGACCGGATTTGACCGTGCAAAAATTTCCAACAAAGTACTAAAAGTGGGAAACTTTGCTGGGTCATCCCAAAAATGGAAATGAGTACGATTTTTTTAAATTAATATATATATATATATATGCACCTAGTTTATTCTTGATAATGAGCTACTTCAATTTAACTTTATTCTATTTGATTAATAATAGTAATAATCAAATCAAAATTGCCATGTTAATTTCGTAAGCTTTGAAGTAAAATGTTTACATTTACAACTCTTGGTTATTAGATAATTTTTACAACCATATGCATAATTGAACGTAAAGCTGTTAGTTAGAAGAATGATAGGATAATATACATTTCACCATCAATAGAGAAGATGTATTTATAGCCGAGCCCGCATGTACAAGAAATTGCACCCGAAATATACATTTCACCATCAATGTATTTGAAGATCATTTAATGAATTTTCTTCATCCACAAACATTAAATGAATAAATTAAACAATTTAGTCAAGTGATTTACCTATATGTGCCTTCTAAATGTGGACCCTTTGGTTTTATTTAAAACAAACAATTAAAACTAGGGCAATCTTCTGAGGAAAACAAGAGATATCACAGCCAATGTGGTATGTCTCAACTCTCAATAATGAACCAAAGGAAAAATTATGTATCTAAGTTCTTCGATTCAATCCCATTTTTTCTCATACCTAATCGCCTCGTGATCACTAGTTACATGTTCAAAAAGATTAAGAGAAGCGGAAAATCAACAAAAAAAGTAATCTTAATTTCTCTTTCATCGAAATCTACTGTAGGAATCAAGCTCGATATTCAGACAAAAATACTAGAATAATGAAAAAGGGCTTAACATCATATCTCAAATCACAAGTTCACAACACATGCAAAAGTAAGAAAATCAATTGAGCGGAACCTTAGAAATCGTTAAATCGAGTCTTACTAGCTAAAAACCGCAAGCATTTCTTCAATACATTTGTTTACATAACCAAAATGCTACAAAAACGGAGATTGTTTAAGTGATACCTAGCGGCCTCGACCACGTCCACGCCCACGACCCCTACCTCTACCACGTCCCAAAGGTTTGCCTGAATTAATGAAGAATATAACACCACATTAGACACGAGTAAAGGCAAAAACATCAATTACAATATTAAATACAAAGCTAAAACAATTAGTTGTTGTACCTGCAGTTGGCTTCTTGGGCTTGACCCTAGGTGTCTCTTCAACCAACAATGTCTCGAGGTTTAAGCTATCAGGAAGTATGTAATAGCGAATATTGTTACCTCTAACACTCAGGTGATCCATAGTCACAGGATTCTTTCCCTTCAAGGTAAGCTTTACAGTCTTCAAATGTGTGTTCATGCTGATATCAACACCTGTAAGATGTAAACAGTTTTATAGTCAGAAGCTGCAGGCAGATGATGGCTTATATAGTTTAAACCCGTAATAAACACTGCAATATCAGTTAGAGGGTACTTCGTTCTCCAGTTATTTTTAGTATTGAGGCTGATTGATATCCATGTTATGAAAAAGTGAAATAGCTGTGAGAATCCCTTAGTTGATTTACATATATATTCCTAGAATCATTACACACGTTTTAAGACCCCGAGACTGGAACTCAAGAAACAATGAAATTTCTAATTAACAAATCACGGTTACTTGCAGTGAAGCATATTTTACAATTGATACTTATAACATAATGAGCATTTGCATCTATGTAGTAATACAGTCTGTAATTTCACATTCAATTACTATCTAATAGCTTCAAAGCTAATGGTCCAACCAAGTCTCACATTGGCTCCTGATAACACTTAAACCCCAATGATACTGCCCAAAATTATTATTTATCAATTTACTCAAGTTCAATTGTAGTATCCCACTTCGCTCCATCTTACCTTCTTGACAATTTAATCGCAGGAAAATATCACTCCCAACAGGTTAATATTAAAGATCTAGATATGGAGGAAAAGGAAGAACCTATAATGGTGCCGTGAACAACGGTGCCATTCTTTAGCTCAATCGAGACAGTCTCATTGTTCAATTTCATCAAAAACCTGCTCAAATCGAGTCACAAAAAGACGAAAGTTTATGAGCAGCAGCGTATATTATAAGGCTACAGAACAGGTAAATTTAAAATGTTAAAAACACAAAATCAAACAGAATTAGGAGCAGAAAATGAAGATTTACAAACCTGACGAGCTTCATTTTCTCGGATTTGAAGACGATTAAGATAGCTAGGGTTTAGTTCAAGCACCAAAACGCGAGAGCCGTATGCGGAAGGAGAGGGTTTTAGCTTAGCATTGGCTAGTAACGCTCGTACTGAATTCTTAACAACATGTCAATCTTAACGACGTCGTATAGATGTTTCTAATCCTAAATATATTTGGGCTTTCTATTGGGCCTAAAGGCCCGTCCAACTTGTTTTCTTCGTCCTAATACACATTTGAGAAAATGGTATAGGGATAGCCACTCGGCCCATTCTTAATTGGAGTAAAATAAAATTGAAGTTAGAAAAAGTGCTGGGAGGCATTTTTCACGTTTAGGCCGTTGATGTATAGATCAAGCTTTCTTTTATTTTCTGTTTTAATGAATAAATTTGTATATAATTATTATGTACATTAAATATCTTTCTAGAGTTCTACTATTATTATTATTATTATTATTATTATTATTATTTTTTTTTTTTTTGCTAATTCTAGAGTTATAAAGTAATTGCATTGTAGATATATACAAACTATCTGTTATTTGACTTTATCATTAAAAAATTGATTTGAATAGGAGCATAATAAGTTGATCAAAAATTGAAAAAAATATCTATATTTTTATAACATAGTATTAATGAATAATAATCTATCAATAGTATTGAATTTTTTCGCTACTTAGTTTCATTGGAAAATCTCTATTGTTATAGTCATGCATGTCTTACTAAGTTGTGTGCTTATATTTGCATATGGCATGTAATATTGAATTGTTACATGAACTTTACTTTTGTTTTTCTTTTTTAAGAAAATGGCAACTCATATTTGCAAATAATCAATTTCCATATATCGATAATTATTTATACAAGGCCATTTCCTTTTCTTATAATCAAATAATAAGAAATCCCACCATTGGCGTCCCTGTCCCAGTTAAGAGTTCAATTTCAGAAAATATTTTACTCGTAACAATTTCAGAGTGCAATATCCTTTTACTCATAACAATTTGACTCGTGATTTTCTTCGTGAACAAAGATAATTTGAACAAAGATGAAATATATTAAATTTGAACAAAGATGAAATATATGGACACGTAATTGACTTCTGAAAAACCACATTTAGTTACAACTTTTGACAACGAAAATCAACTTTAAACACTTGACCAAGATACAATTTTTCTTCGTGTCACTAACTACAAATTTGTAACTAAAACAATTACATTGACGACAATTTAAAAGCGAGTCGGAAAGAAACAAAAGCGTCAATAGCGGCGTATTCGATCTGACGAACATGAAGAACTTCGGCATCCCATGCACTAAGAGTTACGTCCTTTGGTTTCAACATCTTTTTCCCGAGAATCGCCACAGCCATTCTCTTCAGACCCACTAGTTTAAGCCAACTACCACACTTCAAACCCGCAACTTCGTTAAGATCCATAGTACTCTTCACAAACAATCCATGGTGATCGTATAACTTCTTTACGTCTTCTTGAATGCCAACCCCGCAAAACGTGAACCTCTCATCGCCAAGAAACGCATGTAAAGCTTGAGGAATCGAATCAGTATACAAAAGCTGAAAAATGAGACAGTGTTGGCCCACACATAGTTGTATTATGGCGATCGGGTGGTCTTCGTCGGGGCTGAAATTTGGGCGCCATTCAGTGTCGAGGCCAACAACTATTTTGCCAAAATTGCGGCCCTCGTAAAATTTGTAAACATCGAATATCCATTTTTGAACATCAATGGATTTCTTGGCTACTCTAACTTTTATGGTTTCTCCACAAAAAAGAACTGATTATGGGGCGCAAAAGGATGCGCAAAAGGATTATGGGTATGGGTCGTGGCATGAAATGAGACATGATCGGAAATCAAGAGTGGGGCAATGCAGAAGAGAAGAAGAGAGAAATCTGACCGGCAATGTAGGAGAGAAGAAGAAAGAAATTAAACTGTGAATAAAGAAAATAGTGAATAAAGGTACGTCTATATTATATATTTATATATAGGTTGTGTTAAAACTTCCTAATAGCTGTATGATTTGGGCTTTGCCTTTGGGTAAGTAAAATTTTCCTTTTTTTTACCTTAATTTTTTATTTCGATATTCAAAAAATTGTCCCACAAAATCTAATATATCAAGCTTAGCCCTTTTTATTTTGTATATTCAACTCCATGTTATGATTTGATGATTATAGTGGGTTCAGTTTATAATTTCATATTTTTCTCCAAGAAAACAAAGAACTCGAAAAAATGTAACAATGGGATTGTACAAATAATAAAGTTAAAAAGAAAGGTCAAAAAGTTAAAAAAAAAAAATGTAACAATTGGATTATGCAAAATTGATGATGATAACAAATTTGGCAGAATGCCACTAAACCCGGAACCCATAAGATCATCTTCGAACTTTGAAGCACATCCTAGGTTGTAAAGTCCCAAATTGCCCCCAAAGAGGCGAAACTCAAGATTTTGTCCTATAATCAACCACTTATGTCACTTCCATATCCAAAACACTGAATTCCACGGCCCAGTTACATATTTTTCAATGACACGTGGCCATCCACGTGGCCGTCATCTCACCATCTCTTCATCTGTATTAATAACCATCGCCATGCAAAGATGACAATGGTTTTTTTCTCTCTCTCAGAAATCAGCAAAAATGTCGAATAAATTATCTTTCTTTTTCTTCTTCATTCTCCTCTCTATCCTCTGTAAAACTTCATTTCCAGCTTTTATAGCTCCAATTACCCTCGATTTCTCCACTAGAAAATACACACTGTCAGTTTACCTAAAAACTCCTCCAAAGCCCACAAAATTACTTCTTGACCTCGGAGCCTCATCCACTCTAGTAGACTGTATCCACAACGACACGACCCACCCCATTCCCTGCGGTTCATCTCCATCCAGTTCATCCAGTTCCGACAACTCGTGCACACGCTTCTTACGAAACTCGCCGAACCGGGAACCACCGCTTGAATCAGCGGTGGGCTCGCTTTATATGCCAATTACAGACGGCCGCAACCCGGGTCAACTCAGTTCGATAACCGGGTTCACGTTTTTATGCAGAAAAAGGTCTTCAATTAAAGGGCTGGTTAAGGGCGCATCTGGTATAGCCGGTCTAGGCCGGTCTAGTCTATCGATCCCGGCGCAGGTTAGCAACATCTCCTCTCAAAACTTGATGTTTGCGCTGTGCTTATCCGGTTCACCCTCCGCTCCTGGCGTCGCGTTTTTTGGCTCTAGTGGGCCGTATTATTTTTATCCCGAAATTGACCTCTCCAAGCATCTTAATTACACCCCACTCCTCAGAAGCCACACACATCCGTCTCACGAGTATTTCATAAATTTGACCTCCATAAAAGTCAACGGGAAAGCCATTGAGTTTGATCGGACGATCCTGACCGTCGATCGCAAGGGCCGTGGTGGGACCAAGTTGAGCACGGTTACACCATACACCAAATTACAGACGAAAATTTTCAAGGCTTTGACTGAGGCATTTGTCAACGAATCAGCTGCGCTCAACCTCACCGTAAGGGGACCCGTGAAGCCGTTTAAGATTTGTTACAATGCGGACGATGTTATGAGCACGCAAGTGGGACCTGCTTTCCCCACCGTTGATCTCGTGTTGCATGATGATAGTGTTGTGTGGAGAATTTTTGGGTCGAATTCAATGGTCAGGATCTTCCGTCATGACGTGGATGTGTGGTGCTTGGGGTTTGTGGACGGTGGGGCCAAGCCAAAAACAGCAGTTGTGATTGGAGGGCATCAAATGGAAGATAATTTGTTGCAATTTGATCTTGAGTCCAAGAGGTTAGGGTTTAGTTCTTCCGTTTTGGTACATGGTACAATGTGTGCCAACTTCAATTTCACTACTAATAATGGTTTGAGATAGGTGAAAAATATGTAATTGTTCTATGCAGAAGATTTTAGCTTTGGTATTTAATGATAGTTGGATTTATATTTAAGAATTGTTGACTTTAGTTTAAATTTGAAGTATACAGTTTGATATGATATGTTTGTTCACACAAGATATAACTTAAATTGAATATTAATTATATATAGAGTTAGGGTTTGGTACTAATATGAATGAGTTTGAGTCTAGATAGGTTAGAGTTAGCTTGGAATTATGTTCAATAAATTAGTCTATATTTATCGTTCATTCTACTTTCTCGATGTCAAAAATCAAAAGATTGAAATCATAGAAATCTTGTATCCATTGTTGTGGCCCTTTACTAGTGTGTGATAATTGTAATACCAAATTGAATTAGGTTAAATGAGCAAGCTCCAATCTTCTCAACCTTTTCTATTTCCCACTATTTTAGTATAACATTTTGGATATGAAGCTTCATTTTGAGGATGTATTTAACTACAACATAGAAATAATATTATAATGAGCTTGGTGTGATAAAACAGATTCATTTACGCAATAGAGATTTTGTAATTTTTGCACCTAATTATCATGGAATGGCTCACACTATTGAATGCATATATATATTCAATGTTAATTAGGTATAAAAAAACAAAATAAGATAAAGCCTTATTGATGTACAAAATATTCAAACATTTCGTTTTCTTTTCCAAACGAGTTGCTACAAACATAAGTTGACAATAATTTTAAGCATACATAATTCACTTATCATATAATGAACTATATGATAAATAGACCTTACATTTTATTTAACCAGATCGATAATATTTAAATTTCCAAACAAGTTCATACTAATTCTTAGTAGAATCAAAACTAGCACATGTAGTACTATGAACTAGAAGTGATGAGCTAAATCCCAATCTCTTACGCACAAGGTCAAACTGTAGTAGATTATCCTGCAGTTGATGTCCACCAATCACAATATAAGTAGTAGGGTTAAGCCCACCATCTACAAACCCCAAACACCATTTATCTTCAACTCTCACCATTGAATTCGAACCGTAGATTCTCCAGACAACCTTATCACTCTGCAAGACAAGATCGACGGTTGGAACAGCCGGGCCCACCCGAGTACTCGAGACCTTATCTGCTGCATAACACACACTGAATGGCTTCACAGCTGTAGTTACTGTGAGGTTGAGCTTAGAAGATTCCTTCACAAACGCATTTACCAGAGCCTTGAATGTTGAAGTTTGCAGCAAAGTGTATGGATTAGAACTGCTTATTTTCACACCACCAATCCCGTTTTCATCAATGGCTAAGAGGGTCTTGTTCAACGGTACGGATAAGGAGTTGATTTTAATGGAAGTCAACCCGATGTAATAATCTGGTGATTTGTACTGTATATACGGTGTTTTTACCCCGGAGATCAGTGGAGTATATATGAGTGATTTTGAGAGATCAATCCCTGGAGAAAAGAAATAAGGCCCCGGAGAATTAAACAAGGCCACACCTGGACCGGAGGATGAACCGGGCAAGCAAACTGCAAATACAAGTGGAGCAGAAAAGGACCGGCTCAGTTGAGCCGGCATTGAGTAGTTGAACCGGCCCAGGGCAGCCAAACCGGTGGATCCTTTGGCTAGACCTCTGTAGATCTTAGAGTTTTCAACTGGATAAGTGCAACAAAGCATTAGCTCGGAAACGGGTCCGGGTTGACCCGGTTTTTTGGCTGTTGGCAATGCGAATTTGTCGGTCTGGATTTGCCCAATGGCGGTTTTCAGGGTGACCGGGTTCTGGGGCACGAACCCACACGTGTCGTCTCGAAAGCAACCCGGTCCGACCGGTTGGTCATCACAGATGATCGAAAGGCCCGTGTCGAGATTCTTGCAGAGAGTTGAATTGGCTGGAACGGGTTTGTAAGAGGTTGATTTGTAGTGTCGAGCACAGTCGTAATATGGCAAGTTCGAACCGAGGTCGAGGTGTAATTTCGAGGGCTGGAGAGGGGTTTTTAGGTAAATTAACAGGGTGTATAGGTTTGTTGAATCATCTTTTGTTATAGGAGTTATGAGTGTTTCTTGTGAAGAATGTGAAAAGAAGCTTGAGAAGAACAAAAGGAAGGTTATCAACCCTAAATACATTTTCGTCATTTAATGTTTATGTATGTAAATTGAGAAATTGAGGTTTATTTATAGTTAAATATGTATGAGTGTTTTTCATTGGATTCCCATTTTCATTTGTCCTTTGGATAATTGGAAATGTGAAAAGTATGAATCACTTTTGGGCTCACTATCTCACATGGACATGGACCATGCTGCATAATGATCATAAAAATTTATACTCGAAAAGAATATAAATCCGAAAAAAACAAATATTTTTGGTTTGACATAGACATATCAATGGGTGAGTGCCTCACTATATATATATATATATGTCACATGGACATCAGAATACAATGAATGAACGCACTATAATACAACTTCCAAAAAAAAAATTCGGAAAAACGTGTTTGGTTCAAACGTGAATTAAAAATCGTGGATTTACATTGGCAAAATAATGTCAAAAAATTATGGGACCCTGATCCAGAGATTCAGAGAGTAGGGCTATGAATGATACAGGATTATAAATGCATTGCATATTTGGCCCAAAATCTACGCCATTAAAATTTGGCAGTGGGACCCACAAGATCGTGTCCTAAATTACATCAAAAAAACAACAATTGTTTTAATTTATAGAACCTTCAAAATTAATTAATATAAAAAAACCTACTCAAATGCTTGAAAATCACATAACACTGCACCCATTGGGATTCTCATCACTGAATAAACTGGGCCGCGAGTCAGCCGGAAGTGGCAGCGGCGGCGCCGATGGACGCGGCGGAACACCACCGGCTGGCCAGTAATTATATCCATTCGCCGGTACTGGTACTGCAGGATAACCGTAATGGCAACCCCCAGGCGGCGTTAGTACACTTCCATCGCCGCCGTGATAATTACAACTAGTTGCCTGGCCGTGGCAACAGCCAGGACCGCCGCCCCAGCCACCACCAAAGCGGTGGTGCGCCGCCGGTCCATGCAAACCATTAGGAACAAAATCCCTGGAGTATGAGACATTCTTTGTGTTATTAGAATAATCCTTCAAGTTAGTGGGTTTTTCTTGCCATTGGGGCTGCATGCAATGGTTCTGATTGGTGGGGTGTAGGTTAGTGGAAACGCTGCTGTCCCAGAGGATTTCTGCCTTTTTCCCAGTTTTTGCTAAAGCTTTGAGGAGTGTGTATGGGTCCATTGCACCAGAGACTGTCACTTTATCATTCTCACCATCAATTGAAATAGTGCTCACACCTAAGTAAATGAGAAAAATATTGTATAAAAATGGGAAAATTTGAAAAAAAATATGAATTTTGTGTTTAAAAATTTATATACCATTGATTTTTTTCAGTACTTTATGGACCTTCTTTTGGCATCCTTGGCAGTGGAGGTTAACCTTCAAAACACACGTCTAGAATCCAAGAAAATATTAAGAAATTGAACTAATTCAAAACTTGTGAATGTGACGATATAAAATTGAAGAAACTTTACAGAAAAAGTTAGAATTAATATGAAAAATTAGATGTCTAATTACCCTTGGAGCGATCACCGAGAAATCCATTTGATAATTTAGAACAAGAGTAAGTTTAGGTTGCTAAAATGATATCGTAAAGGATAATCCCCACAATAAAGGATATATATATATAGTTTTTACAGGAATTGATCATATTAAATCTTTTCCATTTTAAGGAATGATATCGTAAAGGATAATCCCCACAATAAAGGATATATATATATATATAGTTTTTACAGGAATTGATCATATTAAATCTTTTCCATTTTAAGGAACCCAGTATCATAATAAAATTAAATGGCAACCATGATTTATATGCTCCAAGGGAGAGGTTATTCATAAGAAATGGTGACGGTTACTAAATATTATTTGAAATTTGAAAATCATTTTAATTTTGATTCCTGAATATATGGAAGAGATTTGTTTTCTTACCATATTTTGTTTTCTAAAGGTTTATGTATGAAATATACTCTAATATGCTGGATAAGGATGAGTAATTTTGATATTGAGCTTTACAAATAATGCACATTCAGTCCAATAATTTAATTTTTTTTTGTTTATTTGGTCCCCAACAATGTACACCCAAGTAGTACGTTATTAGAATGCTTAAAAAATGTGAATATTTTGCCAAATTATAGAAAATATAAATAACATAAGTTTCTCCTTTAGTGCATAATAATAAAAAAAAAAAAAACATGCATCATATATGAGAATAGGTCTATACATCACATAATTGTCGAACATAAAGTTATAATATAAAAAGTTTAATAATAATTATACAACAAACTTTCAATGCAAATTCTGTTACTTGATTCATTTACACCAAAAGTGAACCTTCCATAACAACAACAGCTTTTCCTCTAAGCAACACTCTCTGATTCTTCTCATCTAAATGCAGATTTAGAACACCACTTCTGGGTGATGCCTGATTCAAGTGCATATAATTAGCCCATCAAAAAACAAAAAAATAGAAGTCATAATATATATGTATATATATATATATATGCTTACTTGATATGCAATAAAGTCGCATTTTCCGAGCTTCTTGCTCCAGTAGGGTGCTAAGGCACAATGTGCACTTCCACATACAGGGTCCTATAAATTGGTCACTATTATACGATATCAAGAGAACAAACTAGTCCTATCAAAAATCGAACTTAAGTTCATGTAGAGTAATTACCTCATTTATGCCAAATTTTGGACAGAAAAACCGACTGAAAAAATCAAATCCCGAGCTAGCAGAAGCACGTCCTGTAATGATTATTCCCCCGCCAGGGCATTTTTTTATTTCATCAAACTGTGGTTCAACTTCTATTACTGCCTCCCCAGATGGCAGCACAACCTGTAAAAAGTTAAATAAATACACTCCGAAAATCAATGTTCGCCTATTTAGTGCTATAATTGTTACTTTTTTGAGTAATCAACTTGGTTTTAATACAACGAAATATGAAATACGCACAAGTAGGTTTTCTCCTGTAGTTGTCTTATGTATCTCAGTTATTGAAGCACCATTTAAGCTTTTCGAAATAGTAGAAAGATCATCAGAATTATTGTATTCTTTTATTGGGACAACTGGAAAATCCAGTTCGATTAAGAAGCTTTCTGGTACATTATCATTCTGATCTGAGACTCTTTTCGCTGTTAAAATACCCGAGAGTGTAGAGAACTCGATGATATTAGATTTCACCAAATCGTAAGCAAAGAGAAAATGGGATGCTGCTAAAGTTGCGTGCCCACAAAGTTCGACCTGCAAACAAGCAACAAACTAAACGGTCTGAATTTGTGAAGGCGTTTTATAATCCAACAGTAAGCATCACTTCATATTAGGGGTGGCAAATGGGTGGATCGGATCGGATTTGGGTTGGGTCCAATTGGGTTTGTAAAAAAAATAAGTTGGAACCAACAAGAAACCAAAATGTCTTTTCAATATGAATTGGGTCCTTATTGGTTTTGATTGGTTCCAAATGGTTCTTATACAAAGATCCATTTAGGAACCATAAAGGATCCAAAATAGGAGGTTGGTGACTTATGGATCCAACACAATGCAAACATTTGTATACTAATCACTAATCTTTTTTTCTTGTTCACCAACTAATCCAATATAATGCAAATAATTTTTTTTTCTTGTTCACTAACTAACTTATTACATTATATTTTTATAATTTTCTTATAAAAATTCCAATCATATTATACAAATGTGATAATTTATATGTAAAATATATTATTAACTAATGTATTTTAATTTATAACGAAAAAATTAATGTAGAGAAATTAAGGATATAATTTTTTTTTTCGGTTACAAAAATTAAAAATATAAATTTTTTTTTCGGTTACAGAAATTAAAGATATATTAATTGATACTAAGTTATAATTTATGTTACTATTTGAAAGTTAGTCGGTTCAGAATAGAGGTGTAAACGAGCCGAGCTTGACATTTTTTTCGAACTCGTCTAGCCCAAAGTTTTCGAGCTCGGGTTCGAGCTCGTGAGCATGGATTCGAGCCGAGCCCAAGCTCGCGAGCTCGAGCCCGAACTCGAGCCGAGCCCAAAATTTTCGAGCTCGGACTCGAGCTCGTGAGCATGGGTTCGAGCTCGAGCCGAGCCCAAGCTCGCGAGTTCGAGTCCGTACTCGAGCCGAGCCAAATATTTTTATTTATTTTTAATTATTTAATATATATTTATTAATTATTTAATATATATTTATTAATATAATAATAAAAATATAATATATATTAAAAAATAAAAAAGTTCAAATGACTAAAAATAATATAAAATAATTTTTTGATCTTATTATAAAAATTTATTTAAAGTATAAGTTCAAATGACTAAAACAAGTATGAGTTTAGTTCTTAAGCAATCACATATTCTCTACAAGTGAAATTTTAAATAAAGAAAACCAATTGGGTCTAAGAAAGAAAAAATGGAGAATTATTTCTCTCTATTTTAATTGGATCCATTTGGGAACCAAAATAGGCCCATTATTGGAACCAATTTGGACCCAATCAAAAACCATAAGAAACCAAAGTCTTAAAAATTCAATAAATACAAAACCAATTGGAACCATAATTCTTTTTTTTAAGATCCATCCAAACCCAAAACTAATTGGGTCGGGTTGGACCCACGGTTCCGGAACCAATTTGCCACCCCTACTTCATATCATTGAATATGTTAGTACAAACTGTTTAAACTTTACTCTAATATAATTATGTAACCTATGGTGTTCCAAATCCACTTGCTACAATGGCCTTCTTTTGGAACTCAGACAACATTAATTGAAACAAAACTGTCATTGTTTGGGATAGATTGGGTGTTGGGATTTTAACTCAAAACTCACTGATCAAGGAACTTAAACTACGTAGAAAACAATTAGAATCAGAGAATAACAATTACACTAATACATCATTTGAGATACCTGATCCAGGTTAATAAACCTAGATGATTCTTAAGGGCTGCAGAATTAACTTTGGAGCCTTTATTAACAACTAAACCAGATCGAGTATTTTTTTCAATTTTGGGAAAAATGGAATGAAACAGTAAACAAAATTGGTATAAAAAAACTCAAGCACAAAAAAAAATCGAAGTCAAAAGTGTGGACCTCAGCAACAGGAGTGAACCAGCGAAGGCTGAACCTGGGGATAGACTCGGTCAGTGACTCAGCCGAGTCAGAGAGGCGAGTCAAGTAACAGGTTTCTGATATATTGAACTCACGCGCCACCGCTTGCAGCCACTCATCGTCTCTCTCCTCCTCAAGCAAGCAAACCGCCGCCGGGTTCCCCTTGAATGCCGCATCAGTAAATGCATCTACCTGTATAATTATGTATCCAAAATTTAAATCCTTATACAGAATCAAAAACATTATAGCATATACAGAAGAAAGATGCAATTACCACGCAGTATTTGACGGGTTTCTTTGCCATGGTTGGAAATTTTGATTGAAATTGATGTGTGCTTGCTTAATCACAAGGTACAGGCAGCTAATGATGGGCCATGGCCGACGACTGCTGAAAGTCAACGTGGTTTTCAACTTGGTTTAATTAAATATTAACATATATTGATTGAGTTAATATAGATATGAAAGTTTACCAATAGCCCAATGGGCTTACACATTTGCCAAATTTCGAAGCCCAAAAGCTATTTTAAGTTAGGCAGTTTGGGCCAAATATTTAAAACCCAATTGGTAGATTTGATCTCTTGTGTGTGTGTGTGAGTTGTTAGGATAAACCCAATAACTCTAGATCCTGATTTAAAAGGATAAAACAAAATGATTGAAATAATCCAAAGTGCATATTTGAATTCCTTATATTATATATATAAGAAATTCCATATCATTATATGAACAATATATCTCAAGGTTTTAAGATTAATTATATAATTAAGACCCAAATAATTAACATATCTAATCCAAAAAACGTTTTAAATTTCTATAAGAAATGAAGAAGGGGTAATTTTGACCATTCACTTACACTCTGTTGCTTCTGCCACTGCAAACGACAACTAGTGCTACTGCTACAGAGTACAGACTGTCACTCCATGCACGTAAAAACCGTGCGCACACGGTGTATTTTAGTCGGGTATCTCCCCCCTTACAAATACCTCTCTTTCATTCCATTTTTATTTCAAACTCTTTCATCCTCTCCAGCTCTACTCATCATCCATCTCTGTAAGAAATCTCACCTCAAATTTTTGTATCATTTCGATTTTCGCAGTCGCTATAATTTCATTTCATCTTAATATTGATTGATTACTGAGGCGTTTAATCTTCTCTGTTCTGTTCTTTAATCATACACGAAATGCATTTTAGCATATTAACTATGGTAATTATTTTGTGTATACTTTGTTCAATACATCTGTTTTCTTACGCTGTTTTACTCGAAATTTTGGCGTAGTGGCGGTGCGCGCTGTGGAATAAGGTTTATGCCTTTGATTTTGAGACTAGATGCGTTTTATCTTTTATTGTTTTGGAAATTTTGTCTGAATGTTGCGAACGACAGCGGTTAAAACATGAAAAGCCACAGTTAAAATATGTTCATGGATTTGTTCTTTTGTATTGTAAGCTGTAACTTGTGTATGCATTTTTTATTTTTTGAATTATTGTCGTATTATGTGCGATTTAGCTAAATTTGTCGAGGCATTTACATTAGAAATGGAGTATTGGTGTTACGTGTTTTATTGGAATATGTATTGTGATCATCTTTCTTTTCATTGATCTTTGCTTCATATTGTTGGCGTTGCTGTATACATTTACAACTGCACATCATGATTGACTGAACATGATCGTGACAATTTGCTTTACTAAGGAATGTTAGTGAATGAATATCATTTGTTTTATCATACTTCAGGATTTATTATCATAATCACATTGCCAATTGATTTAATGTCCCAAAGCAATGCTGAATATATAGTTGTACAATTTGCTCCAAATAAAGAATCAATTTCATCACTCCTTGTTAAGAATTCATGTTCCCACCACCCTCTCGTACCCCTTGCTGTATGGCTAAACTGGCTCATCTTTAGTCAGGATTCTTCCGATTCCTCAGTCTCTATTTTAGATTTAGTTCCTTTTGCCACATTCAATGTTTCGCTTTAGGAGGATGCAGTAACATGGATATAGTTATTCAAATATTGTTGTGTTTGACAAGTTATATCGTGCAGTTTTTAACCTGGTAACATGGAAGAACAGTATCACGGAAACGGTTTGCAGTATTCACCACTGGTTCTTAATTGGATGTCAAATAAAGCTCCTGGTTTAGTTGGTCATGACCATGATGCAAACCGGCACTATATCATGACACCAGAGAGTAATGTGATCCATCAGGAGGTACCTGTTCCAACACCTCAATGGATGCACTGCCAGCAAACACCTCAAAACTATGTTGAGTTTCTTGCTGAGAATGGCTACCCTGATATCCATAAACAAATGTCTTGTGACGCCTACTCACAAATACCTACTTTTGGACTCGCTGATCCTTCTCGGTTGGTAAGTTGGTACAGCCTTGTACTCGTAATTAGCGATGGCAACAGGCCAGACCCTGGGGAACCGATCCTCATGTTAGGATTCCAAAACTGGTCCCCCATTTATGAACCGGAACTGGAACCGCTGTGTCCAATTCGCATGTGCCTAAGTCAACTTTCTTTCTGCTCTTTTGATATTTTTACTTATTATATTGAGCATATAAATTGTATTCGAACCATGAAGTCATTACAAAGTGTATAAATTGGTATGATAATTTTCTAATTCAAGTTTTGTAACTTTCAATATTTCACCATAATATTCTTATAATTTGATCATTTTTCTAGAATGCACTCTTAATTTCAGTTTTTATGGTTTGAAGATCCTTATAAATTGGAGTCAGGACCGGATCCAGAACCGGAAACAGTGAGAAAATCGGGTATATTTGGTCGGTTCTGGGTCCAAACCCGTATCCATTGTCATCCCTACTCGAAATGCTCAAATGCAAATGAGAAATCTGTGCCTTAACGATAAGATTACTTTTGGAACTTGTAATTTTTAAATGCAAATTCTATTCAGTTTTTGTAATGTTTCTTCGATCATCTGATATGCTACTCTTGTGGATGCCAAAAGTAAATCATGAGAGAGGGAACTTATATACTTTGTTTTCAACAGGAAGAATATCTAAGGACTTGTAGTGAAGGGAATTTTAGTGCCAAATTCACAGGCATGGAACGCCAACTTGCCGTTCAGGTAAATTCCTTTTGTTGCGTCTGTTCCATAGCTGAATAACATCTGTTCTACCAAATTGTTTCTCTTCATACTCATGCAATTGTCTCTGCAGAAACGAGATTCGAGTGAAGACAATTGTCATGCTCTTCAAGATAATTCAGGATCAAGTGCCGCTGCATCACAATATCCTTCTGAAGCCCGTCGGAAAAGATCACGAGAGAAAGCCTATGTTGCTGATCGTGTAAGCTCTAGTCCTTCTAAATTGTATCATTCAGTCTGATGTTGTTAATTTACATCAGACAAAGATATGAAGGCCTAAACTGATTGATCTTTATGGATCCCAGTACTAAATTGTGATAGTCACGTTATACACTTAATCATATGATTGGCAATCAGGACAATTTACGTGCATCAGTTTTCTAATTGTCTGGTTCTTCCTTTTAGTGTCGAAGATTGAGGATATCACAGGGGCTAGATGCATTGCAGGAGTTGTTGCCACATTCAAAAGAGGTATAATAGAAAGAATTATGCCTAACCATACTTATTTGTTCCGTTTTTCTATATGGTGAAAAGTTCAATTAACAGGCTGGAGTTTGTACATTATATCATTCTAAGGCAAATCAATGCGGTTAATATTCTTTTTCAAGCATACGTTTAATGTTTATCATTTTTACCTACAGGCCAGTAATCCACCTACTAACATCTTTTTATTTAATGTATAGACTGCATTATATATTTTTTGTATGGAACTTTTTCCAGATATAACCGTGAAGAAAAATTGTTGCTATAGGTTGTTAATTTCTTAATATAGTGCCACTTACTAGCTGTGGATTTGCAGGGTAATAAAGCATCTTTGCTGGATGATGTGATTGATCATGTCAAATATTTGCAATATCAGGTGAAGGTAAATTTATTTTCTTGTGATTCAGAAATTCAGATTTCATTTTTCATTTGAACTCTAAAAAACAGGTGAAAGGAATTTTTCTGTATAATTATGATTCTTATGTTTCTTCTATTTGGCACTAGCTTAAACTTGGAGAAGTTTGTTGTTTCATTTTCGTGATTCAAGGAAAAGATTTACCTCAGTAGTTTATGCTGATGAGTCTGGAAAAGAACGTCTTCTCAAGATGAGTCTGATCAGGCGTCGATGAGTTTTAACCTCTCCAAGATTTGTCTGAAGAGGACTAGATTTTAGTTCATTTTTCTTCGTTGATAGCCTATCACTTGCTCAAATCTCTCTTTGATGCCGTAAAACTTGTTAAAAAAAAATTCCTGTTTTTTGTGCAATATGAGTGTTGATTTTCATTTATGCATTTATTGTGATGTTTTTGGAATTTATTGGTCACTTTCACTCATTTCTCAAGCATTCACTGTACAGGATCTATGTCGAAACAGATTGGGAGGTGAATCAACATCAAATTCTTTTATATTCATCGAGGTACTAGAAATCATTCTTAAAAATCCCAGTGGATCACTTCAAATAGCATTTTAAACACTCTGGTGCTGAAATTTGATTGTTCCTGCAATAATTTTAGGGACATGGGCATTATATTGTTAATGAACAAATGCTCAATGGGCCTCTGGAAGAGATTACAGGAAAATTAATTGAGGTCAATCCTTCAGCAGTCACTCAATTATTGCAAAGCAAAGGTCTTATAGTGATGCCCATGAACTTTGCAGAGGGATATCCACAGGAACCCATAGGAATGCTGGACATGCAAGGTTAGTTTAATTTATTTAATATGAACATTATGATTTTATTTTATTTTCTGCAAGCTGTTTCCTAAGTAAAGATCTTTCGTCATCTGTAGAACAAACTTAGAACAGTCCAATTTTGACGGGGGTTAATGTATGCTCTCTATATGGAACTCATTTACAATTGCACATGCACTCCTTTATGCAAACACACGCGTAAAATGCTCTCTTATGATTTAAGTCTTAAGAAATAAGCTGTCGGGAATTTGAACATCTGCTTAGCATCCTGTTAAAATGTGGTTGTCAAAATCTTAGTTGTGCTAGACAGCTTATGTAAAAATGACATTTGACAGACGCAAAAACTTTAAATTTGAGATATAGGACAAATGAATTTGGATAAATTCTTGATGATGTGTTTACCTGCCAAGACCTTGGTACTTATGTGATTCTGTGAATATGCATATATTTTTTTCAAGCTGGAGATCCATTTTGTTGATTTTATACCTATATTATCACTTTGGCATCTTTTTCATTGGGCTAAGGTGTGTTTGCTGACTTTTGTACCAAATGGTTATGCAGGTTCTAAATGACTCTTGCTCAATCTGATTCCTCTTTTACGTGTAACATCTCCTGTTACATGAATGGATATGTTACACATGTAAAAATAAGATGTTGCGGAAAGAGAAAAGTAAAACCATAGATTTTTCTCTATAAAGGATTTATACATGTGTCTTATATCCGTTTGTGCAACACAAGATGTTGTTCTATTGTGTTAAGGAGGATTCAAAGTGTTATGCTTAATTGGCAAAAAAGTTTTTCTTTTTCATTTGACTTGTCTGTTGCTGGAAACATAAGACGAGACAATATAAGCCAAAAAAACTGCCCTTTCTGACCGTGTGAATGTATTTCCATGAGAAAAGGCCTATCGAGCTAGATGGTTGGTTATGGTTATCCAATATCCAACAATCAGCTCACAACTTGTTGTGCTCCTTCAAGTGAACTACAACAAGGGGAAAAGTTTTTTTAAAACGAACCTCTCAATTTCTTCAAGAATACCGTGAAATTAGCAAACAACATAAATCTTAAGCACAGACAATTTATATGGTTCATTAAATCAAAAAGCCTAATTCTGCACAAAATTGACTCAAATTATAATTAGGGTCACAGTCATTGCAAGTCCATCTAAGATCTAGTTTACACATAGTCATTTCAAGGTTTAACTGAGGCTTGAAACTGATTTTTGTTTATGGTTTATATGCAGAAAAAGGTGTACATTTCCATTCCCCGAGTGATCATCGATTGAATTATGGTTGATCACATTATTGGGAATATAACAAAAGTTGATGTGATGCTAGTGCAGCCAATTGCATCATTGATGTGACACACCTATCTAATGAGCTGGATTTATCGTGGTAAATGAAGTGGTTTTGGAGTTGCTAATGAATTATATAATTTTTTGGGTAGTTGAATACTTGAATTAAATATAAAGTTGCCTTTTTGTGATCATAAAGTTGAAAATAGAATTAAAAAGGTGTTGACTTTTTACCAAGGATGGACATCAAAATGGCTTGTCCAGTTACAAAATTCAAATTCTAGCGGTGAAATCTGCAAAACTCTTGATGCCATAACAGATTCTTTGAAACTTTTACAATTATAAATCTTAAAAGCTTGTTATCATGATTAGTAGTATACTAGAAAAAATGGTCGAAAACTTTGATGTTAAATCAGGAAATAGTCATATTTAGCCGTATGTGACATTTTTTTATTGATTTAAGTATACACTGTGTGGTGAATCGAATAGTGTTGGTGTTGGCGTGCGATTTATTATGTGAAAAAGTGATAGTGGATGATGTAAGCATGCAAAAACTTGGAATAAGATTCACTGATAAGACAGATAGAAATGTGTGAATTGCCAGAAAACTTTAGGATGAGAGTTTCTGTAGAAAGCACGCCTAAAAACAGAAAATGCAAATTCAAAATCTATAATTTAGTATGGAAATTTAATTGTGGCAATTTGTAAGTCATCTGGTAAAATAAACTTGAAATTGGATCAACTTAAAGTTCTTTGTCTAAAAATTCTCACAAAGAGTAAAATGTTGCTTATAGTTGTAAAAAGCTTACCATTTTGTACTTCAATAACTTGCATGAAATGCTAAGATGTCACAAGAAATGGTGATTTTATAGAATATGACTTTTAATTTTATTTTATTTCTCAAACTATATAGCATGTACAATTTTAAAGAAAATCTAATTTATTTGAGGCAATTTGTTCATCCTGGCACAACTTGCCTCTGGAGAATCACGAGTCCATGGACACTGAAAAGCCAATTTAAGTTTATGTCTAATTTAAATATTCCTCTTGTCATTATCAGAATAATCTTTTCCAAGGATAACCTTAGTAGTCAATTTTAAGATTAATAAAATAAAGATTCTATTCCATTATCAGAAAATTACTCATGATCACTGTTTTCCTTTTCCCAAGAGTTATCTTTACGTAATCATTATCAAAATAAAAATTTATATTTCAATCTCAAGCTTCGAAAACTTAATTTAAATTGGGTCAAAATTATAAGTAGTAGCTTAAGACCTTCTATATAAGCATTTTATAATTAATGTGGATGTGTTAAAAACAAACCCCACTATCTATCTTCTGAAAAAGGTCCAGAAAAAGATAATTATTTTATGTTATCTTTTTCAATAATCAAGCTGATAAGTGATTAGTGATCTGTCCCAACCTAAAAAGATAGCAAGAAAATTGAGGGAGGGAAAGGACAAATGCAAGATAGAACCTCAAAAAGATGAATCAATATTCTCCTTCCATTAATAGTACTATCACTTGATTAAACATTTATAATGTTCTCTCCACCCAACATGAAACCTTTTGTTTGTTTTCTCAAGATTCAGCACCAAACGATTTGTCAAGAATCATTTTAAATGATAAAAGATATATAAAATAATTCTTTAACTAGATTTGGAATCGAAAGGGCACTTTATTTCTGAAGTTATACTTAAGTTTGTTTGGCCTAAATTAAAGATGAATTTTCATTTTTAGAATTAGTAGAAAATAAAAATTTACTATCAAACTCATTTTCTAAAAAAAGAAAAAGAAATACTAATTATTATTCTTATTACATATTCTTCTATACAAACCTCCATGATTATACTTTTCAATCAAATAAAATTATATTCATCAATTATTTTATCCTCACTTAAAAACAAGGTTTATATCATGGGTGATGGGTCCTAAGGTCTCTAAGAATCACCTATGTAAAAGTGCTATTTTACTTATAGTTACATCGGTACAAATTTCTTTGTTTTTTCCTTTTGGTGATCTTTCAATAATAGTTCCATATACAAAAATTGTTGTATCTATGTTTAATATAGAATTGCCTCTCACATATTTAAGTCCAATTGACCTATTTAAAAGTTAGTGGCAAGCCAACATTTTCATAAAAAAGAACAACTTTGCCTTTAAATTTAATTATTGGCACTTTGGTTTTGAATTCCAATTAATTACCAAAAAAATGTTATTATATTTATCTTATAATAAATTATTCTCTGAACCCATCACTTCAGAGCAAATATAACTCACTAATCAAACAACTAGCTTAAATTATAGCTGCAAATATAACTCCCTAATTTTACGAATCATAGAGTATGTTATTTTAATTTCTCAGAATTTTTTTTTGAGATACTTCGAGGACCAATGAGCAACTTGGAGTTGACTATTATTAAGTTGAAAGTGAAGCCAATTAAGCTAAAGTGTCTTCACTTGCAAGATGCCCTCCATAAATACACCACCAATTTTCTCATTTTTTGGCATGACTTCCCACTTCACTTCTCTCAATTTATGCATTAAATTTCTTCATAATTTCCCTATCTTCATTACATTTCTTTGTGTTCCTTTAATTTGTAGTACTTGAAAACCTAACACTACTCAGACATTATCGAGTAGCCGCATTTTCCTATATTGCCAAAAAGAATTTCATCATATAATTATCTATTTTCCCATCACTTTCACTAACTAATAAATATTTAGTTTTATTTTTTACTTTTATAAAAATAATGAAAATGTCATTATCAATATCAAAACAAATACGACCATTGCTGCACGTACCTGGCATTAACAATCAGCTCCTCCGCCGGGGACCGGAAAAGGACAAAGTAGTGGTGGTGATGGGAGCAACCGGTACCGGAAAATCACGCCTCTCAATCGACCTCGCCACTCGTTTCGCGGCGGAGATTATAAATTCCGACAAAATGCAAGTCTACCACGGCCTCGACGTCACCACCAACAAAATCACCGACGAGGAACGCTGCGGAATACCGCACCACGTCCTCGGCGTCGTCGATCCTGAATCCGATTTCACCGCCGGGAATTTCCGATCCATGGCTTCAGTTTCTCTGAAATCGATTCACAGCCGAGGTCAGCTCCCGATCATCGTCGGCGGATCTAATTCGTTCGTCGAAGCACTCGTGGACATCAATTTTCGCGCCAAATACGAGTGTTGTTTCCTTTGGGTGGATGTAGCAATGCCTGTGCTCCATCCGTTTGTTTCAGAACGTGTGGACAGGATGGTGGAGAGAGGAATGGTGAATGAGGTGAAAGATTTCTACAAACCGAACGGTGATTATTCGAAGGGGATCTGGAGAGCGATCGGCGTGCCTGAGTTCGACAATTTTTTCCGCGATGAATCGACCTACGACGAGGAAACTAGATCGAAAATTCTGACGCAAGCGATTGATTCAATCAAGCTTAACACAAGCAGATTAGCCTGCCGCCAGATCGAGAAGATTCACCGGCTCAGAAACATTAAACGATGGAAGATCCACCGCCTCGATGCGACTCAGGTGTTCCGGAGACGCGGCGGAGAAGCGGATGAGGCGTGGGAGAATGCGGTGGCGGCGCCTGGTGCAGCGGTGGTGAGTAGGTTTTTGTATGATTTGGATCCGGTGGTTTACGGCGGTGTGATGGGGATTAGGGCTAATAATGCTCCGGCGTTAATGGCGACAGCATCTCGTTAACTTGTTAGAGGGGGAAAGATCTGCCACAGCCAGTTTTGGGAATATTGGCAATTTTGTTAAGTAATAGTACGTACCACTGTAAAATAACGGAATTACCCTTCCAAAACCACTGTAATTTTATCATTTAATACATACCAATAACAAACAAATCTCAAATTTTGACACTAAAATTAGTAAATTGCATTTCAAGCTCAATTTTCCTATTATTCCTTTTTTCTTACTTTTTACTATATATATATATATATATATATATATACATATATCGAAGTTAAATTCACAAAAATTTGAAGATATAATTGAAATAAATATATGTACGAATTTGGGGTGACTAGGATTTCAAATTCAAAGAAAATTTTAGCCCCCTAATCGCGCTCAAATTTTTTACCCATTGTGTCACGAATAAAAAATACACATACTTTACTATGATTAAAATTTTCAATATCATTATCACACAATAAATATAATCTACCAAATATATGATGATTCTTTATAAGTATTGTCGCATTCGAGTTTCGAAATTTTAATATAAAAATTTGTCAATTTCACAAGATAATACGAAACCTTTTTAGATAATATAAAAGTGGTGATTGTTTCTGAATTGGGAATCAAAATTATTAATAGAATATGAATAAGAATAGTTGCAAAGATGATCCTATACTTATGTGCTCTAAAAATGACTTGGAATCTATTATACATCTCCGTACACGGGAAAGTGTACGCCTTGAAAGAAAATGGACGATGAGATTAGATGAGATGTGAAGCCCACACCCCATTTCAGGTTCAATCATTAGCACAAATGACTTCCTAATCATTCCCCACCAATGATATTGACATTACTTGCAATAAATATAATGGGTGATACCATGAGAGATATGGAGATTAGGGATTTATACTCACTTTAAATAATTTTTAATCAAATCAAATATAGATTGGATTTAATTGTCAAATTGTTTTAGACATAATTTTACTATTTAAATTTATTTTGCTGCTAATAGAACTGAACATGAGTCGAACTTAATTGGCTGAAATTATTTTGCACATACTTTTACAATTTGAGTCGAGTTGATTCTTCAATCAAAAAGGATATTCAAATTTAATTTGTTATGATAATGAATCGAATTCAAACTAATGTTTAGTCATCGATCTCGAATTAAGTACGAATAATTTGAATATACACTTTACAATAGAGGAGGTGGGTGTGAAGGGCGCGAGGATTCTAGGAGTGTGTTTCCAAATATCTATATACATCACCAATTAACTGATAATTAACTTATCGAGTGAGTTATTTTTGTAATATATATGCGATTACAATCTTGTTTACAAAATTTAAATTATATTTATTTAATAGAGATTAGATCATGATGTCATCGAATCAAATCATTAAACCATGAAACTTTATTTTCCATATATGGATAATGCATGCTAGCACTTGACCCATAGACTACAGTACACTGTACAATTTGAAGTTGAGATTTGAAATGCGGCGAATGGAAAATCAAAGTGTCAAAAAAATAATATAATATAATATTAGTAGAAATCAAATGGGAAAGTGGTCAACTATTTATTCTTCAGGCTGTAAAGACAGAATATAGATAAGTTTGGAATAAAGATTTATGCCCTTAGAATAAATCAATCATTTTCTTTGATAGTCACTTCACCCACATACAATCTCTTTTGTCACTTTCCCATATTTAGCCTCATTATTGTCCATATTTGCATGATTCTTTGATCTTCTTTTTTAATTGAAATTTTATTCTTTGGAAATTTGTATTTTGCTAAAATTGGAAATTCAGCTTTTACAGTTCATGTGTATATATATTTTAATTACAAACGCAATTTGAGTGAAAAAATATTGTATAATCGAAATTTAACTCTTCTGCAATAGAAATTCATAAAAGATTACCACAACTGCTAAGAAAGTCATAATCTTGATAATATTAAACACATGAAAGACACTCTCATATTGACAACAAATTTAGCTATAACATTTATATATAAGCTTTTACAATTTAAAAATAAAGAAATTAAGATTGACACATGAAACATATCTGTTTCAAAACATAATACAAGTATATTTAGTTCATAGAATTTGCCTTCCTGTCTTCATATACACTCAACGAACCAACCTCGACCCACATTGGAAAGTAACATGACACGTTTCATCAACAACAACTGTGTAATTATGAACGGGCCTAGTAAGGAACGGTGGTAAAAGCACCAAAAGGTCACATACACACACATTATCAACTTGTTTTACCCATCGACAGCAATCCCCTTCAGCAGGGGTTTCTTTGTGCCTGTGATGGTGACTGTGACGGTGACTGTGACCGTGACCGTGACTGTGACTGTGACTGTGACCGTGTCTACTGTTGGGCCCATCAGGGGATGGGGGGGTGGGTGAGGGTGGGGTAGGAGGGGAAGGTGGTGGTACCGGGGTAAATGGCAGCATTGCACATGCACTATTCACAAGTGCAAATTGGGATGCACAAAGTACTGGTGTAACGGGAGGGTGTATGTGCCACTGGCCTTCGGCCTTTGGGTAAAGTACCACAAGTATTGCGGTAAGTACAAACTGGAGACTGATTGCTCTATCCATGGCTAACCTGCATACAAAACAAGCAATATAAAAGTTAGGTATGAAGTAATTAATCCTTGACCCTACTTTATATAAGTGTTGTTTCATAAGATTTGCATGCATTTCAATTAGGTGTGTTTTCAGGTTGGCAAAGAAAATAATTAAAAAGACCAAGAAAATAAGCCTGGTGTGATAATTGGTTATTGCGTTTACAATAGTTAAGAATGCATCATTCATTTAGCATGAAATATAGTACCTTGTTTAGTTAGATGCGTTTCAGGTTTGGAGTTTGGTATTACCTAAGTTGTGGGAGACGAACTATGTTTCCCAATTAAAACTGACACCAAAAATGTGAGAAACAGATAAATAAAGCAATATATAGGTCACATATTGCGGCAAAAAGCCATGTCGGTAATCAAGAACTGAATTATCGAATTATTTAGCATTTACTCCCTAGTGAATAGATATTATCTATCAAAATTAGTTATTACTAAAATTATCAATCACTAGTACTGTTTTTCACAATCGACATGAAAAATAGTAAGGGTCAATCTGCAATTTCTGTAACCAGCAGATACAAAGGATAAATACTTCCATTTTTAATCTGCTGTTTTCATTCAGATTCTTAAACAACTACACTCGTTGTTTAAAAGAGGCAAGATTATCCATAGGAATAATATCAACCTATTGAAGCAGCTCATAAGACATTACCAAGAAGATAATGTATAACTTCATCTTAACATCAGAATCTCCACAAGAGAAAGCAAGCAAAAATCTATTTCCCGTCAACTGAATTAAATAACTAGAATATACACCATTTTACCTCATCACGTGCAAAAGCAGCAACTTATTCATTGTGCTAGATTTCCACATTTCAGCAATTTCTGCAATTTCACATTTCTGAATTCTGCTCAAGACAGTTAGATTCTTTATTCTTATCTGCCATCAATTCCATCTCCTTCTGAACCATTTCTCCACGTAATCTCAATTGCTCAGCCCTTTGCTTATGCCCCTCCTCCAACAACTCAACAAACCTATCTCTGATTGCAAGAAGTGGATCACGATCAATTAACTCCTCGCCCTTATATGCTTCCCTCAGCATAGCGGTCTGAATCCCACCCTTCAACGACATATAGAATATCCCTGAATGCCTCGTGAACACATTCGTGAATGCATTTGAATACTTATAATCTTCACAAAACTTCCCCAAGATTGGGATCGGGACCCTCTTGTAAATTGAAAGCGAAAGCAACTCATGGAAAACCCCCACCATTCGTTTCTCCATTTCTTGTGAAGCTGAATCCATGCGAGACACATCCTCATACGGAGAAATGTAAGGTAACTCCATCCAATCCCTTACCCACTCCCGCATTTCCTTCTTGAGAAAAAAACCAGATGGAAGTTTCCATACAAACTGTGGCCTAACTCTAATCCCTGTCAATTTCGCTTCTTCCTCCGCTCTCTTCTCAATAACCGATTTTGCAAACTCCTCATTCCAAGAAACCAACTCGAGAAACGACTTTCCCTCTCCTGGTGTACCATACAACCTAAAATACTGCGGATACTTCGGCACCAATGTCACCAAAAAATTATTAGGGAAACCAAATTCCCTCTTCACCTCAACTAATTTATCTGCACTAACAACCCTATCCTTAGTTATCATCAGCAATTTACACATTTTCGCCACGATCAACTCCTCATTTTCCTCGTAGATCATTTTCTCCTCTTCCAGGAACCGATTTAGCCTATCACTAGCTCGGAGGAAAGTAACCAAATCAGATTTGGGCTTAATTCGATCCTTATACATATCAAATAAACCAGGATTTTGGTCAAGAAATGTTTGAACGTGGATGGGTAAACGAAGCCGCTCGCGGCGTTTTTCTAAGTAACGGATCGGGATTACCTGACCTGGTTCGTTCAAAACTTCTCTGACAACACGCGCACATAGCCGCCATTTCTTGTCGTTTTCGATTGCTTGATCGAGTTTTGCGTCTTTTCGCCATTTTACTTTTAGGCTTGAAATTGAAGCTTTGAACTGGATCAGAAAGTATTGAGCCGGGGATCGGTGGTTTGAAATTCGAAATACGGAGAATTTGGACTGCATTTGGGGATTTTGTGGAAGCTAGCTAGGGTTTTGAAAATTTTGCAAAGCAGCTCTGATTTGAAGAATGCAGCGGGAGTTTATAAAAGAGCGATTTAACCTAATAAATGCGACTATGGTTCTCAAGTGGCAATATGCAGAACGATTTTTAAAACTTGGCAAAAGGTTAATATGGTAAAGTGAAAATTGTAGCATTAATCTCATGAAATTGATTTATTTTGCAATTCATGATCTACAAATTTATAAAATCAGAAAGTGTTTTAATATTGAAGTCTTTCGTTCAAACTTATTCTTACGGAGAAATGTAATAAACCAACCGCTACAATTTTAGTGTTTAAAGAAATTTTCCACTTGCTCAAATCAAAATCAGTTATGATGTAAACGATTTGAGTTTAGTGATTTTTTCAGACCCAAACTCGAGATCGGGCCTTATCAACTCGAGGTTTTTTTTGAGTATTATTTTATGTTTAATTAATTATTTAATATATATTTATTAATATAATATATTAAAATTTTGAAAAGCTCATGACCCAGATTCGTTACCTTTTTTCCATAATATAGTGGACTCAAACTCGAGCTTAACTTATTTAAATGGAATCAACTCAGCTTGATTTACATTTTACACCCCTAACACTAACTCATATCAACATAGAAAAAAATAGAAAAAATTAAGTAAAGTTTGAAATTTTAAATACTATTGTTAAACTTTTCCGCCGTCGTTTGAGGTCCACAAATACAATCTAGTACAAGTTAATTAGTAAGCTTTTAATTAAAGGCGATCATTTATATTTTAATCTTCTATCACTTTTATATAATTGTTTAAAATAATTTATAATCTCCTTTTTTAGCTTAGTTTATCTCGTATCAATAAAGTTCAACTAATCCCATGAATCCCTTTTGATCAACTTGTACAAAATTAGTCATTGCACGAAAAGTTCAAATCAAAGACAATAAATTATCAAATAAATTAAAATAAAATTTTAGAAGCGGATCTATCTTTCTTTCTCGTGTTTGCTTTACTAAATTTGACTGAAATAATTTATTGAAATTTTTATAGTTCTTTTATGGGTGTGAATTGTGAAACTTTAGTTGGTATTAAATTATTTGGATGTTTATTTCGTCTTTTATTTAGAAATTAATGACAATCACAAGAAGACAGAAAAAGTATCTTATTCTTGCCATTTTTATACAACTGGGAGTTGGAACATCTTTATCGACTAAATTAAAAATAATGAACAACAAAAACAAAACAATTAAATTATACAAGTTGCATGTACTATTATTATTCTATTATATTTGATATGGGGATTAATATGTTGGTTCGTACATACAAGAATTAATCATTTCAATACTCAGTGTACTGAAATGATTAACTCGGGGGAGTAGATGATATGGTAATTAATATGATGGTCCGTAAAGCTTGAACGAGGCATGAGTGACCAAGGGTTTGAGAGAGGATACGAACCACAGTCGATACAACCTGTGGGTATTAATAAGATTAGGGCTGACGTGGACTAAATTGCATTACAAGTCCCTACCACTCTCGTAATTGCATTACACTACAAAACCCGCGTGTTTTTAGTATACGGGTCAAGTACCAAAAAGGACCCGACATGATCCTCATCGTACAATGAGGACACGTGTACGGTACTCCCTCAGAATGTCGCTGTCAGTCCGTACAATGAGTTTCTCCTATAAATACCCGCACAGTTCATTGGGAAAGGGGACCGCTTACGTGAGAATTGTCAGTACTTACCTGCTCTTCTACCGAGCTATCGCAATTACGACCTTAACTTTACCATTTAAACTACGTTAGACTTGATCCTTATATAGGTACGTAGGCAGCTTGGTTCATACCCAACTGCAGTCTATAATCTATCTTCGGACTAGGTCGTGCACCCGTGGCTCGGCTTGGTTAGATTCGTTTATTTCGACCTAGATCAATATTATAGAATTGGGATATTATCACTTTAAATCATATTTAATACTAAGTAATTAATTTAATTCCACGTCCCAAAACGTATCTTACAAAATTAGGCCCAAACATTAATTTCATATGGAGTCTTATATAATATTAATTTTCAATAAAACTACAAAATTTACCTATGTACAACAAAAATTACAAAATTACATATGTCACCTAAAGGGCGGCGCATAATGTTTATAATAAGCACAAACGATCATGAAATAGGTGAAGAGAGCAAAAGACATGCATGCATATTTTAATTATATGAATGTTTGACAATTAATTTAAGTTGGCAAAAGTTAAGTCTGGATTTAATTTGGTCAAAACTCAAGAATCATGCTTTATGTGAAAAACTTGAGGAGAAATATTATTTAGATTTATCGTGTGATTAATTTAGTTAAATTAATGAAAATAATTATTTGAATTGAAATTAGTTGCTCGTATATATGGCGAAAACATTATTATGACGATAATATTATTGTTGATCATAGTTTTATATGGCAAGTTTATTTAAGTTGAGAATCGCATAACTTAATTAATTTATTATTTTTTTAAAACTATTATATGGAATTTGAAAATTTATAAAATAAAATATAAATCGTGCTTAAATTATCATATAACAAAGTCAACATCAATTTTCTAATTTATTTTAGAGAAAAACTCTTTATATTATCAAATATAATACTTTTGTTTTAAACTTTTGAAAAGACAGAATGAACAAATATTATTTGATTGAATTTCGTAATTTATATTTATTATAATAAATAAATATATTTTACTATATTAATATCTTCTTTATTCTCTTGACCCCATCTAAATTTGTATTTATTTTTAATTACTGATATTCTTAAATTATATTAGGGCAAAATAATCTTGTTGGCATCAGTTAACCAAACCAAGTACTAAAGTACTCCCACGGCACCATCCATCCTATTCCTGGCCCAGTATTGATTCCCAATCTGCCTCCGGCCTCCCGACACAGCAAAAGCCGCCCCCACCGCCGCCGCGATTTTCACCCTCTCCACCGTCGATCAGGTTGAGCACTTCAAAAATCTGACACGTGGCATCAGAAAGAGGACAACAAATCTCTGAATACACCTCGTGTCCACTGCAGCTCCCTCGATACGCTTCATATACGGGGCCACCACCGCCACTGTGTCTCTTTCTGCTCACCCTACGTCACTTCCTCTGACTAATTTCCACTAAACAATATATATATATATATATGTATGTATGTAGGCAGGCAGTAGTAGGTACATACTGAAAGGTGTAGCACAATACAAAATTTGGCAAAGCTCAAATGACCCCTCTATACTAAATTAACGTCAAACGGGGTCAAGTGAAAAATTCTCATACTATGGGTTTATCGATGAATGCTGCGGTGGATATGAGTGCGATAATCACGAGGGCTTTCTATGCGGATTCGCAGGACATTGAATTTGGGAACCCATGGTGGTTTGTATTCGCCGGCGTTTCGTGCTTCCTCGTACTCTTCGGTGGAATTATGTCGGGCTTGACCTTGGGATTGATGTCCCTGGGACAGGTTGATCTTGAAATACTCAAGCGAAGTGGCACCCCTACCGAGAAGAAACAAGCAGGTATTGTGTATTAAAATCAAAATGTTTTTTAAATATTTCACTGCTTTTGTTTTTAATGTGATTGAGGAGTTTAGCGATTTGTTTTCAGCAACAATTTACCCGGTTGTTCAGAAGCAGCACCAGCTTCTTGTCACTCTGCTTCTGTGTAATGCTGCTGCCATGGAGGTTAATTTTTTTGATTGGGCTTTAAATGATTGATTATTATATGTGTTTTGGGTTCGTAAAATTGGACTATTGGTAGTATTTCTATCTCGAAATTCAAGGATTCATTTTATTGATACCAAACACTATGATTACAATTGTATAATGGGATTTTATTTAGTGTTTAAAAATTGAATTCCAGTCCCAAGTTTTTCTATTCCTGGGCTAGCATTGGTTTGTGTTCATAGTATCTTTTATTTGACTGTAACTGAAGCATGAACAATGATATTCCCATCTCACTGATTTCATTTGAGAAACTGACTTAGATACTTGAGGACGATGTTGTCTGCAGGCTCTTCCAATATACCTGGATAAACTATTTCATCCTGCAGTCGCAGTCATTCTCTCTGTGACATTTGTTCTAGCTTTCGGTGAGGTACACCTAGTTCATTTCTGCATGTTATATCTGTAATTCGTTAGGCTGACACTAATTCCTTACAGTTTTCCTTACTGAATAGATCATTCCTCAAGCTGTATGCTCTAGATACGGGCTGGCCGTGGGTGCAAATTGTGTGTGGCTAGTGCGCGTTTTGATGATAGTTTGTTATCCTATCTCTTACCCTATTGGGAAGGTAAAAGAACTCTATGAAATGATGCTGCTTATTTACTTATCTGCAGCAAGTGATTTGTAGTATAGGGATAACTTCTATAAGTCTGTAGTTTATCATGAGTTAAACTTTTCTTGATGCTTGGATTCTTTGATGATTCAGATTCTAGATGCTGTATTGGGGCACCATGAAGTTTTGTTTAGGCGACCTCAATTGAAAGCACTTGTATCCATCCACAGCCAGGAGGTATTTCTTTTAAGTTAAGACTGAATAGCCATATAATATGAAGCATGCTTTAGAATTCATTACTAGATCATGTATTTACAAGCTTAATGTCTATTATTTGGTTCTTTAAAATGTTGTAGGCCGGTAAAGGTGGTGAACTCACGCATGATGAAGCTACTATTATAAGTGGAGCACTGGATTTGACCGAAAAGGTGTGTTGTTTAAGGGGAGAAAAATCAATTTTCCCGAGCCCTTAAGTTTCCTTCTTATTTTTTCTATTTAGTTCTCCAAATTTCTTCATTGTAATTCATTTTTAAAAATCGGAAAACCCTTTTGTGAATCTATATTTCAATACTTTCGTAACATTTATTTCTACTAAAATTCTTATCCTAGTGTTTTACCTAAAAGATGGTGAGTATGTGCAGACTGCGGAGGAGGCTATGACACCCATTGAATCAACTTTCTCTCTTGATGTCAATTCAAAACTTGACTGGTGCGTTTATTGCTTTGATTTGGTTTGGTTTTACTTAATGAACTTTTGAACCCCAAATATCATTCGTAATCTAATCATAATTAGTTTCGAAGCTTTTCAATAATTGCACAAAATTAGAAAAATAAAATTACGTGAATATGAATTAGAAATAAACTCATATAATAAACAACCTATTTGTGCAGGGAAGCTATCGGAAGAATCCTGGCAAGGGGTCATAGTCGCATTCCTGTATATTCAGCAAACCCGAAGAACATTATTGGACTCCTCTTGGTCTGTATGAATCCTAAAACATAAGCATATACCAGAATTATCTCGTATTAGTATTTTTCTAATATAATTTCCGAAATATCATTTTTTTTGTTATGCAGGTGAAAAGTCTTCTCACAGTACGCGCAGAAACTGAGACACCAGTTAGTGCAGTTTCCATCCGGAAAATGCCTAGGTACATTGATCTATCTAAGTTATTATCCTTACCGGGTTTGATTGATGATTTTCTTTGGTAACGTGAATTTTATTTAGATCATAATCCATTTCTTATTGAGTATTTGCCACAAGCCCTCTCGGATTTTGCAAATCTGCAAATTACCAGGACACCCCTGTCACATCCCGACAACTCAAAAAAATAGGGTGAAATTGTAATTTGCTTTTATGGTGTGTTTGATTTGAAGGATTTGAAAACTATGGATTTCAAATTCATCGACAAATCCATTTAAGTTTGTTTGAATGAATTAATATTATGATGGATTTCAAATCCATTGGTATTCATTTTGAGCTATTTTCTCCACAACTATGGTGTATTTCAAATTACTCAATTATAGAGTCATTTGAAATACTTCCTCCAAATCCCTTCCTCAAATTCAAATCACTCAATCCAAACACACTCTTACTGAAGTGTGTTTGTGTGTATATGTGAAATTGTAATAATTTATGGTTATTTCCTCATAATGGTCCATAAAGGGGTCTCTGTGTAATTTACACACTTATATTGTGCTACAGGGTACCCTCGGATATGCCTCTATATGATATTCTGAATGAGTTCCAGAAGGGAGGCAGTCACATGGCAGCTGTAGTGAAGGTGAGAGAGAAAGACAAAAAACTTCATTATTCCAATGGTGATAAAAAGTTTACTAACGGTGCATCAGAGTTATCAATCCCGTTGCTGTACAAGCACGATGGACAGCCAAACAGCGTCATAATCAACATCGAGAAGTCTCAACTAAATGGTTTATTGACAAACAGTTTGAACGCTGTAGTGGAGGACATTGAAGATGGAGAAGTCATTGGCATAATCACATTGGAAGATGTATTTGAAGAACTTTTACAAGTAATCTTTCTTTGTTTCACATTTCTTCGAGTTTTCGGTTGATTATCCTGTTCAAAATAGTATAAAAAGTTGTTTTGTTGATGCAGGAGGAAATTGTTGATGAAACGGATGTATATGTTGATGTACATAAAAGGTGCTTAGAGTTCATTTTGCTTCTTATAAAGATAATTTTGTCGGCTAATTATGAGATTTCAAACCTCAGGGTGTTTTTGTAATTTGGGTCTCGCGTAAAGGGTATTTATGTAATTTTACCCTGCTTTTTAGTTTCTTATAAGGCCTCGTTTGACGGGTTATTGCAGGATACGTGTAGCTGCTGCAGCAGCAGCTTCTTCTGTTGCTCGAGCACCTTCGACTCGTAGGCTAACTGGTCAAAAACCTTCATCAGTAAGTTTTGCCAAACATTGCTTAGTCTTATGTTGATAAGTCTTTCTTAGACCAATTCTTATTGAATCCTGAGGTGGGATGTGATAATATTGACATTTTTTACGTCAAAAGTTTAATAACGGGATATAATTGAAAAATACCCGATACTTTATCCAAACCGGACAGAAAAATGGCTGGAAATTGGACAACTAATGCAAACTACTTCAATTGAAAATGTCGTAAGAATGTTGCTCACATGTTTTCGATATTTTCTCAGTGAGGCCAAGGTAAACAAGTACCGATTACTAAGAAATTGCAAGAAGAAATGTAATTCATACATGGTAATAAAATCGGTCGTCAAGAGGGGGATCATATCAAACGAGTGTACTAATAGTATGTTTGTTAATCTATGGTTCATAGCCTGATGAGCTTTTGCTGCAAGTCTGTAAACTAGTTTTTTCGTGTAATTAGAGACTTTGGATTGTTAGATGGGGCTATGCTTGGAAATATTACTTTTGTTCTTTTTATTTCTTTTTAAATCCTTTTTTTTTTTTTTAATATCTGATTTGTGTTTTTTGAGTTGTTATTTGGGTGTACTTTGTATAATGGACATAGGAAATTGCATTCGTATGAGTTACACGGGACTAGAGTTTTGTGTTAAAAATAAAATCGAGTTGAATAATATTGTGTTATTTTTTATTAAACTTTAAGTCAAATTTGGAGAAAAAATAAACTTTATTGGCCTCATTACACCTTTTTAATATACATTTTTTACTCTTTACAGCCTCAACTTTAAAATGTGGACAATTTTTCTTATATATTTATATATTCCAATTCGTGCGTATACATTATAGTTATACACACATATTTACAGTCACATATAAACATAATTCAAATGTTTATACATATGCATAATTTAAACCTAAAATAGAATTTAATTTAATTTTTTCAAAATTATTTGTTAGTTAAAACATCAAAATAATCAATTATATTTGAAAACAAATAATTTCATTTATTTTTCATACCTAATTTAAATCCACAATCTTTAAATGACTCATTATAAGAAGAATATTCCTTGATAAACAAATCCTTATTGACGAAAAACCCCAATTTCTTAGCGCCATAACTCTCCTCGTATTACCGACTTCTTCTTTACGCGCCATAGTCCACGTATTCACAACTTTCTCTCTCATTGCGCTTGTAACTATTGTACTCTAGATCAAATCTTATAATTTAGTCAACCTACAGATAAGGTACAACACATTTATGCGGGTCACCAGATGAAAGGTCAATTATGACCTATAAATATGTCTCGATTTTCAATTTCTTGGGACTTTTCCACACACATAAATTTACATATAAATGCACTAATTATAATTGAACAGAATATTATGACTGTTTAGGATTAATTGAAGATTTCGTGCGTTTTCTAAGGTAAGATAAGATTCAACTTACCTTTCTTGATCTCTATAATCTAGGGTTTTTCGTTATTCTTTTTATTTTTGTCAGCCATCCGTTGTCACCGATAAGTTTTACGATAATTATATATAATTTAATAAGTTTCCATTATATCAGTTTTTTTTTTTTCCTGTTTCCGATTCTGATACTGAAATAAGGCGAAAATTCGTGTTTGTGGTTTTGATTATCCGATTCTTGTAAGGTATTATTTATTCAATTAGTTTCATGAGTGTCATTTTGTTTTTAGTTTTTGTTGGAGTTGATGAACGTTGTTTAAACACTCTGTGCATGTTTATATGTGTTTTAATTGATTGTGAGTTTTTTGTTAGCAGGGGTGATTGGTTGGATTCGTCGGTAATGGGGTTCAACAAAGTGTATAGCTCATTGCAGGAAGTTTTCCCGCAGGTAATATGAGGCGTTCTGTTTTCAAGTTTTTTTTGTAAATACGACCACATGTTTAATTTGTGTTAACCATTTTTATATCATGGAAAGGTGGGATGAGATCTAAACTGTGTCCCTGACGATGTCTGTGATTCTATATGCTGGATACTATTTAGAATATTATACAGAGTCATTTTCTGTCATTGTAATTCTGTATGAGTAGAGCAAAATCAATAATCTAGTTGGTTATTTATTCCCTCTTTTCCTGGTGCCAGATTGATGCTCGAGCTCTTAGAGCTGTTGCTATTGAGCATAGCAAAGATGCTGATGCAGCTGTTCAGGCAGTTCTCGAAGAAATTATTCCTTTCTTTGTTGAAAGGTCTAGGCCAAGCAGTCCTCTGACCAAGAGGGTTGCAGAGGATAAATCGTCTGAAGGTGTCAATTTTCTCAAATATAATTGCTCGTAATTTTTTTGATTGTTTACATGATAGTTTGCAGAACTATTGAGTTTCATATGCTGGTTTCTTAGTATTTGAAGTGTTAAATTTTCCTTTTTGTTACTGCTCAGTGATTCCAACAGCTCCCCTAAGTGCAAGTTCCAGTACTCAAACTGCAGATGGCCCATCTGTGAATATAGTAGACCCAGCTGAAGTGCAAAATGGTTATATTGTGAGTAGTGGAAAGTCTGTCCATGATGCTGATAATGGCCACTATGAGCAGGAATATGATAAGTATGATTCAGTTCCTATAGAGGTCAAGGGTAATACTGCTGATTTGACATTGTCGGAGGAAAGTCATGGAAGTAGGATCAATATAAGTGCTGATGCGAGCTCTAATGGTGAACCTGTGGTGTTAGATAACAATGGTGTAAATACTCTTCAAGTTGAAATATCAGGTAACCTTGAAACAGAAGAAAACTTTGCAGCTGATAGATGTCCAGAAATCAGCATGAATATTATATCTGATTTACACCCTTGCCATACACTGGGAACAGAGCAAGATATAGATATGGATATCAATCAAAAAATGAATTTCGTTCAGGAAAGGGTAAACATGGAAGCCAACTTACAGCCTGAATCTCGCACAGCTGCCAATGAAAAAGAGGATCTGGAGAAGTCTAATTCAGATGGCAATAATTCTGTGGATGGGACTGCTTCAGTGATTGTTCATGAACCAACAATGAGCTCTCTAGATAGCAGTGTCCAATTGGTAGAGATGCCTGATATGCATGAAAGTAATTTAGAGAAATTGGAAGTATCTTTGTCGGATGATACTGCTTCGAAAATGGAAACAACTCGTAACATTGATGGCCCTGGAAATGGGACACCCCTGAATGCTAGCTTGTCACAATCTAGCCAAATCCATATCATGGATGTTGTTGAGGAAACAATTGCAGATGCAAGAAATAATAAGGTATCAAACTCAAAAACTTTCATCCATCAAGAATGTGCTCTGGAAACCCGATGCATCTGGTTCCCCTTTGCACTTGAGAATTTTTCATACGTTAATTGCTATTGAATATTCTATCTAATTGATATAAAATGTGCAGAAAACATTGTTCTCTGCATTGGAGTCTGTTATCAGCTTGATGTGGGAAGTGGAGCTAAAAGAGGAAGCTGCAGAAAAAGCAAAAGAAGAAGCTTCAGTTGGGGGTAACCATATAATGGATAAGGTGGAAGAGCTTAAACAAACGCTTCAAAAAGCAAAGGAGGCAAATGACATGGTCGTATTCGTAATACTGATAGTATAGCATTAAGATGATCTAAGGCACCCTGTTCTCTGATGAAAAAATATTTTCCTAGCTAATATATTTCTTTTTTCCTTATCAGCATGCTGGCGAAGTGTATGGTGAGAAGGCCATCCTAGCGACAGAATTGAGAGAGCTTCAGTCTCGAGTGCTCTCTCTGTCAGATGAAAGGGACAAGTCTCTATCAGTTCTTGATCAGGTGATTTAAGCTATGCATATTTATGTTCTATCATCACTAATATATAATTCCTTGTACATAGTAATCTGTTACAAATGTCGTTGATCTTGGTGTGGCATGTCTCATTTAAAAATGTTGTACTTACGTTTGTCGAAGTGCTGTGCTATATAGATTCGTTATTAGTTATTTGAAAAGCCTTGCTTTTCTTTGACATTTTCTTATTTCTTACTACCTCCATCTTTGGTTTTTAGATTATGTTCCATAAAAGTTGGTTATGCAATATCTTCTCATTCTTTGCTTTAACGACATTCTTGTTTTTTAACATAATAAAACGAATTCGTATGATATTCAATACAAACTAAGTGTGACCCCCTTTCCATTTATATATGTACTTCCTGCGACACATCTGATATCTCAAGGTTTTCCTGTTCCTTACTTTTGGAGCTGAAATAAGACACAGTTGAGAGTTTTCTAATTAACTCATGTTCCTTGTGGATATCTTCTCTATCATATCTTCGGTTCCATACATTATTCTTTTCTTTTTAGCCAATCGCAGTGTGCATGTTAATGTAAAATCTTGAGGAATCCAGGCTTTAAGCTAATGCAGCCAAAGAGTCCCGTATATGGTGTGCATGTGTGTCCATGTGTATTTTTCAATCAGAACTAGAACTACACAAGTGCAAGTAAGTTTTATCATCATAACATCTTTCTTATATTTAAACAATGTCTTTTGCAGATGCGTCAAACTTTACAGGTGCGGCTAGCTGCAGCCGAGAATGAAATAAAATCTATTGAGCTGGAAAAATTAGAAAAGGAAATGGCTGCAAGGGAATTACTCGCTTATCAGGAAAAAGTAATGGAGGAAGTGGTGAACAAGTCGAACATATTGAAACAACAGGCGGAAGATAATGCCAAGGTAGTGAGTCCTTTGTCTATGTGGTTACCAGTTCCAATCACTTCGCTTAGTGTCATTCAACAAAGGAACTAATAGTTAAAATTTGACTGTCATTTAGTTGCATAATAATATATTTTACCGTTCATATTGTGATGTTGAAGAGTTATTTATATTTAGCTAATTAGCTTTACTAATTATTTTGTCTATTTTTCTGTTGCAGTTGCAGGAATTTCTTTTGGAGCGTGGTCGTCTCGTTGACATGTTGCAGTAAGCTTTATACAAGTTTTTGTTGCTAATTTTCCTTTTACCATTCTATCTTGAATTAATTTTTCTTCTGGGACAAGAAGCAATGCTCTGAAAATTGCTTATAGTGGGTCTTACATGGGGGTTTAACTATTTGTCTATTTCTTGCACATCAAAAGCTACTATCAAATTGAGCCAAGAGATAGATTACAGTTCTGATGCTTTTCCCTCAATTTAGGAGGAATACCAATCTTTGGAATATATAGCATCTTATAGAATTTATGTTACTACCACTTATTTATTGCTTGTGTTTTTTAATCTTACATGTTTACTCTTCAATTTGAAAGCTATTTTTTTCCTCTCTAGACATCTCAAAACTCAAGATTGTTTTGTCTTCCAATATGATTTCATTCAATATACGACTCCCATCGATTTTTATGCTTTTGCCATTAAAAGAGAAATATAGGACCTAGTGATTTTGTGGGTTTAGTCAACCTGTGGAGTTCCATTTATACTCACTTTTCTATTTTAATATACATCCTTACATTGCTTGTTCTTTTACACGTTAAATAGTAACTTTTAGTCCAAGCTGATAACATCTTCCTTTTTTCTCTTACAGAGGAGAAATAGCTGTTATATGTCAGGATGTTAGAGTACTTAAGGAAAAATTCGATGAACACGTTCCATTTAGCAAATCAATTTCCTCGAGCCAAACCAGCTGCATTTTGGCTTCTTCAACTTCTTCATTGAAAAGCCTAATTCCAGATCAAGTGGAACAAGTGCCCGAGTCAGCTGACTCATTTGAAACTCAGAATACAATTACATGTTTTGATGAACGGGTTGCTAGAGACGAAACAACTGGAGATGATAGCAAGGCAATTCCAGAGGATGGATGGGATCTTGTAGACAGTTATGAAATAGATGGTTGAGTATTACAAATTTGTGTATTTGCTTTTGTTTGAATGTTTTTTGACCTGAGTTGCTATTCTATAGTTCATGCTGCTGAAATTCTATGAATTGCTATAATATCTATGTACAGTTCTATCACAAACTTTCTTTAATTTGGCTTATTTATTTTGGGGTTAATATTTTGATTTTACCTAGAATTTTAGCTCTTTTCATTTTTCTTTGAAAATGGGAGTGATAGTGTAGAGTCTTCGAAAAATGTGTGCATTGTAGATATGTGCCCAAGTTTATTTGGATGACTGAAGCAGGTAGAATCTGTCGACTCTCGGTATATGATGATGTCATGCAATGATATGCTGACATCACTATTTGTACTCTAAATGCCTGTATATTTGTTTAGGTACTAAAGCAGGCAACAACTCAATTGATAATAATTTCATATACCAGATAGATAGTTGCTTTCTGGAAAACTCAAGAAAGTAATTAAACAAACTTGGTTTCTTTAATGTTACAATTTACATCTACTGTAATTTACAAGACTTTATATACATGAAACTATACATGTAACATATCTAGATCAACTTTCTAAATGTTAAAAGAAAAGGAAAACAAAATTACGCGTATATATGAGGGCAGTTAATCTTCTACTTCTACTGGATGAAGCCAGAGACGAATTGCTAAGTAAATTGAAATTTGTAGCGCGCTTCTACAAATTACCAAATTGCCCTTGCATCCGAATCAAAATACCCGGTACCTCAAAACTTGGCTCCATTCTCCACTTGCTAAAGAACTACTTAGTATCAAGACATGATTAGTTCATTCATGCCAGCATAGAAGAAGTACAGTACATCTCCATATGATGTAAAGACGAGCCTTATGCTCTCTCATTTGCTTCGAACAACGTTGAATGGATCGTTGTTTCAAACTCCTATTTGGGAAAACTGAATTTGTTGCCATGTTTATGCAAATTGGCACTTTTTTGGTTGTGTTTTTGGAAACTTGTGAATTTATGGGTTTTTTTTTTTCTTGTTTTGAAATGGAAATGAATAACTAAGTATATGCCTTTATATAGTATGAAGGGGTGGAGATATGTAATAAGAGTTTGTGGTTTATGAAAATTGATGGCCCTGTTGTAGGGTTGAGGCTTTGGGGTTCACTGAAAAAACATCAAGATGACAAAGCAAAACTTGTGGATTTTGTCTCCTTGTGATGCCCTACTTGAAAATGACTTATAATTAACTTCTACTTGTTGTGGGACAAATTGTTGTTCCCTTCTACATGCCATAAAAGATAAGGTATATTGTCAAATACAATGTAGTTTGTGGGGATTCGTATTTTGGTTAAATTTATTTGGACTTATTAATAATTTGTCGGATATCGATAAGTAAAACACAATCTTTAGTATATAATAAACCTTATGTTGATATGTTCACAATGATTATTTTGATTGACTCTGAAAGTTATTAAAAATACATAATTTTTCTGATCCAATAAATGAAGATTTCGTAAACATATAAGTTATATATATATATATGTATATAATTGTATTGTTGTTTGTTATATTGTCCACATATTTTTTCAAAGGCACAAATAAAATATAGGGAATTAGAGGGGGCAAAAAGACAATAGTTTAATGGTAGAATTTGAGATGTATAGACAAACGTGATATTGTATGACTAAATTGCCTTGGCAATATTAGGACATCTTCATTTCTACAAGAGGTGAGAATGATAAAGATAAGGAGATGAGCTATATGTAGTTGGAGTTTAATATGGAAATAATTGGCTATGAACTTATGATAGGCTAATATTACATATATAACTTTTATTCCTTGTCCCATACCTATTTTGTTGGTTTAGTAGTTTTTGGTTTCATGAATGAACATGTTAGGTATAAAAAAATAAATCAAACATCAATATTCTTCATTACAATAACATGATTTAATGAGTGTATAACACCCTCAAATTCTTAATAATTCAATTGTGTATTATTTACCAAATATGGGGTTGAAAGCATTTTGAATTAATTTCTCCATACATTTGAGTCTTTTTATTTTTTCAATGACTAGTCGTGTATACCAAACTTAACAAACTATCCACGAGGATATTTAAGTTTTTTTTTTTTTTCAAAACGTGGATCCATCAGACCCAATTAATCACTTAATTTTCTTGTAACTGATCACTTTCTTTAAAATCTTTAACAGTCTCACATATTAAACATAATTCACTCAATTATTATTTATTAAAATACATATCAAATTATATTCAAATTAGAATTATTTATTAATGCACATACCAATAATGATCAAAAAAACCCTTGTAAGTAAAATAAAAAATAAAAAATTAATCCTCTCAAATGTTTGGACATCCACACCTATCTAGATTCTTACCATAATGGGCCACAGCCCAGGAATTGACAACGAACTATCATTCAAACTATGGCCCAATCCAGTCCTTTTCCGACATAGGGGCCCACTATAATTGACTAACCGTACTTTCAAATCTTTATTAAAATTATTTTATCTTCATGCGTGTCTTCAAATTAATAGCAAATTGACATGGGCCTAAAATGTGGCCCATTAAGTTGACACAATTTTGGCACCGAACAAAGATTCGAGCTAATCTAACTAGGAATGTGGGCCCAATGGGCCCATATGTTGTAAACTTCATTGTCAAGGGCCCATTATCACGTGCTCATTTATATCATGTCCCTATGTTACACTAAAGTGAAGCATTTGAAGGTTTCCTAACCTTATCTGTTGTTTAAATTTCAATTATTGAATTTAAGATAATTTTATTTTTATGCCATATTAAGATTTATGTGTTTTCAACTAATAATTGTATCAGTCACGTTCATATTTGATAGATTGTTCGAGAATTTTTCAAGTGCGATAATAATTAACTGCAATTTCTTTGAAATTATTAGAAGACCAATAAACGAACCCATCATTAGGTGTTTATAAAATATACTTGTACTAAAGTCTTTCATCTATTTTTTTTTTAAAATTTCTTTAATGGATTGATTCTTTCAAAAAGTGTAATATCTTTCAGAATCAGAAAATGTTACATATTTTTGGAATATCAATCATTCAAACAATTGGATTGAGCTTTTTAACTACAAACAGAAGATGAAGAGATCATATAATATACCACTGTCAATGATCCAACAAATACAAAAAAAAAAAAAAAAAAATCGAAAATCGAAAGTATATAGAACCATGTTACATCATATACCAATAAGTCCAAAATCGTATTCATATCAGAAGCATTGAAACACAAAATAAGTACAAAGTATACACATCAAAATAGTTGCATTTTAAAAGCTCACACAAACTGATTCTCCATTCTATAGATTACATATATGTCAACATGAAAGCCCTTCAAATTTCTCCCAAAGCTTTTCTGATATCACCCTGCAACGAAAACGAAAACAAAAACGAAATGGAGCATGTTATTATACATATATATATATATATGTATATATGTATATGTACGTATATATTATATATAGCTGTGTGTATGTATACACAGAGATAACGAGACCTCAATTGCCAATGGCGAGGTAGAAGTTCCATAACGTTTGATTACAAGTCCATCTTTATCAACTAGAAACTTAGTGAAATTCCATTTGATGCTAGACCCGAAAAAACCACCTTTACTCGCTTTCAGGAATTTATACACTGGTGCAACATTTGACCCATTCACTTTTACCTTACAGTAAAATATCACAAACTTTCATCAACACACAATAGCAAAATCGAAATAAAGAAGTAAAAAAAATTTATACATCACAAGAATACTGCATTGGATTTAGCTAGATCCTAGAAGTAGATTCCACTTCTGTTATCATGAAACATTAACAAACAATACAGCAGTGCTAAAAAGTATAATTTCAACTTGTATAAACGAAAATACACGGTAAAACAGAACAACGGAAGCATCATTAATCAAATACAGAATGCTGGATATACTTGTATCACGAATCAATCAATGATCTCAATTTTTGCAAAAAGTGAGCCAATAATACCTTTTGAAAGATGGGATACTCAGCTTTGAATCTTGTGCAAGCAAATTCTTCAGCCTCTTGGCTCGATCCCGGTTCTTGATATAAGAACTGATTACATGGGAAGGCTAATATCTCAAAACCTGATAAACAAATCATATCACAAACACAAGCACAAAGTCAGAAGATTCAGTTTTTAAGCTCCAAATCATAACAAAACTTGAAAGCAAAAACTGAACTTCATGAAGAACACTAAGATAATTATCAATAAACCCTCCAAAATAGGAACATAAATCATAAAAGGGAAAGTAACTGACCCTTATCCTTGTATCTAGAGTGCAGCTCAGTTAACTGGGTGTAATTTGAGTTTGTAAACCCACTGTTTCAGCCAATCAAGCAAGATAATCAAAACATGCCCAAATATACAGAAATTTTGAAAAAAAATCCACCATAAAAACAAAGAAAAATACTTCAAAATGAAAATTAGAGGGCCCATATACCATTTTGAAGCAACATTAACAACAAGCAAGACTTTCCCTTTGTAGGTGTTCAAGTTCACATCATTACCTTTGGTGTCCTGCTCAATTTTGTTTCAAATTTTTCCCAAAAAAATCAGAAACCCAATAAATATTCTTGATCCATACAGCATACGAACAGTTATATATCTTAAATACACTGAATAAGACAAAAAAATGGACCTTGACTGTGAATTCGTGAATGGATTTTTGTGGGACTGAAGAAGAAGCACCCATTTCTTTTATCTTTCTACGCCTGAAGAAAATATGGTTCTATGTATTTGGATTATATTACACGCACACGATAAAGCATACCTTTTTTTCTTACGGCTGAGGTTTGAAAACGTTGAATTGTAGTGTGAAAGGAGACGAGTTCTTTGAATAATCTCACGAGTACTGTGAAGATCACGTAATATTAATAGTATTAGTCAAGATTCAAAGTTTCGTTTCTAACATAAGTTTCGGGCTGTTAAATATTAGAAACGTTTCGGAAACGTTTCAGAAAAGTAGGAGAAAACTTGAAAAAACGAGATAAAAACAAAAACAATGTGAAATAAAGTAAAAAATTATCTTTATTCATTTTTAAACACCAATATTTTGTTTTTAAATTTCATTTTTAAACATCACTATTTGTTTCAAAATTTAAACAAGTATACCAATAGATGAAAATTTCACGAACTAAGTAATAATATTGGATTCAAATTTAGGGCTCTTACAACTAATGAATTTTTATCTTCTATTTATTCAACTACCCTTCCTCAATGTACGATAGTGATCAACTTGATTTAACAATTGTAATTAATTATCTAGAACATTTCTATCTAGATATTTACAAAGAGTATTCTAAACATCTTTTGAAAAATTTCTAAACATCTTTATTCATTTCTAAAAAATCAATCTTTTGTTTCAAAATTTATACAAGTATACCAATAGTTGATAAAATTTTGAAAAATGAACTAAGTGATAATATTGGATTCAAATTTAGCGCTCTTACAACATATAATCGACAAAGTTCAAACAACTTAACCTATAAAATACAAAATTATAAAAATGTTATGGTATATATTTTTAAATTATTAAAAGAAAAAATTGCTCATATAAGTATGTATTATGTTGTTTGTTAAAATAATCATTTAATATCCTATATATCGTTATAAGAAAAATTATAATATCTTAATTTTTTGTGTTTTTGACGTGCGTATTTGAATATAAACAAAATTGTCTATGATTTCATTGATTAATTATTTAGAACTTATTTGATTATCCTTGGACTTAATTTAGTAAAGTGTTAGATTTATAACTCTTTTCTGTTTTTCTCTTTTTTTGTTTTTTTAATTTTATTCACTATTATACTCTATCTCGAAAAGAATTAAGAAACTTTGTTTCATGAAAACTATGGAAACACTGAATGTTTTGATGGAAACATTGGAAACATTACGAGTTGGAAATATTGTAATTTCGAAACTACTTTATTATTTCTTTTCGCTTAGTTAAAAAATGGAAACTTTTCGAAATTTTCGATGGAAAAGAAGGAAAATTAGAACCATGGTATTAGTTTTGAATTTAAATAAAAAAGGGTCTTTATTTCCTTCCATTTTAATCATCAAATCAGATATTAAAATGACACATGAAATTGTTAGCATGTTAACAAATTTGATGCATGAAATACAGACTAAGTTCAAATATAAGCTTTTTGAGAGTACCAATTGAAATCACAATTACACTAGCTAAATGCCTAGTTGCTTTGACTATGAAAAAATAGAAAGATCAGATAGAAAGTCCTAATATCAAGAAAAAAGGCACAAGTTGCTAAACAGAACAAACAACCCAATTAGGGAGGCAAAATATAAAATCATATTACTCTTCAGCACAAATCATTCTGATCAGCTGGGTATATACACATCAACTCAAAATTTACAGGATAATCGATATTTTTACAGTAATTGGCACGAGATCGATAAAGTACAGAATATAAGTACACGACAGGAAATCTACACCAGACTAACAAGAAGCAAATTATTTGATTACGCTAAACAAAATTCTATAATCGAGAAAAATAAGAAATTGTAATAACTAATAGAAACAACTCAGCAGCTTAGGGGTAACATAACCTCTCCCCACCAAACAGCTTCAGGTCATCTATTCATTTGGCAACTGCAGATAAAACAGCTATATACATATATACATTGGGACGAACAGCGAGCCATTTTTTTTTTTTTTTTTGCTTCGGGCCATAGCAAGTTAATTTCTTTTGATACTTGTAGAGCACCCGAATGACCAATCATCCTAACAAAGATGGGTAAAATAAGCAAAATGGGAATTCATGGACAAATCATCTTGGTCTCCAGTAGTTAGGACCTGAAAAAACAAAAGGCAGTTATCACAAGGTATAGTGATGAGGCAAGTATGTCAAATCTAGTTGGAATTCAATGATCCCTGTAAGTAATGATGGCAATTATCAGCAATATAATCATCATCCAATAGAGACCCCAGTAGACAAAATAACAAGCATGCATTTGTTAATCACCTTCTTGATATACCACCATGTGTGTAGGTTTGAGGTGTGAACTTGAAATTTTAGCTTTCTATAATTTAAAGTTACTACAAACATGATCATCACACATATATAGTTCTATTTCAGAGCATCTGATTGGGAAGTATTCAATTTTCAAAATATCGAAAAAACAAGTTTTCATTTAAAGATAGATAACATACCTCTATTTGACACAGGAATTGGACCTTCAGAACGTGGAGGCCGGTAAGGATTAAAATGTCTGTGATTCATGGGCCGTGGAGGGTAATTCCAACTATTGTTAGGTAACGATGGCTCACGGGGTGGACCATTATACGACACAGGTGCATGAGCCATCCTGTCACCATCGTGATAGCATGGACCTGGGAGAGAAGATAAGAAAGGTTCTGATCGACAAAATCCAAATGAAAAATATACGACAACACACAGAAAGCTTGAATACAAGCATGGAAAGCAATAATTACCAGAGATGGTTGGGAAAGGAAGCCTCCAACACTCTCCAATATTATCACGCGGAGGAAATTTATTTCTATCACGATCTCTGTAAAAGTTCCCATTTTCTGTATGACGTGAATGGAATCTGTTGGGCCGTGATTGGGTTCTGTGTTCTTGGACATATGAAAATTGATTTGAAGGAGAAGGATGTGGAGGGCGTAAATGAAAATTCTTGCTGTATGCATCTTTTGGCTGGATACCATTAGAGGCTCGGCCAGGCCGATCATTGAAAGAATAACAATTACCAGAATTGGGCATCTCTCTTGGCTCTTGGGCTTCAAAATCTTTATCGTCATGAACACGACGATGCATAGGATCCAAGGTTCTGCGTTTGCCTCTTGGAGAAACATACTGCTTGTGTGTATTATTGTTATAATTCTGCATATACACAGATCAAATTAGAAGCTTACAAAAATCTTATTTACCAATTTATCATGTCACACAATGAAACTGTAATCATAACAGTAAGGGCTATGATAGACCAAAGTAGACCTGGGAACTTGAATAACGCTTCCATCTACTCCCAGAAATATTACTAGTGGAAGTCATTACTACATCAAAAGAGGGACCCACATCCTCCATTTCAAGTTCACCATCAACATCTTCCAAAATATGGGTACTACACTTCTCAACCGCAACAGTCTGAGTCTTTTCCCTTTCAAGATTTTCGACAGTATGCTCTGGAGTAACAGCCTCAAAGCTTTCTCCATCAGAATCACTCTCTTTGTCGTCATCCTTCAGCATAGGAGGCAAACACAAACCAGGAAGCTGAATGCTCGAATTGCTAAAAGAATAAGATGACGCTCATTATTGAAGGTCCCACAATATTCATCATACTTCAAAAGGATATCGTACTGTAGAATAGAACATAGCTTTCTTCATTTAAATTGCTGCGAGAAGAAATCAAAATACCTTCCATATTCGTCAACCAACATACCCTCCATTTCTCTGATAGGATCATCAAAAGCCCTTTCATTTCTTAAAGATCTACGAGAACCACCAGTAGGATATGGTGGACCACAAAGGGCATCAAGCTCTCGGATGTGGTGGCAAATTATTGGTTCTGGAAGAATCTTCCTCTCCTGCCATACTCTCAAAACCTAACACAAAAAACCAGGGAAGAGAATGTTATCACCATATCTATTCTACTATATAAAGGATGTGTGTCTCTTTGTTTGATGTACGTAATATGTCCCTATTTAAATCACTCCTCTTTGCTTATTTATAAATTTAGAAGATGAAAACCCAATGAAGGGCCGTGTAAAGTGTATATGTCACTGTACATATGGTATTCTTTTAGAATCTCAAAACCATGGCCAATTAAGGACTTAAAAATGACTCATATTGTGCATTAACGCTTACATGCAACATGCGGAAGTTTTATTGTGACCTGTTGTGACCTGCGGGGAATGAGATTGGGTTTAAAAGCTTGACACATTTAATGATCACGAGAAGAAACATGCTACTCAGATCTAGAAAATGGAGAAATAAAAAATAATAATTCTAAAATTAAAAACAAAAACACTACGTAAATAACCATCTTGCCACTGTGATACCTGTTGAAAGTGTAAAAAAAATACGAGAAAAAGTACAACGCTTGACAAAATATAAGTTTAAATGAATACTTAAATGAAGGATGAACTTACAAAGAGTTTATTTAGTGCATTATTATTTATATTTTAATTTTTCAATTACCTAAGCTCATTTAAGAATAGATTAATTATGTCATATCAATGAATATTTAATTTCAAAAATATATTAATTATATAGTTCACTTAATTAAATTAATATATAAGTATTGAATTTATTACACCTTCAAGTTAAAGAATAGCTATGTATATTACTTGATTATATACTTCATGTTGAACGAATTATTTACTAATTACTAGTTAATATGAATCTAACAATGTTTATGCAAAAGAAAGGTCAAAGTGAATAGGAAGAGAAGGATCGCATTACTCACTTTCAAGCACTGCCTATGATTCTCATGAGAATTACTGCCAGGAGGTGCAGCAGCCAACAATAAACGGGGCAACAGTGCCTGGATTGCAGATGGATAAATGCCACAATCACCTGAATAAGCAAATATAGTTTCAGGATACAAGATCCTGCAAGCACTTTGGATCTCCATAATAGCTGAAGTTATAGGAGCACGTGGAAATGACGAATAATACCATAACAAATTGAAAAGTATGGCTTACCTTTCATACCTCGAGAGCATTGAGTGATGGAATCAACAAGGAAAAACAAGTCAACCTTTTTATGCAAACTTGACTCACTTTCTAAGTTACTGGTTAGTATTTCCACCACCTAGAACAAAAAAATGCAACATTAGAACATGGAATAATCATTGTCTTATTAAATTGCAATTTGAGATGGCAGGTGGTGGCGGAAAAATATCAAAAGTAGATGACACCTTATTACTGAAAATGTATGTACAAGTATTATACCACTAGTATAAAACGAGCACAAAATATAGATCTGAAACTCTGATATTTGAACCTTGAGTAGAAAAAAGGTTGCAGATCTATGGGCAATAGAAAAAGGTTCAGATAATTGGATAAAATGCAGATTTGATAAAAATTTGAGACCAACAAAATCTTCTGTTACCAAAGATACCATTACCTTAGTTGCAAAACCAAATTTTGCACAGTCAATAGCGATCCGTGTTGCTCGACCTATACTCTCTTTAGTTCTTGTCAACGATCTAATAACGGCTTCAAAAGACGACAATGATTCCCCTTTGCTGCTATACTTGCCAGCAAGTTTAGCTTTTTCCAGATGTAACTGGACATCAAGACTAGAAAAGCTATTATTTTCAAGAGAACTGTTATTTTCTGGCGCAGACATGTTGCATATGGAAGAACTGGGAGGGGATACCCTCGCAACAGAATCTGTCCCATCAGTCAGAGAAGAAGATGACAGAGTGGCTGAAACAGTCCTATCCTCCAGACTATCATTTGAACGGGATAGGTAATCATGGGGACAAGCCAAAACCTTGTCAGCAGTAACAGAGAGCTCTGGTCTAGGTTCTTCCACAGATGCCAACCTGAAATTATGAACACATAAATCCAAACATGGCACAGCAGGTCAATAAAAGTACTATTCGGGAAAAGAAGGACAGCGATGAGAGAATGGAACATATATAAAACCTTACATTCGACTATCTTGGTTGTTTTCAGGTGGAAGGTGGTTAGTCGTGTGTGTTTCAACATCTCCATAATCTTCTCCGTCGATCCGATTACGGGTATCATGAGAAACACGGGCATTTTCTTCCACCAAGGTAGCATCTGAATCCATCTGGGAATTATCAAGATCAGATCTCTTAGCAGCTTCATTCAAGTTTAAACATTCAATCTTGCAGTTATCAGCAGGAGACACATCAGGATCAGATCTCTTAGCAGCTTCGTTCAAGTCTGAATACTCATTCTGGCAGTGATCAGTAGGAGACGCTGTCACACCAGGATTCTTGCAATGTAAATTAGCTAATGACTCACCAATATTAAGCGAATCTGGTTTAGAATGACACTCAGCATCAATTACTGCAGGGGCATCATCTAACATGAACATTTCCATACATTTATTATCAACACCTTCTACATGTTCAACTGAGTCTTTGCAGAATTCAGTATTTGTGCTATTAATAGTACAAGTATTTTTCTCACAATCTGAGACCACTACAGAGGTTTTTCCATAATTTCCTGACATTTCCAGGTCTAATAAAACACAGTTCTCAGGTGCAGCCAGCAGAGCATCACTACTGCTTAGATCCTCGACTGCTCCTCCCAACTCAATTACAGCTTTGTTTCCCATGGAAAGCTCAGAGCATTTCCAACTTGAAGTACAGTTGCTTTGAACATTAGCAGCTGATGTACAATTAGAGGCTTTCAAACAATCTTCAGCCACATTAGCAGACATGGCCTCCAAGGCACGATGCAGGCGTTTAGATGGAGGTAAAGCAGCTTCCCCATCCACAAAATTCTTTCTCGTTTCCCAAAAATGAGGCTTTTTGGCTGGATTTACATGTGATGGAGATGAATTAGCTGTATGTCCTTCAACAGGAACAGTTTTCTCGTTAGCAGGAGCATCCACCTTACAACTTAAGGGCTCAGGGGACTGTATAGTAAGACTTGCTGGAGTTTCAGAAATTTCTTCCTCTTTAAGCACTAAAGTGACTTCTTCCTTTAATGTCAGTGATGATCTGCCCATACGAACTCTCGCTCTTTTTAGTAAAGGTAAGTGCTCATCACCAACATCCTTCGGATATTTATGGTCAAATTTCTCATCATTACCGGGACAAAATTGTTCAGTTTTGAGCATTTCAGTATCTGAAGCTACTACGTTCACTTTAGCTGATGCAACAGTATCATTGGTATGTCTTTTCCTATTAGGCTTCCTTTTCTTCTTAATGATGACGGTGTTCGTTTTAAAGTCAAGTCTATCGTTTAACTCTGCTTCACCGCCATTATTTTCAAGTGAAGGCTCCGGTTCCACTGGTTTGCGGCCCGAGTCTATTATCCCGCCATCATCAATACTATGCCTATCAGACTCTACTGACATCATCTCAGAATCATTGTCTTCAGTGCTAGCATTTGATAGAGAAGCAGGTGAATCGAAATCGTGGCCCTCTGAATCATCAGAAGACTTCATAATTCTTCTACTTCTTCTCAAAGATCTATCCTGCAAAGCATTAGCAGCCAAACGCCTAGAGCTCCTAGTGTTCTTGACTCCAGGGAGCATTGTACTTTGAAGTCTACTACCATCCATCCTCGAGGAACTTCTTAGCCTTCGAGCAGATTTCCTCCTCTTTGAGAGACTGTTTCCTGATTGTGAAACTTCAGTTTTGCTTCTAGTCGAATAAGGGGTAGATACGGATTTTTCTGTAGGTGCCAAATTAAAGCGTGGCTCCACCAATTGCGTCTCCTCATGATGCAAAGCATCTTCAGTTAGAGAGTTCAGGTCATTAGACTCAGTAGAATGTGGTTTAACTGCAACTACAGGAGCTTCATCATTTGCAGCTTCAGTCAAGGACTCCTGCGAGTTGTTTCCGTTGGTACTATCAGTTTCCTCAATGCCATTACCAGTACTAACTTGGTCCTGTTTCTTAAGCTTTTCGAAGCAATCAATTATCTCCTTTACTGCACGAATAAAATCAGCTCCTTTCCCATTATGTTTTCCCAATAAAGACACTTTCTTTTCTTCTGTGAATTCCTCTACATCAGCAGGATTACAGAAGGCACTGCACAAGAGAAAAACTTCGGCACATAAATAAAGATCATGATAATCTGTCAACTAGAGTATCAGTTATATACAAGCACTTTTCATGCACTCAGAATTAAATTGGAAAATCAAATGACTAGTAAGCTAGAAACATTAATGCTATTTTTGGCTCTTGGAAGGGAAAAAATAAATATACTATGCATGCTTCAATTCATAGATATGATACAGAAATTATTTCAGACATCCACTTACCCAGTTGAGAACCCAAATAACTTCACCAAAAAACTTCACAACATATCTAATTTCGCAAACAATAGCTTCCAACAATATTCAGTTCCAAATGTCAGTAATCCGATATTTGCAATAATTGAGAAATCAATAATCACTATACACTACATTAAACTAATTAGGGGTTTATGGTACACATGCAATCATTCAGAAAACAACAAAGTTTAGTTATATAAATTAGGAGAACCAATAGCATCTGCCCAAAAAGGAAAGAATTAATACAAAATGCATAGAGAACAAACAAAAGGACTCACATTTGTTCAGTCCCAAAGAAAAAGACTACTATTTTCTTCCAATCAGCAGGGTAACCCCACTTCTGTGGCTCACTGATCTGCCATGGGAAATTGAGAGAGAGACAATAATCAGTGCAATCGTCAGATTCCAGTGGGAGTAAACTCCAACATCAAAGGTCTATTATCCATGAAAGTTAAGCTCATAATGAAACTGAAGAAAAAAAAGCTATTTCAGCACATAGATGCAAATTAGCTTTATATTTTCCAATTAGCAACAGAAGACATATAAGCTAGTTATATGCACAATAATCCAGGCGATTTCTAAAGTCTACATAACGAGCCCTTTAGATTAGTTTCTTAATTAATTTTTAATTCGGAGCATAACGTCTCTTTAATTTCGTCTTCAAACAGCATGTATATATACGCAGAAACTTCATAGGGTCAAAAACACAACTTTCAAGCCGAAGATCAAAGCTTTCTGTTCAGATCCGCAATTACACAAAAATACAAAACCAAGCACACAATTCAGTAACTTCATGACACAAGCACATCGCAAGAACCGTTAAAAGCAGAAATAACCTGTTTATAGAAACAATTACAATTTACCATAAAAGAATCTGGACATACCGTAGCAGGCCACGCCGGAAATCCTTTGACTTTGGCAAGCACGAGATCGCCGACCTTCCACTTCCGCCGTGCCGCTGCCGCCGCTCTATTTGCACCTTTTCGCCGGCTCGGCGCCATAAAGTTGCTACACCAGCCAACTAACCCCCAAGCATTGAAAGATCAAATCAAGAACGAACAGAAAATCCCTAATATCCTACTCAATTCATACATGTGCCCCCACACATACAGTAATTCAGGTACCTATGTGTAGCTAATTGCAGTGGGCATAAACCCTACCCTTCAATTTATCAGCGAGAGGGGGGCAACGGAGGGGGTGGTGCAGTGGGAATGGTGGGGGGTTGAGTGCTTTGTGGAAGAAAAAGTGTGACAAATTAGGAAAGAAGACAGATAGGAATGAGTTGGTTTGATTTTAGGAGGGGGAGGGGCGGTGCTAACATACGCTTGTGGTGTGTAGGATAAGGAGCGCGTGATCAGAGTTAAGTAACTGTTGTTTAGATACCGGGCCGTAGCACGTACTTACCAAATATTTGTTAATTGGGCTAAAATTTGGGCCTTTTTCACGGCCTTTTTCACAAACGTTTATAAGTTCAAGATGAGGCCCAATAAACAGTTTCTCATATCAGGAAGGCCCAATCAAGCTGCTCATAGTCTCATACCCGGCCCATATTAAGTAGCAATCAGCTTACCCGGGTTCGGATCCATATTATATACCCGACAAAAACCCGCGCCCCCAAACCCCCCAAAACTTATTTCATTTCTCCTTGCTATTGTTCTCTCTCTCTTACGCGAAGAAAAAATCGAAATCCCTAAATCCTAAATCGATATCTCTCTGAATCCACTGCAACCGACCTCCGCCGTTTTCGTAGCCGCTGATTGAGCGGCCGAAAGGTCTTCTTCCTCCTAGGAAACTCCATCTTCTAATGTAAGTATTCAAAAACCTCAAAGTCTGAAATGAAAACAGCGAAATTGAGAAAGAGACTAGAAAATACGGACTATTGAATTCCATTATCAACTTTTCTTTGCATTTTTTGAGTGTTTCAGCTTCCTTTATTCACTCTCACTGCGTGCGTACTGCAGCTGCCAAAGTGATTGATTTCCGCCCACTAGTGCAATTTGTAGTGAAATATTGTTAAGAAGTATCCATTTTGATTTATGTTCTAATTTGTTCAATTATGCTGTTAAGAGTTGGGATATTTGAGACTTAATTTTAGTGAATGCTGGGATCAACAGTTTATTTTTTATGGAAAGGCAGACGAAGTCCACAAACTACATCCCACTTTTTATCCGGGATAAAATGGATAAAAAAGATTCATTACCTGACCTGAGCTGACTCGGAAGTCTGGGTCTGAGTCAACATGCTCGATTCTCAGACCAATCGAGTCCTTGATCAGGTCGGGCTGGAGTGAAATGTAGATTGCTTCGGGTTTGTTAGGGTTTGTTGTGTACCGCCCAATGACAGGCCCAGCACCAAGAAGTTTCAAGTTCTCTGAGTATTTAAGTGACATTAAAGTAAATGCAATTGTTTCCTAAGAGTGAGTAAGGGTAATATATTCTCTATAAGAAGTAAGAAACACTTGGAATATCGATAATTTTAATATAGTATAAGATTAGATCTAATATTTGTGAACTTCTATAAATGTCCTGTTTTCTGATGGTTAGCCTTAGCCTTGTGACTTATTATGCTGATTAAGATGTGATTCTGGATTTTTGAAATTGATTTTTGTTTGCAGACCAAAAAATGCTGGGATCGTTGCCAATACTGCCCCTTCCAGCACCACCTGCTGATGGGAATCTTGGCCCCCTACCTCTGGCTCAAGTGAATGAGGAGTCTAAAGATGAAAACCTTGACACAAATGAAGACCAGACTAAGTCTACAGCTCCGGCATCTGTAGCGACCCATACAAGGACTATAGGAATTATATATCCGCCCCCTGATATCAGAAATATTGTAGACAAAACTTCACAGTTTGTGGCAAAGAACGGACCAGAATTTGAGAAAAGAATCATTGCAAACAATGAAGGGAATGCAAAGTTCAACTTTTTACGTGCCTCTGATCCTTACCATGCTTACTATCAACATCGACTTTCGGAAGCTCGGGCTCAGAATCAATCTTCTACACAGCAGCTGCCTGAGACTGGTGAATCTGCTCCTGAATCAGCTACTACTGCCCCAGCTGTTGATGCAAGTGATGCCGCAGAAAAGCCTGACCCATCAGCACAATTTCGACCTGTCCGTAAGGTTCTTGAGCCACCGGAGGCAGAGCAATATACCGTTCGGCTTCCTGAAGGAATTACAGGGGAAGAACTGGATATAATTAAGCTCACCGCTCAGTTTGTGGCTCGCAACGGGAAGTCATTTTTGACTGGCTTGACTAGTAGAGAGAGCTCAAATCCTCAGTTCCATTTTCTAAGGCCAACGCATAGCATGTTCATGTTCTTCACATCTCTAGCTGATGCTTATTCAAAGGTGTTGATGCCTCCCAAAGGTTTGACAGATAAGCTCGAGAAGAGTGTTGCTGATATGACTACTGTTCTTGAGCGCTGCTTGCACCGCCTTGAGTGGGAACGGTCACAAGAACAGGCTAGGCAGAAAGCTGAAGATGAGATAGAGCAGGAACGAGTTCAGATGGCTATGATTGATTGGCATGATTTTGTTGTGGTTGAGACTATAGACTTTGCTGATGACGAGGACGAGGATTTACCACCTCCAATGACACTCGAGGAAGTGATAAGGAGAAGCAAGGTGTCTGCCATGGAAGAAGAAGATATTGTTGAGCCTGGCAAGGAGGTTGAAATGGAAATGGATGAAGAGGAGGTTCAACTGGTTGAGGAAGGCATGAGGGCTGCTACTCTTGAAGAGAATGGTGATATGAAGGATAATGAGGTTAAGGCAACTCCTGAGGAAAATGAACCACCCATGAGAATTGTGAAAAATTGGAAGAGACCTGAGGAGAGAATGGCATCTGAAAGAGATCCTACTAAATATGTTGTTTCTCCCATAACCGGCGAGCTCATTCTCATTAATGAGATGTCTGAACACATGAGAATCTCTCTTATTGACCCCAAGTATAAGGAGCAGAAGGACAGGATGTTTGCTAAGATAAGAGAAACAACTCTTGCAGCAGATGATGAAATTTCTAGAAATATTGTGGGGCTCGCTAGAACCCGTCCCGATATTTTTGGCACAACAGAAGAAGAAGTTTCTAACGCTGTGAAAGCCGAGATTGAAAAGAAGAAAGATGAGCAACCGAAACAGGTCATATGGGACGGTCACACTGGAAGTATTGGTCGCACGGCCACCCAAGCTATGTCTCAGAATAACGAGGACCTAAATGACATGGGCAATGATGGTAGGAGCCTTCCAGGTGCGGCACCTCCTCCTACTGGCATGCCAACACTTAGGCCACTACCTCCACCACCTGGTATGGTTTTGAATATTCCTCGGCCACCTAATACTGTTCAGTATTCCAACCCAATGAGTGGCGGCGTCATGGCGGCACCACCACCACCCAGGCCGCCAATGGTCAATATGATTACTCCTCTACGTCCACCACCTCCTCCAATGCAAATGATGCATGGACAACCTCATATGGTAAATCGCCCTCCAATGATGCCACCTATGCCTATGAATTCTCCTAATATCCCTGTTCCACCGCCACCTGGATCGCAGTTTACGCATTTGGGTGGGCCCAGGCCTTTTCCTCCTATGTCCCAATCAGGCATGCCTATGGCTCCTCCACCACCTATGCCCCAAGGGCTGCCTCCACCTCCTCCTGAGGAGGCTCCACCACCACTGCCTGAAGAACCGGAACCCAAGAGGCAAAGGCTTGAAGACTCTATTCTCATTCCCGAAGATCAATTCCTGGCTCAGCACTCGGTATTCAAATTCGTCCTTTCTTTCTCTTGTAATATTATCCACCCCGTCACGTCATGCCAATTTTTTTATTTGTATTTTGGAATGTCGTGTAATGATGACCTCTAAATAAGTTCTATTACGTGGGTGGTTGCAGGGTCCGGCTCGTATCAGTATATCCGTGCCAAATGTTGATGAAGGAAATCTGAAAGGGCAAGTTCTGGATATTGCAGTGCAATCCTTATCTGAAACAATTGGCAGTTTGAAAGAAAAAATTGCTGGAGAGATCCAGCTTCCCTCAAACAAACAGAAGCTTAGTGGGAAGGCTGGGTTCCTTAAGGATAATTTATCACTTGCTTATTACAATGTTGGACCTGGAGATTCACTTTCTCTTTCTCTTAGAGAGCGTGGTGGTAGAAAGAGATGAATTACATATAGTTGCGGATCCTTTGAGAGGTTTATATTGGAAGTTTTGGTTTGATGTAGGATTCTATTATCATGTTGTTGGATATTATCTTGTGTTTTCTTTCTTGTTAGTCAGTGATTATACTGCTTTTGTACTTCTTAATTATGAAATTCGAAGCTAATGATATGATATCTTCGACAGATCTGGCGTCTTTGTGATTGTCCCTTGGGATAATGGGAAGTGGCTTTGTTCTATGTGGAGCATGGCTAGTTTGATGTAACATGCTTGATTTAGGTTGCTGATTTATTTGCTGTTATTCACATGTACAATCTATTCCCTGCTCATTTGTTTGTGTGATTTTGGTGATTAACGTTTCGTTTGGGAGTTAGACGCTATTTTTGTGAGTTATACCCTGTTCTGTTTCTGAACAATTAGGCTTGAGATTGTAAATGTATATGCATTTTACATCAACAAAAGTTACCTAATTTATTTCATGAACATTCTTTACCTTATCTGTAATTCATATCTTTGTCTTCAAGACATAGTCCCGGATATTATAACCAAGGAATCATTTCAAGCTTAGACTATGTACAATGGGGGTGTTGAAAGAGGGTGTTTAATATTTTAAATAGTTGAAACCATTGGAATAGGGTGTTTAATGGTGATGTGGATTAAATTGGTGGAGAAATTTTACATGGTGTTGAAAAGGTTACATGGCATGATCTTATTGGCTAACCATATTGTAGATATTTTTATCACACTCCAATTATTTGATGTTAATTATTTGATAATAAATAAATTTTTTTATATAAAAAAAATATATCAAAATTCATCATTTTTTCTCCTCTATAAATAGAGACTAGTTTCACTTGATTTGGATACCAAAAAAAATTCGATCATTTTCAATATAATCATATTATTATCCTTTATTAAATTATTGTTCTTTATCTTTTAATATTTTGTGAGTGAATGGATCCTAACAATAATCCTTTCAATTCTCAAAATTCGACTAATTGTCAACTCTTGTGTTTATTTGCTAATATTATTATAAAATTAAAAGGATAATATTATTATAATCTAATTATAAAATTAAAAGGATAAATAAATAAGATTAATATTTAGATAAATATTTAAATAAATTTTATTTAAAAAATATCAAAAAAGAAATTATTTCATCGTTATTTTTAATTATAAACGATAATTTTATTATAATCTAATCATAAAATTAAAAGGATAAATAAATAATAATATGAGATAAAAGTAGTGGGGTAGGGTGTTGAATATTATTAAACAAAACCATTGTAGAGTGTAAAATTTGAATGGGTGTTTAATTATTATGTGGAAGAGAGATAAGATGATGTGGAGTGTTGGGAATTGAAAAAGAGGGTGTTTAATGTTGTGACCATTGTACATAGTCTTATAAGAACATGGGCCACTTACACGTGTATATTTGTCATTCCCAAAACGGAAAACTTGACATTGACTCCACAAAATGTTCTATTGGATTTATAACTTTGTATTCAACCGATTTTTTTCAAATATATTGGAAGTTTTGGCGTGAATGAAAATTAATACGATGACTAATGATCCAACATGTTTATTATCGATTTCATCTACAAGGCGTGATTGTATTAAATATTAATCAATCATGTGGGTTTTGTATTCTAAATCTAAATCTACTACAAAAACTTGAGCATCACACCGGGCCTACAAACTGCTCTTTTGATCAAATAATGTGGGATTCAAACATAAACAAATCCAAAAAAACATGTATCTTACACTTGTAGATAATCGAGTATCACAAGTGAATCAATATGTCGAATTTTCATTTGCCACTTTCATAGATCCTTTCCTAAAATATAGCCTATAACCCATTTCCATGTGACAACACATCAAAAGTTCATACTAGAAAATTCCCCATACTTAGTCATCATCAAGTCAAACTCTACACGTGGCTATAATGCCTCGTTCCACGTTTATTTAGGTAGCACAGAAATTATAATAAACCACTACAGGATATTTAGTGCTGTCCTGTCCCTTATCCTTTTCCCCTGAAAATTATTTGTTCAGATATACCACGTGGCACCTGCTCCCCACTTCCAGACACACAAAATTGCCCTTTATTATGCAATCAAAAGTTTACACCAATAAAAACCCACTACGCTCTCAGATGAGCCCAATTGAAACGCAGCACGTGTCCCCCCGTTTCTATAAAACCCCGTTTAGACCACTTCAACGGTAATGGTCACGTTGTCTTCTGGTCGGAGAAAATGAGTGAGACCCCGAGTCAAGTACCTAGACTCAGTGAGTCACACGATTCGGGCATTCTAAACGAACGTATTCTTCTCTTACTCTTCGAGTCGTTGAAATGGGACATCCACGTTCTCTGCCAAACGGCGGCGGTTAATCGCAAGCTTCGAGCTCTGGCCAAGCGCCTTCTATGGCGCGAGCTCTGCATTTACCGCGCGCCGACGATGATATCAGCTTTGACCGAAGGTTCATCCAACGGTAGCCGGATAGTCGGTGGCTGGCACGCGCTCGCCAAGCTTCTGTTCTTCTGCGGCGGGTGTGAGTCGACTCGGTACTTCGAACTGAGTCGACCGGCGCTTGGGCATTTCGTGAAAACGGTTCGGTTTTCGAAAACATCGGGTCGGAGTTTTCTGGCGAAGAACTGTAGGGGGGATGTGTTGTATGTGAGTGACCCGTGCGAGCACTCGATCGGAGATGAACAAAACGACGTCGGAGTGTATAGAGGGGTATTTCAGGGATTTATGAAGTCGAGGACCAGGGAGTGTTTGATTAGGAGACAGGTGGAGTTCGAAGCTGGGGTGAGGTGTGTGTACTGTGGGACGCGCGTGTGGAGCATGACGGCGGCGCGTCTGGTTCCGATGAAGAGCGCGGCGAGAAGGCTGGGGTCGTGGGAGGGTGGAGTGGAGTATTTTGTGTGCTTGAACGGGCACCTGCACGGCACGTGCTGGCTGGTTCATCTGTCATCTGATGAAGATGATGATGAAGAAGATGATGGTGATGGTGAAAATAATGGTGAAGATGTTAATAATGGGAGTTCTTCTAATCAATCTTGATCAAGATTATCAACAATTTTGTAGAGATTTCTTGTAATTTTCAACTTTGATAATGATCAATAATTTTGTAGAGATATATTATTGAAGTTCAAGATGAAGAGAATCTTACAGTGATGATATTAGATTGTCTCCTTCATAGATTCTTAGCTTTTATGTGTTTGTGCTTGAGTGTGTGCTTTTACATTTGTATTTGTATGTATTTGTTGATATATACTTGCATGTGTTTTCATGCAGTATCACTTTCACTTTATAAGATCATTTAGGATTTTCTTTAATTGTGTGATTATTTGTCTATATATTGTTGTGTTTTTTTTTTTATATATTTAAGCCTTCCTTTTTTTCAAGCCATGAAAAGGTCCAATCAATTGGATGAAACTTGATAAACACATATATTATAACGGGATCAAATGACCTTTATTTTTATAGGTCCAATTGTATACTTATGATATGACAAGTGAAATGTGTCATTGTCTTTAATTTAAGTTCCATTGGAATTGATGGGGATATATCATATATGGGCATCTCATTAAAATCGAAAAGTTTATAATATCACATCTAATAAATTCGACGTGTCATTTATTATATGTTTGTGGAATGATGAAAATTATCTATCTCACCTAATAATATATATATATATATATACATCAAATTATTGAATTCGATATGACATAGAACTTAAAAGAAAAAAATATAGAATTGATACTACTATGATCCTTAAAATCATAAATTGATATAATCTACAACATTGCTCTTTTTGGCTGGCTAAAGGAGCCAATAACAAAGTTACGTGTCAATTTCAAATTAAGCACGTAACATACTAACACAGGATCATTAGAGTGGATATGGTTGCTTAACTAAAATACAAAAGTTCAAGTAATTTACTTCACTTTCACATATTCTAATAATCACTCAGTAAATAACTTTAAGCAGATATATGATATAAAATTGACTTTTATTTTATATATTCCTGATCAGAAATAAGTTTCTTAATGGTAAAGCCACATGGAGCCACCTGGGCTTTTTACTGATCCTTCAAGTTAGCTTAATAATATCAAATAAAAATATTAATTTTTTCTTTACAGGAAATCGACAGATTATTGTTATGTTTCATGACAATTAAATAATTGATTAAAGTTGCCTTTACAGACCGTTTAAATTCTTCTTCTAAATTATAATTAGAGAAACCAATTTTTTTAATTATTTAATGATAATAAAATTTAGTTTGAAAATGAAAACATTCTGCCATTTGTCTCGTTCACCGAACTCCATTTAAGAGTAATTTAATTCAAGAATGGGTCAATTGCTAGAACCCATATGGTTTGGATATCTTCAATGGACTCTTTTTTCAATATAATTCTTGAAAAAAACAAAAAACTAAAACTACCCTTTTCTTTAAATTAATTATGGTGTTAATTCTAATTAGATATGATTGGAAGTTACAATCAAATTTGAGAGTTTGAGAAAACTCAAACTAATTAAAATTATCATTTATTTGATATAATATTTATAATACTGTTAATTAAATATAATCAATTTGATTTGGACAAGAATTTTTTAAACGTCAAAAAGTGTATGTTAGGTGGAGAGGCCGGCTTGAACTTTCCAGCTCCACAACCTGCAACGTGTCCTTCACTACTCAATTAAATAGAAATTAAGTTTTAATTTTGGATTAGTTTAATTTTAAAATATAAGCATCTATTATAGCAAATCTTTTTTGATACTAAATAATGGTCAATTGTTGATGAAAGAAAATTATTAAAAAATTTGAATTCTACTCTTCATTGCTAGGCGTGTTATTTTTCTACTTTGGTAATAATAGTAGTTGTTAAAAGCTCTAATGATTTTCTTAAGATGTGTTTGGAAGCACTTTTCAAATGGGCTTTTGGAGATAAAAGTCCATTTGCAAACATGTTAGTTGTTTGGTGAAAAATTCAAATGGACTTTTAGAATAAGTGACTTTTTTCAAAAGCCCATTTTGGAGAAGTGCATATTAGTGACTTTTGAAAATTTTATTCCAGCACTTATTGAGAAGTTATATAAGAAGTTAGTCTCACCAAAAACTTTACATTTTTAAAAGCACTTATTTAAAATGTCCTTTTGAAAAAAGCCCATTTCACAAATGGACTTATAATTGAAAAGTGAATCCAAACATATAAATGAACCCGATTGATTTGACATCAAATCCAATACGTACTCAATCTTATTCATATTATTGGGACAAATAAATAAGTTCATTCTTACTTCATTTAAACATCTCTTTCTAACTTATTCGATAGTTCAAAAATAATAATATGTAATGAAAAACTTCAAATTACTCAAATTCAATTTATTTTCCAACAAACAATAAATTTTTCTCAAGCTTAATGAACAATTAGAATAAATTTACATTATATTTTAATATAATTACTATATAAATTAATTAACATAATCATTCCACGCAACATTAAAATTCTTACACGAATCTCTATAATATGAATTCTAAACAAATTTCAAAATTTCAAACTAAAACCTTAAACAAACATAACCTTACATGCCACATCACCATATTAAAAATACAAATTTTCTTAAGTATTAACGTTAACAACTGTCATGAAACGAAACAAGAAAACTCGCGTACCAATAAACACGTTGTCAGCCCCGAGCTTTTTGCCGCCATGCCACCTCCGCTAATCCAATTCCATACATCCCTCAAAACCCTAATTTTGCCCTCAAATTCCTTATCTTTCATCAAAATCCCATTCATCAGCGATCAGCTTGGGAACATATTCCTCGTTATTGTGTCATAAGAAAAGGTAACACGAATTCAAAAATAGGATACATGGTTATTTATTTTCCAATCTTTCCATATATATATATATATATATATATGTTTGTTTTCTTCTTTAATGCTCCTTTTTGAATCAGCAAAGATATTGGATTGGAAAAGATGATGTTTTTTCTCCTTTATTAATGTTATATTGTGATTCGCGAATCATAAAAACAACGTAAATTGTTTAGCACAATATATATATATATATATATGCTGTTATTTATAGATAATCTGATATTGATGATACAATAGCTCGGTTTGATATTTGCGATGAGTTTCAAGTTCAATATTAGTACAGGTTGCCGGAGTTTATATGAAGCACGAAATCATTTTTTCGTTTTTCAGGTAATTTAGGACAATATTTGAAGGGTCACAATCAACTGGGAATATTCTGAGCAATTTCTGGAATTTGGGGTGGTAATTGAAACAGATCACTTAATCAAGTTGCTTTTCTCAAGCCGGCTATAGAACAAACCGAGAAAAAATTATACAGTGATTTATTTCTCTGCAGTATGTACATTATTTTGGATATTTGATCCATTTCTTACCTAAATTTGGTAATCCCCAGTTATATATCTCTTAATATATTCAAGTTTTCGAAAACCTATTGCACAAACCTTTGTTATTTTCAATTTCAGGTGACAAGTAATCCTCACAAAAGAACATGGCTAGTGTCCAAGATATCACTGTGTCAGCTTGTATCAATCTTTTATCTGCATTGGCATTTCTTTTGGCTTTTGCGTTCTTTAGACTTCAACCAATCAACGATAGAGTGTACTTTCCAAAATGGTACAAAAAGGGTGTAAGAGCAAGCCCCAAATCTTCCGGGCCTTTGGTGAAGAAATTCATTAATTTAGACTGCAGAACATATTTAAGGTTTTGGAATTGGATGCCTGCAGCATTAAGAATGCCTGAACCTGAGCTAATAGAACATGCGGGCCTCGACTCTGCTGTTTATATAAGGATTTACCTTCTTGGGTAAGTGCATGCAATTCGATCTTTTGTTCTGGATATACAAAAGAACATGTTAGGGAGTGTTTGGATAGAGTAATTTGGATTTGAGAAGGGGTTTTGAAAGAAGGATTTCAAATGACTCTAAAATTGAGTTATTTGAAATCCACCATAGCTGTGGAGAAAATGGCTCAAAATGAATGCCAATCGATTTGATATTCATTATAAGTTGAATTCATGAAATGAATTGAAATCCGTAGTTTTCAAATCCTTCGATCCAAACACACCATTAGAGTTTGTAATTGTTGATGAGAGATAGTTCTAAATATAGAAAACTGTTTTCGGAAACATAAACAAACAGGGCTTAAGTCTCGTGGATCACTGTAATAACTTGTTTTTATAACTGCAGATTGAAAATCTTTGTCCCTATCACTATACTTGCTTTCGGGGTATTGGTACCTGTCAACTGGACTGGCTCAACGCTGGATGACATCAAAGATTTAACATACAGCGATATTGACAAGCTTTCGATATCCAATGTTCCTTCAGGGTCTTTAAGGTGAGTACTAGGTTGTCTTTACACTTTTTCGGCAATATTTATGTGGTGATTAATATTTCATCCATAGAACTCGTCAATTGAAGTAATTATAAGTTCTTAAGTTCATTAAATTTTGTCATAAAAAGTTTATGAATCATAATAGTGCGGATTTAATTCTTATTTTCGTTCAGGTTTTTGGCGCACATAATAATGGCGTATGTATTCACGTTTTGGACATTCTATGTACTTTACAAAGAATACCAGATTGTAACTACCAAGAGGTTGCAATTTCTAGCGTCTGAAAATCGTCGGCCAGATCAATTCACTGTGAGTGTGTAAAAAATGTTATATATCCAAATCTGCATATTATTTATTCTCTGAATATAATTCGTGTTTCATTTTCAGGTCCTTGTAAGAAATGTTCCTCCAGATCCCGATGAATCAGTTAGCCGTCATGTGGAACATTTCTTTTGTGTAAACCATCCTGATACCTATCTCTCACACCAGGTTTGTTTTCTGTAGCTCATCGCAATTAATGAATTTTAACGAAAAGAAATAAAGGGAAAATGAAAAACGGGTTTTATTACGAGGTTTTAATTCTGTCTAGCTTGTGAATGACTGTATTACAGGTCATATATAATGCAAACAAGCTCGCCAAATTGGTGGATAAGAAGAAGAGTTTACACAATTGGCGAACTTACTATCAAACACGGTTTGAGAGAAACCCGAAAAAGAGACCACAAACCAAGGTACTTCTCATTGCATGCTAATGTCCTAACGGATTTTGGTTGGTCCTTAAAATCGTACAAATATTTTACTTTGATGTTCCATGAATATATCCTTCATATAATCTAATAAATGAATTTGAAATCTCATTTTGCCAAAACTTATAGACAGGTTTTTGGGGCCTTTGGGGAAAGTCCGTGGATGCCATTGATCACTACACAGCAGAAATTGAGAAGACAATCGAAGAAGTAAGCCCACTACAGAACATATAACATCTTGTATATTTCATTTGTTTTTCGCTTTATAGTAAATTACAGATATACCCTTTTGCATTAAACACTGATTACGAAAAACGCCAAAAAAATTATTTTCGTTTTTGGGACACAGGAAGCTGCTGAGAGGGAAAAAGTTATGAACGATCCAAAGGCCATAGTACCTGCAGCCTTTGTTTCGTTTAAGTCTCGATGGGGTGCAGCTGTTTGTGCTCAAACTCAACAAACAAGCAATCCTACTCTTTGGCTGACTGAGTGGGCCCCAGAACCACGTGATGTTTATTGGGACAATCTTGCAATACCGTTTGTTGAGCTCACTGTCAAAAGATTGCTAATGGCTGTTGCGTTCTTCTTTCTTACATTCTTTTTCATGATCCCAATAGCTATTGTTCAGTCCTTTGCAAGCATTGATGGGATTCAAAAGGTTCTTCCGTTTTTGAAACCGTTGATTCAAAAGTAAGATCACTGTTTTCAAGCCTATCCAAATCTCTCGCTCGAATATATAACAACATAAATATTCATGCGTGGAAATTTACCATTATTACAGGGAAAGCATAAAGTCTGTCGTTCAAGGTTTTCTTCCCGGGATTGCACTGAAGATATTCCTGGCCCTTCTTCCGACAATTCTCATGACAATGTCCAAAATTGAAGGCCTTACATCTCTTTCATCTCTGGACAGAAGATCAGCCGGAAAGTATCATTTGTTTGTACTTGTTAATGTCTTCTTTGGAAGTATAGTAACAGGTGCAGCATTTCAGCAGCTACAAAAGTTTCTAAAACAATCCCCAGCAGAGTATGTTTATGATTTTGCTTCTATTTTGATGAATTAATTTCTTATAGCACGTTATTGTGATCGAGTTCATATCCAAAACAATCCAAAATGACATGAATCGTATTCTCTCTGCTGTGTTACAGAATCCCGAAAACAGTGGGTGTTGCCATTCCGATGAAAGCCACTTTCTTTATTTCATATATTATGGTCGATGGTTGGGCTGGAATCGCCGCAGAGATCTTTAGATTGGTCCCGTTAATCATATTCCACCTCAAGAATACATTCTTGGTCAAGACAGAACAGGATCGGGAAGAGGCAACCGATCCAGGTTGTCTGAATTTCGCCACTTATGAACCTCGGTTACAACTATACTTCTTGTTGGGACTCGTTTACTCGGCAGTCACACCGTTCCTTTTACCTTTCATCGTTGTCTTCTTTGCCTTCGCCTATGTTGTTTTTCGTCATCAGGTATATTTCTTGACATCTTAATTATGGAAAATACCTCGAATTTTGAGTAATAAATGCATATTACAAAGTTCACTCATATCATAGAAAAACAGAGTATAACTCTATCCCCTGTTTTTGTCTTGGTTCTGTCCTGTGTGTCTTAGTTATTACAAACCCTTATGGGCTCGTAGTAATTACCCAATAACTAAGGGTGTGCATGTAATTATCTCTAAAGAAACTATCTTTTAAGTGGTTAATTCTTGAACTGACTTTAGAGTTAGATTTTGAAATTTGATCAAATTTGGCATTATCTCCAGATCATCAATGTATATGATCAGCAGTATGAGAGTGCAGCTGCATTTTGGCCAGATGTTCATCGTCGTGTAATAATAAGTCTAATAATTTCACAATTACTGTTACTTGGATTGCTGAGCACAAAGGGTCTTGCCCAATCGACTCCGTTGCTACTTATACTTCCAGTTTTGACCATCTGGTTTCATCACTTCTGCAAGGGGCGCTTCGAGATGGCTTTCAAGAAATTCCCCCTTCAGGTTAGTCTATATACCTTGCTGAATTTTTCTTTCCCAAAGCTTTATATTAACAAAGAAAGATAAAGTTTTGAATCCTCTCTTTTCTGGATATGGTGTTTTTGGTAATAACAGAAGATTGTTTATGCAAACTCATTTGTGTAATAATACTATGATGTCAAAACAGGATGCAAAGATCAAGGACACATTAGAAAGGGCAACGGAGCCAAACCTGAACTTGAAAGCTTACCTACAGGATGCTTATATACACCCCATCTTCAAAGACAATGACATTGAGCAACCTGAAATCTTTGAGGAAGAAGAGAGTAATACAGTTGTTTCTACCAAGAGAAATTCACGCAGGGGTAGCCAAAATGCTTCTGCCCGAATGAGTCCTCAAGATATAATGTAAGAAGTAATTATATGCTTGTGAAGATCATACCTTTGACAGTGTTCATATTTTTGCATCCTTGTGCAGAACCCTGAATTAGAATGTCTATACTAGGGACTCATTGTTTGGTTTGTATGTTTGTTCGAAAGTGAAAAGGTCGAGATTGGGAAATAACGGTTTGCTTATATATTCTACAATTTGTATAAACATAAATAAAAGGTAAGTTTATTATTCATCCCTAATTATGATATATACTCTTTGAGATTTAAGAATGAATAAAATTACTCGATAAATAAATTGCCACAGATCTCTAATAAGAACATTACAAGGATGCATAATCCTTTACCTATAGCACACAATTTCCATCATTATGTTTCACCCGCGAGTTTCAAATCTATATATAGAATCATAGATACAAGATGGAAGAAGAAAAGGGACAAGTATAATATAAGAACACTAATTTTCACTGGAACTCCTAAAACTTACTTTATCACCATGTCAAATTAATGGCCAATTCCAAAAGAGCTAATACTTGGCGAATGGCTCGTTGTTTCTCCTGCTGCTTTAACCTACTTGCAACTGATTCTGGATCGAGGGCTTTTGTATTTAGGGCTTCGTTTTGTTTAGAACGAACTTCTTGCAGTAGAGCATCAACTTCTCTTACAAAATCTACCCTCAAAAGAACATCATCAGCCTCCATGTCTGGTCTCATTGGTCCTTGATGCTAGACCAAAATGGAGAAACAAGTCAATCATCTAGGAGAAACAAACCAAAATAACCCAAAAACTGAAACCATAGTGAGGAAGAAATGATATTTGGAAGTTTACCTTATCAATATCAAATCCAGCGGGTACAAGAATGCTAAAAGGGTCCTCTCTGGGAAAAGTTTCAATCATATGCTTCTTACATAACTTGAGCCATCCATCATCATCAAATCCATCGTGCATGTTCAACAAATCATTAAGCAATCTCATTGCGGGACTAGCCTCTCGTTTCAAAATCTCAGTCTAGTACATAAAGATGATCCAAACAGTGAGATATCAAACTAAAACTATGTTAAACGAGTCTAACGAAAATAAACAATTCGGTATCATAGGCCAATAGCCTAAATCTCAAAAGTAAATAAAATGAAGAAAACTAAGAACAGAAATTTTAGAACTGATGCATACCTCAACCCTCCTGTACAAGAGATCAAGACTTCTAACAGCATCCTTTTCATCCTGAAATTAAATAATCATATGGGCATAAATAAGACATATAGGAAGGGAGGATTTATAATGCTCAAAAGGCATATCTTAGATATGGCCATTGCTTTGCAGAATAAAAGCATGCGGTTGTGCAGATTTGAAAATCTAATGTCATCTGTATTATTAATTGAAGAGCTTATACGGCCTTTTCCAGTAGGGAATAATTAAACTATTTCTCTTTCTTTGGAACGTTCCGATCTATTTATTCTTTTTTTTTTTGGATTTGATGAAGCTCCAGTCACCATACATCGCGTTAAATAGAAGTGGCATCAATCATTTCAAGGCAAAGTAACAAACATCAGATGCATTGTATGGTAACTCACATCACGTCGAGCGAGATCCAGGCGGTTCCATATGATCATTAGCACTAACTCATTCAGTTCACCTTTCTCAGCAGCTTCCTCAATTTTCTGCACGAAGGTAAATTAATAATTACCATTCAAGTATTACATCAAACTTTTAGCTAATATATGGCGAAACTAATAATAGAACACATGTTTGTAAACAAAGAAGAACACATTTACCATTCAAGTATAAAATCAATGCACTTATCTAGCAAACAATGGTGAAAACAAATTAGAGCAAATAAAAGTCATCAAGAATACCTCTTCCACCTCTTCAGCAGATCTTATGAAGCTCGCAACCAATTTCTTTGCTTCTCGAAGCTCTTCTTCTGGATAATCTTTAAGGCGCGAACCAATTTCACGATACTCATCAACCTTTCTTTCCTCTTCATCATCCTCCTCTTGTCGCCTCTTATGGAACTCCTTTGTCTTTTCTCTCTGCTTGGCTTGCCATTCCTAACCTCAAAACTGTTAGCAATGCCTTTCAAAAGTATACAGACTAGACTCTCACACATTTTCCTTTACTTAATAGTTATTACATGTATAACTACATAAGCAAAAAAAAGAAAGAAAAACTTTTCAACAAACACATTTTACTCATTTCCATCTATGAACTAAAAACAAATGAATTTTCCAATAATCAAGAAACACTTCAGTAAAGCACCGACTATAATCAAATAAAATTAGAAACCACGAAAAATTAACACTTAAAAAACCCACAAACAAATGGCAAAAGTTGAGGCTAGTAAGTGATAAGCAGATAGATACATACATCGTCGTAATATTCTTTCGGAAGCCCGTATAAGTCTTGCTCTTCTATGTCCTTGCTTCTGCGCAGACCTGATATTGCAAACAATACCAACAACCACAAAACCCAAATAAGGGAAGAAAAAAAATCAAACCTTTTCTCAATTTTTGCACAAACAGTAATCCCAAGAAATAAATGAGGAGAAATAGTTACTCTTGAAAGAAATTGGAACTGGATAAGTTTTGAAAAATCCGGATGAGCGTGAAGATATAGCCAATGGTGGGAGAGCAGCGCATGTTAGCAGATAGAATGTTTTTGCCTCCATTTTCTTCTCCGGGGTTTAGACTTTTCGCTCTCTTAAACCCCCCCGTTCGTGCAATTGAACTTTATTTCCTTTTTTGGAAAATTCACACACGCAATTCACAGTTAATTTTACAAAAACTTGGCCCAATAGGTGAAACCATTGTAATTTATCAACATATTGACTCATACAATAATTTATATTTTATAACATGTCGATTTCATTGAACCCAATTATTATACAATTTGAATATGATCAATACATTGAGTATAACCCATTGTATTTTAACATATCCACCCATTCAGTATTACCCAGTGCGCACCTCACGGTAGCGGCTGCGGGTTACCCTCGTCATCCAAAAAAAAAAACTATTATAAAATTTAAATGTACTTGGTATGAAGGTACTACCACAAAAATGTACAGTAATATCAATAAAGATTATGACCACTAATTTGATAAGATAAACATTTGACCAATTTGATACGCATAAATATAATTACCCTAATACAATAATGATTACAGCCTATCCTTATCATCTACACACCTAAACCACATTACTTTTTCTTAAATACAACCAAAAACATCCTCTATGTATTGAATCCCACATCGTAAAACACTAACAAAAAAAATGAAATTTCTTAAATTAAAAAAAAAATCAAAATGCAGATCCTATAATCATTTCAGCAGCAGCACCCATAGCACCAATCCCACTTATACCAAGAAGAGCTAAAGCCAATTCTTCCTCATTCAGTTGTTTCAATCCATTACTAACTCTCTTCAAAACTTCCACATCAACTTCCAATAACCACTTTGGTGTACAACTAACCATCAAACTCACATATCCAGTCACATATGCCCTCCAAGTCGCCTTATTACAACCGAGCGATATTTTTCCATCGAGGGCACTTGCAAGAAACTCCAAATGCTTACCTAAAACCTTAGGCCCTCTTATAGATGCAGGTGATGATAAATCAACTCCCCATGCAAATACACTAGAAAATACAGTAAAATACGCTAAACCGTACCCACCCAACATTGCAACAATCCCTTCTGATTCCGGGTCATTTGGATCCGACCCGTGAACCGATATGAACCAAGAAGGTAAAGTTTCTTTCATTAAAGATGATACCAAATTGAACCCACCGGTGACCCAAACTAAAGATGCTGCCAATGAAGCTGCAATTTTCACTTGAGAAATTGCAGCAGCAAGTGATGGTTGCCCATACTTCATATTATATTTCGTTTTTTTTAGTTTTTCCAAGTTTTCTTTTGGCAACCCACTATTTGCAATGTCTTTAACAGTGTGCATTAGAAGAGACACAATCTCTTCAGTCATAAACATGACATTTCTAACAGCTCGATGAACTCTCAAGTATAGTATTCCAGGGGCAACAGCAGAAATTCCGCCAGTAAAATGAGAACCAAAGCCGTGACCTAAAAGAGCACCTACACCACCATTGCTTGCAATGGATGACGAATTTAGGCCAAGGGCTGCAGTAAAACAGACTCTAAGAAGTTGAACTGCAGCATCACTGTTGTGGCGGAATACAGTTTGGGAGGCTGAGAAGACAAGAAAGTCGCTCCAACGTTTTACCTTTTGAGCCCACAAAGCAGCCATTATAGGCATACATGGCCAGGGGCAACCTATCCCGAGATGACTCAAGGCGGGCCCAATCAAGTTTAAGTAACGGTCGGTATCTCTGTCGAGTTTAAATGTTATCGTGAGGCTAACAAGAATTGCCAGGGGTAATGGAAGTGTCACCGGAGAGCTTCCCCCTATAAGTAAAACATTTATCAGCATAGATTGAAATGAAAAGGAATTTATCACTCCAACCAAGGACTCGCTTAATGACACCAATTAGCCTTACACCTCCATGAAAAAGATTAATCACGATATGCCTTTTTCATTTCATCTAATTATAAAATAAAACTTAATTACTGATATTACAAGCTGTGAACTCCTAAATACAGAAACATTCTGCATCGGTATGCAAGCAAATATAAAAGATCAAAATAAGTCCTTAAACAACGAAATATGTACAAATACAGCAAAGACGGACCTATAGAGAGACATGGGACATTAACACCTGTGGCAGCTAAGATTTTCTTTATTTGTTGTTCAACCATGGATAAATTTGCGGCAGGGCTAGGCCAGTCAGTTCCATTCATGAAAGCAGGTTTCCAAAGACCCCGAGTCACCTCAGCTGCAAAGTAACTCACGATTGTCGCCAAAGAAGCAGGAAGAAAATCAGCTAGATCTTTGAGCCCTGAGGTAGAGACATCATATTTTTGACATTTCAATACAGTAACATAATGGATTTCATTTTAAAGAAAAATGTAGCAACATATGACTGAAAGTAAGATGCACAAGAGAAGAATTTTCAAATTTATCCATTTGGTTTCTAAGAGATATAACCAATCTTTCAAGCAGGTTGACTTCCTATTTTTGTTTCCCTTTCAAATGTCTATAAGGAATTCCATGTCTATAAATCTAATCTGATTGTCCCTTGTAATCATCCAAAAAATTATAACCGCCTCGAAATTACAAGAGCTGACAGTGAAATCACAGATGAGGAATATGAGAGTACTTCAAACTTCCAAGGGGCATCTGCACAAAAATAAAATAATGCATTCATGAAAGATAAATGCGTTAACTTGAATTTAATTTTTGGTACAGTAGTGTGACCAAAAAAATTTCCTCTCTTGCATGTGTGATTGTAAAATGGATTTGATAAGCAGACCCAAAAATCTTCCAATAACAAGAATATATTTTCTGAAAAATACTATATGCACAATTTTAAAACATTGACGAACCAGTGGTAAGTTCACGTGGTGAGAGTCTCCCATGGGCACAGGCGGTAAGAGCAGCATCAAGAACAAAAGGAACAGCCTCGAGAATATCCCAAGCAGGTATCTTAAGACGGAGAGAGGAATCATCCATTCCAGATGTAGATGAACTGCTGCTACTAACTCCAGACATTGTAGGAGTCAATGGCTGACCTCCTTTATTAATATTTCTGAATATCATATTTAAAAGTGCCTCAACAATCTGATGAATCGGATTTCCAGGTACAAGAGCAGAAAGAGTAGAAGCAATACATTCTTGATGCTGCCTGTACCAACGCTTCAGTTTAGGAAAAGAATCCATGAATATGGGCTCCCTCGAAGATGGAAATGACAATCTTGAAATTCTATTAGCTTTATTTTGATTCTTTGACTTATCGTATGATGCTAACTGGGAATTGCGCGCCAATAAGAGATATTCTGGGGTTAAAGGGGATCCCACTGGAGTGACATCTCCCATTACATGTTCCAGAGGTGGTTGATCGAATCTCCATAATTTTAATAGCAGAGTAAATGCATTTGAAAATACAGCATGAGATGAAACTTCCACCTTTGGGGTAAGAGTCCATGACATATTGGGTGGACATGAACCGAAGACCTCACAGATAGGCATCAATGCAGCTGCAAGATGAGGAACCTGAATAAATATGAAGTGTATTAGAATATGACAAACATTATCATGGTTTGCCATGTATCCCTAGGACCTCTCCATTTTGTTCTATTTCATTCCCTCTTTCCTGTGGTATCCTACTGTCGATTTTTTTTCTCTCATAAAGTGATATTGCTTATGTGCATGTTACGATGGCTCCATATTTGTGTAACTACTAAAATAAGCATCAATAGATAGTCAAAAATAAACATTAATATATTCACTGGTTAGTGACTTAGTGTACTCTAAGAATTATCATACAGGTCTTGGGATTCTGTTTAACATTAGCCCTTAATGAGTTTTTGCAGACTGTAGGCAAAAAAATAGCAAGTTTAAAAGGGTAAAGTATATTATATGCTTTTTTCCAAGTATCAAACTTCATGGATTTTATATGAAAATAAAAAGTACACATAGGCGATGTGAATAAATAAAGATGGACTTACCAAGCCATGCAAGGAAATAATCTGAATACAATCGATATATGATATTCCGACAAGAAGACCATTCAGAAATGGAGCATAACCTATCAAATGGCTCTCACTTCCAGAAAATCCTATAGGAACAGCAGGTGAAAGCAATCTCACAATGAAAAGTGCCGTGTGTTCCTGCAAGCATAGACAAATCCATAACTTCCGAAAACACAGAATCCATATGGGAAGTGCATAAAGATATAAAAAGAGGTAACATATTAAGGTATTCCGTCCTAAATGACTGCATTTTTCAGCCCGTATTACCCTCCATTTTATGGATTATAATGGGAACTAACAATGGAACAACCGGAATGAAAGAGGCAACACGTTTTGTACTTGTTTAAATTATATCACATTTTATACTCAAAATATGAAATCCATTACCTGTATATTCCAACCACGACAAAGAGAGGCCCCGCAGAATATTCTAGCAGCAGAGATTTTCTCTTCATCTGTACCACTGATAGCAATCTCGTACAATCTCTCTATCTCTGCTAAGCTTATATCAAAACAATAAGCTCAAGCTCAGTTACATTACCACCGTGGATTTGGATAAATAAGGATCTTGTACCACTTGGTCAATTTACTTAAATTACAAGTTCAAAATCATGTGTCTACTCAAAATCGCAATTAAGTAAATTGAAAGTCCACAATTAAAACTTAGTTGACATTGTGCTGGTTACGCCTAAAAAGGATAGTGTTCTAACTGATAATAGTACCATAATAGACAAATAAATTGGATGCTTAGCTGATCATACAATACTGAAATCCACTGCCTGTCAACTCTTATTCAGATGATGCAACCCCACCCCTCCCTTCACAAGTGCACAGGAATACACAAGAAAAAACTATTGCTTAAAAACCAATCCCTAATACCGTCTTTCCAGGCTCACCATATACATAAGTTTAAACAGAATACCTTAGTAAATGAACGAACAAGTGTTTGTCAGGATTTGGACTTCAGGAAAAAGAGCACTCAAATCTATAAAGCGACAGGCAGTAGCTAAGTTGATACTCCTCAAGCAGTTGGATCAATTCATGGTGATATTGCTGCATACCTCATGTCTCCAATAAAAACTATTCAAATTACGGAAGCTAAAAAGAGAGGAGAAGAACTACCTAAAACTACCTTACTGTTGTTCTTTCTTAAAATTGTTGGCATATAGTAATTTTCCTAATCCCATATTTGTTTCTTCAAATCCATCTTTCATTATTGGACAGGCCAAAATGTGTTCAGTGGACTAATTTTAATTCTTCTGGAATCATTTTGCATTCTAGTCAACAGATCTACCACAAGTTGGCAAATAAAAGTAAATAACTTTAAATCAAAACACCATCTACCTCGTCGCAGGAGTATCAACCAATGCACTGACCAATGGAGGAGTTAAAGGTAACCCTTTCATTAATGATGACCACCCAGGCATTTGGCCAGAGATGCTTCGAGGAATTTGATTATAGCGACCTTTTACATATCCAGGCCATGAGTATGCCGATGTATCCAAAACATTTCTAGCAATGCAAGCCTCAACAATCAGATGCAGGAGATTTCCAGCTGCAAATGGTCATAAACAAATCAGATCAGCTAAATTTCATTTTATACCCTTTCAACGATATCAGGTAAAAGACCAAAAAATTAGAGCGCCTGAATCATTCAATGGATATGATCCCTGGTTGTAAAACTTCCACTAATTAGCTGAAAACCATCTGGACAACCACAACATGTAGACTATTATGCATAAAAGTTAAATCTATATAAAATGATGCATAGATACTCTAAGGCCCCCCCGCTCTCAAATGTTACCAAGTTTTGCCGGTCTACACTCCCGCACTAAGCTCCGGCACCCCTCCCGCACTATGTGACTTAAGACCAATCATGCGAAGAGTAGAGAAATGACGGAAAAAGCAATTAAAAGAAGAAACAGAAAAGTTACTTTGACTTTACCATCTTCCGAGTAAGATATATTGCAAAATGTAGCAAGACTGAATTGAAATTGAATTGACCCCAGCTTCTATTATTCAAATCCAATGGAGTACAAATCCTTATGGAATCTCAATCGTTTCAGTCAATCACAAAAGTTGATAATTTTCATAAAAGAATACTTTTACAAATACTGAATAAGCAGAAAGTAAAATCGCCTATGGTCTCACAAAATGGAACAGCCTAAGACATGAAATTATAGTGTGAAAGGAGAGTATGTATAAAATACTCACAGCAATTCAAAGGCATGTCATTCAAGGTCGTGGCATCAAGGTGCCCAGTGCCAAATGTTAGGCCTGAAAGTAACATCATTGCTTTTGCAGCAGCTTGATTAGCCAATGAACTTACTGGTGGTGGAGGCGTCAACAGTCCTTCAAAATCTTCTAACCGCTGCAGGCTAGAAACTAAGTCTTGCCGACGCTTTCCCTCTGACTTAATATCTTTTCTCTGACTGATGGAGCTTCGTTCAGCTTCATTAATCAATATCATCTCCTCCTCTTCAATGATATAGACAACCGCAAGTGTTGAAACGGACAATAACATGCATAAGCACGTATCAAGGCGAGGAACTGGACCCTCACTTGAATTCCTCTCCTGAGTAGATGTGAAAGAAATATATTACAATATGGTATATATACAGTATGGTGTCTTGAGATGAAAAACTTATACTGATGGCTGTATCAAACTGAATCACCAATCAACCAAAACATTCATCAAAGGCAACGTACAAAGTAAATTCTACAGCAGATCCTGACAGTTTTAATCTTGATCTGTTGGTAAAAAACTTCAGACTTGACGCCAACTGAAAATTGAAGTCTTAACTCTAGAATTGTGAGTTATAACTCTTCTTAGGAAGTGAGTGGAAAACAATATGCCAACGCATTCAAAAATAAGTTCTCTTACATTCTTTTCATCCACAGTAAGTAGTGATACTTTTTCGATGAATGTTGACCATTTTTACACAAAACAGCACGAAGCTAAGAAACAGTATATAATTACAACTTTAAGTACAATGAATTCACATCATCCGAAACAGTTTTACTTGAAACTGAAGATACTGAAGCAGAGGAAAGAAGACGGACATTGCCTAATTTTGACATCAAAGCAAGGAAAATTAAGAAGTTTAATGTATTTTGAGTTAGCTCCTACCCTCTGGACAAGACGTAAAGCTGCAGTCCACAAACCAAGAAATGCATCCTCCCATGTGGTCTGATTTAGAGCCTGAAGAGATTTTACTAAACCTGCAATACCAATCTGGATCAGTAAATCTTTACGCACATAAATATTGGTGAACCATTATAGAACAAGATCGTACCCATAAGAGTTTCAGCAGCACTGGTATCTCTCACTTGTGATCCATTCATTGTATCTTCCAAGAAAATGTCTATAGGAAGCCAAAGCGCTGAACGACTTGTACCATGATGCTGACCAGCGGATGACATAGGTGACCTAGCCATTACTGCATGGAACTGCTGTAAATTTGCCTTGCATTCACGAGACAGAAGTTTGCGTGTATCAGATGTCAACTGCAAGAGTGCTTCTGGAGAGAGATTCTTCGAGCTTCTTAAAGATGACGAATTCGCAGCCAGAAGTCTCAAATGCTGAATGAAGCATTCCCAATGCATAGGCCTAAAGAAGCGTACAAATGCATACTTCAAAGCTCTCATAAAAACCATGTGAAGTTTAACAGCTCATACTTTCTAGGGTATGCATCTTAAGGACATGTCCATTATCAAATCTTAATCTATGGCGACTATTCAGTACAGAAAGAGTCCAAAAAGTTTAGGAAGTAGAAAGAAACAAGACTCTTACATGTTCCGACGGGCCAAATAAAGGATCCGGGAAGTGACTTTATTCTGAAAAAATTCACCAATCATTTCAACAGCCATTACAGTATTTATCTTACTCAATGCTGCATGGCGTTCCATTTTTTTCCCTTCGACACTGCCAATATAGTCGATTTCCATGTCTTGACCTCTGGTTGGCCATCTAGATTTCTTTTCAGGGGTGAGTTCTAACAAACCTTCGTCATCAAGCGATGCATCAAGTAGTTCCCACACCATTGAAAATATAAATTCAACAACAAGAAGCCCTGGTTCAGAGGAATGAACACTGAAATTTTGAGGAAACTGGAGGACGTCACTAATTGATTCCATAATCCTGCAATTGGTTGGTCCCTGTTATCAATCCTTGCAAGAAAATTGTTCTGACACCAAAATCATTAAGAATTGAACTATGTGAATTGAGATGCCCTTATTTCTGTCACTGTCTACCTTCAGTATCACTATTTGAACTAGAATATAGTGTCTGTAAAGATAGAAACTAGACGACAAATCACTGTCACCTAAATGCAGACTCCTGGACAGCTTTTTCGAACATATAATTTACGACTCTAACTAAGCGGAGCGAGCATATTTCACGCAACCCTGGAGGATAAAGCACTTCAACTCATAGAAGCTGAAAAATAATGGTGCGTAGTTTCTTCAAGAATGGAATTAAAGCAAGCAAGAGTCGAAGTCCCAAGCATAGTAAGATCTAATGGAGGGAACTTTCATCCGTTAAATATTATACTGGAGGCAGGAAGGTGTTATGCAGGTGTTTGCATAGCAAAAAAAAAAAAGGGAAGATTGTGATTTCTTACCCAGTGCTATCCTAAGAACATTGAACCCATAAACATTTCTTGCATACACACATCTTTTAAGGATATGACATAACATAATCATTCAATTAAGCAATATAACAACAGTGACTTACAATAAGAAACAGAAAGCACAAAAATGGAACGACCGATTACTTCAACAATCAACGCCCAAACAATCAGAAGAAACAAAACCCAAAGAGATACACTTTAGAAGAGAGACAATCATACTCCTGATAGTTGGGACCATTGATCAGAGATGGCAGTGAAAAGGCATATCTCTTAAGAAGCTCCATGTACAATCTATAGGCGCCTGGATACCTTCTTCGACTCGGTATCACCCTACATATTAATAAGATAGATGATAAAACGTCATATAACATAATAAACAAATTCAGTTGTCTGACTTTGGGCTTTAAGCGTGTTTTATCTGTCTATTTCTTCAATAAGTGACTGAGAGACATTTACATACAAGTATATTAGACTAGTATAGCACATAACTATCCTGGCTACATGCATAATAGACTTGGTGCTGGATAAATGCACGCACAAGTAGGGCTGAAACACGAACTAAGCTACTCAATCGTTGACTCAAAATTGATTGGTAAAAGCTCATTTGAGTTCAATTAGTTAATATATTAAACCAAACTTAAACAAATTCTTTAATTCAAAACCAAAAGTTAATGAAACTCCACTCAAGCTGGGCTAAATTAATAAAATATGATAAAGATGTGTTAAAAACAATCAATCTAACTGGCTGATTAAGAGCTTGACTCGATTTATAATCAAACCAAGCTCAAACACAAAATTTGAAGCTCGATAACAATTCACAAGTTTGAACATGAACTTGTTCGACTCGATTAAGCTCGTTTGTGCTAGACTCGATTAACAATCAAACCAAGCTCAAGTACAAATTCTGAAGTCGGATAATAATACAAGAACTTGTTCGACTCGGTTTATCTCGACTCACTTACACCCTACTCACAAGTACTACAATCAGTGCCACTTTATTCTGTGAGCTCCACATTGCATAGTCAAGTGTATGAATATATATATATATATGTGTGTGTGTGTGTGTGTGTGTGTGTGTGTGTGTGTGTGTGTGTGAACAATACGAAAGATCAATTTAACAAGGGAGGAAAAATTAAAACCTAGTGGAGAGAAGTGCAAGAACGAGCATAGGAGGAACGATACGAATAATGAGCGCCCTCTCGAGGAATTTCCATGCGATCGGAACGTTGTTCGACCAGCAAATATTGGAAACGAGGATATCCGAAAACACAATCGACGGCAAGGATACACCGGCGGCGGTGAGACTGGATGATAGCTGCATGGCCCACAAAAGGGGGTCGGTGCCCCTATCCTGCGCCGCCTTTGTCATCTCCAGTACGCCGTCCCATAGCCGCTGCTCCACCTCCATATGACCACTCAATTTTCGATTTCACTCCCCGATTATTGCTCAAAATAAGGGTTTGCAGTTCATCGGACTTGAGAGAAAGAGAAGAAGGTTTAAATACGCCATTAAAGACTTGAAAAAGAAGTCAGTCTTGGGGGCGCGGAATATATTCTGCGTCTTCTTTCCATGTTAATAATGTTTCTGGTCAAAGCTTTTGGGGGGAATAAGGAAATAATCATTAATTTAAGGTTGACTCTAAAATATAAGAATTTGAAATATATAATAACAATGATTAAAAAATTATCAATTTTATTATAGAGTTGATTGTATTTTATACATTTATGTCAAAATGTTTCAAAGAATTTCATCTCAGCATGAAATAAATTTATAGATAGCCATCATTCTATATTTTAGTGAATAAAATGGAAAGACATAGAAAATGTACATTTTCCCTCTTAGAAAATAACAATCTATTTTAAATACTTCTGGTATAATTAAGCAACACCCAAAAAAAAATATTCAGAAATAAATAAATTCCTCTGTAATCCCATTCTCATTCAAATATACATATATAAAAACATTCACCAAGTTCATGATGTACTTCCTCAAAGTTAAGCAAGATCAAAACTGCACATTATTGTTCATATCTGCAAAAATTCTGATTACCAATCAAGAAAAACTCTCCCCATTACTAAATTTGCTTATGAATCCAAACACCAGCACCTGTAATTTGGTTTTGAGATATCGAAAAGTTGATATGGTGTCATATTCTCGATTTCATTGCAGTTCCACGAATCATATCTTTTCCTCGTACCTCGACCAGCCATTGGAACTTGTTTTTCTTTCGTTGGGTGTTTTTGGGAGCGTAATCTCTTATACAACCTCATAACTGATACACAATCTTCGTATGGATCGTGCATCCCTGAATGGATATCATACCTGTGATGTGCCAAAGAATGAAAAAAAATTAAATGAAATAGCAAAAACAAACCGAAATGCTTTGACGTTATACTGTATCCTTAAGACGAAAAACGAAGTTGTAGCTCTAACTGGTTCAGGATATTATTGGTGTCTCTGCATACTGAGCTGTGGCAATGTAAAATTAATATCAGAATAGTTACATGTACACCCCCCTGTTATTGGTCGCTAAGTTTTGCAAATTATTGGGAACATTTTCGTAATTAGCATCTCGTGTAGGGGCATATATGTAATTTACCCAATATGTAAGCATTGGTAAGGAATACTTGGGCAAAGAACAATCAAAATGAAACAGAACTTGCCCGAGATAGGTCTTGACAAGGTATTTGAGTGAGTGGCTCATGAGATTCGTCTTCATTAATGGAGGGTAGTTTGCTGTATCCCTGCATTTAATAAGGAGCGAAAATCTTAAGCATGTATAAGGTATACTATGAAGCTAAATGACATGATTCATTTTGATTTTCATTCATCAGAATCAGAAACATTTACCTCCTGAAACAATTTAAAAACTTGATTTATTTCGTTTGCATTTCAAACTTTGCTTCCTTTTTCTGTCTTCGGAAATGTGATTTTACGCTCAAGATAGATTTCTCTTATTCTCTATCTAACAAAGATTAGCTCCATTATCTAATATATATTCCTCGAACTCATGCATAGTTATGAAAAAGCCTCACGTTTCATGAAAATGGTGAAACAATATTTAATGGCCATAATGACTTCACCTCAGCAAATGATCAGGATAATGCATCCTCAGGCGATTTAAATCATGCTCAAGGCCGTGACCCAGAAGAACTCTAGCTCTTCCACCATGCAAACGTAGTATCCCGATTGACTCTCCATTATAGAGAATCTGCATAATTTTCTCTTGCACTTCTTTGAGTGGAATGGCGTGTCTCGTATGGTCCTCTGTGATACCCGTGACCTCGTACCTGAAGAAAAGAAGTCATTTAGAATATAATTACTTATAAGTCACAGATTCTCGTGCTCATTAAAAATAATAAATAAAGAAATAACTACATGCATACACTCTTTTTTACAGGAGGTGTGATCATAATCTATTTTACTGACAAAGGGGGGATATTGTAATATGCTTTACTGGCAGGGGAAGTTACGGGAATTTTTCAAACATCAACGTGTTTTTCGTCGTTGGGGTCTTAGCTAGGCGTTTCTATGTAATTTATCTAAAAAGAAAAGAAAATAAACTCGGAGCGGAGATACCTATAATCAGTAATGGGAATTTGAGGTAAAACATGTGTGAAAAATGACTTTCTCATCTTCATCGAGGCATACCCTCGCACAGAGATCAAGGGATCCATCACTTCCACCTCCAACCATTGCACAGTCTATAGCAACTGCCTCAGGATGACTGCCGTTACCATATTCGACGGTGTCAGGTGGATCGTAAATTAGTGATTCTCTGCAAGGAATTCTCAATATTTCCTGAATAACACAAGAAAAAAGAAATTAGACCATATGCGTGTAATATCAGGAGGCTATTTCTGGCAAACTACTTTATTCATATTGTCGTAAAAATATAATTCCTTTCCAACTCACAAGGCGAGCTGGGGCAGGCTGGGAACACATTTCCTGGTGTTCCCTGAGATTAGATGGGCTGTCAAAAATTCTCATGCAGAGCTTGCAACCTCTTTTAGCGAATATTTTTGAACAATTTCCTTTAGCCACCGGACCTAGATGTTTGAATTACAGAATATGAGAAACAGCGCCATAATCAATATTTGACACATAAATACTATCTGTTGCGAAAACATATTTCACCAGTTGCATGCTCCCTTAGTGATTCAAAGGATTTGCAATGTTTTTGACACACGCCACATTTAGGCTGGTGAACAGAGTGATAGGAGGTTTTCATATGTGCAATAAGATGTTCCTTTTTCTTGTACGGCTTAAAACATGCTGCACACATGTGCCTGGAATCAGAGTAAAGGTCTGTTGGCTTTGGGATATAATACAATAAAATATCATTAGCTTATGCTTAGAGACGTAGCATAATACATGCAAAGGTTAATTCATATCAAGTCCTACAGGCTGCACTAAGTTCTGAATATAAGCAAAAAGAGGAAGGAAATACATAGCACTAGTGACAATCAAGATCTGTTCATTCGCAACCAAAGCCTCTCAGACTTCTTTATTTACCGAGCTCAACATCAAATCAGGAGCAACCTTACAAGTTAACATGACATTGTCTTCAAACTGTAGCAGTCAAAAGCCTTTCCTGCTCTGAAAAATAGAAGATTCTATAATTATTATCTTCCCTGATACGGAGAAAGAGACGTCGCTACACTCTAATGTAACACCAACTTAGACAAAACTTTCTCTACTTCAAATCGGTCAAGAACTTTTCAGATCCTTTAGACAATTGAATTTGAGGAAGCTGAACTAAATGTGTGGAATAAGTCAAGCATCTTCCAACCACTTGTCATTCTTTGGTTTCTCGACTATAAACACTTTGGAATGCGAAAAGAATCAGATATCCAAATAAAACGAAACGAATCCACGTCTTACAAATCCATCGATGCCCAAAAAACGACAAATATAGTATAGATCAAGTTTAGATCAATTAAACAGCTGTTAGGAGTGGATTTTAGGAGTAGGGATAACACCAAAAAAAAATCAGAAATCATTCTAACCACTTGTGTACCACCAAAGTGAAGTTGTGAACGGTTGCATCAGAATATGATGGCGTCATCAAGTAAAATGATGACATTACCATGTTTGATCTTAACAGTTCACTAACTACTTAAGAAGTTATGAATAGTTGCATAAAAATATGACAATGCCATCAAGTAGAATGACGACATTACCATTGTATGATCTAACGGTTCACTAATCACTCGAGAGGTACGATTTCGTGAGCCATAGATACCTTACATGAAAAAGGAAATCCACAATAGGTGGCCAATACACAGTTGGTAACCATAATTCAACAAGAACATCACAAATTGCACAAATAAAAGAAACCACCAACCTTAATTACATGCATTAGTACATAAACTGCAACTCTACAAATTTCTATCCAATAATTAAGTTACATGATATGGTTATAAATTCATAAAACTATTAATGCAGAGTGTTTACACGTACTTCAGTCAGATGATTTCATTCTTATTTAACAAGTCATTCTCAACAACATAACAGCGCAACCGGATCAAAAAAACTAAATAAAAAGCAGAATTATACAAAGTAACATATATATATATATATGAGTCTCTAGCCATTCCAGTCTTTTGTCACTTCAAAATTAATTTTTCCTGAGCAATTAAACGGAGTGTTCATGTAATCAAAATTGGAGAAAAAATGAAAATGACCTCGCCGTCGTTGAAACTAGGGTTTTGGGAGGATTTTCGCCGCAATCCATGGCTGTGAATGCGTTGGAAATGAGGGGAAGAGATTATAAATGCGGAAGAAAATGGAAAAAAAAAATGTTGACAGGTGTAGAAGGTAGCTAGGATTTTCATAATTTCTTTTCTTTTTCTGTTTCTGGTGAAAGAGGAAAAGTTTAGATTATTTCACATTCTGCCCCCACTTTTTAAATTTAAAATTTTACAAATCACCCCCCGAAAGAACACCTCTTTTGTCAATTAGCCAAGTTATTACTCAAGCATGTGTTATCTTTGATTCAACTACAAAAAATCTTGTTTGGAATTTATTTTGTTACTAATCAATTTGAATTCGAATATATTTTAATTGAATAAAAAATAAAGTTTAAATACCTTGATAACTATACAAATTGCATTAGTTTAAAATAATCATATTAATTTTGAAACAAACATCAAACCTCATCGAACATAAAAGATATGTTGTAACTTACTGAACAAATAAAGTTCATATAAACTTACTACACAAGAGAAAGATTATGTATGTTCTACATAAATCAGTTCCAATGAAATTGACATAATTTACACTATTGGATGACCAAACAGGAATATATTTTATCAAAACATTCACTCATCTAATAGGACATACTAGATCAATTACATAGAAACTAGATTTTCCAAAGATTATGGTATATTCATAGTTTTTGGTGAATAAACTTTTCCACATTTACAAGCATAATGATTAACTCAAGACTCCTAGTAGTGCCCTTGAACCCTAAAGAATGAATGGTCTATATCAGATAACACAAGTACAAAACCATGTCAATCACCATACATTACAATTTCTTCTCAGAACAAGGAGGGGAATCATACCAAATTACAATCTCACATCATAAGGGGAATCATACACAAATTACAATCTCATATCACAGTACAGAGAATTCTCTAGCAGATGCTCTAAAAGATCCATCTTTAGATTGCAATAATAACAAAGATAAAACAAATACCAGCAACATCATCATTTACTTACAACTGTTGTCAAACTAGACCGTGCAGCTGAAAAAATGCCCAAAAGAGGGATCTAGAGCTATTAACCTCTTCAGTTACTAGTCACTACCAAATCCTCCTAAAGTCTTTGCTTCACACGTCTACCGTGTACATCACTTCCGTCTAGAATACCTTCATTTCCTTGCTTCCCAATTGCAATTGAGTGTTCGCTAATTCTAGCCACATACTCTAATAATTCAGTCAAGACATGAGGACAACTTTCTTTCAGGTATTCAAAACCGTCTGTCTGCATAACAGCTGCACATATTCAAATTAAACTTATCAGTCAAGAGTTTCCTTATCAGAGTGAAAGATGCAACTTTCTGTGTAAAAATAATTAAAAGCATACATAAGATGTACCTCGAAGATTTTCAGGCAAAGCAACAAATTTCAGACAGACAGATTTTAGCTGGAAACATTGGTGCTGTTCTGCCAGTGCTAGTGTTGTTGCAACGGTATTTATGGCAACCTCCTCGCACATCTTAGCCTCACAGAGCAATCTGAGCCGATCTAAACCATATTTATCAGCAGCCACAAGCAGATGCTGACACAACCAAGTTGAAGAGCATTTTGAGTTTGACCCAGTAATCTCTTCGAAGTCGGGAAGTGTATCCCAGTACATAAAATGAAGCACAGCCTGCAAAGCACATAAAACAGCATAGACAACTGATCATTGCGGATTCAAGCACTCAGGAGAGTAAAAAAATGGAAAACGCTTCCTAAAAAACAATGATAGTAAACTAGCACAGACCAATCACCATTAATCAGAAATCTGAAATAATGATAGCTATTGAAACAACTATCCAAACATATGTATTCAAGCAAGAAAAAGAAAAAACAAGGATCACTAGCACACCAGTTACCATGTTCTTATAAGTGGGAGAAAAACACATCACACAATCAATACATGCACCAGCTACAATTAAGTACCACTCATATAGAAATGCATAATTGTGTCAACTTCGTTTTAGCTACTAACAACTGGACTTGCTTGCAATATAGAAGGCAGAATATGTTCATTGATGACAAAATGAAAACCAAAGAATATTAATGCTAGTCCAAAGCTAATAAGCCTGTAATGCTAGTGTACACAATTTGATAAACATTTGCGAGAAAAAAGGTTACAAGTTACAACCATTTCTCTTGAACAACTATATGGCAGAATTAAAAGTTGGCACACCACTCACCCCACCCCAAAAAGGTCAACAGTTGGTAGCTGATTAGAAGAGATTAACATCTTTGGACATAATTAAAAAGGTAGCAGACATTTACATTAAGAAACCGATATTACAAAGGAAATTTGTAGTTGTGGGAGGAGAAGGGAGTTCAAGAGGACCTTAAAAACAGGAATCTCAATGTCCTCAACTTTTATACACCTAATGCTTTGATCCTTCATTGGACCATATAATTGGGCTCTGAATACTGGTGAACGAGCTGCAAGTACCAACTTGTGGGCACAAAAGGATTCTTCATCAACTTCAAAAGTTATATCAGTCCCTTTTCCACTTTCCAGAAGCTGCCCAAAATGCTGACCTATGTCTGATGGGGGTAATGATATAGAGTAGATCTTAGGCCCCTCTGTGTGACACCTGACAACACCAACAGAGCAATGAACTTGAAGGCAATCATCTTTTAGATAGTCCGATGTTTCCAGAAGAGTTCTTTTAAAGAAACGTTTGTATCCCCTGCAGCCAAAAATAATAATCTTCACATTATGTTGACCGTAAACACTATGTTTTCTTCACATCAGAGTGATAATTTTAGAGACGGAAAGTTAAATCATAAAGAGTATATCCAAACAATGTAAAACAGAAGTGGAAATCGACCTCGTCATCCCAAGTTTAAAAAATTAGATTTGTTTGCATAAGAAAACCAAGTGAGTGACCAATAACTATAAGTAGATAAAATAATTATAACAAATGCACAAATAATGGAAGTATATAAATTATTATGCATGTTATACATGCTAAGATATATATCACTCATATCCCAGAAGGCATGGAACAGAGTCACCTGCATTCAGTATCCACACCAGAAAAAAAGAAACACAAACTGAAATAAATGGACAAAATTCAAGAGAACTTCTAGCGCACCACAGTGATTACTTAAGGTAAGTACATGATAAGCATAATTGTCCTACACTTGGCATGTTTTCAGGTATATATTCAATCTTGAAGAAACTTGATATCGACATGTTAGTAGATGCATAAAAAAGCTGACATTGCATAGTAAACCCTTCAAAATAAAATTTCTAAGATGGCGACCTTTGTCACTGACCAATTATCTGTCGCATCTTCAACAACACCGCCTCTCGAAATAGCAAGAGTTCAAAAACCACATATTTGACAATCAAGATAGTCAGACAGCATTAAACAAACAAAGACGTCATATACCACTTTCTTGTCAAATCAAACCCATCACAAGTTAGCAAGACAGAACAAAAACAAAAACCTACTAGAGAATTACACGCACATAAATACAGACCTCAATCTTACGCAAGCTAAATATCTTGCCCTACGGGTGATTCTATGTCCTTCAACACCACACATTTCGGTGGTGGGGGTGGTTTTTCCCACCCACCCATGTGGAACCCCCCCCCCCCAATGTGGGATATGTGGTTTAGAAGGGTCCGGGACCAATGGCCCCAGGCCAACTTAGATTTTTCCTTGCCCTACTAAACCTGTCATCTTGCAAGTACATACATTTTTCATTCATTAACATTTAATACACAAGGAAACAAGAAAATAGCAATTTGACATCACCTAAGAGGAACCGAATAAAAATTTATAAACCTAATCACATAATTAAAAAGGTTAAACAAATCCTAGATAGAAAGTTCAAGACAAGAACTCAAGGACAGAGGGTGAAAACCCACCACATACTGCCTCTGTATTTAAGAGTGTAGGGACCGCTCTCCAACGTCCTACCAAAATGGGTATGAACCTTGTGCCTCTCCCTCCCGCTCTGGTCCAAAAGGGTCAGCTCGAAAAGAGCCCTCACATCCGTTGCGTCGCTCGCTAAAGCAATGAAAAGTGAAACATAAGTAGCATTATCCTCCATACTCTTCCCATCAGGGTAGAAATAAATCGCCCACTGATGCCCACCAATCGTGAACGTATCCGATGTTATGTACTTCCCAATCCCAATCCCCTTCGACAATGAATACCCCGTGATCTTGAAATCGTGAGAACCGTTAACAGTATCCGTTACAGATGTCGACGTCGTCACGGCCGGCGAAGACGGAGATGCTGAAGACGATAACGGGCTCGATGTCTCCTGGTGAACCCTACCCATTTCCTATCAAGATATGCACAATTTCAATTTAATTGAATACGATAGAATTGAATCGAATGGAGATTAATTGGGGTTAAATGAATTGTGAAATGGAAAAAGGGGGAAATTAGGGTCAGATCTGGTGAAATTCGAATCGATTCACACGATTAAAGGAAAGAAATTAGGGCTAACGATCGGTGGGAATGATCGGAAACGTTGGGGTTTTTGGATTTAGAAGAAATGGAGATAAAAAATACTCGATTTCTAGGGTTTCGAAGCTTTTTTCTAGAGAGAGAACGGAGGAGGGCGTTAGAGAGAGAAGCCAAAAATTTAGCGAAACTAAAATTATGATCATTTATATAATATAGAATTATATATAGAGAATTATGGCTGTAAGAAATAGTGTCCTACAGACGCGGCCATGGAACAAAGCGTGGAACATCAAGTTTGGTCCAATAAGAATGGTTTACGAGGGTAATTACGTCATTTAATCAGGTAACTAGGGAGTGGGGTCCCCCACTTGTTTATGCCAGGTTGGGTTGTGGCCCCCCCCCCTCGCTGCACAGGGGTGCGTTGCGCGCGTGATATTTAGCAACGGAAAGAAAGATTTACATGGGATTTGGTGCGCAAATAAATTATAAATTAGAGAAGTTGTAATTTTCAACTTTGGCGACTTTAGTTCATTTTGATCAACTTTGTAACGTTCGACTTTCATATAAAGATAAACTTATTTAATTCCACCTTTCTATTGTTAGAAAAAATGAAAAATAATAGGGGGCAACCCTGGTAGAGTTGGTAAGGGCATGTGAATGTTGTGGCCTAGGTCACGGGTTCGAATCCTGATGAGGGAATGCCTATTTGCCTTCTCTACTGTGAGTCTGTCAGCTATGAGCAACCTATGCTGGTTTACCTCTTTTGACAATAGCGGCTGCGAGTTCCCTTGTCATAAAAAAAAATGAAAAATAATTGAATATATATGAGCTATTTTTCATATATATGAAGTTGATATTAATAAAGAAACAAGTTGCAATGTACCAATTTAATTAATAGTAAATAATCCCTTTTAAGAAGTCATAAGATTATATTATATGTTTAGTGTTATTGTTGTTGGGCAAATATGCATTTTATTATATCATTTAACCTATTTGTAACAAATTGAGGGTAAGTTCCTTTCTAAAATCAATAGGGCTAAACTTATATAACATATAAAATAAATTCATGATTGTATTAGTATTCTATAATATAAAATCAATGTATGTTCAAAATAGTGTGTTTGATATATCTAATTGTATTGTTACTGCGTACAATGTCATTTGTATTCAATTATTACGTCATCTAATCTCACAATTTTCAAGTTTAAGCAAAGTTGAACATTGAAAGTTATAATTTTTTATAAACCAGCTATTGTAGTCATAAGTCTCGAGCCATTCGAACACTATGTTGCATTAATTTAATTTATAATTGATTCATTTTTTGGATTTATAGTCAAAAGAGAGTGAATATGGTTTAGTATTGACTATTGAATGCATTGACGATCCTCTAAATATTTTGAAATTATACACTTTTCATCAACACCTTCTTCGGAAATTTGGAGGTTAATCTAACAAGCCAAGAATCGTGCATTTCATTACAAATCGTTTGAATATATAACTCAACTCGATCATCTAGCCCCACTTACACAATTTGTGGCGCAATTATAATTCAAAATAGTAAGAGGACTTTTGATAATTACACAATAAATGAGGGGGTCTTACTGAAAATTTCCATATTATATACTGGTGGCTATGAATATTAGAATTTAGAAAGAAAATATTTAGGTGATATTTTATATTACGGTAGAATTTAGGGACCAAAATCAACTTTACCCGAAATAAACAGAGCCCCATTAGATTAAAAAACGAAAAACAGAGCCCCACTATTCTGTGGTGATCCCCAGAAGATTCCAGATATAGAAAACAAAGTCCGAAAAAACTTTCCTGTCTGGATTCAGAAATCCAACCTGGATTCTCCAGAGCCACATGAATCCCATTCAATCATACACCGCATAAAATCTAAAACTCGATTTTTTTCTCTTTTTATTATCTTTATATTGAAATAGGGCCTTGATCAACTGACTCGGGGTTGTTCTAGCTTAACCAAGGTCTCGAGTTCGAGTCTTGGGAATGCATATGTGTTGAATATTTGGGAGGGAGAGCTTTGCCGCCCTTTGTGGTCCTACCCGGCTCGACTGGATTAGTCGCATGTTGCGCGGATACCAGTGGTTAAACCAAAAAAAAAAAAAAAAAAAAAAATAGGGCCTTGGTTTTGGTACAAAAATCAAGAGAAAATTTGAGGTGCAGGGGAAGATAAGTCAAAATAGCTGTGAGTGTGACCCTTGTAAGATTGCAGTATAAATCTTTGTTATTGGAATCTAACGAGATTTTGTAAACTGGGTTGCTGACAGAAGGAGATGGTGGAGCTGTGTTTGATGGCTTCACATGGATACCCTCATGGATTGGGCGTTGGTTTACATCCAGATCAGGCTTTAAACAGGGGTTTGAAGGTAAGATTTATGTTTTAATTGGGTTATTATCTATTCCTTGTGGGTTTTGGAATTTGGATTATGATGATTGATTGAGTTCGAGTTTTTGGATTGATATATTTGATGTGATACTCTGTTTGGGATTGGGTGGAATTTGACTCTCAGTATCAGCATCAATAAGATGAGATAGAGATACAATAGAAAGCTCAGTAATGGATTCTTATTATGATCAATTTTCTCACCCATAATAGTATGTTCATGTCTTGTATGATTCTCCAATTTTCATTCTTCTAGCTATTGATCTTTAAAATTCGTTTTGAGGATATATCCTTGTTCCAATAATCTCTCTATTGTAGATTGATCTTATTTTATGGTCCTTTGCTTTACTATCCCTTATCTTGTTTCTTCCCACTGCAGGGCTCTCACCATTATATCCCCTATCAAGGGTCAAATCAAGATCTGGTAAATTCCCACTCGTTTAATTTAGGCCTGCTGCAGAAAGAGGAGTGGAGATCCACTAATGGATTGTTCTACTGTAATCACTTTCTCAGGATTGACTCAAACTCTAGGAGGCCTACATTCATCGACCTTCAAGGTTTGCAGATGTTAATTAGTTCGCCTCTTTACAAATATTAGTTTCAAGTACATCTGAAAGATTTTGCGTTGTTTATACAATCGTGAATCCAATCAAGCTCCATGGATTTGAAACCCTTTGCTCCATAATCCTTCAATCAAAACATAACCTTAACAAAGTTTCACTTGAATTATACCTTTTGTCTTGCATTTACATTGCAATACATTTTCTAACATGCTTGAGATTAATCATTACGAAGAATTGTACTGTATCAGAGTTTATTTTGACTGGTTTTTTGTTTTGAAGACAGAAACTCGTCCAGATTTGGTACGTTTTAGCATTGGGATTTCTGAGCAATGCACGAGGCAGGATAAGATCTTGAGATTACTCACATCTCGATCAATTGAAGAAGAAGAAGAAGACGGTTTAATAGATATATCAACGCCATATGATATGATGGGGCCCCAGAATCTTCTATATCCCAACAGGGAATTTTACTACAACGAACCTTTCTTGGACTTAGTGGGGGATAAAAGCATCTCCACATTTCATCCTGATGGACAACTACAGTATGATTGTACCAGGATTGAGATGAATGATATGCTTTCAGTTATGTCTGATTTCTACTTGTCAAAGAACACAACAAAATCCAGTAAGCAAACATTGCTGGTCCCTTACTTTGAGAGGTATTAGCTTGGTTCCTTACTTTTCCTGCTTAACTTTGTGCATGAGGTCCTATCTCCTTTGTAACATGTCAAAAAAAGTATTGCAGTTTTTCCCTTGATATATATATATGTATATATATATATATATACTCTTTCTAGGAATAAGACTGATATCTCGGGGATTTGTAGGCATATCTATTACTTATTGCGTACATTTTTGTTCCATTAATCAGGCGTAAAAGAGCTTGAGGTAATATCAATGCATCTAAGCTCGCAACCGAAAAAGTCGGTTCCCTAAAAAGGTAGGAATGGACTTTCACTTCATCCCTGTTTCAGTTTCTTAACTATTTTGGTCATCCAAGTTTCTCTATCGACATGATAAATTATATCTACCTTTTTGGACTTAAGTTGTATATGCACTCGATTAATATTAACGTTTATACATTTTATAACAGCCATAAAAAAATGAAGGAAAAGGCGTCCAATAAGAAGACTGGTTCTTCTAGAACCAGCCAAGAGAGGGATGTTTATTCTACAAGCTACCTTCATGCATGCGAGAGCCTTCTATCCATAATTGTCGATAGAAAGCAGCAGGAGGGCAAAACCGTAATTCTCTCCTTGAAGAAGACCGGGACCCGTTTACCACATTTTCTGACCCAATGTTCAGCCAGCATTGCAGGGACGGGTATTGCTGTCGTCTTATCTGTTTTGTGTAGAGTTGCTTGTAATAGAGTACCGTTTTGTGGATCGAAGGTTTTGAGCACTGGATTAGGCTTAGGGCTCGTTTGGCTCTCGTGGGCTGTTAATAAACTGAGGGATACACTAATCTCTATCAGCAGAAATTCTGGGAAATCTGGTCAGAATGAAGAGGAAATGATGGATCATTTGGACAGAAATTTGAGAGATGTATGTTTTAGAGTAGCAACTTTGATGGCGATTGTAGTGCTGAGATTGGCTTGATTAGTATTCTCGAAACATTTGAAACACCTAAATGATTTCGGTGTATATATTATGTGCGATTATCGGGCTCGTTTATGAGTTCAGAAATTGGCCAGTTTTGATCGGTATTGGACTGATGGTGACTTATGAGGTACTTTTGTAGGTTTAATATCATTGTATATTGATAATATTCTCATTTAGCACTTTACAAGTCCAGTTGTACTAAGTGGTTAGAGTGAAGTTTACTTATAATATGTACGGTTGTGATTGTTTCAGAATTATCTCGTTAAGTTCTAAATTTGTAAAAAAAAGGTGGTAATGAAATAAAATGCTTGGAAATCAATGTCTCAAATCATAACTTTTGATACAACTCCAGCACCAAGTAATGGGCTGGGCCTTGAAAATATGTCCGTTACTTATCTATTTACTGTTAGGCCCATTGGGCTTGTTGCCCTTTAGAGCCTTGAGGTTGGCCCATGTACCGTGGATTATTCGTATCTAATATATTTGAAATCTCGGGATCTTGTAGATGTTTTGATACTGCGATTTGAGATTGGTGATTCTTACATTTTCGATTGGGATGTGGAATGTGGAATTTATATTCGTCTTAAAATTGAATCAAAATTAAGTCTAACGTACAATTCTTATCACAAATTTACAAAATAAAATAAAATTGTACCACAATAGTTAAACGAATGAGTGTTTTATGCATAGGGTTTAATAAAATCACTATACTATTACACCATTAAAATATATGAACAAAATATAATAAACAATAAAAAATACTTGGTTAGTATAACGTTCCATTAGGTACACCTAGGGATGTAAACGAGCCGAGCTCGAGCCGAGCTTGGAGATTTTTCCAAGCTCGAGCTCGAGCCTCAATAGACGAGCTTGAGCTCGAGCTCGAGCTCGTCGAGCTTAAAAGTTCCGAGCTCGAGCTCGAGCTCGTGGGCTTGGGTTCGAGCTCGAGCCCGAGCCCAAGCTCGCGAGCTCGAGCCCGAACTCGAGCCGAGCCGAGCTTTTTTTATTTTATTTTTTATTTAATATATATTTATTAATTATTTAATATATATTTATTAATAAAATAATAAAATAATAATATATTTAAAAAATGAAAAAGCTCGCGAGCCGGGCTCGCGAGCTTTTTTCAGAGCCAAGTGGGCTCGAGCTCGAGCTCGACTCAGAGCTCGAGCTCATGAAGCTCGGCTCGAGCTCGAAAAACTCGAGCTCGAGCCGAGCTCGTTTGAGACGAGCCGAGCCGGCTCGCGAGCCAGCTCGGCTCGTCTTACACCCCTAGGTACACCCTCCACTCTACTCTAGGGATCTGATTCTCTGTTCCCCACCCCACATGCAACCGCCTCTCTCCTTCAATCAAACGCCTTTATTTTCTAACATTTCTTAATAATATCTCATTCGCCTCAAAAGAAACCCGTATTTCACTTTTGACCCCTACTTTTCTTTCGTAAATGGAGTTTCCCCTTTCAATAACAACCTTTCATCTTTTCCTTTTACTCTAAAAAAATTCAATTTAGTTCTATCTGATACAGTAGATGGAAATTTCTGTGTTGTAATCTGATCATTAAAAGCATACAATTTGTTGAATATGATTCCATTTGGTGGAATCACGTGCTGCCTGAGCGCAGCTGCACTTTATCTTCTCGGCAGGAGCAGCGGAAGGTGTACCGACCTTTTTTTTATACTGATTTTTAACCTATTTTGTTGTGTATTTTCGCGGATGAATTTGTTCGATTTAATGTACAGCTATACATGTTTGATTGATATATGTGTGTATATATATTATTGAATGTTCAGGGATGCTGATGTTCTGAAGTCTGTAACTCGAGTGAATCAGTTAAAAGACTTGGGTGAGTCAAAGTTTGCTTCTTCTTTTTTAGGTGTTTGTTAAAGTTCAAATTGCTTCATCTCATGGTAAATTAATGATACAAGTCACAACAGAATCGTAAGCATCTAGTTACTTAATTATGGTTTCTGCAATTTGAATTATGGCTGGTAGTTGAAAATTTCTTCTTGGTTATGTTTGCTAGTGAGCTTTTATTATAAAAACTTAGAACCAGAATTTTTTATATCATATTGCAACTTGCAGTTAATTTATACTTGAATGTTTTTACTTTTCAGCTCAATTATTGGAAGTTGCAAGCAAAGTGTTGCCTCTCGTTGTGACAGTGTCGGGGAGGGTTGGTTCTGATACACCAATCAATTGTGAGTACAGTGGTTTGCGGGGTGTAATTGTGGAGCAAACGGTATTTGTACCACCTTACTGTGAAATTCACCAGAATCATTCCTAGATCCATGTGATCTTAAAGACTTAAACAACCCTTTAATGTTACAGGCAGAGCAGCACTTTCTTAAACACAATGATGCAGGATCTTGGATACAAGATTCAGCTTTGATGCTTTCCATGTGCAAAGAAGTTCCCTGGTACCTGGTAAGATTCGGGTTTTCCGTGCCTGCTCTACTTCAACAGGATGCAGTCTCTTGCAAATGTGCACAAATATGTGTTTATTTTCACAATGCAGATGCTTCAGGATAGTCAAACTATTGATATAAATATGATACATTTTTGCAACTGACCTTGGGTGTTCATAGCTATGTAACGAAAGGTGTGCTCCTTTGTAACAGGATGATGGCACCGGTAGAGTGCATGTTGTTGGAGCTCGTGGTGCCTCAGGTTTGGTACTAACAGTTGGAAGTGAAATGTTTGAGGAGTCAGGACGGTCCTTGGTGCGTGGGACATTAGATTATCTTCAAGGTCTTAAGGTTTGCATTGCTTTCCATGTACTATGATTCTTGTTTTCTGACTTATGTGCTGGAGCATTCTGAAGTTGTTGGATCAAGTTCTAATGATGATACCTTATTGGTTTAGATGCTCGGTGTCAAGAGAATCGAACGGGTTCTGCCAACTGGTACACCCTTGACAGTTGTTGGTGAGGTATGATGCTCCATGCTAGAGATATATTCACTCTCTTTCCTTTCAGTTGTATTTTCAAAAGTCAACCTGATAAACATGACTGGAATTGAACAGCAACTATGTTTTTTATACGATGAACTCCAACAATGTTTTGAGTGTGTGTTTGGACAAAGGGTGCACACACCATCCTTTATTTGTGATTGACGGGCAACGAAAATGCTTGTGTGCATAGCTTGTTGAGAATATTTACGTTGATAAATATGTCTTGGTTTCTAAACCAGAGATGTTCTTTAGTTCTTCTTGAGAAACAAAGTCAGTAAGGTGTTTGAGAATGTCTTTCTTTTAAAGTATCGTTAATTGCTTTTTTTAAACTTCCACTATCAGGCTGTTAAGGATGATATCGGATCAATTCGAATTCAACGACCCCATAAAGGTCCATTTTATGTCTCGGACAAAACTATTGATCAGCTGATTGTAAATCTTGGAAAGTGGTCAAGGTTTGTGATTGCTACAGCTTGACTTAACCTGTTTTCAGCCCATAATATACTTGCCTAAATATTATTATTTCCCTACAGCTGATATATCTTTTTCCCGTCAGATTGTACAAGTATGCCTCAATGGGTTTTACAGTGTTTGGGGTTTATCTTCTTGCAAAGCATGCATTCCAATGTATCATGGACAGAAGGCGTCACTGGGAAATGCGAAAGAGGTTATATTTATAGGTCATTGTTGCTTTCATCTGCCAGTGCATTCTATATAACCTAATCTGAGAAACAATGGTATGCAGGGTTCTTGCTGCTGCAGCTAAAAAAGCTGAGCAAGACGAAGAAGGTGACTTTCAGTATAACCTAATCTCTTTTTCCTATGCTCTTATGGTTCTTTTGGTGATCAAATTGTCATTGCTCCTTCTTTCTCCTCTCATATGCAGGTGTAAATGGAAAAGTGGAGAATGGATCAAATAGTACTGGTAGAGATAGAATGATGCCAGATTTGTGTGTAATATGTTTGGAGCAGGAGTACAATTCGGTTTTTGTCCAGTAAGGCCCTTGTGATTAAATTGTTTCTAATAACATTTCATGGTTTAGTCTCCTCATCCCCTGCTTATTCAATTTGATTTTGTACATATGTATGTGTATATATATATATATGTTGCGTGTGTATATGATCGTGGACTTGGTGATTAGCATATTTTATAACTAGTAACATCATATAGAGTGCACTGACAGAGCTAATAGCTACTGCCTTAGCACCAATACGATTCAGCTGTCAGTATTTTTTTTCCCGTGTCAAATATCTACATATAAATATACGGTCTGATTGGATAATTGGAGACTTTTGAGTGGTGTATGGTTGATTGTTAAAATGAGATTCACTGGTTAATTATGACAATTTTTCCCAAATCAAGATTCTGCTTGGACATATTACTCATAAGATATCCATTTGTTATTGTAATGACAGAAATCTTCACCAAATATAAATTTTCCCAAAAATCACCCCGGATCCCCTCGTTGGCCCATTTATTGGTTTTTAGTACAAATCTGAAACCTAGAAGTCAAATTCTGGTGCTAAACATTAGAAATTTCCTTCCTACATTATTGCTTAGATTGTTCAGGATCAGATTTAAAAACAAATCGAGATAATTTCTTACTGTTGTATTTTCAGGTGTGGTCATATGTGTTGTTGTATGACATGTTCTTCACATTTGACGAACTGTCCACTGTGTCGAAGAAAGATTGACCAAGTTGTGAGGACTTTCAGGCATTGACTGCTTGGTAAGATTTCTTACCAATATAGACGAGATGTATATGCTTCTAGAAGCTGTTCTTTTTTTGGGCTGTATATGAAGACTGCAATTCTCTCTGTTGTTGCAAAGGAGCTTGCTGCATATCTGTTTAAAAACTCAGAAATAATTCAGGCTATGTTGATTTGTGTACTAATCTTTTGTCGATAAGCAATTTACTTTTTTTTTTCAATTGTAAATAGCAGTATTTTACTTTCTTTCTGGATTATTATCAAGTTGTTTGGGATAAAGCCCCTCAAAGAGGCAGAATGGTGTGTCATTTTGTTTCATCTATTCATGAATTCAAAAGGAAAGAAGAATTTGATACTAATGAATTCAAAATGACTGCATTTCAATAATAACTTTCTTCTGAAAGGACACCAAAAGCTTTTCACTTGACCAACGAATCTTCTAACCAACGATTGGTTACAACTTACAAATGGAGTTTCTAGTTGGCTAAACTAATAACTATTCTAAGTGTTGTCTTCATTAGCTTTGTTTTTATAAGGCTATCAATGATCATAACTTGATTCTCACAGCTAGCAATTGATTGATTTTTTGGACTTTGAATCTGATTCTTAGCTTAATTTTGCTATAATGAAACTCAATTTCGTATACGGAACGGCAACGGTGATGTGAGACAGCTGTGGTGCGATTATGATTGCTATAAATGATTATGATTATTCTGAAACTTCGAATCATAAGTACTTGATGAGTTAAATTTTGATCCAATCATTATGTCATACTCCATATATATAGAAAAGCTAGAAGAAAATCCAATTAAGGTTCTATAAGTAACTACTAATAATATTTAATGTTAATGGAATAATCACTAGAGGGCCATAGAGAACAATCTCAGCTAGAAATTCCTCTTAAAGTTCTTAATCCTTTCACACCTACACGAATCTTAAGTAACCATCCAAACAGTCCTTAATCCTTCCTCATTAAATTGCCAATCCATCTTCACTTTTCTTCTTCACAAAACTGGAAAAAAAAAAAAAAAAAAAACCAATCAATATCACACCATCAATGGCACAAAACCAAAAGAACAACAACTCTAAAGGGTTCTTCAATAAAATCTATAACTACCCTATCAAAGCAAAAATCTTCAACATTTCTAAAAAAAATCCTCCTAAAACCACTGCAAAACCACCTCAAATAGCCCATCAATCCCAAACAATCCCTATAGAATCTGAGTCTCCTATTGTTTCTTCTCATAAGAACAAGAAAGTGACAATTTTGTTCCCAAACGAACCACTAACTTCGTCTCTTGGCAACATCGAAAAGGCTAAGTTTAAGACATCTAAAGTTCTTAAAGCTGCAAAAACTAAGTCTAGAAAGGATGATGATAAGGAAATGGATGTTACTAAGGACAATGATAAGTTCTCTGATTATATTGCAAAGGTGAAGGATAAGATGAAGAGTGTATCAAATGTTGGAAGAATTGCAACAAGAAGGGATAGTTTCAATGATAAGGTTTCTAACTACATTAAACGCGCAAGGATTAAGATTAGAACCACAACGACAAATGTTGAAGATGATAAGAATGTTTCGTTTAAATAAAAGATGGATCGATCGAGAATTGTGATTTGGTTTTGATGTATTTTTCATCAAGTCTTATATGCATGCATGAATAAAGTTTTTCTTTTTTTTTTCAGTCTTTTATGGTGTGTTTGGATTGAGTGATTTGAAATCCATGCATTTCAAATCCATCGACAAATCCATTTAAGTTCGTTTGGATGATGATGGATTTCAAATCCCTCGCCATTCATTTTGAGCTCTTTTCTCCACAACTACGGTGAATTTCAAATGACACCATTTTAGGTGTCATTTGAAATCCTTCCTCCAAATCCACTCCTCAAATCCAAATCCATCGATCCAAACGCATCGTTAGTGATTTTTGGAATTTTGCTCATCTATAGATTGATCACTTCCTTGAAATTTAGGCCCAAATGCACTATTTTTGAACTCATGAAATTTAAGTATTGGGCTGGACTTATTTTGTTGGGGGCCCATGAATTAAGATTGGGCTAAATAGTTTTTATTTTCAATATTTCAACCATATATATATTATGTACATAAATTATTAACAATTGGTGGGGTCTTTGAAAGTTCCTCTTAGAATGAAATTAGAGATTGAAAATGACAAGAAGAAGATGGTATTTAATTTGGATAGTCTAATAACACATGGGGTTTGTTCAAAATGTGTAAAAGTGACAATATTTTTAACCAAAAAGCCCATCATTTGATACGTTCATAATCAATACTTTAATATAGTAGAGACCAATTCCAACTAAAATATTGACATTTTCTTAGGTGATAATGATATTAGGTTTTAACAATTATATTCTTGTAACTTATATAATGCATTTCAATTCAATGATAAAATTTAAATAAAGTACTATGCACTTTATCAATTCATAAAATAGCAAAACATGATTCTAATGTGTATTATTATTTTATTCTATCAAAAAGTGGAATAAAGCTACTCTTATTTCACCTTACTTTAATTATAATATTCTTTTATTCTTAATAAAAGAATCAAACTATTCTTTTATGTCTCCTTCATAGCTTTCAAATATCATTAGGGTTCATTTTTCTTTATAATAATAATTAAAAAAAACATGCACACATACATATTTTAAGGGAACAATAACATCAAGTTTGGTGTACAATGTTATCCTGCGCCACGGTTGGTGGCCAATATAGAATCCTTTGCATGTGCGTAATATGCCTCTTCTGCCGTCACAAACTACACGAATCGCAGCTAGCTATCTTACGCCGCCAGCCTCCACGTTGACGGTTGGCACAATACTAAAAGGAGAAAATTTAAATTATTGTTTTATATAGTAAATTATATAATATATATATTTAATTAGTGCCTAATTTATGTAACATAATAAATTAGTGAACTAATTATAAATTAATAAAACAAATAGTATTTGTGAAGTATCACGTATCATTGATTTCAACCATTTATAAAGACTAATTTATCTTGGGAGTTGCCTTTACATTAATTTTCATATTACATTTAGATAAAATTCACATGAAAAAAAACACAATCCAACTTTATTCTGGATGCCCTTTTGGTGTATGTTATAACTTTTCCCAAAAGTTTGTTTAAAGTTGAGTAAAGATAAGAATAAATTAAATTAGTGTGTCACCTTCTACCACAATTTATTGAAAAAATCTAGATGTATTATTATGTTACAATGCCAAAAATCCCCCCATATATACAAAGTAATCTTCATTTTCTAACTCCAAAAGAAGAATTTAGACACCTATTAAAAAATGAACTAAATTAGTAGATTCTTTATTTAAATTTGATTGTTAAAAGCTCGTTTCAACCCAGTTCGTTAATTTATCAAATTAAACTTAATAACTCTTGTATTTGATAAATTTTTGAAACGCGAGCTGAATTCGATTGAATTAACAAAAATAACAAAAATATGTACAAAGAATTATACAATTCAAGCTGAGTTCGATGTAAGTTTATTTAAACTTACTCGATTAATAATCAAACAAATTCAATCACTAATCTTGAAGCTCAATTTTTATTCAAACAAATCTACTAATAATTAATTGAGCTCAATTCTATTAATTTAAATCTCTAAAACCTTATAAAATATACTAAATATTTTTCCATATTTTGACAAATGGTACGGAAATTAAAATCCATATAAATCCAAGCAAACCCTCGTTTTCATCACCACCTTTTTCACTTCTGTCTTTCAATAACATTTGTTGTTTCATTTTCGAATCGAGAGAGCCGTACCGAGATACAGGCCACTAACGGACCTTAGCTACCAATTCAAAGCATTCGAAAAAATCGCCAAAAGGGTCCTTTTCCCACTCCTGGAATGCCGGCGGCGGTTAGCGTAGTGCCACAGTGCGATCGGATTCCGGCGGCGGTGCAGCAATCTCAGCCGCCGATTATGGCGACCGCATCGGAAGCGTACGCAAAGGACGCTATCATTGCGTGGTTTCGCGGCGAGTTCGCGGCGGCGAACGCCATAATCGACGCGCTGTGCGGACACCTGACGCAGCTGGACGGTGGAGCGGCGGCGGCGGAGTATGAATCGGCGTTCGCGGCGATTCATCAGCGGAGGTTGAACTGGATCCCGATCATTCAGATGCAGAAATACTATACCATTGCTGACGTCACGCTGGAGCTGAAGAAGGTCGCTGAGAAGAAGAATAGAGAGGAGAGTGACGTGGACGTGAATGGCGGTGATTGTACGGCGAGGATTGATGAAGATAGCGGCGGCGAGGTGGTGGATGAAAATTTCACTAACTCAAACAAAACTGAAAATTCTATCTCAGGTTCGTATATATAATTCTTAAAGTTTAATACTGAAAATTAATCTACCTTTTTTTCACCAATTAATTCTGTTTTTCTCATTTTATACATGGGTTTGTAATTTCTGAATGTTTTTTTAATTGATTTTTCAGATCAAAATTGTTTTTTTTAAATGAATTTAAGCATCAAGATCTGTTTTTTTTGGCATTAGAACACTTTTTTTTCGAATTTAATTAACAGATAGAATTGTTACTGGTCATTGATTGTCTTTGGACGTTTGAATTTCCGTGATAAACTGGACTCTGATTTCTTCTTCTGTTTTTTTATTGTGATTTAGACTGTTATCAAATCAACAGTTTTTATTTGAGTCTTACACGACTGTTCAAACAATATAATCCATAAATTACTCCATTAAATTATTATTAAAAGCAATTTATTGATTTGATATATATATCATAATCACTTTTTGATGCTTTCACATTCAGTATAGAAATTTAATCGTTTTGGGAAGTTGACAAACTGGTGAGTTTTAGAAAATCGAGATGTCATTAAAATGGTTAAAAATTGAATCTTTCTTGACTTCTATTAGAGGGGCTGCGTGTAATCTCGACCGTCTATCTTGACACACGTCATCATCACAGCTGGCCCACTTCCTTTGACAATTCTCTCTCTTCCTTTTTATGTAATATTCGGATCCCTATGGTTTAGGATTTAGGAATTTGAGATTCAGTCCAAAGTTTAAGTGTTGTTTACACAAATGATGTAGTAAATTGCTATTATGAAGACAATCTTATTCTATTTTTATATGGAAAAAAAAGAATAAATTACCAGTTTCTTTATTTGTATAACTAAATATTGAACTTTATGTTTCTAATTTGAATGGTACAATATAGATATATAAGTTATAGGCCATTCAATTTGATGGTGCATTAAGGTAGTGTTCTATGAGGCTGTGGTTGTGCAGTACTTTCCTATTTTGTCTCTGTATGTTAGTGGAAATGATGTTATTGTCCAAAAGGTTGAATCCCCAACCCCAAGAGCCCCCCATGCCCCGGCCCGACAGAGCTATGGGAGGAATAAATCATGGTAACCCAGCCAATCACAGGGGTTAGACCAGTGCCCACTGCGCACAAGGAGCCCTCCTCACTTGAGAGGTTGCTCCCACACTGCCGCTGGTGGGATTCGATCCTTGGTCATTGTCCAAACTTCACCCTTCTGTGACCAACTGGGCTGCCCATGCGGGCTTAGTGGAAATGATGTTATATCTTTTGATTATGTGAATTTATATTTAGCTCTATCACATGGTTTTATGTTGTCAATTGGCATTATTCATGTCACTAATTGGCACTAATTCAATTCTACATCTTACGAAACAATAATCGACGATAGATCATAAGTTTCATCATTCGGCCCATGATAGAAACAATAATCGGACGCTTTTACAGCAACATTTAGCCATTCATGTGTCGAATACAAAGAAATAGTTTCTTAAATTTTCCTAATATTAGTTGATTACTCCAAATTTCAGTCATTTTTGACTGCAGGATCTCAAGAAGAACATGTAGAAATATGTACTAATCACGAAGAATGTGAATCACGACGTGCCCAAATCAAGATGACAAAAGGGTTCGTGGCTAAGGAGCCCGTTAGAGGGCATATGGCAAGTCCTTTCTAAATTACTTACTTTTCTTTATACATATAGAAAATACACTAAAAGTCTTAGTATATTGGCTATATACCATGAATTGCAGGTTAATGTTGTTAGAGGTCTAAAGTTATATGAAGACATATTCAGTGATATTGAGCTCTCTAAACTGAATGACTTTGTGAACGAACTCCGAGTTGGTGGTCAGAACGGAGAACTCTCAGGTGGATCCTGTGTTCATCATGCTTTTACAGTTAAAAACTAGGTTTGCTTGAGCAGGTTTGGGCTTTTAACTTCTGTTGATTAAGATTGGCATATGCTGTTAAATCCGTTTTGCCAATAAAAACCGTTTAGATATCGAAATGAAGTATAAACGAACAAGAACTACATTGTTGTATAAACTTTACTAGCTTTTATACAATGTACATGACTGTGATTTTCTTGTTAAAGAGTTGATTTTAACACTTTCGATTGATTTCAGGGGAGATCTTTATTTCATACAATCAACAAACTAAAGGAACCAAGAGAGAGTTGATTCAGCTCGGGGTTTCCATTTTCGGGCAAATTAAACAAGATGCAACAAACAAACCGAGTATGAGAGAATTATACAAATGATTCTGCTTTTTTATGCTTCAAATTTTACCTTGATTGACGTGTGTTAAAATATGTGTATACAGGCTATATTGAGCCAATCCCGCCTCTACTTCAAGGTGTAATCGAACACTTTATTCAGTGGCGTTTAATCCCGGAAAACAGGAAACCAAACAGCTGCGTTATTAACTTCTTTGACGAGGTATTTCTTTTTTTGTCTGTGTTACAAAGCAATTGAATTTGTTAATATCTCATTGACAAGTATACAACTTGATGTTGAAAACGAATAAATCGAACCTGTTATCATTATGTAGGGTGAATATTCACAGCCTTTCTTGAAACCACCTCATTTGGACCAGCCTCTTTCGACCCTCCTCCTGTCTGAATCGACAATGGCTTTTGGTCGAATGCTCGTAAATGAAGGCGAAGGAAATTTCCGAGGACCCCTCATGCTCTCTTTGCAAGAAGGGTATGCATAATTCCTAATCATTTTCATGCAATCTATTAAAAAAAAAAGGCAATTTAAATCTATTAAATCTCACAGGTCTCTATTAGTCATGAGAGGAAATAGTTCAGATACAGCAAGGCATGTTATGTGTTCATCTCCAAACAAGAGGGTAAGTATTACTTTCTTCAGAGTTCGAACCGAGACCGAAAATCACCTCAAAGAGATAACCCCGTTATCTAAATCGATGAGCTTATGGCAACCCGAAAATGGCCCAAATCCATACACAATGTCAAATATGGATATGATACCCAAATGGGGTCTCGTAAGGACCCCTATGGTCATGCTATCCCCCGTGGGTCCCATGAGGATGCCACCTGGCGGTACCGGGGTTTTCTTGCCGTGGAATGTGGGCCCGCAAAAGCCTAGGAAGCATCTTCCGCCTCGTGCTCAGAGAGGACGGTTTCTTGCTCTAACATCCGCAGGCAATGCAGATAAACAGAAGACAACAACTGATTCAGGGGTCAATAGCCCTTAAAAGGACAGTGATGTAAGTTAAGTTTGTGTTTTTTTATCAAATTACTCTAGTTAGTGCTTTGAGAAGTGAGAATGAGTTTGTGTTTTTTTTTTTTTTTTTACTTTAAACTGGTAGTTGTGTGAAGGTTGATTTTGTGTTCAAATAGCTTTAGGCTCCAGAAATTTAGTCTATCTAAGGATTGTGATTAGTTTTTACAGAGCCTTGAATATTGTATCCAATTTCTTTCTTCAGGATGATGATTTCAATGATTAATTATGTGTACAATAGCTCTGATACATTGATCCAATAGAACAAACTGAGCCACAAAAGTGAAATAGAGTTAAGAGAGACAAATGAATGAAACTATCAAGAAGAGCAAGAATGAAAAATTCATCAGTTTTGATAGATTCATGTTATATATATGTAAGTTCATATCAATGGCCATATAATTACACTTCTCATCATCGATAATAATTTGTCTCCTTTTTGGTACCCGACCCGAAATCCTGAAAATCTATTTAAGGTAAGTTAGATAACTGATTCGGGTCAAATTACAGAAGTTTGTGCATCCACCTTAATCGATTGATGATTCGTCTTTTCAAGCCAATAATCTTATGCTTATGATGTGTCTGTTGCCCGTAAGACAACGTAAAAGAAAAGGATATTGATTCTTTGTAGCTATTTTCTTCATTCTTTTGACTATGTTAAAAACAAGCCAATAGCATCATGAAAACTTTCAATATATGTTTTGTATGTATATATTATCCCCGGCCAATAGCTGTTTCATATATAGATAAAGGTAAGATTATATTAATCCTACTTATAAATCAATCATCATCCAATCAAAGAATAGAATCATCTGGACAAAGGCATTTTGTCTGATATAAAAGCAGATTGACAAACATCACAAGTACTTGGCAAAATGGACAGAAATTCAGAGTCTCTTGGTATCTGTCAAAGGCTTATCAAATTCATTTTCTCTATTATACATCGTCCCACAAAGCCTCATTGTTCATCGGAAGTGCATATCGAAGAGGGTTCAACAAATAATGCAAAGAATTTCATCAGGCCAATCAATAAGGCTAAAAGTTTTTCGGGTTCTGAGATTGTGGTTGAATTTAGGCACACAGATGGCTCACAGAGGTGGACTCAAATCGATCAACACAAGACCCCAATTCGTTCTCGTTCAGAGGAAAAAGAAAGAGATAAAGATCAAGGAAAAAGTCTTCAAGATGGTGATGAAAAGACTGTCACATTCAAAGAAAGTGAAAGATTGAAGAACAAAGAGGCTAATCATTTAGATAATGGAGATATAAAACCGAGGCCAACGAGGCGGTTGGGGCCTCTTCTGAGTGTGGCTTCGAACATTAACGAAAAGGCGGAAACATTTATTCAAAGCAGGAAAAAAGCCATGAACAGAGATTACAGCTTTGATCAACATGAAAAGTTTTGAGAAGCTCATTTGCTGGTAAAAATAGTATGATTTTTCTATGTGATTTTAATATATACAGAATAAGATAGTGTGTATGGTGTTCTGTTAAACTCATGTATATGACTGGAATGTTGATATATTTTTACTTCTTTTGCTACTAGAAATGTATCAAGAATGGTTTTATGGAAATTATATTTTTCTGCTACTGATAATAGTAATTTCGTTGAATTACAAAAGTAGAAATTTCAAGTATCAAAGACTTGATTGCTGTCTACTGATAATAGTAGTTTTAACTTTTAAGTAATAATACACAGCTACCTAGATAGTAATATAACAAGTAAAACAAAATTGATTGCTGTCTATTGATAATAGTAGTTTTGAGTAATAATACACAGCTAACTAGATAAGAATAGAACAAGTAAAACAAAATGAAAGTTTAATCATAAAAATCAATGAAAAAACCTGGCTAATTCCCAACATTTTCTAAAGAGATTACCAAAAATAGAAAGTCGAACCTTCATCATCATCATCATCATCATCGCTCTTCGAAAGAATGTTTTGACGACAGATAAAGATCATAAGGAGCCCACAGATAATCAACATTGCACGGGTTTCTCGAGTCCAATCTCAGCCATGGCTTCCCTTTGCCACTCCAATGAAGTAAGCTAATCGGGCCGGGATGTAATACCCTGCATTTTCCTTCAATGTTATCACCACCCAATCCATGTTGATTCCACCTGTGATCAACAGGCTCAATATTCCCTGCCAGAACAAGCAAAAATGGCGGTAAAGAGCCTAATTGATAAATCCTCCTCTGTTTCTGCACAACCATCCATTTCTCAACTCTTTCACTGTAATTCCCCTTTCTCCATTTCTCCAAATCCATAACCATCACCCCTGTGTTAAAATAACAAGGTTTTCGCCCCTCAAAAGTTTTCGACAAAACAGGATCCAACCAAAAATCCTCAGAAAAGTATTTACTGAAATTAGCATGGCAGTATTCAGGTGCAGCTAGAACTTTCCCCTTCAAATCTACATCAGATAATTTCGCAATATCATCCACCATCACAAGATCGGAGTCAAGATAAATCAAACGGTTAACATCTTGTGGCAGGATATCCGGAAGGTAAATTCTCGCGTAATTCAATGGCTGGTCTAGGGCTTGCCTAACTGATCTCGAAATCAATCCGGAAACCCTAGATGTGTCGAATTGGTAAAGCTTGAAATTGAGATAGGGGAAAGTCGAATTAATGCTCGAGTAAACCTCCGGCTCATGTTTCCCCCAAATAAAATGGAAAATCACATCCTCCGGGCAGGTAGAGTGCTGTAGAATCGAAAGCACCGCCGCGATTGTGCCACGTAGGTAGTTCGAATCGAGCGTCATAGCCACGTGGATGGTTGCGTTTCCGACGGCGGAGCAATTTTTGCCATTGCGAAAGGCGGGGGCTTCCCGGAAGATTTGGGGGATTTTAGTGTTCCGATCGGCGGCGGATGTCGCGTTGAGCAGGAGGAGGAGCAGAGACAGGATGCCGGCGCAGAATTGGACGGAGGTAAACCTCCGAGACACGACGGCAGGCATCCTGTGGTGGTATTAACTATTAGGAGAGTGAAAAAAGGGGAAAACGTGAGAAGCCATTAGAGGGTGGTAAAGAGAAGAAATGGAAAGGAGTGATGGACAGAAGATTTGAGAAGGAGAAAGGTTGTTGTTGTTGTTGGGAGGAAGGCCTTGTTCTTCGGAAGATTCATTATTCATTCATGAGAAATTTAAATAAATAATACTAATTTAAAAAATAATTCGAACAAAATGGATGGTTTGTAAAAATGGTATTATGTGCCTTCCTTGAAGGCGCATATAATGCCACGCAGGCATATGAGCCTTCAAGGAAGGCACATATAATGCCACGCAGACATATATATATATATATATATAAATTTAATTGAATTTCATATGAGCCTTGGGGAGGGGCGCATATGCCCTCCCGTGAACCCTCTTTTTTTCTCGTGAGCCTTTTCAGGGCTCCATATATAAACATATATATATATAACTCGTGAGCCTTTTCAGGGCTCCATATATAAACATATATATATATATATATATAAATTTACTTGCTATACATTTCATATGAGCCTTGGGGAGGGGCGCATATGCCCTCCCGTGAACCCCCTTTTTTCTCGTGAGCCTTTTCAGAACTGATCCTCCTATTATGCAAAAATAATAAATTTAAATACCTCTATTCTATCTATATATATGGGATTTTTCAAAGAGAAAAATACTCCAATTTTCTTCAAACTTTCTTGCTTCCGATTCGATCCGAGCTGTATTAATTTTTCATAAAAATGCCAATATCAAATATTATTAAACTTATTATATTTTCGAATGGTGAGATAATTCGAGAGTCAAATTTGAATACTTATAGTAGTATAAGTCCGAATGCTACCCTTCGAGTAGATCGCACAATCAGTTTTTCTGATTTAGTGCAAAAGTTGTACGAACGAACAAGAATTGATCCAAATCAATTTTTGTTAAAAGTTTTTATTCGTTACTTACATGGAGAGATGCGTAATATTAGAGAAAATTTAATGGAGATAACAAGTGATAGTGATTTATGGTTTTTATTCGATCCTTCGAATGAGGTTACAATGATAGAACTTTTTGATGATAAACAACCTCAAATTCCAGTTTCATCAACACCGAACCGATTCGCAACATTCTGTTCGGAACCATTCATATCTAATTTTAACGTGGGTGAACGACAAATGCTCTATCATCAAGCAGGTAATTTATTTTGTACGTTTATGTTATTATTACACTTGTGCATAATTTTACGCTCGTGCATAATTTTTTTGTTGTTGTTGCATTTTAGGATGCTCATCTTCGGGTCATGGAGTTGGTGAAAATTTTTCAACCCAATATTCTCGGGATTTTACATATAATGAAATTAATGCAGGTAATTTTAAATTTTGAGGTCAGTTACATGGTTGTTATGTATTTGTTTTGTTATATCATGTTTTAACAATATTGAATTTTTGTATGCCTGCGTGGCATTATATGTGCCTTCCTTGAAGGCTCATATGCCTGCGTGGCATTATATGCGCCTTCAAGGAAGGCACATAATACCATTTTTACAAACAATCCATTTTGTATACTATTTTTCGAATTATTTTTTAAATTAGTATTATTTATTTAAATTTCTCTTTCATTCATGCAGCTATTCTCTGCATGCAAAATATATATATATATATATATATATATATATATATGTATATGTATGCAAAAATAAAATGCGATAAAAGCCCAAAAATTGTAAGGTCCAAAAGAAAGCAGTCTAAACTTCAAAGCCCAGCCCAGCCCAGCCCAAAACAAACCTGAAACTGGGTAAGCGGTACGGGTTACAATAACCCGGGTCGGGCTCCACCAAATTATCCCAATCTGAAACTAGGGTTTTATGAGGGTTTAAAAATCAAATTCAAAACTCTTGCTTCTTCATCACACACACACACACATACGATGAGAGGCTTACAGTTATCATTGAACAATGGCCAGACCGTGAGACTTGAGAGAGCACTAGAGCAGTTGGAAACCTTATCATCCAAAGCAAATTCCGACGCCTCAGTCACCGTCGCCGACGATATTTCCGTCAACTATGAAGATGCCATTCTCAAGTATTTTTAACTCATTAGTTTTTTTATTGTTTTTGTTTTACTTTTTGAAACGTGAAAGAAATCGGATTTATTTAGGTTGAATTTGATTGGAGTGTAGGGGCCATGGTACGGTGGAGATGGACGGCCGTTTGGTGGCGACACTGTGTGGAGTGGTGGAGCGCGTCAATAAGCTTGTATATGTTCGATCTTTGAGGGCGAGGTTTGTTTTTTTTTTTTTGATTTTTGAATTGAAACAGTTTTTTACTTGTGAAGATTTATTTTTGCCTGATTTTTTTAATTTGTATTTTGTGTGCGATAGGTACAAGCCTGAGATTGGTGACATAATTGTTGGTCGCGTTATTGAGGTGAGAAATAATTAATAATTGAACTTCTAATTTGATATGAGCTTCATTTCAGTGAGGAAAAGTACTATGTTATAATGTGAAATGATGTCAGAGGTGGCTATCATCTATCCGTTTTACCCTTTTGTGTAATTGATTGGAGCTGTGTCAATGATAGTTTTGTGATGATCGCCATACAGCATCGAGTGTGTGAAACATGATTTCGTTCATCTTTTTTACTTTTGATTATGAGTGAGTAATGATTTGGTTTTGCGCCCTTCTATGTAAAGGTTGCACCAAAGCGCTGGAGACTGGAGATTAACTTCAGCCAGGATGCAGTGTTGATGCTTTCTTCGATGAACTTACCAGATGGCATCCAGGTATCATTCATTGCTTATAGGTTCATCTTTTTTTAGCATCCGTGAGAAGTATGAAGGTCAAAGTTAGTAATATTATGATGAGCTTTTGTTTCCTTGAACTCTTGTACACGATGGTGTCCAGGTTTCTTGAATTAGAAATTGAGGGCAGATAAATCAGTTACTGGCTTACTTCTTGTTGCATCATTTGTCCTTCTAAAATTTAATGTCGCATGCCTTACTTTTCTAGTTGCATTTGTGAGTTTGGAAATGTGATCCTTTAATACCTTGTTATTATGATAATACTATAGTTTCTATTACAATCTAATGATGTTAATCTAAAGAAAATTATGCAGGAGAAATAGAATAGATCAATCTACTCTTACTGTGTAGGAATAGGTGCTGATATATTCCTGTTGTTGAAATGTAAAATGGACCAATATATAGTTGAAGTCAATTAAAATGCAGTGTTAATGGCCCATATTTCCAATATCATTTTGAGGTTTTATCCTAACTACAAAAGTTTTGGTTTCAGAGACGAAGAACTGCAGTTGATGAACTCAACATGCGCAGCATATTTGAAGAAAATGATGTTCTCTGTGTAAGCTTCTTGAAAGTTCACATTAGCCACTATGATCTCATCTTAATGCATGCAATGCCCGTACTAGGGAGAAAAGGATATTATACATCTGATATATTGACGTTGCGTATTCTACTTTTAAGTTTCTAATAATTACAATTTAATTCAGGCTGAAGTTCGTGGCTTCCAGCATGATGGCTGCCTACACCTACAAGCAAGGAGTCAGAAGTATGGAAAGGTGTGTCTATAGTATTTCATTTAGCATTAATAGTTCAATCGCTAGTATTTATATTATTTTAACTGAAACCAACATTAGTAATTAAATTCTACTTTTGCCTTACCTCATTTTCCACTTAGGATCTTAAACTTGGTTTACCACAGAATCTGTAATAATTCCGTTTGGTATGCAGATTGTTTAACTTTCACTTTTTCACAGGACTATATACTCATGATGACTGTATATTGTGTTATCGAAATAATGCTTTTCCCTTCTATGTTGCAGCTAAAGAAAGGTCAATTGCTTACAATTTCTCCTTATCTAGTGAAGAAACGTAAACAACATTTCCAACATCTAGACGAATATGGAATTGACTTGATACTTGGTTGTAATGGATTCGTTTGGGTTGGTGAACACGTTGAAACGAGAGATGACATGATAGATGATCTATCAACCATATCCGAGCCATCAAATGTGAAATCTTGGAATAATATGAACGACGAAGAAGCAGAAGATACTTACACACCACCAGAAACTAGGCAAAATATATGCAGAACCGCTAATGCCATCAGAGTATTATCTACCTTAGGATTCATGATTACTGTAGAAGTTGTAGTGGAAATTGTTAAACTGAGTATATCTTTGAATTTCGAGGTTCATGAGATGCTTGGTGCGGAGTTTTATGTTGTTGTTGCTGAGAAAGAAGTCGAACGTCGAAGCTTGTTGACAAAAAAGAGATGATTATTCTGAAAATGTTGCTAAAAGGGTTGTGTTTTTGTAGTCTTGTTATCTCTTCTTTGTTAAATGCCATGAGCATAAGAGTTGCAAGTCTTTTAACTTGTGTTGCTACAGTTATTATAAAGTTCATTTGAAATTCGATTTTATATTAGTCTCCAAAAATACTTATTAATTACACACTAAAAGAATTAAATCACAAGGGCTGGGTATGTATTAAAAATTAAATCTTGTTGGGCTAGAATAAGAAAAAGTATAATAAGTTATAAGCCTGTCCTGCGGTAGAACATAAAAAAATGTTATTAAGGAAATCTGATTGGTTAAAAGGCCACATTTACAACGATTTATACGCTTTCCATATATATAATTACTTTTTGTACCCTTCAGATGTGATCACACCCAGTATTACTGGAGATTTCATGCAGGATTTTCCAATAATTCTCGGAAAAACTTCACTGTTTTTGCTGGCAAATCATAGACACACGAATTCTTGATGTTTCTTTAAAGCCTCAGTTCTTGATCAGACTAGGTTTCTTTGTTTTTCTCCTTAATTTTTTTCATGGAAATAAAAGGAACCGTGTCTCGGATTTGGAAAGAGTATGAGATAGAATTGTAGAAAGAGGGCCAAAAGAAATGGGGAGAATTTTAGCGGGATTTGTATTGCCATTGCTGCTATTGACAGGTATCTGAATCGACCCTTTTTAGTTTCCTAAATTTTTATACTTTGTTTCATTCAAGGCTTTACTTGCATGTATGTTGCAAAAGTGCTTGAATTTATGGGCACTTAGAAATTATGGGAATGGTTGGATATTTGTGTCCGGAGAGTATTCAATCAAAATAACGTTGTATTGTAATTGTATTTACCTCTTACGCGAGAAAATTAGAATTGTATCAGTCATAGTTACGACAAATGTCTATTAGATAGATAAGGTTATTCAGTGTTTTCTGATTGATGCCCTACCTTAAGACATGGTTTAATTACTATCTCTGTGAATTCTACAGCTGGAATACTGAATTGGAGCTTAATTTCTCTCATTAATTTGGTGATGTCTCTTCTTTTCCGATTTACTGTCCCTAAAAGAGGTAAGATTTTGTTTCTGAACTTGAATAAGTAGTTACCTGACCATCTTGTTTGCATAATGACATTTTCAACTTCAATTGTGTTATGTTGTTTCCTCGAAGTGTTTAAATGATAATGGTGTGTTCGTCTATGTAATTCCTGCAGGATTTCAGTTTAGAGGCAGAAATCTATCATTGTGGTTTGTTTTAATATACTCTGCCCTTGTGGTTGTTTTGGAGGTGATTTTTCTTACCATATGTGGTAGTCTGGATTCAAAATGTAGCATTGCAGATACCTGGTGGGTAAAGCTATTTGGACTTATGAAGTAAGATTTACTTATTTTCTTTCATGGTTACCTTTCCATTCTTGAGTGATCTAAGCTCAGCCGCGTGGGTCCATGAAAACATGTTAGGGTTGATGATACAGATTGGTAAAAAATAGTGTAAAGTACCCAATAGATTTCTTTAACAAAATATAATTTAAATAAAAGTATATCAGGTAAAATTATAAGCTGCAAGCACAGAATTAGAGCATAATATAAAGCTTAACAACACCAAACTTGAAGAATAAAGAAAGAGACAACTTTAAAGTCGACCGCAGTTGAGTAGAAAAGCTTCAAAGATCAATGACTCCAATTATCATAAAATAGTTCAATATTTTTATATCAATGATGATGACGCTTGCCTCATAGTTGATACAATATACTCTCATAGTACATAGAGAGAGGTTAGTGTTGGGTTTCCGCCTCCCTTCCTTGTATAATATTATGCTTATAACAGCACCCTTGTATAACTCAACATGGTATGCTTTTGCAGGGTCGACTCTTGGAGATCTCCCAGAGATATCTATTTCTTAGTTGTAGAAATATTAGTAGCACTTGCTGCTCTCATTGAAATCAACAAGAACAGATTTGGCTTCATAGAATTCCAAGATTCTTTCTGGGGTTATCTGTCGTCAGTTCTTGGACATATAGGTGTGTCTAAGTTGACTGTAACTCGGTTCTATTTTATGTTTGAGTAATAATAAAAAGCAAGGGAATAATATCTAGTTGTGCATACTTTCTGTTCATGCGTGTTATACACAGGAGAACTTTTGCATCTCTGAAATTGAAAATGTAGCTGTCATTGTCCAAATTCACAAGTAGAGACAGAACAACTAGAACTAACCGCAAATAATCTCTCTTCAGAATATTTAAGTTAAGAAGTGCCTGCTTGAAAATGATACTAGTTACCTCGTTGCTTTGTGTTTTCAAAATGAAAAATAAAATTTTAAAATGGAAAATGAAATTGTAAGGTGACACATATTTGATTAGCTTTTGTAAGATTTGGAACTTTGGTTCTTTCTCTAATCATCTTTCTTGCATAAAGTAAGTAATATTCAGTATTCAATTATGCAGCCATTTTTTTTTCTCATTTCTTTTCCTTTTCTTTTGTGTTCCCAAATGGAAGGTTATCGTCTTCGGTTAGCTTCCTGCTTATTGCTGCCCGCTGTTCAGTTGGTCTCGGGAATCAGCAATCCTTCTTGGCTTTCGTTACCATTTTTTCTTTGCAGCTGTGTTGGTCTTGTTGATTGGTCTTTAACAAGCAACTTTTTAGGCCTTTTCAGGTATTTCATCCTTTCATTTGTCACAAATTTTGTGTTTCTTTCAAAAGATATAATCTAACACATAAAGGGTCCACTAGAAGTTTTCGAATTTCACTTTTCCATGCGAGTTATATGCTCTTATAACATGATTTGAAGGTGGTGGAAACTGCTCTGGGTATATGCTGGCTTTAGCATTTGCCTACTTTATGTGTATCAGCTACCTTTTGAGTTCCCTGAATTGTTTCAAGTGATGGCTAACTCGTTAGGCCTGTACAAAGTATCTGTTGATTCTGACTGGCAACAAATTTGTTCCGGTACTTCTCTGATGGTGTTCTATTATATGGTATGCTTTTGTTATCTTACTTTCCAAGTTGACTCTAGTTTGCCATGTTGCCTATATAATTTCACATTAGGTTAATATTGGAGTATGTATTTAAGCATTGCATTTTACTTTTTATATGGTCATATGGATCTGGTTTGTCTTTAACATGATTCATGCTCTCTGCTGGTTAATTCTTTTAAAATCTAAAATATAATATGTATTTCATGATGTTAATGACTACTTTTTCCCTTTTGTTTTTATAAGAACACAATAGTGAGAATCACACAAGGACAGTTCCTCGGTAGCCGTGATATAAAGCTTACTTGTACATGGTGAAGAATTGTCTATCTTCAAGAGAAAAAGTAAAGTAAATGGTTAAATTGTGTATTTTGAGCAAATAATAACTTATTCGGAGATATTTATGCAGCTCTCTTGTGTAAAACATGATTTAGAAGATATGGAATTTATCATGTCCATGAGAGAAGGCAGCTTGACAGAGCAACTTCTTCCCTCGCGAAATTCCTTTTTTGTTCGTCAGCTGAGGTAAATGCTGCTCATTAGATATATTAGCTATTATTTTCCATCTTAATGTCACATAAAATTATAGTCTAGTGTATAATCTTCCCTACGATATCTGCCTTATCATAGGGAAGATTATAATTACTGTCGCAATCACTTTACATGGATTTGTTGCTTTTCTATAACAAATGTTACTGTTGGCCTGTTTCTGTCATAATGCTCCAAGTTCCCACCAACTAAACTGAAGAGCTTAAATTAGACATGATGATGGAAGAACTTTTCCCGAAAACATATTTTAGCATACAATTTAGGCATATCACTTTCACAATCTCATTAACTTGCTTCTGTGGTTTGCAGATCTGGTGTAAGGCATACCAACATTTTATTAAGAGGACCAGTTTTCAGGATTTTTAGCATCAACTGGTTCACTTATGGTTTCCCGGTATTTAGTTACTTTGATAACATTGACCTTTTAAATATATATTTCCGATGAATCTTGTTTGTTGGATAGAACCAAAGCGCTTATTAATTAATTGTTCATTATAATGTAATTTTATGCATTTTAGATTTAAATGTGACAGATATCCTTGTTCGCTCTTTCATTCTGGAGCTTCCATTTTGCAAGTATATGTGCCTTTGGATTACTAGCATATGTTGGCTATACATTATATGCTTTCCCGTCCTTGTTCCGTTTACACCGCCTGAATGGGTTGCTTCTCGTCTTCATTCTTCTATGGGCTGTGAGCACGTATATTTTCAATATCGCTTTTGCATATGTGAACTGGAAACTCGGCAAGGTAATTTCTTGTCTTGAAAATATCCCTCTTTAGTTAATAAACCCAAGTTCGGGCGAATTTTATGAAGGTTTGCCTTTATACAGGATATGAAGATCTGGGAGATGGTTGGATTATGGCACTATCCTATACCTGGTTTCTTTCTTCTAGCACAATTCTGTCTTGGAATTCTAGTAGCTCTTGGTAATCTTGTAAACAATTCTGTATTTCTATGCCTATCAAATGAAGAGAACCAATTCTCTTCTGAGAACGAGGCTGAGGAAGGTACACATACTTATTCCACCATTAGTAATGTGAAATTAAATTAGGGGAAAAATGCAAAAAAGCCCCGTGTGTTAATTCGAAAATGCAAAAAAACCCATGTGTTAGTGAAATAGGCTGACAGGCACCTTGTGTTATTCAAAAGTCTGCAAATAATACAAATTCCGTTGGAAGTTAACATGATTGTTGTTCACACGCTGGTGTATTAATATGAAGTTTTAAGTTAAAACCCTTTATTAATATGAAGGGTATAATGGGCATTGCAGATTAAAAATTAACAGCGTAGAAATCGTTGACGGAATGAGCACGCGGGTATTATTTGCAGACTTTTGAATAATACAAGATGCCTTTCAGCCTATTTCATTAACATATGGGGTTTTTTGCATTTTGGAATTAACACATGGGGCTTTTTTGCATTTTTCCCTTAAATTAATACCTGAGAAATGAGAAGGATTACCCTTTTTCACATATTTTGTTGCAGTAAAAGAAGATGCCAAAGTCTTAGTAGTGGCTACAATTGCTTGGGGGCTTCGCAAATGTTCTCGGGCTATTATGCTGTTGCTGATTTTCCTAATTGCTACCAGACCTGGTTTCATTCATGCTGTTTATAGTATGTGAAAGTCTGAAATGGATTTGTATTGAGATGCTTGCTCGATTTTCTGATTGGTTGATAGTTTCTTTCTTCCTTTCAGTGATATTTTTCTTTGTGCATCTTTTGAGCCATAAAGTCGATAAAAAGACGCGCCAATACCTTATTCTTCTATGTGAGGTCCATTTCGCAGTTTTATACATTCTTCAGCTTAATCTGGTCTCGAGGACGCTGGAACGAAAAGGCTCTATAAGTTTGGAAGTTCTATCACAGTTAGGTGCGCATTATATTGATCTCATGATTGGCGTTTTTGGATAATCACTATATTCAATACATTTTTCCAGCATTTTTCGCTATTTGTTTCACAGACCTGAATTGTTTTAGCGTTTTTCTGGCTATGAAATGCGTGCAGGTCTCATTCAAACAGATAGTTCTTGGGACTTCTTAAAAATAGCTCTGCTTGCATGCTTTTGTGCCCTTCATAACCATGGATTTGAAGTGTTGTTTTCTTTTTCTGCAATTGTTCGGCACACACCTTTTCCTCCTATTGGATTTAGTATTCTGAAAGCTGGTCTTAACAAGTCTGTTCTTTTGTCAGTTTATGCCACCTCGAATATCAGAGACTCTCATGACAATCATTCCCATGGTACAATAACTTTACGCAAGCTTAATTCTTGACGTTTTCCATTTAATTTGCATGTAGATAATACCTTATTTAGCATCAGAGTTGCTTTGCAGAGAATATGCATTAAAAATACAGTTGAAAATATGCATTATTTACCTTGATATGCTGATTTTTTCTTTCAGAGAGAAGGATAGCATTGTATCTTAGTGCAATTGGGAAGAAGTTCTTATCCATGTACAGATCATTTGGAACCTATATTGCATTTCTAACCATTCTTATTGCTGTGTACCTTGTGAGGCCTAATTACATATCATTTGGTTATATTTTGCTTCTACTTTTCTGGATCATTGGAAGACAGATGGTTGAGAGGACGAAACGGCGTCTGTGGTATCCACTCAAAGCATATGCAATTGCCGTTTTCATTTTCATTTATATTCTAAGCATTTTCCCCACTTTCGAGAAATGGATGTCCACGAAAGTCGATCTTCATGTATGTTTTGGCTATAATACCGGGGCTTCTTTGCTAGGAAATCTTTCGGAGTCTCTAGCAATAATGATTGTGATGCAACTTTATAGCTACGAGAGAAGACAAAGCCAACACTTGAAACCAGAAGATTTTGAACAATTGGAGTTGGGAATATTGGGGTTCATTAAACGATTCACGATCTGGCACAGTCACAAAATTTTGTTCGTCGCACTTTTTTACGCGTCATTATCTCCAATAAGCGCATTTGGATTTTTGTATCTTCTCGGTCTAGTTCTATGTGCTACGTTGCCTAAAGATTCTAGAATTCCATCCAAATCATTCTTAGTTTACACTGGATTGCTGGTGACAATTGAATATCTATTTCAGATGTGGGGTAAACAGGCTAAAATGTTTCCCGGGCAAAAGCACCACGATTTGTCTATTTTCTTCGGGTTACAGGTATATGAACCAGATTTTAGGGGTTTAGAAGCGGGTTTGAGGTCAAAAGTGTTGGTAATTGCTGCATGTACTCTTCAGTACAATGTTTTTCGCTGGTTGGAAAAAATGCCTAGTTCGTTTTCCAATGTAGGACGATCAGAAGAGCCTTGTCCTTTATTTGTTTCAGCAGAAGATGTTTCAACTTCTGATGATGATAACAAAACATTTGAACTCGGTGATTTGTCTGCACGAAGGATTGGAAAAAGCAATTCATGGTCATTTTCCAGGCCTCGTGGTGACAAGTGGAATAATAAAAGGATTCTTGACTTGAAACAGGAAAGATTTGAAATGCAAAAGACAACACTAAAAGTTTATGTAAAGTTTTGGATGGAAAATATGTTTAACCTATTTGGGCTCGAGATCAATATGATAGCCCTGCTACTTGCCAGTTTTGCTTTGTTGAATGCCATTTCTATTCTCTATATTGCATGCCTTGCTACTTGTATTCTGTTGCCACGTCCCATTATACGTAAACTGTGGCCTTTATTTGTCTTTCTGTTTGCCACCATTCTTCTAGCTGAGTACTTTGTGATGTGGAAGAGTGTGATGCCGTCGAATCAACATGCTTCGAATGAGAGAAATGCACATTGCCATGATTGCTGGAAAAACTCGAATATATATTTCCATTATTGTGAAAAATGTTGGTTTGGTATGATTTTTTTATTGACTTTGTTAATCGAATCAACATGCTGTTTTCTTCTTTTTGCTCACTTGAGAAAGCCTCGTTTTTTTTTCTTTTGGTAGGGCTTACAGTTGATGATCCTCGAATGCTGATCAGTTACTATGTGGTATTCATGCTCACGTGTTTCAAACTCCGTGCAGATCGTTCATCTAATTTTTCATGGTCATTTACGTATGACCAGATGGTTTCTCAGCGTAAAAATGCTTTCGTGTGGCGAGATCTCTCATTCGAAACCAAGAGCATGTGGACTTTTCTCGACTATTTGCGGGTTTACTGCTATTGTCATTTATTAGATCTAGTACTCTGTTTGCTTTTAATAACGGGTACAATGGAGTATGACATTTTACACCTTGGCTACCTGGGCTTTGCTCTGGTTTTTTTCCGCATGCGGCTTACTATACTGAAGAAGAAAAACAAGATCTTCAAGTATTTACGCATGTATAATTTCGCTGTGATTGTACTCTCTCTAGCCTATCAATCTCCGTTTATCGGTGATTTTAATGCAGGCAAATGCGAAACTGTTGATTACGTTTATGAAGTGATTGGGTTCTATAAATATGATTATGGGTTTCGGATTACCTCAAGATCTGCTTTAGTAGAAATCATCATTTTCGTTGTGGTGTCATGTCAGTCATATATGTTCTCGTCCTCTGAGTTTGATTATGTATTTCGATATCTTGAGGTGGAACAAATTGGTGTAATTGTAAGGGAGCAAGAGAAGAAAGCTGCATGGAAGACTAAACAGTTGCAGCACATTCGCAAGTCCGAGGAGGATAAATTGCAGCGTAATTTACAAGTCGAGAAAATAAAATCCGAGATGCTCAATTTACAAAACCAGCTCCATGGTATGAAATCTTCATCTACTGCTTGTTGTAATGATTCACAAGCTAAAGAAGGGTTGAGAAGAAGAAAAACTGCTTCAGTTGACCTCCGAGAAAGTCAAATAGACTTAACAAAGCACTTAATGAATGCTTCTTTTTGTGAGATAACAGAAATTGACGAGATTCGAATTGATGCTACAGTAAATAATTCAGACAAGCCAAAGAAACATAGAAGCCTGTCAATGGAAAACCCTTTAGCTTTTGTACAATTAATAGGTGATGGTGTTTCCCAAGTACAGTCAATTGGAAATCAGGCTGTTAGCAATCTCGTGAGCTTCTTGAATATTCCACCGGAAGATTCTGATTCTAACGAACCCTCATCTTTGGAATCTTCTAACGAGATAGGAATCTCAGGCGCTAAAAATGGAAACTTGAATCGTTCATATTCTCTACAGTCAGACAAGAGTAGAAACTCAGATTCTGCTTCTCTGCAGATTGGACGTATAATCCATTACATATGGTCTCGAATGACCTCGAATAATGATGTTGTGTGTTACTGTTGTTTTATTCTTGTTTTTCTTTGGAATTTCAGTTTGCTCTCGATGGTGTACTTGGCGGCTTTGTTCCTTTACGCTCTCTGCGCAAATACAGGGCCGAATTACATCTTTTGGATTATAATGCTAATTCATACAGAAATTTATATCTTGATTCAGTATTTATACCAGATAATGATCCAGCATTGTGGTTTCAGCGTTCAGTCGAGCCTTTTGATCGAGTTGGGATTTCCTACAAAAAGGATTACATCGTCATTCGTTATCAGTTTGCTGCCTCTGTTCTTGGTTTATTTATTTACTCTCATACAGTGCTCTATTACTGCAAAAGATGGTGAATGGTTTTCGGTAGGATATAATAACGGGAAATCTGAATTACACAATCGGAACGAGGCTCACTCGGGTTCGAGCCTGAGCGAAAAAGCAATGCTTTTTTTCCTATTGATTAAACAAATGGTTGATATGGTGGTTAGTAGTTGTTCTAGATATTGGAAGTCACTTACACAAGAAGCTGAATCTCCTCCATATTTCGTTCAATTGTCAATGGATGTCAAATCATGGCCCGAAGATGGAATCCAACCCGAGAGAATCGAATCTGCCATAAACCAGCTGTTGCAGCTTGTACATTACGAAAACTGCAAGAACGTAAGGTACAATCATTGCCTTTGTGCCAACAAAGTTCAAATACAGAGCATTGAAAAAAGTACAGAAAATGCGAGCTTGGCCCTGGCTGTTTTCGAGGTGGTTTATGCCTCTCCGTTGATTGAATGTAAACCAGGAGAACAATTCAGCTCTCTCACACCGGCTGCTGACGTGGCAAACGAGATTCTTAAGGCAATAAACGAGGGACTTGCTGAAAAAGTTGGTTTTCCATATTCAATAGTATCTGTCATAGGAGGTGGCAAAAGAGAAATCGATCTTTATGCCTATATATTTGGGGCTGATTTGACCGTTTTCTTTTTAGTCGCCATATTCTACCAATCTGTTATAAAAAATAAAAGCGAATTTCTCGAGTATTATCAGCTTGAGGACCAGTTCCCAAAGGAGTTTGTATTTGTTCTAATGGTAAGTTTTTGTATTTGAACGATGGGTTATCATTTTCCAATTAGTTTTCGAATCATGGGTTTTTGAATTCGCTTATTTCGTTCGTGCAGATAATCTTCTTCTTGATGATTGTTGATCGCGTTATATACCTATGTTCATTTGCAATGGGAAAGGTCATATTCTACTTGTTCAACCTCATTCTATTCACGTATGCTGTCACCGAGTATGCTTGGACTTTGGATATATCACAGCATAATGCTGCTGGTTTAGCCCTTCGTGCAATATATCTTACTAAATCAGTTTCTCTTGCATTACAAGCCATACAAATTCGACATGGTGTTCCTCATAAAAGCACATTGTATCGCCAGTTTCTAACCAGTGAAGTTTCTCGTGTTAATTATTTTGGGTATAGGCTTTATCGAGCTTTACCTTTTCTATATGAATTGCGATGTGTCCTTGATTGGTCGTGTACAACTACGTCATTGACAATGTACGACTGGCTAAAGGTTAGTTCTTGACTGCTCATTCATGTATGTAGGGGTGGCAATTGGGTCGAATGGGTTGGGTTTGGGTCGGGTCCAATGTCAAAAAAATATGCATTATAGTTGGACCCAACAAGGACCAAAGTGGACCCAATAAGTACCCAAAATGGACCCAATAAAGATCCATTATGAATCAAAGTGGTGTAAGAAGTTGTTGTAGAGTGTAAAGTGTAGGTTATTGACTCAAATTTTAGACCAAATTGGACCCCATTTAGACCCAAATTTGGCCCAATTTAAGATCCAGTTGGACCCAAATATTATTAAAAGTCAACCTAGTTGGAACTAAAATGCTAAAATGTTAGGACCTAACTCATTGAAAACTTAGTTTGGTTTGGGTCCAAATATATGTATGGACCCAAATTGCCACCCCTAATGTATGAACAGCCTATGACTACACAATAAAACTTCAAATATGAACTAATGTTTTACATTTCTTCACAGTTGGAGGACATAAATGCGAGCTTGTACCTTGTTAAGTGTGACAATGTTCTGAACAGAGCTCAGCATAAACAAGGAGAGAAGCAAACAAAGATGACAAAGTTTAGCAACGGCATATGTCTATTCTATATATTAATCTGTGTTATTTGGGCTCCCATGCTGGTATATAACTCAAAAACAACTCTACTTATCCCATAGAGCTCCATTTCTATATATATATACCCCTAAAAACTGACTGTTTTTGACAGATGTACAGTAGTGGTAACCCTACAAACATAGCAAATCCAATCAATGATGCCAGTTTTCAGTTCGACATTAAAACAGGAGGTGGGAAGTTAACCTTGTACCAAACAACTCTTTGTGAAAGAATTCCATTGGAGCAACTTAAGCCAAATGTTAATCTTGATCCTCAGCATTATTTGGACTCGTATAACGTAAAAGACATTCAGCTAATTTGTTGCCAAGCTGATGCAAGTACCCTTTGGCTTGTCCCTGATGTTGTTCAAAAGCAGTTTATAAAGTCTCTTAACAACATCGACATGGAAATAAAATTTTCATGGCTTCTTACAAGGGACAGACCTAAAGGCAAGGAGACAGTGAAATTTGAAAGAATAGTCGATCCATCAGACCTTCCAAAATCATCAGAAGTCGAAGGGGTTCTGAATGGTTCAGTCAGCAGCTTTAGGATTTTCAACATTTATCCTAGATTTTTTCGGGTTACAGGTTCTGGAGAAATTAGACCTTTTGAGCAGGAGGTACATTTTTTAACCTTCTCAATATCATCATATCAGTAGGGGTCGCAATTGGGTTGAATGGGTTGGGTTGGGTTCGGGTCGGGTCGATTTGGGTTGGGATTAACGTGGGTTGGGTCCAACTGGGTCCAATGTCAAAAAATATGCATTATAGTTGGACCCAACAAGGACCCAAAGTGGACCCAATAAGGACCCAAAATGCACACATTATGAATCATAAGGGGTTGTCGTAGAGTGTAAAATGTAGATTATTGACTCAAAGTGGATAATAAGTTGGATCCAATTTAGACCCAAATTGGGCCCAATTTAAGACCCAATTGGACCCAAATATTATTAAAAGTCAACCCAGTTGGAACTAAAATGTTAAAATGTTAGGATCCAACTCATTGAAAACTTAGTTTGGTTTGGATCCAAATATATGGATGGACCCAAATTGCCACCCCTAATCATAAGCGTTAAAGTTTATTATGACGCCTTTATAAATTTTAAACTCGTGAGATCCAGGACTATAGGAATTTGTTTAGAATTTAGATTGGTTCGATAATTGCCCTTAATTAGTTGCATATAAAATGACCAAAATTTACCTTCGGAAAAATGGTATCTTTCTAACAGGTAAATGACGTGAGTGCGGATCTTGTCTTACATCATCAGAACTCTGAATGGTGGTCGTTTCATGATATCAATTCGTTGGATGGATATGGCTGTGGGAGCTCGTCGGGTCCCATGGCTGTCATTGTATCAGAGGAAACCCCACGTAAGCATCGTATTTTCTTACAACTTATGAATATTTGATTAATTCAAACGATGTTTAAGGATGTTTGTGTTACTGTATTGATCCATGATATCACTACAGAGGGATTTCTTGGTGAGACTCTCAGCAAATTCAGTATTTGGGGTCTATACATCACATTTGTTCTAGCAGTAGGCCGGTTCATCAGACTTCAATGCTCTGATTTACGGATGAGAATACCATACGAGAATCTTCCTTCGTGCGACTGGTAACATGTGAATATACAAAAGAATATCTTCTTAAATAAATTGGTTACTTTTATGTAAAAACCCAAATATTATTTCGAAAAGGGTCATTAAATAGTCTTGTTTGCATCACTAATTGTGTTTATAAGACCAAATATCTTTAATATTCATGTTTAACTACTCCAGGTTGATAGCTATATGTGAGGATATATATGCTGCAAGAGCAGAGGGTGAACTTGGAGTTGAAGAGGTCCTTTACTGGACCCTTGTGAAGATTTACAGGTCGCCACATATGTTACTTGAGTACACCAACCCCGACTAGTTTCAGCAAATCAACGGCTCTTGTATCATGAGTTACAAACTGCTGACCGTAGGATTGACTAACTTCGATTAGAAAGATACGTACTAACCACACATGATGAGATTACGTTTTAACTACAGTTTTGAGTTAAAGGGCAATTGTGTATATAATATATGAATGAAGAGAGGGCATATATGGCCTCCCACCTATAGTTTCAAGTGTATAGTCCAATTATTTCCCATCATGAATCAACTTTCCTTGAAATTTATTCAATTTTGAACCATTCATGTTGCCTCTACGTTGATGTATATAAGAGCATTGTTACAACCGAGGATTTGTAACAGTAAGCTTGCCTTTCACATGTACCCAAACAAGGTTTTCGAGATTCGTTGTACATTCTTGAAACCTTATTGTGCTCAAGATACGAACAATAACTCGTTTCGTAAAAGAATCTATTTTCATCATGAAAATCACTAGAATTCTTACTTTTTTCAATCACTTCAATTTTCTAAATAACAAGAAGCAGAAAACACACAACTCTGAGAAAAAAGTAAACAAAATCTTTAACAATCGGTATATCTAGTTCAGTTCTTCATCATCCATCACAATTGGCAACAACAACAACAAGAAAATCACACCTTTTTTGCTGCATTGCCAGGAATAGTATCGTCCATGATCTTCGGAGCAGTGAAAACAAAATCCGACACAGACATCTCGTTTTTGTACTCAGGATTCTTGTCCAAGAACTTGACAACATCAGACGGAGCCCTCAATCGTTTTCCATTAGGGGAATCATAATAGCAGTCCATTTTGGAGAAATCTTTTCTCATCATCAAAGTCCTCTTGAAACCATTTGGGGTTTTGGGAATGTTGGGCTTGTCAATGACCCAAGTTCGCGAACTATTGTACTCTATATCAGCTGGATCGTCACATGAAGTTTCGGGTTTTTTGGTGCAAACAAAGGGATCCTCTGTGAATTTGCTTCTGATTTCTTCAAACTCTTCTTGAGTTGGAATTATCCTCCATTTGAAGCATTCCCCACATTGAACACTCCATATGTCACCTGTTTTGCTACCATTTCCTGAAAGCTGTATAGAAGGAAACATATATATGTTATCATTTATATAAACTCTTGAAATCTGAAAAAAGAAACAGAAACAGAAACAGGTAGAGATTGAAATATAGAAAGTCCCTTCTTTTGAAATTGACAGTTATTGCAAGATAAAGAAGCCTGTACCATTTCATTGGATAGCCAGAAATTGATGAAAAAAGAAATGAAAATGTGATAAAAATATGAATAATTCCAAGATGATAAAGAGTAAGCACATTTTATCAAATAGTTAGAAATTGAAGTAAAGAGGGAAAAAGAAACAAATTGATTCGCATAAAATTACAAATCAAAACAAGAATTCAGAGGAAAAAGATGATAAGCAATCATTTCATCGAACAGTAAGAACTCAAATTGATAGAGAAGGAACCCACATTTGTTTAGGAAGACGGGGAAAGTGATATTTGGAACAAAAAAACTAAAAAAAAACAATTCAATGCAGATTATGATGGTAAATTTAAATCAGACAAATTCGCATATCTCAAGTATTAATCACAAAATCATAACAAGAAGAAGAAGAAGAAAAAAAATACCCTTCTAGATTGCCGGCTCTTCTCCATATCAGAATCTTCAACCTTCTTCAGTATAGCTGTAGTTTACTCGCCCAAACGGCAATACAATAATCGGGAGAAGAATCTTCCAGACAAAACAGAATGAATTTTGACGGGAAATCGAAAATTAAAAGCTTGTCATTAGATTTATTGACATTCCAAATCCAACCCTAAGAAGAGACGAGCTTCTTATGTACTATAGTATGCCATGAATACAATGTTGATGTATTTAAATTAAATAATTATGTCATTATATATTTTCCAATTTACAATTTTATTAGATGATGATATATGCCAAAAGCCCCATTGAGGAAAGATATATAATCACTTTGAAGATACATTCAGTTTAGAGTAAGGTACTACAAGTTTATTCATCTGCCCTGTAGTTTGCATAACAGCATTCATCCTTTTAACTTGGTTTTTGTTTAGAAAAATACGAGCACCTTGGTTGATATCATCAAATTTCGTCAAAATCCCCAATGGTTAAGACATATTGGATATAATTACGAAAAACTGCATAAGAACAACATATAAAATCCCAAAATTATCCTCAAACAAAATGTTCAAATCATAAGAAACACAACATCAAAGGTAAGAAAGAAAATCTTCAGTATCTCTACTAAAGTATGGTCTTCCTATATTCATTACTTCACACTTCACCATAAACAACAAACAACACCACAAAATCACTCCTTTGCTGAATTAGCAGGAGAAATACTCTCCCTGACTACTGGAACAAGAAAACTGAAATCCCAGAGTGACAAATTATCTTTGTACTCGGGATTATTTTCCAAAAACCCGACAACATCAATCCAGGATTTAAGCTGTTCACCATTAGGGGCATCATAATAGCAAGCCATTTTGGAGAAATCGTTTGTTGCTATGATTCTCCTCGCAAAACCGTTTGGGGCTTTGGGAATGTCAGGCTTATCCATAACCCAAATCCGGGAGTTATTGTACTCGATATCAGAAGGGTCATCACAGGAAATGCCAGGTTTTTTGCTGCAAACAAAGGGGTCCTTTGTGAGTTGGCTTCTAATTTCTTCGTACTCTTCTTCAGTTGGAATTTTCCTCCACTTGAAGCATTCAAAGCACTGCACACCCAATATGTGGACGGGTATAATGTTCTTCGAAAGCTGTAACAAGAAACACATCAGCAATATGTAATTTTTATTGACATAAGATATCAGAGCCTGGAATGATCTAGAAATTCCCATTTCCCCAGAAAAAAGGACAATTATATGCACTCTCACTCACTTATTGGGTAATTAGCACGAGCTCTTAATATTTAACAAATTACCAAGATACCCTCTACATCCTTGCAACTCGAAAAATAGGGGGTGAAATTATAAAAGTACTTTTTACAAGGAGGGGTAAAACTGTAATGTGTTTTTATTAACAGGGAAGTTATGGTAATTTTTCCAAACATAGGGTTTCTAATTAGGGTCTCAAGCAGGCAGGGAGTGTGTATGATATTTACCACCCAAAGAAAATGAAAGAAATAATACTTGGTATACAGAAAATCCGAGTCACTGCTTTCTATAAAAAAAAATTAGCGATTGCAAGAGAAATAAACCTTTGCCCATTTCAGAAAAGATCTAGAAATTGATCGAAAAAGAAACTAAAATAAGGGGAGAATTAGAATAGTTCAAAGATGAACATTTCATTAAAAAGCAAGAAACTGAAGAAGAGGAGGGAAATAGAAACAACTAGTGTACAATAATTATCACAAAAAAGATTCAGGGAAAAACTTAAAATTACACAAGACAAGATCAGATCAGTGGAACTTCATTCAAAAGAAAAGGAATCATGAAGATTGAAAATAGATTCAATGTTTGAGAAAAATCAATCAGACAAATACAAAGGCATATATATAATGTGCACCTAAAAACTTAAAACATAAAATAACAAGTACCTCTTCAGATTGCTGGCTCTTCTCCATATCAGGGTCTCGAATTCTTCCTTTTCTCTCTATCGGTAGTTCACTTTAAGGCGTGCTCCCCGAGGTTTATATGTACCAAACTCTGAGAATCCGAGCACGTCATGACATACAACTGTCACGTTGGACACGGCACCTATAATAAATGTCTGACGTGTCATTTGGCAAGTCATAAATTAAACAATAAAAAATAATTCACACATGGCTAATAGCTTGCGCAACACTTCCAAATACATTAGAGATTATTTTCCCATGTTTTATTAAATTTAGAAGTTATGTAATATCAATAAAAACCTACAAAGTACCAAAAGACTAATTGAAAATACAATACTACCTCATTTAAATTCTCTTGTTCTATTCTTTAGTACTATTTTTCTCGTAAAACTACAATATGCAAATAAAATAGTAGACAAGTGGTAGACACACAAATATGAACTACTTTTCTTTTCTTTATGTTCGTCATTTCTCTAGCATTCTTCTCTCTCGTTGACAATTTCACATAAAGATACATGTATTTTTACATTTTTCCATAAACATAACTATTATGTATACACGGACACTTCAAAAATCACAACGTGTCGTGTCGGACACCTGATTGGACACGACACTCGACCAACACTCTCCGACACCGTGTCCAATATGAAAATAATTTGTCTGCTTAAATAAAATGGAAAAGATAAAATGTGAACACCATAATGGACGCAGTTAGAGAGTATGTCTACTATGTACGCATATTATTTGTGACACTTGATGTTATTTAACTTATTTTTTGTGATTTTGAAAACTGAAGTATTTATTTTTTCTTTCAAACATATATAACTTTACAAATCAAATACAAATTTATAATGTATTATAGTCATTCTTAATTTCTTATAGTCTATTTCTCTAACCAATCAAATTTAATTAGAATGAAAATACTAATTTATATATTTTAACATAAATTAATGAACATATATATGTATATGATACATAGATACACATGTTATTAGCAGTATCGAGGCCGTGTCGTGTCCTAATATTTTTACAATGCCATATTTCGTGTCCGCGTCGTGTCGTGTGCCATGTCCCGTGTCCGTGCATCATAGGTAACATATATATATATAGAGAGAGAGAGAGAGATCTGCAGTATTGAAACAGTATCGTGTCCTAATCTTTTTATTAATAAATATCATGTGTGTGTTTGTAACTTTGTATTGTGTTGTGTCCATATCACCATATTTGTGTACATGCATCGTAGTTTAACTGGACGCCTCAAGTTTGAAGCTGTAAATCCTAAAATTTGGTGACTTCATTTTGTTATACCATCTATATCCTTAGTTGTGACTTGTGACATGAATGAAATTAATATTTGGCTTGTTTTTTTTAAAGTTGTATTATGAGAATCCAACTTATTATGTCATATACTTAAGTTCTTTCCTTTTAGAATATCGATTTATTTTCATCGAAAATAATTGAGATTTGAAACCTAAAGAAGTGGAGATATGATTGATGCCAATACCGAAATGTACTGTAACAGGCTTCATTTTATTATGCATATGCATGTACGAGCATGTGCAAACACCTGCAATGTTTCAATATGAAATGCGAAAATAGAATTCTTTTAGTAATTGTTCAATTGCTTATTTCCAAGTTTCAGCTATTTTACAAGTTATAGCTCCCTGCACACTAATCATCATTGTGAGAGGAGGCAAAAGGTTGCAAATTGTAATTTTGAAACTTGGAAATATAGTGTGCATGAATTTAGAAATGAACTTGGAAATGGAAAAGTTGCTTATTTTATCATTTTGTACGATTTCTTCTTGTGTGCAAAACGTTTCTACGGAAATCGTACAAAATGGAAAAATAGACTTAAAATAAGAACCTTGAAAAATATAGTAGAAGATTCACTTCATTACTAAATATTCATTCTTGAGTTCTCTATTGGAAACCTGAGCATTAAGTTCATTCGTAAATGCTCTTGGTATTTTGTAGCACATGCTCTACCATAAATAGATAGTTGTGATTATCATTATATCAAGAATTAGAGCTTCGATTCCCTGAGAACCTCTCAAATGCTCATTCTATACAGGGAAAAAGCATCAAGACTTATAGCAACTAATAAAACATCGCCATGAAATGTAAAGAAATGCCTATAAACAGCTAAATAGAAAAACAATGTGATAAGAAAACAGCCATACGAGCACCACAAGATCAAACGATAATGCACATGAAGATACGACATACCTCTAATTGTCAACCATCCCTGAAGAACAATACTGATTCTCCAATGTGGCATCATCCTCATCGGCCTGTGAAAGCATGTCAATATAGAGGTATTTCCAAACACATTTTGTTTAACAAGTTGGCCTACCTCATGCAGTAAGAAACAGATGCAATTATTGCTCCAACAAAGTCAACATTGTCACGAGTTTAAAATAGAAAAATGCAAGAAATATAAGAGTATTCAAATAGGACATGTCAAAGAAGATAATTTCTTCACAATCATCCATTTTCAGAATTTTTTGTTTCAACCATCCCAACTACTTGACAGCTTCTTAGTTCTTACCAGCCACATCTTGGGGAATAGTGTCTGATGCAATCTTAGGAGGGGTGAAACTGAAATCTTTTAAAGTCACACCATTACACGGGTGGTTCCCTAAGAATGTGGCAACATTGGTTTTAGCCCTAAGCTTCTTGCCGTCCGGAGTCCAATAATAGCAGTCCATCCTGGAATAGTCCTTTCTCAGAACTAGTCCTCTCTTAAAACCAGGAGGGGTTTTAGGGAGGTTGGGCTTGTCAAATACCCATATACAACTGTTGTTGTACTCCAAATCAGCCAAGTCAGCACAAGAAACATTCATTTTTTTATTGCAGGTGAAAGGATCCTGCAAAATATTTTGTCTGATTTCTTCGTACACTTCTTGAGTTGGTAGCTTTCTCCATTTGTAGCAAATGTTGCATTGAGCAGCCCATATGTCGATTGAGTTTCGTAGAACTGGGGTACGCTGAAACAGAACTCAATTAACAGTTAATATCAAAAGAACTTGGTTACAATAAAATGGATCAAAACCATTGAATATTAATTTATTTCCCTGGAAAAAGCATACAGCCTTTTCAGCAAAATTGTTGAAGAAAAAGGGGAAATTCCCTAAATTTAAAAAAAAAAAACATTTTGGCGAAAACAGATGCAAGAAACATAGACTATAACGCCTCCATCAGTCCTCAAGAGATCAAGGCATCTATGCCAGCAATTAACAGATTTTACAAAATAAAGGGAGGACAATATTCAAAAATTCAAGAAAATGAAAAAGAACAGAAACAAGAATGTTTCTTTAATCCTCGTTAATCAATCAACAATGCAAGATATTGGATTTTATACACAGATAGAACCTCAATTTTCCTGCAAATTTACAGCAACGGCAGAAAATATATAAATAATAAAAACCCTTATTAGGAAAAAAAGCTCGCGAACCTAAAAATTGACAATCTTGCAGTATAAAGAAACAAAATTAAAATACAATAAAGGATACTTCCTCCAGAAATACCCGTCATTCAGACTGCATAAACTTTTACGGAACAACACATATGTAAAACGAACAATTGGAACAAATACACTAACAGAAACATTAATTCAAACATCTCAAACAATGTAGCATGCTACAATCAAGAAATACCTTCAATTTTTTGTTGATGTGCTCCGTTTCTGGTGTTTGGAATGTTTGATCGGCCATGATTTTGCTAAAGTTTGCCCCTTTTCTCAGTTGCCTGAACCCTTTTCTAGTGCTGACTGCGTACTGTCTATAAAATCAATATTTAAGGCATAAATTATAAGTTTATTGCAATTAGGTCCCTTGTGTTTGTTTAATTGGATATTGGTCTTACAAGTTTGAATAATTCCTTGAATTCCCCTGGACCTCTTTTATCTTAATTTAAACAAATATTTGTGTTGTTTCAGAGAGTCGTAGAGTTCACAATTGCGCATCCATGTAGCACTTTAGAAACTAGTGCTTAACTTAGATGAAAAAATGTATGAGCATCGAATTTATTTTTTCAAGTATAAAATTATAAGTATGTATTTATCGTAATTGATTTATTATTAATTTCATCATTCATCTTCTAGATTATAATGTCATGCTCATGTTCAACCTTAACACATAGAATCAAGGTATCGGAATTATTTCAATTAAGTTAAGTTATAGTTTATTTTCTATAATTTAATAATAATGATGCAAGTTAATTTATGATAAGTAAAAGTATTAAGAAGTTGGCAGTCAAGTCGATATGTCCGAGTGGTTAAGGAGACAGACTTGAAATCTGTTGGGCTTCGCCCGCGCAGGTTCGAACCCTGCTGTCGACGTTTCTCTTGCTTATTCTTTTGTTTCTATTAACCCTTTTTATTATTTAATTAATTAATATAATAGCCTCGTTTTTTTTGCTTATTCTTTTTGTTTCTATTAACCCTTTTTATCATTTAATTAATTAATTAATATAATAGCCTCGTTTTTTTTGCTTATTCTTTTTGTTTCTATTAACCCTTTTTTATCATTTAATTAATTAATTAATTAATATAATAGCCTCTCATGCAATTATCGTAACCCAATATAAAAATAAATTATACAATCGAACTTCAAATATTACGTTTGAATTTGGATTGATTGTTAATCGAGTTTTAATCGACGCGAACACGAGTCAGTTTGAATAGTTTAATTATTTTACACATTTTTTTATTATTTTTTTTACTAACTCGGTTGATTTTCGAGCCAATCTTTAATACTTAATAATGGTTCAAGATTAATTTAAAAAATTAACAAATCAAACTCGAACGAGCTTTTATCAATTGAATATCGAATAACTTTATTTAATTTTCAGCCTTACACTAGTCTATATGAATTTTAAGCCCATCTACCCATAATTTAGCTCCAATTCTAATTCCTACAACATTTAAGGAGCCATTATGAGCATTAAATTTGTTAATGGGATATGATAGAAACCTTTTGAAGTCTTATCCATAAATTTTATCTCTTAAAGTTAAATGTGCACTTATTGTGTTCAAGACAATATTTAAATGTCCACACTTTTATGGGCCTAATTTAATTTTAACCATCAATATAAAATCTATATGGCTGAAATGACATTATTTTGGCCCACCAAAACCAATTATTGTACCCTGCATGTTGACTGTTGTACATTTGAGAATTTTGTTGATAAAAAACATTTTCATTAAGGTTTGAGCTGGCTATATCTTATAAATTATTATTATATTATACAATATATAATAAATATATATATATTATATATACAGTATTGGTTTTTATTTATGAAATTGTATCCAAATGGGAAAGACAAATAAGAATCTGCAACCCCACAAACATACAAATTGAGACAACAGAAAATTATAGCTGGCTAATCCCACTTTTTATTATATATAAATAAAATTAAATATCAAGTTTTTGTGCAGGGTTTAAACCCATCAATTTGGCATCTTATTTGGACAGCCTGCAGCCTAATACTTCCAACTAATATAATATACTATATAAACAAATCTAGAAATGTCTAATAATTTATTTGTATTTTTCATTAATAAATGTGACTTAATTTTAATTGGATTTTGCTTATTTTAATTTGGCATGGCTATGGTGGTCCTCAATATTGCGTGTCAAATTTATTAGATTGTCATTTAATAAAAATCCTTAATTAGGTCTTAATTGATATCACATATAGTTGATAACTATTATATTAATGTAAATTATTATTATTAACATATTTGGAATCTAATAATATATATAATCGATCCTCAAAAGTCTAAAAAGAAATGGTAACTAATAAAATTACTAGATGGAGTATATGATTGTGCATCATTGGAAATCTAATCAAATGATGTTATTTTCAATAGTCAATTAATGCAAAGTTTATAATATACTTTTGTGGGTATGGATTATGGAATATACTAATTAATTAATTAGGTTTGGTATTGCATGGTATTGCGGTCCTAGTCAACTTAGCATTCAATAATCATTCTTACTTTACAGTTTTGCATGATCATGACCTCTCAGTACAATTAACTAAATTGAAAATGATACATAAATAGAAATAAAATATAATTAGCTACACTGAAAGTGATGCATAAATGAAATAAATATAAATATAACAAAAATTAAAGATAAAAATAAATCAAATTAGATAGAAGAGGACCACAATTATTTAAATCACATAAAGTTGAAATCTAATTAGATATTGGAAAAAGGGGTCAGTATTTAATTATGTATTTTATTTGAAAAAAATTATAATGTCCCTAATATATGATCACTAAAACTTTGATAATAATAATAATTATTGAAAAATCGCATTGGAGTTTAATCCGCCGGGTTTATGGTGACGTGGCGATCCATGCATTGAAATTGGATAATGAACTATAGTTACGCTGTGTTTGCCTGTCAAGTTCTTCTTGTCACCTACGTTTCATAGTTAATTGTAATAAAATAAAATATTAATGCTTATACTTACAATAATAAAAGTAGGTTTGATTGACCAAAATAAGATATTATTACAATATATTATATATAATTATATATGTATATTATTGGGGAGCAGTTAGGTCTTCATGTTTTTTTTTTTTTGATGACAAGGGAACCCGCAGCCGCTACCATTAGGTGCGCACTGGGTAAACTCCGCTCTTGTGCAATAGCCTGCAAACCACACAAGAGAGATAAATCAGCCTAGGGGCTCTTGTGCAATAGCCTGCAAACCACACAAGAGAGATAAACCAGCCTAGGTTGCCCATAGCTGACAGGAGTTCAAATGTCCTTACCAACATTGGGATTCGAACCTGTGACCTAGATCACAAGTTCAAATGTCCTTACCAACTCTATCAGGGGTTGCCCCCTAGGTCTTCATGTTCTTTTTTTAATAATCCATTGTCCAAATAGACACTATTTCTGAGCACCATGCATGTTTCTATATTGGAGCAGTTGGCTAAAAGTCCAATTTTTTTCCCACTTTTTATTATTGTTTTAATTAGTGGGATTTTTCCTTTTTAATCACAAAATTACATATAGCATTATAGTTCTATTATAAATGTAGCAAAAAATCGTTTTCCAAAGACTAGATTACTTTAATCTATGATTAATAATCAAAGGAGAAGGAAAAAAAAATACACTAATTCAAGACAAAATATTATTGATAACTCTGAGTATATTGAGAGTTATCAATAATATTAGATAGTAATAATTTTCTTGCTAAATTTATTAATATTGTACTATCTAATATTAGTCTTAATGATAATATTACTTAATTAAGTGGTGAAATTAAAAAGAATAAGAAGAAGAAGACTTTAGCAAATCCCATTGACCTTTCCAGATTACACTTCATTCAGAGTCCTCCATTTTCAACCCCTCAAGAATCTCAACATCAACCAAACTCTTTCTCTCTCTCATGCTACAAACACCATTAACAGAGCTCTAATCCAATCAAAAAACCCTTCAAAAACAGCAAAAATGCTGAAAATATTCAACAAGAAGCTGAGGCGCCTCTGCTCACGCCTCGGCTGGCCGGCTCGCCGCCGGTCTAGGCCAAAGATCGTCGTCAAAAAGCTCGGAAAATCAAACTCCAGAACTCACTCTGACCTAAAAGACTCAGTTTCTTCCGCCGTGATTCACCCTAGCAACGATTCCGGAGGCGTAAAACCGATCAGGATCGCCACATTCAACGCTGCCTTGTTCTCCATGGCTCCAGCGGTGCCAAAAGCAGCAAAATCATCATCGAACACCTTCGACTTCAACGAAACCCTAGAATTCGCACCAAAACATGTCGTATTCGATAGCAATTCACGAGGAGCAAAATCAATGAACGACCGTCCTAAAAGCATCTTAAAGCAGTCTCCTCTGCACCCTTCCGCACCGGAAAATCTCTCAAATCAGCCAAAACTCGCGAAGTCGAGGCTACGCGTATCGATTAATCTACCTGACAACGAAATATCGTTAAAAAGGAGCGGTCAATTGAGTTTCTCGAGCGACGAATCCAACCGAATTGTTAAAGGAAAAGCTCCGTTGAGATCACACAGTATGCACTCCAGCTCCACCAAGAACACCGGCGGCTCCGATTTTAGGAGCGGTAAAAGCATCGTCGAGGTTTTGAGAGAGGTAAACGCAGATGTGTTGGCTTTGCAGGATGTGAAAGCAGAGGAGGAGAACAATATGAAGCCTTTATCTGACCTAGCAAACGCGCTTGGGATGAATTACGTTTTTGCAGAAAGCTGGGCGCCGGAGTACGGAAACGCGATTTTAACTAAGTGGCCGATTAAGAGATGGAAAGCTCAGAAGATCGTTGATGATTCCGATTTCAGGTTCTTAATTATCCGCTTTTTTTTCTCACCTGAAACGAAATAACAGTAACAAAAACAGAGTCTGAGTAATTGTCATTTATTCAGGAATGTGTTAAAAGCCACCATTGATGTACCTCAAACCGGAGAAATCAACTTCTTTTGCACTCTCCTCGATCATTTAGACGAAAGCTGGAGAATGAAACAGATCAACGCCATTTTACAATCAACTGGCGTTCCACATATTTTAGCTGGAGGCCTTAATTCTCTCGATGAAACAGATTATTCTCAAGAAAGATGGACTGATATTGTAAAGGTAAATTCAAAATTTTGAATGAAAATCTTTCATAACTTGTCGTGTTAGTTAGAATACAACATATAGATACGATCCCACGTATGTAATGATGATTCATATTAGTTAGCATCATTTTCTCGTGTTACAGTATTACGAAGAGATGGGAAAACCAACGCCTAAAGTTGAGGTGATGAAGTATTTAAAGAGCAAACAATACACAGATGCAAAGGATTTTGCAGGAGAATGCGAACCTGTTGTCATGATCGCCAAAGGACAAAGTATGAAAAAAAAAAATCCGAATTTTTGAAATTTAAGTGTTTTTTTGGATCATTATATCAATATTTTCGACGGGATTTATGCAGGTGTACAAGGGACATGTAAATACGGGACGAGAGTAGATTATATATTATCATCATCAAACGCGCCGTATAAGTTTGTTCCAGGATCATACTCAGTATTGTCTTCAAAAGGAACTTCTGATCATCACATAGTGAAAGTTGATTTGATCAAAGTAGATAATAAAGCTCATGAATATGTGAATAAGAAGACGAAGCAGAAGAGAACGAGAACGGTTAAGATAGTTCATTCTCCTTCTTCTCCATCTAAGGGTATATGGAAAATACATTCTTGAGGTATTATTATTGAGCTATTTGTTAAGGATATATAATGTAACCATGATTGTACAGATTCTTTTGTAGACAAGTTTCTTCACTAAAATCCCTTTTGTGTTCCTTATTTCATAGCTTTGCTTTTACCACGTTTACACAAAGCAAGCAGTAGATATATTTCATACAGATTATTCTTCAAACACAAAGTATTTACATGGTGAGATTGATATTAGGTGCATTATATACAATTATATCAGGATATGATATTGATATTGATATATATATATATAAGGTTGTCCATTAGGCCCAATGAGACAAGCCTACTGGCTCGTACTCAAATGTTGTTGGGCTTGTTTACGATATACTCAAAGCCCACAAACGAGGCCCAACAGTGTGGCCGAATTGTGTGCTTGATAGCATAAACACAAACTGGGCCGGGCTTCAAGAAGTAATTGGGTTTCCAAAATAGTATTTTATTTTTCATTTAAAGATCTCACAATTTTTTGCAGATTACATGTCTAATCTTTTGCTTAATTAGAGTTAAGCCCAACTAAGATATTTTTTTTCTATAAATGTATATATATAATAAAAAAAATTGTATACAGTATGGAATTGAATCTAACTAATTATATTACAGATGAAAACATAAACACCTTCTTCACAATTTGAGTTTTTGACCAAATCATATCCGAAACCAAATCATCGTGCATCTTCTTCTTGCACAAATTGGATGGAAACAATGGAGTCATCAACAACAAGCACAAAAGCATGGCGAGCTCGCTTTCTCAATTTATCCACCTCAGTCTGCAAACTATATAATGTGCCTCCGTTAAGAACTCCGCCTACTTGGAATTCCGCCTTCAATTTCTTGGATTCCATGATTCTCCGGTCGCCGGAATATTCCACCGCCGTCTGAAAAGTCTCAAAGCCCCATCTGCCATTTAACAACTTCGCAGTCATGGACGTTATAATCTTGGGGTTTGACAGTAGGAAAGAACAAGCTAGCAGACAGCGGCGGATGGCCGGAATATTCCCTGTCTCCGTCGGCGGCCGGGGGAGCCGTAGGATCGAACATAAATAGCTGGAAAACAGAGGAGGATGAATACGACGCCGTGCCCCACATTTCCGCCAAATTTGCCAAGTTTGAGCAAGGATGGACGGTCGAGATTCGACCTGGAACCAAAGAGAGAAAAACGGCCGGCTGAGATTAAAGATGAAGAAAAATGAAAGTAACACAAAATACATTAAGAATCAATTAAAATTGTAGAGATCATTAACAAGGGATAATTAAATTAAAAATAAGATAAAATAAAATTGTAAAGATTATTAAAAATGGTTATTTATTTAAAACAAACCTTGACTCCGCGCATTTGATCCTGAAACCGGGCATGTTTGCATGTCTCGTTCGGTGTTTCTACGATATAATTGTTCCCATATTCTCTACTTACAAATATAAGGCATGTTTGGTTAATATATAATTTCAATTTCAATATTCTTCTTTGGTTTAATTTATTCTTTATGAATAAATTAATAACTTGACACCCATACTCGAGCTTGCAAGCTCCAATATTTGACGACAATCGTCTTTCTGGATGCTCATGCATGTTGAAAACTAAAGTCGAAATATCATCCTTACTAATTACATATTTAAACACAAGTCTTTATGAAGTAGTGATTGAAAAAAATAATAGTAAAGATATTACTTGTAACACGAATAATGACTAATTGGATAGTTTAGATATAGAAATACGAAGATATTTGATGATATCGAGAAACTGTATCGTGAAATAGAAAAGAGAATGAATAAGAAACTTGTACTATAAACTCTATGGGATGAAATTGTATGAACATGACACTGCGTTTTATAGGCAACTAAGGCGATGAAATCGAAGATGACTCTATTGAAGACAAAAAGATTTCGATAACTACGATGAATTAGGTGCGATGCTAAAATCACAATTATACAATTATGTATTCATTTATTGCGAAGACTGATATGACATTATTTTGTGTATTAATAATTTGTTTATATGATTGATTTGGAATAATTTGGCTAACATCAATAAATAATTAATACATGTCTACAAATTTTTAAAAGAAAATAAATAAAACTATCATAAAAATGTTAATTATTTATTAATGAAGCACTAAAATGGGACATTTATATATCATTGAAAATTTATTCTCTCGATGATGTGGCGTGATTATGATTTTGGTTAATTTAGAAATTTATAATATAAATAAAATATATATTGCTTAATGCCCATACCCTAAAATTTAATGCGGGCATTTTGCAGGTTTGGTCCGATCTGCGTGTTGTTGCCAGTTGACAGGCTAATAGTGCGTAATAGTTATGGGTTCGGAATGGGCATGAGGCAGAAGAAACCAAGCATTGTCTGAAGTTGAATTATTTAATTTTTTCTCAATAAATGTTAATCGCGCCTATTTCTAATGTCATATATTCACCTACAATTAGTTGAACGTTTTAACTTTTTTAGATGGAAACAAAATTTATACCCAACTCGAATTTGTGTCTTTTAGTCCAAAGATAAGAGATTCTTTTGGCATTTTCACCATAGTATACGATAGATTGAATTAAATTTGAATTTGAGTGGAAGAGTTTTAGGTTGCATAAATAAAAAGTTTTGAATTTATAACAATAGTATATGTAATAATAGAAGAAGTTCCCATCATTATTTCCAAAATTTATTCGAATAATTACCTTTTTACAAACTTGAGATACATTAAGAAAAGCACGTAGTTCAAATTATAAACAATATTTATTGTTTATATATGTTTTACAAATGTACATCATATACATATGGCTCTAAAAAAACTCGATTTATGGAGAAAAAAAGTGTTTGGATTTATTGTATTATTGGGCTCAGATGTTGTGGATTTATAGAATCGGGTCCAAAATTAAAGTTGAAAGCCCTTTAAAATATACTTTTGTCATTGGGTCATCATTCAGTACGTGGACTTGGACTTGATTCGTAAATTCTTAATGGGCTCAAATGTATACAGATTATTCTACATTGACGGAAGATGACGTCATCGAGCTTACTTTCGAGGACGCCAACGGCGGCGTAAGTTGTCTTCATCCTTACGGCGGTGGTGGACGCCGCCACCTTCCGGCGATCTGTGTCGCTTTCTTGATACTATGACTACTCCGGACACAGTAGCAAGCTCTCCGATGGCGTTTTATGCGACGATCATCGTTGACCAACTCCTATGTTTCTTCCACAGGCACGTAACAAAACGTTCTTCTGAACAGCTTTTTGTATACAGTTTGAGCTATGCTGAGATTTCGGTTGACATGATTCTACTTTTCGTTATCCTTATTTCGATTATGAGAATTGAAATTGCTAAAATTTATTATTGACCAAACTGAAGTTTTTTTAATTGTTGAATTCAATATCTAGATAAAACTGGATACAAAAATTGAATATAGGGTTTAAAATTGTGTACAACATGTTGTTGAATTGTGAATGTCTACATATTAATCAGAAACCAATATTAATACAGGTTTAGGAAATAGGTCTAATCATAATGTATAATTCAGCATCGAGTAAGTACTTATTAAAGATAAAAGCTAAAAGGTATCAGATGGTGGTAGCCATGTAATATAATAAAAAATGGACTAGCTCTAAACCTTCAAAATCAACAGTCCCCGTAATATCCAACAATGACTGCAGTTATCAGAAACTTAAATATTATAAGGCGGTATAAGATGCTGGCTGATTCAGTATTATGCATCTGCTCCAATACTCTAGCTAATTTGAAAAGAGTTGAAACTTTATTCCAAGGTAGTTCACCCTGGCTGGCTGATTCGGTATTATGCAAACACCTTCACAGTTTGAGTTTGACCAAATCATATCCGAAACCAAATCACCATCTTCTTACTTCTTACTTGCAAACAAATTGGGTGGAAACAATGGAGTCAGCATGGCGAGCTCAATTTATCCACCTCAATCTGCACACATGTATGTACGTATAGATTACATTACATAGTTGACTTCTTGTATGTCTATATATATATATATATCACATGGATACATACAACAGAACTCAACTATATAATGTGCCTCTACGCCTGTACATTTCGCTGTTCTCTGTTGAGAACTCCGCCTACTTGGAATTCCGCCTTCAATTTCTTGGCTTCCGTGATTCTCCGGTCGCCGGAATATTCCACCGCCGTCTGAAAAGTCTCAAAGCCCCATCTGCCATTTATAATCTTGGGGTTTGGCAGTAGGAAAGAACAAGCTAGCAGACAGCGGCGGATGGCCGGAATATTCCCTGTCTCCGTCGGCGTCCCGGGGAGCCGTAGGATCAAACAGGAATATCTGGAAAAGGGAGCAGGATGAATACGACGCCGTGCCCCACATTTCCGCCAGGATGGACGGTCGAGATTCGACCTGAAACCAAAGAGAGAAAGACGGGCGGCTGAGATTAAAGATGAAGAAAATTGAAAGTAACACAAAATACATTAAAAATAAAATAAAATTGTAGAGATCATTAACAAGGGATAATTAAATGAAAAATAAAATAAAATAAAATTGTAGAGATCATTAAAAATGGTTATATATTTAAAACAAACCTCGATTCCGCGCATTTGATCTTGAAACTGGGCATGTTCGCATGTCTCGTTCGCTATTTTTGCGACATAATTGTTCTCATATAATCTAGTTACAAATATAAGGCATCTTTCGTTTAATTTATTCTTTATGAATAAATTAATAATTTGATGCCCATCTTCGAGCTTGCAAGCTCCAATATTTAACCACAATCGTCTTTCTGCATGCGCACACATATTGGAAAATAAAATCGAAATACCCTCCTTACTAATTACATAATTAAACACTATTTTTTACGAAGTAGTGATTGAAAAAAATAATAAAGATATACTTGTAACACAAAGAATGACTATTTGGATAGTTTAGAAATAGAAATACGAAGATATTCGATGATATCGAGAACTGTATTGTGAAATAGAACAGAGAATGAATATGAAGCTTGATACTATAAACTCTATGGGGTGAAATTGTATTAACATGACACTGCGTTTTATAGGCAACCAAGGCGATGAAATCGAAGATGACTCCCGTTGAAGACAAATTTCGATAACTACGATGAATTAGGTGTGATGCTAAAATCACAATTGTACAAAAGCTAACCGCATATATAGCGTGTACAATTATGTATTCATTTATTGCGAAGACGGATATGACATTATTTTGCGTATTAATAATTTGTTTATATAATTGGTATAGACATCAATAAATAACTAATACATGTCTACAAATTTTGAAAAGAAAATAAATAATTAAAACTATCATAAACATGTTAATTATTTATTAATGAAGCAGTAAAATGTGACATTTATATATCATTGAAAATCTATTGTATCGATGATGTGACATGATTATGATTTTGGATAATTTAGAAATTTATAATATAAATAAAATATATATTGCTTGATGCCCATAACCCAAAATTTAATGCTGGTATTTTCCAGGTTTGATCCGATCTGCGTGTTGTTGCCAGTTAACAGGCTAATAATACGTAATAGTTATGGGTTCGGAATGGCCATGAGGCATGAAAGTTGGTGGAAGAAGCCAAGGATTGTCTGAAGTTGAATCATTTAATTTTTTCTCAATAAATGTTAACTTGCACCTATTTATGATGTCATATATTCACCTAAATTTAATTGCGCGTTTTAAATTTTTTAGATGGAAACAAAATGCATATCTAACTCAACATTGTGTCTTTTAGTCCAAAGATAAGAGTTTGGCGTTTTCACCATATTATACGAGAGATTGGATTAAATTTGAATTTGAATGGAACAGTTGTAGATTGCATAAATAAAAAGTTTTGAATTCAAACAATAGTATATGTAATAATAGAAGAAATTCCCATAATTATTTTCAAAAAAAATTCGTATAATAACAGCTTTACAAACTTGAGATACATTAAGAAAATCACTTAGTTCAAATTATAAACAATATTTATTATTTATATATGTTTTACGAATGTACATCATATACATATGGCTCTTAAAAAAACTCGATTCATAGAAAAAAAGTTTCTTATTATTGGGCTCAGATGTTGTGGATTTATAGAATCAGGCCCAACTTTAAAGTTGAAAGCCTTTTAAAAAATATTTTTGTCATTAGGTCATCGTTTAATACGTGGACTTGGACTTGATTCGTAAATTCTTAATGGGCTCAAATGTAGAGAGATTATTCTACATTGACGGAAGATGACGTCATCGAGCTTACTTTCGAGGACGCCAACGGCGACGTAAGTTTTCTTCATCCTTACGCCGGTGGTGGACGCCGCCACCTTCCGGCGATCTGTGTCGCTTTCTTGATACGATGACTACTCCGGTCACAGTAGCAAGCTCTCCGATGGCGTTTTATGCGACGATCATGGTCAACCCTTGCTCCCCGTTGACCAACTCCTGTGTTTCTTCTACAGGCACGTAACAAAACGTTCTTCTGAACAGCTGTTTGTATACAGTTTGAGCTATGCTGAGATTTCGATTCACATGATTCTACTTTTCATTATCCTTATTTCGATTATGAGAATTGAAATTGGCAAGTTTTATTATTGACCTAAATGGAGTTTTTTCAATAGTTGAATCCAATATCTAGATAAAACTGGATACAAAAAATGAATATAAGGTTTAAAATTGTGTACAGCATGTTATTGAATTGTGAATGTGTACATAAGAAGAAGAAGAAAGAACAGTTTGATACTTGTGGTTTTCTCAATCTTTTATGAAGAATTTATTGCAGCCTGTATCTGTTCCAGAGTCCTCCCTTTGGTCTCAGGGACAACCTTAATCACAAAGACAATGGCAAGTGCATTCACTACACCATAAAGAACAAAGGTACCTGCAAATCATATTATGGGTATTAGATTCTAACACTGATATTTCGTTGTAATGATAAATATGAGAAGTCTTTATATGGTTACTGATTCTTTGTTACAAATTACAATGATAATAATTCAATAAAATAACAATTTTCTGTGCTTTGAGATAGTATAATTCATCTAGTTCTTGTTCGAGTGTTCATTTTCTTACCATAGGAGCTCCAACTCATGAGGAAATTGAAAGTGTAGGAACAAGCCCATGCACCAAACCAATTCACTAGTGTTGCCAAGCTTCCAGCTACTCCTTTAATGTTTATTGGAAATATCTGCAATTAAGCTAATTTTTAGTCGATAATTTTAACGTTCATTTCAGAATTTAGTAGTAGTTACCAATTACCATACCTCAGACATTACTACCCATGGAACAGCTCCCATTCCAATCGAGAAAGACCCTATGTAAACCTGATTGAGAGTATGTAGATATATTCTTAGATGAATGATTTCTCGTTTTCCTTTAATTTGTCTTGTTTTTTTGTTTCTTTTAAGGAATGGATAACATATTACAACCTTAAAAACTTACCAATATGCCAGTCACAGCGAGTGCTGGAGCTGTGCCTTGTGCAATCCCATACTCCTGTCTCATAGTATATTTCTCAGTCAAATTGTTTCGACATGAAAACAGAAGAGGATTGATTAACTAACAGCTCAAAAAGATTAATATTTATTACCTTCACAAAGAATGAAGTCCCTGTAAGGAGACAACCTAGTACCAGTCCTGCTCCAGATATCTGGATGAAAAAGACAGCTTCTATAAGATTGTTAATAAAACGATATTTGTTCTAGCTAATGAGTGACTATTTTTGAAAGTTTATGTTGTGGAGCGAATTCCGGCTTCGCCGGAGAAGCCCCTGATTGTCTATCAACGCCGAGCGAAACACACGATTGGGCCTCGTGGGCCAGCTCGCAATTAAACTTATTATTTCCGCATTCTTTATGTTTATGGGTTTTTGAATAATGTTTATGTTTTCCCGCTTTACGGGCCGGACTCTAAAGAGATTAGGGTTGAGTATTAATAGGTCGTTGTTTATCGTTTTGGGATATTATTGAAGTTTTGATTGAATTTCGAGCTTGGTAGCTTGGTAAAGAACGCCTTGTTCTTTGAGTTGAATTCACGTTCCGTTATTTTAAATTACGTTCTATCAATTTGGTCCGACCTGCCGGATCGTAACAAACCCGAATCAACATGGCCAACACCCGATCAGATCGCCTGGATAGAATGGACGAAACCCTAACCCTATTGACTGAGGAATTTAACTTGGCACGCGAGGAACGATCAGCCATAAAAACTCAGCTCTCGGATATAATGGCAGCCATCGCAGCCCTCAACCCACGGGCTGCCGCCGGTGCGCAATCAGACACGACCTCGGCTGCATCGTACGGCCCGACTGCCGAGCCCGCTGGGGCAGCCCGGGTCGTACCAGCCGTATCGGCCCCAATTCCGCTCCAGCTACCCACCTTTGATGGAACCGACCCGTTAGGGTGGCTAGCGAGAGCGCAACAACAATTCTCGATACACGAGGTCCCGGAAGAGCAGAAGGTTCGCGTATCGATGGTAGCTATGGAAGGAAATGCACTTAACTGGTATCAGTGGCTACTACAACGCACCCCTAATGTCGATTGGACCGAGTTCAAGCAGGCACTCACAACCCGATTCGATGAGCGCTACACAGGTAGTCCGTATGAGTGCCTGTCGGCGGTGCGGCAAACCGAGAGTGTGGATGAATATGTGAATCAATTTGTGCAGAGGGCAAATCAGGTACCCGGGTTGGCCGAGGGACATTACTTGGGGTATTTTATGCATGGATTGAAGGAAGAAATACGCGATAAAGTTAGACCATTCCGACCTCGGACGTTAGACGCCGCTATGGACATCGCACCCGACATCGAGGTAGACTTACGGAAATCCTTGAGCGGGCGAGGGGATCGAATCTCAGTTTCCCCGTTCTGCGGCACTGCGGGAATTAACCGGAGCCAGAATTATTCTCGTAGTGTGCCGCAATTCTCGAGTGGCAGCAACTCCCGGAATTTGGCTAGTGGGGGAGGATCAGAACGGAACCAAGGAACTCGGGGCGGCGGCTCAGTCCAGTCAACCGGGCGTACCCAATTCAGCCGGTTGTCCCCGCAGGAATTCGCGGACCTCTGGGCTAAGAGACTATGTTTTCGGTGTAAGCAACCCTACAACCCTTTACACGTGTGTCCCCATAAGCAATTGCGCGTGTTACTAGTAAGTGAGGGTGACGAAGTGGAACCCGTCGAGCTAACCGAACTCGAGATCGCGGAAGAAGAGAACGGGTGCGAAGAAAATGCTCATGTGGAAGAAGCAGCCTTGCCATTATACTCCTTGGCGGGGTTATCGGGGCCGCGCACCATGCGACTTTATGCCTCGGTGCATAGACGCCAAATCACGGTACTGATAAATAGTGGGGCCAGCCACAATTTCGTGTCGCACACGCTGGCCCGAGAACTACAATTATCTATACACACCACCGGGCGATTTGGAGTCCAACTGGGAAACGGACTTAAGCAGGAGTCAGAGGGTGTATGTCGGGCACTGGAGATCCGGTTCGCGCCATGCGACGTGATCGCGGATTGCTACGTCTTTCCCTTAGGGGGAGTCGATATCATATTGGGGGTGACGTGGCTGGCGACGTTAGGAGACGTTAACATAAATTGGAACACGATGACGATGTCGTTTGAGACAGGTGGCAAGTCCGTATCCTTACAGGGAGACCCGTCGCTATGCCGGGCTCCGGCCTCGATCCGGGCTGTACAAGGATTGCCCGACGCCGAATTCTGGGCCGTGATTCTATCGCACACCGAGCCGGATGATACGAACTGGAAAGCCAGCGGGAATGGCGAGTGCGAGGGGCTGATCGGCAAGACAGTGTCCGAATTTGAGGAGCTATTTGGAGAACCCACTGAGTTACCACCTCAGCGAAGCAGCGATCACAGAATTACGCTCCAAACCGGAGCGGGCCCCGTATCAGTGAGACCGTATCGTTATGGGCATACTCAGAAGGACGAGATCGAACGCCTGGTATCGGACATGTTACTCGCCGGAATCATCCAACCGAGCTCGAGCCCGTTTTCGAGCCCCGTATTATTAGTTAAAAAGAAAGACGGAAGTTGGCGGTTTTGTGTGGATTACCGCGAGTTAAACAAGGTCACAATTCCTAACAAATATCCGATTCCAGTGATACAGGAGATGTTGGATGAACTCGAGGGGGCGACGATTTTTTTGAAAATCGACCTGAGGTCGGGTTACCACCAAATCCGGGTGGCAATTGAGGATGTGACGAAGACAGCATTTCGGACTCATAGTGGGCATTACGAATTCCTAGTAATGCCCTTTGGATTGACTAATGCCCCGGCCACCTTTCAGTCAACTATGAACGACTTGTTTCGGCCGCTATTACGAAGGCATGTGCTCGTATTTTTTGACGACATCTTAATATATAGTAGGGACTTGACCGACCACGTCAGACATTTGAGGGAGATATTATCTATCCTCCGCGATAACCATCTGAAGGCCAATCGAAAAAAATGCACTTTTGGATGTCCACAGGTAGAGTATTTAGGACATATTATTTCAGCCCGAGGAGTGGCAATGGACCCGGTTAAGATCGAAGCCGTGACCGGATGGCCGAGACCCACGTCGATCCGAGCTGTCCGAGGATTTATGGGGCTTACGGGGTACTACCGGCGATTCGTGCAGGGCTATGGGATTATTATTGCGCGGCCGCTCACGCAGCTGTTGAGGAAAGAGCACACGGGTAAATTTGAATGGACGCCGGCAGCTGAAGAAGCATTTGGGACACTTAAAAAGGCACTGACGCATGCACACGTCTTGGCTATGCCCAACTTTGATGAACATTTTGTGGTAGAATGTGATGCTTCGGGTCCGGTGTCGGCGCCGTATTGATGCAAGTGGGCCGGCCACTAGCGTACTTTAGCAAAGCCCTAACTGATCGCACAATCTCGAAATCGGCGTATGAACGAGAGTTGATGGGACTTGTGCTGGCCATCCAACACTGGCGTCCATATCTCATCGGCCGCAGATTCACGGTACGTACTGATCATAATAGTCTGAAACACCTATTGAGCCAGCGGATCATGACCCTCCCATCCCAGCAGATTTGGGTGGCTAAACTATTGGGTTATGATTTCGAAATTACGTACAAACCAGGAAAATCGAATAGGGCTGCCGATTCGTTGTCACGCCGGGCCGAGGACGACACTACCGAGACGGCGTTATTTGCGGTAAGTGGCCCGATTTGGCCTGATATGGCTTCGGTATTGAACGAACAGCAGTCGGACGCATTTATCGGGAAGGTAGCGCAGGATCTTCGAGACAATCCGGACAGCCGACCCGGGTTTTCACTAATACAGGATCGGGTATTTTTTAAAGGGCGACTAGTTCTAGCCGAGGTGTCAGAATGGAGTCGAGGGATTCCTCGACTGCTCCATGAATTTCACGATACACCCCTGGGTGGTCACGCGGGCGCATTTCGGACATATCGCCGCTTAGCGGGTAGTGTCTATTGGCGAGGGATGTTTCGCCGGGTTCGGGACTATGTAGCGAATTGTCTCATCTGTCAGAAATCAAAATACGAGGCGGCGGCACCGGCCGGGTTGTTACAACCACTTCCGATTCCGTCGGTGGTTTGGGAGGATATCTCGATGGACTTCATTACCGGTCTTCCGAGGTCTCAAGGCTTTTCATGTATCATGGTAGTCGTAGATCGTTTGTCTAAGTATGGGCACTTCGTGGGCCGTAAGCATCCGTTTACGTGCGGGAAATTATGCGACTTCACGGGATTCCTCGTTCGATAGTGAGTGATCGCGATCCCATATTTATAAGCTCGTTCTGGAAGGAATTGTTTCGGTTATATGGTACCCAATTGAAATTAAGTTCAGCTTATCACCCGGAAACGGATGGACAGACGGAGGTGTTGAATAGGGTTTTAGAGACTTATCTTCGTTGTTTCACATCGGAACAACCGCGGAAGTGGTGGGGCTGGCTACCTTGGGCGGAGTTTTGGTATAACACGGCTTTCTAAACAGCGGCTAAGATCACGCCTTTTGAAGTGGTTTATGGACGTCCGCCGCCGTCTCTTCAACAGTTCTTACCGGGAGAGTGTCGGGTGGCGGCCGTGGCTTCAATGCTATCTTCTCGGGATGACATTTTGAAACAACTGAAAGTAAATTTGACTAAGGCGCAACAGAAGATGTCACAATACGCGAATCAGAAACGGCGAGACATCGAATTTGCGTGGGCGATTCGGTATTCTTGAAAGTTCGCCCACATCGGCAGGCCACTTTAACCGATTGTACTCATCACAAACTGACTTCAAAGTATTATGGGCCGTTCAAGATATCTCAGCGGATTGGGAATGCAGCTTATAAACTGGAGTTACCCACGACAAGTCGCATCCACCCCGTTTTTCACGTTTCACAACTTAAACGGGTGATCGGTTCCCATCCGGTGGAAGGCGAGTTACCGCCTAGCTTGGAGATAACTCGCTCCACCATCTTTGATCCTGAGGAGGTTTTAGACGTACGGGCTAACCAGAAGGGGGACCAGCAGGTGTTGGTGAAATGGCACGGCAAAGAGAAAGATGAGGCGACTTGGGTGGATGTCGAGGAATTGCGGGGTCAATTTCCGGATTTCCACCTTGAGGACAAGGTGGGTTTTAAGGGGGATGGAGTTGTTGTGGAGCGAATTCCGGCTTCGCCGGAGAAGCCCCTGATTGTCTATCAACGCCGAGCGAAACACACGATTGGGCCTCGTGGGCCAGCTCGCAATTAAACTTATTATTTCCGCATTCTTTATGTTTATGGGTTTTTGAATAATGTTTATGTTTTCCCGCTTTACGGGCCGGACTCTAAGGAGATTAGGGTTGAGTATTAATAGGTCGTTGTTTATCGTTTTGGGATATTATTGAAGTTTTGATTGAATTTCGAGCTTGGTAGCTTGGTAAAGAACGCCTTGTTCTTTGAGTTGAATTTACGTTCCGTTATTTTAAATTACGTTCTATCAGTTTACCACTAAGAGGGGTTTTCATCCAGCTCTGTCGATTAAAGTAGCACCTAGTGCAGTTATTATGACCTCACAAAAAAAATGTTTATACTTTTTAGTATAATCCATATAACTAATTTTCTATGAATTTGCTATCTGGGGAAAATAGCTACCTGAAGAATTGCATAGATTATGGCTCCAACACTGACTGAGAAACCTGTGAAATGAAAGTACATTGTAGTTTCAACTTCTGTCATTAAAACTATATTACAATTTCATCCATTATTTATCAAGTGGTCAGGATTTGACAAGGGATGTCTTGGTTATTTCCAAAACCTCAGGAGCTTGTGGTAATTAGTTAACATCATTTTCTCGTGTTACAGTATTTAAAGAGCAAACAATACCTACGCCTAAAGTTGAGGTGATGAAGTATTTAAAGAGCAAACAATACACAGACGCAAAGGATTTTGCAGGAGAATGCGAACCTGTTGTCATGATCGCCAAAGGACAAAGTATGAATGAAATTTTCCAAATTTTTGAAATTTAAGTGTTTTTGTGGATCATTATATCGATATTTTCGACGGGATTTATGCAGGTGTACAAGGGACATGTAAATACGGGACGAGAGTAGATTATATATTATCATCATCAAACGCGCCATATAAGTTTGTTCCAGGATCATACTCAGTATTGTCTTCAAAAGGAACTTCTGATCATCATATAGTGAAAGTTGATTTGATCAAAGTTGATAATAAAGCTCATGAATATGTGAGTAAGAAAACGAAGCAGAATAGAACGAGAACGGTTAAGATAGTTCATTCTCCTTCTTCTCCATCTAAGGGTATATGGAAAATACATTCTTGAGGTATTATTATTGAGCTATTTGTTAAGGATATATAATGTAACCATGATTGTACAGATTCTTTTGTAGACAAGTTTCTTCACTAAAATCCCTTTTGTGTTCCTTAATTTAAAGATCCCACAATGTTTTTGCAGATTACATATCTAATCTTTTGCTTTAGAGTTCAACCCGAATAAGATTTTTTTTTCCATATATATAATAAAAATTTAATGTGCAGTATGGAATTGAATGATTGAATCTAACTAATTATATTAACATGAACACCTTCACAATTTGAGTTTTTGACCAAATCATATCCGAAACCAAATCACCATCTTCTTACTTGCAAACAAATTGGATGGAATAAGCTTTTTTGGAGCCACAACAATGGAGTCATCATCATCAAGAACAAGCACAAAAGCATGGCGAGCTCACTTTCTCAATTTATCCACCTCAGTCTGCACACATGTAAGTATAGATTACATTACATAGTTGAGTTCTTGTATGTGTATATATATATATCACATGAATACATACAACAGAACTCAACTATATAATGTGCCTGATCTACGCCTGTACATTTCGCTGTTCTCTGTTGAGAACTCCGCCTACTTGGAATTCCGCCTTCAATTTCTTGGCTTCCGTGATTCTCTGGTCGCCGGAATATTCCACCGCCGTCTGAAAAGTCTCAAAGCCCCATCTGCCATTTAACAACTTCGCAGTCATGGACGTTATAATCTTGGGGTTTGACAGTAGGAAAGAACAAGCTAGTAGACAGCGGCGGATGGCCGGAATATTCCCTGTCTCCGTCGGCGGCCGGGGGAGCCGTAGGATCAAACAGGAATATCTGGAAAACAGAGGAGGATGAATACGACGCCGTGCCCCAAATTTCCGCCAAATTTGCCAAGTTTGAGCAAGGATGGACGGTCGAGATTCGACCTGGAACCAAAGAGAGAAAGACGGGCGGCTGAGATTAAAGATGAAGTAAATTTAGAGTAACACAAAATACATTAAATATAAAATAAAATTGTGGAGAATCATTAAAAAGGGTTATTTAAGTTAAATATTAAATGAAATTAAATAAAATAAAATTATAGAGATCACTAAAAAGGGTTATTTATTTAAAACAAACCTTGATTCCGCGCATTTGATCCTGAAACCGGGCACGTTTGTATGTCTCCTTCCGTGTTTCTGCAACATAATTGTTCCCATATACTCTAGTTACAAATATAAGACATGTTTCGTTAATATATAATTTCAATTTCATTATTCTTCTTTCGTTTAATTTATTCTTTATAAATAAATTAATAATTTGATGCCCATACTCGAGCTTGCAAGCTCCAATATTTGGCCACAATCGTCTTTCTGCATGCTCATGCATGCTGGAAATAAAGTGAAAATATCCTCCTTTATGAAGTAGTGAACTAGTGATCGAAATAAAAGGTAAAGATATACTTGTAACACAATGAATGACTATTTGGATAGTTTAGAAATAGAAATGCGAATATATTTAATGATATCGAGAACTGTATTGTGAAATAGAACAGAGAATGACTAAGAAGCTTGATACTATAAACTCTATGGGGTTAAATTGTATGAACATGATTGTGCGTTTTATAGGCAACCAAGGCGATGAAATCGAAGATGACTCTGTTGAAGACAAAAAGATTTCGATAACTACGATGAATTACGCGCCACGTTAAAATTACATAATTGTATTGAAATTAACTGCATATATGACATGTACAATTATATATTCATTTATTACGAAGACGGATATGACATTATTTTGTGTATTAATAATTTGTTTATATAATTGATTTGGAATAATTTCGCTAACATCAATAAATAAGTAATACATGTCTACAAATTTTGGAACGAAAAGAACTAATCAAAAGTCTAAACTATCATAAACATGTTTATTATTTATTAATGAAACACTAAAATGGGACATTTATATATTATTAAAAATCTATTGTCTCGATGATGTGACGTGATTATGATTTTGGTTAATTTAGAAATTTATAATAGAAATAAAATATATATTATTTAATGCCCATAACCCACAATTTAATGCGGGCATTTTGCAGGTTTGGTCCGATCTGCGTGACAGGCTAATAATACGTAATTGTTATGGGTTCGGAATGGCCATGAGGCATGAAAGTTGGTGGAAGAAGTCAAGGATTGTCTGAAGTTGAATCATTTAATTTTTTCTCAATAAATGTTAATTACACTTATTTTTGATGTCGTATATTCACCTAAAATTAGTTGAACGTCTTAACCTTTTCAGATGGAAACAAAACTTATACCCAACTCGAATTTGTGTCTTTTAGTCCAAAGATAAGAGATTCTTCTAGCGTTTTCACCATATTATACCAGAGATTGGATTAAATATTTATTTGAGTGAGAGTTTTAGGTTGCACGAATAATCCGATTTTAGGAAAACTCAACTCGAACTGACTCATCAAGCCATGTGCCAACCCAACCCCGAAAAAAAGCAAATAGAAAAAAGTGTTTGGACTTATAGTATTATTGGGCTCAAATGTTGTGGATTTATAGAATTGGGCCCAAAATTAAAGTTGAAGGTCCTTTAAAGTATATTTTTGTAATTGGGTCATCATTTACCGGACTCAACTATATAGTTGGGCTCAGATGTACGTGGACTTGGACTTGATTCGTAAATTCTTAATGGGCTTAAAAGTAGAGAAATTATTCTATAGGGCTTCTTCACTCTTAAGACAATATTTACCGGAAAATCGCGCCACCTTCTGCCAAACGCCGTCGTTCCGGTCGGAAGATGATGACGTACGATGACATCATCGAGCTTACTTTCGAGGACGCCAACGGCAGCGTAAGTTGTCTTCATCCTTACCTGCGAGGATACGATGCGCCGGTGGTGGACGTCGCCTCCTTCCGACGATCTGTGCCGCTTTCATGATACGATGACTATTCAAATTACATTAGCAAGCTCTCCGACGGCGTTTTATGCGACGATCATGGTCAACTCGTGCTCTTCGTTGACCAACTCCTATGTTTCTTCTACAGGTACGTAACGTAACGTTCTTCTGAACAGCTTTTTGTATACAGTTTGAGTTATGCGGAGATTTTCGTTTTTGATGCGATTAACATGATCCTACTTTTCATCATCCTTATTTTGGTTATGAGAATTGAATTGCTAAAATTTATTATTGACCAAAATGAATTTTTGTAATTGTTGAATTTACTGTCTAGATAAAACTGGATACAGAAAATGAATATAAGGTTTGAAATTGTGTACAACATGTTGAATTGTGAATGTCTACATAAGAAGAAGAAAAAACAGTTTGATACTTCTGGTTTTCTCAATCTTTTATGAAGAATTTATTGCAGCCTGTATCTGTTCCAGAGTTCTCCCTTTGGTCTCAGGGACAACCTTAATCACAAAGACAATGGCAAGCGCATTCACTGCACCATAAAGAACAAAGGTACCTGCAAATCATTTATGAATATTAGATTATAACATTTATATTTCATCTTAGTGATAGTATAATTCATCTACTTCTTGTTCGAGTGTTCATTTGCTTACCATATGAACTCCAGCTCATGAGGAAATTAAAAGTGTAAGAACAAGCCCAAGCACCAAACCAATTCACTAGTGTTGCCAAGCTTCCAGCAACTCCTTTAATGTTTATTGGAAATATCTGCAGTTAAGCTAATTTTTAGTCGATAATTTTAAACGTTGATTTCAGAATTTAGCGAGTAGTTACCATACCTCAGACATGACAACCCACGGAACGGCTCCCATTCCAATCGAGAAAGACCCTATGTAAACCTGATTCAGAGTATGTAGATAGATTCTTAGATGAATGATTTCTCATTTTCCTTTGTCTTTTTTGTTTCTTTTAAGGAATGGATTATATATCACAACCTTAAAAACTTACCAATATGCCAGTCACAGCGAGTGCTGGAACTGCGCCTTGTGCAATCTCATACTCCTATACCATAGTATTTTTCCCAATCAAATTGTTTCGACATGAAAACAGAATAGGATTAAGTAACTGCTCGAAAAGATTATTGTTTATTACCTTCAGAAAGAATGAACTTCCTGTAAGCAGACAACCTAGTACCAGTCCTGCTCCAGAAATCTGGAGGAAAAAGGTAGCTTTTGTAAGATTGTTAATATATTTGTTCTAGCTAATGAGTGACTATTTTTTAAAGTGTACCACTAAGAGGGGTTTTCGTCCAGCTCTGTCTATTAAAGTAGCACCTAGTGCAGTTATTATGACCTGACAAAGAGAATGTTTATATACTCTTTAGTATAATCCACATAACTAATTTTCTATGAATTTGCTATCTGGTGAAAATAGCTACCTGAAGAATTGCATAGATTATGGTTCCAACATCGGCTGGGAAACCTGTGAAATGAAAGCACATTGTAGTTTTAACTTCTGTCGTTAAAACTATATTACAATTTCATCCATTATTTGTCAAGTTGACAGAATTTGACAAGGGATGTTTTGGTGATTTCCAAAACCTCGGGAGCTTGTGGTAATTACCCAACAAATGAGGGGTGTGCATGTAATTATCCCAAAGAAAATATCCATCCAAAGGGACTAAACAAGAAATTTCAAGAGTTTAGTTTAACTGAAGATCATTGACCTGAGGATTCAAAAATACTGCTGGTGTAGAAACAAACTCCATTTATTCCTCCAAATTGTTGACACACCATAAGTCCAACTCCAATCTGTGTGGCAAATCAATCGACTAAGTTAAAACTATAAAAAGTATCGATTTTATGATGAAGAAAATAAACTCATACCGTGACTGAGCTCAAGTATCGCTTCTGAAACAAATCGAGCATTTTGGCTTTTGGAAGTCTTTCCAGAGTTTCGATATAATCCTGTCAAAATCAATAAATCTGATTCTGCATAATTTGTGAATTTTCGAAGAGTAAATGTAGTAGTTTTTAAGACTTTTTATACTTGAATTTCAGCTGCCTCCTCAGATATGTCGCAATTCTTTCCACGTAATCTTCTTAATGAAGCTTCGAACTCCTTTTGTTTTCCTTGTTTTGCCTGATAACATCGAATTTGTAAGTATGTTATTCTTTTTTTTTTTTTTTTCCGGGTTATATATCATGATTTGTGATTCTTACCAGCCATCTTGGCGATTCGGGAATGATAAAAAGACCTAAAACAACAACAGCACAAGGGACGATTCCTGCAGTAGTTTGAAAAGTGAGTATCTTTCACATATTGGTCATTTATCTCGTGTTTATAATTTTATATATCTCGTATATATGTTATATATATGTCTGTGTATATGTATAGCTACCTATTAATGCCAAAGTTCTCCATGTTAGCAGTGTGCCTATGATGAAGGATACCGATACTCCAGTACAAATCATAAGCTGCAGAGTTAAAAAGGTACAACATAAGCTTAAACGTTTTACTACCCCTCGAGTTATGCATTGCCTATATTATTATTACCTGGTTTAAGGTTGTCAAAGCTCCTCGTAAATCCTTAGGTGCAATTTCAGCTATAAAGACCGGGACCTACTAAACCGAAAATGACAAAAATGTAAATCTATATCTAATCTCCTCAAAATTAACATACTTATCTGCAGTAAAAATGAATTACCACAAAAGAAAAAACTCCCATTCCATATCCAGTTGCTAATCTTCCTATGTCGAGAAGCAGAACCCCCTGTGTAAATTATAAGAAAATTATTCAAATTTAGCACTGTAGAATATATTATATATGGTAAATACAGTTAATTAAGTACCTTAGCAAAGTAAATCGATAGCCACCCTGCTGTACAAACTCCGCCTGATACTCTCATCGCCTGTTTGAATTCACATTTCGATCATTAATAAGTACTCAAATAATCCTGTATAATAGTTTTTATTGATCAATTTCTAACAAACTTACCCCTTTTCGACCTATGAAATCAGCAATTTTACCGCTCGTAATAGCTCCGATCATAGCTCCAAAAGTCAATATGGAGCCAAACAATGAGTACTGCAAATACACACGATATACGAATTTTAAACGAAATGTTTAGAAATGAATTTTAAATCACTTGAGATTACTCTTTAGTGAGTTCCTATTAACATGTAAACAATTCATGAGATTTTTCATTAAATGAAAGAGAAATATAAACGATAAATCATATTGTATCTTGAACCAACCTCTGCTAGGGATAAGTTTACATCTTTTATGATAGCAGCTTGTGTAGGTGATGAATATCCTGCCTGAAAAGTGATAAAAAAAACACCAAACTCAGAGACATTTTTTTTTGGCCAAATATTGTAATAAACTTAAGAAGAAAAGTTAAGTAATAACGACGTACACAAGATCCAAATGCATAAGAACCACAAACTGCTACAATTGTACTAAGATAAACCATAAATCTATCCTCTTTGCTGCTTGTCTTTGAAGGCTGTTCTTCGTCACCATTGGTTGATCTCGGCTCTTGTGTAAGAAGTGGATCTCTCATCTCTTCTTGATTGTTAGCCATGGCTGTCTTATGGTACTATTTACTTGCCAACTTGGGAAGAATTTGCTGATGATATATATATATTTAGAATCTAGAAGTTAATTCATACTTGTATGTGAGAAAATTTATTAGTATAAAATGGATTTTGTTTATTTGTTTGTTTTGCATTTCTTGGTAGATTTAACATCAACATCATAGCATTCAACTTGGTCCCCTTGAGGATAAACTTGAAGAACTACAAAATAAGTTACGTAAGATGATTTGTTGACTAAGATGATACGTGAGGAAGAAAAGGAAGTTTACGGATGAGAGCTCGTTTTGCTTAGGGAGGTAAGTATTTTAAACAAATTTATACTAATTTTCCATTTTTTTTTATGAATTTTTAGGAGTTCACAACTCACAAGAATTCGAATTTTCTTATTTACAATCAAATACGAACTATATAATTGAGTGATTATTCTGAAATGGCCTTAAAAATCCATTTTTTTTTATAAATAGCTTGGAATAATAGATTTCAATAACAGGTTGAGATCATGATTGATGGATACTTGAACAATTTTCTCACTTTTTTGGCCAAAAAGATGGCTTTGTTTTGGCTTATTGTGATGACTAAAATCTAAATCCAGTTGTCCCTCACAAGAAATGAATGGTTAAAAACTATGGTGCAATCAAGTTGAGATATTAATACTCATATTTATTACATCTTGAGCTGATATACATGTGACATTTAATTTGTCCTAACAACAGATTTTGTCTTATTTCCAAGGCATCTTTGAGATGCAGACAAGTATATGCAGAGCTATCCCGACCATTCCCACTGTAGCATCCCATTCTCATTTTATTAGATTACTGGGGTCTATGTCAATTAAAGAGACAAGGGGGGATTACAACGTTTTCTCCAAGTCCTGTAATTTCTTGGATCTTCAAAAAGACGACTTTGTGAGTTTCAGTAAGTATGAGTAATGCTATTGATTGTGAATTATTCAAATAGGGATTCCTTGCTTAATTTGGATGTCTATTCTATATCATATGTGATAAAATCAATTCATTTACGCCCAAATACGTTTGTAAAAGAATCAGAAAGATAAAGGAATTTGGAACCCTTAACGAAAAAAGGGGATAGGATAAATATTTTGGGATGTAAGAGTCCTATACGTTGTATTAACTTGTCAGATCGTATAATTTATATTTCTATATAAAAATTGATTGAAAAATTGTCAGATCATATAATATAGATGTGAGGGTTATGTACATGATTTTAGGTTGCAGAAATAATACAAAGAGCAATAAAATTGTATAATGACAAATCAAATTTGATGCATAAATTCCTAAAATATTTTCATCTTTCAATTTTAAGTTATTTCAAAATGGGAACACGATATTGATAAAAGTTAAGACAAACGAGAAAGAAGACAATTCAAATATTACAACCTTAAAATGGATGTGATAATTATTTCAGACTTTCAGTGATACCAACAATAAAGTGTAATATATAATTGGAATGAATGGAACATTTTCTTCATTGTATTAGTACTTCACTATATTTCAAATCCAAAAGAATTCCAATTAATCTTTCTAGTCAATGTCCTAGTCCAAAATTCCGATTGACTAATGGTTTAAGAAGCCCATTGAAAATAAGATCCACAAGATTGAAACAAGCCTATAAACGTGAAACTCGATTCGAACTTTACTCAATTATTTAGAAAATAATAATATATGTGTCAAAAAATAAATTATTACACTTAAAACACATTTTTTTCTTACAACACTTGTAGGAACAAATCCACCAATATAACTTCATTATCTCCTTTTCTCTTACAAACAACAATTGCAACATCTACCCTTCATTCTAACATTTACCTACAAAAGCATCACTAAAAGATGCACTATACACTACATATAAGTTTTTATACACAAAGATTATAAGTGATTCATTTTTCAAAAATCAAAGAACAAAACTCAATCTACCTCTCATCAAAGCTATCATGATCTTCCCCATGTGTCTCGGGTCGATCCCGTTCCATCGTATATGGCTGATACCCGCCCGGGGTCGACAAATGACCCGACCCGCTACTACTCACGGACCTCTCAATATCATCTATATTCGCAATTAGAGAAATCGGTCTTTCGGGTATTGATGGAACGGGTACATCCCGGTCCAACATCTTAACCACTTGGTCCATAGTCGGCCTAGCATATAATTGAGGGTGCGAACAAAGAACCGCTACCAATACAAACTTCTCGACCACCTCCGTGGGGCCCAATTCCGGCATATTCTCTTCGACCACATCCATTGCTCTTCCTTTTCTAACCAATGACCAAGCCCAATCGGTTATGACCGTCGGTTGACCGTCATTGACCGCCATTAGAGCTTTTCGACCGCTCAAAAGCTCGAGAAGGACCACACCAAAGCTATACACATCGGTCCGCTCGGTCAATTGTCCGTACAAAGCATACTCGGGCGCAACATATCCCATTGTTCCCGCTACTTTCGTGCTCATATGTGTCATTCCCTCGGGCGTGAACTTAGCCAATCCAAAATCCGCAACCTTAGGCTCGAAATTCTCGTCCAAGAGTATATTACTAGCCTTAATGTCTCTATGTATGATCCCGGGTTGCGCACCGTAATGCAAATAAGCCAACCCTTTAGCCGTCCCGAGGGCTATCTTGTGGCGTATAGGCCAACTCAACTTCTTATCGACCAAACCGAACAAATGATCGTGGACACTTCCGTTTTTCATCAAATCGCACACGATGATCCTTTGGTGACCCTCGAGAGGCGTCGTGGCGGTACAATAGCCTCTCAAAGCAACCAAATTCACATGCCTAACACTTGCTATAACTTCTACTTCATGAGTAAAACTAGCATCACCTGCAGCTGAACAGTTTTTGAACCTCTTTAAAGCCACTTCTGAACCATCTGGAAAAATCCCTTTATACACATTTCCATATCCTCCTTTGCCAATCATTGTGTGTCTAGAAAAGTTCTTTGTGGCAACCTTAATTTCATCGATTGTGAACTTAATCAATGTTGTACTAGCACTCATTGAATCCAACCCAGAATTCGTATTGCTCTCGTTCTTCAAGTTATTCAGCTTTTTTCTCAAAAGCCGAGCCTTTTTTCGCCGGAAAAAACAGTAACCGGTGAAAATGATGATCAGAAACACACCGGAAACAACCACAACAACAGAGATCACAATATTCTTCGTCTTACTACTCGAATTAGACTGTGTAAAATCGAGATTAAACAAGCATTTCGCCGTACCTTCGTCGGTGGGTCCAAACTGATTACCAAACGCCGCCACGTAGATAAACGGGTACGCCGTGCAATCGGATAGGTTTCCGATCGAAGGTCCCCGGAGATACGACGCCTGGATACTCGAAGACGCGGTTGTACACGACGCGCACGGCGAGTTATTGAGGAGCGATTGGTTGCACGCCCTGACGACGTCGTTTAGAGCTGATCGCGGCACGGCGGTTTCGAACTCCGCCCGCGTGGTGATGTTCATGCACCCGCGAGCTATCCACGGCGTCTCGAAGCCGCAACGACGTCGTATGTCGAAACCGGGGACGTAACGGTGAACTAGGGTCTCGTACGCGTCCCAACACGACTCAGCTGAGTCAATCGGAGGAAGGAATGAGTTCGTTGCCCGGAGATACTCCGACTGAACGAGCCGGAGGCCTTGCCGGATGTACTGGCACTCGGATCTCGTGTCCAGATCCGGGCGCCGTGAGTCCGGCGCCAACCGCCGGAGAGCATCGAAGTTAAGAGGACATGGAGACGAAACGTTGCCGTTCTGCAGGAGGGTCCGGCGGCCGGAGATGGATACAGACTGGTTGATTACAAATTGTAAAAACAGAGCAAAAATAATGAATCGGAACATTAGGGAACTGGTTTTTTTTTTTTTTGCAGAACTAGAGTGTTGATTTAAGGGGGTTTAGAAATGGAGATGAAGATTGATGATCCATTAAGCAGCAGACATATGAAGATTGGAGAAGAAATAGTTGTACTAGGTAAGTTCGTCGAAGAAGAAGGGTAAGACATTTTTATTATTTTGGAATAAATAATTTAAATATATAATTGGATTTGAAATGTGTTATTACAAGAATGGAAGTAGTAGTGGGCAAGTAGTTGTTGATTTCATGTAATTTCATTTTCAACGTACTTTTCGATTTAGATTCATATCACTTGCCCTAAAATAAAAGATTTAGATTCATTTCATATTGGTATTATATTTTTGGGTAAATATCACTTTACCCCCTATAATTCATCTTTTTTTGCATTAAATCCCCATTTCATATTAAAGTTACCCTAGAAGTTAATTTTAAAGGGGCGAATCGCACTTTTCCATAATTATTATTGGGAAAAAGAAACGAATCATTTTTTATTTATTTATTATTACATAGGGAGTATTAATCAAATTATTTAATTGAATTGTATGGTTTCGACTTCATTTGAATGTGACACCAAGATAAAAAAAAAAAATTAAGAGTGCAGTCCTATTAATAATTTTTAAAAATCGGCTTAAGATACCGATTACGATCGATAGTTAATAGGTCCAAATTAGTCCAACAAAGAGATATTTATTTAATCTTAATTAAACTATTAAATGGGATTAAGATCCAATTAATATATAGGGCAATAAAATTGAAGTTTATGTTATCGTAAAGGAATAGAATATCATTTGTACAAAGAAAGATAAAATTATTCTCTTATAATATTTATTTTATTTGCATTAAGATGTATGTATCTAGATACATCTTTTATTCTATTTGACTTTAGGTCACGAAAGGTTAAGACTTAGAAAATCACAAGCACCTTACAAGATTATATTCTTCTTATTAATCTAAAGTCACATAAAAGAAGTTTGAGATATTTGATAATTTATGACTTTTATACAAAACGTGATTGGTTATATGTCTTGAGAGTTGAAAATTAAGGTAGCCATGGCACAATTTGTCAACCATTTTCATAATAATTTTGTTTCCAAAATATATTTTTCAATTAAACTTGCATTTTTTCGTGAAAAAAAAAAGTAATACAAAATTATAATCATTACAATTTTTTCTTAAAATCTTCGTTTCGAAGTGAGAAGTTGTTAATTGGGCCTTGGCCTCTTAGTTTTTTCGAACTTTCCTGGGCCAGTCCAAATGTTCAGGCCCAGCTTATCATGGTAAACATTAATTATGTTTATTTAATCAAAACAGTAAAAGCATAAAATTAATTGGATAAGTATTGAAGTGGAATATAACAAGATATAGATGACATGACTTGTCATATGTAAAGCATTTATAACTATTGTTGTCACATTTATATAGGGATGGCAACAGGATGAGTTCGGAACGGGTAATGCAAGACTCGAGACCCATTCTGTTCAAAAATTTTAAGACCCAGACCCATCCCGGATCCGGTCACTACCCAAACTCGTCCCGGACCTGGCCATTTCCCGCGAGTCCGGGTCCTCCCCGTCCCGGACCTGGTACAAATTCAATTTTTTCCTTTTTATCTAAACAAAAATATTCAAAATAATATAAATACCACCAAACGAATTTAAACTCTAAACACACATCAAAATACAATCAAAAAGACTTAAATCATTCATACGAACATATGAAAACTCATTTAATTATCTCTAAAATCAAAAACAAAAAGAAATATCCAATAAACAAGCAAAGTGATAAACGGGGATGGTAAAAGATACGATGAGTTACTGGTCACGGTGGTGGAGCGCGGTGGTGAAGCAGCAGTGCAGATTGCAGATTGTTGAGCACGGTGGTGAAGCGGCTGTTTGGGAATTGGAGATTGGGATTTGTTGGTAGAAAATAGAATTATAGAGATCCTAATATAATTAAAATTAATAATATTATATATATTATTAAAAAATTATAATAATATTTATGGGACGAGTCCGGGTCAGGAACGGGATGGGTATATTGCTAGACTCATGACCCGTCCCGGACCCGATCGGGTTTTGATATTTAATTTCCATTCCCAGACCCGGTTCCGTTTTTTTGAACCCGGACCCGGACTCATTGGGACGGGTTCGGGACGGGTTTCAATATTTTCCGGTCTCATTGACATCCCTATATTTATATATATAAAAAAATTATATAACTATTATTTAATTTGATTTTCGATGAGATAAGGATGGCATAAGTGAGCTGGAATAATTAAGGAGTAATTAAAAGCCTTTGGGGGACAGAAATTTCCTTACGGCATCAGTTACTTGAGTATAATGATTAAAGATTTAAACCCAAATTTAAAAGTATTGTGGGGGTATGAATTTATAGCTTATTATATTAGTGCAAAATTAATGTAATTATGTATACACTTTTATTCGTAGGATTGCAGTTCACGATTCATAAATACAAATTACAAAGTGCAAATTACGTAATGTAAACCACTAAGGAAGTGCAATTAATAATGATTATTAAATGATATATCACATGAAAAAAGAAGATTATTAGAACCTTGATATACACCCACAAATTCACATTCCTAGGTTAAAAATAAATTAAAATTAAAATATACCCCACAAATATACATTTAAAATAAAATTCAAAATTTTAACTACAAAATATAAACAAAAATAGGAGGTTTTTTTTTGGATGACGAGGGAAACTCGCAGCCGCTACCGTGAGGTGCGCACTGGGTAAACTCCGCTCTTGTGTAATAGCCTGCAAACCACACAAGATAGGTAAACCAGCCTAGGTTGCCCATAGCTGACAGGCTCACAGTAGAGAAGGCAAATAAGCATTCCCTCATCAGGATTCGAACTCATGACCTAAGCCACAAGTTCAGATGCCTTTATCAACTCTACCGGGGGTTGCCCCACAAAAATAGGAGGCTTTGAAAAATCATTTGGTCCTCGATTTAATTGCTTGTCTCGATAATCCTTATTTCACACACAAACTTATTCAATTATATTTGAATTATCTTGTGAATGCATTGACTTTGTTGCTCTTATAATTATTTCAGGATTTTTAAACACACTTTTTTTTGAGATTTGACTAATTTTGTTTATATATATATATATATATAAATAAATAAAAAGTCCAATAATCAAATTAGAATCCTAATTAACGTCAACAACAACAAGGTACGACTGGCACGTGGCCTCCGGCTGCCGCCCACCGCCGTGTCGGAGTGTGATTCCTCAGCCCCTCCAGATAAAAACCGACCGAACCAGACAATATACTAAACCCATCTTCTCCTAAAGCTTACTTCGAATACAATTTCTGTTTTACCCAAAAAGAAGACGATTTGGTGGGTAAAGTGGGGTAAGCAAACTGTAAAACTCAACTACATCTTGTCTTCCACGATTTACCCAACATAATTACAGTTCTTTTCCTTCATGCACACATCCAAACAACCTTAAAAAAAGACAAAAAAGAATTAGAAAACCAGAAGGTTCCAGATTCATGCTTTGTTATCCTCTGTTTCTGAAAAATATATCTGGCTACAGTTAATCTTGTTTCAATCCTTTGTCTCATCCACATATATGCCCTTCTTTCTGTATCATGGATTTTTTAAAGAGAATTTCAACAATATGGTAGCTTGTTTTCTGTGGTATGCGCCCCATAATACTTACATACTCCATCACTGTTGCTTGTAATTTTTTTTCATGTCCCATGTTTTCTGTTTTTATTGTTTTTTTCTCATGTACTTTCAGTCTATACAATTTTTTAGTTTATTTTTTTCTTAGGGAGTTGGCGTTTCTGATATAATTGTCTGAAACTTGGCCTAAAAAGATAACTCTGTGATTTGCAATATCAAATTATCAGTGCTCTGTTCTTCATCATTCTGTAACCTTAATTTGCTACTCTTTCTTTGAATTCCTCTGTTTTGCTGAAAGTTTTATGCCTAATTCTTGTGGAATGGTGGAAATTACGTGAAAATCATGTTTATTTTGGTGTATTCTGATATAATTGCCCAAATTTCGGCCTAAAAAGGTTTGCAAAATCAATGCTCTGTTGCTTTCCATCATTCTGTAGCCTATTAATTTGCTACAACATTAAATTCCTCTGTTTATTTTACTGGAACTTACATTACATGCTCTTTTTTTTTTTTTGGTAGAATTGGTGATTTAAAACTATGGAGAAAGACAAAAAGAACCCAAATGTTCATTCACCAGACACAGTTCTTGAGGACTTTTTAAGAAGCTCAGAATCTCAAACAGATTCATCAAAAGCAAGCACTTCAGAATCACAACTCCATATTGATGATAATCCCTGTAAATCATCTTCAAAATGGGCTGATTTTTTTAAGTTATTGAGATTTAAATCGAGGAGGCAATTATCCACATTGCATCCCCTTAAATTATCAAAAACATTTAGCAGTAGCATGAGGGAGCAAGTTAGCAAACCCTTAATGGATGCTAATATGAACTACTTCAAGCCTCAATGGAAGAACTTTAAATTCTCTGAACTTCAAGCTGCAACCAGCAATTTTTGCCAAGGTTAGCACTTTTTAATGTCTATTTATGTTATTCATCATGATGGCTTTTCTTGTAGTAATTTTTGTAGAATATTCTTAGAATCATGTGGAACAACATATGCCAATATTATCACCTATATTGCGACTTTGAATCTTTGTCTTTGTTTGTGACTAGGATATTTGATTGGGAAAGGTGGTTTTGCCGAGGTATATAGAGGCCGTTTGCGCGGGGGCCAACTTGTTGCGATTAAGCGTTTAACAAAAGGACATATGGATGAAAAAACAGGGGATTTTCTATCGGAACTTGGAATAATGGCTCATATAAATTATCCCAATACGGCTAAATTGATAGGCTATGGAGTTGAAGGTGGAATGTACTTAGTTCTCGAGTTATCTCCCCTTGGAAGCTTGGCTTCTATGCTTCACAGTTAGTGCATTATCTCGTTTCTAATCTTTCGTTATTTATATTAACTTGTTTTGATTATATTTATGTTTTGGGATTAAATAGATTCGAGGGATAAGGTGGGGTGGGATATTAGGTACAAAGTTGCACTTGGAACGGCTAAGGGATTGCTTTATCTTCACGAGGGCTGTCAAAGGAGGATCATTCATAGAGATATTAAAGCTGCAAATATATTGCTTACGGAGGACTTTGAACCTAAGGTATGTCTTAAAGTTTCGGAGATTTATATAACTTTCTAGTATAGCCATGATGTTTTTGTTTTGTTGGATTTGATTCAGATATGTGATTTTGGGCTTGCGAAATGGCTGCCAGACAGATGGAGTCACATTACAGTTTCGAAATTTGAAGGCACTTTTGGGTGTGTAAAATAAAACTCGTTGCTTTTTGAAAATTCGATATATTTCAGTACAATATTCTTATTTCGTAAACTATTGTTTACATGTATAAAACAAACAGTTATTTAGCTCCCGAGTTCTTAATGCATGGAATAGTTGATGAAAAAACCGATGTTTATGCCTTTGGGGTGCTGATTTTGGAGCTTATCTCGGGGCGTAGGGCCCTCGATTACTCCCAACAAAGCCTTGTTATGTGGGTATGAAAAAAAATCCCTCATCCCCGTGGATTAATTTTTACGGTCATTACGAATTAAAATATGACTTTACGATTTAAAATTTATCGTTTATCGTTTGATTTGTGATAGGCTAAACCTCTGCTGAAGAAGAACAGAATTAGAGAGCTTATAGATCCTTCACTTGGTGAAAACTACGACTCTACACAAATGAATCTCATGATTTTGGCTGCTTGTTTGTGTGTGCAACAATCTTCGATCGAACGTCCTCGAATGAGTCAGGTTTTTTTTTTTTTACCAATTTCGGGTTTTATAATTCAATAATTACGATAAAATCCCGGTTGTGATAAACCGAGTAACGGGTTTCTGCAGGTTTTGCTGTTACTAAGAGGGAGCTGTGGCAGCTTAGATTTGATCAGAAAATGTAAAAAGATATCAAGTTGGAAAAAGTATTATAAGGAGCTTTTTAGTGCTGAAAAATCTGCAAACACAAATGGCCATGGAAGTGTAAATTTTGATTAATCACCAGATACAGAAGAATAGTGTTGATAATACTTTGTTAATATTGAATATTATGAAAATGAAATAAAGAAATCTTTGTTATACAAAGTATATATAAGAGCAATTTTGGGTTGATTTAAGTGGAGTTTTGGTACTTAGCAATCTTTGTGAAGTATGAATTTATCTAAAATGGCTATTTGTGATATATTGAATAAACTAGGAAATGATGCATTTAGATATTCAAAGCGAGATAAATATTATTTTAATAACAAATACGTTCTTAAGTTTCAACTAAGGGTGGCAATTGGGTTGAATGGGTTGGGTTTGGGTCAGGTCCATTTAGATTGGGTTCAAAGTGGGTTGGGTCCAATTGGGTCAAATGTAAAAAAATATGCATTATAGTTGGAGCCAACAAAGACCCAAAATGGACACAATAAGTACTCATTATGAATCAAATTGGTGTAAGGGATTGACGTAGAGTGTATTATTGACTCAAATGGAGAATATGTTGGACCGAAATTGGGTCCAATTTAAAACCCAATAGGACCCAAATATTATTAAAAGCCAACCCAGATATTAGGACCCATTGAAAACTTAGTATGGTTTGGGTCTAAATATATGTATGGACCCAAACTGTCACCCCTAGTTTCAAACAATCTGCGTTTCTTCGTCACTCTAAAATATGTTATTTGGATGAAGTGACTCATCAAATCGAGTTAAGAGAAAGTCGATAAATAAGTTCTAACAATAATTGCTAACACGTATGACATAACGTTATAGTATGTTTATTTCTTAAAAGTCCTTTTAATTAATTTTAACAAATTAAACATTTGTCATACTTGATAATTAATGGAGCTCAATTTCATAATATAAAAAATAATAGTCAAATTTATTTGTTGTTTACTTAATAAAAAACCACTCTAATCTTGATATATAACAAATTAACAATCATTTATAATTAATGAAATTCTGTCCTAATTTATTTTTGGTAATTTTTCAATCTACCTATAATAATTCAAACAAAAAGTAGTGTGTAATAATTGTTATTTATTAAAATTTGATTTTTATTTATGGTATGTGGTTAGATTTGGTTACTTACACAAGAAGAGGCGTGCGCCTATATATATAACCGAGTCCAGAAACACAGTAAAGCCAAACCAATCTCTTCCAAAGTCAAACTTCAAAACTCACAAAAACAAATTAGGAAAAACAATCCAAAACGAAATCTTGCGTGTGTTTCTTGGCGGTGACGTCATTCCCCAGCGATTGCGTAATTTGATGATCGAAGGAAGTACGGCTGACACGTCGGCCGGTGCGGCGGTGCGCGATGGCGGTGGTGTAGAATCGGAAGTTACCGTTGAATCGGTGGTGGTTGGGAAAGGATAATTGAAGATATAAATTAAATGAGGAAGAATAAGGGGAGAAACAGCAAATTGCTTCCTAATTCTTTGAGAATAATTTCGTCTTGTATTAAAACGGTGTCGACGAATGCTAGCACCGCCGTGCGTTCCGCCGGTGCGTCAGTCGCCGCCTCAATTTCTTCATCCGGAGACGATCGTAGAGAGCAGGTTGATGTTTCTTGCTAACATCTTTTTTTAAGTGTTTAGCATGTTTATAGATGTGCTACTTTGATTTGTCTTGTACTTTAATTTGATGCTGATATTGGTCGGTGTGTTCTGTGGTTCTGTAATAGTTGAGACGATTTTCTGTTATTGTATTTAAGCGTTTGTTGTCCTTGCCTGAATTTGAGTGGTTAGTTTAGAACACATCCAATTATTTGATTCTTAATTGTATTATTTGGAAGAATACAAGATAATGATAAATCCGCTCTCATTTAATTTTTAGGATAATGTTATAACAACAATAGCATTGATGATGATGATGATAATAATGATAATTAAATTGTTATTTCTTTTGCAAGTGCGCTTTGAGGGTTATTATCTACTTGATATACAGCTGGCCTTTTTGTTGATCAGGTGTTGTGGGCTGGCTTTGACAAATTAGAGTTCAGTTCAACTTCCTTCAGACGTGTCCTACTACTTGGTTATCTAAAAGGTTTTCAAGTCTTCGATGTTGAAGATGCCTCTGGTTTAAGTGAATTAGTTTCCAGGCGAGATGGACCAGTTACATTCTTGCAGATGCTTCCATCCCCTGTGAATTCTGATGTGGATGGAAAGTACAAATTGTCACATCCCATACTGGTGGTCGTTGGAGGGAATGAGGATGAAAGAATCATTTCGCTTCAGAGTACTGGCCAAGGGCCTGGTAGATATGGTTCTGCAGAGTCATCATTTGGGAGCTCTTTCGACCCCCCTACTGCAGTTCGGTTCTACTCCATGAGGTCGAATGAATATGTAAAGATTATTGACTTTAAATCTGCAGTCTTTATGGTTAGATGCAGTCAACGGGTAGTAGCTATTGGTCTTGAAGAACAAGTAAGTATCCGCTGATATGAGATTCATTGATAAACTTTCTCAATTCCACCAAATATATTATTTTGTTTAGAAGATAGGAAGATTAAAGAGAGAAAGAAGTAACATATCATGTCGACATTTTTTATTTGATTCGTTAAGGCACTACAAATTTGCTGATATAAGGATGGTCAACTGCTGGTTTGTATCCTTCAACCTTCTTTTGCCTTCACTCTGAACTTTGAATGCATTCTTCCTTTTCCTTTTGGTTTCTCCGTCTTTCTGTTGTGCATTCCCCTATAGGGCTGTTGTGAGGGCATGTTGGGTTTAGTATTCATCTCTCAGAGAGCATGCCTTCTGTAGGAAAAAGTTTGAGTTCTTCGACTCTAATGGACAAACCAGTTCACCTGTGTGTTTCTTATATATATATGATATAGTGGATATCAGAATAAGATCCCAGACTAATTGGATAAGAGAGTGGATTTGCACTCATACGCTTACTTTTGATGTTTATGTTATTGATGCCGGAACAGATTTTTCGTGGAACCGATGTAATGAGAAAATTTTGTTTCATTTATTTGTTGAGCAGGTTTACTGCTTTGATGCTCGTACTCTTGAGAAGAAATTTGTTGTTGTCACCTATCCTGTTCCCCGAGTTGGAGAGCAAGGCACATTTGGGATAAGCACAGGGTATGGTCCAATGGCTGTAGGGCCGAGGTGGTTGGCATATTCTCCTAATCGCCCATTTCTGTTAAATACAGGTCGGGTTAGTCCAAAGAGCCTTGCCTCTAGTCCTAGTCCATCAACATCTCCAAGCAGTGGAACGCTGATGGCTCGTTATGCAGTGGAATCTAGTAAACACGTAGCTGCTGGATTACTCACCCTGGGGCACATGGGATATGAGAAATTATCTAGGTACTATCCTGAGCTGCTTCCTGATGGCCATAGTTCTCCTGGGTGGAAAGCTGGGAAGCTAGCAGCATCTGAACCAGAGAATGCTGGTGTGGTGAGTGCAGAGTAGTTATAGTCTTACTATTTTGTTCATTTTGCCAATTTCTGATTGAGGGAGAAGGTAAAAATCTGAAAGTGTGTTCTTTAGCTGCAATCGCGTACAGATTTGAAGTTTATAAACTTTATCAAAGCATCATCTTTTGCTTATTGTATTTGCTGGTTGCAGATTGCTGTGAAGGACCTTGATTGCTCAGAGGTTATATCACAATTTAGGGCTCATACAAGCCCAATATCTGCTTTATGCTTTGATCCAAGTGGGACCCTTCTGGTTACTGCCTCTGTACATGGAAATAACATAAATATATTCCGGATCATGCCTGTTCATAAATGCGGTGGATCAGGATCTAGTGACTGGAGCTCTTCTTATGCGCATCTTTACAAGCTGCATCGCGGAATGACTAGTGCTGTAAGTATTTGCCCAGTGACATTTGTTCTTTATTCTAAAATACCATATTCTGTTTCCAGAAGGTCTCAGCATTCGTGACTTCTTATCGGTTATGTTTGATTCATCAGATAATTCAAGATATCTGCTTTAGTCATTATAGTCAGTGGATTGCAATTGTATCATCAAGAGGAACTTGCCATGTATTTGTCCTGTCGCCCTTTGGGGGAGATGATGATTTTCAAACTCTACGCAGTCATGGGCAAGTTACGTCCACAGTTTTATCTTCCACTTCACCATGGTGGTCTAACTCATCTTTCACTGTGAATGAGCAATATTTTTCACCTCCACCTCCTTGCACCCTAGCTGTTGCCACCAGGATAAAATGCAATGACTCAGGCTTGCTTAATTCAGTAAGCAATGCTGCTGCTTCAGTGGTGGGTAAGTCATGGGTCCCATCTGGAGCTATTGCTGCAATTTTTCACAATTCAAACTCTACTGGTTCTCTGGATATTAATCCTCCGAGTGGTAGTCCACTGGAGCATATTTTAGTCTATACGTCATCAGGTTTTGTGGTTCAACATGAAATTATGTCATCATCGGGACTTGAATTAAGTGCAAGTAGAACTGAATCCTTATCAGCTCCATCACATAGTGAGGAGTCGAGAGTGAAAATCGAACCAATGCAATGGTGGGATGTTTGTAGGAGATTGGATAATATGGAGAGAGAGGAGCGTATTTCTGGGAGTATCTTTGATGGACAGAATGAACTTGAGATTGATGACGACCCCAAAATGGTTTCTCAGGGGCGTGCTGTTGGTAGGGAGAAGAAACTGGTCAAAACTGATTCGCTGAAATCTACTGAGAGATCACACTGGTATCTGTCCAATGCTGAAGTGCAAATAAAATCTTGCAGATTACCCATATGGCAAAAGTCAAAGGTATTTCTCCCCAGATTATTATGTTTTTGTGTTTTTATGTTGGTCTAATATGCATTTTTTTTGTTTTAGATACATTTCCATGCAATGGAAGCTCCTAAAGCAGAATGTCATTTGGGTGGGGAGTTTAAAATTGAGAGGGCTTCTTCATATGAAGTTGAGATAAAACACAAGGATTTATTGCCAGTCTTCGACCATTTCCCTAGTGCGAGGTCTGGCTCGATCGGACGGTAAATACCTTAAAGCTCACTCTCATTCTAGGTTACATCTCGTTTCTTTGATTTACTGTATTGCCCTGTTCTTTTGCTACACTCTATGCACTTGACTGTTAAACTGAATTTGTTTCTTTTTAGGCAGTTAATTAAAGTGATCATTGAGTGTCGAATTGTGTTTCCTGCACTAATGTCTTACCGTGGTTTATCACTTTAGTGGAATGATAATTATCGTTTTGCACCTAATGCAAAATTAAATGTGAACTCCGAGAATTAAATAGTAATGGTCATGTCTTCGTATTGGAAACTTACTTGGTTATCTGATGCAGATCTATACCTTCTGAGGGACGATATCCTAGTGCTTCCTCGGATATTTCTCAAGCTAAAGAAAAGATCAATGAAGCAAGTATTATTTATAATTCAAAGGCAACATCATTTAGTTCTACCGAAAGCTCTGAAGGAGGTAAGATATATTAACCTTGTTTTATTTGCCTCGCTAAATTAGATATCTGCCTTCCCAACCTTCGGATATATTCAAATGTTGATGAAACCGGCCTACACATTTCTGTGTCAACTATCATATACTTGATAGGGCTCAACTCATTTTTTGCACTTATTCATCAGGATCATCCAGACAAATGGAGAATTTGCTTGATTTGGACCACATGAGTGATAGTACAATGGATCAAATGGACCAGAAATCTAGACTAATTAAGCCCTCTACCTCTGGTAAAGTCCATGGGATTCATTTTATTGCTGATAATGCTACCACAAGTAGGGCGTTCTCGTTGGTTAATGAGATTTCATCACTGAATGTTGACAATACTAACTCAGCTGCAGACATTTCCAACCCTTCAGGGACAGAAAAAGCAGTAGATTTTGCACAATTATTTAAGGAAGGATACTACGGTAATAAGCCAGGTTTCCATGATGATCGCAGCTCAAATGAAGTTGTGACTGATGATATGGACACCAATATTAATACACATGAAGAGGAAAAACAAGAAGATGAAGGATGGATTGGTGAGGTGTTTGATTTCTCCGAAGAAGGTAAGAATCTGTATGAAGCTAGGCTACATTTGGCCATTGGATTTTGGGAAATACACGTAAAGAAAAATAAATCAGATGATATAGATCTCTCCAATTTATTGTTAAAAAGACCCCGAGGGCTGAATTCTCTATAGAAACATACTACAACTTCACCCCATGCTAAAAGCAATTTACATTCACCTCATGTTTTTCAAGTTGTCAGGCAAGTAATTACCCCTAGTTTATTTCTCATACCTTTTTATTTCTATCCTCTTTTCCATGCTAAAATCCCTGATCCGAGACATAACATTAGTTTCATTAATTCATCATCTATTTAGCCTTTCTCCTGTGTGCTAAAATCCCTGATCAGAAAATAGCATTAGAATTACTGACTCATCATCTTTAACTGTATTTCTCGTGCCTGATTTGAACATCATCCTTCTTATGTTATTTATTGCAGGTTAACTGCTTATCCTGGCATGAGGAACAGAAACAATACGCTGACGACATTTTCAAGTTCCATATTCACTGAGATTGGCAGGGGATGTGATCATAATACCACATACGAGGTAAATCGTGCTCCCCCCCTCTCTAGTGTGTATACTGTTGTATATAAAACATTCATTTAAGTTATGGAGAAGAGATCATAAAAAAAAATGATGAATTTGATTGATGGGAAATTGTGTTTTAACTGTGTGTTGGATACATTGCTCAGTTGATCATGTACAGATAACTGATAACATTTTCACTTCCTTTCTGTGTAACATTTTATGTAACATTATGTTTATCGTTTTCCCCGTGAAAAATTAAAAATTGAAAATTAATAGAAACAGAACATTCTTGGTTTCTTGATCCTTCATTTCTTCCTTTCACGAGAATAAGGTACACAGATGACTTGGGAAATCATTCAAGCATAATACTTTGTAGCACATTTACATTGATACATATATAGGAATTTGATGGCTTAAATGGCCTACCATTTGTTGGGAAATGGGTTTATGAGTTTTGTGAAATGGCCAATGGGTATAGAGTAGCTGAATGAAAGAGACATCACACCTAAACTAAATAAATATACACACATGATATACTTGTACTAAAAAAAAAGATAAAAATGTTCAATAGAAAAGTTTGGGATAACCATGATATTCAGAGCACCCTTCAACCAATCATTCATGGTGACCCATATACATAACACTAATACAAGTTTTTATGCTTCAAAGTCAGTACTTGATAATGCATAAAATTGGCACCACCCTTGCAAATGATGTGGGGGTAATAGGGTTGTTGGGGTTGGTGCAATGAACAACGCATACCCGTGTAATTAATTACTCATTGATGGATAGTCATAGGACCATTCCTATACTAGTAATCATACCTTAACCAAATTTTCATATACGTATTCACAAATTACATAATTGAAAAAGTTGCTATATTTATAATTGACAATCATTGGTTAATTTAAGGTGTTTTTTTCTATTAATATGTGGTAGTTAAGATGTAGGGGTTTCTAATGTGAACTAGTTATGGGTAATGTGAAGCAAACCATTCCCTACCATGTTTCTCCAAGTTCTAATTAATCAGTGACATAAAATAAACCTAGGAGTAGGAGGTTATTTATGTATTAAAGACAATATAATTAGCATGATGTACTAAAATTTATTTGATGTGACTTTCATAGTTTCATTGTCATTATTACAGATCTTTGTCAAACCAAAATGTAACGCAGCTATTGTTTTGTCTATAATAAAGAAATGTTGGATTTATATCTCAAGAAAATCCAATTCCTTCTCTTTCACTAGAAAAACCGAAAAAAAAAAAAATATATCAAATTTACTGAAAGGAACAAAGGATTTTTTCCTATCATATTATGGACTCAATTATATGATGTTTGTTGTTCAAATCGTAAATTACAAAAAAGAAGTCCTCCAAAATGAATTACATTTTGACACTGACACTTAGGGGTGCAACTCGGTCCGATTCGGTAATTTTTAGAACCGAAAACCGAACCGAAAACCGAACCGGTTCGGTTCGGTTCGGTTAAAAACCGAAAAAACCGAATTTTAATTTTTTATTTTTTTTTATTTTTTTTTCTATTTGTTCGGTTCGGTTAAAAACCGAATTTTAATTTTTTATTTTTTTTTTCTATTTTGATTTATTTTTTGGGTTAAAAAAAAAAAAAATTGCTTCAGCTGAGTTTCGAACCTGTGACCTCTAGGAGAAACCCAAACCTCTTAACCACCTAGACTACAATGCATTCTTACTAATTTTAATCAATAATTAATAATATAATATATATTTATTTAATTAAATAAAAAAAATTCGGTTTTCGGTTCGGTCCGGTTAACCGACACCACAAACCGAAACCGAACCGAAAACCGAATTTTTGAAAAAATCATAACCGAAAACCGAACCGAAATTTTCGGTTCGGTTAAAAACCGAACCGAATTTTCGGTTTTCGGTTCGGTTCAGTCGGTTCGGTTATTTTTGAACACCCCTACAGTGACACTGATATACATACAAAATAATTTGAGCTTTAAAATGAAAAAATATCAAGCTTGGGACAATGAAGTAACATAGTTTTATGATTCGCAAAATAAAGCTTATCAAATGAAATTCGATGAAAAAAGAGTGTAATTGTACTTAACATCGGGTCCAATAAATCGAGCGTGACACACACTACCCCAATCTCATAAATACGTATTAAATAACACAATGAATTTAATAAAAAGAAAAAATTGTATTAAAGTAGAACAAAAGTAGTGTGCCACACAAGACAACTAAATGGGCCCACCTCCAGCTGTCACTCTCCTTACGTGGCATCACTCTGATGCAGGTCACATTAACTATGTGTGCCTCCACAAGTCACTGTCCATCTTCCAAATTTCCAGTCAAAATTTTATTTATTTTCCACTTTAAAATAAAAAGAAAAAAATAAATAAAAAAAGCTACTCCGATCAACTAAACCGTCACGTGGTTCCCGTAAAAACCTGATCATCTCTTCTCCCGAGCCTCAGCTTCGTGCCCCTCCATGTAGGCTCGGACAGCCGTTTGCCCCTCCGAACCTCGTTAAACATAAAAATATAAAAAAAATCAATTAAGTCTTAACTAAAAATGAACCCTTAAACCCTTCACACACAGTACACAAACAACATTTTACAGTCATATTTTTTCTCCATCTTCTCCAACAAGCTTTACACATCCAAGAAAAAACAATCAAATCTCCATTTTTCTTCTTTCTTTTTCATGCTTACTTTCATGTGAAGCCACCTTCTCTATTTATCTACTACTATAGTTCTCTGTCTCTGCAACTTTTGATGCTGTCGCCATTAAAGCTTCACGGAAAAGCACTTTCATTAGCCCTTTATAACCCCCCTTCTTCTCCATTGCTTCACTGCCACAACACATGAAAATGATGATCAAACTCATGTGTTGTTATTGTTTTCTATTTTCAGCTCATTTCATTACTACTGTTAACGCAATGCTGGACCCCATTGATTTCTTGGCATTGCAATCAATTAGAAAGAGCTTAAACGATTTACCTGGCTCTAACTACTTCGCGTCTTGGGATTTCACTTCCGATCCTTGTAGCTTTGCTGGTGTTTATTGTGATGGAGATAAAGTGATCGCTCTCAATCTGGGTGATCCTCGGGCAGGCTCAAAGGGTTTAACGGGCAGGCTCGACCCTGCGATTGGAAGGCTTTCTGCCCTAGCTGAGTTGACGATAGTTCCAGGTCGAGTTATGGGCTCGTTACCCTCAAGTTTGTCTCAGTTGCATTCATTGCGGTTTTTAGCTATTAGCCGGAATTTCTTATCAGGGGAAATTCCGGCTACTTTAGGCCAGCTCCGAGGGCTACAAACTCTCGATCTCAGCTTCAATCAGCTCACCGGAACTATACCGTTTTCGATCGGAAAGTTACCAGCATTATCCAACCTCATTCTCTGCCACAATCGATTAACTGGTTCGGTTCCCCCTTTCGTTTCACAAACCCTAACACGTCTCGACTTAAAACACAACGATTTATCCGGTTCAATACCGCCGGTTGGACTTCCCGCCTCACTCCAGTACCTCTCCTTGTCATGGAACAGGTTAAGTGGACCGGTGGACCATGTTCTAACACGGTTAAATCAGTTAAACTACGTTGATCTCAGTATGAACCTGTTCACCGGATGTATACCGGGCAACTTGTTTACATTTCCGATCAGTAACCTACAGTTACAGAGAAATCAATTCTCCGGTCCGGTTCAACCCCTCAATCAAGTTACGATCCCCACCGTTGATCTCAGCTTCAACCGTTTGTCCGGTGAGATATCGCCGCTGTTCGCGACGGTTCAGAATTTATATCTGAATAACAACCGGTTTACGGGTCAGGTACCCGGCAGCTTCGTCGACCGGTTACTAGCTGCCGGAATACAAATACTCTATTTACAGCACAATTACTTAACCGGGATCGAGATAAATCCGACGGCGGAGATTCCACTAAGCACATCGTTGTGCCTACAGTATAACTGTATGGTCCTGCCCGTTGAGACGCCATGCCCATTAAAGGCTGGTAAGCAGAAAACAAGGCCTACTGCACAATGCAGTGAATGGAGAGGGTAAAATTGGGAATTCAATCTTCTGCATCAAGGGTATAATTGGAAATCTGCAGGGAGTGGTTTTTTTTGTTATATTTCAATTTTGTTGGGGCGAAATTGGAAATTCATTTATTGTTTGATTATTATGAATATATGGATATAATTAAATGTGGATAATGGTGATTAAAAGGCAATTGTGATTGAGATTATGGTTGCTAATCTTTTTGTAATTAGAACACTGCATATATATATATTTGTGAGATTTATTCATCTTTTACAGCCAATATAGTCTCTATATTACTTTTGCTCTTATAAATGCAGTTGTTCATGATGCATTACTGATTGTACCTTGTTGGAAATAATTGAATTTGCTGCTTTTTTCTTGCTTTCTTTTTAACTCTGCCAATTACTGTTTTAATATCAGAAGACGTTGGGACTTGTCGGGCAATTTTGATGACATAAATATAGTCCAATTTTATCTTATCTAAATGTTTTTTTCGCCAAAATTTGATTCCATTTGTTTATAATGCACCCACATAACATGATGAATTCTACTTTATTTATGGATATATTTAGTGGGAAAGTTGATATTTTGGATTGAAGTATTCAACCTTTAGTAAATGTTGGCTTTAGTTTAAGGAACTTTAGGTTGAAATTATTCAAGAATTGTCTTTTTCCATTTGTTGTAAATCAAGAATTCAAGATCTTGACCGTCAAATGAGGCTTTAAAGCTTCATTTGGCTTTAAATAAGCAATTAATATATTAAAGTACAATCATTAATATGAAAAGATAAAAAGTAACAAACTATAATTAACACTATGGTATATCAATTAAAACTCAATTTTCTCCATAAAGAAAATAGTCCTCAAAGTCTTTTAAGTTGTTTAAAACAAAAACTATCATTAGTTTAATTTATATCAATAATTGGATTTGCTCCCAAACTTTCAGCAAATTTAATCATGAAAAAGATCAATTAGTGCTTAAGTCTTTCTTATATGCAACCTTGACATGGACTTTTGCATGCTACTTTTGTGTAATAAAACACAAAAATTACTTCTAAATCTTTATTGCTATCATTTTTTCAAAATTTAATCCCATTTTTACGTCAAATTACGAAAAATGAGATTCAAGATTAGTATACATTAAGGGTGTGTTTGGATCGAGTGATTTGAAATCCATGGATTTCAAATTCATCGATAAATCCATTTAAGTTCGTTTGGATGATGATGGATTTCAAATACCTCGCCATTCATTTTGAGTTCTTTTCTCCACAACTACAGTGGATTTCAAATGACACCATTTTAGGTGTCATTTGAAATCCTTCCTCCAAATTTGCTCCTCAAATCCAAATCCATCGATCCAAAAGCACGTAAGATTTAATTATTATAAGTAATGATAAATGATAATTAATTGACGTTATAAGATTTGATGTCACCCCAACGTAGTTTTGTAGTAAAATAAAATGTGCCACGCCGTTACGCTAAAGAAATGAATGTCTGTCTCATGATTTCAATGCAAGTAGGTACAATTTTTACTACTTTAATTATGAATTTGTTTGTTGTACTTATAATCGACATGATTATATATTATAACCCTTTTTTTTTTTTTTTTTTTGGTAAGTAATTATATATTATACATTATAATCTATAAGTTTAAATCATTTTACATTATGTATGAAGAGTAACAAATTCATCCAAAATGACATTTTTATGACTCGATTCCGATATTTATTGTAGACATATTTTTTGAGAATCTAAACAGATAAACAATCTTTTATTCAAGTTTTCTTGGGAAATACAGAATTTAGAATATTGTGTTAATTATGATCAATTGCCGATTAATAACAATTGCTTCCCATAAATCTCTCTGGAAAAGAGAGTAAAAATGTGATTTTCAGTGCAAAAATCATCTGAAACACCGAGTTCCATAATTAGTAATTATAAGATTTATTTAAATCACGTGACCCCAGAATTAGCCACCTTTTTAAAGCAAAATCAACGAATTAAATGATATTCATAATATTATTATACTCCTAAGTTGTATACAACTTAATTCTTGTTAGATCTATAATTCAGAGCTACCCAAATGGTTCAAAATAGCTCATAATGGTTGCAAAAGGATTTTTGCAATTTATTTTGATTTGAATTATATCCAAACAAGTCTAATATTTGTGAAACACTATAACAGAATTTCGAGGCAAGTAATTATTGTTCGTAATGTTCATGATATTTTCCTTTTTTGAAATTATAAACACACCTATATTTGAGCTCAGCTTTATCAACAATCCCTTGGAGAAAAATCAAATTTTGTTTCAAATCATAATTTAGTAGTGTGATGGAACATTGAAAGAATGATGTTTAATTTGGGCCTAAAGTACATCTAAAAAGAATAGTGTGGGCTTGGGCCATCATAAACCAATAGCTCGCAGTAAATTTGGGCCGACAAATAAGATAGCAATCTGAAACCAAAACAACTCTCAGGTCCAGCCCAAACTCTCTAATCCTATACCTTAGATTTGGGCCAAACAATAGAGTGTATTCTGAAGCCCAGTAACTGACAGTCTTTCTTAGCTACGGTCCAATAAATAAATTGCAATCTAAAAGCCCACAAGGCCCAAACAACTGATAATTTCACCCGGATTAGTGAATTTTAAGGAGCCATCGAGATTCAAATCTCCTCATAATTATAGTCACTTGTGTATAAGTATAACAGATATTATTAAAGTTAAAATTTTGAATAGATATTATGCATAAATAGTTATGATTATAAATTTGATGTTTAATAAGTAAAATGAAATTTCTTGTGATATAGGCGTGGACTGCACCTAATAATATTTGAAGAAATAAAAGACAAAAAAAAAAAATAAAGAAACAATTATTAGGTAGACTTTATAATTAAAAGATAAATGAGATATTTTTGAAATTAAGCAATGCCTTGCACGTTTTGTGTTATATGATTGGACCACGCAGTTGCATGCTTGTGGAGATTCCCGCTTCCACGTAATCATACCAAAAACTATACGACCTAATTTTGTTTTTATTCTCTTTTTTTAAATACATTAATTATCAAATATTTATCAACTTATTTAATTTCAATTAATTGCAATTCTCCTTTTGAACAAACCATACTCGTGTAATCTTCAAATCCACTAATAGTTAAGATTTAAAAAAAAATAGTCAATCGTATTAATTTAAAAAATGATTGGTTCGATCTTCAATTCATCTTCGATTTTAATCTTTGTTAATTGTACCCATATTGAACCAACTTACAATATATTAGAAATCGGACTTTTTGTTTGAATTTTAGCAAGTATATAAGCACCCGTTTATAATTTTAATCTTTTTTCATCGTGAAACCAAGTAGAATGGAATCATCTGATTTTCGCTATATGAAAATCGAATTTTTTATTTAATTTTCAACTAATAAACACCAACGGATAATTATTATAGGACCTCAAGATTATCACTTGTATTAGACCTAATCCACAAAGATTTGTCAATTTACATCTTTGATTAAAAAAGAATAGTTGTAAAATTAATTAAAAACCATAAAAAGTGAGAAAATCTTGGCAAAATGATATCAAATCGGAATAATATTAGAAATGGGGTACAAAGAGTCCCACTAAGAAATATTGGGAATTAATTCAAATTCTACCTAACAAACTAAACAACACAATTATGTGTTAAACAAAACTGACCTAATCTTGTCCTAAAAAACAGCTAATAATCAATCAATCCCCCACTATAAGACAAACCCATAATAAGACAAATCAAAACAAAGAATTATTAATGCAAGAAAAGAAACAAACAAAAGTGATTTATTATTTATTATTAGGATGTATTTATTCACACAAAAAGTCAAAGAAGAGTGTGTCTTTGTCCAAAGCTTAGCTGTTGTTTTTTTTTTTTTACCATTTAGTGGCTTGCAAAAAAGCAATCCCAACAACTAAATTTAAAGGATTTTTCAAAAGTGGTCCCATTCAGTAAAGACCAAATTTTTATCTTAAAAGTTGCACACAATTTGTCTCTTTTTTCTTCTTCTTTTTTTCACCCACATTTATTTGAATCAATTATGAATCAAATATATTAATAACGATAATATACACCATCAAAAAAATCGAATTATCTTATAGTCTAGAAAATGAATATAAATAGCTTTAAGATTTTTAAGATATAGAATAAAACACTGTCTGTCTTATATATTGGGAGGACGTAATATTTCAGTTTTACTTCTATGATAATTCACTGTCAAATGTATCTAAAATCTTATATGAACTTACATCTAAAGGATCAAAATTTCACTGAGATTTTAAAATTACACACCAATAATCTTAAAATAAAGAAAATTATGATAAGATGTTAATCAATAATTTTAAACTAATCACACTATAAAACTAAACTTCAGCCCATCTAGAAGAAGCCATCAATGGGTGTTAAGAATTAATCAAATCAACGTCAGATGATAGTGAAATCCATTTGTTTGGACTCACGTCCAATCATTTCATTTATTTATATTTATCTATTTATGAAAATAATATATATTTATATTATTTATTTTTGAAGGGAGATTGTGATTGGTGGACGGGATTCAAGGTTTGGTGGGGGGTAGGGAATGACCACTCAAGAAAACGCTGTAATAGATTTTGTAGCAGGTGCCCATTTTAAGGAACAAACTCAAACTACCTTTGTAGAAAACGAAATAAACAAACTATCTATCTTTTTTTTTGTTTTCTTTAAGGTTGTGAATAATGGCAAATCAATCCATCATGGGATATAAACCTCTATTATTTTCTTTAATCTCTATTTTAAATCTTGTCAATAAACTAAAGCAAACAAAACCCAATTTAATTTGCAACATGAATATGATGTATATTCTAAAAAAAGAATTATTATTAACATGTAACACAAATTTATGATCAATATCTGATATTCACAAAAACACAAAATTAGATAATACAACTTATCTTCATTTCCAAGAAGAGTGAGTTGGAGCCAAATTACAGCTCAATATTACAGACTCTGATACATTTACATGTAAACACAAGTACTATATATTTCTAGAGCACAAAGTATAAAGTACAATCACCATGGATTTCCCCAATCCATGTATACTAAAATTAGCTTCTATGATAGTAAAATCTAAGTGAAAAAAAAAAAAAAAATAACCCCGATAAACCCGTCCACCACCACAACCCTACCCGGGAGAATCTGTAAACGGGTCGCCCCACTAAATCCATAAAACGCGTCACTTTTCGAGCTTTACCCTTCTGAAAATCTTTTTTCACGAGCAATTCGACCTTCAAATACAGAAAAACCGATAACCCCAGAAGTCGCAAAATATCATATCACTAAAATTCTACACAATCATACAACAAAACATCATCAAATCTCGAGCTTCGTGTTACGTATATCTGCCTGTAAACTTAAGTTAATCAAGTGTAATAAAACATATATGTTAGGAGTGGATAAAGCTTGTCATTTCATCCATTAACGAAAGGAAATGATCGTTATTCGGCAAGAAATAGAACCCGATTGTCGCCTTTTCAAGATATAGTAATTTCACATCTTGCCCATATTTCTTAAGCCCTTCAACATATCCCAATTGCCAATCCTGAAGTAGATCCAATCCCGCCACAACGACTAAACTTTTCGGTAGATTAAGACCCTCTAACGTTTTACTTCTCGGGCCAAACACGTTACAAGCGGGATGATCCCTATCCTCCCCTTCGGGTAAATAAGCTCTCCAATACCAATCCCTATCTTGAATCTTCACAAAGTATTTCCCATCCAATCTTTTCTCTGATTCAGTCCTATCCTGCCCACCAAACAAGGGATGAAGAAGGATATTACCTAACACTTCAACATTCTCTTCAGCAGCCTTAACAGCAACATGATGAGCTATATTACCGCCCGAGCTATCGCCCGCTAAATACACATGAACTTTCAAATTATCCAAATCTTTGCCACTTTTAAGCCAGGCCCGCGAGTGGACCCACTTAAGTGCGGCCCACCCATCATCGTACGCACACGGGTACCGATTCTCGGGCGAACGTCGATAATCGACAGAGACCACAGCAGCTTTGCAAGTTCTTACAAGGCGTCGACAAAATATGTCGTATATAGCGCTGTTGGCTGAGGAATGGACGAAACTACCCCCGTGGAAGAATAGAATTACGGGAATGACCTCGGTTGTGCTCAAGGGCTTTTCGAGCTCTGCAATTCCCCATTGGGTATCGTTTTCGCCTGCAGATAGATAGACACGGTTGAGAAGGCTCGTGGCTCGGTCCACAACATCGAAAGAGTAAACCCCGTCTACTGGGATTGCATTTGCAGGCACTTTTCTGTCGAGAAATTCGTTTAAATCACGGTTAAATGTGCCATCGGGCCTTCGAAGCATGTTGTAAGCTAGCTTGAAGTTTGATATCAGGATCCATGTATTGAGTGGAACCACCCTCTGTGTAAGAACAATAGTCATGTTTGAGTTTAGTGGAAGTTTGATCTATATTGTTCATCTAGATAAGAAAATTGAACAAATAAATACAAGCATCCCAAATCAAGTATTGTCAATCCCAGTAAGCCAATCAGTGGGATACTGGGATAGTAAAATTTTGAAAAGAAAAGGAAATATGAACAAGCATATATATATATCTATAAAAAGAAAGAAAATATGAAAGTAGAAAAAACACCCCAAAAACACCAACAAGCAATATCAAAATCGGTTTATGGGGACTGCTAAATCGGTATACAGAGCAAGTAAAAACAAAGAGGAGAATAATAAGTGGAAATATATAAAGAGAGAAAACTGAAAAGCACATCTCAAACCCTCAAAAACAAAAGGCAAAGCTTCAATCTTGAATCCCATAAATCCTTAAAATCCAACTTTTCCTATAACAACAGGCGAAACCCCGTGATTAATCGCAAACATGTTGAGAGAAATGAAGAAAATTCAAAAGCCCTCATCAGAAAAATACCCTAATATCAAACCACAAAACAGTGAAGACATAACTATGAACACTTATGTATAATTTACCTTAGATTCATTGATGTTTACTTCATTACTGCCTGCCATGAGTGTTTACAGAATCTTACACGATGATCTCCGTGAAAAGAGGATGATGCTATCTCAATAATATTATTTTCAACCCTTAATTCCAAACCTATAAGTCTAACCCTGTTTTGCAAAAGCTGATACTCTGTTTTTTCCCTTATATTATTTGGTGATGATTGAACTTATCTCAACAAAAAGCAAAGAAAGAAGACACTTGCAAAAATATGCAGAGAACAGAAAGGGCTACTTGAGATTTTTTCTCCCTAAAAAACACAAACACACAGCAGCTACAAAATGAAGAAAGAAGAGAGATAAAAAGGAGAATAATTTAAATTATTTGAGTATTTAATAATTGGTGGATAAAGAAGGAAAGAAAAAATTAAACTATTATAAATTTATATAATAGACAATAAAGAGAGAGAGAAGAATGGAGGGTGTAGAGTAGAGTCAAGCGCAAAAGAACGACCAAGTGGAAGGCGGAGACGGGGGAGACGACAAAGGGCCGGCTGAAATAATACTGTTTCTGTGGGCCCGCCATTTTTATCTAATACTTTCTTTACACCAATATTAATATTGTATAATATACGTATTATAAGTTATTTACATAACGGCCCTTCGTATACTTATATATATTATATTAGCCTTACACTATAATATTCATAATCTGGGTCAAATCGAGTTGTTTCATGAACTGTTATAATACGAGATTATTGATAGTTTAATCTTGTGGTGCTCTTGTCGTGCTATGATTCGTACATAGTGTAAGTCTATAAATTTCCCTATCTTGTCATATATTCAGAATTACAATCTGGATCGAGAAATCTTCTAGTTTTAACCTCGTATCTGTATGTAAATACGGAGGTAAGTTTCTTTATGACAAATTTGTGATTTTCAGAGTCGTACAACATGATCTACGAAACTGGAAGCATACTGATCTCTTGAACTAAGTCACTAATTAGTGTAATTTATAATTCTGATCTCTTGATTCGTGTAATGGTTTGACTATTCTTAAATTGGATCGATTAGTTTCAGAAATCCACATAAGTCAAATATAAAATACACTTTCAGATCATTAAGGTCGAACTAGCACAGAAACGTCCACCTTGATACTTATTGTTAACCAAATATTATTATTTTTTTTTAATCTTACTAGTTTGGATTAACTATGACTGCTTAGTCTATTTCATGAATTTTAAAATACTGTTTTTATAGTTAATGTGGATATACAATACAGTGCAAAATACGAAATAAAATAAAATTTAATATAAAATACAAAAATATGAGTAGAAACAAAAATTTGAAAACAGAATCGTATCCACTGTATGTGGACTTACTACGACAATTACTCCATTTATTATTTTTGTTTTCTTTTGGGATGATTTTTGTTCCTATTCCACGTCTTTTGTTATTTTGGCCTATGGGAGTGCTCTTAGCAATCCACAACAAAAGACGCAATATGGACTTTTTGTACTAAATATTCTAATTAAACCCAAATAATACTCATCATATACTAATAAAAAATATTCGTGTAACACAGCTTAAAGTTAATTATATTGAATTAATGTCTTATAAATGAAAAAATTAAATGTCTAAAAGTGATTACATAAGTAAAATCTTTGAAATGTTAAAATTAATTATTTATGAATTTCAAATAATTGTATTATTAGTTAAAAGGTGGTATTGGAAGTAGCCAAATGGGGATTTTACCCTGTCCACAGAATAGAGAGAAGAAAACGAAACAGTTTCCCTGCGTGCGGCCGACGCCAAGCCAAGCCAAGCCACGTGGCCCTCTCGCTGAATTGACTAAAATGACCTCCACTTTCCATCAAAACCACAATCGCGCCACCGATCCGACACGTGTGCAGTCACGTAGCGCTAGACGCGTGACGGCATGTTTTTTGTCAGAATTTACCTGTGTGGGCCCCGCACTCTTTCATTTATTTTTTATTTTTGTTCTTTGTGGAGGGCCTCTTCTTCTTTTGGGTTGGGGGGGTGTACATTGTATTTTGTCGTTTCTATGGGGGTGTGATTATAATTTCCACTGACACGTGCTGGTCATGTGCGGGTCACTGTGTGGGCCCCCCTTACGTTTTTTAGAGCCGATACTAGGAATGGCATGGGACCCACGAGCTATCACACCTTGAAACGTGGCAACTTTTTTCTCTTTGAGATTTTGTACCAAATGAACTAGATTTTTCTAGGGAACATTACCTATAGCCTATGGGCTAAACAATTATTACTATAAAGTCTTACAAAAAGCCCAAAATATATTATATATTCTTTATAAAAATATATATGAGTTCATATGTATATACACAAGAAAAATAATGAATTTGTGCGCATTGGGTAGTGATCTAGCCTCTGTGATTAGCTGAGTTACCATGATTTACATCCTCCCATATGATCTGTCAGGCCGGGGCATGGAGGCCCTTGGAGTTGGGATTCAACCTTTTAGAACAAGAAAAATAATGAAAATTATACTCAAACATCTTTAAATTTCAAAGCTCGAATTTTAGTATCACCCTTCAAAATTAACCCATCAAATAAAGTACAAAATAACCCATTTAAACTCGCTATGATATTAAAATAAAGAGTGCAATATTTTGTCTTAATCATTAGAGTAGTTAATTTAAATAAATAAAAAAGGGACAATAGTCGAAGCTTTGTAGTGATTGGTTGTCGTATATAGAGGTGGCTAAGCATGTGCCACACACATCGCGCCAAGTGATAGCTCCACCTTCCCTATACTCTATTCATTTCACTTTCTCCTTTTCTTCCCTACATTTTGTCCTTATTTTATTTTTAGAATATTTATTTTTTCCAAATTTGCAAATTAACCCCCCCCCCCAAACACCTAAATCTTTAATCAAAATTCTTACATACAGTTGACCCAGACTATATATTTTTTATTAGAGGCATCGAATTTGAGGGGTGAGTGTGAAAAAAAAAATCTTATTGAGATAGAAACTCCACATATTTTGTAAATATTTCGAGCTCAAGATATATTACTATTAAAAAAATGTTAAAAAATCACACATAGAGGTTATATAGTTAATTAATAAATTGTTTGTATTGGGTTTTAAATACTTTTTTTAAAAAAGGGTGGGGGCAATGAGAAATTGGAGTTTTGTGTGTTAGGTCAACAACTGGGAACAGCGTTTGGCTTGTTGTGCATTTGGGGTCAATTCCAATAAGTGGAGAAAAAGTTTCGCTCAATATTCATATTATTCATTTTAGACCAAATAAATCATTACCACTTTACTATTTTCCTATTATTAGTTATAATCGATTCAACTATGACTATTGGTTTAATGAAGGTTTTTTTTTTTTTAAATAATTTAATATTAAATCAATTGTAAAAGTCGGTTTAAACAACTCATTTATTGTAACTTTATAGTGAAAAGTAAGCTATTCTATTACGTATGATCCACTATAAAATTACTATTGTTTGTGTTCTTTGTCATTTACTTATGTTCCTCATTTTTGTTTTATTTTTATTTTTCCTCAAAGTGACTACAAGGGGAAAAAAATTAATTTGGGCACGGGCGGTTTGTTACCTCGATAAACAAAATTATTCTTATTCAAATATATAATGAATTTTGGATTTTGATTTTTATTTTTTTTGATGAATCGAGAATTAACTATAAAAAAATCAAACACTGAGAAATTCACTTGCAGCTATTCGCGAATTCTACAAGTATATGGCAAATTGGCAATATACATTCTTCCAACCATAAGTTTAAAATTATACAAATATTACTTATATTCACATATTCTTTTTATATTTTTTCTCATCCAATTCTCCTATATAATCGCACCTTATTGAAACAAATAAATAATATATCAAAGATAACAAAACATCCATTTTGGGTCAAAAGAAGGGTAGAAACGTCAATTTCCTAGACATGTCAAGGGTATATATGTAAATTAACAAAAACATAAATAATAATAGTACCCATTCAACTTTGTCATTCATTGCACATGGTCTCAATTCTTAAGTACCATTAATTAAATAAAGATTATCAATAAAGACCCATTAATCTTTTGACCCATATCATGTGTAAAAGTCATTATAAAAGTGTTAAAACATAAAACAAATTGATATTATTATTGTTATTAGGGTACAAAAGTGTGAATAGAAGAAAGTTTGTACCAAATGCATGAATAAAGTCCAAATTCTTAGCTCATAGTTTAATATTTGTGTGTATTTATGTTGTATTGTGTATGAGAAGCATCATCCCCCCTTGGATAATAAGATGTATTATTATTATTATTATTATTACACTGCATTTAAGACATCTATCTATAGTCAGCAATTTAACATTAATTTATGCAGTGATTGTACTTTCTTGTCTTTATTTGTGTTTCTTCCTTTTTTCCTTTTTTTTTTTTTTTTGAAAAAAATTGTTTTTCTGACCACCGTCCAGTATAATTAAACAAACACTATTGTTTGTATAGTAGTAATTTTTTTTTTCTTGGGATAATAAGTTGGACTGAGTCCAATTTATTTGGCCTTATTAATTATAGATATAATTTTGGATTCTACTCTCTTTAATAATAGTCTTATTAATAATAGTGCGTAAAGTTTCCTTAGTTTTTTCATGGTTATTAGTAAATTTATTTTAATTGATATGTTAATTGATTATCGATAAATATGGATTTTGAAGTTCCAAAATGAAGGCCTGTCTAAGGTATTGGGCCCTCATAAATCAGTTCACTTCTGACAAATTCGGGCCTGAATTCATGGACCCAATCTATTTCTTGATTGGGCTGGGCCTTGATTGAGCCCAATTAGGGATGATGCTTGACCAAACCATGCAACTATGTGCTTGTTTTTTCCCATGCTAGTGAGATTATTGTGTATTATATGTGAATATTTACTCAAAATCCTCTCATTTATATCGAAATTTTGTATTGGAGCCAATCAAGTTATTCGAGAATATTGAATATAATTCAAAATATAGAAAAATAATACAAATTATAGAAAAAATAAGCATATGTGGTCGGCGAAAAGTTACTTATCAACATTACCATATAAAATTATATCAATTCCAATGATACAAATTACAAGTATAATAGATCGTGCAATGATAGCTGATAGCGTCCAATCACATCAAATTGGATCGACAATGAAAATCGTTTTAGAGTCGGGTTTTTTTTCCTATCAAATTTCATTTGTCTCATCACTTTTATACTCATAAAAAAATGCAAGGAAGAAGAGTCTCACAAGAAAATACACATAGAGATAAGAAAGCACCTTTATTGCATAGCATAAAATGACTCAGTCAAGAAGAACTTGGATTTTCTTAATCATTCTTCAAAGTTGTAGCTAATACTCTAAGCTAAGAAATTTGTACTTTTCCATAATACAGACCAAAAAGTTCCTCAATTTTCAAATTTTCCCACATTCTTACCTTCCTGTATTCTTCAATGTCACCATCTTCTACTCCACCATCAACTACATGCCAGTCAAATTCCATATTAAATCTGCACACTACGTAAACAACAAACATATAATATTAACAACAATTAGATTAAATTAATCAAAGATTAAATAATAAACAGTTAGATCATCACTCTCTCTTGCTCATAGAAATCATCAGTTTCAATCCCATCAGAGCTAAAGACAGCAGCCATGGATAGACTGATCAAGCCGGATACACAGTCCATCGACATGTTCTTCATCAAAGGCCAAAAATGCAACCAAACATTCAAGCTAACCAATCTCATGCACACCATGCCTGTAGCTATTTCCCTCACATCTTCAAACCCATCAATCTTTTCATTCACACAACCTTTCTCCATAATCCCACCTCTTTCAGCTCTATCCTTCACAATCCAGCTCAACAATCCGTCCGATAATCCTCCTTTAACCACCCCACCAAACACGGTTCTGGTCCGGTCTTCCATGCTTCCAACCGGGAAAGCACATCAGGACGATCTCCGCCGTTTGTTCTCAAAACCTGGACCGCACATCTTCAAGGATGCGATTCTTCCAATCTCGTTCGTCGGATCTCACGTCGCCGAATTTCTTCTCCGATCGCCGTCGTCAAGTAACCTAGAAACTGAGTTTCTTCTCTCGAAGGCGATCTCACGGTGCGATGAATCTGATCTCACCTCGTTGCTTAGAATCGCTGCCGTTAACGGAAAATCACACTTCGTTTCAGCCTTGATTGAATCAGGCGCCGATGCTAACGATCGAGGTCCGGACCGAGATTCAATCATGTCCTTAGCTGTTAGATCTGGCAAAACAGAAATTGTTCAGATCTTGATTGAATCTGGATATGTAATCGAAAACAAAATCGATCGTTTTTTACACGACGCAGCAGCTATGAATCGAGTTGATTTACTGGAAACACTATGCTTAGGATACGTTAATCTCGATTTGGATTCAATCAATTCTCACGGCCAAGCAGCACTTCACTTGGCGGCAATCCATGGCCAAATTGAAGCTCTTCAATTTCTCATATCAGTTGGAAGTGAAGTTGATGTTACAGATAATGACGGATATACCCCTCTCCATTATGCAGCACAAGAAGGGCATTTTGGGGCAGTTGAATTCTTGCTAAACCACTTGATTTTCGCAAAATACGCGGTTACCAAAACAGGCAAGACCGCATTTGCCTTAGCGGTCGAGAATAGCCATTCGGGTTTGTACGATTTATTACATTCAGGGGACTTATTACACAGGGCTGCAAGAATAGGCGACGTTCACACTATAAAAAGCAGTTTGGACCAAGGAGCCAGGATAAACGGTCGAGATCAAAATGGGTGGACCCCGTTGCATAGAGCGTCGTTTAAAGGGCATTTGGAGAGTGTGAAGATCTTGGTTAGTAACGGGGCCCGCGTGGATGTTATCGACGGGACGGGGTACACGCCTCTTCTTCGTGCGGTCGAGGCGGGGCATGTGGAGATTGCTATGTATCTTTTGTCTCATGGGGCTAAAGCTAGTCTTAAGAGCTTGAAAGGAATGGTGAATTGTGATTTGGAGTGTTTCAAGAACTATCCTCCTCTTGTGAATGCTTTACACTAAGAGAAAGAAAAAGCTTAAACTTACAAAAAAAGATGTAATGTTTTAATGTTGTTTGATATTTCTTTTTGTGTATATACATTCTATGATCTTTTGCAATGTGGGTGTTTTTGTGTAGTTTTGGACTTAGATTTGTCTCAATTGGAGTAGATGATTTGTATATGGGAATATGAAGGGGATTTTGTAATCTCATAAATATTGAGTTTGAGTTTCACGAATGTACTGAAACGATTGATCGTATTTTTGTTAAGTCAGGATAATCTTTTGATTTAAGAAAATAGCGTTAGAAGGCGCGCCGACAAATTTTCATGCATTGGCTCTATGACGCTCAAATTAGAAATAGCTCCGATAAATAATCATATAATTTGAATAATTAACTTGTAAAAAATCCTCCCAAATACTCTAAAAGTTGTATTTATGTTTTTCAATAGTAGGCCAATAGATCCTAACTCAACCCCTCAAATATTTATATTACTTATACTATATGTTCAATTGTTCAACTTGGTCCAATATTTTATACCCACAATCACTATTTATGCCTTGCTTGATTTATTCTAAGGCCCTTATTATGACCTCTTAATAATTAAAATGTAATTGCTAAGTCTTATTGTTTAAACATCTTATACATGTGAGTCATAGTTATTTGAAGAAAATACTAAATATAATAGTAGGTAGTCTTTTTCAGTGACAATTAGATTAGATCTATAATTTGAGAATTAATTATCTGGGTTAGTTCAAATGTCAAATCGTGCCTTAATCATCACTAGCTAGAAACAAAAGTCCACTTTTTTGCTTACGAAATGGGTTATTATTAAATCTCATGTACATATAATAAAATTAGAAGATACTATTATCCAAATTCGAAATATTTGATGCTCATTAAATTAGAAGAGAGGCTAGTATCCAAAATTTAAATACTCGATGCTCATTTTCCAACATAGAACAAAATTATTCAAACATTTACATTTTATTTAGATACCATTATTGTTATTCCTAAACTCAAATTTAGGTGAATTCAATTTGAATTTGTGAATTAGGATTCGTTTATTGTGATGTAAAATTTCGTTCAAACCTCAATATAAACACACAATGTGGAAACACTCAAATTTCAATAATACTCAAATTTGACTAATTCCTTAAAAAGAAAAATCAAAATTTAATCTCATCAAAATTTGAGATGAAATGAATTGGAATTGTTCCAAATCGACTTCTTTTCTTTTTTTCAACTTTGCTAAAAACAAAAGTACACTTTTTTGCTTTTGACTAAGTTACTTATAAATTGAGTTGAGAAATTGGGTTATCAATGTCAAGAATCTTACCACTTTAGATACCAAATGTAATAAGCCAACCATAAAATAATAAATACCCAAAAAATTATGAAAGTCAAACAAATAGAAAAATTCACTAGGCTAGCAAATGGGATAAAACAACAAAATATTCTAATACCTAGAGCCCTTTCAAATTATTTTCTAGTGAAAATGGTGGAATTAGAGGTCTAATTGTTACTACATTTAACTTAATAATTATAAATTAAGTTTGGTTTTGAATTATGGGCTTAAAAGGTACAACAACTCTGTAGGTATCATCATAATCTTTTTTTTATATAAAATATAGGCCCAATAAGAAGTCTTGATGGGCTTATCTAGGATATCCTTTTCTAAGCCCATTTAATATCCATATTAGACTTTGATCCATCTTTTTACTTTCACATTTGTTAGAAATGTATTTTTGCAAATTGGTAAATTTAAATATGTTAATATGAAATTGATATTGAAGTTAAAGGATGAGTGTTGAGAAGAAGATGAACAACTTCTTCACCTTTTGTCCTTTTGTTTCTCTCTTATATCTCAAAATATGAAAATAATGGGTCGCCAAAAATTACGTAATTCGTTAAATTATTGATATAATTTGATTAAACGATCAAAAATGGTAATTTCAATTTCTTAAAATATCAAAAGTAATAAAATCAATAATTGCGAGGCAAAATATGTACAAAATTGACACTTTTGAAATTGAAAAAGCAATTTTCCCGACTATAATTTATATTTGTTTGATTTCGCGCCAAATTAAAATTGTCTCAAAATCTATTTTCGCTCCATTGCCACGCTGGCGATCCGCGCCTTAGCCCTTCAACCAATAGAAACTCTTTAATTTTCTCTATATAAACCCTACCTCTCATATAACCCTCATTCATTCATCTCTCTCACTACAAACCCCTTCAAATCAATTTCCCCACCGCTTCAAATTGCTTAAAAAAAATTAGGGTTTTCAAAAACCTAACAGAAGAATGAGTTCAAACGCCGCAGCCACAACCAAAGGCGGCAGAGGCAAGCCCAAAGCTTCCAAATCCGTCTCCCGATCATCGAAAGCAGGCCTTCAATTCCCCGTCGGTAGAATCGCGCGTTTTCTCAAAGCCGGAAAATATGCCGAGCGTGTTGGTGCTGGCGCTCCTGTTTATCTCTCCGCTGTTCTTGAATACCTCGCAGCTGAGGTATAAACTCGTACATTTCGACAATCTCTTTGATCTTACCTTGTGGTTTAATTTTTTTTAATTTTTGTGTTTTTTTGTTTATTTAGGTTTTGGAGCTTGCGGGGAATGCGGCGAGGGACAACAAGAAGAACAGGATTGTTCCAAGGCACATACAGTTAGCGGTGAGGAACGATGAGGAATTAAGCAAGCTGTTGGGAAGTGTAACGATTGCAAATGGTGGTGTTTTACCCAACATTCACCAGACTTTGTTGCCGAAGAAAGCTGGGGGAAAGGACAAAGAAATTGGTTCTGCTTCACAAGAGTTTTAGGGCTTAATTAGGATGTGGGTATAGTATGCTATATGTATAGGGCTTGGATCAGTTGCTTTGTTTGTGATGGATGTTTGATCCTTGTAGAACCCTGGTTTTCCCTTGTTTGAAATGCAGATGATGATGATGTTAATCAATGATTTATCTCTTAATCTTGATTCCATATTTTCTCCTTTTCCCTTCAATTTGTTGAGACTGGTTTTGTTTCTAATCTCAAAGTTCTTTCTTTTGCTATATTATACATTTTGTGCTGGTGAAATTTGGACATGAATATACTTCAAGAACATAACCTCTTAGCAACAATTTACTGAAATAAACTGTGTCAAAAAGCAGTCTAAAATCATTCAAATTCAAGTTTCACAAAAACAAAAAGGTAAGTGACACCAATGAAGTGTTCATCACCAAACACAGTACCAATCAATGAGGCGACACGAAAATACGAGAATAAGGAGAAATCACAGCCTTCTGCACATACTTTCTGGTATCTTGTGGATCAGGCACCCATTTTATCTCACTCATATTAGGACTCTCCACAAAACCCATTGTAAATTCTCCAATTTTCTCCACCTTCCCTCTTTTACCAGCTCTTAACACCACATTATTCCGATTGAACGAAAATATTCCGTTCGTCAAATGAATTATGTCTCCGGGCTCAAAGGCATCACACTCGTCCCCCCAAAGCTGGAAGTGCACTGATGCTGTCTCGTCAGCTACAAGTGTTAGGCACGTCTTGTATTGACCTTCTACAGTTACTTTGGCTTTGTCCAGAAGTATGAATTTGGTGTTTATGTTGTTTTGTGCTGCTGGTACGATGTCGTTTAGGTGCTGCAACGTGGGTTCGGGCTCCATAGTTTGAATGTAGAAGCTCTCTGGTTTGTTCAGATATTTGATCGAACAGTTGGTGTGCAGGTCTTTATCAAAGACGATCTCGGAGATATTATGGAATTGAGGAATTGTGAAGGGCTTTTAATATAGGAGGGTTGCTTTAGTTTGTAATGGTCTTTATGTGAAAAAAGCCCAATTTATGTGGGCTTTCTGAATGGGCTTCGAGATATATGGGCTCTCAAGTTAACTCAATATTCTCGATTTTAGAAATTTGTACGTTTTGGGAACCAATTATATCATACTCATAGTTTCATACTACTAATAAATGAACATCTTGACTTATCAAGAACCAATACTAGAGTCTAGAAAGATCAAATATTGATAAATATTAAATCAATTCAGGATCAGAGTTCAAGATCATATTTTATGTTGGGAGATAAAATCAATAAATAATATTCTTGAATTGTATAAACTCTGAAAAAAGGAATTGTGTCAGTATTAGGAACTAGGAAGGATCTGCATATATGTCAACTGCGTATAAAGATACATCCAGCAAAAAAAGGCATACTTATATTTTTGATATATCACTTAAATATATAAATCTTAAACCCACTCACTACATCTGTTTCATATGTGCATATTGAATTCACCCTCAAATTAAATGAGATTTGGAGTTGGAATCTTTTATGGAAATTTAGTAAGTTTAACGTGCAATACATACTTCCAAGCATATTAGATATGGTTATTATACAAAAGTCCAAATCTCAAAACTGCTTAACCTAGATAAATATGCTATTAAAATTACAACATAAGTTACAAGTCATGGAACAAATTAGCCCCCACTCTCTCTTCCTAAAATAGTGATCACATATTATCAATTCTATAAGCTAATATTTGATCTGAGAAAGGAGGGCCTCAACTACCTAGCCATATGAAAGATAAAGCTGGGTTCACCTAATGATCATCTCGGTTGCTCTTGGAAAGATGAAATGCAGGCCGTACATTGTCTCTATTTACAGCCATAATTGCTAACCAGAGCAACCCAACCGTGGCTCGTTTGAGTTTGACATAAAGATATCACCGTGTGCCAGGACTCAGCTCCAATCTGCACCACATAGAGAGCAAGCATATTAACTGAGTCAACTGGAACAACTACATGCACAACTAATCACTTATTTGGTAAATATATATAATCTGCTATCGCTTTTACATACAGGGCAAGCTATGATAATTTCTCAAGGTGTTTATCGTTATTAGAATCACATTCATAACTTAACAACATCTAAGATGGAGCAAAGTACTAACTCTTACCATATGCAATTTCAAGCAATTGCACCCTCTAATTGGATTGGCATCTGAACAAGTTTGTTGAAATCCCATAACACTCGCATCACCCCGTGCTTTACTTCAGCTTCATCAAATGTGTTTCCCGAGATATCCATTGGATGTAAAAGCTTAGAAAATCTATCGACTGAAAGTTCAATAATATCCACAACCACCAATCCAGATTGATCCAAGTTTCTGCCACACCAATTTCCTTGGACCTGATATACCTTACCCTTTCCTACCTCCTCAGCTTTATCATCTACCAGCACTACAGATTGCCCAATCTCAAAGTATAAATCTGATTTTACAGCATCCCTAACTGAAGCAAGTGAATTTACCAACTCATCATCAACACTGGCTGTCATTGCGGTGTCTACAGCTTCATTTCTAATACTTACTCTTGTAGCAGATGGAAGGCGAGCTTCGTCTATGGGACTTTGCGGCGAATCAAATTGTCCGGAATTTCCATGTCTTTCGAGGCTTTCGCCTTCATATGGTACACGCCCATCCTTTGCGGCACGGGCTAGTCTAGCTTTCCGGTTATTGAGCCTGTCCATAATACCGTAACAAGGAATTCAAAAATTAATAACATTACATTATTAATATATAAGACCATTGGAAAATTTATTGAGATTTAAACCTAACAAGAATGCTTGAGGCAGCAAACTATAAACAATCTTATTTGACGGGCGATTCTTGGTGGCTCTGGGGGTCCGATTCCGAGGAAATATACACCATGCAATGTATTAAAACATGATAAAATATGTACATATTTTGGTGGACCCCACACATGTTCTAGCCACCAAGAATCGCCTTTATTCGACCACTGCTAATAAATGGCTCCTTATTAGCTAATTTAACTGCTTATTTTTCCTTTCTTAAATTCTGATATTGGGAGGTTATAAAAACCAGTATTTTACGATACGCGAGATAACCGAGAACACACGTGCAAGCATGACAAAGATTCTACGTGAAGACTGTCTAGATTTTCAAATTGAGCAAAACTGATCAGCAAGCTTTTCAAGATCGGGCGGAAGTTAATTACTGAAATTCAAAAAGAATCCACCAGGGAGGATAATAAATTGAACCGGAACCTTAACAAGAATGTCGGACACTATTCACATCTAATTGACACAAATTTTGACATGCAAGCAACACTAACGCCTTAACACAAAAAATCCAACCAGAATAACCTGATAAAACATGACGATAACAAGAAAGGAAAAAATTAAGACCCTCTTACCAATTTTTTAGTCTGGATGTTGTAACCTCAGCACCCTAAGGTAAAGAATTAAAAGGAACATAAATATAATAATAGAGCATTACTCATCAAATCTATGCGAAACATTAAAAGAAAAAATTGGAAATTACAGATTAATACTGACATGAAGACTTAATTTGTCAGCCCATAATCGTAATGATGTTGAATTACGGTGCATGTCAGGTTCACGGACAACGGCAGATTCAATAAGTGCTATCTGTTTATCGTTCATTATCGTTCGCTTGCGCTTCCTTTGCTGTTTCTCATCAGAATGTATAGCATCGACCTTTTCATCCTCCAGGTTTTCTCCAAATTCACTTTCTTTGATGTGATCGACAGGCATACGATCAGTAGAGTTCTTTCTTCGTGTGGGACTGGAATCAGACCCACTTGTTTCAACAGCCCGAGTCTCTCTCACACTTTCTCTCGAATTTATATTGGGCCCACCACATTTACCACGTTCCATCGTCCCACATTCAGTTTCCCCATCGATAGAATTATTATTTCCATTTCTGCTGACATCCCCCGCTTCTTTGAAAGAACCATTCGCTTGGATGCCCTCTTCCATGTTGGTAGTATCACTGCCATGATTACCAGCTACCTCTTGAGTATCCTATAAGGTACGAAGTGAGTGCCGATCAAATGAAATTCAGAAAGGAGAAATTATTGCACTAGGACGGGGCTAGAAAGATTTCAGATTAGAAGGTATAATTAAACATTCATATAAGTTGAGCATGGATCAAATGTGCCAAGTAGTAACAAATGTAGCAAGATTAAAGGAATTAATTAGAATAAAAATGTTGATAATTCAATGGGCAATGTTGGAGAATGAGTATACTGTTCAATAAACACTATAAGAAATTCGGACCGCAGTACACAGCTATATGTTGATTCTTCTTTCATAATAGACTTAAAATTCTTCAATATTCCTCTTATAACTCAAATTGAGTTACTTGTCCCAAAAATAGATCTCTCGCTGTTGCTCATCTAACTTCCCTCCACAGTTAGTTTGATCACAGTAAGTTGGAAAGAAACGAGAACTTAGTTACTATTGATAAGGAAAAAGGGGTGAGGTTTTCATGGCATAACAGAATAAATAAATAAATCGGAAAATAAAAACAGTAGTACTGGGAGAAGAATATATTACTTGGACCGGGTGATCTTCAGATGCAGTAGGGGCGATCAATGATTCAAATTGACTTATAAATAACCTATAAAGAAAATTAATATCTTAGAATAAAGCTGCACAAATCAAACAAAGTATGCACATAAAATTACACTGAAGGTTGAAGTATGCCCTTATGAGATCAGCAAAGTATAAGGTACCAAGCAAAATTGAAAGAGTATTCCATCATTCAACATTCATCCTAAGAAAAACAATTGTTGCTTGATGACAGCATGCCAGGTAGGTATTTATTCACATTACCTTAGAAGCTGCACATCATCGTCGTTTAAAAATCTGGGAACTAAAGATTCTGCGTGACTCAACAGCGAACCTACATGCAAAAGGACTCATTAGACAAAACATATGTGTACTCAAGTAATTTCCCAAAGGCATCAGTGATACGTAGTTACATAGATTCTTGCTAACAGAAGTAGTTCTCTCAGCATCAAAAGTAGATGAGAATCCATCTGACAGTTTCTGAGGTTCCTTCTGTAAGAATCGAACAAACTTGTTGAGAAAGAGATCCTTCTCATCTGTAATTGAACAAACTCAAAAATTACACAAAAGTCCAAATATAATAGACAAATTAAAGCTTCCAGGAAAGATAAAAACCATTTTACCTTGGCATACATCAGGAACAAAACAATGAAGATTTGCCATCATTTTAATCAATAAAGATGTCCTCTGATGAGCATATGATGTCAAAGGTAAACTGTGAAGAAGAAAGGTGAATCTATGTTACCTTTGTTCAATGAATTCGACAGAAGCAACTCATACAAATTAGCAATATGTTTTAACAAATTTGACAAGAGCGAGTGAATCAATTATCAATCAGCAGTAGATAATACTTACTCCAAAGTTTGATCGACTTCATACACTGGAAGATCAGAAGAACACCAACCAGACAAAAACTCTCCATGGGGAAGTAAGAAGATTGCCGCAAGAGCTTCAGTCTTAAGGAACAGATGACATGAAAAGGAGTAAGATCATCTCAACATCTTATCATTTTCCAGTAGCAAATAACCATCAAAAGAATGGAGAAGACACAATATTGAGATGTGGAAAACCATGATCCCAATAACATTGGCAAGACAGTAGGCTTATCTTGAACAATAAACTGTGTTATATTGGATGAACAATCTTAATTTCATGACTCATCGATCAGAAATTTATTACAGTCCATAAACGCCCAACTTAATCCTTAATCAAGTACTCAAAGCCAGAATAAATATGGGTTAGATGGTCATGGACAGAAATAAACAATTAAGGTGCTCATCAAGTCTATAATTCAATAATTAGTAAATGGTTTCCCAGCTTTGTCCTTCGTCTCATTCGAATTTGATGCCATAAGTATCACCACCGCATTCTCATTGTCTTCGGAATTAGAAAGATCACATATATATTTCTTAAGGTGTCTGATATATAATGTACCAAATGCAGTTGCAAGTATGAGGAGCAAGAGGTTGGTTGTGATTCATACTATCAACGCTAACTATTTAAAGACAACACTTTTGATACTTAGCAATTAGCATATTCAAACCATAATCCTTGAAAACTTAACTCGTGAGTTTCAAATAATCAACTTATTAATCATGACAATTCAAGGTATAACTAACTTGAAAGGTCCAAATATACCGACAGAAATTAGAAAGATAAGACTAAAGCAAGTATACACTGTAAAGATTCATATCGAGCTATATCATTCAAAGTCTTACAAAGTTTGTCATGATGAATGACCGGAAATTTGAATCATCAGAGAATACATCTGCGAGGCGCATTGCATTCAGCTCCAATTGCCCTTTGGGATACATGCCAAACATTTTCTTCAGTAACTCAAGAACCTAAAACAAAACAAATGTCAAAATACCACTCACTTATGTCAATTAGGCTTTCTAACAATTTAGACTTAAACAATTGCATAAACATGAGAAAGAAGCACAATAGACTATTATCAAAGGGATGAGTTATATTGCTTTTATCATGGTTTTCTTCTTTCAATATCCCAAGTAAAGGAAATACGAACTCAAATCCACAATAAAAAAGCCTGAAAATCGCGCCACTAGGACATCCTCAAACCGGAAGTACTTGCAAAAATCTTTAATGGAAAGTACAACAACTACTAGCTTCTCAACCTTCTCTTACCATCAGCTCCAGAGAATTCTAGAAAAATGTTTTTCTGTTCTCAATCATAAATTGCATCGAGGAGTACAATAGATGCCCAAAATCTGTATATGAAAAACTTTTATTCATGAAAGTTGGAACCAAAACCTGCAGTATGATAGACTTCGCCAAATTCTGACTTGAGGAATTGTTGGCAACCTCGTCCAGGTAAGACACACTCTCTGCTTCGCAGAGGTACAGGAGCTGCAGTAGAATAGATTTTATTTGTTAACGAACTGAAGGTAACAACCTTCCACCCCCAACCTTCCCACCCCCAACCTTCCCACCCCCAACCTTCCCACCTACCCGCCAGAAAAAAATGTCAATTCTAGACAAGAACTCACAATAGATAAAACTTTAGACTTCAGCCGAGATAGAGAAGCCATATACAAAGAGGACACACTATACAATGGCGACATCTTTAAGTTCAAAATAGCATCAACCAGTATTAGCACACCTCCATTGCCACACAACTCCTGGAATTAATAAAAATGCAGAAGACAATAATCAGGAATATAGCAAATGTCAATCACAACTCACAATTTAGAGATTTGAATTTTACTAATATTGGAAACTAAAAAGTATCAAGCTCAGCTTTATTGAGCGGAGTAAATATTCACACCATAAGCAATTCTCACACTTTCCGACAATCAAAACACCTCAACAAAGAATACATAATAATCTAAATTGAAAACCTTGTTCTTAACGATGCGCTCCCGGAACAACTTCTGCTGAAATAAAGACTGTAGAAACTGCAGAGAGGAGTCACATTGCTGACAAAGATGGGTCAATGTCTCTTCAGCGGTAGGGGAAGTGTCTGCAGAAGAATCAACTTGTTCAACTGACAGCTTGGTCTGGAGAAATTTAACATCTAGACAAACAGCAGAAAGTGTAGCCTCCATAAAGGTATCAACCTGCCACAAACTGAGATGATCAGCTATAACGGCATAGCACAACATTTTGAAAACCGACAGTTGAGAAGGGAAATTGAGTATAATTGGAGCAAAATGAACAGTGGAAACCAAAGGTCAAATTCAGGTTCTAGTATGTCCATATTTGGTGACAAATCTAGGGGATTGCTTAGATTTCAGCTAGGTCATGTCTCAAAAACCCAAAGAACTCAGAGAAAAATTACCTTGTAATAAGCAATCAAAACTTGAGCAACCTCTTGATAGTTAGTAGAAACAATCACAGTTAGCAATTTTAGACTGCAAGCAACCAGGGCTGAGTGCAACAGAACAATATCGTTGCGAGTGTGTTGATTTTCCTGGAAAGACATTATACTCAGTGCACATGCACAACAAAGAAAATTTAAATATTCTAAACATGAAGAGAACCTGTGAATATGCACCAAGGACGACGATCAGATAAAAGACCAGGTCAATTAGCTGTTCAGATATTTTCACGTCATCAAGCAATATCTGTAGCGGAAAATTGAAGACTTATAGATAACTTTTATCTGAACATACCAAGTACATCATGAAAATAACTAGAACAATAATAAATATATATATATATATATATATATATATATCCAAAAGCGGATACGATGTGAGGAAAGATGACATTAAAGATGCCTATTTCCCATTAATACAGAGAAACCAGGAAATATAAAGAAAAACACTAATCAGGCCAAAGAAATGATTGCGGGCATTTAAGAACTTTGAGAAAATATGAAAACCCATCTGAACAACAAGTACGAGTGCACAATGTGGAGGAAACTATTTGATAACCTCATATACCAAATTGACAATGAATATATAACGGATGTCAGGTTTATGTTGCATATGTAGAAAAGAGAACAACCTCAAACTAGTAACAATAAATTATCATTATATAGTCCATAAGCTAAATGCACTTGCTAAATCTTAAGTAATTTCACAAAGTTGGGGTGAACGATAATAATTAAGGGGAGACAAATGCAAAAATGTGAAGAAACTAGTATGTCATTTGGTTCCATAGAAAAAAATTAAAGCAGAGATAACAAATCACATCTCGGTCAACAATGATAATTTTGGCATGTTTAGATAATCCAAGTGAAGCCAAAAGTAAAGCTACATAGATAATTGAGGGTGAATCAGCAAGAGAGAGAGTTTTTCTAATCCTTTGTTTTTCTTAACTTTCATTATGCTTCATATCTGTCCAATTATATGCACAATAACTTCCTTAAACTTTAGTAGATTCAAGAAAATTGTAATACTATTAACTGCTTGATAAGGTGCTACGTATATATAACTAATGATAACCTGCTCAATTTTGGGCACCTTAGAAGCGAGCTCACACATCGTATGCAACAGAAGAATTCCACACAACAAGTACTTGAGCATGGCCTGGTCCCTTTCCCAACCCATGACCACTGAAATAAGGTGAAGAGGAAGATATCTTGCAAATTTTTCCAAGTCAACCTGAAATAGTATCTCTAGATCAATTTCTCTCTTATCAGAGTTTGAATGCAATAACGTCTGTAATAAAAAAAAAAGTAGCAATTTTTGTTCTTCAGAACAACCTGTACAAATGATCCATCTTCCGCAATGTGCTGAACTGTATTGCTCCCAGAATCTTTCACTAGTTTAGTAAGCTGTGTGGAGTTAAGCCCGTGCAGTCCTTTTACAGCAGCAATCAAATCAAGGACCTGTCAATAAGCAACCCCGTGAACTTTCAAAAGCCAGAGCCTATCTATTTGAAAATCGATTCTGTCCCAAACCATAGCAAAGAACTGAAAACATATTTTCATTTAAATTACATGAGTCTCTTTTCAAAGCTTTAATCGACCCATTACCAAAAAGTCCCAGTTTTATCTATTGAACTCGTACAATCACCCAAAATATACACTAATTGAATTAAAAGTGAATAGATTGAATCAAAATTTTGCACTCAACTTACCACCTCGGGTCTGCTTCTAAATAGAGTGTTCATTAGCTCTTTGCTGGTTGAAGCTTCGTCCTTCGATAATCTCATTCTTCAATTTCTTCTTACAAAGTAAAACAAGAAACTTCTTTCAAGAATCAAGAAAATGTATATCCAAATTTTCACAATCATATCATGTATAAATATAAAACATATGATTCCATAAAAGAAAAAAAAGAAGATATGCATGTATACACACATATATAGGAGCAAAATCTAGAGAAAGATTATGCAGCAAATGTCGAATTAAACCAAAAAAAAGCCCTAAGTACGCCTGAAACACAATAAAATAAAACCAAATGCATCAAGAATACCTGTTTTGAAGAATTAACCAAGTTTGCAGATTATTTTTTTCAAAGAAACCAGAGAATTGATAGAATACAAATTGAGATATACTGAAGTGCACTGCGGAAAGCTTTTCAAATTTATTTCCACATTCTATTTTTTTCTTTTTCCTTTTTGTGTTTTTGGTCTTAAATAGTGTAGCATGGAGATGTGTGCTGTGCTAATGTACGCGTGATGGCGCAGGTAAAAAATCTGAATGGACGATTATACCCCTCTTTTTAATTGTAACTTTTTTTTAAATGTGCTCCGTGGGTCAACCAGTCAAGAACATCTTAGACATTAAATAGTATATATATAATATTCAAATTCGTTTTCTTTGGTAATTGAGGTGTCTCAAATTACCTTTTAACAATTTTTTTTATAAAAAAAATTGAATTCTAACCCGATATGGATAGACCTCACTCAAAAAAATATATATGATGAAGAACGTTTATATATATTGAAAATTGGTATTTGGAATATGTATGATTTATATTATACAAATATATTAAGGGTAAATTGTAATAATTTTTTTTATGAAAATCGATGATGTGGCATATGGTTTGCGGATATATATTCGTAAAAATGGTTATTTTTGGAAAATAATCTTAAGATCATTTATATATATTTTTATAAAATTATATCAACCAAATTATAGATTTATGTAACGGAAAAGTAAATTTAATTTAGTACTTGCGTCGATCCAAAGAATTGTATACAATAAATTTGGCATCCGGCTTCGAGATTATGTTGAATCCTTTTGGAATTTGGGGTTTAAAAAGAAAGTCCTTCATATGTGAAAAATTCATATATATTAGATATAGCATTCAATTCAAATTATTAAAATTTGAGGCTAAAATATGTGATTAGGCGCATTACCCACTTTGACTTCCTCAACAGTGTACACACTAATTTCTTTCCTTTGAACTTTTTTTGGCAAGTGATTTCTTTGAAATTTGATATTTAGACAAATTAAATATGTACATGATCGTCAATTGTACATTTTGGTGACCACGTGATTTAAAGACCATATATTTGAATTCACTAAATATATAATATTCCTTTATTTATATCAGTTGTTCTAGCACGTTGGATGTATGTGCTTGTTTAATTAATTTTTCTAATTAACATTTATGATTTAATATCATAACCATAGTTTCAATGTTATCATCTCATATGATATATATGAAATTATAAATAATTCGAAATACTAAAAAAAATGTACCTTTTTCATAACGTGAGGTGGGCAAATTAGTACATGCATATCACTCACTTCAAAAATTCACCTTATAAAACTGTTGCTGCACTCTGTAAAGCTCACTTTGTCCCTTTTCTAGCTCAGGTAAGGAATTTAAGCATATTATTATACGGAAAGTTAATAATTTGGCAAAAGAAGATATACAATACAATCACAATGTAGCATGGGATTCCAAGCCAACTAGTAGTTCAATACGATCCATGAAAAAACAAGAAAAATGCACATGGCATACAAACACATTTCATAATTTACATGTCATGAATCCGATTATCAATCCTAAGCCACTTCAACTCTTTAGAACAGACAGTGCTCAAGTTTGGTTACATGATTTGCTAACTCGAAGCCCCTGCATCCAATAAAGTCAAATGCCTAAAATAAGACGGACATTTCGTGCTGATATATGCTCTAATGTTATAAGGGAATATTACATGCATGCCCCTCACTTATTGGGTAATTACCGTGAGCCCCCGAGATTTTGCAAATTACCGAGAACCCCCTCTGTCAAATCCTCACAACTTGTGAAACAGAGGGTGAAATTGTAATCTGATGTATTACTAACGAGTTTTACTGCAAGAGTAATACTGACAGGAATCAATGATGATTTCCAAAGCTCGGGGCATTTATTGTAATTTTGTCTTAGGAAGGGGTATCTATGTAACTCAACCCATTTTAATATATATATATATATATATATATATGCATACCTGAGGTTTTGGGAGTCGCCAACTCATCTGTTGCTCGACCAGTATTTACTTTTCTTGTTTGGTCCTCCTTGGAAACCCTTAAAGATCTTAGCTTGGCCGAAGCTCTAAAAGACTGTATCAAAGGCGCATCATCTTCATCCTCTTCTTGCTTTTCATCAACTCCAACATCTTGATCAGATCCACTGATTGAATCTTCATCTTCACTAGAACTTTGATCATCAAAAAGCCTTTTTCCTTGTAAAGCCTGCTTCTTACGTGGACGTCCTCTGCGTCTAACAGATGTTCCTTCTTTACCATCTGCAACTTTATGCATATCAAATTTTGGTAGTAAGCATAACATCAAACATACTAGCGTGAACGTGTAATTAACAAATTTAAGAAATAAAAGATAGCTGGAAAACAAGGATAAAATTGGAAGAGAATCGAAACCTTTGGCGCCTTCATTTTTCGAATACTTCTCCCGCAGGGTGTCTAGAAACGTAAAATAGGGGCGCCAGCCACTTGGATCTTCATCTGTCTTCACATTTTCTGTTCTTCTCTCAACTTCTCTCATTCTAGTCACGAAATGAAACAGAATCTAACTAAACAGTGGTGGGAAATATTTTCAATTACGATCTAAGGCCATCTTGTACAATTTTATACATTTAGTAAGGTGATAAGGTCTATAATAACTTGATACAGAATATACTATTGTTGATTTTTCAGATATAAATTGCATTTAAGCTGGCAATATATAGCTTACTGTATCGAACTTAATTTCTGGAGGATAAAATATAATTAATCACTCTAAATAAAATTGATTAAGGCATGCAAGCAAACTCATTTTCGTTCCTCCATTTTAAGTTCATCATTCTTAATGCTACGAAGGATAATAATATCCGTATCCTAGATCAATTTCAAAATAGATTCTTGAGAAAAAATAATTTTTGTGACCGAATTGCCTGTCCACTACGCTCTATGCGCTTCAACACACTCGCACACATATGAATTTATACAAACTCGTAGTTTTTTTCCAACAAACATAATGTTTTCGTAAAATAGGTGTTAAACATTATTCATTTTATACATTAATGTAATCAGTTTGTGCTTTTCAAATGTGAATATTACTAATAGAAGAAACTCTTACATGTCAAGTATGTCAGGTGCAGGAAGTTTGGACACGAAATGCAGCACTGCACCATCCAAGAAAGACAGCTGCTTTGGAGCATTTGAAAATGCATAACTGATACCTTCTTTGACAATATTCAGAATTTCAGATTTATACTTGTTTCGAGAGACACCAACATATGACCCAGACAGACGAGCAGCGAGATCTTTACATTCCTTAAATGACTTGCTTGACAATTCATCATTACCAGAGTTAACTGCAACAATATACCTTTGGTAGGCCTGGCGGAACGACAAAAAAAAAACAAGTATCAGAGAGCATTTAAGGGAAAAAACGATTCATGATGCTAGGAATCTTCAGTTTGTTATAATGCATCTTAATAGGACACTCCTGTTTGAATTGATGTCTCCTGAAACTGAATCAAAAATAAATCCGAGTCTGTTCCCATATCAGCTCATTAATATCACAAACATTCGTGAAGAAAATTCTAAGAAAAATTAAAATCATCTTTACAAAAATAATATGACATGCAGAAAATAAAGCAGTCAGAAAGTAACATATTTAACAACTACACCTTACCCTTTTCAGCGCTTCTAGAAGAAGATTTGAAATATCTCCCCTTTTCCTTAAGCCAGTCAGCAGATGCTTAACAATCTCACCGACACTTGTACTATACTTCTCCGAATGAGAAATGATCTCCGGGGCAAGATGCTCCTGCATTCAGAATGGCATCAGTACAAACGATGTCTTCCAACTTCCTAGTAACAACACAAAGTTACCATGCATGTATAACAGCACCACTTTTATACAAATAAAAGCTTTTATCCTCCACTAAAAAATTGAAATAAATATCAGGAAATAACATACAGAAATGCATATAGTAAATGGAACTCAAAAACTCATTAATAAATTCGACATTACTGAAGGATACCAAAATAAATAGTATAGGTACCTTTGGAACTGAATCAGTAGCCACTAATTTAGCCAAAGCAAACATGACTGAATCTGCATTAGTCTCCTCTACATATTCTCTGTTTCCAACATCTTCTGCATCATCTACAGTGCTCGCAGGTTTAAAGAACAACATTTCACACAAGAGCAGATATTAAAAAATAAAGATACATATCTAGAATCTAGATATACTCGTAATCCCAACAGTTACTTTTAAGGCGCATTTATACTTGATACATTAGGGTCAGATGATTCTATTGGTCAAAGAACAAAGATACCCCAGAGAAAGTAAAGGCAATCAAAATCCAGAACCAAATACAAAGGATGACGAAAATGGACCTATCCTCTTGCTTAGTTACCTGAAACATTCAGTAGCTGCTCACACAATTTCCAGTACTTCTCAATAATGGATTTGTCTGGAGAATACCCCAATATTTCCAGCTTTGTTAAAGCAAATTTACTCCTTTTGAACAAACACCAAATATCTGCAAGGATACCACAAACCTACAGAAAATGTGCACATGAGCCAGAGTTCAACCTATTTCTGTAAGAAATAAAGCTCAGTAGAAAAAGAACATAAATTTATTGACAGTGATATATGCAAGTATCACCACAAAGTGAATGATTACCCTGTGTGCCAGCTGATTTGTACTGCTACCATCACTCTGAAGTTTAAAATGATCGTGAAGAAAGTACTCAAGTTGTTCCAACAAGGCATCACGCTTCACGGACAGAGAAGACAAAGATGCCTCTGACACCGTTTCACTGGATACAACAGAGTGCAGGCACCAGGAAACATGAAGGAACATATTGAGAAGCAGAAAGGCGATAACCTGAATTATCACAAGCAACGGATTATCAGAAGCCTAATAAAAACATGTGATTCTACAGAGACTATGTTCAATGTGCAAACCTCATCATCTATGTTTCTGAAACTCTGAAGAATATGCACAAGATCTTGATACAAGCTTTCAAGAGGAACCTTGTGTAATAACTGAAGTTCATACAACCTTTTCAGATTTACGAGCAGCGAGTATTCATCACCACCATTCTGCATGTCAGAACATGTCAATACACACAATTTAAAACAGAGAACGTAGATTGAACGAATACATACCACTACATCTTTCATTGCAGATTTTAGTTTGGAAATCAGCTCGTCCTCTAGCTCCTTGACCTGATTTTGAGCAAAGTCTTGCAGCTCTCCACGGCTCTCAGTGGCACAGTGCTTGATGGCTTTCACACATGATCGCAGAGCATCCTTCTCCCCATGCTTAAAAAAAGCTTCTCTCATAAGTTGAAGAACAGCCTTAAAATTCTGGAAAAAAGAATTAACACATGTTTATTGTATGTGTTGTAAGTAAAATTGGTTTATTCATGTATACACAAGTTGATGAATCTACCTGTTCTTGTCTCTTAAGAGAATAAATCTCAAGATTCATGTAAACAATAATTTCAACAAGAGGTGCGACTTTGTCGTTGTCAGACATAAATTTACGTAGGAGGCGAGGATAGGTCTTCATCAAGGCACCTGTTATATCGCGCTTGTTATGTTCAAACATTTCCTGGTAATTGATCGAAAAAATTAATAGCTTAGTTTAATATTTGTAGAATACTGTAGTGTGACATGAGAAAGAGATCATAAAATCTGCACAGCTCACAAAGTGAATGACAGACTTCACTATCAAACTAAAGTACAACTGATGAAAGACAAAGTCAGAGATTGAAAGTACCTTCAAAAATATAATACAACTGAAATCTTACTAACCTTTTGGGCTTTAGTATGATGAGGGTTTCTATTATCAGTTGCAGGAACGATCCTTTCTCCTACTGCCTTTTTTATAGATGCGAATAGAAGCCTGATCAAGTTTGTAGCATCCATGTCTTCAAGCTCAGCTAATGGGTTATCCTCTAGAAGCATATGAATGATGCACTTCCAATCCTGCAAGAACCACAATCTTCAGAAAGACTAAAGAAACACCAGGTCTCACCCAGTTTAAGAAAAGATTAGACACTTCATCAAATAAAATCCATCAAGGCTCCATTTAAATTGGAAACAGATAACTTTAGTGAAGCATACTGAATTACTAATCTGGGAACCAATTAATATCTCCCCCTGCATTTCCACCTACAAGACTCCAATCATTTGAACTATGTACAGACAAACAAATCACTACTTTCCATTCTATGTTACCCATATAACGTACTTTCATGGCCCCCATGTAATCCCAGACATCGTCGATGACATATGAACTCAGGATGGGGTCAGCTGAAAATTCTTTCAGTATCTGTAACATTCTACCGATATGAACCTCTGAAGAATCAGCTTCACTGGCTGGAAAGATAAGGAAAGCATCCTAATTAAAACAAATGGTCAGAAAAATCAGATGCATCAGAAAACTGTTAAGAATATACCAGTAGAGCGGGACTGCGAATCGTTAAATTTCTGAGCAATCAAATGGTCATAAACTAGTCCTCCGATTGCGTGCCTGACATCTGGTGGATCATCAATTAGTAAATCATATAGAGAACCAAGTTCTTCATCAGGCACAAGTTGATGTCTGCAAATATACCACATGATTCTTGTCAGGACAAGTTTTTGAGTCTGGTCACCATGCATTACATGGATAGCTCACAATTCAAAATTTGCTAGTCATTATTAGATACCTCAACAGCTGTTTTACAAGCGCTATTGCACATACTGACACAGAAATGTCAATGTCATCAGCAAGCTCAAGCATCCGTTTGTAAAATCTCTCCGTGAAAAGGTTAAGAGATGGTACATTATCGTCCACCTCATAAAGATTTTGCAATGCCAGAACCGAAGCCTTTCTTACACCAACACTCTTCAAAGCAATAAGATAAAAGGCAAATTTTCAGCACTTTGGAGAAAATAAAAACTCGCACCCATAAAATTGAAACAATCATTTGTAACGTACTTTGTCATTCAATGTCCATCCAAGATATTTCAAATAGAGGTCCTGCAAGAACAGTGAAGGATATGACAGTACCCACACGCCAAGTGACTCTATGCACGACATTCGAATATCTGGATCGATGTCTCGATATCGATGCACAAATAACCTTCAAAAAGCAAGTATTTAAGTTGAATTTAGGCACAGGAAGATAGGAACAAAATCAGAGCACAAAAGGACATCAAAACTATGGGAAAACATCAAAACATCTTAACAATTTTAATGACAAATAAAGAAAGAGTTTATACCCAGTGAAGATTTTCCGCATCATCTCTTCCATGGTGGTTATCTTTTCATGTGACACTGATAGCCTTTTAGTAAGCGATTCTACTCGAGGCCCTTCATTCTTTTTCTTCTTTTCAGCATTTAATTGTCTCTGAGTGGTTTCTCTCTGTGATCCAAGCATTTTAGCAACATTGATGAATGATGTGACAAGTTGAAGACCCATCAATGAGGCAGTCTTGCGATAAGATCTTGGAGGAGTGCTGCAATATACCAACAAAAAGCAGTAAATGTAATAAAGCTGCTGAGTGTATTGTTCATACTAGTAACTTGACATCAACTACTTACCATGACAAGGCAATTATGTAATCCAAGCACTTGTCAAATAATGACTGATCAAACAGTGGTCCATTCTGGCATTCGCTGACCAGATTGTCCAAGAAATATACAAGGTTATCTTTGAAATTCTTGAAGTCTCTCTTTGAACTATGATAATCTTCAACTTCACCCTGCGTTACAAGTTAAGCAAAATCCAAATCTCCTTTTATCTATTCGGGTTTCATTGTTATTGTTCTCCATTGGAAAGTGGTGGTGCTTGTGTGTGACAGAAGGGCAGAGACCACAAAATGCAAATGCCAAAAACAAAATATTCTTCAAAACGTGAGACATAAAGATACATTGATAGGACAAGATATGAGGAAAGGCACATGAAAGAAACATGTTGCAATTTTTATTAAAAAAAAAGGATACTCTTCTAGCCATGTTAACCATAGCAACCACCACATCATCAACATCAGTCTCATCTATATCCTCTTCTTGAAGATGATACTTCGCTCCGCATGCCTGCCCATGAAAATAAACTAAAGTAGGAATACAAATTGATGAATTCAGAAAGTAACAATTCTATTAAAACAAAAATATAATTAACCTCGAAAAGCATTGTTAAAAGTTCAGCCGTTGCAGACTTTTGGTTTCTCTCATAATGTTCAACCCATCGTTTGACCACATCAGGAATTTCCTTCCCATCACCTTTAATAACCTCTGCGAAACAAAGCACCCTTTCGTCAAAATGAGTACATATGTGTCTAAAAATGCACACATGAGGAAGTAGATCAATAGCACCAACGACAAGAAACTTAATTTACTCTCTTTAACTCCGTCATGTAAAGAAGGAGTTAAATAGTAGCAAGACACTCTAACAATCTTTGTAGATCTATTACAACTCAATCAGATTATAACCGCCAGCTCTTAGGCCCAAACATCCACCCTCAAATGGATAAAAGGATCACATTACAGCAAATTGCAATAACATGGATAGACAATCAACCAATAATCAAAACTGGACTCTAATAAGTCAAATTTGATATGAAAACAGTTTAACACTAACAAATAGATTACTTCTTTTACATATGCATAAAAACAAAATTACTACCAGGATTGCTGAAAGGGACACACTAAATTGGCAGAAAATATCTCCTATCAGATTTTGGTGTAACACTTCGATCGTGGTCACAGACACGTGTCAATAAGTTATAATTTTTTATTTCCCTTTCAATTTTAGAAACACGTGTGTGTTATCCGCTATTGTGACACCAATGCGTTACACCAAACTGTGATAGAAGATCCAACAGGGACTACTCAATGGTAGTTGCAAAAATAAGAACTAAGCCTTCACAATTAGAATATAATTTAATAGATTTTTCCACATTATTAACATAAAAATTGAGTTCGTTCTTATAATAAATAAATGTGGGGAACTAGGGTACCAATCAAACTTAGGTCCCCTTTGCGCGCAGCTGCGGCTGAAGTCGAAGCACCTTCAGTAGCCTTATTTCGCTTAACTTTTCGTCGAGGTTCTTGAAAATCATCTGAAGATTCCCTCTCTTCCTCCAATTCATCCACGATTTTGTCGGTGCTTGTGAAATCGGGTGCTGTAACCTGAGCCCTAGCTCGTTTCTACTCAAAATACAACCAGCCAGAAAAAAACACATAAAAATTCAAAAAACAAAGTAAAATTAGGGTTTTGGGTACCACAAATGAAGCGAGCGAGTATAAATTAATTAACTAACCGAGCGACGAGTTACTGTTTCCGGCGCAACTGGTTCGTCTTCCATGAACACAATAACACAATTAACACAGAGTTCTGTGAGTTTGAAAATTTGCAAAGAGATGTGAACAAAATCTTCCCGCCAGAGAAATTTCTGATGCGGTAATATCAATGTGGACCAGGAAGACGAATTTTTTTCCACTGCTCCGTATTTATATCTGTATATTCGCTTCCTATTTTTTTTCTCGCTGCTCTCTTTCTTGTTATAAGTTTGTTTTATATGTATAATTTGATAAATTAGCCTAAAATTTTAAAAACTCTCAATACGGAAATATTATTATGTATTTGTATTTAATTTTAGATATATTGATTTAGTATAAGATAACAATTTAATCTTGATTTGAGTTATATATTACAAAATATATTATTTTTTCAAACTTAATTATTTTAAAAATAATGTGCTTGTATAATGTATTTGTGTCCGTACAGTTTATTAATAACATAAAAATTAATGTAACATTTAATTATATAAAAATCATTGAATCGTGAAAATATGTATTTTATCATCAAATTAATCATGAAAAAAAGATTTATTGTACACAACAATAGTAAGTATTATTCATTGTTTCTTAAGATCAATCATTGTATAATTTGAGTACAACTAACATTCATTATATAAAGTGAATGCCACATACCTAGCTATGGTTCCCCCCCCCCCCCAGTTATGACTTATAATTGGAATTTATTCTTACAGTGCTAAATTATGAGTTTAAGATTAAGATTTTAACATAGAAATTTGGGGATGATATTATAATATTGAGAAATGGGTCAAACTCAAAAAAGAAAAAGAAAGCAAAAAATGAAAAATATTTAATAACTTCATTGAAACAAAGCTATATACACTTGTGAGCAATGATACAAGAAAAATTGACATAAAATTAAATAGAAAATTAATAAAATCGTTCATAAACTATGAATATTTAAATTAAAAATCAAAATTTCTTAAGAATATCCCAAGTAAATTCTGGAAATTCACTAATTTCTCTTATTTTGGAATTTGTTTTATAATCTAAGAAGCCAAACAAGCCTCCCAGAAAAGCTTATCCCTCTCCCTCTGATTTGAACTGCAATCCTGATGATCATGATAATTACCTTTGGATTTCTTCAGCTCACGCCATTGATCAACTACGCCTTCCTCTAATTCCTCCACCGATTCATCTCCACTTCTACAATCATCATCAAAATCCGATCCACAATTCAAATCTTCATCATCATCATCATCAGTCGCCGCACAAAAATCACGATATTCCGATCCGCAGCTGCACGATTGCGCATCATCATCCAGATCCGCCTCCTCCACTGCACCGCCGTCAAATTGAGATTCAGAATCCCCAGTCGCCTCGAACAACATGTAAGCAGACGCATCAAATAACACCGATGATTTCTCTTCCTCCATTATTATCACAACAAAATTCCTAAATTTCATTCAATTATTAATACGCATATAGAGAAAACAGAAAAGCTGCCATGTTTTGGCACTTCGTTTACTGTATTTGTTAATTTGGGTGCCGATATAAACGTGTCACGTATTCTTCCAATGAATTATTTTCTTTTTTGTTGAATGAATTTATTGTAATATTTTTATATATATATATTTAACATATATATAGTAATTGTCACGTACAGATTTGCATGTGACTGAGGGGCGGTGTTCATATGGATTTAAAAACGTGGGACTACTTCTAGAAGGTCTGCTTAAAAATATCTCATAATCTATGACACGACCCCTATTCTTCTAGAAGGTATGTCTCAATTACCATCCTATTCTATTTAATATATATATATATTGTATATAAGTAATATCCAACTAGATTTGCGGCGTTTAACAAGATTCATAATTCAATTTGTTTGACTTTTGACAAAATAACACCTATATTAAAACGTGTCCTTTATGCGGTGGAATGGGTTAGTCATAGTGTCGTGTGGGACACTTTATGGCTTTGTATCTCCAACACACTTTTAGTAATTGCTATTAAAAAATTTAAAAATACAAAATTTACTTAGATTTGCAATGAGACCTATTTATGGAACATAAATTCTGAATGTATTTTATAATTCATGGTAGAAAATATAAGAACGAGAATGCAGTTCACTCTAATAAAACATGCATTTTAATTTTTATTTGTTATAAGAAACGAGTCGAAAATTCAAAACAACTCAACCTTTTAAAACTCTAAAAACAACCCAGGATCCAAGCTTTTGTTGTCTGTCACGATGCTGTAGTATACACATACAAACTCGATTATTCCTAAAAAGTACAAATCCTGAACACGAGAACAACAACGATGTCAAGGTTGTCATAAAAGGCAATGGGGTTCAAAGAATAATGAGCACAAATAGTTATTTGAAAGATAAGAGTTCAACACTGCATCATGCAATAACCTGTATCTCATTTTGAGATCTTATAAATGCATCTCTGAACAGTTTTCTCAACACATCTCAAAGGTTCTTTTTTTTAAAAAAAAATCATAATTTCGACCAAATACTACTAAAATATATAATGGTGAGTAGATTTTCACCTAAACAAGATGTTTAATAGATAAACATGTGGCATACCTTAACATACAATTCTGTGATTCCGAAGTTGCACGACCTTTTAAGAGTGACCTCAAACCATTCTGTGAGCTCCAAGAACCCTGGAGAGAAGAATACTTTCGAAGTTCCTGCACAACTTACATGTTAAAAAATTAGTCATCTTCAAAAAGACAAATATTAAAGGTTAGAAAAGCACTTTTCAGACAATGACGATATACTTAAAACACGTTTGAATTGAGAATCAATTAACTAATGATCAATGTTGTAATTCGTATCCATGTTACATACTACAAATACAGGCACTAAATAAATAAATGAAGCAATTACAAGTTTCTTTAACTTCATTCCAAAAGGATGGAATATAGCTCACAATCGTTAAAGATCTTCAATCCTTGCCATCCGTATGACCAATCGTGCTTGAGAACTTATCTCTTTCCATAGCTTTAACTACCTTAAAGTTAATAAGGTTTGTTTTGCTTATTTTCTCTTTTATGTTCAACCTTCAATTTCTTACCACCTAACTGAAAGCCATTCATTGTCTGAATAGCATTCTCTGCCGCCACTGGTGAATCGTAACTGATAAATCCTGCAGATAGAATGTGATTTATAGGTAAAACACAAGCAGCATTTGCATGAGACTAATGTTGTAATAGATAATTCATACCAAAACATTTGCTGACGCCAGTTGCTTTGTCGACAAAAACTTTGGCGCTCAATACCCTACCGAATTGCCGAAACGCATCTGCAAGTTCGTCATCACCAAATTCTTGTGGAATATGGTAAATAAACAAATTAGCTCCAGGTGGACCTGAAAAATATTAATAAACTTTTTTAGATGGATCGATTCTCGAGAAATCCCATGAATCCAAGTCTTGATATAAAGCGGGATTTAAAGTGGCCCACAAAATACACACAAAAATGGATTAAAGTTTGCTAAACAACCTTCATTTTGACCCCGAGAACTCGTACTGACACTTGAAGATGCTGCAGATTGGCTATTTGCAATAGAAGGTGATACTAAAGGCTGATTACTCAATACTCCTCTGGGATATGTCATGGGATATTGAATCCCGGATGGATAAGCAGATCGAACATAATTTGATGGGGACATAATATAATTTCTTGGGGCCATTCCTTGGTTTAAAGGTGGGACCAGATTGTGAAAGCCGTGTTGATTTTGCAATGGTGGTGTTCGATAACGATAATGCATGAGATAAGTCCCTGGATTCTACAAAGACGAGCAAAATATACAAAATTGTTATAAGAGGTAAAAAACTTAATTTTCTTATATTTTACAACATCAACTTCTATCCCTATTTATACACAATGAAATGAAAGGGATCATCTCAATCCCTACAATTAAGCCTCCAATCAAGCCTTCAATCAAGCCTTCAATTAAGCCTCCAATCAAGCCTATAATTAAGCCTACAATATTATATTTTATTCTATTATTCTAACACTCCCCCTCAAGTTGGAGCATAGATGTTAATCATGCCCAACTTGTTACAAAGATAGTCAACCCGAACTCCATTTAGAGCCTTTGTAAAAAGGTCTCCTAGTTGGTCTTCAGTCTTCACATAAGCTGTAGAAATTAGATTTTGTTGTACCTTTTCACGAACGAAGTGACAATCAATCTCAATATGTTTAGTTCGTTCGTGAAATACAGGATTCGATGAAATATGAATTGCAGCTTGGTTATCACACCGGAGGCTTGCTGGCATTGAAACTTTAAGGCCAACTTCAGTTAATAACTGATAGATCCACATTATTTCACATGTAGACTGTGCCATAGCTCTATATTCAGATTCAGCACTAGAGCGAGATACAACACTTTGTTTCTTGCTTTTCCATGACACTAAGTTACCTCCAAAGAAAACACAATAACCCGTAGTAGATTTCCGATCGAGTTTTGATCCTGCCCAATCAGCATCCGAAAAACACTCTATACGAGTGTGGCTGTTATTATTATACAATATTCCTCTGCCTGGAGCTCCCTTCAAATAACACAAGATATGTTCCAAAGCTGCCCAATGATGAACAGTTGGAGAAGACATAAATTGACTCATGGTACTAACACAATATGCGATATCGGGTCGAGTTACAGTGAGATAATTCAATTTCCCCACTAGTCTCCTATACTTCTCAGGATCTTCAAATGGGTCTCCTTCCTTAGTGAGTTGCAGATTAGGTGGCATTGGCGTACTGCATGGTTTTGCCCCTAACTTCCCTGTCTCAGTTAATAGATCAAGTACATACTTCCTTTGAGATAAGAGAATGCCTTTCTTGCTTCTTGCGACTTCTACTCCCAAAAAGTATTTCAACGTCCCCAAATCCTTCGTGTGAAACTGACTATGAAGGAAAGACTTCAGAGATGAGATTCCCGTAGTATCACTTCCCGTTACAATAATGTCGTCAACATATACAACGAGAAGGATAATACCCGATAAAGAGTGTTTGTAAAACACCGAATGATCAGACTTGCTTTTGATCATACCAAATTTCTCAATTGCCTGACTAAACTTCCCAAACCAAGCACGAGGACTCTGTTTTAAACCATATAGAGATTTTCGAAGCCGACAAACTTTCCCAAACTCCCCCTGAGCAACAAACCCAGGTGGTTGCTCCATATACACTTCCTCGAGTAAATCACCGTGTAAGAACGCATTTTTAATGTCCAACTGATGTAATGGCCAATCATGAGTGGCAGCCATAGAAAGGAATAAGCGAACAGAAGTTAATTTGGCCACAGGTGAAAAGGTGTCGGAGTAATCGACGCCATACGTCTGAGCATAACCTTTAGCAACAAGCCGGGCTTTAAGTCTAGCCACAGAACCATCGGGGTTGACTTTGATAGCAAAAACCCATTTACAACCGATAGCCTTCTTACCTGCAGGTAAAGTCACTAAATCCCAAGTACCATTCACGTCTAAAGCATTCATCTCTTCCGTCATAGCTGCACGCCAGTCATGATTAGACAAGGCGTCACGAACAGATTTAGGAAGACAGACAGAATCAAGGGACGCAATAAACGAACATGAAGCAGAGGATAAATGATCATATGACACAAACGAAGAAATAGGATAAGTGCATTGTCGTTTACCTTTTCGAAGGGCAATTGGAAGATCCTCAGTATCGTCTTGGGGATCCGATGGCAAGGAAGAGACTGGTGGCGGACATGTAACCGAAGGACATCGCTGTCGAGAGTAGACATAATGAATAGGTGGACGAGGGTTAGACGGTTCTGGAGCAGGTGGTACGGGAGTACTAGTGGAGGATTGGTCGCGAAGATGATAAACCAGCACATCATCATCCTCCCCTTGAGTAGGAGGTGTACGAGACATCGGAAAGAATGGGCAATGTTCCATGAAGGTAACATCACGAGAGACAAGAAATTTGTTCAAACTAGGACAATAACACCTGTACCCTTTTTGGAACCGAGAATAACCCAAGAAAACACATTTGACTGACTTAGGATCTAATTTGGTAACATGAGGGCGAACATCACGAACAAAACAGGTACAACCGAATACACGAGGGTCAATGGGAAATAAGGGTTTCGTGGGAAATAGTACATGATACGGTGTCTCACCATGAAGGACAGAGGACGGCATACGGTTAATCAAAAAGCAGGCGGTGGAGATAGCATCCGTCCAGAATTGTTTAGGGACATGTGTTTGGAAGAGCAGTGCTCGGGCCGTCTCAAGAAGGTGTCGGTTTTTTCTTTCAGCAACGCCATTCTGGGATGGGGTATCAACACAGGAAGATTGATGAAGGATTCCATGTTGACGCATATAAGTTTGAAAGGAATTAGACAAGTATTCCTTGGCATTGTCACTTCGCAAAGTGCGTATATTCGTATTAAAGTGTGTTCTAATTTCAGCACAAAAAGAAGTAAAATGAGAAAAGTTCAGATCGATTTTTCATAAAGTAAATCCAAGTCAATCGGGAAAAATCATCGACAAAAGTAACAAAATATCGAAAACCAGTTTTAGAAGTGACAGGACACGGACCCCAAACATCTGAATGGACTAATTCAAACGAAGAACAAACTCTTTTATTAACTCGAGAAACAGACGGCAATCTATGATGTTTTGCAAACTGACATGACTCACAATCTAAATAAGGTACATTCTGAAACTGAGGACAAAGTTTCTTTAACACAACTAGAGATGGGTGTCCAAACCGACAATGTGCTTCAAAGGGTGATATCACAGAGCACGCAACAGACTGTGGTACTGAAGTATCCAGGGTATAAAGTCCTCCCGAGACATGTCCTCTACCAATAATCTTCTTCGTCAAAAGATCCTGAAATAGACAATAATCGGGAAAAAATGAGACACTACAATTTAGGGCACGGGTAATTTTGCTAACTGACATTAGATTAAACGAAAAATTTGGTAAATTCAAAACAGATGAGAGAGATATGGATGGAGTAAGGTGGATGGCTCCGGATCCAAGAATATTGGAAGTAGAGCCATCAGCCAAGGTCACATGTGATGTAGAGTGGTGTGGCGTAAATGTATGGAAGATGTGGGAATTACCTGACATATGATCGGAAGCTCCTGAGTCAATAACCCATTTTGAGGAGGAGTCAATGAGACATGTACTAGGATTACCTGATTCAGCGATGGCACTAACGGGATGAGATGATGCTTTCGACGTTTCCTGGAACTGGCGAAATTTAGTGAACTCCTCTGCAGATATCATTACTGTAGGTTCAGAGGAGAAGCCAGTAGAGGCAGGAGTAGCCGCAATATTAGCCGTGTGAGACTTGCGATGTTTATTCTTTAATTTCGGGCATGTGCGTTTGGTATGTCCCTCTTCATGACAGTAATAACATTCAACTTTCCCAGCAAGTTTCCCACTGTCGGAACTATCAGTACGAGAGGATCCGCTATTATAGTTCGGATGATAGGATCGAGGACCAGAGCGACTGATAAGAGCATTAGATATAGGAGCAGAGGAGGGCACAAAAGCACTAGTATCTGTACGAAGAACCCGAGTAAACACCTCATACAAAGAGGAAATATCAGTACTAGAGAGAATATGAGATTTTGCAATCTCAAATTGAGAATTAAGTCCAGCCAAAAAACTCATAATCGCCATTTTCTCCCGTTGAGCCTGTTGTTCTTTAATATCAGAACTGAATGGTAACAATACATTTAATTCTTCATAAATTCGCTTAAAATTCATAAAATAAGCCTGAATGGACTGATCGGTCTGTTCAGCACGATAAAACTCCTTACACACCTCATAAATACGAGAAATATTTCCTTTACCCGAATATAGAAATTCGAGGTACTCCATAAGTTCTTTCACATATTCGCAATGATTGACTAGACTAACCACCTCACTATCAATAGAATTCCGAATTTGCAAAAATAACCTAGCATCATCTTTCAACCAATCCTTACGAGTAGTATCCTTAGGTGGATCATCCGTAAGATGGTCATCTTTAGAAATACTGCGCAAGTAAAGTTTAACAGTTTTACACCAATCAAGATAGTTAGGACCAAGTAATTTATGTTCTGTGATCTTAGACATGACGGGAATTATGTCAGCCATAACACTCTTCTGTTCATCACCCATCACGTACCAACAGTAACTGAGTATAAAAGTTTGAATTAACAGAATAGACAAAACCAACAGCAGGGATAGCAACGATCAATCAAAATCGTAGTATAATACCCAAACGTGCAAATTCAGAATAGAAAAAGACGGTATATCACAAATAAACCTGCCACAGACGAAGAACAGGTGACGGCGACCGTGAAACTGGTGACCGAAAAAAAAATCCGGCAATGCACGCGCCCACACGCGCCGTTCAAATGGCTGCCGGATTTTGGCAACCGGCCGGAAACAAACTTCCGAACCTCCCTGGGTCGGAGGTGAAGGAAAAACGATCACTCGAACCGGAGTGAGAGAAAAAAAAATAAAACCCTAGGATTGAAACCTAGCTCGATACCATGTTATAAGAGGTAAAAAACTTAATTTTCTTATATTTTACAACATCAACTTCTATCCCTATTTATACACAATGAAATGAAAGGGATCATCTCAATCCCTACAATTAAGCCTCCAATCAAGCCTTCAATCAAGCCTTCAATTAAGCCTCCAATCAAGCCTATAATTAAGCCTACAATATTATATTTTATTCTATTATTCTAACAAAAATGAAGGCTAACAAAAATGAGACGTTCGAAAAGTTTCAAGTATAAAAGACAATAAACCTGATAATATCCATTATACGGAGGCATATAGCCCATAGGTAAAGCACCAACTAAAGATGGATGCTGCCTGGATTCAGGGTTTGTCACATTATATGCTTGAGAAAGAGCTTTTTGAGCCCTTCGTGCCTGTCTTTCCTTTTCTGTATCAGCCCATTTGACAACCAAAGGAACCGTGGAACCCTATCGATAATAACGACAATATCAACGTATTTGATTGAAATAATATACATTAACAATAGATTTTTACAGAATATTTTGGCATGTTGATAAGTTTAAACTGCTAAACTGAGACATACCTCCATCTTATGCTTCCCATTGAGGGCTTCTAGGGCTGCAAGTGCTTGTTCTTTTGTCTCAAACTTCAGAAAAGCACAACCTAAAACAACGGAGCTGTTAGATTAGAATTTAAACGAAAAAGGAGATAATAAACCATTTACCTTTGCTAGTTTGCTGTGAACCTCTAAGCAGTTGCAAGTCTTTTATGGTTCCATATTCGGAAAATAGAGCCGAGACCTCATCGTCAGAAACATTTCTTGGAAGCATACCGACGAAGAGTTTGTGCTCTGACATTTTTGTTTAGAAACAAGTTACATAAACAAAAGCGAGAAATCGTTAATAAAATTTTTAAAAAAATGTACTTATAAGAAGAAAAAAACAAGAAATTTTGATTAGATAAAGGGAGACAGAACCACGACATTTCACGAGGACCATAAAGGAAAAACATATAACATAAGACCGAAAGTTTTATTACACCTAGCCTTTCCAACTCGCCATCAGCATACTTCACTTGCAACGGACTAGAAGCCTGATTTGGACAGAGAGAACACATCGCCATAATATCAGAAAGAGAACAACACACATCATACTATAAAAACAAATCCTAAGAAGATGACTTTCACATGTAATAATAGCTCATTTTTACGATTTCAGACAAGATTACACATCTATCCTGCGTAAGTATAGATGTTAAAAACGCTTTGAAAGCCCGAAGCAAGTCTAGATCAATAGGCAAATTATCACACACACACACACACACCACAGGAATTAGCAAATGAGAAATGAAGTTAGTAATCTCATCCAATCCCTGAATTTTCTTAGAGACACAGATGACCAAATGACTGCATGCAGACACATGCCGAAAATGGAAAGACAAAAAAAATAAGGATGTCTGTTATTACTGTATATAATCAGACAAAGACTGTACACTATTTCACTGTTCTCATATAACTGAAAAAACTTGAGCATATTCCAAGCACCCATCAGTAATTCTCAAAGTAGACATAACACATTGTACTCTAACATACGAAGTAATTAAAAGAAGAGCACACAAAGAACACTAACCCCAGGTAGTGTCTTCTTGTTATGACACGCATTAACCGCCTTGTCTGCTTCCTCTCTCGACGGACATATCACGAAACAACACCCTTACACAAACATAAACCACAATTACCTAGGATGTTTATGTCTAAACCACATTTAAAGAAATCTTGCAATAATTAGTGAGTGAAAATAAAAACCTCGAGAGACACGAGTGATCTTGTCTTTGATTATGTTGACTTCATCCACTAGGGCGAACTCTTTGAACATCGCGATAAGCTCCGATTCATTCATGCTCTTCGGTATTTGACCAACGAACAGCTTCACGGTCTCACCACTTTCCGCCATTACAAAAACTCTCTCTCTCTCTCTCTCTCTAGAATGATGATCTCTTCTTCTTCTTCTTCTTCTTCTTTGGATGAACAAATTGGGGATTTTTCTCCAGTTGTCAAATATGGTAATTGGAATCTACAGTGAAAAATGAAAATCATTGGATTCGACAGCAAAATGCCCTCGAATGCGGTTATAATTACGTGGCTGCCACTTTTTTCGGTTTCAGTTAACGCCGTAAATGTCGGCGACAGGCTGTAATAGATTTGAGTGATGTACTTTATGAAGGACTTGAGATGAAGTGACATAAATACCCCTAGTGGACCCTCGTGGTATTTTCTATATCTGGGGTTGTTTGAGGAACTAATATTACTATTGGATGATTGGTAAAACTTTTTTGTACAACAATTGAAAAGGTGGAAATAAAATAAAGTTTATTTGGTACTCAATATTTGATTATTAAAGGTTATTCTTCCTTCTAAATTTTAGTTTTATAATTAATTATTTCAAGTTCAGTGTATATAATAATGAAACTTGAATGACATATTTTCAAATCATCCTTTTATAAGAAGAAAAAAGAATGAAACAAATCAAGTCTACTCGTATTTCTAAACTCGAACTACTTAATTTATACCCAGGTCTTAAATCAGCTTAAACAAGTTTAGACATGCCAGAAGATTGGGAAACATTTACCATATACTATATATATCATACACAATCATAATTTTAAAGGAGATCTATATATATATATATATATAATTTAATTTTAAGGCATATTCAATAATATAAAAATCAATATTGCCATAACTACACAGCAGCTCACCAGCTGAAAATTAGACCAAATTTCTAGAGGATAAGGGCCAGTTGAGAATTATACCAACATCTGGAGAAGTCATTATCTGTTACAATCAATACAACATGACTACTAAAAATGGTCCCCCAAACATATACAGACTGTCCCCTTAATGAAATGATGAAAATAGTATCAAGGAGACATTTATGTGACATAATGGGACCTACTTTGGACACGAATTTGAGTCTATCGATACATTCATTTGGGGTCGACCGTATAAGAATGATATTAATTATATTATGACCTCGAGTCCTCGAATTTCCCGAGGGAGCCCCTAGTTGTCGTTCGCCACCAAGAAAAAATGAAAAACGAAATTATAACCATTTCTTCAGTCAGGTTTCTCTTGCTAATTTCGGGAGCAAAAAGAATTGCTTACAATAGGCAACATAGATGACTTAGAGTGCCTTTAGACCTGCAAGCTCACGCAGCTTCTCGCATAGTATTAAGGTAATCGTAGTTTGTGACCCCAATCTCGCAAAAATTGCAAAGCCCCTATGTCGATTTTGAGCATATAAATCAATAATTTCGTAATTTTATGTAATAATAATCACGTATAAATGTGCAACTCACCCTTTGTAAAGACCCCGAGGACCTTCTGTTAGAAGAACCTGTAATCATACCCGAAACGCTGCATCAGAAAAATAAACTGGTGTATGGTCCTTGACATTTTAAAAGATGACCAGTATTTATATTATATGCCCCGAGTTTTAGAAAAGAAATTATAGGTTCAACTAATACTATGACTATGCATGTAATAAGCAGCAAGTTCTAACGAAGTCTATATAGCTGACTCGGAGAAAAAGGATGGTCAAAATTGGTCAATAAATGTAGTTGATTACTCAGAGAAAAGGTTAAAAAAGAAATACACGAAGAAACATAGTGAATCCAAATAAGTAGTAGAGAAAAAGTCACAACCTGGGAAGCACAATGTAGCCCGTTTTTATAGCTTCCAATTCTTTTAGATTCTCGTTGCAACATAATTCTGGTTTTGACCATGTCAATAGGTGCAGTGATGATGGTACTCATTGTGCCTGCTATGGTACTCGCACTTTATAACAAGGAAAATTATGTTAGAAACAACTGATTTTTTCAAGATACACTCGTATAGCTAGGAGAATTCATGGTTTGCTTTAGACTGAATCAAATAAAAACATTGACGATTAAGAATTCAAAACATAGAACATATAAGCCAGATCTATGTATAAGAGCAATCAAGATAAACAATTTTTCCTATTTCCTTCGCTCCTAGCCACTTCGAATTTTCAGGTTTCTTCATCGAATATAAACACACAGATCACATGTTGTGACACCATTTAGCCACTTCAGTAAACTTAAAGGTGGATTTCAAATCACACAACACCATTCACATTGTCACCAATTTGGCTACAAATGGCTGTGAGTTACTTTTGTGCACTTAAAATTATAAAATAAAACTCAAGGTAACACGGAACAATAATATAAACGCAGGACGCAAAAGTGTCTCATGCTTATTTGTACTCCTTCCTTTATACTTGTTCACATACGATGACTTTGTGCAGAAGCAAAACTCTCTAGTGATTAGTAATCCATCTGGATTTCTTTTTAATTTTATTTTGCTGCATATCTCTGCATATGTCATATTTGTTCAGATTAATAGATCAAAAAGAACATTCACAGGATGGTAAACAGGAACAAGTATGTCCATGGAGAAGGGAGATTACATGAGATGCAGATAGAATCCTTCCTGAAGAGAAGTCCATCTTGTCAATGCCTGCACTCGTGAAGGTGGAATAATAGAAACAGAATTTTAGACTATACCTAAGTAAGAAAAAAAAATTAATTATCGGAAGATTTCATTATAGGAAATAGAAAACATGACTTTACCCGCTTCGATTCATCGTATGTTGCTAGCTGGGATGCAGTCAATGAAGCAGCTCTGACCATTGCTGGTCCCACTCCCTTCCAAAGAGCTGTCACTCCCTCTTGTGAAGCAATTTTCTGCAGTTCCTGAATTGGCCCGCTTGGTGCTTTTGTATTCATCTGCAGCCGTACCTGACAAATAGGCAGGGGAAGTTGGAATTTAAGGTGGTATGTATTAAAAGATTTGAAAGCTAAAAATTGGAATTTGAGTTGAAATTTAAGGTAGAATTTAAGTTGGAATTTGAAAGCTAAAAATTTCAAAATCCTTTTGACACTCTTTCTGAATACTTTTTCAATCATAATGCTGAGTTTCAATAATCCTTTCTTCGGATGGAACCTAAAGGAGTTGACAGATCCTTTACATTTAGTACCTTCAGAACTTCTACTGGATTGGTAAGTGCAGTTGCAAGAGCACCGGAGAATGCTCCAGATGCAATCTTCATGAAGACATTGGTGGACTCAAAAACCGATTCACAGACATATTTTGACGGTCCGTATAAGCCTAAACGGAGACCTCCATAAAGAACTGACCTCATTAATGCAGGTGTCAATCCCAGATACAAGGACCTCAGTCCTTCACTTTTCACTACTTGCATAGAAAGTTTTCCCTGCATGCCAATAGAAACAACACGAATCTCACCAGAAATTTCTCCCAGAATACCGAGATTATTAGTTCACAAGAAATTTCTGCCATTGAAGAGGGAAGTATTGATACACACCATGCCAACTAATGGACCTCTTTGACCGACAAGTTGCATTTGAAGCCTAACTTTGAGAACATCTGTATTCCAATCAATATAGGCTAAATCACATACTTGACGACAAAGTTCAGAAACTAAAATCTCATTACTTGAAGGTAAACTTTTCATATTCGTTTCTAGGGAAAGGTAGGAACAACTTGATACAAAAGAAATAACTCATGACATGGTTCTTTTTTCCCCTTTTTTTGTCTACCACTCAGTATTTCGTATACAAAATTGATGTGGCATGCACTTGCCTTCTCGGATTCCCTTCTGCAAGGTATTGTCTGCTTAAACTGGGATGGCAGTCCAGAATCTCAGAACATAAGTCCAAGCAGTTTGACAAGAAAAAACTGGTGGCATCTCTAGGACTAGGATAGAACAGGGCCAAAGCTGTAGAAGTTATATGTATGATATGTACGAGCAAAAACAAATAAAGGTTACTGGATGACCCGAAGACATATCTGACTAAGCAAGAAAAGGTCACCCTAACTTACAATCTTTGTCCGACTCCAGACATCAATTCTTAACTACCTACTGCGCTACATAGAATAGGAATGCCACTTCAACAAGATATAGAAGTTTTGATGCACAATTTTGTAAAGTGACTTGCTATGGAGATGGGAGATTGGGACTTATAAACCTCTCAAATCCCTCGTTTATCCATCCGAGGTGGGACGGTGGTTACACACAGAATATCAGCTCTCTCAGAAGAGGAACTTGGGTAGGACCTATTGCCATGATTCTGCGAACAGTGCCAAAATGATTTAGTGTCAAATTAGTGCCTATGATAAGGTTGTAAATCCCGGAAAAGATGGGATCCGGCCTACAACATGAAGACTCTTCAAAATCAGCAAAAACCTCTAAGAACTACAAGGCATTGCCAACATTTTTGACTCATATATCAATTCCAAGTGAGAAACGTGAAAACAATAAAACAAACCAACTAAACGTAAATGCATTAAAGGATCATATCAAGGTAGCAAAAATGGGGATGATAATGAGGAAGAAAAATACCTAAAGGGTGAGTAATTCCTGTGGCCGCAGCAACGGACATCCCACTCGTACCGAAGTGATAATATACATCAGATGGCGAAACTCCCCATTTTGCTTTAAATGATCCTACAATAATTGTTCAAATCACATATCAAATATATCACAAGATACGCGTTATTGTTCAAAATTAAAGCAAGGGTTTCCACATATAACAAATCTTCAAGCATGACTCGAGCATAAACGAAAATAATGAAAAATCAAAAGGCAAAAAAAAACAAATCTAACAATTTATTGCAAAATCAAATGAAATAAACGTTCCAATTGATTGACGTAACCAATTCAATGAAACAGAAGCAAGAAAAAATTACCGGAAGAAGAATCGCCGGCCATAATTGAATATGGCGCGGCGTTTCTTTGCGCTGCTTTTCTTCCTATTTAGCTTTTCGAAGAGGTAATAAAATGATTTTAAACCGTTAATAAAGGTTGAGCTTCGGAAATAACCGCACACTTAAATCGCATTTATCTAATTATACGCTTTGAGATTAATAGTTAACAACTCGTTGTAAACAACGATTTTAGGCCAGAATCAAGCTTTAGTCAACATTTGCAATCAATATACTATGATCCTAGTTATAAAAAATATGTGCACAAAAATTCAAGACAATCATCTTGGCTCGTTTTCTTCTCGATTACAACTCTTTCAGGCTCGATCGAGTCAATAACTAAGTAAAGTTTTAAAAGGCTATTGAAATTCATAAACATTGTTTTGTCGTCTCTAAATTTAATCGAATACATAACCACCACAAACATGACTTGGCTGTCTTCAAATCGAACAACGACTAGTAATAATATAATAATATACAACAAAAAGACGGGTTTTCGACAAAGCTACAATTTATTAACGAAAAGATGCTAAATGTGCCTTTGAAGAACATAACAGTAGGTTTTATCTGTGCTCCGATGGAGAAGGTCCCGCGAAAGAGTAGCGTTGAGAGACTGGTGCAATAGATGTCTCACGTTGAACGTTAAAACCCCGATTGATTTCTGACGGTTCACGAGAAGCATGTAATGAAAACTGTCTTAAACTGAAATCAGATTGTCCACCCAAGGAATAAGACGTAAACGCCCTTTCGCCATCTTGAATCGTTCTTCTAGTATGATTCTGCATCTCATTGGCTTGGTTCAAATAATTGCCATACGGTTCTGCTGGAGTTGACATCTCTCTTGGTAGAGCCAAATATTTATTAACTAATGAGTTGGTGCTTTCATCATAAGGGTCATAAGAAACATTGCCAATTTGATTAGTGGTCATCATAGGAGAGGCTGTATGTGGTATTTGTTGATGGGCTCTAAGGCCATAAGCACGGTAATCCTTTTCACTGAGAAAAAAAGGATCGGGATTGGCTTCGTTTTGGGGTACACCTGTCTCAATACTAGTGGAAGCCGGATTCCTTAGGAGTTGTTTTAGTTCTTGATCAAGTTTAGGCACCCCAGTGGTACTATCATCATCATCGCGTGAGAGATGGATTCCTTGACGAAGACCATAATTTCTGTATTCTTGCTCGGTGACGAAAAGTGGGTCCTGTGAATAGAATAGGTTAGAAAAATCATGATAGTTAGACAGAATTTACTTGTTTGTATAGTGTTTCTCATGATGCAAAGAGATAGACTTTACTCGTTTGTCAGAAACGCCATAATTATTTAAATATCTTTGTCCCTTGTGAGGTTCAGCTTTGAGGGCATTAGAATTTCCATTTGGATGCAACCATGGGGTAGGACGGAACATATCTATCAGATGTTTCACCTGCAGAGGAAAGAATGAATCTAGAATTTCAGACAAAGATATGTTACAGAAAAGGAAAATTGCAAATTAGTTCTATGGGAAATGTTGTGTGCTTGGTTATAAACTTGCAATATTAGTCTCATGGGATGCATTAAATGCAATTACGGTCTCAACTGTTGAAAAAACAAATTGAATTTTGCGGACGAAATGCATGCGCAATAATGGTTTCTGTTTGTTTTTCTAATTGTCGGAACTATAAATATTGAAAATTGTGTCGTATTTGACTAGTTTTAAGAGTCTATAGACATTAGGACAAAATTTGCAAGGGTCCTATCCTATTGTACTAGCACGGTAATTTCTCATCATAAAAATGTGAAAACTCTACAAACAAAAACCGGGCCCATCTTCTTACTTGATTCACAGTCAACTCGGTTTTGAACTTGTGCGTTCTTTCATCATAACTGTCTTTAATAGCTTTCTTAAACATACTTTCCGGTAGTGGAGTGCAGTCCTTATGTACACTAAACCTGACCTGTAGAATTAGACAATATAACAAAAATTTAGCAAAAAACAAAAAAACAATAAGAACTGAATATTGCGTACAAAGAATACCTGCGCAGGGAAGCCCCCACCAAAAGCTGCAGGTTCGAGTTTCATACCACCAGTAGAAGATGCCTCGAAAATTCCATACATGAGCTTAAGATCATAGTCATAGAGGAAAAGTTTAAGACCGGGTTTGATGTTCATGACAACATCTTTCTTGTTTATTGGGATACCCATTACTTGGTACCTGAAACAATCTGGTTTAGTTTTCGCATTACACATAAAAATCAGGCCACCAAGTTCTTTTCCAGATTTCTCATCCTCTTTTGTTCTCTCTTCGCGTCTATTGTTCACAATTCCCCTTTCATTATCACGGAGACGTTTACCATTATGCTTTTCATCACGAATTGAATCAGAATTACCTTTTTCTTCACATTCGTTTGTTCTCTTCATCTTATTGTCATGTTTGGCTTGAACTTGAGAAACAGATTTTGATTCTTTCTCTTGTTTACAACTCTGAAGCGAGGATTTGCTTCCAAACTGAGGATCAAGTCTATCAAGCTTAAGCCACGTGCAAGGCTTCTTAACTTTAGGGGCTTGAACAGATTCTTTTGCATCACCATTGTTTTCATCCTCAAGTATTTTCTTGTTAGAATATATTTGTTCTAGAGTAGATTCATCAGTATTACCATTTTTTCTCCCTTTTATCAGTGATTTCTGATCAGAATCGACATCTACTTGTTCTGAAGTAGATTCACCAGCATTACCATTATCCTTTCTCCCTTTTTTCAGTGGTTTATTATCAGAATTGACGTGCTTTGAAGTAGATTTGGTGACATTACTACTATTCTTCCTCTTTTTCAAAGGTGGCATACCTTTCACTAGCTAACAAAGCTTCTGTTTCTAATTAAAGACTGCAAACATACCAATTTCATGAGCATTAAGAAAACGATTTTATTGGATAGTACACAACAAAATCCACCAGTGCGGAAGTACATGCAAGAGTAAAACTGCAAACCTGTGCATCGACTTTAGGAACAATTCAGTTGAGATTATCAAGTTTCAGCTTTTTACCTTCAATTTTATATCAATAAATAAAAGGGGAAAAACAACGAAATAAGCAAACAAAAAGATATAGAAAAATATATTGAAACCTAGAAATATTCTGCGCGAGAAACTTTATTAACCCTAAATTAACAACTTTTCATGTCACCATTATCTAATCCAACCAAAAAATACACTAATAACATTGGACAAATAATCACGGCATCGATTTCTCAAATAACTACTCATAATTCATACTTTTCTTTAAATAATTACACAAGAATCTGCGTGTCAATCGTCGTAAAGCAAACAACAGCATAAACCAGGTGACCAGGGGTATGATTTTCCAGTATCTTCGACACTATTAACCTCTTCAACGCAAGAAACTCACAACGATAAACCAAGCCCAAAAATAATATATAAAACTGACCTTGAAGGTCCGCCGGCGGTGCTCAGAATCTTCCCGGAGAGATCGAGGGGACAGGTGAGCTGAAAAAAATAAAAGGACTAGATTCGAATTTAAGAGAGAGTTTGGGCTCAGAAATAAAGAGCTCAATTTTTATTAGTCTTTTGCGGGTGACGAAGAAGATCTTCGCCTGTGGATTGTCTTTTCCTTTTGAAGTGTTGAGATGAGACTTTTGAGAGTTGTAATTAGCTATAAACTTATAATTGGCCCAAACTTTAAGAGGCCAGGTAAGAAGATATTTTCTAATTAATGTAAATTGAGTTTAAAAAAAGGTAATAAAAATATATATATATATATATAATAAATTAATAGGGTTTTTTTTTCTTTTTCTACGAGTATTATAAATCATGTGATCTCAACGAGATTATTGGGTTAATATTATGTCAAGTAATGATACAACACATTCAATTCGTTAGTAAATATCACGAAACATGGATGAATCTAACTAGATAAAGGCGGAGAAATTTTTTATTCGTATTTATTTTGGTCTAATATTTATTTTCTCTCTCGAAAAAAAAAGTTCGATTTCTGCCTCTTGTCAAGATTTGTTATCTTGAATAATTTTGGTAATTGATGCTTCATATTGAATAATTTTGGTTGTATTGTCAAAGTCATTTTCTTAAATGATAATAAAAATATTGTTTCCTTTTAAAATGAAAATAAAGAAAATATATTAAAATTTTACCACATTTTAGTTTTACCTCCCTCCTCTATTCACCTCATAAATAACAAATTCAAATCTTCTCATTTCTTTCTCTACACTACCTTCAAACTGGATATACAAAGTTTCCAGTTCCATATCTATATACTGGGAAATTGTAAAACTTAATACACCTGCACAAGAGGGCCAGCAGTCTAAACAAAAACAGAACATTTAATCCAACAGCTATAGAAAGGCCTATCTATGGATGAGTAATGAGTTACACAGAAAGTATCCTCATTTTCTCCTCCGGGCACTTATAATAAAGAGCCGTTGCTTGAAATATCTTCAAAAAGCTGATGCCTGGAAAAAGAACAATGAGTTTTTGAGAACTGACTTTGTAGGAAATTCAAAGAATACAAAAACCGAAAAAATGGCAGTTTGGGAAATAAGGGTATAAAAATTTGTCTGTTATTTACACAGATTAGTCGCAAACTGGATCATTCGTACGTGGATTATGTAAAGTAAACGATCATATATAGATTTCAAATTCATGGCCTTCCACTATACTTACAATTAGATGATTTAGGTCTACTCAGATCAAATTCTTTAATTTCATTACCTGAAAGGTAGATTGTGATTCGTTCTTTGATTGCTCTCAAATCAGTTTTAGTAGTACTTAAGAAAACTGGATCTCGTGTACTCATCGAAATCCTTTTGGTACGCAAAAGAATACATGAAAATCCATGAAATTTAGGACTATAAATGCAAATCCACCTACAGAGTTCCATGTACATATTTTTACCACTTTACTGACCTCTTGTATTCCAGTCTCTGAGTCACAATTCCGTTCAGCAAAAGCTCTGAGTTATAAATGGAAGCTCCTGCATTTAGAAGGTAATGTGACGTGATTGATGTATAGTTTAGGAAGAAATGCTTCATTTAAAGGAAAGAAAAAATTACTAAAATGTGGAAGAGATAAAATCATACCTTTCTCGATAAATGGTACACAGATTCTATAATCTTCTTCACATGAGAGAATTAATAGATCATCAGGAACCGCCTTCTTTGTTTTGTCGCTCAATATATTTTGGACTGTCTGAGGAAAATTTTATAGAAATGAAGTTCAGAAAGTTGCTAAAATCTTATCCAACATTACTAATTTAGAACTTGAAAACAGAACAAAGGGCCACATGTACATACCTCTCCATGAACTGCCTTGACCAAACAATTTATTGCATCTACACTAGGTTTCACATTAGGAGTAACTAAGACTCTACGGCCCTGTTCATCAACACACAAAAGTCTTAAAACACATATATGATGGAACTTCTAAACTTCTAGAATATTGCAAAATGGCCCAATCAGGCAACTTATCACCTATAAGTGAAAGTAACAGATAAAATAATTATATGGTAAGTTGGGGTGTTATATTTGCTCAGTTAGTACAAATTATCACCTTTAAAAGTGGGCGTTGACTGGCACGAGAAAGAGAAACGGGCATGTTGAATCCAATTTCTTTTTCCTTTTTTTCATCTCTTAAAATGTAATTCTTTTCATCAATAAAATAGCCAGCTTGTTCGCAGCTCTCGAGCCACAAGTGCGTCACCACAGGTTTTCCGAGCGCAATGGCTTCCAACATATTCCTTGTTCTCACAAAGTAATCGGCTACAAAATGCGTAGCATCAGAACAACGTGATGTGATGGAAAATCCTAATCGTGCAACAATCTGCCACAGAGAATTACCAATAAAGATGTAAATTTTTTTGACTACATTATCGGACTGAAGATATGAAAATTTATACTATGGAAGAAATATACCCTTTTCTGCTGCTTGAGTATGCTACTCTCCAAGTTCTGGCTGAACAATATGCAACACTTCTTCATAGCTCTTCGTCTTCTTGAATCTTTTGGAAGAAAGTCTGGTAGTGATTCGGTGTATCCCAATCTTATAAGCTCCTTCATTAAAGGAGATCTAGAAGGTTGCTTCAATCTATCATGACCCTGAAATACTTCCAGAGTTTTGCAATTCCCATTTGATAAAACATCAGTTTTCATATTACATGAAGTATTAGCAGAGTTAGGAAAAACCCCTTCATCAGATTTATGAAATTTCATGGGAAACGCATTACGTTTAACTGATGGAGAAGTCGAATGACCAGTCCGTTCTAAAGAATTTTCTAAGTGCTTTGATTTTGATGAGAATTGACGCCGCCTGGTATAAACTAAAAGCCCTGCTACCCTCCTATGTGCTTCCTCACTTACAATACGGCATTTTTCTACATTATTCTCAATCGTCGGTGATGTGGAACAGTGGTTACTTGACTTAATTGAATGTCTTGGCATATACTGACGTGTTCTTTTCCCTTTTGGATGAATCCACGGATTAAACTTTAACAGACTCTTATCAGTGTCTGTTGTAACTTGGAAAGATGAATCAGAATTTAATTTCCAGTTGTTTACATCATCGTGAAAGCTACTCATCTTTCTTCGTTTAGGAAGTGAATCAGACTTTACCACATCAGAAGTCTCGTTCTTAAACTCTGTCAAGCTATCTCTTTCTATATGTTGTTGGTCTGGCAGTACAGTAATCCTAGTAGACACTCCACATTTCCAATTCTTTGTATTTCCAGTGTTTATACTACTTAAGTCTTTTCCCCTCAACAGTTTCTCAGTCATCACTTTTCCCACAATTCTCCTCTGTTTCTTAGATCGTTTCTCCACAGACGAATATATGTTTTTGTCTCGATCAGTAGGAATCTTCACACACTTTGAGCGTTTTTCTTTCTTTCTCCAACCAAAAAATGCCTCTTCAGGCTGGGCAGGTTGTTTTGACTTACTTTTTCTATTTGCACTGTTATATGAGTCCATAAATGTGTCGTCGGAACATTTATGAGCGAAAGCAGCATCAGACATGGGTGGGGCTGCATGTACTAATGCTTCCATTGCTTCAGCAGCTATTTGAGTGTCCAAACCAATATCGAAGGCATCTGGTATAGCATTTACTTGTTCATCTTTTTCAACATTCTGCCTTGATAGTCCTGCATCAAACTGTTGATCAATGTCCAGGGAATCATACGCAATATAAATTTCAGAGTTTGATCCGATTTTCTCAAGGTCATTTGAGTCTATTGAGTTTGAATCCAAATTAATGGGACTTGATATATTTCCTGGCTGCTCTTCCTTTGAATTTGGACTTGATACCTTCTCCTTTTGCAACTTAACATTACCAGATTCATGATTAAGAGATAAATATCCAGAATTATCATCTAGAAATCCAAATATTGGGTCCTTAGTCTTTCTTAGGGAACTATACTCACCCTTGTCAAGTTGCTCTTCAGTCCAGTCAAAAATCATTGACTTGGTAGCAGCAGTTTCAACATTTACTCTTCTTGCCAACATTTGAATTCCCTTCGACTTCAAAGAGGGAGGTGACTTTATCCTCTCACTCTTTCTTGTTTCAACATCTTTGTATGAGCCTAAATCACTAGCTGAAAGGTAGTGATCTACAAAGTCTAGGGCCTTACTATTTGAGTCTGCATGTTCCGGAGATTGAATGTAATTAAGCATTTCATGCTCGAAGTCATAATTTGTATCCTTTTCCATATCCACGGTTTTAGACTTATTTGGTGACAACTTCTCGTCGAGTGACTTTTTAGTCAAACTTTCTCTTACCATATTCAGGTACTTTGGTTCGACATGAAGTTCATCTGCACTACTGGGAGCTGATATTTGATCTGCTGTTTTAGATACAACACAGTCCATAACAACATGATCTTGGCATCTACCGTTATTGTTGAAAAAAGCCCTTCCAGCATTACTTTCTTCAACCCACCAAGCACTTCTAGCTAAATCAAGGCGATCAAACCTGTGTGCTTTAACCTTGTTATCCAGCCTCCGGAAATGACCTGGTTCAAACCGAGAATCATTGAACTCAATCAAATCAGTCACATGGAAGGTTATTACCCAAATTTGCATCAACAACAAACGACACTTTGAATGTCGAATTTCACATAAATAAAAGTTCAAGGTTTCAGATTGATCATAGTGTCTTCAGTGATTTAGCAGCATCAACACAAGAGCATGAAGTCATTCTTTAGTTTCCATACAATTTTCAATCAAAACGAATATTAAACTAATAAAATAACATCTTGTATCCACCATCTGTAGACTGTAGAGTAAGACAAGGAAACCTTCTAATACAGCAGTGAGTACCTTAAATGCAATCCTGTATCAAAATCCACAAGGAGAAATAGGAGCCAGGAAGAAATCATATAATTCAAAAGCAATTACCAGCACGAATTCGCCGAGTTTTGAGCTTGCCCATAGTATGCCCGCCAGACAATCTCTCGCTTAAGGGAAAACACTCCCCATTCACCAAATGATCGTTTTCATTTTGCCCCAATTGTTCATCATCACTATCAAGCACAACTTCTTCGCCGGGGTAGTCCTCAGTCTGATTTCCCGAATGTTTAATAGATTCATATACATCCACAATTTCAGTGTTCATATCAAGATTCAGTAACCGAGCTTCTGCATCAGGACTATCAAGTACTATGGTGTCATCCGGGGGGGTGTATTCATACTCATCCTCCATATACCTTCAGACTTATTCTTCTATCCTGCTTCCAGACCAGAAATGTTTTTGTTATAGCGTCATCTCTTTCGTAAGAAATGAAAAGTTATTCAAAATTGACACTTCCCCTATAACAAAATCGAAATTTCAGCTTCTAATTGAATTGAACCAAACCACGGAATTCTAATTGGGAACATTTCATTCAAGCATATAATTAATCATTCCCTTAATCGAAACGTCGATACCGGTCATTATCATCTATCATCATAATCCATACAAAACTACTTGAAACTCGACCAAAATAAACATTGACATACATAATAGTATCTACCACCAAACAGTAAATCAAGGGGTAAACACCCGAAACGGTGATGATAATAATACTACATCAATCAACAAATCGAAAACTAAAACTGTATGTACGTTATTAGATAGCACAGAAAATCTCATTTACCTCGTCAGCAAAACAAACAAAAGCGCGGCGGAGAGATGGGAAGCGCAGATTACACTATGATACTTCGCGGCGGTGCGTGCACATATATACAGATGGAGAGAGAATTCATGGAAATGGAAAAAAAACCCAAAAGCGGGGAAGATGATTCGTACTTTGCAAGTTTTGGAGGGAAGAAAATAAAAAGAAAAATCAAACATGATCAACGCCGGTTTCTGATCGATGGCAAGAATGGGCATTTGGTCTAGTGGCATGATTCTCGCTTAGGGTGCGAGAGGTCCCGAGTTCAATTCTCGGAATGCCCCAATTCTTTTAATATTTAACCATTTAAAAGTTTGGTAAAATTTGAGCTTTGGACTATTGACTCTATACTTAAATTCATTATCAATCAATTTATATGCTAATTTAAATCTATAGTGACAATTTCAAATCTTATATAATAAAATTTTCTTATAAAAATTAAAAAATACAATGTGATTAAAGAAATACAATAGAATGTGGAATCCCTCAAATGAATTGGCTAACAATATTCACAAAGCTTTTCATGAAGCATATATCAACGACAGACTCAATAGTTATTATGATAATGCCAATAATGATGAATTATAATCATTGTTTGTGATTAAGGTCCACTAAACATGTCTAAAATACATGGATTTCATATCTCATGTAGTTTTCTTGTTAAGCATGAGTACTTTCATAATTTTATAGTTATGCTTAAAGTTAACACTTCTAATCTCTAAAGGCCATTTTCAATGGGCCTGGATACATTACTTATAACACTGTCAATTGACAGTCTAATCTGCCAATATTAAGCCCAAAACATATAAATCGAGGTCCGACAGGAAGCCCAAATCTGCCAATAGTAAGCCCAAAATATATAGATTGAGGTCCCACAAAAAGCCCAAAGCATATGTATTGAGACCAGAAAGAAGCCCAACAAAAGAATGGGAGCAAAAATGGCCCAAAAGGGGGCATTCCGAGAATCGAACTCGGGACCTCTCGCACCCAAAGCGAGAATCATACCACTAGACCAAATGCCCGGCTTGTTAGATTCTGTTTCTGATTTCATACATTATATAATAATCTTGTAAGAATATCACATGCTGAGATAATCACTATTGTCCATTGCTTTTGGCAATGCAAGTTGCTAAAAAAAGTAGAACAATATTTATCTAACAATCATATTCACTTTTCATTGTGTATATATATATATATATATTATATATTTCACTCAAAATTCGGCTTTCTTTAGCCCATTTGGACTCTATAAGTTTATACTATGCCAAATTGGAGATTAACTTAATCTGTTAATCATTAAACAAACATAATTAAATAACATTAGTTCCCAATTTACCCTTGTAATTACAAATGAAATCTTATCATTGGAGAATAATGACCAATCACATTTGAGTACACATGGTATAGATTTGTCGCATTAATTCTGCATGACGCTTCTGTCGTTGACTTTTTGTCTTTGCTTACAACATATATATATATATACATACATATTACATATGCTCGTCTCTTTAAATTAAGAAGAAAAATCAGAGCTTGAATCAAAATAATTTACAAGTTGGAGAAAAATGATAAGGGCTGCATTCAGGTCAGTTCATTTTCTTCCGCTAGTTATTTTTATAATTATCAATTAATTTGATTGCTGATTTACAAGCATAGATCTAGCATTTTGTTCTACTCCATTAATCCCTGTACGTAAATATATATATATATATATGTATGTGTGTAAGATTTTTGTGTTGTATTTGGCTTTCCTTTTTTGTGTGTAAATTAACAGAAAATGCTCCAGATTAAGAGCTTTACAGACTCCAAGCTCTCGCAGACAATTTTCTGCCCACACAGAAAGGTAGATCAGCTCTAATTTCCATTATTTATTTGTATAACTAAATAATTATACCATTTGTTGGAGCTTCTTCACTGGTACAGAGCATATATATATAAACTGTTATGGCTTAAAATCTGGCTGCTGAAAAGAATCAGCATTTTATTTATTTACTAAAAAGTTATAAAACCCAAATGCTCTTGATTTAAAATCCTTTTTTCCTGCAAAAATTTGATATTTATATGTAACAAAATTCAGATTATAATAATGTTCTGTTTTCTGGGGTGATTTAATTCTCAGGAAATTAGAAGGCAAAGTAGCTCTAATCACCGGCGCAGCAAGCGGAATAGGTAAAGAAACGGCGACAAAATTCATAAACAACGGCGCAAAGGTAGTCCTCGCCGACATCCAAACCGACGTCGGCTCCAAAACAGCCCACGATCTCGGCCCAAACGCCTCCTTCATCCATTGCGACGTCACCAAAGAGTCCGAAATCTCACGCGCCGTCGATTTCACCGTCTCCAAGCACAATCACCTCGACATCCTGTACAACAACGCCGGCATCGCTTGCCACACGCCGCCTAGCATAGTTGACCTCGATCTGTCGGCGTTTGACCGGGTCATGGCGGTCAACGTCCGGGGAGTTTTAGCCGGGATCAAGCACGGGGCCCGCGTCATGATCTCGAGGGAACGAGGCGTAATCCTCTGTACGGCTAGTGTGACAGGATTAATGGGCGGATTAGCCCAGCACACGTATTCGATATCCAAGTCCAGTGTGATTGGGATTGTTAAATCAGCAGCTTCTGAGCTTTGTAAACATGGGATTAGAGTGAATTGTGTATCCCCAATGGCTATTCCAACGCCATTTGTGATTGAAGAACTGATGAAGTATTATCCAGGGGTTGAAAATGAGAGGCTGGTGAAGATGGTGCATGGTTTTAGTGTGCTTAAAGGTGGGTTTTGTGAACCTGTTGATGTAGCTAATGCTGCTGTTTTTCTTGCTTCTGATGAAGCCAAGTTTGTGAGTGGGCATAATCTTGTGGTTGATGGTGGTTTCACATCTATGAAGAGTTTATCTCTCCCCACACCTTGATTCAACTCTGATAATAAAACACGCTCTGTTTTTTGTACTCGTCTTTTTAACTTGAAAAGTGCAATAATAGTAGCATAGTTATCAATTTCTGGCATGCATTATTTGTCGAAATTTCAATACAGACGATGAAATCAAAGATAATAACAGCTTTTAAGTGATAAAATCAGCTTATAACTTCTCAGAACTGGTCTAATACAATCTTGCGCATGAAGTCCTCTGGTGCTGGAATGAGAACAGGGGAGAGCCCAGACAGAGATGAAAAACAAACAGCTTTAATATAAACTGTGTAAGAGAATTGATTAACTGATGATAATAATTGATAATTTATAAGCAAAGTTACCTAAGCCCCCTGTGAACAGCTTAAACTGAGCAATAGCTTGTCTTATGAACATCTCTACACCGCTCACGACTGTGGCTCCAACTTCTGCAGCTTCTTGCAAGAGACGAGTATTTCGAGGCGTATAAACGGCGTCAAATACCAGTGCATATGATTCTAAGGCAACCTAAGACCAAACAAATGCATCAAAAAGACATGCTTATTGTTGTTTGTAGTATAGAGATTAGAGAATCGAAACCTTGGGAATCGGAGTTTCGTCTATATTCGGCTCCATACCAACAGCAGAAGTGTTTGCAAGAATCATTCCTTTCTCGGGCTTGAATTCGCTTAAGCGTTCGTATGGCAGAGCTTCGCCACACACTGCCATGGCAAGAGCTTTTGCTCTTTCTATATGAAAAAAAAAATGTGCAAAATCTGAAAAATATTTCCTTCTTTCAAATAGTTTTATGGTGCGTTTGGATTGAAGGATTTGAAAACTATGGATTTCAAATTCATCGACAAGTTTGTTTGGATGAATTCATATTATCATGGATTTCAAATCCCTTGTCAAAAGCATTTTCTCAACAACTATGATGGAAATCCTTCCTCCAAATCTCTTCCTCAAATTCAAATTACTGGATCCAAACACACCCTTAAGTTAGGCTTTTATTACCGAAATTGCGGTTGAAGATGACAATTCGAGCCCCTCTGCTTTTGGCACCAAATGCTATTGCTCTTCCAGCTCCACCGGCTCCAACCAAGACGAACAATTTCCCAGTTAACGGTGAAACGTGCAGTGTTTTCTTATTTGGAATATGACGTTCTGATAAAGACACAAAAAGTATAATTATTACAGTGATTGTATTGGTAAACTTTCACTTGATGTACCTGTATATGCATCTTCTATAGCAGTTATACAGGCATCACAATCTGTATTATAACCAACCAGCTTCCCATCAACGGACCTCCGAATTATTGTGTTTACTGCCCCTATGGACTAAAATCGAAACATTTAGTAAATTTCCAAAAAAAGATTGTCAAAAATTCATAAAACACGTCGAAATATGTAAAACATCGTACCAGAGCAAGGGGATGAACTTCATCACAGCACCTTAAAGCTGTCTCCTTGTGAGGTATTCCCACACTATTACACAGAACAAAAACGCGACAAAAAGCATTTTTCAACGAGAGATTCGTATAAGTAAATGAAATACATTTTCGGGGTTGATCAAAATCTCATATTTAGCGTATGAATGTGATATATACCTGAAACCAGCAAAGTCATTGCAAGAGTAAACCTTAAAGAAGTCCTTAATGTCATCAACTAAAAAGGGGACATAGATTCCATTAAATCCTGTATGTCTGAATGCCAGATTATGCAGAAGAGGGCCTTTACTATGGCCAACAGGATTCGAAACGACACCAAATATTTTCGTGTCTGAATTAACACACTCTAGTCTGTAAACTTGCTTGAGGCTAACTAAAGTTGGCAAACCAGGCAAATTTTTGCCTTCTAAAGAACCCCATATTATAAAAGCACCATATTTTGGCCCCAATAGTTGGCTTATTAGGCCTCTTTCACCCACAACTTTGACAATTAGTGGCACCTGTATATGAAATCGTTAACTTTTAATAATATATCTTGAATTTAATTGGTGGGTTTTTTTTTTTTTTTTTTTGAAAAAAAAAAAATCGATATACCTGAGAATGAGTGAGCATGTGGAAAATTGGTGCGACGTTTTTAATAGAATAGATATCGATAACAAGTTTAACGATCAGCTCCAACAGATTGTGCATCGGTGATTAAGTTGCCGAGTTTTTCACTAGTAAATGTTTTGGTGTTTATATGATTTGAGACAATAATCCTGCTGTTTGATTTTTCTGTCCTGATTAAATTAATGAAATCCTCAGTATATTCCTGAAATGTAAGAACAATCTTTATGAGTAAATATGGTTTAATATTTTTTATTTTTTTAATAGTTTGAATAAATAAATTGTGGGAAAAAATTGGGCTTTTTTTTTGGGCTGACCTCAAGGTCAATTTCGATAAATTCGACGTCCAATTCAACGGCCCGTTTTAGAATTTGCAGTCTAGTCTTCTCATGATAGCTTCTGGATGGGCTTGTAACATTATTGGGCCTGAGAAAGCCACATTTCAATCTTTTGGAATAAAAATATTTAAAGATTTAAAAAAATTGAATCCTGATTGTTAAAAGTTCGTTGAAATCTTATTTGTCAACCTAATATATCTAGGTTGAGGATTTTCCTACATTAGATAATTATTTAAATCCGGCTTAATTAGTAAAAAAAATTAATATATGAGAAAACTATTTGATGTCAATTATTTTATTATCCTTTTATTAGACATTAGCTATACAGTAGAACCTTGATAAATTAATATTCGATTATTTAATAAACTCTCTAAAATAATATTTTTGGCCGGTCCCGACTCGGGGATAGGGTGCTAAATTAATAAATTCGCTAAATTATAAGATAATACATTTTTTATAATTCCTATAGACCCCATATAAAATATAAATTAATAATTTCTTATATACTACATAGTATATAAATGATTTAAGATGGGAAGCCATGTTGTGTGTATGATTTGTTTATGTTAGCATATTTTGATCTTGTATTTATATAGAAAATATTTTTTAATGTCTATAAAGTGATACACATTGAACAAGCATAATAAGGTGGCAAATTGAAAGGTTCTTTTAAATTAGCCCCTTCATTTTATATGCGTACATGCATTATACAATAATTAAATTGAAATTTGAAAGGTGTTTGTAAATTGAGTATTTCATTATAAATTAATAAAATATTAATTAATTAATATGTAAATTAATAATTATTAATTTATCGATTAATTAATAACTTTTTATTTAATAATTTTTGGTAGTCTCATGAGTATTAATTTATATTAATTTATAGAGTTTTTACTGCATGTATATACTAATTTAATTTATAGCAGTTCAATAATAATAATTAAATTAATATAAACGGAATTTAAAGTAATAAAATGCAATAGATGGATAAGGCCCATCTAACTTATCAGTTAGAGTGTTACCATCCAACATTTCATATTCTAACGAGCCCAAATGCATTCACCTTTGGGGTGGACCATTCCCATTTTTTATTCTTGATGTAGAAATTATTTCCATTTTCAATACTAAATACATAAGCACACGTTTAATTAATTATCTAATATCATAAATATATTAATCTTTAATAAAGTTTCTCAATATTTTGGGAGAAATGTTTCCACGTGATATGCACGTGATAATAAGAAACAAGAAAATGACTCGCATAATCCTAATTCTGAACCCAAACTCACAATCCCACTCGATCCTTTGGAGAAAATTTTAAGGGATAAATGCAAAAAACCCCTCTGTGAAATAATTTATTGGCTGAAAACCCCCTGTGAAATAAATATAGGCTAAAACCCCCCTGTGAAATTTTTTCGTTGCAAAAAACCCCCTCGGTCAGTTAGGTCAGCTACCCCCTGTGAAATAAATGCAAAAAACCCCCTGTAAAATAATTTATTGGCTGAAAACCCCCTGTGAAATAATTTATTGGCTAAAAACCCCCTGTAAAATTTTTTCGTTGCAAAAACCCCCCCTCGATCAGTTAGGTGAGCTACACGCGCCGTATGTGCGTTTTTTTTTTTGTGATTATTAGACATTAAATGACGTATTCATTTACTTTTATGTCTCTTTTGTGTATTGTACTTATATATTCATTTGGGATACACTTTTACTCATGTTTACACAAAAAAACAATATTAAAGATAGTTTTTCATAAAATGTTTCTTTTATTTTTAGTAAATATGCCTCATAATATTTAAATTTTAGACCATTAACATATAAGTACTTATATATTCATTTGGGATACACTTTTACTCATGTTTACATAAAAAACGATATTAAAGATAGTTTTTCATAAAATGTTTCTTTTATTTTTAGTAAATATTCCTCATAATATTTAAATTTTAGATTATTAACATTATTGTTTTTACTATTATGAGGCATATTTTCTAAAAATAAAATAAATATTTTGCAACGACCGGGGGGTTTTTTGCAACGAAAAAATTTCACAGGGGGTTTTTAGCCTATATTTATTTCACATGGGGTTTTCAGCCAATAAATTATTTCACAGAGTTTTTTTTGCATTTATTTCACAGGGGGTAGCTGACCTAACTTTCACAGGGGGTTTTTTGCAACGAAAAAATTTCACAGGGGGTTTTTAGCCTATATTTATTTCACAGGGGGTTTTCAGCCAATAAATTATTTCACAGGGGTTTTTTTTGCATTTATCCCAAATTTTAATAAAGTATACACGAGTCCTATTTTGTCGCAAAATTAGTTTTTGAAAGAAAGAAGAATTTAATTTTTTTAAAAGAAACTCAAAATTTGACGTTCCTTGGTATGTACATCAAGTTTAGTCCCCTATATATTAAGCTTATTTCACTTTAAAATTGTAAAATATATTTTTTTTCATACTACTGTTTCAAAAGTTATATTTTCATCACATTTTAATTTTCAATTGTACTTTTGAGTATTGAAATATTAAAATTGTACAGTTTACATCTCTAAAAAGAATGTCTAATTAAAAATAATTAAAAATATGAAGGTGCCAACAGTGATGGCACCTTCTAATTAAAATTATTAAATATTTGAAGACGTGTTGTTGACGCCTTCTTTATTTTCTCAATTGAAAAAAATACAAATTGTAAAGACGTCAATGTGGTTGAATTAGAAGGCGTCAACCACATTGACGTCTTGTATTGTTTTCACAAATTCCATGTGGATGTGCTATTTTGGTATTATTTTTTTGAAATGATATTATTCAGAAAAAAAAAACCCTCATAGTGTTGGATTAATTGGACATTACTGTTCACTTGACGGATTACTGTTCATTTAACGGTTCGGCACTGTTCATATGACGGTTTGGCACTGTGCATATGACGGTTTATCACTATTCATTTGACGGTTTTCATTCTCTATAAATAGAGGTCATTTCATTTATGAAATTCATTCCGAAAAAACAAAGCTATCTAGTTTTCTCTCTAATTCTTCAATCATATTCTTATAGTGAGTTGAGGTGTTAAGTTAGAGAGTGTTGCTAGTGGGAAGCTTGTTCGGGGTCGGTTTGGGGTGAGAAGAAGAATTGTGTAGTTGTAATAATTTTCTACATAGTGTATTTTCTTGTCTGGTCCCCCGTGGTTTTTCTCCGGATTTTGGAGTTTCCACGTTAAATTCTTGTGTCATTTTTATTTCTCGTATTTGCTTTCTGTTTCCACAAAGAGTAGATTCTGGGGGAGCGTATTTGCAAGGCCAAATACCCAACAAGTGGTATCAGAGCCCGGGTCCTACTGAGGTGGAACGCGTTTTTGCTGGGTGGAGCTCTGGTGTGGTAGTAGTGGGAATACGTACGGTCTAAGGCGGTTCTGTCAAAGGAGACTGGTTCTTAAGTGGGACCATTTGTGACCCCACCAGTCTGTCCTGGGAACCTTGAAGCTCCGTCCGGGGAAGATTGAGTTTCTCTCTTTCCGGGGGCTTACTTAGTGGGTACTATTCAAGTCTGCGGTAAACACGCCGAAGTTCTAACGGAGCAATGTCAGGAAGCAGGGTCACGAATATGGTTAGATATGATGTGGAGAAATTTGACGGTAAAATCAACTTTGGCTTGTGGCAAGTTCAAGTCAAGGATTTGTTGATTCAGTCTGGTTTACACAAGGCTTTATTTAAAAAAAAAAAAAAAAAAGGTGGAGCCGGTTCGGCAAATGGTTCCAGGTCAGTAAAAGGAGATACTGACGATGAAGCTAACACTTTCTCCTATCTCGATGTCGCTTGAGAGCGGCATGTACATCCTTTTGGCAGTTTGTTACTCGCGGTTGCCATGATAGAGGATGTGTGATGTTAGCGGGTCCACAATTGCACACGGGCATTGGTTGGCATTGATGCAAGGTGTGTGGTGGAAAATCATGTCGATGGGCTGAGAACTCCCTGGAAAGCCAACTTTGGGAGTTGCACCATAATCTTCAGCAAGGTATTTTTCGACATGGGCCGAAACTGAAATTCTTGGGATTGCTGTATTCCAAGTGGTTATGCTTTTATGGTGGAGCATGATAGTTCTCTACGGTGAGAATTATGACTGCGTTTGCAGTGGACTGCAGTAGCTAAAGCTACGGGTAACTTCATCGAAGTGTTACGGAATAGCCAAAAGTCCAAGGTGGAGATTGTTGGATTAATTGGACATTACTGTTCACTTGACGGATTACTGTTCATTTGACGGTTCGGCACTGTTCATATGACGGTTTGGCACTGTGCATATGACGGTTTATCACTATTCATTTGACGGTTTTCATTCTCTATAAATAGAGGTCATTTCATTTATGAAATTCATTCCGAAAAAACAAAGCTATCTAGTTTTCTCTCTAATTCTTCAATCATATTCTTATAGTGAGTTGAGGTGTTAAGTTAGAGAGTGTTGCTAGTGGGAAGCTTGTTCGGGGTCGGTTTGGGGTGAGAAGAAGAATTGTGTAGTTGTAATAATTTTCTACATAGTGTATTTTCTTGTCTGGTCCCCCGTGGTTTTTCTCCGGATTTTGGAGTTTCCACGTTAAATTCTTGTGTCATTTTTATTTCTCGTATTTGCTTTCTGTTTCCACAAAGAGTAGATTCTGGGGGAGCGTATTTGCAAGGCCAAATACCCAACACATAGTTATGCAAAAATACTGTAAAATTTGATAAATTATCATAACCTTCCCATCGGTAAAAGTAAATTATAATTGCACCATATTGAAAAAGGAAATAATAAGAGTAGATAAAGTATATATTACCTGAAGGATACAATTGAGGGCAATGTCCTAAGTCTTAAGAGGTGATCAATCTCTGATATGTGTGAGAAAGACATGGAACCAATGCATAGTTCTATGATATTTGCTCCTTCTTTCTTGGCTAACTTCATTGAAGCTAACATTTCTTCCTTTGTTTCACATTCTAAAGAGGTGCATATAAGTAAGTCACTTTTAATTGCCATTGTGTATTTTTTTATGATTAAATGTTTAATCTAAAGGGCAATAGCTTTTTGGCCTTTATATAGAATGTGAAAAGTTGTTGAAATGTGGATGAATAATGTGTAGTTGGATACACTTTAGATAGAAATTTAAAAATATCTTAGTGTTTGAATTTGGGTATTTTTATATATTATGAAATTACGTTTTGAGGAGACATTGTTAATATTTCTGAATGAAATTTTATGTTAAAATTTAAACGTTTGAATTTGAAGGAATGTGGAATACGAATATCTTGTTGAAATTGAAATTATTGTTCCCATTTTAAAATTAAGCCGTTAGATTTCTATCTGTTGTAGCAATGGATCACGGTTTTTTGATCGATTGAACGAGTTATCGAAACGATTAGACCAATGAAATGGGCTTGGTGGAAAATTAACTGTAAAAGATAATTGGGCCTTTTGTGGCTGAACTTCAATTTCAAGAAATTCAAAGCCCAATCCAACGATGACCGGCCCATGTTAGAAGATGAAACCATATTATCTTTTCCATGGGCTTGTGAGATAACTGGGCCTGTAAATAGTAATTTTATTTAATTTCTATCAAAAGAAAATCTTGAAATAGTTATTACTTATTACAAACAAATAGAAGTGGAGGCGCCAAAAATAATTGTTAGATATTTTCATACGCTCCAAACGGATAAGGAAATTGTAGATCCACTATATATACTCTCTCCATCTCTTGTATTTCTTGGTTTTTAATGGCCATTGCAGCCGCTAATTGCTGGTTTTCCGGCACTACCTTGACCGGCGGAGCCACTTATCACAGTCTATTCTCCGATTCGCGTAGGCCGACTTATTTCTTTAGTGTTGGTAAAACTTTTACCTCCGATGATCACAATCGAAGTTTTGTTAGAGGAAAAGCTACGAAATCTTTGGGTAAATCATCCATTGAGGTATACGAAAATCTTGGTTTCTTGAACTCTACTGCTTGTCTGCTTTTATTTGGTTTCGTATCTTTATTCTTTTGAATGAATGTTATTGATTGCTGAACTTAGATAACTAATCTAATGTTGTTAGTTGATTGATTACGCCATGCTCTTCTAATCAAACCATTGAATCACAAACTCCCTGCAGATTTATTTAGAGATAGTTTCCAAGATTTGAAAACTGTACCTAAATGAAAGGACCGTAGTTTCTTTATTCTGTTATTATGTAATTTTTCGAGATATATACTGGTTGTATAAAAAGGCAAATATAAGGTTATGAAGCCCTTTTTTGATATTGTTTGGAAAGATGTAGCTGAAGAGAAGTTAGTACCAGTATAAACTACTTCAAGAAAAATACTAAAAAGGCTGTTACCCGTTTTATGTTAGTGTGTATTTTTCATGAAACAGGTTAGTCTTGCTCACATTATAGCGTCAGAAATAGATATATGTCTGGGAAGCCCCTTTTATATTTGGTACTTTTATTCAGAATGAATTTACTACACAGAAGTTTCAAACAAGATCAAGAGAGAAAAATGCCTTTCCAAATGCAGACGGTAGAAGTAGTAGGAATAAAACTGGACGATTCCAATGTACAACATCCGAATTAGTTGGTGTGCAGAAGAAAGGGAACAAGGGAATTCCAGTTGACTTGCAAGAACAACGGGTACGTATGCCAGATCCCAAACCTCTAACCCTTCCGCATAAATTCAGTGGACATTTATGTTGAATTAATCATCTGTTCTTTTTAGCATTGTACTTCTTTTTTATTGCAGATAAAGATATGTAGATCAATGGTGACTTAAACCAGTGATTTATCATGAAATCTGACTTGTGTATTATGCGATGTTTGGTTTTCTTTTGATGGGTATTTTGGTGAGAATTAGTTTGGGACACGTGTATATTTAGTGAGATTGAGTTTGGTTTTATTTTGATAGTTAATATTTGGTTGATTTTTTTGGGTGAGATAGTGTTTGGTTTTATTCCAAATAGAACATAAAATTCAAATCATGTAAGCTTTTGTTTGTTAGTAATTAATTGGTGATTGAAAATTATAATATAATATTGAAATTGTAATGATTGTTATATATATATATATATATAGATGTAATAGTAGGTAGAAGAAGTGGGTAGAATGTGTATAAAAGGAAAGTGGGTAGAAGAAGTGAAATTAGGGACTTTTTCTAGTCTAAATTGTGAAGACCATATACAATTTGGTCAAAATTTTGGCCCAAAGCTGGTTGAAAATAAAACCAATCATAGATAGAATCTGGTCAAATCCGTTTATTAACTTGCTTTCAAATGACGATCCTTAGTCTTACTGGAACATGTATTGTCTTTCTTTTAAGATGCACTCAGCATGTTATAGATGTAGATAACAAGCTTACGATTTCATGCATATTTTTTCCCAAGACTTATGGTTATCTTTTCCGTGATACCTATTAATACCATTATGTGAGGCATTTCTTGCTGAGGCTCATTCATTCAGTTCCTTAAGCCTAATGAGTTGTCTTTCCCAGGTAGAGACGGGTAATATTCAGAATGCTTCTTCTCTTAGTGCTGTCGTTAAGGTCTACACAACCCACACTGAACCGGACTACTCTCTTCCTTGGCAGAAACAAAGACAATATACAAGTACCGGAAGGCATGTATTGATTGACCTTTATCGATGTACTTCACCCAGAAAAATATGATTTTCTGCTTCTTGAAATTAAATTGTGATGCATTTCAGAACATGTTGTTAACGGACTTTCTTACTTCCAGTGCTTTCATGATCGGGAACAGGAAGCTGTTGACGAATGCACACTGTGTTGAACACGCAACACAGGTAAGCTCTGAAGTTTTTAGTGCCATATAATTTATTACTTATGTTCGTATTCATAAAATAACAACCATGTATTAAGTGGAGGGGAACTGCTCGTTTTTGCATCAGGTGCTTATTAAAGAACTCTGTAGTCCTGTCTGATGGTGAACGTTTATTTGGAACTGTCTCTGTTATACATTTATTTTTATTCGAATTGAGTCATGCTTGGATTGAGTATGATCATCAAAACTTCACATTTTTGGTTACTTGAATTGAGGGTGCTCCTGAATTTGGATCTCTTTAAATTGAAGGATTTTTGCTGATGAAGTTGATCCACATGCCAATTTGGTCACATTTGTTTTAGAGTCTTGAGGAATTTAAAATCTTTAGGCGAATAAATCAACCATTCATTTAGTTCATGATGCTTGAATTCAAATATTATGACGATTGAAGTCAATTGAAAGCCTATTGATTGTTAAATAACTTTTTTCTAATACTAAATCTCTCTGCATTCTAGATTCACAGTTGAGCTAATCTTTGGAAAGATAGGTCTATTGTTATGTTTCACTTTGTGCATGCATTTAGTTAGCCTCTTTCTAGTCTTTACTATGTAGTTGTTTGATGAACTGGCATCCTTGACTGGTGAATATTCTGCTTCAGTTTTTGGTAGTATGATTTTCATCTGATTGCAGGTCAAAGTTAAGAGAAGAGGGGATGATACAAAATATGTTGCCAAGGTAGACTTATTGGTTTCTATGATAAAGCTTGAAATATTTATAAAATGTGTGTAGAGGGTTTATTTCGCATGTTTATGGATAAATGACGAAGTAATTAAAAATCTTACCTCATGCTACCCAACTTGTTGGCACTAACTTGTGATGTGAATTAGATTACAGCATTCCCCATCTTGATCAAACATTAATGCAAACAAAGGTTTTTCTACTCTATACTCTTGAAATTTAAATAGACAATCGAGTAGTATAGCTCCGCCACATGCCAAGGAAGTTTGCTTTAATGATACCATGCATATTTAATGTCATTCAAAGAGAAAGTGAATACACAAGAAATGAGAAGGATGCTGGATTCTACGGAAGCACTATTCCGAGCAATATAAAAGAATGTCCACCCTATGTTGGAGATGATCAATATCTGTTTTGCACATTGATGGTGCCAATATAGCTGTTTTACACTTTGAATAGTTTCAGTTTTTTTCCTTCTCTTTAAGCTTTAGCATTCTTCTTTTCAATGGGTAAAATTGATCTTTCTTGCTAAAATTTAAATAATATGGTTTTCAGTCGTTTGTGTCTGGCTCATTTATTTCTTTCTAGATGCGTCTGTTTCATTTACTCTGTAAGAATTTTTTTCAATGCTAAGTTGTTTTGGTAATTGTTTAAATTGCATAGTGTTTAGGATCTTCTTTCCCGTTTATTATACCCTTTTGAGTATTAAACTTATTTAAATTTTTTCGTTTCCTAGTGCGCTTATTTAATGTTATATAATATAATATCAGGTCCTGGCAAGAGGTATAGAATGTGATATAGCTCTGCTCTCTGTTGAAAGTGAGGAATTTTGGCAAGGAGCTGAGCCTCTTCATCTTGGACACTTGCCTAATTTGCAGGTTCACTCGATTCATATCTCTTCTTTCCAAGGACCCCTTGTTTTTGCTCTTTAGTGTTTTTATCTAACTTCAGAGTTTCATGTTGCTTGAAGACCAACTTTCTTATTCTGGTTTTTCTTGTTTTTTGATGCCATCTGTTCATGCACATTGTTATAAGTAATGTTTGGTTCCTTCAAATGGGAACATTATAGAGAAATACATAGGCGTTTCCTTTTGATAATTGTTATACAGATTCTTGTCTCCATCTGGTGTCTGTCTATGTCTCCCCTTACCAATTTAGCCAGAGTTTCTAATCACATGACTTTGCGTTACATATATCAAACTTATGAAATGACGTTTATGCTTTTGGCTGGTGAGACATAAATTAGCATTGTTTACGATGTATACCAATTTCACAATTTTTTCCTTTTTTTTAAAATAAATTTGCAGGATTCCGTGACTGTTGTAGGGTATCCACTTGGAGGAGAAACCATATCAGTGTCTAAGGGGGTAGTATCACGAATTGAGGTTTGTTTGGCCTACTTTGGTGAACGGTTTCGAGGCTATGGCCTACTTTGTGATTTATGATCCATCATCATCATTTACATAGATGGAAAAAGAGGACCAGGATTTGTATCCCACTCAACATTCTTGATATTTGTATCTATTTTATTAGCATGAAATAAAAGTCATTACTTTGTCATATAATTTCAGGTGACAGCATATGCTCATGGTTCTTCTCAGTTGCTTGGTATTCAAATTGATGCCGCAATAAATCCCGGTAAGTATATACTGTGAAACTAGGGAAGGCCCTTCTACATGGAAGTATCCCATGTATTTCAACTTCCTTGCAAATAGACACTCAGTTCCTGGGCTTCTTATTTTTTGAACTATAATAGGTTTCCATTATATCCTATACTAATTTGTACTAGTGCTTATGCTACTCATATCCTAGGAAATAGTGGTGGTCCTGCATTTAATGACCAAGGAGAGTGCATTGGAGTGGCATTTCAGGTAGGCTCATATATTTAATTTGATTGTGGAAGTATGTTTAAGGTTAGGTCTTATTTTTTTGTTTTATTTACACACTTTGCCAATGTGAAGAACTTTTCATCCCAAAAAACTTCTGTAAATTTTTCTTTGACTTGGACTTCTTTCATCTTCTTCTTTTAAGATGTTGAAGATCCTCGTTTAATAAGCCCAGTGCTTTTTGTTCACCAACTTTAAGTAGTTCCTTTCTAATTTTCATATTCTCAGAGGACATTTCTTTTAGGTATACAGATCTGATGATGTTGAGAATATTGGCTATGTGATACCAACTACGGTTGTGTCTCATTTTCTTGAAGACTACGAGAGAAATGGGAAATACACTGGTGAGGCTTCCTCCACCTGTGAACTGATAATTGCAAATTCCAAAATTATTTTGATATAGGATCTGCCGCGGCAGAATGATGCCAAGAAGACGTGCTACAAATAATGCATGCACTTTTTTGTAAACTCATTTTATCTTTCTTTTATCACCTAAATATATTTTGTTTTGTCATCGTTCAATATATTTGTTTTCGCTTTACTAAGGTGGTGAGCATCTGGTATAACTTGAAGATAATATCTTTCTGCATGGAAACTTGTTGAAACAAAACGTTGGCTGACTTCTCAGGTTTTCCTTCTCTTGGGGTTGTGTTGCAAAAATTGGAGAATCCAGCTCTGCGAGCATTATTAAAAGTGCCCTCCAATGAGGTCTCTCTCTCATAAACTTATATTCTTAAAAATTTGTGGAATGTTATCATGGATTCTGATTTATTGTCATGCAATTACATTGAGAATAATATTTGCTACAACAATATATGCTATGAGGTCCATGGGATTGGGAGTTTTAAGGAATGATGTTTTAATTTATGGCATGTATAGATTAACAAATATACACAGTTTTCATGATAATCAGTGTCAAATATTCATTGAAGCTGTAGTGATATCTTTTGTTCTTTCAACAACTGTGTTAGAATAGAGTTCTAGATGCCAAAGCTTCGAGAAGAAAAATGGCTGCTTAATAAACTAAATTCTGAAATGATACTTGAGTGCACCAATAAGAATTAGATCTCATGCCAATTAGCAAATTTAGGTGACAAATTTTGTTAATGACGTCTATCAATTAAAAGTTTGTTATTTTGTAAATTGGTGAGAGAGAACAAGGCTTCAAAATATTACATATTACTAGATTCTTGGGTTGGTTTTTACATTTTTTTTCGTTTATGTGACTACTGCTTGAACTAGGTGCTTCTCGTTGTCTAATCACTAGCATCTAGAGCAGTACACTGCAGTTTTTTATCTTATTGTTTGTTTGGTTTATTAACCTTCAATCTCAGTCTCCAAACTATCGGTGTCTGCAGGGTGTACTTGTGCAAAAAGTTGAACCAACATCCGACGCAAATAATGTGTTGAAGAAGGTATAACTAACTTCTTACATTTTAGAAAATTCTGTTGATCTTTTCTCCAGTGATATTTTCTTAACTTATTTCAATGTCAATGGTGGATTTTACCACATGCATCCTGTTCACCATTTCTTGCTCTTACACTACATGTTCATCATTTTCCTCTTCCAAGTAAGATTGAAGCCTATATGCACTTTTTCTCCCTTTTGTTTGTCAATTACATCTTCGTCCTTGTAAAACTTTTGAGTGAGTTCTTTTTCTTCGTCGCACTTAAAATGGAGAAAGATTGTTTTGTCCACATGAATAATATGTTCATTAATTGTCTTCCAGGGGGATGTCATTGTTAGCTTTGACAATGTTCGTGTTGGGTGTGAAGGGACAGTACCATTCCGGTCATCTGAGCGCATTGCATTTCGCTATCTCGTCAGTCAAAAGTATGATTTACTTTGGCATGAAAATTGAATTTCATATTAAACACATAATGTGGTCCACTATGTTTCATTTGTCATTTTCTTGTTGAGCTCACGCTTCTCGGATCTAAATTAAAATCTGATTGTAGATTTTTATTTTCTATTAAGCTGATACCAAAGTACTTACACTGATGCTGAATGTCAGATTTACGGGCGATGAAGCAGAAATTGGCATTATTAGAGGAGGACAATTTATGAAAGTTCGAGTCATTTTGAATACGCGAGTGCATTTGGTATTTGGAACTATAACTTTTGGATTGAACAGTTCTTCTTTTTTTTCCCTTTAATATACTTCAAAAGTTTTTCATATTAAACGGTCTTTTCTTCCTGAAGGTTCCATATCACATTGAAGAAGGTCAACCTTCATATTTAATAGTTGCTGGTTTGGTGTTTACTCCACTTTCAGAACCCCTAATAGAGTAAGTTTCTGGGAATTTTTATATATATATACTTTAGTAACTCTCCTATTAGCTATTATTATTATTATTAAGAAGTGTAATTTTTTTTAAAGAGATTACACTCTGGTAATCTCTTGTACTAACAGTTGCCTATATTTGTGTTTGTTTTGACAGTGAGGAATGTGAAGACAGCATTGGGGTAATTCAAAATTGTTCCTTTTTTCTTATGTTAACACTCGAAACATTAACATGTTACACTTATTTCTTTTCATATTTTTTTGAGTTCTCGGATTGATTACTAGCTCTCTTTTGGTTAGTTGAAATTGTTGACAAAAGCACGATACTCTATGGCAAGATTCAAAGGAGAACAAATTGTGGTCCTATCGCAGGTAAGCACCTCCTCGAAGCACAACTTTTCTGATCAAAAGAAACTAGTTTATAATGTAGTTTTTTTCCATGGTGTTTCTGTCCAGGTTTTGGCAAACGAAGAAAACATTGGATATGAAGATATGAGCAACAAGCAGGCAAGCCAGATATAGCTAAATTTGAATGCTTATATCTCCTTCTCTTCTCCTTCTTTTTCGTTTGAACTTAAAGAAAGAAAATGGTGACAGGTTTTGAAGTTAAATGGAACTTGGATCAGAAATATTCACCACCTGGCTCATGTAGTCGATTGTAAGTTCTAGCATCTTGTCTTTTCCTTTTCTTTAAGGAAAATTACATAAGATACCTCTTGTGTGAGACTCTAAGAACGAAATGAAAATAAATAAACACCCCTGCATGTGAGACCCTAATCACGAAAACCATCCGAGATTTGAGAAATTATCATAATTTTTCAAAATATTACGATTTTTCTTCATGTTTGCAAAAATCATATTACAATTTCTCCCTTTGTTTTTTGAGTTGCCACCTGATAACTGATAAGCGGGGTCTTGATAATCTAAAACCTCAGAAAAATCGTGATAATTATCCAATAAATGAATGGTGTGTATGTAATTATCCCTTTTCTTTTACTCTCTGGACTGCTATAAAAGCATCACAATTGTGCATTTTGATCAGCTTGCAAGGACAAATATTTGGTATTTGAGTTTGAAGATGATTTCTTAGTCGTTTTAGAAAGGGAATCGGCTTTAGCTGCTTCAAAGAGCGTCCTGAAGGGCTATGGAATTCCATCAGAAAGATCAGAAGATCTTTTGGAACCATATGTGAACTCTGTGGAACAACATGAGTTTGATGATTCCCCTGTTTCTAGTTCAGAGGTTGGTTATGACGGGCTTCTTTGGTCGTAAGTCTTTTTACTCATTAAAATTTTAATTTCGATATCGTTTTCACTCGATTTGGGTGCATTTTTCTATATTTATGGGACAGAAGTTGATCATTTTAGAATTCATGGGGGGGTGTAGTTGGCACATTTTTTAATTGCGATGTAAAATTGTAACATTAGGTGATGTAGAATAACGGGGTGAATTATTTATGATTTGTACTTGGACTTAAGTGTTGCAGAATACGAGTAAAGCACCCTATTATTTGTAAATAAAGAGTTAATAGCATTGTAGTTTTACAAATCACACAAGGTATTTGCTGCCATACTTTATAGAGCTTAAAGCTTTAATTGAACTAAGATTGGTATTGCTATCATATTTTATTGAGAGCCTAAAGCTTTAGTGGAGCTAAGATTTTGGAGTTGAATTATTAGAACTCAAGTAGATTGATCTTTCCACATAATTTTTAAAATCAAATTAAACTAGTTATTTAAAATCAAATCAAACTAGTTTAAATTGGGCATCAACTAATGGTAAAGATAACAAGTGTCTAAAGTTTGTTATGTAAGAAGTGTCCACTAATTGACATTAGTCAAAAATCTCAGCTCAAGACGCTTGTAGGACTAGAGAAAAATGAGTTCAAGCTCATTCAAGTTCAAGTTTACGCTTCAATTGAGTTGAGTTCGAGCTTAAAAATATAATATTTTTTTATTAATTTATATTTGTTTGTATATTATTAAATATAATTATAATTAATGTCAAAACTATATCGTTTTTATATATATATAAATTTATTATAACATATTCTGTTATATTAGAATAAATGAATAAATATTATATATTTTTTATATATTAATAAAACCTTATTTATTTTGGTGAGTAAGCCGCTAGTGAGCTGGCGATTGGGCTTTTTGGGCTTGTATTTATGGGCTTAACAAATTACCTCTTGTATCATCAATAATGGGCCAGCTCATAACAAGAAAACATGAATCTAAGGGAAAGATGTAAGGTCTGAGAAGGCCCAAATTGACATTTTATTGGGCTGTGAAATGTTATCAAATTCCATTCCTTTAATATAAATATGTTACCCTCTGGGTAAAATTATTCACGTAACCAGTTGAAATGGAATTGTTATTCTTAATTTAATTGTTATTCAACATATTTGAATAAAATGACCTCCTTATCTTCTTTAGTGAATTTATTTTCAACCAATTAGGTGAATTTAGCTCTGTCCCATCCAAAAATATTCAAAATTGAAATGAGATTGTCCCCACTAATACTATACTACAGTAATAAATTACATAAAACATATTCTCCAAACAAACACAAAAACTTCACGGACTTGTGAATGCCAGAAAACAGCCATTTAGGAAAAAGACAACACCAAACAGCCTATTCACCCTTCATGTTTTTCCATTTATCAAATCTTGTCCATTTCCTCAACATGTCTAGCTGTTCTCTCAGGCTCACCCCCCAATCACCTCCTGACACGTGTCATTCCACCCCCCTCCTTTTAATCCCCCCCTTCATCATGATATTCTCATAACAACACATTTATTTCAGCACACAAAAAGATTTCATTTTTATTGCCTTATCATTAATGGCTCACTCCATAACTCCATTTTTGATTACTTTTGGTACCATATTTATGGCATTTTATTCAGCTTTAGGCAGTACTTTACCAGCCTCTACAATCTCTGCAGCACCTGCATTATTACCAGACCCTATATCTCCATTATCATCATCACCATCAGCTCCAACATTATCTCCAGATATTTCACCTCTTTTTCCATCACCTGGTGGCTCTGAGCTCTCTCCAAGTGACTCAACTATTCCACTTATACCCTCAAGTCCTAGCCCACCTAACCCTGATGAAATGGAGGCTCCAGGCCCTGGTATGGCATTTGCACCATCTGGGCTTTTGCCAGATTCTTCTTCTCTTAAACTGGAGTTTTCAGTGTTCTTGAGTTTAATGGTGCTTGTTTTTGGTGGCATTTGGGCTAATGCAGCACCTTTCTAGTGCAAAATGTTGAAGATTTGAATGGATTTGTTTGTTTTCATGTTTAGTAGTGTATAGATTGGTAATGAAGTGTTTGGAATATTTATGGATTTTATTATAGTGTAATAATTATGTGCTCTGGCTTCTAATATATCTAAATTGTTCGATTTTTTCTTTAGTTGATCGGTTGGTCCTGGACATCTCAGTAGTCTAACATGGGCGGTTGAGATTTCATATGAAGTCGGATAATTTTTAACTGTTTAGATCCGTAGAATTTATTCCTTTGAAGTGAATGTTTTCCCTGTTTAACAGATGAGAATGGCATTAATATGTTAGTTACTTACAAGTCATTTAATTGGAATGATTAAATTGTCACATGGTCTCATACCAAATTCACACATAGTTAGTCAATTCGCCTTTTTGTGAGTTTGTGATAAACGAGCCTCATTGAAAATGCACAACTTTGATAATCTGGAGACAACAAAGAATTTCAAAATAATGCTATCCATAATTGTGCTATTTTGTGCTAATTGAAATGAAATCCCTACAACATACTTTTACAATGCTAGAACATACAAATCCTTACACTGTAAAACTACCTATAACACACATAGTGCCATACACAAACAACTACACACACTAAACAGGGACAATATTAGCTGGTGTTTTCGCAAATCCACTAAACAACCTCCCGAGAAAACCTTCTTTTGCTTTGCTAAACTCGACTCGATTTTTGTTCATAGGGGTATTTTTGGAAATACACTCTCTCAGCTTCACATTCTCTTCCCTCAGCAAATCCATAGCTAAACTCAATTGCCTAATAACTTCTCTTTTCTCTTCATCCTTTTGCATTAGTTCCTCTTTTTGAACTTTGTTTTCTTCTCTAAGTCTTTCCAACTCTTCATTAAGCCTCACCATTTCTTCATCACGAGCATCATTTAATGCTTCCTCTGTTTCATCTTCTTCTGGATCATCCACCTCGGACTCATCAAACTCGTCCTCTGGTTCATAGGCCTCTGAGTAGCTATCATATGCTTTATCGTTCATGCTTAATGACTTTTCTAGCTTATATTTGACGAAGGATAATGGAGATGACCATGGTTGTGTTAGGAGGCGTGTCCCAGAATCGGACTTGATTTGATCATAACGCTCAGCTAATGACCGATGGGTTCGATAAAAATCTTCAACCATGCTGATTAGCTCGGGTCTCTTCTTGTAATACATTTCTGCACGTTGTGCGAAGGAATCTGCATCTTCTTCTATTAGCTTCAGTATTGTCTTTGTTTTTTCATCCAGCTCTATCAAGAATTACATGAATCAAGCATTTAAAATCGATTTATAGAACTAAATATAAAATTTTCTAATTTATAGTGATTCATAAACAATTTAAAGGAAATAAGTTTTAACAAATAAACAAAAAGATAATAATGAAGGGAAGATTACCTGCAACTGTTGATTGAAGCCATGGGGATCGATTTGAATTAATCTTGTTGTTGTTGGGATCGCCTAGACCCTCGGGTGAAACCTCGCAGCGGAAATAGAGTTCAAAAATTTATATTAGAGACGTTTCACCACATTAATGCCTAGCATTTATGCACAATTGAAATAAAGCGTAAACGTACCGTTTTGATTAAATCTCGTAATTCAATCAACCATCTTGATTTCTTCTTGATGACGAATACAAATATTACGTGATCACCGAAGGTCTTAAAGCACTCCAAGTGTCGTGCCTCTAAGCGTTGTATCCACACCTTGAACGTTTCCCTCGCTAATAACAATCGTGCTAGCGATTCGTAATTACGACTACGTATAGGATCGTATATGGTTGATGGAATATATTATTCTTCAATCTTGAAGAATATGGGAGTTATCAACTTAGGAAAAAAACTTATGATTTTGGGAGATATATTTTTCTCATTGAGTTTTTCAACTTAGCTTTAAACGTTCTCATCGTTTTTCATTAGTGGAGATGAAGACCTCATATATCTAATATATAGGCTCGAAAATTAGGTCAAGGAAACCTAATTTTCGTCCATACCATGTAGGCCTCAAAAAAGTGGACTCTTTCAACTAGAATCCTACTACATGTATGTCTCTACTCTTCCATATGTGAATACATATCAAATCCCTTTATTTTAGGAACTAATTCCTTAAATTTGGGATTCTATTATGCATTAAATCTCCACCAAAATCCAAAAGTTACTTTCCTAATTAAATTGTCTTCCAACAATTTTATTTCAACCCATTAATTAATTATATTAATCTCCAAGACTAATTAAATTAATTAACTCTCAAGATTTATTAATTGGGATTTCATTAATAAATCCCTTGGGCCTAGCCCATTAATTAATCAATCCCGGATCAATTAAAAAGTCCAATTAATTGATTCAAGCCCAAGACTTAATTAATTAATTTATTCCATCATGAATCAATATCCAATATTAATTCATCTAGGCCCAATTCAAAATTGGCCATCTCGTACATACAACCGGGAAACTTATTCAAGTTAGTGTGTGACCCCTTAGGTTCATTCGAAAGCTAGCAGTGAGACCATTTCCCAATTGGCTCGGTAACAATTAACCAATCATTACCTCAATTAATCATTGCGCCAAATGATTAATCTTGGTCATGAATTAACCACCAATTAATTCACGACTCTCACAGATTGAGTTCGATGTCTAGCAACATCGACTCAACCCCTAGATTCAAATGATTATAATAGACCTCTCCTGATCACGATCGTAGCATGTGTCTCATCCTTCTGTCAGATCTCCCGATTAAATCTAGGATTTGGTTACCAGTCGAAGTCCTACTAATTTAATCATATGACTATGTCAATTGGCGAATGACGACTTATGTCAACTAAGCAAGGATCACACCTTCTTATTGACTTGCTTTGGCCAAAGACTTCAAGTCCAGTCATTCCCAAGACAGCATAGGAGATTCACTAATCATAGATTAGAGACAGATCCCATCTTGGAACCGCCTGCCAAATCACATAACCAGACTACACCCAAAATAGCCCATTGTTTGATTATCCTGTAATCATGAACTAAATCAAAGTGCAGTGGGTCATGCATTTGAACAGCCGCGATCCCTCAAGTCGTGAGGATCATCACAAGCCTACGTGACCGTGGAATTTCATATTCGACACGTCCACCAATATGAATTTCCACTGGGGTTGCTCAATTCACCATCCCCGATGTGAACCCTCATACGTTGCATAGGTTCCCAACCAATACCCATGGAACAAGGTACATTCCTCTAAGGAAATGCAACGCACAAGCAAGTCTTGACGAGTCATTGATATCCCAATCTCAATGACTCTATGACTTGGAACACTTTTAGGATTACAGCCGTTCGAGTACATCCCATGATCACCATCCAATGCGTGACCGTACCCATAGCTCTATGTAACCCAAGGGATTTTATTACATATATGTAAAGACATAGATATATAATAAAGAAGATGCCATATAATAAATAACGATTTAAACAAGACTGTTCTCGTAGTGTTGCTAAGTATTTGGCAACCAATTGGCTTGCTGGGCACCCAACACTAACAATCTCCCACTTGCCCTAAAGCCAGTTGCCCATGTATCTAAGGCCCATCCCAGATGTCCTTCAAATACCTTTGGCTCAAGGGTTTGGTGAAGGGGTTTGCTATACTATCTATCGAGTCTATACGTTCCACTCGAACGTCACCTCTACCAATGATCACTCGGATCCATTGGTATCGCCTCTTATGTTTGGATCTTTGATGAGACCTTGGCTCCTTTGCTTTCGCAATAGCCTCATTGTTATCACTGTATTGTCATACATGATCAACAATGAATGGAATTACCCCAACTCTTGGGCGTATTTCCTATCCAAACAACCATCTTAGCAATTTTCATTGCTATGTACTCACTCTCTATGGTGAGCTTTATTCGTAGTCTCGCACTTGGAAACTTACTAACTTAGAGCTCCACCAACGAGTACGAATATGTATCCGAATATCGACTTCAAGTCAACTATAATTGACTGAAGAACCAGAGTTTATAAAGCATTCCAGTTCGAATTCTCCCATTGCCATATATCAAGAAAACATCCTTTTAGTCTTCCTAAGAAACTTAAGGATCGTTTCCATGGCAGTCCAAAGGCCAACTCTTGGATTGGCATGATATCGACTTTTCACATTCAGTGCATAAGTCACACCAAACCTAGTACATAACATAGCATACATTTTTGCCTCTAATAGTAAGCACAAAATGTATGTGAGACGTTTTCTTTCTTTCTTCAGATGCCGTAGGTGACACCATCTTAGAAAGGTATAAACTATGTCTCATTGGCAAGAATTCCCTCTTGGATTCTTCCATGCTGAATCCTTTCAGCACACTATCTACGTACAATGACTAAGAGAGACCCAACATCTTATTGCTTCTATCTCGGTATAACTATATACCTAGCACATAAGACGTCTCTCCCAAGTCTTTCTTGGAGAATTGTGTCGACAACCATCCTTTGATTGATTGCAATATCCCTACATTGTTTCCAATTAGTAGGATGCCATCAATATAAAGGATAAGAAAACGCAACCTTGCTCCCACTATCCTTCTTGTACACATGCTCGGTCTATACGTACTTTGACGAATCCATACAACTTTATAGTTTCATCAAAAAGTATATTCCAGCTTCGGGAAGCTTGCTCAATTCCAAAATTGAACCTTTGGAGTTTACACACTTTGTGTTCACTCCCACTAGATGTAAGGTTTTCGGCTGCGCTACTCTCCCTCAATGTTTCCATTAAGAAAAGTAGTTTTACATCTATCTGCAAATCTCCTAATCGAGATATGCAGTAGTGGCAAGAAGTGTCCGAATGAATTTCGGCATCGCTACTGGCGAAAAAGTTTCTCTCAAAATTAATTTCTTGCTTTTGAGAATAACTCTTCCCCACGAGGCGACCCTTATAGGTTACCACCTCTCCATCTACCCCAAGCTTTCGCTTATAGACCCAATTGCAGCCGATAGGCCTAAAGCATTCAGTTGGGTCTACCAAGGCTCATACCTTGTTTGAGTAAATGAAGTCCATCTCGGATCTCACGGCTTCTTGCCAAATTCCCGAATCGATGTCCAACATCGTCTCCCCATAACACTTTTGGATCGACATCCAAGGGAGTTTGTGTACTTAAAGTAAGTGGCATCGTCTAGTCCTCAACCATGGTTTTTGTGAGAGCTTGTGGTTCATGAGTTTCCTCAAGTTCTATACTTGTGCCTTTTATAACAAAGAGTACCCTTTCCAAAAGGGTGGCATCATGAGAAACAAACACAATTTGTTCATCCAAGCTATAGAAATGGTATCCATACAACTCTTTTGGATACCCCACAAATATACATAAAGTGGATCTCGAATCCAACTTATCTCCCACTAACTGCTTGACAGCAGAGCACCCCCATACCTTAAGTATTTATAGGCAGGCGCTTTTCTAAACCACATTTCAAATGAGGTTTCAGGCACACTTTAAGACGGAACTTTATACATGTATGTGCAGCAACTTCTAAGGCATAGCCCCAGAAAAATGGAGGTAAGTCTATAAACTCATCATGGACCGAACCATATCCATCAATGTTCGATTTCCACGCTTAGACACACCATTTGATGTAGCGTTCCAAGTGGAGTCCATTGTGAGAGAATTCCAAATTCTTTTAGATAGTCTGTGAACTCACTGGATAAATATTTTACTCCTCAATCAAATCAAAGAGCTTTAATATTTCTACCAGCTTGTTCCTCTACTTCATGTCTAAACTCTTCTTAAAAGATCCAGACTTGTATCTCATAAGATACATATAACCACACCAAGAACCATTGGTAAGTTATGAAGTAAGAACTGTTCACTTATTAGACCACATACATCCTATGGACTGAGTCCAAGGCGCCGGTGGCATGTTCTATTTAGCCTCCAAATGGTGATTTGGTCATCTTCCCTTTAAAACAGAATTCACAAGTTAGCATGTCATCTAAATCTCCAAGATCTAGTAGACTAGCTAACTTTCTAATTCTATCTTTGGAAGCATATCCTAATCTTGCATGTCACATGTATGTGTCAGGTAGACTACTAGACTTACGTTTGCTCACATTGTTACTTTGTTGAATACACATAGTAGAAATACTTGGGGATATAGTATATAAATCACATGTTAAACTTGCTTCCAGAATTAACTAAAGAACATAGACAACCATTTGTCTTTAATTGATAAATAATATCCCTCTCTATCCAAAACAAGGACAGAGATAATGTTCTTTGTTAAACTCAGAAAAAAATAACAATTATTTAATACTATTTTCTACTATCTATCTCTAAGTAGATGTCCCAATGGCTATGGCAACTACCATAGCTCCATTCCCCAGCCTTAGGGTCATCTCTACTATACTTAGAGATTTACTTCTTGTCATCACTTGTAAACCATTACAAAGATGAGCACCACAACTGGTGTCTAATATCCAAAAAGTAACGTTAATCAAAAGATTAACTTCAACAAATAACATATTAGCATTAGCCTTCACAGGCTTTGCATAGTTCCTCTTTTAAGTGTCCTTTGGAACCATAGTTGTAATATACGCCACTAGTTTTCATTCTCTAAGAACTTAACACTAATTGGCAGAATTAGGACCAGTAAGCTAAGTTCATTCTATAAGATACATGCGAGTGGTTTCTTAACTATTAAGAAATAGGCGAACAGATAAATAGCATTCAGTTTTAATACGTTATACACATATATCATGGACTTTTAATAATATGTGCTCTCCCACTATTTTATTCGAATCCCATCACCCTCATGAAAGAAAACGAGAAAATAGACATTTTCTTAGTGGGCTTGAGATCTAATCATAACCATCATACACCCCGAGAACACGAGCCCATATGATGTTTACAACTAGTAGACTCGCCCGTCCTTCCACAACTCTTTTGTGGTTCTCAAGATAGTTTCGCCTCACCTTTCATATACACCCCGAGAACACGAGCCCATATACTAATCAGTGTTAAGTCTAACCCACCAAATTATCGTAACTAATAAACCCATCCAAGTGTCCCACGACTCGTAGCCAACACTTGGACTAGCGTATTCCTACGGGCCTGTAAAAAGGCTTAGTAGACCACAGCCTTCTAGGCACCATACCCGCCCCTACGACTCGCAGTCGACGAATATAGTCTTCGCGGCATTTCACATGTTCTACTAGTGGTGGAAGGCAGGGTATAACAAAACTTTCGGTCTTTGTTATTCCCATTCTAGACTTAATATTTAAACGAGGGAATTCAACATGCAAGATCTCATCAATTTTAGCATTTATCTTGTTTAAGGTGATCATGCAATAACATATCACATATATATAAAACGAAGATAAACACATATATCTAGCATGCTCCATAAAACGGTAAATCATAATATCACATAGGCATGCCAACATATGAGATATAAAGCATCACAAATTTACCGAGCCTCAAATTAATTTGACTTGTAAGTTAATGGGATTTTAAAGTCTTTGAAATCCAATATTCAAAACTTCATTAATTTCGTTCTAATTTTCTTTAGCAATTCACGATTCCCTTAAATTAAATTAAGGTCCCTTTTTCGATCAAATATTTATTTGACCAAAAATTAATGATTCCATAATCATTATCGAATCACGAATTCATAAGAAAAATAACAAAAATTAAATTTTATGCTAATGCATAACGTTATCGTTCGATAAGTAACGAAATCAAATCAACGATAACAATCGAAAAACCACATGGTTAACAATAGATTCCGAATCTATTTTTCCCTTTGATGTGCACGAATATGGGTGGAAATATACCCAAAAGTGGCTGCTGCATAACCCTGTGAGAATGTGTGGCTAATTTAGTTTCTAATTTCAACTTTTCCTTTAATAAAGATAACCAAAAACAATATCAGCCACCACTACTCACATCAAATACTATGTCAGATTCCAAATCTAACAAAATTGCTCCAGCACCCTCATGATCTATACTTGATAGACCAATCAAGAGTATAACATGCAATTTACACCACCAATCTACTTCCTATGCACGCACTTTTACATGCATACACGTAGACCAAAACAACAACCACAAATCATGCATGCTCATGATTGGAAATTTTCCTTGCAATTCTAAATTGCATGCACGTGCAGTATGTATCAAGGATCAAATCCAAATTTGATTCTTTAATTCCTATCACACATATAGCACAATTAGAATTTTATTCCAAACCACCTATATGGCGATCTGCTTCGTTTCGGGCTCCCAAGGCTAAACCCAAAACAAAACTCCTTACTGCCATACGCGCTCGTGCACAACAACTTGAATCTCAGATTCTTGGTTTTTCGAAAAACCCCAAAACAAACAACCAAATTAATTATACGTATACATGTGTTAAAATCGAAATTTAAACACATACCAACTTCAATCGTGCATAAACCATAGCTCTGATACCACTGTTGGGATCGCCTAGACCCTCGGGTGAAACCTCGCAGCGGAAATAGAGTTCAAAAATTTATATTAGAGACGTTTCACCACATTAATGCCTAGCATTTATGCACAATTGAAATAAAGCGTAAACGTACCGTTTTGATTAAATCTCGTAATTCAATCAACCATCTTGATTTCTTCTTGATGACGAATACAAATATTACGTGATCACCGAAGGTCTTAAAGCACTCCAAGTGTCGTGCCTCTAAGCGTTGTATCCATACCTTGAACGTTTCCCTCGCTAATAACAATCGTGCTAGCGATTCGTAATTACGACTACGTATAGGATCGTATATGGTTGATGGAATATATTATTCTTCAATCTTGAAGAATATGGGAGTTATCAACTTAGGAAAAAAACTTATGATTTTGGGAGATATATTTTTCTCATTGAGTTTTTCAACTTAGCTTTAAACGTTCTCATCGTTTTTCATTAGTGGAGATGAAGACCTCATATATCTAATATATAGGCTCGAAAATTAGGTCAAGGAAACCTAATTTTCGTCCATACCTTGTAGGCCTCAAAAAAGTGGACTCTTTCAACTAGAATCCTACTACATGTATGTCTCTACTCTTCCATATGTGAATACATATCAAATCCCTTTATTTTAGGAACTAATTCCTTAAATTTGGGATTCTATTATGCATTAAATCTCCACCAAAATCCAAAAGTTACTTTCCTAATTAAATTGTCTTCCAACAATTTTATTTCAACCCATTAATTAATTATATTAATCTCCAAGACTAATTAAATTAATTAACTCTCAAGATTTATTAATTGGGCTTTCATTAATAAATCCCTTGGGCCTAGCCCATTAATTAATCAATCCCGGATCAATTAAAAAGTCCAATTAATTGATTCAAGCCCAAGACTTAATTAATTAATTTATTCCATCATGAATCAATATCCAATATTAATTCATCTAGGCCCAATTCAAAATTGGCCATCTCGTACATACAACCGGGAAACTTATTCAAGTTAGTGTGTGACCTCTTAGGTTCATTCGAAAGCTAGCAGTGAGACCATTTCCCAATTGGCTCGGTAACAATTAACCAATCATTACCTCAATTAATCATTGCGCCAAATGATTAATCTTGGTCATGAATTAACCACCAATTAATTCACGACTCTCACAGATTGAGTTCGATGTCTAGCAACATCGACTCAACCCCTAGATTCAAATGATTATAATAGACCTCTCCTGATCACGATCGTAGCATGTGTCTCATCCTTCTGTCAGATCTCCCGATTAAATCTAGGATTTGGTTACCAGTCGAAGTCCTACTAATTTAATCATATGACTATGTCAATTGGCGAATGACGACTTATGTCAACTAAGCAAGGATCACACCTTCTTATTGACTTGCTTTGGCCAAAGACTTCAAGTCCAGTCATTCCCAAGACAGCATAGGAGATTCACTAATCATAGATTAGAGACAGATCCCATCTTGGAACCGCCTGCCAAATCACATAACCAGACTACACCCAAAATAGCCCATTGTTTGATTATCCTGTAATCATGAACTAAATCAAAGTGCAGTGGGTCATGCATTTGAACAGCCGCGATCCCTCAAGTCGTGAGGATCATCACAAGCCTACGTGACCGTGGAATTTCATATTCGACACGTCCACCAATATGAATTTCCACTGGGGTTGCTCAATTCACCATCCCCGATGTGAACCCTCATACGTTGCATAGGTTCCCAACCAATACCCATGGAACAAGGTACATTCCTCTAAGGAAATGCAACGCACAAGCAAGTCTTGACGAGTCATTGATATCCCAATCTCAATGACTCTATGACTTGGAACACTTTTAGGATTACAGCCGTTCGAGTACATCCCATGATCACCATCCAATGCGTGACCGTACCCATAGCTCTATGTAACCCAAGGGATTTTATTACATATATGTAAAGACATAGATATATAATAAAGAAGATGCCATATAATAAATAACGATTTAAACAAGACTGTTCTCGTAGTGTTGCTAAGTATTTGGCAACCAATTGGCTTGCTGGGCACCCAACACTAACAGTTGTGACTGTCAAACCACCACCAGTGTGATGATTCCTTCTTTGCCTCCACTATCATTTTTTTTCTTCTTACCAGCAAATATAGAAATTCACAAATCAAACAAACATTTTTCTTAAATCAAATAATTATGTGTATAAGCAAAAGAAAAAGGACTATAAACCATATAAACCAGCAGATAAATCATTTTACGATCATAAATAGCAGTAATTATAGCATCTAGCAAGGAATGTAAACGGAAATATATGTCAAAAAAAAAAATGAGAATCAGAATTCTCTCAGTTTATATACTCCACATGAAAATCTAATGAACTCTATTTGATTTCAAATTTAAAAAACAAAACAAAAACATATAATCGTCATCCATTCATCAACAAAACGACGAACACAGTAACACATTGATACAAGTGATATCAAAAATGGCCTGTAACACACATCCACTCCGTGCAGACGAACCAAATGTATGCATACACATCTCCTATTTCAAAAAATCAAAAACAGAGACTGAAGATTTTTACCTCGAAATGATCCTTTCTCTGTCTCTCCAAACTCACAGAGTCACAGTGAAAGAGAAGACTGTACTGCAATTTAAACTCCCTCACTCTTTATCCAATAGAAAATTGCCACTTGTCAAATCGGACTTTGGAACTTTCTGTCACCCGAACAAGTAGGGCGCACAATAGCACGTACCGTTCAAATTCTCGAACAGTTATTGACTATCCTACCCTTGAGGTGTGGCTGTAAATGTGATAAAAACTATGGAATAATGAAAATGTTATGATGGGTAATTTGGTCAGCAGAATTTTATTTCCTAAAATCCTTTTAATTTCCTTACTTAAAATTGGTATCTGAGTTGTAAAATTGTAAATCCTATTCATATACAGGGAGGAGGAGCGTATCTATCTATATACAAAAAGCAATATAACGGTCGAAAAATTATAATAAGATTTTGACAAAAGAAATTTTAAAAAATGAAGTTTAGTTTATTTTATTTTGTTTTTATTTGAATTATAATAGGGAGAATATATTTGTAATTATATGGTGTCAAGTTGGTTTTATATTTTGCTATTTCCTAATGGTGTCGGTTTATTACATTTATTTTGAAGTTCAGCTTAAATTAATTAGAAAAATGTATCTTAATTTGTTCATGTACTGGATTTATTGCACAAATTAAGTTGTTGAACATAATTTTTTAAGGAAGTTTAGTCTCTTTTATGGATAATTATTCAATGTTTCGATTAATATCAAATGTTAATCACAATATTCAACCCTACAATACAATCGATTTAGATTCAATTTTCACCGTCAAAGTTGAATAAAGATTCTTTTTTTTTTTATGACAAGGGAACCCGCAGCCGCTACCGTTAGGTGCGCACTGGGTAAACCCCGCTCTTGTGCAATAGCCTGCAAACCACACAAGAGAGATAAACCAGCCTAGGTTGCCCATAGTTGACAGGCTCATAGTAGAGAAGGCAATTAGGCATTCCCTCATCAGGATTCGAACCCGTGACCTAGGCCACAAATTCACATGCCCTTACCAACTCTACCGGGGGTTGCCCCCTTGAATAAAGATTTTTGTTTATATATAGTAGTGTGTTTGTTTATAGGAGACGTGTTTAATAATTAATATGCATGAGGCGACAAATTTTGACGATAAACTAAAAAAGGTGTGGATAACTCGATATACATTTGGTGGGCTGGACTATGTTAATTGATAATGGGCTTCGACCCAAGATTAAGTTACCTCTATTGTGGATTAAACAAGTGAAAGGCCCAATAAGAAATTTGGCGAAGTGAACCCAAAATATGTAGGCCTTAGTTTTGTGATTTTATGAGAGTTTAATATATATTATAAATGTATATATTATATTATGGGCCAACCTAGTGAAGAAGCCCATTTTTGTGCAGTTTTGGAATCCTCTGGCCCATTATGAGAATTAGATTTTTCTTTCCCTGCTTTTATAATTTAATTTATGGAGGGAATATATGTTGTGAAATAAATACTCTTTTGTGGCTCTAATGCTGCCTTTAAATTAAATTATTTTTACTATGCAGAATAGGGGAATATTATTTACTGATAAAAGGCATATATATGTATATATAGATTTATTTTCGTTACAAAGTTTGTACATCTCTTGTGGTGTTACTTTTTGGACCATTAGTAAGTGGTCCATCTTACGTTAGAGGTGCTAAGACAATAAATAGTGAAATAATATCAATCATTGAATTAAAGCCCGTGTATTTATTTTGGACCACAAGTAGTCTTTTCTTTTTTTATGAAACAAAAAGTATTTAGGCCCGATTGTGACCCATGAATAAAATGTGGACCCTACTATTGTTTTATTTCAAACATTTTACAGAATGTAAATGTAAAATTCATATATGAGAGAGTATCTGAATAATATCTAGACAAACAAGTACAAGTTAAAAATCTAAACTAATAAAATTCAAACTTTGAGATTTATAATTTTTTTATTTGATTTTCTAATGTACTTATTTTTTATTTTTTTATTTTAAAAGAGCAGCTTTTGGACATAAAAGGGACAGGTCTATTGAGGGGTGATTCTTTCAAGGTCCGGGACTGTTGGTCCCGGGCCTTTATAACCACACATTTGTGGGGTGGATGGTGGTTTTTCCCACCCCACAAATGAAAACCACCCCACCAAACATGGAAAATATGTGGTTCTAAGGGGTCCGGGACTGTTGGTCCCGAACCAACTTAGAATTTTCCGTCTATTGAGTCCATACTCAGACAGGGCCAACCCATTATCCCATGTCCATTTCATGGACTGACAATATTACCCCTAAGTTACTCTATGGAGAAGTATCTTTGTCCAGCTCTGAGTAAGGGTGATTTCGTCCATAGCTAATAGAGAATTAGTAACGGTCTACAGTAGTAGCATTTTCTGCTGTGTCCAGTTACGGCAAACATGTGGACACACCTCACCTCTTTATATAAAAAAAAAATGTACAATTTTTTAGAATTATTTAAATGGATATAATAATTATATTTTCCTAATCTTACTTTATTTTATATTAACTTGTCTCGAAATAATATTCGAATTTTAAGATTTATAAACAAATATTGAAGTGTATATAGTTTTCACTTTATAAACAAACATTATAATAGTTACTAATACATAACTCAGTGACAATCAATTTTCACTGATTAACAGAATTTATATTCTAGAATAAAGTGTATAATTTTTCATGATATTCAAATTAAATAATCTGCAGTGATTTTATTATGTATGAAATTATGAAATATGATTGGCTAATGTGACATGATATATAATGATTACTTTTCAAACACCATATCACGTCAAATCATTTATCTAAACCAGTAGTACTCTACTTTTTTATTTCCACGGTGGCCCCCAGCACAATCAGATCCAGCCGTCGATTTAGAATCATGCGATTCCTTTACTCCATTTAACACCCCTACGATCTATTTTAATAATTTGAAAGTCAATGCTTCAATATCTCTACTCATACAATCAATTTTAGTGGCAAAATCATTAAATTCCACTTTTCTTTCGAGAAATTATTAATTCCATTATTGAGTACAAACACTACTATAAAAATAAATTCTAATAATAAGTTGCATTTAAATTACTTTATAGGTAAAAAAGAGTACTTTATGGTTGTTGGTCAAATAATTAAAATTTTATGTTGATGGAAAATAATTTGTCAAAATTTAAATGTAAGTAATTTAAATAGTCGTGTTGCAATGAAATTATTGAAATATAGTAGAATTAAAGTACGATAATGATAAACGATTCGTATTGCATGTCTAATTATGCTTTTAGGAGAGCAGTTTAATATAATTTTGTAGTTAGAAGTTATTTATGGTTTTATCGAATGTTAAATCTTTTATTTTGCAATGTATTTACCAAAATTCAGACAAAATTTAATTGAATTGTAAACGAATCAAGATTGAATTGAATATCAAATTTTATTAAAAAAATAATAATACTCAAAGCATGTTAATTAAGTTTAATGATGCTTTTAATTGCTCATCAATTACAAATAAATTGACATACCTTTTTGATGCAACACACATTTTTCTACGGTCCCGCTTCGCTCGAACCAGATAAGGGCCCCCACCGCTAAATCCAACGGTTCTAAATAAACCCATTACACGTGTCATTTTCCCACTCGTTAATATACAAACTAGTTGAATCCTAACCTCACCAGAGGTGACACCAGATATAAAATCTCTCAAAAAAGACATTACCTTCTTTACAATAACCCTCTCACCTATATATCTCTACTCAGATCCAGAGCTCAAAAATTTGACCATTTTACCCCTCCAATGGCGTACTCGTTTCCAGAGGAGGTTTTGGAGCATGTCTTATTGTTCATGAACTCAGATAAAGACCGCAACGCGGTTTCACTGGTGTGCAAATCGTGGTACGAGATCGAGCGGTGGTGCCGCCGCCGTATTTTCATCGGAAACTGCTACGCTGTCACGCCGGATATCATGATCCGGAGATTTCCAGAAATTAGGGAGTTAGAGATGAAAGGAAAGCCGCATTTTGCAGATTTCAACCTCGTTCCGGAAGGTTGGGGTGCTTGCGTTCACCCGTGGATAACGGCGATGTCAGCGGCTTATCCTTTCCTCGAGGAGATCAAGCTCAAGCGCATGGTGGTGACCGACGAGAGTTTGGAGCTGATATCGAAATCGTTCAAGAATTTCAAGGTATTGGTGCTCTCGTCTTGCGAGGGTTTCACAACGGACGGTCTCGCCTCGATTGCTGCTCATTGCAGGTTTATTGATTTGAAAGTGAACTACTGTTGTCTTGTATCTTTTGTCTATTTGTTTTGTTTTGGATTGGTATTCAGTGGAAATGCCGAAGGAAGTTTCTTTAGCTTATGAATTTGTTCGATTTCAAGCTGAATGTGAGTAGTTAATTTCAAAGTGGCAAAGTGGTAAATCTTTAGATCTTTCTTCAAAAAAGGAGATACATTCATTACTATAAAAAATAGGGTATATTATGTGTATAGATGATTCTGTGCGGCTTAAGGCTCTGTCCTCTGTCCACAAGTTAATAACCGAATCTACAAGAAAGATGGAATTATTCGAAGCGTGCTCCTGACTACCGACCCGAACTTCTAGCACTATATCGTTTGGAGTTTAATGGGAAACATAGCACTAGAACCAAAGGGACTCTAATGATTTGGTTTTGCTTGTGGATCTATAACTCAATTGTATGGCTAGGATTAAAAATTGTTTGAACTCATTCTCAGCAGCATATTAGACCTGGATTAAAAAGTTACTAAATTATTTATCAGATTCTTACAGTTTTTAATTGGAACTTTAGTCTGTTTGAAGGAACTTGCTTTTCTCATTGATCATGCTGCTACTTTAATTGCAATATCTAATCTGTTGATTTCTAGAAGATTCTTTGTTGACTGTCCTTGCAATAGTATGACCTGTAATTTTCTTTGGCAGAATGCAATTCCCTTTTGATTATTGAGTAGATTCTATCTTTTAACCGCTTGCATGATGCTTGAGTGAATTGGTTTGTATATTTAATTTTTTACTAGAAATGCTGCCTCGTGCAGTAATTGTGTCATTTTTTTTTACTGTACTGCTTTCTGGAGTCATCATTTTATTTTGATAAATTACAGCTTTAATAATCGAAGTATTTCTCTTTAATGCAGGAACCTCAGAGAACTAGATTTGAGGGAAAGTGAAGTGGAAGACCTGAGTGGGCATTGGCTTAGCCATTTCCCCGACAACTGCACTTCGCTGGTATCACTTAACATCTCTTGCTTAGGCTCGGAGGTGAGTTTCTCAGCTTTGGAACGTCTGGTTTCACGGTCACCTAATCTGAAGACTCTTCGGTTGAATCGTGCTGTACCACTTGAGAAGCTCCCTAACCTACTCCGCTGTGCCCCACAATTGGTTGAGTTAGGTACTGGTGTTTGTTCAGCTGAAATTCGATCTGATATCTTCTCAAACCTGGCTGAAGCATTTTCACAATGTAAGCAACTCAAAGGCTTGTCAGGGTTTTGGGATGTGGTTCCAGCTTATCTTCCGGCCATGTATTCTGTCTGCTCCGGAATCACTTCATTGAACTTAAGTTATGCGACCATTCAAAGTCCCGATCTTGTCAAGCTCGTCAGCCAGTGTCGAAATTTACAGCGTCTATGGGTATGATTCTACCTATTATTTCTCATGCAGTGTTTGAATTTAATATTTTGTTAAGTTGGAATTAATAGTTGCATTGTTTAAATTTAATAGTTTGCTGACTTATGCTTGCTACTTTAGTACAATTCTTTTGACTTGACTATTTTTGTTTAGGGATAATGTCACTTTTGCTGCCTCAAAGTCTAATGTTAGAATCATGTTCAAATTGTGACTTTTCGACATATTTATCTAAAACGTCAGGATTTGGGTTCACATCGGTCCTTTCGACACGTGTCCACTTAAATGTGACAAGCATTAAATTACAATTAGGGTGAAAAATGATCAAGGTGTCAAGTGAGACTAAATTTGAACGTTATGTATGCTAAAGTCGTCATGCAAAACACGTGGGACTAAAGTGATTCTAAAATTAAACACGCGGAACAAAAGTGACATGATGCTTGTTGCGTAATATAATTTGAAAATTGTCATCAATTAAATTTCGCATCGTCGCGTTGCATACATCAAATACTCAATTCACGATTGCAAACAGGTTCTGGATTACATTGAAGACAGTGGTTTGGAAGCCCTGGCTGCATCTTGCAAAGATCTGCGGGAACTTCGAGTTTTCCCTTCAGATCCATTTGGAGCAGAACCTAACGTTTCTCTAACAGAACAAGGTCTCGTCTCTGTCTCAGAGGGGTGCCCCAAACTCCAATCCGTTCTCTATTTCTGCCGCCAGATGTCAAACGCAGCATTAGTTGCTATTGCCAAGAACCGACCCAACATTGTCTGTTTCCGTCTCTGTATTCTCGAGCCTCGGGTTCCTGATTACTTAACGCTCGAACCACTTGATACCGGGTTTGGAGCCATTGTTGAGAACTGCAAGGAATTGAGGCGCCTTTCCCTGTCTGGCCTCCTCACTGATCGGGTTTTCAAATACATCGGGACCCACGCCAAGAAATTGGAGATGCTATCTATAGCGTTTGCTGGTGATAGTGATTTGGGCCTACATCATGTGTTGTCGGGTTGCGAAAGCCTCAGGAAGCTCGAGATAAGGGACTGTCCGTTTGGGGACAAGGCTATATTGGCTAATGCTGCAAAGCTGGAGACAATGCGATCCCTTTGGATGTCATCTTGCTCGGTTAGTTTTGGAGCATGTAAGATGCTTGGTCAGAAGATGCCCAGGCTGAATGTAGAAGTTATTGATGAGAGGGGCCCACCTGATTCTAGGCCCGAGAGCTGCCCTGTTGAGAGACTGTATGTTTACAGGACTGTTGCTGGACGAAGGGTTGATATGCCCGGTTTTGTTTGGACAATGGATCAAGATTCGGCGTTAAGGTTTTCTTAAGCGAGGTAAATGCTCTATGTGAGAATCACTCTCTGTTTGTTATTTCGATTTTACACTTGGCTGAGCTAATTGTTGCAATCAGTATTTTAATAAATAAAGAAGCGAAAGCATTGTTCTTCGTTATTTTCATGTATGAAGATGCTGATGGATTTTATTGAAACGAACTTTGTAGACTATATGAAATTTTTCGGTGCCTGAATGATAGGATCTTTAAAGCGCGCAAGTAAATTGTTTTTGGAGTTATTTTAATTATCAGATGTTATTCGCAATAAGAGCTATTTTATGCCTGTTTTTGAAGATTCTTCTGCGATTTTGTTAGCTATATAGCAAATAACGTTATAATGATATAACCATTTACCATTGTTATATATCTTAGACTTGCTTTCAATTCAACCTCATAGTTTCCATGATCACCATGCTTACTGTGTATTTTTTACTGTGGAATTTTTTTGATAACATGATAGAGATAGAAATATTATGGACTGATAGTTGTTTAATTTTATTAATTTATTATTTTTCAAAAATCTTTTTGGACAGAGAAAAATGAGATGGAGGACAAATGGGGATAGCAACATAACAGAGACACCCCACAACACTGGTAAGCAAAAAGAAAAGTTAAAGGAAAGGCTGAGACCTCTGCTACTTCTATCAGTAAATAAAATTTTATCTTCTCATGATTCTCTTTATATAATAATTCTATTAATTTCAATATCATATATATGCCCTGAAACTGCTTTAAAATTTATATGAACCTTTTGTATTTTCTGGAATATTTATTCTTTTCAAAATAGAGTTATTTTATTTTGATGGTACTATGAAAACAGATAAATTCTGCAACACAATAATACATAATGTTGTGGATTTTGATTAAGGAAATAAATGAACTCATCATTCTTTCCTGTTTGTTTGACTCTGACAAAACGTGATGCTTTTGATATGTAATTATGTTGTCCTAACAAGTCAATAGCTTCAGACATGGAGCACTGTTTTAGTCGCTTGAGTAATCAACATCAATTTGTGGACAGTAAAATCTGATGGACCCATTAGATTTAAGACACCATTTAACATTTTGTTAAAAGTTAATAGAAAACTAACAACATAAATATTTGTTATAAATTACAATTTGCTCCTAACTATTAAATTTGTATTCAACACCCATAAATAAATATTTATTTTACTTACCTTTCAAAGGCTCTAAGAATTATTAACAGTTGGCTTTCAGTTGTCCTTCATTTGGTCTGAAATTACATAAAAATTTGATCATAGTGAAGCTAGCTTTCTATTATTCCTTAGAGCTTTAATTGGCAAGCTTACACTTTGGGGCTATGTTTCAGTTCAAGTGTTCAAACTCCCTTCTTGGAATATTTAATTGCTATTAATTGTAGACGACCTAAATGTGAAAGGTATAATAGACATAATACATATAGTCTATTTAATAGTCTACTAGTATATTATCAAGAACCATCTTGAGATCGACATTTGATTTTGACGGCTAAGTTGCCTATGGTATCAAATGCAAAAAATGGTTAGTCTAGTGAATGTCTAGGCGTAACAAGATAGAAAGATTTAGCCAATGAATTTCAATCAATAGTAAGTTAAATAGAGATTACAAGTGAATAAGAAAATGAGATAAACATAATGATAATCAAGATTTTTTTTAATGTCCCATAAGGTTCAAACCACGATTTAGGCTAAAGAAATTAGAATTTTTCAAATACATGTAAAGATTACATTAAATATCAAAACTCAATTGATGAGTAATATATTTAAAATTTATTTAAATTCGACCCTCTGTTGATAAATTAAACCTTTTTTAATTCCATGAAATTTAAACAAGACTAAATAGCATTATTTGCCTACACCACAACTTTCTAGCCCGTGTACGGTGTAACGTTTTGCCAACTTTTTGAAAAGTTTTATATATAATATGATATCTGTACATATATATAAGGTAAAGGGATGGTCTTTCAATAAAATTTGTTGGAATATTTGTTACATGCATATCATAATATATATTTTATGATTATCATAAAACTCGATAATTCTTATCGAAACAATAAATAATTAAACAATGATAAAAGAAGAAAATATTCCCACTTGACGAAAAAAGACAATATCATTGATGATTAGTCCCTTAATTAGATATCTTTATTTAAATAAAAACTCTTACAGAAAAGGAATTTGTTACACATATTGTCTCTAAGCAATGGGCTGTTGGTTAAAATACTCTTTGTACATTTTCTTTTCTTACATAATTCAGATTCAATAATCTATGAAACTCTCCTTTAGTTCCATTCATTCAAATCTCTACTATATTTTATAAATAAATTCACAAGAATTAAATATGTAGGCATCATAAATTGTTTTTTGGACCACTTTAAATTTTGAATGCAATATCAAATGTTCTATTTCCAATTATATTTCACCCTTCTTTTACTTATTCAAAATATGGTAAAATTTGCATTAAATAAATACATTTATCATGTTCTCCGTAATTTATGTTTACTATAATACAAAAATATGTACATTATATGTGATTATCCTTATTATATATATAAATTCGATGGATCATGATCATCTGAGTTCTCTTGCTATTGATAATCGAATTCTTTGAGTTCCATAATCATAGTCCTCGTCTTGAGTTCATGAACTTTGGCTTCTGGTAAAATCTGTTTTCGGTTGTTATAAACGACGTATAAAATCATCTGTATGATGCCAAATGTAAACCCCAGAATATTTGGAGCCTGAATAAAATAATTGTAACAAGAATTATTATCATTATAATTATATGTAATCTGATTAATAATAATTAAAGAAAGATGAATTTAATTAAAGAATTAATGGACTTACAGCAATGAAGAAGTCATGGATCAAGAAACCATAGAAAAACCATACGATGGCGCAGATTGTGAGGAAAAAAGATAGTGAAAATGGCACAAATTCCACACTCTTGGTTCTTATAACCTGTCTCTGCATGGATTAAAATGAAAATTATAATTAATTTGTAAATTAATTATAATAATTATATTAAAATTAATTAAGACTATATATGAAATATTTATACCATAATGCTAAGAGGAGCTGCAAAAACGCAGATGGAGAATACAGCACAAATCCAGCCAACTATATCAACTCTTTGATGCCCTTTTGCTAGAATATATGTGCATGCAATAATAAATCCCAAAGATGATACATTTAAAAACAGGAGCAATTTCATTGTAAAAACCTGCCAAAATTTTATATTAAAAACAAAAAATTGATCATTCTATTTATATAAAAGAATTCATATATATATATATATGTGGGCTTACTCTGGATTCTTTTGTTGCATAAATTATGTAGATTGTGAGATATGTGACTTCCATGACACATCCAACACTGTTAATTGTAATAAGGATAATTACATTTTTCTTAAGAAATGCATAGTATAAATACAACATAGCACTGAATAATGCTACTGAGTAAGGGATTGCTTGAAATCCCTCAGTAGATTTCTTCTTACATATCCTGTAAAATGTTGGCCTGAAAGTGAAATTAAACATAAATATATATCACAATATATACATATATATGAGTATATATATGATATATCATCCAAAACAATGAAATCAAGATAAAAAATTTGACGTAAATGGATGAGTTCTTACACTGGTGCCAAGTAAACCAAGAACGACACTATATTGCCTTCAAAATAAAATAAAATAATGAAGTTAGGACAACATAATAAACAGTTGACCGTCCCCCTTTTCCCAATGAACAGTGTAGCTATTTATAGGGATGCCACCTTGTACGGACAATACTCATGTACATCAGTACGTCGTACACGTGTCCTTGATGTACGGTTCTGATATGTCGGGTCATCTATTGTACTTGACCCGTATAATAGAGACACGCGGATCTTGTAGTGTTATGCAAATAAAATAGTCTGAGGGACTTAGCAGCAATATCAGTCCACGTAAGCCCTAATCCATTATGGTCCGTAGTCCATATCGTTCATAGGTCGTGCATCATTTACGAACCATTCCAGTTCCACCATATCAAAAAATAAAATACAAATGATTTTAAGAAATTAAAGAGATTAGAATTAAGTGAAAATCTTGAATAAAGTACCAAGAACGCCAAATATATTGGCCAGTTGAGATATAGAAAGAATGGCCATCCTTGGCACTGTGAAGTTCTTGTTATATAAATTGATGGGGGATTTTTTTTCATTTTTATTGAGCTTTATATAGGTCTCTAAAATATTTTTTTAATTTCATTATTTAATTCAGTACGATGCAAATATCTTTTTATTAGAAAAATGCTATATACCAGCGTTTGTTTTTCACCGGCACTCGATATCGTGGGATATCTTTTTATTATTATAGTAAATATGAATTATGCATATGATGTTAAATACATTTATAAAATGTAATTTTTACCATATTTTGTACGTGAAAAAATGATGAACTATAACTGGTATATATAACATCACTTTTTATTTTATACTTTTTTTTGTGGTTTTAGGATTTAGTGAAGCTACCTTGTGTGGTAAACTTATCATCTTTTCTTAATTTAGGTTTCCAGACAATAATTTAAATGATGACTATGGTCACTTTTTTATATTTATTTGTTTTTTAATTTGTGTACTTTATGTAGAATTTTGTCATATACACATATATTATAATAATTATAACTATAATTCTTTCAAGGCTCGTAAGATTTCAACTTTTAATAAAATTATAATCGTCTAAACTTTATATAAGTTCCTCTACGTAAATCATTGTGAAGTTTTGAATACATATATATATATATTGTATATATATAATATATATTTAAAATTAATGGTTTAATTGTGTACACGTTAGTAGTGAAAACTAAAAATGTTGTGCAATTGACGAGAAAAAGTGGCATCCAACAACCCTATTATGGTATATTTTGGACAATAATGGTGATTTTTTTTGTCTTTATTAGTCCAATTAATAATGGTGACATCTTCTCCTTATCATTTCTCTTTATATATGAACTACTTCCTCAAAGGTTCATGGGCTCGATTTTACTTTTATTTTTTTATAATATAGTATCATATTAATATATATTCAATTAATAGATAATTTAAGTAATGCAATAATAATTATATAAACATATTATATAATCACATGTTAAAGAAAACAAGACAACATGATATGGAGTTAGACTAATAACCAAACTACTAATCGTCCTTTTCTTCATTTCCTTTGATTTACTATATGAAGCATTGAACAAAAATTCATGATAATAAATGTATACTCTCTAAAATGAGAAACCAAAAGTAATTATAAAAAAAGTTGGTTTTAACCTTTGAAATCGAGAAATTTGTAATAAAATGACTTTGTAAACATGAAAAAAAAAAATTTATCAAATCATATTTACATTATACAAACAACAATACACTGATACGAGAAGGGAATGGGCAAAAAAGCTTTAAAATTACTAATTGTACATTAGTACTATGAAGGCTAAAACTAACATTTGGCTGTACAAACTGTTGTTAGTACATAACTGCCAATAAAAACAAAAATTTTTGAAGCCTTGAAAGCTTTGCTAAATCCACATTGTCCTCAAATCCATCTTCACAAAATATCCCGAATTTTAACCTATTTTGGCCACAGAAAATTTTAGCGATCCATCTTCGCAAAACGACCCTTTATTCTTGTCCTACATTCTGCCCGGACTTTCCTTGATTCATATCTAATGTGCTTGTCATACCTGTTATATTCACAAATTAAAATCTCGAATAAAATTCATGAAAATAATTCGAGAAACTCAACGAATCCAATACTTTGACATGTTAGGATATCCCAAAAAGGGAAAAAAAAAAACAACTTTTCAGTCTCAAAATCATCGAAAAACTTGGTTTGGGGGGGGGGGGCGTGATGGATGAAAAACGAACCAGCAATTCACATAATTTGTGAAATCTTAAGGGCCGATAATTTGCAAAATCTTATGGGGCTCATGGTAATATCCAATAAGTGAGAAGGTGTGTATGTAAAGTTCCCACAAGATTATGACATATGTGAATGATCACTTTACCTTCGAGTTTTCTTCTTCTCTTTGTATCGTGAGAGTGCAGAGTCTCTTTCCTGGCTGTTCAATTCACGTGTTCCATGATTAGGAAGTAGTTGAACCGTCTTGGAATCAACTGGAACACATGATTGAGCTTCTTGTAAACCATTTGCAACACCTGTACTTTCGCCAACATCTGAATCCTTATCGGGTACTAAGTGGTTCATGTCGATGAAGCTATCACCGAATGTGGAAGGAAAGCCTTCATCTGAGACCCCATTAAAAAAATCACACCATTTGAACGAACTTGTCTGCAAATAAAGAATATAATTCATTATTTCATTCTCAAATCTCAAGCTATATAGACGAAAGACAAACGTTTTGTCTACATTCTGAATCTCCACACAAGAGATAAACGCACTTCTTTAAACAGTTAATTCCTACATCAGCTCGATTTATCCAATGTAAGAGACATATATCGGAATAAAGCATCAAAATTCCCAGCAAATGACAATAGGGTCAACCATACCAGTAAGGAAAAACGAGGCGTATTATACCTCATAAGAAGGAACTGATGTTGGCTCTGTATTGTTTTCAAGGCCTGGACTGCTATCTCTCATCTCAGACTTTCGTGATTGAAGAAACTGAATTTCAGCTTCGAAATCTTCCAGAGTACCATTGAAGTTGGGCTCTGTTTTTGCCATCTCGCGAAGCTGGCTAAGTATTTCTTCCTTGTGTTTACCACAAGACGCATTTCGGTTCTGAACAGTGATATGATGGAAATTATTTAGCCAAAGGGTAGAAAACAAGCTCAACAAAGAAGACTACAGCAATTGTTATAGCCCGTTGGGAATCTATACATATATTTTCCAAAAGCTACACACAGAAACATGCACATAAATCCTCATTAACAATTAAATATTTAACAAAATTGAAAGAATACCAATAATCAGAGACAGAACACTGCCTCAAACACATAAAAAAACTACAGCATAATCTAGTTGCATAACTTGCTAAAAAGAAAAAATAGAAAAATTTCTATCAAATGAATAGAAGGATCTAAAAATAACCCAATATCTCATGGTTTGAATGATGCATAAAACTATAACAATCACACAAAGACGCTACAAAACAAATTTAACTTTCCAAAAACAAAAAGGACAGGGTTTAAACAAACCTTAGGCAAAGGAGGAACCCCCATAGCTTGAAAACTATGCTCACAACCCTTACCATCATTAGGAACAATCAAATCATCAAGACTAACAACATTAGGCGTTTCCCAAACCAACATATCCAAAAACTCCTCATCTTCCCCCCCACCATAAACCAAACTTTTCTTCCCCAAATCCTCTAACCCGAGAAAACTCAACAGCTCATTCAAATTAGGGCAGCCATTAAACCCCTCAATCGGCCTTCGATTGTGAACAGCCCCAAAATCCTTGTGCGTTTCCCAATCGCAGTTCTGGCAGAGAACAGCCGATTCAGTACAGCAGAAGATAGAAGAAGGCGAGGAATTGCAGGAATCGCAGAGAAGGGAACGGTTGTGCTTCTTGAAAAGCGTGTTTGTGGAGTGCACTTCACGATCACAGTTTAGACAGAGCTTAGCTGAGTCAGCACGGCAGTAGAGTAGCGCTTTTGATTGGTTGCAGAAATCGCAGAGACGGTGATTCTCTACACTCATCGTGTCAGTTTGAATTTGAATCTTAGGGACAAAAAATAATAACAAAAAGTTTGAAGATAGAATCAGTATATATATATATATTATATGTATAGCTATGTGACCATTTTTGTGCGTGAAATTGTGTGTGAGAGAGATGGTAGGTGTTAAAAGCTCTTATTAGGTACCTTATCGCTTTTCACGTGTGTTAGTACATAATATTAGAGAAGGAAGAAGCAAGAAATAAAATATATTTTTTCATGCTAATAATAATATGCTTATTAATTTTTACTTTCATTTCTATTTAATATTATTGTTTTATTTATATATTTTAACATGATTGAAAAATTAGATGGTTTATAATGTCCAAAAGGGTCGGATCTAAATTTGACCCGAACCCCTCAATATACCTACATATTTATTGCCCCAACGGCTCATAAATTCAAGAATACAACTTCATTTAAGACTCTTTTCTTATTGTTCAACTTCATAAATTATTATATTAGTGTAGGTTTTACTTATTGCCCGACAAAAAGGTTAAATTTATTTTTCTTGTTGTCCAAGTTTCAAATAAGTGTGAATTAACTTTATTCTATCACGGAAATTATCCATGCATAATGAATCGTTGACTTTTTAAAATTTCTTTTTGAATAAAGTTTATATTGATGAGATTCGGGATCTAAAAATAATTAATATTAAAAGATAAAGAAGCTGAATATAATTAATTATTAACAAAACATTTTTAATATTTTATCCCAGAAAGAGATATTTGTTGAGCTCTGGATATTGACAATAGAAAAACAAAGGAAATATCATATGATGGGTTGCTGGGATATTGTCCGCCAAGAGGTTGACGTCTCCACATGCAAGGGTAATATGGTCTTTCTTTCTAGATATTATTATTTAAATAAAAAGAATACAAAATGAAATAAAAATGTCGACATATAAATACCAAATTTATATCATAAGAAATAATTTATATGGGTGAAGAAAAAATAAGTGTGAACAACCATTTTGGTACAGAAATTTCCAGAGCAAATACACGTCATGGATTATTCATTTTTATCCACATTAAATGCTTTATTAACACAAAGACAAATATTTATATATCAAGGGACCCCCCAAAGATTTGAAATTAAATCTAGAAATCACTAAATACATTTAATCAAAGCTAAAAATAGTCAATTCAAAATCTTACACTATTAAAAGTGGAGCTACACAAAATCAAACACACTTTTCTGAATGAATCATCATTTTATGGAAAATAACAAAACCATACTTTGGAGATATGCAGAAAATGTCAAGCTGATTATGCATGAAAATATGTCACCATATTGAACGTGTCGTTCTTACAGAACTTTTGTCCATCTGATTCATGTCAAGCACTCCCTAGTCCTATGTAGTGTCCACGTACAATAAATCAAGTATTTGAACAACACAAAAGCAAACAATAATTATTAAATCATATTTTTCTTCCATATAAGAAAAATCTCAAACATATTGTTGTCTTTATAAGATATCTTTGTGATCCCACAAATTGTTATAACCATCAAAATTACCAGATCAATGCTTGTGACTTACCAAAGCAAACCCATATGAGACAAAGAATATAGTTTGGTAGAAACATTAATTGACACATAATAACCCTTTTGCGTAAGTAACAATTTCTGTCAATCGGGTAGGAATAAATGTCCTCAGTCTCAACGGTTACCGTTGAGCTATCTTTGTTGATTCTCCGAACTTGTTATCACGCGTGTGTTGTATGAATTACATTGCCGGCACTTGTGCCCAAAAATGTGAAAAGATGTCTTGCTAGTATTGTTGCAATCGTTGCATAGTATTTCAACCTGTATATGTCAAAATTAAACGTTAACAAGATACAAAGACTAATATTTTACAAGCCCAAAAACTAGATTAAGTCTAGGATGCAATGCAAGTGAGAGTTAATGTGACGGCTATGGAATAGGACAAGAACATGAATATACTGGAATCTATATACAAGAGGGAGCAAAGAGGACATGAAAGACAGTTATTGCATGTGGCATAAAAAATAAGCTCTTCCCATCCACCCCCTGATGGACCACAAGACCAGCCATCATTGTGAAAAAGAGACAGTTTCATATGCTATTGCCCATGAAACGAGGATATTAGCAAGCATATACCCAACTTGTTTAGTAGCTATAACTTTCAAACCTGTAATGCATAAAAAATTCATAAGCATACACACATGCTAGTACTACATTGGTGTTTCTCCCAGAAAACGGTCACAGGGAATTGTTAATAGATTCATGCGCAAAGATTCATGAAGACAATTGATGAAGAGAAACATGCATAGTGGACTTACCTCATAGCGGTATTCCTCCGGCATTGCAGTAGCTTCAATCTATTAAAAAGTAAAATTCTGACATCAAATTAATATCATATGTTCACAAATGGAAGGAGCGAAATATTTGGATGCTTATCAAGGTTCAATCTATGTCTAAACCCCAGATTTTTTAGAAGGCATTATCCAAATGCAAAATAAGAGAATAAAAAAGAAAACAACCTCAATCACTCAGTTTACTGTTTATTGGCTGCTAAATATTAGTAAACATTTGTAAAATCACATTTCTTGCCACTCATGTTTTCAAGAAAAGCATATGCCAACCACAGCTTGGTAAAGAAAAACACAAACCAAATTGGTCCACCATAGTGTTCTAAGTTGCCAGGTGGTAAGCATACTCTGAGAATTTGTACTGGATAATATTCAGGTAAATCATGTGGAATTTATAAAGTCTAATATTGTAAGAGGGCAAAGCCGAAAGTGTTCTTAAATGCTCACTGTTTATTGACTGCTAATTATCAGTGCACCGTTGTAAATTAACATTTCTCGCCACCCATATTTTTAGAAAAGTATATGCTATCTACAACTTGATAAATCGGAACACAAACAATTTGTCGTGAACCAAACTGATCCACTGTAGTGTTCTAACTTCTAAGTTGCCAGGTGGTAAACATGCTGTGAGAAATTGAACTGGATTTTTTTTAAGGAAAGTCATATGGAATTTATAAATTTATTTAAACAGTAGTCATAGATGACTGTTAAAATATGACATTATTATGACGTGCGAGATTCCAATGAAGATTTCTTAACAAAAAAAAAAAATGGGAACCATACATAAATCCAGTAAGCACGGTAAGTAAGAATACCTCCTGATCTAGTCTTTCCCATGTCCTAGACATATTCAATACTGACTTGGAGCAGATTGGGCAGCGGTATCTGTAAAGTAATTGAAACATAAAATTACATGGCATCTTACATCGGTGGATCGAATGAGATTAACAAAAGGACCAACTAATCCAGTCAAAAAGAAAGAGAAGAGACCTAGACAAAGACAAACTTACTGGTTTTGGGTGAACATCTCTTCGTAACATTCCGCATGCATTGTGTGCCCACATTTCAGAATAGTTGTTTGCTTGGTCGAATCAAAAAGAAACTGCATGCAAGACAGAAGATTATTTATTCCAAGAACGTAAAACCACACTGGTGCCAAATTTACTGCGTAGCCCAAACCTCATAACAGATGGGACAATGACTCTTCATTGAGTCCTCTACACACAAGTGATTATCACGTAGACCCATTGAATAGCAAGATCCTGCACTCAGGAAGAGAATGTCAAGTTGGGAATTATCTTAGTTCTTTCCTTTGCAAGATGGTGCACAAAAAGAAGTATTGGTTCAAAATATTGGCCAAGAAACTAACAACTTTTAATAATTTGGTTTAATTAGAAATATTGGCTAAGAAACTAATAACTTTTAATAATTTGGTGAAATTCCTCAACACACAGGATAGGTTGGTTGTTCTTGCTTGCCCTTTCGTATTGTCCATAGCTGAATGGAAATATGCATTCATAACAACATATAATGAACATGTACATCACCAACAAAGAATGACTAAAGCCTGATTGGTCATAGAGTAGTATAAACATTGCCAGTGCCAGCTCAATATCGTGGTGACATTTCGCCTCAAAACGGATATTGCATGAGCTTTTACAGAGACATGAACGAGATATAACTGGCATATCGAAAACGTTATTCCCACGTTGAGGATTTCACATTAAAACCATGAAATTGCACTCACTGATATTAAAGCATGAGAGAACAAATTAAGTGCACATAAGACCGCAGATTACAAGAATAAATCAGGAAAAAGAAAAACTACTTACCGCATTTTGGGCAGTGAAAAAAGTTTTCTCGACCACCAACTCTGTGAGTCACAATTAACAAGTATTAGCAAACAACAAGGATCTATAAGTAGGAACCATCAAATTGTGCAAACAGGGATATTAAGGAGCTACCTTACCTGCAAATTCCACATTCGTTACAGTGAAACTGTTCTTTAGTGATCTGTCACATTAACAAGTTACCAATGTCATTACACAAACTCGAAATACGAAACATAATAATACCTGCATTTAATACAATGAAGAGAACAAATTATTACGTCATCATCATAGAATTTGCAGATGTTGCAAAAGTATTCTCCAAATTTGACGCCGCAATTCAAACAAAGATTAGAGACCTACATCACAGGAAGAAAAAACAAAAACCCATCAAAACCACACATAAAATGACCAAAATGACCGAACAAACAGAACCTAGACAAGCAGGGGATGGATCAAACCTGCTGTTCTGTATCACATACCGCACAAACAACCTAAAAGTCACAAAGATGCATCAAAATCAAACATAATTACTATGGCTAAAACTCATAATACCAATCAAAACAAAGAAGTTAAATCCTACTTGCTTAACATCATGACGAACAATCTCGTGCCTCTCTTTCGGGTTGCTCAAGCTACTCTAAAACAGTTCCGCAAAAACACAATTCAAAAATCACACAAGAACAATATAGACATTAAATCGAAAACAAACACAAACAGGCAGCACGAAAACTAACAGTGGCATCGTTGTGACAGTGACGGCAAGCGAAAATCTTATCACAGCAAGGCGCTCTCAGTTTGCATCTTCTCCTGTAATGCTCGCACCTAATTCATCACATTTTTCAATACAAGAAATTAAGAGTTCTCTCCATAAACAAGAAAAAGAAATGAAAAGGAAACAATCAAGGAGTATACCCGTAAAGCGATTTCCCAAAATCTTCTCTCGGAAGATTATCATCATCGCAGTTTTGGGGGTTTTCAACGGTAGCATCGGCGTCTTGTGCCTCCATTGGTGACAATAAAACTGCAAGAATTGAGAAAATTGTAAGGAGGGAGGGTTCACGATTTGACGCCAATGTTTTATTTATTAATTTTTAAACTATTATTTGGGCCTATACGGTTCGTTTCACTCCGTGTCTTTCTTGCGTGAACTAAAAGCGTTATTTTCTTCAGTGTATAAAGCGGAACAGAATAGATCCACGTTTCTTTGCTCTTTTTCTAAAAAAATTAATTTATAATATGGGTGTAAAATAATTTCTTTTTAATTTGTTGAAAATGTTTTATAAACGTTTGCACTCATTTGTCCAAAAATAATATCTTTCTTGGGCTTGACTTTTATTTTCCAATCGGAGCGGATTTTTAACCCACAATATACTATAACGAATGACTATTTATAATTTACTTTTAAATATACATTTGTCAATTGATAAAATTCATTGTAACACAATAAGATCAATTCCGATATCCTAAAGCCCACTCTCCCCATAACAAATATAAACCGAATAGAGTAAAAACAAGAATTTCAGACATCACAATCGGCGCACTAAAACAATGAACAAAAACTATTACAAATATGAAGCCAACCTTCTAAATGTATGTCAATTCGATCCTTATATTCTTAAAGAATCTTCAAAAAAGCGGATAATTCTTGGGATCTTCCAGTCTCCAACTTACGAGTTTTGTATCATTATCCTCGAGGGCTCCTAGAATAACCCAAAATAAGGAAAGTCAAAAGTGTAAGAAGTGACCCTTGTCATAGGAAGATGCTCTCGACTAAGAGGGCTCTAAAGGATAGTGCAAGAACATATGCTCTGATTTTGCTTCTCGGCCTGGTTCTTATCTGCGTTATACCAAAAACGAGATTAACAGATGGAATTTTCATGAGATATTCTCTACTATTAATAATTTCGATCATTAATAGTATAATAACCGAGATTATTTGCCATAAGAAAGTGGGTATATCTGAGAGTTCTTTCTATACTAAAAGGTCATAGTTAGGAACATATACCTGTCTTCTTTTTAGCAATAGAAGGCTGTACAACTACATGCATAGTAATAACTCCACCAGGAAGGTCATCAGTGTGTACTCTAGACTCCGCAAGTGTTTTCCCGTTCTCCAAAAATCTTCCAGCATGTATCAATTTCATATCACTCACCGACTTAGGTACAACTGATTTGTCTACAAATGCAGAAGGCCAAAACGGTTAATCAAAACCTTTGAGAAAGGATTCAGAAATCACATTAAAACATTTGACATTACATATTAACTACAGTCAGCTGGAAACTCAGTTCACAGTAAACATCACTAATATATTGCCATCCAACAGTATTCTGACCACTTTCTATTTTTCTCCTGAATAAAATTTTTCAATCAGAGTTGATACAGATTTTGTACAAGGTTTTATCCAACAGCTCAACTAAGTTTGTTTGTAGAACCTCAAGTCCTAACACAGCAGACTCTATGCACATATACACACACAACGATAGTAAAAGGCAGAATTACAACCTTGAGGCCATTCAGAAAGGAGCCTTTGTTTAAGAGTAGCAACAGTAATGGACGATGAGTATGTTCCATAACCAATATCCGTCCCATCGAAAATTCTGAACTTAAGTTCAATGCTATCCTCTCCGTCAGCCATTGTAGACCACCTCTCTTATATTTGCTAAACAACAATTTAACACAATGACAAGTCTACAAGTATTCAGTTTACCCAAATTCACCTGCCCAATAAGTGTTTCAGAAAGCTGAATAGACATATGCAAGTCTCATAATGAACAGTAATGATTTCATAAGCAGCTATTTACATTCTAGAAAATCAAAGAGAACAAATTTCGCGAACCTCGGTCAATCTAAAAAAAATCTGAAGAAAACGCAACAGCAATTGTACATTTGAATCACCACCCAGTGAACTGAGTAACCACTTCATATGAATTTCTCCTATCACAGAAAAACCCAAACAAGGCCCTGTACCACAAACACATTAAAAGCCTGGACTTAAAAGCCACAATCACAGTTCGATGATTTATCATATGTAATTGTAAAGAACAGGAACATGAAATACTGAAACTCCTCATCAAATTAAATAACAAATAAATACAGTTGAGCTCATACAGAAATGAAATAGCCTTCAGATGTTGAAAAAAATTAAAAACACGTCCGATGATTCTATATTACAAGAACATAAGTCTATATAATCCAAACTACTGCAATTCCATCAACATGGATCTAATTCTATTTCTAGGAAACATCGGAACCGAAGCTCGTTGCGTTTCTCAGAGACTATGGCATAATAAATATGATAAAATCTTCAACTCACGATTACAGAAACGATACAAAATCAATAATATCACAATACAACTCTTAACTGTCCACTGAATCAAACACCTGACATCTTCTAAAAGTCAAAATCACAAGACGCTGTAAAAAAACTAAAACATCAAAAAAATATTACAGAAAAAGTAAGAGTAACCTGATCATGAAGCCATTCGATGAAAGATCGTAAAATTAGATACCGCCGGAGAAGGATTCAGATTGTAGAGAGAGAGAGAGAGACGATTCGATGATGGTTTGACGCGTTGCTTGTCTATTCGCTTATCATTCTCGCACTCTTTTTCTTTTTCTTTAATTCTTTTCTTTTTTTTCTTTTCTTTTTTAAAAGGACAGCTCACCGGTCTTTTTTTCAATAAACAATTTCCTAGGTTGTTGGAATTTTTTTCTTCTCTTTTATCTATTTAAATTAAATAATATATCACAATAATTTTAATATAATTTATAATTTTATATGATATATAGAACTTATTTGTTAAAATGAAGTATGCTAATTGAGAAATAATATGAAATGCATAAATTATGTCTACTAAATGTTTTGAATCGAATGCCTTGTATATTTTCTATTAAATTCATAAAATATATAATATTTAAATTTTCAATTATTCTTAAGTACACTTATAAGGCATCGTATTATATCAGCTAGCGTATGTAGTTTGATCAATTAAAAGATTACTATTTAAACATAGTTTGACAGTATTAATAACAATTTAATATCAATCACATCATAAATATAATAAATTTATATCCATATTATACTTTTGATTGGATTGAATTTACACTAGAACTTTTTTTTTTATTTTATAAAAGAAACAAAATATAAAGATTCCTAAGGCTCCGTTTGTTTGTAAGGGAATGGAATCAAAATGGGGAATATGATTCCCAAAAATGAAATAACCTTGTTTGGTATTTTTTATTTGATATTATGGAATGCAATCTAATTCCCAAAATATGGGAATTATCATCTCAAATAAGAGAATTACATTACCTTGTTTTATGGAGGTAATGTGATTACCATATCAAGGTAATCATAAATGCACTACTTTAATGTCATTACTACCCTTATATCAGATATAATACAAAATCAACAAAATAGTTATTTATTTTTTCATTTCATTTAACTTATTATTTATGAAGAAATAGTTTCGTATTTTTAATTTATTTAAAATATTTTCATTGTCAAAATAGATCGTAATTTCATTTTATTTGATATTTATTTATTGAATGAAATTGAAAAATTGCTATGTTGTTTTTGCGATAGTACTTTTGAAATGGTTGTTGGTCACATATGATTAATATATTTTATTTATTAACAATAATATGTTTCCGACTTAAAATAATTATCAATGCATTGGTATATGAAAAATGCATACATGTAATATTTTTAAAAGTCGAACAATATGTAAATAAAAAATAAGCATGTTCAATTTAATTATCATTTTTCTAAAAGAGGATAATGCAATTGAACAAAATTGATAATTATCATTTTAAATTTTATGTCAAAGTATTTAATTTTAGATTCCATTCTTTATTATATGTATTTGAACAAAATATAAAAAGAAAAAAATATATATATCCTTACCTAATTTTTTTGTAGAAACCAAACACTATTAATGGAATCAGATTTCTAGTAATCAAATTATCAGAAATCTTATTCCCATTTTAGATTTCATTCCCTGTCAAACAAACGGAGCCTAAAAGAAACTATTGGAAAGGGTTAAGAGGAAATTATGCCTTTCTTTATCTAAGAAGGTAAAAGTTTTTGAATACCACACAAGTAGCTTTTCTTTTGTTTCCACTCTCATGCAAATGGAGAAATTGATTAGGAATTTCATAAAGTGAATGAAAGTCTCTCTTATGTCCCCGTTTTCACTAGCAAAATATTAATCTATGGATTTCTTTTCTTGTTGAACTTATTATCTCTTTGTTACACTTAAATATGCTCATTTATATATTTCCATGTAAAAGCTTGATATCATATGCTAAAAATATGAGATCCAAATGACCTTTTTTTAGTTTAGACCATGGTTAATTTTATCAAAATTTAACGAGTTATATAATTCAATTTGATTATATGAATCATGTCCATCAATACACCTATAAATAAACTTCAATCATGAGCTTTAAATATTCAAAATATCATGAGATTTATGTTATTAAAGAAATTCGAACATATGACATGCAAGTGGAAACTTCGATTGGTAAATAAAAGGGGTATGATTTTTTTGCTCCAAATCTTTGTTTCATATTTTATTTCAAATATTTAAATCTTTATCACGTATTAAAATATTACACATATTAAATATAACTTAATAAATACATACATAAATTATACGTATCAAATATTTATATATTTAAAATATAAGATGAATCAGAATTTGAAATAAAGAGCAATAAATAGAAAAAAGCAAAAACAGAATTAGATACTTTTAAAACACAGCCAATACTTCCTTGACAGACATAATACAGCTAAATGAAAATTAACACAGAGATTAGAGCTACATTAATTAATTAATAATACCCCCACTACTTCTTCTAATAAGCTCTTTATTCTTCTAACACCAACACCTTGGAACAAGCTGCATGCTAGCTATGGTTTCTCTAAGACATGGCCTGATATGGCTTCAGCAGAGGAATGAGGGACCCACTCAGATGGAGTGACATCACCTCATTCGTCGACCCCACCAGCTTCCCGCCGATGAACACGGCCGGGACCGGCCCACTGCTTCCCATCCTCATCAGAGCCTTCTCAATCTCCTTTCCTTCTGGATCATGATCGATCTCGTACACAATTGGATGAACCCTGAGTCCCTGGAACAGCATCTGAACAGCGTAGCACAAGCAACAAGTGCTCTTGCTGAAGATCAATATCCCGTGTTCTGAGGTAAGTTTTCCTATTTTCTCCATTGAATGATAGGTGTTCGATGAAATGTCCCAGAGAAATGTTTGTTTTAATCAAGGCCTGAATGTTTGAGGTGTTTATTCAGCTCTATTTATACAAAAATGGAGAAGGGTTTGTTCAGGAGTAGTAGAGTGGACTGATTTTTCTAAACGAGAACATTTTGAAAAGTTGAGAGCACTTTTTTTTCAAAAGATACTGAAGTATTTCTGTTGGACACAAGTTGAAGGTTAAAGAATACAGATTATATCTTTTTCGTGAATAAATTCTGTAACATTTTTGACCGTCTGATGATATGCTGAATTGCAGATTAATATATATTCTTCTATGCTGCTGCTGAAGATTTTTGGTCAAGAATCTTGAATTGGAGATTGGTAAATTCGAAAACACGTTGCGCGTATACGGACCATGCAATGTTGCATGCTTTGGTTTTGCCTCATTGTTATCTAAAAGAGATGAAAAATAAGAAAAAAAAATTATATATAAATATGAATGAAGAAAAGAAAGATTCAATTTATTTTGGAGATTCTTGAGATTGATCACTTTTGGGAAAATAATATATTCTGTGTTGCTGGAAGAAAGATCACGAATAAGCAGGCTTTCGGTGGTGAATCTTGGTCCTGGTCTTCGAGTAGTCAGTCTTTGCGCCCACCAACTTGTGGAAGCTAAGGCATGTCTTCTTCTACACACTGTTTATATGTCTCTGTATATATATATATATATAATATGTAAGTATCAACATGTTAATCGCATCGGTGGTTATTGCTCGAATCTAGACGGGACCTTATGATGTCCGTAGAGTTGTAGTGCTAGATTAAGATCAAATTGAAAAATTACATGAGAATTATAAGAAGAAAATTGATGGGATTTTTGTTTTCAATTTAAATACACATCTTTACAGTTTACATATATATAGTTCATGAAAATTTTGAGAATCTGTCTCAGAAGATAGACAACTGTATATTTATATTCTTCGATCCTAAGCCTCCTTTTGCAATTACATGTACTTATTTTTCACTAATTATACCTTCTTTTTTTCTTTAAGGACAAGCCAAAGATAACTTGAACATGAGATATTTTGTGTTGGTGAAAACCAATTCATGACCATATATATATATATAAAGTGTTGTTTGTGTGAAAGGCAATCTTACAAGTTCCCAAAATCTTGGATGTGGTAGAATTTTTTGATTGAATGGACACTAAGGCCTTGCACATGGCTTTTTGGCCATCAATTTTTGTAGGGAGAGGAATTACATTCTTTGCACACCTTTATGCAGTGTGGACCCATCCCTAGGAATCACATAACCCTAAAAAAAAATGTGTCTTGATAATATTTAATGAAATTCCTAAATGCTGAATGTACTTTAATAGAACCGTTTTTGTCACGACTGGATTTAGGACAAAAATTAAATACTTAACTATACTAGGGAAACTCAGGTTATGTTTGGTTTTGTTTTGGTTGGGTATTTTGGTGAGAATTGTTGGTGAGAAATTTATTGGGACACGTGCATTGTTGATGAGATTGTGTTTGGTTTTAATTTGAGACTTGAATTTTGGACCTTTTTTTTTGTTTTAAAGGGAGCATAAGTGACTTTTCCAATCAAATCATGGAAGTTTTTGTTGATAAAATAATGATTGAAAGTTATATTATAATATTAAAATTGTAAGTATATATATATGTATAAACATTAGAGGTGTTAAGTAGAGAGAGAATTGTAGAAATAATGCAATTAATAGTGAAGTGATGGAAATTGTGTAAGAAAGAGAATGATATTGTCTAATCAAATACAATTTTTGGTCAAAAATTAAGCTTTTTGTTGACCAAAATTATTTAAGCCAAACACAAATTGGTGGGAAATTTGGGCCAAAACATGGCCAAAATAAAACCAAACATAGAAATATTTGATAAAGAAATACTTGACACGGCCCATATGTGTAATTATAGTAATGGGCCGTATAATGGGCTAGTGGTGGGCATTAACTTCTTGTGCGAAATAAATGGGCCCATATTTGTAAGATTGGTACTGTCCGTTTGAATTCCAATTTCTGGCTTGTTGTGGTGGGCCTGAAAAAGAAAAGTTAAGTGGCCCATTTCCATGAAATTCAGGCCGAGAATTTTGTAGTGGGCCTAAAAAAGAAAAGTTAGGGAGCCCATTATCATGAGATTTGTCCATTTTAAGTTAATAAGAATAAGGTCGTTTTTCCAAGATCATTGGGTCAAGCGATAAGCAACTTGTAACCACAAAACGACGAGTATATGAATCCACTAGAGACACTAACTTACGAAGAGTTTATGTTTATGTGACATTAACAGATCAATTAAGTGCTGAATGCTTTAAATACATTTAAAAAAAGAGAAAAATTTAAGTAATTCACAAAGTTAGTCAACATATTTCATTGCAGCAAAAATCAACCAAAAGTAGACTTAAGCCAAGAAAAGATTACAACATTCAACAAAATCAGGAAGCTATTCCTTAAAACTTTCAAGCTTCCCTTATAACATTGCTAAATCAAGTGAAGATTTTCTTTCTTTCTGCACGTAATAAACACACACAACATTGGTTTAACTACAACCAAATAGCTCTAGCATTCATTAGCCTTTGCCTTAAACTTCCATCAACATGAAGAGATATCACATCTGTGGCTGACCCTACAAACTCGCCACCAATAAACACGGCAGGGACCGTTGGGTTGCACCCTAGCCCAATCAAAGCTCGTTCCATTTCCTTCCCTTTTGCATCTTGATCGAGCTCATGCACTGCCGGGCTAGCCCCTAAGTGGTAGAACAATGCCTTTATGCTATGGCACATGCAGCATGAGCTTTTTGTGAAGATCACTGCAGCCTTTTTCGATGCTAAATCTCTTACTCTATCCATTAGTATGCTTAAAATAGGACTCAAAAATCGACTTGAAAGCTATATATATATATATATATATGTGTGTGTGTGTGTGTGTGTTTGTGTGTGTGTGTGTTCTTAGGCTTGTGTTGTGTATTTTGAGGAATGCATCATATACCTATTTATAGAGGGAAGTTGGTTGATACATATGTTTAATGTTTATCTTGAAAAGGAAATGAGAATCATGAAAAGTTGGATAAGAAAAACGGCCCTTCAACACGATTTTGTTGAAAACAAGTTGACACACATTATATATAGTATCAATGAGATTGTAATAGATGAGACTTTTGTGTACCAAATGAAACAGTTAAAAGCATTTAGAACAAAATATTGAACTGTTTTTGGATTCTGTTAGGCTGAAAATGATGGAATAATAACATTTGCAGGTGAGCAAAGGGCAGAAATGGATATATTCCTTTGTGTTTGTGGGTTAACTTTCGGTATGAAAAACTAATGTTATTATGCAAATGGACTTGTATAAAGGCATTGTACTGCTATAAATGGGGTAATCTGTAAAATGTTGAAGAATATGGACAATTTGTATGGTGGTAGAGATTATACTTTTATAATGTCAACCTGGATTCTGGGAATCTAAATTGTATTTGATTCTTCTTCTTCTTCTTCAGGTTTCTGTTGTGGGATCCTGAGCTGATGTGTAAAAGATTATAAGGATAAGAACTTATCCATTACATTCTCACTTTAGAATCTAACTCTGTACAAATTCTTGCAAGAAATTTAAGATCATCGTAATGGAGATTAATTTGCCTTAATTATCGAATAATTAATCTTGTTTATTGGGATTTATCCAGCATTTAAGATCTCCACTATCACTTTTAAGAGAGAATAAAATTTTCCCACTTGTCATCATCATAATAATTTGTCATGCATGTGTATATACGTAAAGAATATTAATCATCTGGGATAAATTAGAAATTTAAAACTAATCAGAAAGTGTGAGCTCTTTACTGCACAACCGACCAAATAAATTATATCGCATTTTAACGACAAAATAACCGACATTTTTTAATGCTTAAATATGCCCCATTATCACTAACAATCACCTGACGATAAATTATAGTGCTTAATTTATTTATTTTGTGATCGAAATTCATCAAAATCACATAATATATAATTCACTTGTTAGTATTTTGAGCTCAAATGAGCTAAATCTGAGCTATATAATTTCTTAGTATAATGTAAATACTCAGGGATGCTCCCAAAGGCTTCATTATTAAGAATTTTCGAAAATAAACTTGTCAATAATATAATCCAAGTACCTTTGAAGATTCGATAATTTTCGATGAACGTCGTGCAATTATGTGAGGGACCTTAGCGTAATTAATACGAGGGACCATTATGCAAGATTAGTATAATTTTATTGGGTCTGACTCCTGATCGAGACTCAAATAATATGTTTGGGTCCGGCCTGATCCAGACCCAAAGTTTTGGGTTTGGGTCTGGGCCCGACCCACCCAATATGTAAACAATTAACCAAAAACAAGTCAAATTGTCTCAGCTTTTCAAGACTGCACCAAATAGATAGAAAGGCAAAGCACTTCACATTGACAAACAAACAGCAAATAGAAAAACTGAACACTATAAAGTCTATAAACACAAAAAACCAGAAACCATCAATCATATACATTCTTAATCTTTATTCACATGTAAAAAAGATTACGAAACCGAATGACACCTTCTCTTCTGAAAAAGAAACCGACTTTCAGAACCCGTTTTGCCCACCATTGGCTTCATTTCTCTGATCCTAAACAGAGCATTGAGTTTACTTAGTTTCTTCGTAAACGATTTGAATAGCCTATTTGCAGGATTTGATCTCACGAGCTCTTGTTTCATAGAAACGTGATCCTTTTCAAGATCCGTTAGCCTCATTCTCATTCTAGCAACTTCAAGTTTCAATTCTCTGTTTTCCCTTCTGACAGATGCGTAATTGTCCCGTGGTGATATGCACCCGCTCCCTGCCCCGCTGCCCGAACGGTGGGGAAATTGTGAACCGTTCATCGACCCGAAGAAGAATTGGTTGTGCCCGTTAACTCCGGTCATGGCGTTTCTCAATCTGATCTGTTCAAAGTATAGAACTTGAACCGCCATTTGCACTGGCAATCGTTCGTTTTGAGCTGCATGGCTGCATGCTTCTTGAGAAAGCTTTTGACAGTCGATTGTTTTGCAGAGACGATAACGTTCTGAGTCCTTCATGTTCGGGTGAACCTGTGAGTTCATTCAGAAGAAGGGTTATATGTATAAAACATATATGTATAAAGTTTAAACTGTTTCTTGTTTGAAGTTATAATAGGTGGGCCCACCTTGAGAAAGATATCCACGGCTCGGTATAATCCGTCATGGACCATACGAGCATGATCGGGGAGTAATTCAGCTAAAGCTGTTAACTTTGATGGAGTCAAGTTCGAATCCAGTGCAATTTCCGCAAGATAATTGTCTAAAAGTTTGGAGACTTTAAGGATTGAGCTCTGTTTAGGTGATCCAGGGCTATCAAAGTCATAAACCATTTCACTTTCGTCCCTGAGTTGATTATTATTACCATCATCTTCATCATCCTCGTCGAGATTCAAGAAAATGGAGAATATTCTCAGAACAGAATCTGTATCATACAAAGGGCTGTGATTGTTTCCATGTGCATTTGCAGGAATCAGAATATCTTCGAGGATCGCTTGATCCAATTGCAGACCGATCCGACGCTCCAGATCAGATCTGCAAGACGTTGAAACCGATGATGAAACAGCAGATTTCAACAAACTCGAAAGAAACGCCATTGGGACTGTGCTTTTTCTTGACTGTGTGGGCAATAAACCAACTATAGTTTCCACTGTCACTCTTTGTTTTTTCTGCAAATCCACATCTGAAAAACTTCCTTTTATGACGAGCCCTTGAAGCGAATTTTGCGCGTAATTTATCAGAATCCTGCTGATAATATCCTGTTTTAACCCCTTCGTTTTGACAGCCGAAAGTACCTTTTGAAAGAAATCGAGATTCAAAATCGCAAGCGATTTTCCCCACCAATCGGAAGGGATTTCTGACTCGGGTTTTGGGAAGTTATGTTCGAGCTTGGATAAGCCTGAAGTTAGCTGCTCTTTACATGCATTATTCGCAATCCCATTGATTAAACGGCTTACGAAATGAATTTGCTCTGATATTGGCAACAAATTTTCACAGTGATGAAGAACTGATATTGAATTCGGTATACTTGGAAGGATTACGTCTCTGATATACAGTTCGATCCGGGCTTCAAGATTCTTGTCTGAATATTCTTCTGTCATTTCGAGAAAATGTGAAGCACAACGAAGCATAGCAACGTTTGATATAGTGATTTCGATATTCACACCGTAACAGAATTTTGCAGCTAGTTCGAATGCCTGTGATCCACCTGGCACACCAGAGAGATTAAGCCTCGATATTTTCGAATCTTTAGCTTCTAACAATAGTTTTCGTATTCGTCCACTTCGAGAAACTAGAGGAAACTGCAAAAGAAATCAACAAATATAAGGCCTAAGTTCGAAAAGCAAAAAAAATTCTGAATAAAAATCGTACTTTGTGAAGGGCAAAGCTTGATGATCCAACTTCAACTGTAAGATCACTGGAAACATCAGATATAGGCCTGCAATACGAAACACGATCAAAATCTTTAACTTCAAGTTCATAAACCAAATCGAAAAACGAATTAATCGACATCTTCATACTCATTCATTCTCATGTTTAAGACTCTGTACTCTGTAGTCGGTTTTAAGACAGTAGAAAACATAAGACATAAAGATAAGGATCTGAGTGGGACAGATTGATTTAAATTGGTTTTGATGATAAGCCTAGCATTTCTCGATCTTGATCAAAAAATATACAAACGAGAAAATATTCTAGTTGTGGCTTTCAGAAGGAACTGTTTTGAATTTTGTTGTATTTAACAGGGAGACAGAAACCTGGGGCCTTAACAGCTATTGTACCGTACTAAAACAGAGTACATGCATTATTGATCGGTAATAAGTATCAATTCTGAAGACTTTACACATTGTGACAAACATGTTAGGTAACTCGAACCTGATCGATAAAAGCTTGTTTAACATAAGAGATCAAGTCGAAACATTTCTTTTTTGTTTGAAAATATCATATGAGGTTGTAAATAGTTTTAAAAGAAAATTTTTGTTTACCATTCTGTAACGAGCCTTGTACTTGAACCGGGACGATAAGACTTCTTTCCAGATATACTTGGCTTCAATTCAGCAACAGTAGAAACACCCATTTTCCTCAAAAATCTTCAAATTTTCAGCTTTTTTTTCCAAAATCCCAGAAAAAAAAAGTGCTTAAATTTCCTGTTTCAGCTTTTTACAATCAGCAGGAGTGTAGAACAAGCATGGCCCTTTACGCACTCAATGTGTGTAAAACTGTGTGTTTTCTTGAACTGAGAAAAATCAAGTAGAATAAGGTCTAGAGTGAATAGAAAGTTTTAGCGACACACGAACTCATGCAAGATCAAAGATTTTCAAAAGCTGGAAACATAAAAGTTGGGCTTAAATTAAAGTGTCAAGAATGTGTTTGCATTTGTTGTCAACTTTTCGGTGAAAAATGGAGGATTAAGTTAATTTTATTTTATTTTTTACTATTAAATTTTCTGATTTTTTTTTTAAAAAAATATCCAGGAATTGTGAAGGGTTGTGGTGCTTTTGGAGTATGTAATCATGGCGGTTTAAAAGCTACCACTCACAAAGATTAATTTTAAAAATAGATGGATTATGTGTAAAGCTAGTTAAAGTGTAGAGCAAAGATGAGTAGTTTAAAGTATTTATTAATTATTAATAATAATCAGAAATGGAATTAGAATAAATTAAATTACATGTTGGAGACATTGCCAAACACCACCACCTTAAGTTGCAATGCCACTAAATCATGATCATTTCTTACAAGTATTGCATTATATAATTGATTTTATTTTTCGTAATAATCACAATTAATATAATATTTAGTGAAATATGACAATCTCTCGAGTTTGAATATGCTTTAATCTATTTATTCTATACTAATAAGTAATACAATGTGTTATAATGTCAATTTCCCACCATATGAACAGTAGCAAATGTAATGTATTACCATTTACCATCACTCCTAAGTCAGTGGAACTTGGGATTGACAGTATACAGAATCATTATCTTCCAACAAATATCAGTTTGTACTTGAGTTGTCCATAATTTCGGATCTTGAATTTCAGCAAAAAATTCATGTTATGGGAATAATAAGAGAAAAAAAATACAGAGAAATTCAGCTATACACACATATATATATATATATATAAAAAGACTTTGATGCTGGGCCAATCATAAGAGCATGCGTCAGTAATGATAATAGATACATCATGATTCTTTAGACTAATCAAAAAGATGAAAATGGATCTAATGATAGTTCACTTCAAGCCAATTACCAATATGCCAAAGGAACCTTCATTAAATTCAAAATTGTAAATTACATCTAGTAGCCCAATATAACATATACAATTTGTTTGGGGCTAATCCAAATAGTGCCCGTTTGCCAAAAATCATTTGATCATAGTATTTTGAATAAATCGGTCTCATTTAACTCAATAAAAATATTAATGATATGGGTAGATGAATTAACACAAAACTAGATCTCCTTATTTATATGCAATGTAATATATGTTATAGCTAATGATGGTTCAAGCCATTTCTAAAATTAAACAGTGAGGTAGTACTTAGTAGTAATGATGTTATCAATAGTTCTGATTTGTGTGGCTATTTGCACCAGCAAAAAGTTATTTTGACAGCCAAATTTTCCTACATTAGTGGCTGGAATCATATTACCTTTGGCCCCATATCATGCTTATAGTAATTGTTTAAGGTTAATTAGGACCACATTTGCAGGGTTTTCTTGTAACAGGGACATAAACTTTTTATCAATTATCTTGGGAATAAAGTGCCGACAAATATTTCTTTTCATTCTTAATTACAGAATCAAAAAAGATAATCTCTAATTAGTTTCTTAAAATTAGTATTTGTGTGGTTTATCGTGAATGGAATAAAGAACCATGATTCTTGCATATTTTACATAATCCTGGTTTTATGTTGGTATAGAGTTTTGAAACTCCACTAACAATCATTTTCCAAGTTTTGCTTCTTAAAATTCTTTAAAAATCATATTAATTTGGAACTTAATAATTTTGGTCTTTTTTCTTCTTCTTTCTTACCCTCCGACTTAATAAAAGAAAAAGAAAAAAAAATTGCATAGTACATGATAGTTAACTAAAATAAATAGTAGTGAAGACCGAAGATATATTAATCATTTCCTAAGTATAAGCCTTAAGAATCTTAATAAGGGATCATTTTAAAAATTTTGTTTTATGATCAGATCCCCAGAAATTAAAGTTTGTGGCGTCAGTGATGATAACAGAGCCAACCTCTTGATTACTAGTAAATGTTGAATATACAATAGTAAACTATATTATACACATAACCAGCTTTCACTTGTAACTTTCTATCTTATAATGCAATCACATTCATTCATATAGTTAAATTCATGCACTATCAATCAAATATACATAATAGTGAGTAGTACACCCTTAAATGATATTTTAGTCGGGTATATATATTGGCCCAATACTCAATGTATTGGCCCAATTCCAATATATTCAGTATATTATTACTGTCACGACCCATTATACTGGTCCAATATACCGACTGGTACATAGTATATACTGAACCAACACTTGCCTTTTTTGAACCAAAAAAATCAAAATTTGCTTGAAATACCAATAAACCAATCCGGTGGCCAGTATATTGACTCAACTTGATTTTTTCCCGACAAAATAACATCAACTTTTGTCGAAAAATCACAATTTTTGAAAAAAAAAAAAAACAATCTTGCTTGAAAGAGGTCGAACAATAAAAAAAATTCCAAGAATAGGAAGAGAAGATGGAGAAATTTGTTCGAAATTTACCCCCGAAAAATCACATTTTTGGGATTTTAAATTAGAAGTGACAATCTTGCATAAAAGAGAAGAAGTCGAAGCATAAAAGCAAAAAAATCAGATGAGTATGAGGAAGGGGACTAAAATTTTTAAGGATAGATAGGTCTTTTACTACAACTTAGAAATCAGATGTCTAAATTTATTAAGCCCTTGTATATGGGGCATAAACTTGCTAAGCTCCCCTGCATAAACAGGCACATAAAATGACTTTAACACCCACAAAGATCCATTAGAAATCATCAAACATTTTTTCAAAAACCGAAAATAATTATTTTTTTAAATGGACGGTCATTCAGAATTGTAACAGATCTCAGTTTCTCATAATCAAACATTTAAATAACATTCAATGTGAATTCCATACCATATAAAAGAGTCGATCAACATTAAATAAATCAATGTCTTTTATTCTGCTGCTTTATACCTGAAGTCTAGCTTCCTGCAGTATATTCAACCTGCAGTTCTTGAAATGAATAAGTTAGTATCAAACTGGAAGCACAAGAAAATCCAAATTTACAAGGAGAGAATAATACCTGGCATTTCAGCATAATATGAAGCTTGACTGTATTTTACAGGTTCCAATGGATGGTCAAATTTGCATGTACGTCCAAATTTGCACTGTCCATTTTGCAGATAAAAAGAGCATGCCTGCACCCCCTGTTCATCAGTTTTTCATGGTTTAACTCTTTTTTTTTTTTTTTTCATAATACAATTTATGGGTGGCAAAATGGATCCGGAACCACGGTTCCAACCCAATTAAACTAGTTTGGGTTGGGTTGGTTCCTATTATTTGGTTCCAACTTGGTTCCAAGTTGGGTCCAACTAATTTCAACTTAGGCCCAAATCGCTTGCCAATAATCTAAATTATAAAGAACAAAATATAAGTTATTGAGTCGAGTTGGGCTTGGTTCCCTTTCGAGTTGATTTTGGTTCCCTTTTGGGTTGAGTTAGTTCAACTTTAGAACCATTTAAAAACCCAACCCATTTAAGAAACAACCCAAACCCAACCCGAACAGCCCATTTGCACCCCTAATACAATTCAACAATAACAAAATAACTGATCTCTAGAAAATAGCACTTGAAAACAGAAAATAATACCGAAAACTTAATGGAAGGACCGACATACCGGGCGCAGAGGCAGGCCCAAAGGGCTAAGAGCGCAATTAGACGTCAAAACCCAATCTGGTGGATGATTATACCTACATGATGATCCATATTTACAGTCCCCGGTTTTCATGTAGTATTTGCAGTCTGCCTGGCCAGGTCTTTCTGGAAACTTTTGTTCATTTGGTATATTGCTTGGAGGGCCAGCTGAAGAAGGTAACTGAGAATAAGATCCTGCAAAGGCAGGTGCAGAAGATCCTATCTGTGGTGGTCCATATACAGGAGTTGCTCCAGGCGAGGGTTGAGCACCAGGAGACGGTGCAGGACTAACTGGTGCCTTTAGTCATGTAAACCAACAATATCATGTTAGGAACAAATTAAGCGAGAGAATAATATTTCAGTAAAATCACACAAACAGTTTCTGAAACTTATTGTGTGGTTCGGAGAATAAAGCCCGCTTCCACTGCTATTTGTATTGATTTCAAGTTAAATATTATAATCAGCGTGTAAAATTGTCTATTTATAATTGGAGTCTAGGTGACTGTAGAAATGGGTGGTCTTGGTCGCCCATGAGGACCAACCTTACCCATATTGTTTAAAAGCCAGAAAATAGACGGTGTAGTTTTTGTAGGAAAATACTATCATGACTTTCTCCCACTCTCTAGTTTCTCCATAATGTTGAAATGGCTTTCAAGTAATAACTCTATCCAATAATTAGAATTTGGGCAGCATTATTTGGGGTAAAGAACCGGACATAACAAAAGACATGATGTATTTTGATCAAGAAAAATTTACAAGTTGAAGCATTTGGATTGTGAAAAGCAACTCTCCCCTGCAACTGAGTGTATAGAAGTTCTGGGTATCAAAACAATGTGAAACAACCGAGTAAAATCCAAACTTAGCAAGTATTCCCTACCTTGAAATTGCATGTAACATGCTTAACTTTCCATCAACCACAAATAGAAATGTGAAATGACCAAAATGAACTTCTATATAATTTGGCGAGTCAATGTAAGTAAATCACTTCATTTATCAGACCCCACAAGTCCATCATATCAACTGATGGAAGTATTGGTGGACAAGAGGATAAGTCCCTTTCTGATAATTAAAGGAACACTTTAAGCAACAATAGATTTGAGATTTATTCAAGAGTAATAATCCTCAATTTTGAAAACATTAAAGTGCCTACCGAGTAAGGACTCCAATTTGTAACGGGAACCATTCCAGGGTGCAGCAGCATCGGGCCATAAGCACTAGAGACATATGAACCAGGCATTAAAGGAGGCCTCACAACTCTGTAGCTGGCTTGTGTGTTATCATATTGCTCGTGAGAAGGAGAAGAAAGAGGCTGCACCGTGGGATAAAATGGAGGTGCAGCCGCTGGAACAGATGTGCCAGCTGGTTGAGGATGATCGAATTTACAGGTTAAACCAAATTTGCATTGCCCCGTCTTTAAATAATGGGAGCATTCTTTCTCGCCCTGTCAAATGATGTTAGAATATGACCTTAGAAGTCCTTATAACTTGAACTTACAAGTAAATATTACAAACAATAAGAACATCAACATGCATTTGTAAAGTCCAGAAGATTATTACCGGTCGCAATGGATATCCATAGACATTTAAGGGCGCGTAAGTCAATGAGCCACCAGCATTTTTCGGGTGGTTAAATTTGCAGGACGCACCAAATTTACATGTCCCTGTTCTTAAATAATACTGCACATTTAGGGAAAACGATTCAATAGTACATAAAGAGATACATGTTGGTTGTTTAAATATCTTTTTTAAGGCATTAGTTAATAAGCAATCCATGCACATTCCACGAAACTCAAGCTCTTCAGTATTCGGCATAACATCCAGAAGCAAAAATACTATCAATTAACCAAGAAAGAAAGCTGAATACCTGACACACAGGCTCCCCTAGTCGCTCGGGATACTCTCCCGCTGCCAACTGCACAACACCCCCAACATGATGATATAATAAAACCAATATCCCTCAATTGTAAGTAAAACATACATAATAAAATTCATAGCATGAATTAAATAAAAATCAATCAAAATTCAAAGGTCCCTCTGATTTTGTAAAAGAAGGAACTACGAGCACCCAATAACTCCATTTCCTTCGCATTTGGGATGGCATAAGAATACGAAGTTCAAATCAACATCAACAAGGCTCAATAAATCCTCACCCAGATAAAAAATAAACTATACAACCCTCAAATTTTGTTATTCAAATCAACAAATTCATATAAACAAACGCATAACAGTTATCAAAGAGTAATGTGGTAAGAGAAATTAATTACACAGCTAAAACATCTCTCCTGGAATAAAGGAATATTCAAAGACCTCACACTAAAACCATGTATCATAACTTAGCATGAAATAAGTTTTTCAGTGATAAGAGAGGCTTACAGAGCTACCACGATCACGAGGGTGATTGAACCGGCACTTTGCACCGTACCCACACGACCCGGTTCGCATATAGTACGGGCAATCGGGTAAACCCGGTCTCTCCGGGTACACTTGTCTCTCCCATAAATTTAACCCCTGCATCGATTCTACATCACAAAAAACACATTATCACAAAACAACCCCCTATTCCTGAAACCCTAAAAAATCAATAATGCAGATACACACAAAATTCGATACAGTAAAAACCTAAAATCGAAACTCTCACCTTCTAAACCGGTTTCTTGACCCCATTCCCCCTGCTGCTGATCCCCGTACATCTCCATTCCGACCTCAACTTTTTCAATCACTCCACAGCACAACACAAAATAAAAATCCTCTTCTATACAGAGCGGGTTTTGCTATTTCCCCCTCGAATGATTGGAGAATTTAATGATCAAGCGGCATACATGTATGTGCCTTTTCGGATTGTACGAGAGAGATTTTTTTCTAACAGTGAGATTTGGAAGTGTTATTTTTTTCTCTCTCGTATTATTTATTTGCACAGTAGAATGAGATTCTTGAATTCGTACGGCCTGGTATTTAAGCTACGCTACCACTTTCTCTCTCTAGACAGAGTTTTGGTCTGTTTGTCAGTTTGTATGTGTACCCGCCAAAGGTATTGCGAAATTAAAAGCATTTAATGAAAAGTTGCTGTTCAAGGGATGGGCCTTCCTTTTTTTCACTTGAAAACGTGTTTCTGTAACCGACACTCAGCTTTGTCTTTTGAATTGACCTTTTTGTCCTCAATTGTCTAATTGCCCATACTATATTGTAATTATCTATTTTTGGTGATAGAAGATTGAAATTCCATGGTTTAGATTTCAGATTTAATTTTTGTTTTGTTTTAATTTAAAAAATATGAGCCCTTAATTTGATGGATTTGGATTTAATGGTTACCATGCTTTCCAATGGTTAAAGAAAGTAAGTGTCAGTTTCAACAATTAGTGAGATCAGTGTATAATCGATATTTTGAATAAAAGATTAATGGAGTTTATTGCAATTTTGTAATAATACAGGGTCTTTTCCGATTATCCCAATATAAAAAAATAACTAATATACTAATTAAATTTGAAAATAATAATTGTTAATAACTTCAGACTGATATGAAAAGTTTGTCCACTCGTTTCATCCTAATGTTGACTCAAATTTAGAGAAAAAAATGTAACGAAGACAAAGAAACACAATAGCAAAATAAATTATGTCACGTTAAATTTATTGGATTCAACATATTAGTTCAAAAAAAGTATTAAAACGCTCTAAAAACTAGTAAATAAAACTTCAAAAAAAAGACATCCTTTTAATTATTATATCAAGACATAAATGCTAACAAATCATCATACACCCATTTCTGCTGTCCATTTCAATTGACATGGATAAATGATAAGGATCTAGAAAAGTATCAAACTTTTAATTTATACAATTTTGGTGTATATCATTACTTGAGTGCTTTTATTGTTGGGGTGAGAGTGAACTAAATTAGGACATGATTGGTATGAATGAATGGAATTATGTGGGAATGGAATGGAGATGGGAATGGAATGATATTAATTTCATAAATCCTATGATTGGTATAATGCATGAATGAGAAAGTAAATGAATTTGAGATATGAGATATTTTTAATTCTATATATTCGTATATTGTGAGTTATTTATTAAACTCAAATGCAAATTTGAATTCAAATTTTTATCTAAAAAAATATAACACGGGACATGATGAAAAAAATGGAAAAAATAAATGAAAATTGGGAAAAATATAGAGTTATATATATAATATAGTTTATATAATAATTCACCTTTTCTAATACTTTTTATTGATGAACTAATTTAAGGATAAGATATTATTTGTTAAACGCAATATTATTTTATATTTTTTCAATTTATTTTTGTATTTTTTTTTCTATTCTTGTTACATTTGAAATTATATTTATTATAATTAAGTAATTCTTATTGACGAAAATGTTTCGACTAAGTACGTACGAAAAATAATATGTATTTTTTAGTTATTTCAATGTATTTAAATCATTTTTTGGATTTTTTAATAATTTATATTATTTTAAAAATAATTTGTGATTATTAATCATAAGTCCAAAAAAATATATTGCATTCATCAAATTTTCAAGACTTTTATATTGGTGTGAAGAAAATAATATCATAATGAAAAAATATATGATTGATTCCTGATAGGCAAGGAATAGCCAAACCCAAGTGGTATGGAAGGAATCACTATTCCCATGTTTTTGGGAATATTGATTCCAATAGTAATAAGCATTCAACAAAAAAACATAACAATCATTAGAATAAGAATGCACACAGGAATGTTCATTCCATTCCTACCTCATTCCAGTATACCAATCACATCCTATAGTCTATAGATAATAAAAAAAAATACTAACATTTAACATGTTACATAATTATTATTGAAATCTTTTTTCTATAAGATGGTTGAATTTATCATGCATAGTCTAGTAAATATTCTACATTAGTTTATTTCAATATAATCGACTTAATATAGACAGTTGAGATAATTTAATTTTTAAGACGTGTGTGATAGGTTTGAGGGCATTTTGGGTATATGATATTTGTTCCTTTTTTTAATATTGTTTTGGTGTTAAGTGCTTTGTTTTATTGCACTCTGTCTTTATTGTTTAGGTCAGCCTTGAAAGTTGAAAGTAGTAGGTGCATTGATTGGTGGGGTATAGGTCTCCTAGACCTCTTTCTTGGTCCGTAATTCACTTGTACTTAAAAGATAAATGTCAAATATTATGTCCTAATTTATTTAGCATCTTATTAAAAAGTAATACAAGAAATATTTCATTGAAAAAATTTAAATTTTTTTGAAAAATGGATTTAATTGCATTTGTCTCAAATTTATTTCAAGAAATTTGAATTTTTTATTATCTATGATTTGATAGTTCACCAATTAACTATAAAGTTCTTATCTACCAATATCTTAATATATGCAATTAAATGGATATATTTTAATTGAAAATGTCTTAATGTTATGTACCTTATTGTTGAGTTTTACTTAAAGATATCTAAAAAACTTTTATAAAACAAAAATCTATTTATATTATTTTTTACAAACAAATAAATTTTATTTAAAAAATATCATATCATATCGAATTCTTATATTTTTCTAAAAAGAATCATTTACTTTAATTTATATATCTACTTCTGAAAAATAAAAAACTCTTAAATTTTTCTAAAAATTGAATCCATTCAAACTGAATTGATGATATTTCGTTAGAACAATTATAAAAAATGTGTTCGTTATAACAAATTTGTGGAGCCAAATTCATTTTCATCTTTAATAACAAATCAGTCCTCATATTTTAAATTGGTGTAAATATTGATCCTACGAGATAGCTCTAAATGAATTTGTAGTACATGTGTAAATTCGCAATATTCAGTGACCTTAAGAATTAAAATTCTGGATGTTAATTTTTTTTCCGCATAAAAAGCGCTGGTACTAATAGCGATTTATGCGGAAAGGAAGAAACGCAACAATCGGGAGTCGAATAAGAGATTTATGATTGGCGCACTTATCCAAATCTTCTCAAAACTCAGCCGCTAGCTAGCTGTTGAAACAATCAGAGACGATGAACAGTTTAACACATACTTTCACTGCTCGATTCTCCTCTCCTGCAGCGAAATTCCACCTAGGGCAATGTTCTTCGCAGCGTTCATTTTTCATTCAATCTCCACAGCGCCATCGCCGCTCCAGGAGAATCGTTTGCTTGGCGGTAAGTATTCTACTAATTTTCGAAATATAAAATTATGTAAAGAAGCTAGAGTTGGGGAATAAAGAAGTGTTTTCTGTATTTCTTTTTACTATTACTTGTTGTTTATTGTGCTGCTGAGATTGTTTTTGGTGGATTGTAGGAACCGTATTTGATTACGAAGCTTGAATCGGCCGAGAAGACGTGGAAAGATTTATCGGTATGAATTGCACTGTGTTTAGTTTTTTTGAATTTGTTTGGAAGCGTTCTATGAGTATTTATGATTTTTCATTTTGAATTTTGACTTGAATATGAAATTTTAGTTCATTTCAGTATTCAGATACTGCTTGTGTTTCAGAAGCAATTATGTGTGTTATGCAAGTTAGTTAGAGCTCGTGGATGAATTTCTTTAACAGATAGATTATGTTAATCAGTTATGAATAAAAATAATTCTGAATATAATGCTAACTTTAAAGCTGAAAAAAATGTCTCGTTCTCATCAAATTAGCTTGGCTGCACTGATAGTGAAAAATTTGTGCATACTATGATTATTTGGATGTTTATTAGAGCTCATGGAAAGAATTTCTGAAACTTATCGATACTGATTCGAGTATTAGTATATATAAATGTGAAGTACAAGATGCCAAGGAACCTTCATACCGACATCTCATGTTAAATAGATGCGTACCTGTTTGTCACCATCTATGCTAATGAGTTGGCTCTCCGTGGAATATCTTAAAAACTATGAAAAAATGTGCAGTTGTAGATGTAGTACCATCCAGTGATGGTGGCTACTCTATTGACCTCAGATTCATGCACTTGCAAATGATCAATTCTGCAGTCTGCTTATTTTCTTGGAAAATTACTTGCAAATTAAAGGGACTTTATTCGGTTATTTCACAACCATCTTTAGGTCAAACTGGCTGATCCAGATGTAGCCTCAAATCCGAGTGAATACCAGAAATTAGCGCAGTCTTTGGCAGAGCTGGACGAGGTACTGCTATTTGACAAAATATCCAGTTATGCTGTCAAATCATATTGTTGTGCACTCCGTATATGTAATGATTAGTTGCTCTAACATTTATGGTGAATTATTTGGTCTAATAGGTCGTGTCGACATTTAGGAGATTCAAGGAATGTGAGAAGCAATTGGAAGAAGCAAAAGGTTGGTTTCCGTTTCCTAATTCTCCGATAATATATGCAATAAATGGCAAAATAAAATGGGAACTTGGCCTCAACTTTACCTTGTACGTCTATTTACTTTCTCTTTTACCTTTATAGCTTTGGCCAAAGAGGCGGGTAATGATGAAGACATGGTTGAGATGATAGCTTCAGAAATTGAAAGCTTAACAAACCAAACTAAAGAGCTTGAAGAGAGCCTTAAGGTTTTTGACTCTCCCTTGGGACCTATTTAGCAATTTGCGAAAGTTTGTACAGTTCCATTTGCATCTCTGTAACCTCAATTCTTTAAAGCTGTTACTCTTTTGGTCTTATGACGATAGCTCTTGCTACTTCCATCGGATCCACTTGATGAAAGAAATATAATGCTTGAAGGTTAGTTATTCCCATATGTTCTAAGTTACATTTTTCTCAATGTAGGTGTATATGTTGATACTTGGATAACATACTTCATAATTGTCATGCTAATTTAAGGTGAAGGCAGTCAAGTATGACGTAGTTAGTTAAAAATCGTTGTTGTGGGCAAGATACAGTGAGTGAACCCTGTAATCAATGCTGCTTGATAATTAAAGACATTGCATTTTTTATCTTTATCATTTTGTGGTACTAAGTGGTCTGAGTAAACGGATACCATCGTTGGTTTCAGTAAGCATATTAGTGAGTAAAATGTGATCTGGCATTTTTCAGCTCATATTAAATTCTTTTTAAAGGTCTTCAAATGTAGGCTCTCTAATTTCCATCACGGGGAACTCTTTCTTTATGATTATGGGATTACAAATTTAACCATGAGCAAATCATTCACTGGGGTTCTTTAGTTATCGATTACTTGTACTTTTACACTGAGACTTCTGTTTGGTACGATACCAATTTTAAAGATTATTCCATTCCTAAATTACAGTGAGAGCTGGTACTGGTGGAGATGAGGCTGGACTTTGGGCGGGTGATCTTGTAGGTACATGGTTTTTGTCCTTCAGATAGGATATGTTTCTCCAAAAGATCCATTGACGTGAATATAAAATTACATGGTTTTGTCTACCTTTTTAACATTTTTTAGGTAGAAATGTATCAGAAATACAGTGAACGTAATTCATGGAAGTATGCCCTTCTCTCATGTTCTGAGGTAACATTCATCTTTATGATCCATTTATGTTGGTACTGTATTCACAAATAGCTTAATAATCTTCTCACTTTAAGGCTGAAAAAGGAGGATATAAAACGTGTGTCATGGAGATAAAAGGTAAGCGTGTTTATAGCAAACTAAAATACGAGTCTGGTGTCCATCGAGTTCAACGTGTTCCCCGGACGGAAGCCCAAGGTCGTGTCCACACATCTACAGCAACTGTTGCTATCATGCCAGAGGTAAGTTCTATTATTATGCACCGTGTCTTTTGAATAGGTTTGATGCTCATTTCTAATCATCAGGGTTATCATTTCTTGCCATCCAATGCAATTACTGCATGAGAACAAGTATTTGCTATTTAATCAGAACAAATTCCCTTGCAATATCACAAGAATCACTTCATATGTTGCATATGGTGTCAGGCTGATGAAGTTGATGTGGAAATTGACCCAAAGGATATTGAGCTTACAACAGCAAGATCTGGTGGTGCTGGAGGTATATCATTGATCAGGCTTCGTTTAATAAATTATTTATCCATAATTATCATCACTTTTTATCCGCAATCTTTTACATCTTCCAACAAGTTCCTCCCTTTCTTTCTTATTTCTCCCCTATTCACACATGCATTTCTTTTCAGGGCAAAATGTCAACAAGGTGGAGACGGCTGTTGATCTTTTCCACAAACCAACAGGAATAAGAATATTTTGCACAGAAGAAAGAACTCAACTTCGGAACAAGAGTCGCGCTCTGCAATTATTGCGGGCGAAATTGTAAGAAGCACTATAGATTGCCATTCATACTTTCTTCAGTCTATTAGAGTTGAGGATTAAATTTAAATTTTGAGAATTAGTTGACCACTCTATATTTTATGTAGTCTGGGGTGTGCACACAAATTGATCGTAACATGGATAGCGAACTTTAACGTTGAACTAACTCTGTCTCAGGTACGAGATCAAACTAAGAGAGCAACAAGAAAAGCTAAGAAATCAGCGAAAACTCCAGGTTTAGTTGCTCACATTCTCTCATATTTGAACGAAAAACAAACATATTGGAGATCAATTTTCATACTGAAAATCATATTTGATATGATAAGATTTATAAGGAATTGATTGAAAATTTGATTAGGTTGTGCTGTGATTTGGAGTGAGTTACTCCATCATCACATTTTCAACTATATTATATATAGAGGTATATATAGAGAGGGTGACTATTGTAATTCATAACTAAGAGAGAATGAAAGACTTATATCCCTTAGGGCATTGTCATGTGGATGTAATGGTTGTACCACATAATTCTCGTGTTTTCTTCTTCTCTCTTCATTTTTCTAATCCTATATGAACACTAATTTTGGAATGTAAACTAACACTTAAATATGGCAGGTGGGTACTGGTGCTCGTGCAGAAAAGATCAGAACATACAACTATAAGGTATTTCCCAATAATTTATGATATGTTTGAATTAAGGAATTATATGAAAAACATATTTTCATTAGTTAATTCCTTAACAAAATACAGAGGCCACCCAAAGACTGAAAATAGAAACGACCGTGTGGGAAAACCCCGATTATAATCCAAATTGTGGTGTTTGCAAATTGTAGAGCTCATGAATGTTACCCAACGGAGAGGCATTGCCTTAATATATTCTAATCTCCAAACTTTTTCCTTTTTCGTCTTAAAACTTTTAATCTTCTTTTTAATAGGCGGTTAGTTGATTATTATCTTCATAAGTTGTCCCTCTCTGCATTTCAGGACAATAGAGTTACAGATCACAGATTAAAAATGAATTTTGTGCTAACATCATTTCTGGATGGGGATATTGAGACAGCCGTTCAGGTACATGCTTTGGCATTGCTTTCTCTTGTATTTTTTTATTTCTATTCTCCTCAGTTCGATTATATCAAGCAAAGTTTTGTTTTGTTTTGCGGTTCATGAAAACTATTCTTGATCTTTGTGTAAGTAATGAATTCTATCATGTTCATTTTTGTTATTTGCAGTCTTGTGCTACTTTGGAGCAGAAAGAGTTACTAGAGGAGCTTGCCGATTCTGTTGGAGTCATGGCTACTTGATTGTCATAGAGCTGGCTCTGGAGTTTTGCTCTATGTTCTTCAAATACAAAATATGCAGTCTAATTTGCCAACATTGTTATTTGTAGCTTCTAATTTTGTTTATATTTTATACACTATATGATCGAAAACTGAACATCACAGAGATCCACGAGATGTTTTCACCCAATAAATTCGTATTTTATTATGGTTATTAGCTAATTGTTACGGTTCTTTATTAGTGATTTTTGATTATTAGATAATACATACCTGATTTATGGGCTACTGGCTGGTATATTAGGTGAATTATAAATCGTGCGTGTTTATGTATGAATAATGTTATACAATTTTGTGGTTAACAGATATAAAACTACAAATATAAATATTTTTCGTGCATCCTGCAGTCAATGTATGTCTATTGCAAATAGCATAGGATATGTGAGAAACAGAACATGATGTTGGAGAAAATGGATCAACTGATACTAAATATATGAATCATACCCAATCTTTTACCAAAAGGTAGGGTTGTTAATTGGTGGTATTATTCGAAACTAGTCCCATTCATTTTGTGTGGATTTGATTCAATTTGATTTGGACTTAGCTCATGCCGAATCCATATCCGTTTGTATCAGGAATTTCGAGCCCGAGTCCAATAATTACTCACATGCCATATATTTAAAAGCCCCAAATTTACCATAACAAAATATGAATTTTATACCCCTTAAAAAGTTTACATTTGTATGGAACTTGAATTTTATTTTGATGTATGGAAAGTTGGAAACATATGTTTTATGTTAAAAAATACAAAAATTGATTTTGAGATTTGGACGTATAATGTTATTTTCACCTTTAAATTTGGAATTTTAAAAAAAATTTAATATTAGAGCGATTAGTTCTAGACACTAGACAGTACTCACACACACACTAAGGGTGATTCTTTCAAGGTCCGGGACCGTTGGTCCCGGACCTTTACAACCACAAATTGTGGGTTGGGGGTGACTTTTTCCACCCCACAAAATGAAAACCACCCCACCAGACATGGAAAATTTGTGGTTCTAAGGGGTCCGGGACTGTTGGTCCCGGACCATCTTAGAATTTTCCCACACACTAATTAACTTTACTCTCACATTATTTCCCCCTTTCTGTTGAAACCTAGGGTTTTGAATCGAGTCACTAGCATACCTTAATTCAACCTAGAAGAACAATTCTCACTGTTATACTCCAATGTTTCGATTGCTTTTTCGATCAATTACATCTCAGACACATAGGTCTCAACACTTGGCCAATTTCTGCACTCGTAAATATGCAGGAACCCTAATCGAAAATGCGTCATCTTCTTCGAAAGAAAAATCGCATGTTATTTCCTACTTGGTGAATTCATGCGGTTTGTCTCCAGAAAAGGCTGTTTCTGCTTCTAAAAAGTTGCATTTTAATAGTACAGATAAACCAAATGCTGTTCTGAGTTTTCTCGAGAAACGAGGGTTTACCAAAACCCAGATTTCCGATATCGTGAAGCGTTATCCCCAGATTCTGGTATCCAATCCCGAGAAGACCATTTTGCCGAAGATTGAATCGTGCTTGCAGATTACTGGAATTTCTGAAGCAGATGTGTTCGTGATTTACTCAAAGTATCCCACATTCTTGTCAAGAAGTTTGGAGAATAGATTAGCCCCTGTTTTCGTGTACCTAAAGGATATCATCGGACCTACAAAAGTCGAGACTCTTTTGAAGCGTGGATCATGGGTTTTTAATATTGATCTCGAGAATAGAGTTATCCCCAATGTTGACTACTTGAGGAAGCTTGGAGTTCCCCAATCATCTATAGAGTTATCGCTATATAACTACCCAGAAATCTTTTGGTCGAAACCTGATGAGTTTAGGGAAATTGTAGAGGAGGTGAAACAAATGGGTTTTGATCCATCGAAATCAATGTTTGTATTGGCGATACATGCCCGAACGGGGAAGGGAAATATAGCATCATGGGATCAATGCCATAAAATCTATAGTAAATGGGGTTGGTCCAAGGATGATATTTGCAGGGCATTCAAATTACATCCTAATTGTATGCTTATGTCTGAGAAGAAAATCACACAAATTCTTGATTTCCTAGTTAATAAGGTGGGTCGTGAGGCTAGATTGGTGGCACAATGTCCACATATTCTCTTTTATAATGTAGAGAAGAGAATCATTCCTAGGTGCACCATAGCTCATCAATTGTTCTTGAAAGGTTTGATTAAGAAAAATTGGAGCTTGAGTAATGTGCTTTGCCCTACAGAGGAGAATTTTCTGAAAAAATATGTGTCGCGATATGCTGAAGAAGTTCCTGAACTTCATGATACTTATTTGTCGATGAAGGCAAGAGTTGTGCAAGTGTGAAGAGATATGTGGCTTTTAGGTTTCTATTTAGCTTGAGGAAAAATTGCAATCAATATCTGAGTCGTAGGATAGGGCGTTTAGTAATTTTAGTCACATTGTTTACGAATTTGTGAAACTAGATTATCTGCAGTTTTTTGAAAATTTTGGTTTCATTTGTTAAGAAATGAACAATGTTTAGCTCATGGAATACAGGCATTGTTAGCTTAAATATTGATCTCAATATCTCGTGTAAAGATTTGTGATCAAAACTAACTGTTTCATCTGTTTTTTAGCATTCGATACTATAATTGCAGAAGAAAAAATATATATCCTATGACTCTATCAACACCTCAGGAGGCGACGGAGGATAGTGATATATGATTGCATTTTTGGTTGTGTAATTTTGGTTTACTATGTATGGCAAATCAAATATTCTAGTAAACTGGAAGCCTATATTTTGGCTTATTTTAATTTATTCTAATAAGAAATGAAAGTGAATTGAATTTAAATGGATGAAATCCACCATAACGAATCAATATTTATGAACATATTTTCCAATCATAATGTATTTGATAATGAATAAATTCATAATAAGTAGCTTAATTGCAGAACATATGTTGAACTCATTGAATGTATCCATCTAGCTATTCATTCGACGAGAAATAATAAACAGAAATTTTGTTTATGGACTTAGTTGTTCTTAGTCTTCTACATCAGTAATTAATCAAATATATTTTTGTATAAATATTTATTTATTTAATTTTTTTTTATATTGATATTTAATATTTATCATGATTTTAATTTTCATATTTTGACCTTTCAACCTTCTTGTGGATTAGAAAGGGTATTTTTCTTATTATTACAATATTAATTAAAAAAAACTAGTTTGTATAATGTAAGTTTAATTTCGAAAAATTCAAAAATAAAAACGAATTTGATAAAAAAAAGTCAATTGATCAAATTCGGTCACTTAAAAAAAATATAATATAGTGGTACAAATCGGGAAAGAGCTTCAAATAAACTCATTAACACTTTACATTATCCATCTAGCCCTTGTACAAGAAACCCTAAAGCAGCGGAAGAAAGTTTAGAATTTGAAGTTTTGCTGACAGGTTCTCAATTCAAGTATTCTATTCAACACTCTTGGCAAGTGAGTAATTATCCTTGGTTCATTCTCTTTGCTAATTTACACTATGTTCTCTGTTCATTTGCACATTAAACTTTTCCCGCTTAAACAAGTTCTTGCGGATTCAACTGCTTCACTTGTTTTCTTCCACAAAAATCACCTCTTACGCCGTCAAAATGTGTCCAGAAGCTATAAAAATCAAAGCTTGGTGAGTTTTTGTAGTCTTGTTAACATAGAGTTATCTGGGCTGCCCTCAAAAGCTGAAAATAGGCATAAAATTGCTGAGAAATCAGAGGAAAAAAAATCGTTTACTGTTTCGTACTTGATAGATTCATGTGGGTTGTCTCCAGAAACAGCTACATCGGCTTCTGAGAAAGTCTGTTTTGGAAATTCTGAAAAACCCAATTCTGTTTTGACATTGTTAGAAAATTATGGGTTTAGCAAGGCACAAATTTCGATTATTGTGAGAAAAAGACCTAAAATTCTTGTATCCAAAGAACAAACCCTTCTGCCCAAGCTTGAGTTTTTCGAATCTGTTGGCATGTCTAAGGCTTTCATCGCCTCCACCATCTCTAGAGACCCTACATTGTTGACTAGGAGCTTGGAAAATCAAATTATTCCCAATTATAAGTTCCTAAAGAGTGTGCTTTCAACTAATGAAAGGGTTGCTGGTGCATTGAAACGAACATCGTGGATTTTTCTCGAGGATGTTGATAAAAGCCTTGCTCCAAATATCAAGGTTTTGAGAGAATTTAAAGTGCCCGATTCGTGTGTGAAGTTGTTATTGACACATTACCCTGAAACGCTAATGGTAATGACCGATGAATTCAAAGCGACAGTTTCTGAAGTACTTGAAATGGGTTTTTCTCCTTCCAAATCAATGTTCGTTTTAGCTTTACATGCTTTATCTGGTGATGCCAATAAACTAACTTGGGCTCGGTGTTATGAGAGTTACAGTAGTTGGGGCTGGTCGAAAGATGATATCCATATGGCGTTTAGGAAGCATCCTAATTGCATGATTATGTCTGAAAAGAAGATCACTAAAACGATGGATTTTCTCGTTAATAAGATGGGTTGGGACTCGAGAATGATTGCAAGTTGCCCTACCGTTATCTTTTTCAATCTGGAGAATAGGATAATCCCTAGATGCTCAGTTGCCCACGTTTTGTTGTCAAGAGGTTTGATTGTTAAAGACTTGAAATTGAGTTCTATATTGTTACCTTTGGAAAAGTCGTTCTTGAAGAAATTCGTGTTGAAATATGAAGAGGAAGTGCCTAAGCTCTACGATTTCTATATAGGGAAAGTTGGTATTGACAAATTGTGATGAAATAGATTAGATTTTCAAGCTCTTTCCTTTTAAGTCATGTCATTTGTGTTTTTGTCTAGCAATAGTTTTCCAGTATTAACCTGAATCATGTTTACCACCTATTTTCACATTCAAGTTTTGCTCTAGCAGTTAATGTACAATTCTGCAATTTTCCGTGAAATGTGAATGAGACTCATTTTATTGATCTATTTAATCATTTTAGTCATTTTAATCATCGGGTATTCATACTTTGTTATCCCGATTTCTTTGTCTGGTTATTCGACAGAGACAAACTGTTCCCTTATAGTGAAAATTGAATGATGTGTTGCATAGTTAGGCTTGTGATTGTATTTGGAGAACAAAGACTACTTTGACGAGCGTTTTACCCTTTTTCATATAATCTTGGACGCAAGAAAGTCACGTTTCTTAAGTTGAAAATTCAATATAATCATACAACTAAACATCTTGATTAAGTTTATCATTTGCACTAAAAGAGTGCATATCAACAAATTCCCACAATATTGCTTCTTTGTTTTCATTTGTCGTTGTGATTTTTGAATACCAAAAAACAGGACAAATTTTTGAATACCATCTAATTTAAACACAAGGAACTAGCACTTTTAGCTTGAAAATGCGCTTTAAGAGTCGCATTTTCTCAACATTTTCGTTTTACAATTCTTTCCCTCTCTTGGACAAACCTGCGCAGCCCTTCTCAATACCCTGTTCACAAATCTCAAAACTTGCTTCGTCTTTCATCTTTTTGCCTGCCTATAGTCCCATTTGAATCTCATGTTCGCTATAATCTGTAGGAGGATACACAAAATTCCTCAAAAAAGTTGCATTTTTGTTCGCCCTCAATTTTTCACACCACAAAATGCAATCATTATCAAGTCGTTCTCCAATAAATCATCCCCAGATGATTCAAAACGCTTTCTCACAGTTTCTTACCTAATGGACTCATGTGGGCTATCCGAACACGACGCCGTTTTGGCATCCAAAAAGGTTTGTATCAAATCACGAGAAAACCCAGATGCAGTTCTACAGATACTGAGTAAGTACGGATTTACAAGTGCTCATATCCATAAACTTGTTACTAGATGGCCTCAAGTTCTTGTAGCCTGCCCTGATAAAACCCTTGTTCCAAAACTCGATTTTTTCTGCTCATTCGGTGTTCCATTTGCTGTTTTGGCTCAGAAACTCTCATTATTTCCATTAATCTTGCAGCGTAGTCTAGAAAACTATCTCATCCCTTCGTATAAATACTTAAAAAGTTTAGTTCTATCCGATGAAAAGGTTGTTACTGTGTTTAAGCTTGCTCCTAGGGCTTTTGCACATGGCTGGCAAAGGGAGATTTATACTAACATTGCAATTATGAGGGAACGAGGGCTGCCAGAATCGTCTATTGTTTCGTTGGTTGTGAATCAGCCGTCAATTATAATTCTTGGAAAAAACAGGTTGGCTGATTATATTGATAGGGCCGAAAAAATGGGGTTTGATAAGTCGAAAATTGTGTTCATACATGCCCTCCAGGTGTTTGGTGATATGTCTGAATCAACTCTGAAGCGTAAATTGGAGGTTTATAGGAAGTGTGGATGGTCTGAATCCGACATTACTACTGCATTTTTGAGATTTCCACTCTGCATGTCAATTTCGGAGCAGAAAATAATCGCGAATATGGATTTTTTTGTTAACGAGGTTGGTTGTAAGCCTGGCGTTATTGCACAGAATCCTGTGGTTCTTGGTTTGAATCTGGACAAGAGAATGAGACCAAGGTGGTTAATCGTCGAAGTTTTGAAGTCGAAGAGGCTGTTGAAGAAGACAAACAGCTTCATCACCTTGTTCAAACTATCTGAAGTGATCTTTTTGAAGAATTATATAATGAGATATCAGCAAGATATTCCCCAGCTACTGGATTTCTATCGAGGAAAGTTGAGTTTCCATGAATTGGTTGCTTCGACTCAAGAAGGGCATATTTGAACAATGTTTAGAGTTATAACGTGATGGTCGTTTTTATTTAACATGAAAGTCTTTTGTTTTGATTACTAGTAAAACACTGATCTGTTGAGTTTTACAGTCATTTCAAGCTTCGGCTATGAGCATGAAAATGTGTTATTGATGTTCTCGTGTTTATGGATCCTCTAATATTTCCAAATAATTAGCTTGATTTTTGTAATTTGTAATTTTTGAGGCAAGATGTTGATGTTGTTAACAGACTTGTGTTTATGTACACTCTCTAACATCCTTGGACCACTTGTGACTTCACAATCTTACATTCATATTCAAGAACTTTGGAAACTTCAAATCCGAACATATGAAAACCTCACGTGAACCCGACAGATGATCCTAGATCTCGAAAGTCTGCTAATTTCACACGTTAACATAATAAAATCGTCGTTCGATCGTGTTTATGTTCCAGTTATCCCTCTGTATACACAGCTTCTCAGGCTTAATTTCAGCTGTAAAACAGAAAAAGATGAGGCAGAAAAACAAAAGGTCGAGGTTCGATTGAAGAATGGGACCAGCTTATATGCTCCGGCCATGGAGTTACGGCAACACACACCAACGCCCCGATAGCAGCTGCTGCTCTGTCAAGCCAGCCGTAAACCAAATAGGTTCATCCTAGTACTAATCCCGAGATGGGCCAAGGGCTTAGTACCTGTGTTTCGGTTTACCGGCCGACATTCTTCTCAGGGACACCTGATGTCGGTCGTCTCTGTAAATTCGCCGCCGAGCGCCGCCGAGAAATTGTACTGTATCCCTCAAAGGTGCGCCGGAGTGTGCACCGCAGCCCTCGTCAAGCTCCACCGCCCGGAGATTTGTTTCTGGCCCATTCATTCAATCTTCGCGTCGCCTTAATGCCCCCGCTTGGGTTACAGGCTCTCGCAAATTAGCCCGGCAATACATTGATTTGCGGTGTACGTATATTAAATTTTTATCTTTTGGGTTTTGTCCGATGTGGGATTTTTTTATTCATATTTTAATTAATTAGGCGATATTGCCAATTATTGAATTTTAATATAAATTAAAGTAACCTAATAATGAATTTTTAGTTATTCACGAGTCAATATAGCAAATTAATAACTAAATCTTGGTAAAAAAAATTGTATTATTGGTGGAACGATTTGAAATAGAGAAACATATGCAGTGATGCTGCTATCTTCAATATTTTTAATTAATTATAAACAATTCTAATTATTTTATTTAATTAAAAAGTGTGTCTCTAATCAATTATTTATTTTAATTACCAACGTGACATTTAACACATATTTTGATCCCTAATAAAGAATATGTAAGAGATATAAATTAAATTGTAATCTAAATTAGCAGACTATTGATTCATTATATTTATCTTTACCAAAAAGACGTAAAACTAAAATATGTGTGAGTGCGAAGTTGGAAACAGTTAAGGCCATAAGTCAGCCATTTGCAGACAGTCTTGAGTTGCTCAATACACAGCTCTTACCAATACTATATATCCATGACATACACAACAATCTGTATCTATTAACTGAGGTTAATTACCGAAGGTTTAGGGTTTTGTAATGGTGGTGGAGAGGAGGAAGCGGAAGCCACTGGTGCTTCATTCCACTAAATCCCTAATTAATTCCTTGATTAATTCTCACAAACCAATCGAAGATGGTGATGGAAGTGATGAGATTGTTTCGCTGTTAACGGCCGGAATTCTCAGACTTTCCAAGGGCGCAGCTTTTGATTCGGTTGATGATTCTGTTTTGATTGGATTGTCAACTTCTGTGCTCAAACAGTTATCCATTACTTCAGGCTCCCTGGTATTATTCAATTCATGTTTTTCAATGGGTTTAAGCTCTTTGTGACTTTAGTTTAAAATTATCTTCAACAAAAAAAATAAAAATTTGTGCTTTTAAATCTCTTTGGTGTTTGGGATAGTGTTCCCTGTCAGCTATAAAACTTAGAAATTGCTGAAGATATGATTTATCAGGATTTTTCTCTTTTTTATAAGTTTATTAGTCTGAGTCTCTGATTTGCTCCATCATTTTACAGTTTTCTGTAGTAAAAAGCATTGCTGTTGAAAGTAAATCAATGACGTGTGGAATTTGCTATCATCTTTGTTCGTAGATACTCATCAAGAATGTGGATACCAATGTAAATAGAATTGGACAAGCAGTGGTCTTGGACCCTCCAAATGCGGGTCCCGATTCCTCAGACGATGAATCACATGGCTTGCCTTCTCCTAGCACAATGTTGGTCTTTCCAACCTATGCTTATCCTCAAAAACGATCCGCAACTTTGGATCCTCAAGTGGCTTATTTATCTCCAATTCTCGCATTTAACCTCAATTTGCATATTTCGTGCTTGAAATCTGTTGTGCAGCATGGGAAACAGACTCTTTCATCTTTGTTTGATTTGAAAGCAAATGAAGAAATAAACGGGAAAGAAAATGTGCAATCTTCTCTAAATATAAAGCTTGAACCTTGGTTAGAGTTGCCTAAGTATGCCTCACATTTGAGGGCCTCCTTCGTGAAGATACCAGAATGTGGCACCCTTGAACGTCTTAAAACTAGTTCACCGGATGAAGCAAAAGATCGGCAAGAAATGATAGATTTGGCATTAAATGACTACTTTTCTGTTGATAGATATCTGGCCAGGGGTGATCTTTTCAGTATACGCATTAACTGGAACTGCAAATCAGAGTTGTGCATCCCTTGCAACCAAAAGATGCTAAATAGTGATGATGACACAATATACTTCAAGGTAAAAAATCTTATTTCTACTTATCTCGTATTTACATCAAGGGTAAATTACAAAAACAATCCCTGTATGAGATCTTAATTACAAGAAACACCTCAAGGTTTCAGAAATTACTAAAACATATTACATTTTCACCCCTGACTGGGATTGTTTTGGTAATATGCAAAATTTCGGAGTGCAGTTGGTAATTACAAAGTAAGTAAGGGACGTGCATGTAATTATCCTTTTACATCAAATCCATACTGGTTTTCAGGTTACAGCTATGGAACCATCAGAAGAACCTATTCTGAGAATTAATCGTAGTCAAACTGCTCTTGTTCTTGGAGGTGGTGTTCAATCTGCTCTTCCCCCACATCCTTTAGTTCCACAATCAAAAAGTTCCACACCTTTACAAGAGGATGCAGTGCTGGATTTAGCCTCCGTACTTGCACCAACTTTATGTCCTTCAGCTTTATCATCGAAATTCAGGGTTGCTATTCTATTACATGGTGTCTCTGGTCTGTTATTAGCTTCTATACTTGTCTCCATGAGAAACGTCCATTTACTTTTTAAAGATCGATTTTTTGATCCAAAAGTGATCTGTAGGTTGTGGCAAGAGGACTGTGATTAAATATGTTGCTCGCCAATTGGGCTTGCATGTGGTGGAATTTAGTTGTCACAGTTTCATGACATCTTCTGAAAAGAAAACATCTGTTGCTCTAGCTGAAGCCTTTAATACGGCTCGCAGGTATTTGAACCCACTATGGTAATGAACATTAATCAATAGTGTTGTTATCTTATGAATCATGTAGCTTAAAAATATTGTTCGAGTATTGTGAATTTTATTTAGACGATGGTGAATAGTTCAGTTTTTCATTATTTGTATTCCTTGGTTTTGAGATAATGATGTTATTGTGTTTGATTTGTGGAGAAATTACTTATACATGATATGCTATTATTGTTCTAGATATTCTCCAACAATTCTTCTCCTCCGTCATTTTGAGGTTTTTTCCAATCTAGCCTCTCAAGAGGGACCATCTCATGAGCAAGTTGGTGTTAACTCCGAAGTTGCATCTATCATTAAGCAGTTCACCGAGCCAGTTACTGAAGATGAATACGACTATATTGAAGAAAGCTCAGTTGGTGACTCTGTAAGTTGCAAGTTGTTGATTCGTGGAAATTGGCCTTTGTCTTTAATGCTAAAGTATCTATCCGTTCGAACTAATTTTGTTGAAAAAGTCCAATATTGATTGTTCAAGTTTCTTTCTCAAGTTATTTTTCCTTGTAATTCCATTTATTCCAAGATAAAATAATGTGACTAGATTAATTTGGCTGACTGGATATTCGATATTGAACTCCTACACTAAAATGAAATCATTTCATATGTAATCAAGTAGTTATTATATGTTCAAGAAACAATTAGTTAATAATGTCTTATTTTCACTGATCCAGCAGTTAAAAGTCACTGAAAGGATAAATCCTCACCCGGTACTCTTAGTTGCATCAGCAGATAGTTCTGAAGGCCTTCCTCCAACTATCAGGCGCTGTTTCAGTCATGAAATTAAAATGGGACCTCTGACTGAAGAACAAAGGTCTCGGTTGCTGTTTCAGTCTCTTCAAAATGTCTCTGAATTGCTTCCAAATGTATGATACTGCTTCACGGTCCCTTTGATTTTACAAATGCATAGCAATAAATGTATCTATTCAGCCAGGATTACCAGTTGCATAAGAATGAAAATGATTAAATGAGGGAAATTGACATTTAAATGATTTCTTTGGTGCATTTTCTCGACGGGTTTTTTATTTTTTTTCTCATTGTAGACTTCTGCTGAGGATCTTGTAAAGGATGTAGTTGGACAAACATCAGGTTTCATGCCAAGGGATCTTCGCGCTTTAATTGCTGATGTGGGTGAAAATTTAATTTCTGAGAGGGAGAATATGAAACCTGAAAACTCACAGCAGAGCTCGTCTGGATCCAATTCACTTGAAGATGATAATAAAAAAGGTGATGTACCTACAGGTCTTGGCAAAGAGAACTTAATGAAAGCATTAGACCGATCAAAGAAAAGGAATGCATCAGCTCTTGGTACTCCAAAGGTGAACTAAACAAGTATTTAGATTCAAACCTTGCATGTTATCTTGGACTTGGTACTCTTTGTATTTGAGAAAACATGACAAGTAAACAGTTATGAAATACGATTATGCATATTGTTTTGACCGGTTTCCAATATTGTATTTTGTGCGCAAAGGTAAAGAGATTTCTTATACTTTTTGGTAGCAATTAATATGTTTACAGATTTGAAGCTAAAGTTAATGATACTCTTTCATTCTGTGTGAGATAATCCTACTCTGCTATTGTAGGTACCTAATGTCAAATGGGAAGATGTTGGTGGGCTTGAGGATGTAAAAAAATCAATCCTGGACACCGTTCAGGTAAAAAAAATCTACTTATTCAGGAAATTGTAAAAGATTATTGAATTTTTTTGTCTATTCTTTTCCTAAAATAGGTAGGTCAAAAGGGGTATATATGATATTGAATGTAAGGTTGTCTAACTAATATTCCTTCAAACTTTTAGAAGAAAGTTTTTTGGTGTTAGACTTTCACTTACTCTAACCCATTAACATGTTATATAACTGTTCAGAGAACTGCACTTTGCTCGATCTTTAGCTCTGTTGTTAATTATTGGTGTTCTCAATTTACATTTGCAGCTTCCTCTCTTGCATAAGGATTTATTTTCATCTGGATTGCGTAAAAGATCAGGGGTTCTTCTTTATGGCCCCCCCGGGACTGGAAAAGTAAGTTTTCGAAATATTATTTTGAGTTTTCTTTTAGAATAATCTCTAATGCCATGACATTTGTCTTTATTACATTGCAAAAACCACAGACATTATTGGCAAAGGCTGTTGCTACAGAATGCTCCTTGAATTTTCTGAGTGTAAAAGGGCCTGAACTGATCAACATGTACATAGGAGAATCGGAGAAAAACATCCGTGACATTTTTCAGAAGGTAAAAGATGTTTATTAACACTTTTTAACAAATAAACCACATCTAAATTCAATTTCCAATGCAATTTAAGAAAATGTTCTAATTGAAAGCGGTTTTAGGCCAGAGCAGCTCGTCCATGTGTTATATTCTTTGATGAACTCGATTCCCTTGCCCCTGCTCGAGGTGCCTCTGGAGATTCTGGCGGTGTTATGGACAGAGTGGTTTCTCAGGTAAACATGTTAATTTCACCAAATTACCGTAAATTACAGAGACAACCTTGTATGAGACCCTTATTACAAAAAATACCCTGAAGTTTAAGAAATTATCATCAGATCCCTTTCACGATGATAATAGAAAATAGTGCTTGTATGAATTTGTGACATTATCTAATCTGATTTGTTGTCTATAGATGCTTGCAGAAATCGATGGCCTGAATGATTCTCCTCAGGTTGGTAATAATTTTTGACAAAATTCGTTTTATACTTTGTCATTGTTATGGTAATTTTTTCATTTGTTTTGGGTATCGATAGGACTTATTTATAATAGGCGCTAGCAACAGACCAGATCTTATCGACCCAGCACTTCTAAGGCCAGGCAGATTTGACAAGCTCCTTTATGTTGGTGTTAATTCTGAAGCATCTTATAGGGAGAGGTTCGTTTATTTTCAATACTTTCTAATGCATGTAATTAGTTACATTCGTATACTGAATACTTTTTATTCTTTTACAGGGTACTTAAAGCACTTACACGGAAATTTAAACTGCACGAAGATGTGTCGTTATATGAGATAGCAATGAAATGCCCTCCAAATTTCACTGGTGCTGATATGTATGCCCTCTGTGCAGATGCTTGGTTTCATGCTGCAAAACGCAGAGTACGTTTTGCTATCTCATAATTTTGGATTTTATTAAATTCCTTCAAATTTCTAGTTTTCACCAAATATCCATTCATTTAAGTACTTCTTTATTATTATAGGTATCAGTAGCAGGTTCAGATTCAGGCGCGTCAGATGAACCCGAGACAATTGTTGTTGAATACGAGGATTTTATTGAGGTACGATATACAGATTCTCAAATATTCGAATAGTATCTAATATATACATAAATTTCAAGTGATAAAATTTTATCGATCCATATGTGGGGTCTGAAATTCTGTGTTTATACTTTATACCTTGAAGGTGTTAAGAGAACTGTCTCCTTCACTATCAATGGCGGAGCTAAAGAAATATGAGATGCTAAGAGATCAGTTCCAAGGGCCATCTAGATGAACACTATATCATTTCTTGTATTCATAATCAATATTCAATAATAATATGGTTATAATTTGTTTTTGTTTTTTTTTTCAATTTAATTATTGATAAACCCATTATTAGGGGTTAGTTATTCTGGTAATTGTCAATATGCAAAGGTTCTTAAGGGATAATTGTGGAGCATATTCCTCCTAATATTGTACCCATAAAATTGAAAGCTTTCTTTGCTTATTGGGTCATCTTCTGGGCCCATATTTTAAAATTGAAAGCTTTCTTTGCTTATTGGGTCATCTTCTGGGCCCAGATTTCATAAACTGATAACGATTTATTAGTAACATGATAAGCGTGCGCAATTAGGCATACTGTCGTTATAGGGGCTTTTAGTAGCATGCGCGTGGAACACGCGCCATAAAGATTGTCTAGTGTTATTTGGTTTATTTTCTCAGACAAAAGCCGTTTGTGGGCCGAAACAGAATTTTACTGCTCTTTTTTTTTATTTTTTATTTTTTTTTATTTCGCTAAAAATACTAAAATTAAGAAATAGCAGCAGTTATTCAGAATATTCGTATTTTTTTTTCTCAATAAAAGAGTGAAAAATCCCCAATTTTACTACCAAAAATAATATATGATTAAAAACAAAATAAACTAACAAACAAACGCGGCTGCTGTATAACTCACCAAACGCAGGTCTTTCCTTTTTCTCTCTCCTCTCTCTCTTTCTACCTTCTTTCTTTTACTTGATAATAATCTTCAGGGATCGATTAACAATATCCAGTTTCCACGATCCATAAAATCAATTAGTGCTCTGGATATTGAGAAGATATTCAAATTCTTGAATCATTTTCTCGAGTAGATTTTGGTACACGCGCGTTTTTATATATTAATGCGGAAGTTAGAGCTTAATTGGATTGTTTTCTTCGAAATCCAAGTGTAAATTTGATCAGGAGAATCTTGGTGGTATTACAGAGGTTTTCAATTTTGTAAATAAGGTGGTTAGGAATATTTGGAGAAAAGTAAACGGTGGAAATAAGGAAAATAAGCCTTTAGGGAAGTTTTTCGATTTTTTCGGATTTTTTTTCTTCTGTTTGATGATTTCTGTGAGAAGTAGTGATGGGCGAAAGAGATTGGGTTTAGGATTGGAGATGAAAGAGACTGATCTTGAAGAAGGTGAGGCTCCTCTTCATAATGATGAGGAAGAAGATTCAACGACTGATCCTGATATTGCCCTATCTTACATTGTAAGATTCTTGAATTCTATCATATTCACATTTTAATAAGCTGTATAAATCAGTTTTTGAGTTTGTGATAATTAAATTGAATTGCAACTATTTAGTAGAATTCATTTGACCTTTTCTTTAGTGTAATAATAAGGTCCATATAAAGTCTTCACTGTCGAGATGTGGTACTGTGTTGATGGATAAGCGAAATTTGTTTTTATTTTGGTGTTGATCAGTTTCTAGAGGTAAATTTATAGTTTTCTTAAATGGTCTAAGATCAGTTAGGCTGGTTTTTATTGATCATTATTGTGAACTTTAGTTACTATAGTTGAATAGCAGTTGTCCGTTCTGCAAGTGTGCTTTGTATAGTTTAGCACAAAATATACCCCTCCTTTGGATTCGCTTTATGTGTTTTTAAGTACCAGTTAAGTATGACAATGAAAGCTGGTTTCTGTCGTTTCTGGTTTCGTTCCATTCTTGTAGGATAAGACAAAGACAGGTAGAGTTAACGGTACCCATCAGTGTTATGAAGTTTAGCTTGTGATGTAATCATTATTGTTTTCCATACTAAGCTCTTACATTCCCTAATTGTGCTCTTTGAAGGAAGAAAAACTCCAAAATATTTTGGGGCATTTCCAGAAAGATTTTGAAGGTGGTGTTTCAGCTGAGAATCTGGGTAAGTGAAAACGAAAGATACATATAATGTAAAGTTAGGGCCAAGAAATGTCCGTTGGGAACGTGAAGTATTGATCAGAAATTTAAATACTTACAGGGGCCAAATTTGGCGACTATGGTTCATTTTTACCTACTTATCAGAGGTCTTCATATTGGTCTCATACAAGGACTCCGCCAGAGGTTCATAACCATGATTCGCCTAAGACCCCTATAAAGCTACATTTGGAGGTAGATGCTTGAAAAACTAAATCCTCATACCTTTATGTTCACCATCTTTCGCTTGGAAAAAAGAACTAGAATGTTTCCGTCTGACATGCAATTCATGTTTACTTGAACTATTAAACCTTTTTCTTATTTAGGATCAAAGACAAAACTCATTAGCTTCGTCAAGTGTTTCTCCATCAGCAAGGTGTCGTGCTGCTTCAGGAAAAGCTTTACCAGTGAGCAAGTCCTTGAAAGGGGACGGTTACTTACCACCCAAACATACTGAAGAACCCAGTTCTAAAAATGGAGGCATTAAGAAGTCTGCAAATCCTTCTGATCAGAGAACTCTGAAGGTCCGAATCGTAATTGGCTCTGAAAATTTGTCGACACAAAAGAATGCTGAAATCTACAGTGGACTTGGTCTCGAAGTCTCTCCATCCTCTTCATGGGATGAGAGTCCCACACCTAGTGAAGGGCTATGTGGCAAACTTTTGGATGTGCCGGAGGAATCTCCAACTAGTATTCTTGAGGTAATTTATGAACCTACACAATTGATTTTGACTTCTGAGATCATCTAGGCTTTAGGGTTTATATGGCTAATTCTTCCGTAGTTGCATTTTAAATTCACATCTGTTGTGTTGGAGCAGATAATGACATCCTTTCCTGGATCACAACTTTTATCCCCTCTACGGGAGGATTTGATTCATCTGAACGAAAAGAGAAAGCTTAGGGGGAAGTATGAAACTAAACCCACGAACAAGACAAATTTAGAAAGTTTTGGGTTGTCAGCGAATGGATCTCTTCCTGGTAGGAGCAACCAGAAAGTTACCGAACAGACAAAATTGAAGTCTTCTGAATGGAATGATGCTTTACCCACAGAATTAACAAATCAGAAGAAAAAAGTTAATCAGAATGATTCTGATTCTCTATTGAAGAAGGATGACCCATTAGGCTGTGAGGAACTTGTCTCAAATACTTTGAAACTTCCACTTTTATCAAGTTCTCCTGATCGTGCAAAAGATATGTTCTCTGCAACAATTGTTCCTCCAACTGCTTCTAAAGATGTAGCAAGGGGAGAAACATTATCAGGAGTGAAAGAGAAGGAACATTTGGATATTGGCAGAGTTGAGAAGTTGGGTGGAACACCGGGTTCCTCAGGTAAGATTTCAGAGGGTAAAAAGGGGAATAATGTCAGCGATAGTTCAGCTTGTCCTCAACAGGATGTACCCAAAGCAGAAAAATCTCATACTTCAGACCACTCAGAGTCAAATATTTCCAGGGGAAGAAAAGCTCTTAGTGCAGAACCCATCAATTCATCGAAAAGGACAGTTGTTCACAAAGAAGGATCTGTTAGTGAGGAAGGTTTAAAGCCAGCTCTTGAGAAATCATCTAATGGGGGCAAGAGGAAACTAAAAGATAAGTTAATGGTTGAGTCTTCTATGACTCCTAAAACTGGGAAGAGCTCCAATGCTAACTGTCCTGTGTTTAAAATCGATTCACATGATCTTCGGAAGGACCATGAAAAATCAGGGGACAGGTATAAAGACTTCTTTGGAGACATAGAATTTGAAGAAGAAGATAATGAATCAATTTCAGAGGAAATGACATCCTCGGAAAGGTCGAAAGATCCTCAACTTTTTGGAAAGAAAATCTTAAGTGAATATCCTAACACGTCAAGAGAGAAATATAATGGTAAGAATTCTGAAAGGCCACATCCCTCTGACAACAATCCTACTACGGCTTCTCATCCGGCGCCTCCCGTTGGAAATGATTCTGAAGCTCCAACGGGAATGGTTCCTCTGGTCAATGAAGACTGGGTCTCTTGTGATAAGTGTGGAACATGGAGACTTCTTCCACTCGGCACAAATCCTAAAAGTCTTCCTGATAATTGGCTTTGCAAGATGCTTACGTGGCTGTAAGTTCTATAAATTTTGTGTTTATTTGTCTGGATAAATTTGTGTCTCATATCAATCTAATAGTTGATTAAAATTCAATTACTTTGCAAAATTAAATATGGTGATGCAGAAAGAACTCTGCCTGTGCATGCTTGTGTGCTCGCTAAAGTTCTTAAACTTGGACACCTTATTATTTTTCCATTCCGTAGGCCTGGAATGAACCGTTGTAGTATTCCAGAGGAGGTGACAACTAATGCTGTGAGAGCTCTTTACCATCCTGCTGCTGCCTCAGTTCCTGCCACTGCTTCTGAGAGTCAACGCACTCGGCTTAACAACTCTGTTGTGAGTTCATTGGGAGTGCCCTCAGTAGACGGTCAAGAGCACCAAAAGCTTGATGTCCAAACTGCAGTGAACAGTGGGAAGAAAAAACATGGGTCAACAAAGGCAGCAAATTCAACTGATTTAGATGGTTCTAATCACTCTTCAAATTCACGGAAGCAAAACATTCCCACATCTGGGAAATATAGTAATTTGAACAGCAGAATTCAATCTCCATCTCTAGATGCATCGGGATATCAGCATATGCGACATTTGAGTAGTGGAGTGGAGAAGTACAATCATACTAAAAGAGATAAAGAATCACTTTCTGATAAAGGTATATTATTAAGTACCCAAATACTTTTCCTTTATTGTAGAACTCTATAGCTTCCTGAAGTTTTTTATCTGGAATTTTCTGACTTGTCCTTGATTTTGTGAATAGGTACAAACTTAAAGATAAGGAGCAAGCGAGAGTCTGGTATAGAGGATTCTAGAGTTTCTAAAAGAAGTAAGAGTGAGGGATTAGATGATGATGAAAATTGGACTTCTGACAGTGGTGGGACTAAAGCAGGTCTTAACCCTACCAGTTTGTCAAACAAGGCATCAGGTAGTGATCGGCCCAAGTATGCCCATAAGGATTTGAAAAGTGATGCAATGAAGACTATAGTCTCAAGCGCTAATATAGAAATGCATGTTGCAGGGGCTTTAGATGATGGGCTGCTTCCAAGAAAGCTTGATGATAAGGACTCTCTTAGGAAGAGGAAAGCAAAGGAACATAACATTGCTGAGATTCATACCAAGTCCATTTCTGGTGATTTTAGGGAAGCGATGTGTGAAAATGACCACCAGATAGTGAAGAAAGCTAGAGTTTCCAAATCTGGAGGAAAAGAGACAAGTGAAAGCAAAACCAGTGCGGAAACTGACAAGAAAAATATGAGTACAAAGAAAAATGGGCCCTACTTGGGCCACAGTCCAGGGGGAGATTATTTGAAAAGTGATATTGGTGGTGTACAGCCTTCTGTTGCTGCCAATTCAAGCTCTTCCAAAGTATCTGGCTCACATAAAAATAAAATGAGTGCCCAGGAGGTTAAAGGCTCCCCAGTTGACTCAGTTTCTTCATCTCCTTTGAAATTCACTGGTGCCGATAAGGTCACATCGACTAGAAGGAACCTTGTTGAAAAAGATGATTTTCATGACTCTGGATCTCTAACTGCTACTACTCCAAGAAGGTTTTCAGATGGTGAAGATGGAGATGATGTCCAAGTTGGAGTGGAGGAAAAAGATGCAGTTCTCACTGTCAATGACCATGTTACTGATGTCTATGATGATCTCTTGTATCAAGGTAATCAGCAACATAGTTTAAAGCAGTCTTCTGAGCACGGCCAAGTTGAAGAAAAACCAAACACCGACCAATCTCAGAATAATGGATCTCACACGGAGAAATCTCGGAAGGGATTGTCTTCACATTCTAAAGAAAAAGTCTGTGCTTCTGCATCTGAATTAAGTAAAGATAATATCAAGGCTTCTGATTGGTCACGTGATTCTTTGGATCATGTGAATTGGAATGAGGACAAGTCGAGTAGAAGAAACAAGTTACAAGAGAGATCTGGCACTCCTAGCAAGGCCGAGAGGGCTATTGGCAAGAAAGATACTGCTGGAGGAGCCTTAAATGAGACCAGTAAAGGACAAAGTCAAAAGAAATTTGGCCATGGTGGACAAGATGTTATCAAAAGCCAGGATAAGAACCATAATCTTCCACAGGAGCATGAGAATGGAAAATTACCCAAGAAAAGTGATGCGAGTGGGAAATCACACTCACTTCCACCACTAGCAAATGTTCAGACTGGTACTGTTTCTGGATCCCACAAAGAAAATGGTGTAAAAGATGGTGAGTTACCAAAGGCTTCAAGTCGAAGAAAGAAAGCTGAGAACCAAAATGGTCAACCTAATAGTACAAGGCATCCTACTCCAAATTCACATAGGGTTCGTGATATTGAAGCTCCAAGTCCTGTTCGAAAGGATTCGTCCAGTCATGCTGCTAATAATGCTTTGAAAGAGGCAAAGGACCTCAAACACCTTGCTGATCGTCTCAAGGTTAACACATACTTTGATTTTGACATAGTTTTTTCTATTGCTTCCAAATTCAAGTGTTCCATAAGAGGGTTCTTCTGTTTTGCAGAATTCTGGATCAACTGACAGTATTGGATTTTACTTTCAAGCTGCTCTCAAATTCCTCCATGGAGCCTCTTTGTTAGAATCGGGAAGTAGTGAAGCCACTAAGCAGAATGAATTGATGCACTCGTTGCATATATATAGTAGCACCGCAAAGCTATGCGAGTAAGTTTCCTGTACAGAATTGCTGGCCTGTGCATACTTCATATGCTTTCGTGTGTGTGTGTATTTTTTATTTTATTTTAAGTGACTTAATACAGTGATTTGTGTGATGTAAGGTAATTTGTTTAATGGTTTGGATGAAAACAAAATCATTTGAAAGCATTGAATGCCGCTTTCTGTGCAAGTTGGTCCAATTTATGTATTTCACATACTTCTGACAGTGATTAGTACTGCTAAGAGTACAGCATTTCTCTTTGTTTATAAAGTTGCTTTTTGTTAGATTTTGTGCCCATGAATATGAAAAGTCAAAGGACATGACTGCTGCTGCTCTGGCCTATAAATGCGTGGAGGTCGCTTACATGCGGGTGGTTTATTCTTCTCATGCCAGTGCATGCAGGGACCGGAGTGAACTGCAAAGTGCTTTACAAATTGTTCCCACAGGTAAACTTAAGATTCAATGCTCTTTATGATATTTTGTAAGCTAAAATCAGAGTTGCCGTTACGTCCCTACTTTTCTTAATTAACTTTTTGTGATGAAAATCGAAGCTCAGGATATGACCTTTTTACGATGCAGCTAGACTTCTGATTATTACATCGAATCGTTTTTGCTAATATCTGTCGAGAATGAAGTAGTTCCTCTCAGAATTAAAATCAGAGTGTGGTCAATCACATTCCTCTTTTTATTTAAAATAACCGTGCTTAATTGAGCTTATAGCTGCACTAGGAATTTTTACTGACTCCCCGAATTTCTAAAAACTAATGGAAACTTCGACGGTCCTAGTGGCAGTTTTCTAACTTATTACCACTGTTTAGGTGAATCTCCTTCCTCCTCTGCCTCTGATGTTGACAACTTGAACCATCAAGCAACCAAGGACAAGGCTGCCTTAGCCAAAGTTTCTGGTTCTCCTCAAGTTTCCGGAAGCCATACCATTACTTCACGGAGCCGTAATGGTTTCTTGCGGGTTCTTAATGTTGTAAGTATACTAGATATGAACTGCTGATATCAAAACATTTCACACAATAATTTTATTCTTGTAGATTTCTTTGTAAATATAAGTATATAAATCGATCTATACATATCTGATGCATCTATTTGCAACAAGTTACTTTGTAAATACACAACTTTTTTATACTTGTATATTTCTTTGTATATATATATATGCAGTACAATATTTATTATGTATTGATAAAAGTAAATTTATTACAGTGGTGACATCAGGACTCTACTGATGGCCAAGGTGATGTACATGGGTCAAATCTTTACATACTTAATGTTATTTTTTGTAGGCACAGGATGTTAATTTTGCAATGGAAGCCTCGAGGAAATCAAGACTCGCTTTCACAGCTGCTAGTTCTAAACTTGGTGAAACCTCGCACAAAGAGGGTATCTCTTCACTTAAAAGGGCGCTTGATTTTAACTTCCAAGATGTTGAGGGTTTATTGCGCCTTGTTCGAGTTGCAATGGAAGCCTTCAGTCGTTAAACTGCCTGTTACAGTTACAATGATGCAGCTCTCAGGTCTTCCCTTTCTATTTGGTTCGTGAGAACTTGAAAAGGATGATATTCTCGGAAATCCATTCAAGAGTCGAATCATGAGTTCTGTCAAAGGATTCCCTTGTAAATCTGTACAGTTAGACTTTTGAGTATGCAATGCCCTTGTATAAGTTGTTTCAACAAGAATAATGGCCTCAAATTCTTTCCAAGTTGAGTTGATGATATTTGTGAAGACTTCTGTATGGTGCATGACCAAGTGTATAGCTGACGAAATGACTTTTTATTCAATTGATCCAAGTCATATTTGGGTTATTTCGAGATGGTGGAACTTAGTACATTTAGTCTCTGTTGCTCTGCCATTATGGCTTTTCTGTGTGATTACTCGCAATTTTATGTACAAGTTTGATCTCAAATGGACCAAAGGATTGGGAATCCGTTCAAATTCATCGCAAGCTCATAACAAAGAAAGTTGGTCCTGATGAATATCCCAGATCCAGTAATTTAATAAAATATATGGATATTACGTTCTCAGGTATTTCCATTCATCGTTATTTTCTCTGCATAGTACAATATTGAAATTATTTTTCTTGTCTCTTATAATAGTGTAATTCGGTGTTTGTTTTGCAGGTCTGGTCATAAAATATGCCTTTTGCATAGATATAGACAAATAAATAAGCTTCTCTAACATTACAGTAATTATGCATAAAATCAAGAAATCATGCGAGTGGCGCCTCTTTCCAGTGGCATTCTGGACGATGATACTCACCATCATTAATTGACAGGTAAATACCAGTATCTTTCTTTACTTTGATAACAAGAAAACTGTGTATAAAGTCTCTTAGAGGTAACATCTTTGTTTGCATGTTCTTTTCGTTTATCATTCCTTGAAACGACTTCAAATTTGTAGTTTTGATTTCATATTTGACCCCCGTTCCTCAAAAAATAAGGTGGATTAATACAACTTTCAGTTTACAAGCAATACATTGTTGGCTATAATGCTTATATACGCCCTTTGCATAATGTCTTTGTTATTCTTCCTCCTCTTATCTGTCCTGCACGAAAAGAAAACCTGGAACCTGTTTTCCCTGTAGCTTATAGAAAAAGGATTAGGTTTTTACAGACATGGGGAGTTTGAGTAAGGAACATTGCTTCTTGGTGCTGACTGAATGATCCTTCTTGCAGGTATTAGGAAACATGATGTATTTGAAGCAAGGCATTAAGTTATGGTATCTGTATAGATTTCGGGGGTATTAAATTAACGAAATTTTAAGTGGAAATTTCGGGGATTTTTTAGATTTTGATTTCGATATCAGAGAAATGATGGAAGTTTATAGAAATACTTTGAACAAACTCAATGAAACGTGGGATAACTTTTATTAGTATCTTTATGTATCGTTTACATTAATAAATTGTATATTTAATAATGTATAGTGAGTTTGATTAAATGGATATGATTAAGATAATATTGATGAATGAAATAATTTTTCATAGTATTGCAATTTTTTTTTATTTTGTTATAAGCAATTCTATGTCTAACATGACTTGTAGGTCAAATATTATATTATGATAGTGCTCATAGTAAAAGTACTATTTAGAAATTTATATTCAAATAAAATAAATAATAGTATTTTAAATTTTGGCCAAGATGTCTGGAATTTTGGGTTTCAACATAGATATAAATTCAAAAAGTGTTTGCAAAATCTTATATGAAAGTGACAATTCGTTACAACCCTTGGAAATTCCAAAATTTCCAAGGAAATTTGAAGCTATAATTGGAAATATTCAAATAATATATTATATTATCTTTAAATCAAATGTTGTGCCTTCTTGGAATGTCTCAATCTCTTCGTTGTTGGGACAATCTTTTATGGGCATTGTAAACTTTGTTAGTGAACAGCTGAAGATGTTACTTCTCACAAGTGACAAGTACTTGAAAGATAACAAATATTTGAAAGACAATTATTTGGTTTGCAATAAGAGAACGAGACATCATCGTTAATTATGATTCTAACTATGCTACATGATTTTTTAATGTTTAATATCTGACTATTTCCAATACCGGGCTAGTCCAAATTGAGTATGGACTAGTACTAAAATTACTACAATAGAGAAGTTATAATTTTTTTTAGATTTTTTTTTTTTGTTAAAGGACGTAATACTTAATAATAATATAATGATGATGTAACTAAATCTAATGTAAAGTATAAAAGGAAAAGGATAGGATTTACAACAATAGCACTATTGATGCCTGATAGAGACATAAATAATAACGACGTTAAACATAATTAAAATAATAGAAACAACAGTGAAAATAATATTAACGATGTTATTATTAACTAACTAGGAAAATTTGGACTATTGTTTACAGCCGACTATGAAAATAAAGTATCAATTACGCAGCTAATGTATAACTAATTATAAACAATATAAAGCTAATTAAAAAAAAATGAAAACAAAAAAAAAGCCTGCACTAATTCTGATCTAATAATAAAGCTTCTAAAAAATCCCCACAAAATCATATCTCTGTCTTCAGGCCAAATACCTGAACGTGTTGGGGTCCTCTGGATCTCTTTCCAAGAAGTCTCGTGACATCAGATTTTCAATCCTCTTTTTAATTGCTTTCATATCAGGCTGCACAAAGAGAGAATAAAAATGGCATTATTTCTCAATTTTTGAGGTGTTTTTTTAACTAGTCTTATGCGGGTTGTCGTTATAATTTACCAAAAATAAATAAAAAAATTGATCATATAATATATATATATATATATATACCTTGAACGTTTTGCTCAACATTTCAGTACATTCCACAACTAGTTGTTGATGGCCCATAACTTTTCGACTTTTCATTATGCGCACAATTGCAGCATCAATAGCGTATCGCCTATCGTTGTCAACATTTTCGACTATCTTTTTCTTTTCCTCCATAATCGGCAGAGGCACCTGTAATACCAAAACGAAAATCACAAGTCAAACTCGAGTAATTTATTTAAAAAAAATTGAAAAAAAGAGATTTAAATAGGATAATTTTCTGACCCGAATTCTCCTGATTTTGTCAGTAAACTCGTAATTGAACGTAAACGAATCACTTGTAGATACAGATTTAGTATTTGGGTCCTTAGTCAAGATCTTGTACTTAGCACAAGCAAGAGAATGAAGCAATCTGATTAAATCTTCATCATCCATATTCAACTCATTTTTAATATCTGAATAGCTCAGTTTATCACAAGAGTTGAATAGCAGCAGTATAGCAGCCTGATGAAATTCAGAAAAAGAAAAAAAAAACAATATATAAGCCAACTTTTCGTTGTTTTTCAGATTTCGAATTAAGAGTAAAATCGTAAAACAAGCAAAACCTGGTAAGTTCCCACGATCAGTTCGATTGTTTTTTGAGCAAATTTCCCATTTATATGACAAGTTCCCAAGGAATACATCCATGTAAGTTTCTTGTGTTTTGTTTTGGATTCATAGTAATCCTTGAAAACCTGAACACAATTGGCCTGTAAAAATGATATCAACAACAAGGGTCATTATATATATATATATATATATATATATATATATAAACAGATTAAAGGGCAAGAATGAAGATTTATATAGAAAACTGGAAAATAATCACAAACCATTTCTACAGGAAGGCACATATCAGAAGACTTGTAATTTGGCCAAAATCCAGTTGTAAGAACAGAGACAGTAAAATCGATCCCGGGATTTGGAGTTTCGTATAGGCTTAGATAATCCTGGAAATGGTTATTGCCTTCTTTTGCTAGTATCAAATCAGTAACCATTCCTTCCATTTTTGAAGTGAATTCACTACCACATAGCTGCTTCAGTTTTGTCAGTACAAGTCTTTCATGATCATCATTACTACTTTTATCAAATAGCAACCGTCGAGATAGCTTCTTTCTGTGGTTTTATAACCCAAAAATAAATAATATCAATACCATTTATGCAGAGACTTTAAAGCAATTTAAATTATTTGAAACAAATTTTGATTACCTGTGAACCTCAGCAAATAGGTCCTTATCACTGATATATACAAGGAGCTTGATCACCTATAGAAAGATAAAAATTAAATTCAAATACTAAAAAATTTAAAATCTTCAACATTATAACATGTAAAAAGAGGGTGTTTAGTTACCTTGTCTAATGTCTCTTCAATTGCTTCATCACTTAGCTTTTCACTCCCACCTTGCTTTAGAACATCATCACAGAACGAAGCCAAAACCTCCGCGTTTGAATTGTCGCCAACTTTTTTGTTGCAGAAAAATTCAAAAGCCCCTTTGAAAGCCTGTTTATGATCAAATACACAAATTTCAGCAATAAATAACAAAAACCCACAAATTTATGTTGAATTTTAACCAGTTTATACCTTCTGAAACAGGACGTGGTTTGAAAAACAATCGGTTACATATGTGGAATACTTGTCGTGAAGATCCATCACTTTCCTAACGAATATCTGCACGAATGAGCAAATGTTAGCTAAACCCTCCAAATATATACCAAATGGAAGCTTCAAATTCACAAATTAAGAAAGGATTTAAGAGGAAAAATCTGTTTAAAAGCACTAATAAGAAGATCATATAGCCCACAAAACCAATAAGATCAAAAGGACTGACCTTGTTAGTGGCATCATTTTCAGCCTGCTGGACCAAAATCGTACCTTCAGACACGACATGCTGCACCAAACAAACATCATAAGATTAGAGCAAAAACATAATCTATAGATGATATTACAATAACTGTAGAAATAGCACAAACCTGATTGAACATATTTGCAATTTTTTCCAGTCCCTCGGGAATGTCGTGGAAAAGCCTGTACATCCTAGAAAGATCCTCCACCTAAAACCCATTAAAAAAAAAAAGCAAAAGAATAAAGAGTCGGGTACTTTATTTATTGAACGTTCGAATATAAAATCTTCATAAATCGATCAAAAAAAAACAAGAATAATACCTTATCATTTCTGAGCAAAGCTTGGCATCCAGATTGCTCCTTCTCTAATAACCGGTTGGTATGTACTACCAACAACTCATATTGTAATTTCTGCAGCAAACATAAAAAAAATGTTTTAAAGCGTAAAAATAAATTTCATGTTTTCTAGAAGAAGAAATTTTACAAGTAACCCACAGAAAAAAAAAAAACTCATATGATGTAATAAATTTTCAAATGGTATAAGAATTTACAACACTACCAACCTCTATAAGCTTTGTCTCAGTGCTGTAGTGCAAATAATGAGAAACCCTGTCCATTTCTTTCTTCAAGCACTCCTCCACCTGTTGTTTATGTAATTAAACATATGTTAAATCAACTAAAACACAAGATTCTATTTATTACAATGGGCTATAACATAACTTGCAGATGAGATTCACCTTCAACATGTACTCAGGACAGGAATCTTCGACGATCCAAATTGATGCTTTTCGAGAATAGTAAGCAGCAGTATCATTAAGCATGGAATCTTCAAAGTCATTTTGATAAAAATCCAATTTCCCCATTCCGACCTCTACGAATATATCCAGTACGTTTTTCAGCATGGCCCTGTTGATTAATTGTCCTTCACGTTCTCGTTCAATCTGACATAGGAAAAATCGATATAAATATGTGAACCACATTAATTAAATACAAGAAAAATGTAAAAGAAAATGGCTTGCCTGAGCAATGACAATATCTGTTGCATTGACCTTGAACTCTTCGTAAACCTATAGCCAAATATGAAAAAAATAAATTAATGCATCAAAAAATCATAAAATTTCAGGTTTAACTAGAAACTGAATATATAGATATCATCAAAAAGAGAGAAAAAAAAAAAACTAACCAAATCGCGAAAGCAGGTCAACCCAACTTCTTGGAGTGAAGGAAGCAATCTTCGAGAGATAAAATATCGATTAAGATAGTGAAAAAAACGCGAAAGCCACCTCAGCATGACCTGATGATTGATCCATTTGTTTACAAGCTCCCTCAGCATGAATTCGCCATGCTTTTCTCGCAAGACTGGCACAACCTGGTAAAAAAAAAAACAGTGGATGTAATAATATAGGAATTAAGTTAATCAAGTTTATATCATTAAAAGACGAAATTTTGAAGAAAAAAAATGCTTAATGAACTCAGATTATATACCGTTGAATTGATATAGTCATCATAACATTCCTTGTATTTGTCATATAGCTGCTGAGAATAGTCATGAGGCGGCTTATTAATGCACATTCCGTATATCGTTCTGTGTTCATGTCAAGGATGATCCAAACCTAGATACATGTTTGTTTTATATTTTTGTTTTTCTGAACAAGTTAACAGTATATAGTAACAAAGTTCTCTAGACTGAGAAAAGAAGAATTTAACATCAGATTGAACCAAACAGTTCCTTAGAAATAGAAAAAGGATACGTATAAGCCTTCATGTATTCGTCATGGTTAAACTGCTCAACCGATTTTCCTTCCAAAATCCGTTTCAGTTTTGTGATCCCTGTTTGCATAATGTTCCATCCCTCATCGAACCCGATAACGTCCATATTATTATTTACCATCACCTTCGTTCGATTTTCTACAGACTGCAACAACACGATATATCAATTAGGACAATAGATATAGCTTTCTTGTGCTACTGTAAGGACGAGGAAAAAAAAATCCAAAACCCTCGTTCAATTAATCGGATACAAAATTAAATTTCTTTATTTGATCATATGCACACAAACAGAGTTCAACAAGTAAAAATAAAAGCATCATGCAGTACTCTGTAACATCAATATAAAAAAAGTTCAATTGAATCCATAATATTATTAAGTTGTATACGTATCTCTTCAATTAGAAATCATAAAACTTCCACCTCAATCAAAAAAACCAATTTTTTCAAAATCATAATTTGAACTTACATATAATGTGCAGGAGAAAACGCCGAATTTTCTTGGTCACAAGAAGATTGAGAACGATGAATATTCTTGGTCACAAGAAGATTGAGAACGATGAATATTGGATTGAGAACGATGAATAGGAATGTACAGGAGAAAACTTCTTGGTCACAAGAAGATTGAGAACGTTGAATACGAAAATATGTTAAGAGGATTTAGTAGTATATATAATGTAAATTGTGTCCTAATCCTACTCTAAGTCTAACACTATTAACTTTGTTAGAATTCTAATACTATTGTACTTCTATGGAAACTCATTAATAATTAGAATTCTAATCCTATTATACTTCTATGAAACGTGTTATAATTATTTACAAAATTATAGTTTATATATATATAATTGATCAGTACAAATATTTCAAAATCTTGAGTGATACAAATCTACAACTTAAATAAACAATATAAAACTCAGACACACGTAATAATCTAATCATGTTCATAATTCAAATTTAGCACTAATTTTAATAAGATTAAATATTCTTTTTATATCGAAAAGTTCGAAAAGTTTCATTTTTCAACTAAACGAAAAGAAAAGTAATTTCAAAATTGCAATGTTTCCATTATTTCCATCTAAACGTGTTTCTATAGTTTCTACAAACCACCGAAAGTTTCTTAATTCTTTTCGGGATAGAGTTTAATAGTGAAAAAAATTTAAAAAACAAAAAAAGAGAAATAGAAAAGAATTATAAATCTAACAATTTATTAAATTAAATCCAAAATATAATCAAATAAGTTCTACATAATTAATCACGAAATCATAGACAATTTGGTTTATATTCATAAACACACGTAAGAAAACACAAAAAGTTAAAATATTACAACTTTTCTTATAACGATATATGAGTTATTAAATGATTATTTTAACAAACAACATAATACATGCTTATATGAGCAATTTTTTCTTTTAATAATTTAAAAATATATACCGTAACACTTATAATTTTGTATTTTATAGGTTAAGTTGCTTGAAATTTATCAATTATATGCTGTAAGAGCGCTAAATTTGAATTCAATATTATCACTTAGTTCGTTATTAAATTTTTTATCAACTATTGGCATACTTGTATAAATTTTGAAACAAAATATTGATTTTTAAAAATGAATAAAGATGTTTAGAAAATTTTCAAAAGATGTTTAGGAAATTTTCAAAAGATTTTTAGAATAGTTTTTGTAAATATCTAGATAGAAATATTTTAGATAATTAATTACAATTGTTAAATCAAGTTGATCATCATCGTACATTGAAGAAGGGGAGTTGAATAAATAGAAGATAAAAATTCATTTGTTGTAAGAGCGGTAAATTTGAACCCGATATTATCACTTAGTTCGTAAAATTTTATCAACTATTAGTATACTTGTATAAATTTTGAAACAAAATATTGATTTTTAAAAATGAATAAAGATAATTATTTACTTTTTATTTAATTTTACCTTCAAATTATTAGATAGAATAATAAAGTATATCTAAATTTTTAGATAAATAAATAAAAATTTGAAATTGAGAAAAATTATTGTTGTAAAATATATGTATAACTTTTTTTTTGGTAAATTATATCGAGAACATACGTTGGTCGATGATTGATTGAGAACAAAAATTGTAGAATATGTTAGAGGATTAGTAGTATATGTAGCTAATGTAAATTGTTTCCTAATCCTACTCTACTACTAATACTATTAGGTTTGTTATAATTATAGTGTTAGAATCGTAATCCTACTCTACTACTAATACTATTAGGTTTGTTAGAATTCTAATGTTAGAATTCTAATGTTAGAATCGTAATCCTACTCTACTACTAATATTATTAAGTTTGTGCTTTATGGTCAATTTAACCATAAATAAAATGGACTATTTTAAGTATTTTGAACTTTAAGTTTAATATACAAATAAAAAATAATAAAAATATATGGAGTTATATTAATTTAACGTGAAATTCATAGTACAATCTTACATCCTCGTACATCAAAGTGATCTCTCGATACTTCGAAAAACTATTTCAGTTGATTATTGTTGAAAATAAAAAGAATTGAAAAATATTCCTACAATTGTGGGATTTAGGTTCTTGCTCAATCTCAATCCATTATCTATTGTACTCCACGTCAGAATCTCCACGTGACAGATGTTCATGGAAAGGGCTATGCATTATCTCCATCTCCAATCTTTGATCACGAGCCGTTGATCTTCCAACCCCTAGGAAATCAACGGTCATGTCGTCTCCTCCACTGGGATATCGTCCCGTATGATTATTCCTCAAATTCTGATCACTTTCCTCTTGTACTTCCATTACACTTTTCGAAAACCCTGCCGCTGTGTTCTGATCACCGCCAATCAGCATTCCGCCGTACATCACCATGTCACTCACGACGCAGCTACCATGTCCACCGCCGTTGAATAGTTGTGGCACCTCTTGTGGGCCCTTCTGCAGCGTAAATCCGAGTTGTTCAGTTTGGGCCTGAAAGTTCTCATACAAATACACACTGGGCCCAGATACAGGCCCATTTATATGATCTGGGCCTGCCATGCTGCTAACAAAGCTCTTCTGCATCATGGGCGAGTTTATAGAGTTACTCGCGGTTGCACCCATTTGGGAGTTTATAGAGTTACTCGCGGTTGCACCCATTTGGGCTGCCTTCTGCAACAGGGCCGTAGCAGACATATGGGCCGATCCAGCAGTTGGGCTCAAATTGTTGTTGTCAAAATTGTAGCCCAATGGGCTTGAATGTGAGCTGAGCTGAAGCCCATTTAATGATGAAGGTATACGTCTTGGGCCGCCAAATAGCGTCCCCGAGCTGCTCGAAAACATGCCGGCTGCTGCACCCATGTTCATGGGCTTGAATGGGATTGGGCTAAGATTTTGGTGGAGTGAATTTAACGGGCTGTCAAATTCGGATATGCCCATGGATGTGTTTGGGTTGGGTAATTGGGTTTGTGAATTAAGGCCCATTGAGCCCATTATCCCTTGGTGGTTCACTTTGCTGTTTTCTTCAGCTAGAGCATCACAGAATGCCCTATGAGTGATGAAACTGTCTCTCCTGAGAAGATCAAAATAGCAAAATTGGTCATATGTTGAATAAAATGAATATTGATTCAAAATCACAATATTGCAAGATGTAATTAACAATAGGTACAACTAATCCAAGCAAGTAGTAGTATAGCGAGATATAATTCAATAATACGATACAACCCAATATATAAATAAAACCCCTAAAAGATAACCAAAAGAATTATTAATTATAATAAATAAGACAAATTGCTACTTATTATTACCTAATAAAAACTTTTGTAGTGTCAAATATATATTAATAAAACTAAAAACAACGTTTTACTCTAATTTGTAAGACACAAATTATATATATATATATATATATATATATATGAACATTGGTACACATTAAGCTTGATAATAACATGATACCAAACTTACATTCCGATATTATCATACACTGTTGGCTAAGTACAAATTCAAATATAACAACATATACAGTTATGTATGTTTCCGTATATATATATATATATATATATATATATTATCAAATCAACAAAGAACATGACCAAAGACATTTAGGGCTAAAAGTCTAGCTACGTAAATTAATCACATGCAAAATAATAACTTCATAAGCTAAAAATATATAACTAACTATTTAAGAAGAAATTAAAGAAAATCAGACCTGGAAAATATAGTTCCACAATCACATTTATATTCCCTTGTACCACAAGTCTTTTGATGAGCTTTCCAATCTGATTGAACTGCATATTTTTTCGAACATTTATCACATTTCCATTTCTTTTCTCCATGTTTTCTGCTGTAATGTTTCTTTATCCCTGTGAGATCCCCAAGAGCACGATCTGCATTATGATGCACACAAGTTGACTCGGGGCAAATATAAACCCGTTTTCTCACTTCAGAAGTAGTTCTTTGCTTGAGTTTCCATGGAAGATTATGGCCCCTTCTGTGTAGTTGCAGGTTTTGGTCCCTTTGGAAACCTTTGTTGCAAATTTCACACACAAATCTGTTTGTTGACATTAGGGTTTTTGGTGATAGAGCAATAACTTCTGCTGTGGGGTCTGTTTAATTCATACATTTTTTATAATTAGAAAAAAAAAAAAAGTTAAACTTAATTCAATTTTTGGGAAGATTTATATGTATGTATATATATTTATGATTATATTAAGTTTTATTGTGTAATGCATGGTGACAGTTGGATTAGAAAGGGGAAAGAAAGGTGCAATCAAGAACAGTGTGGAGGGTGCTAGCAATTATTGTAATCTTGAAGGCAATTATTGGACCCTTTTTGATAAGGATTTGTTTTATTTGATTATATTTTCAATTATGTAACATCTTAAATTATATGTATTGAATCTACCCTTTATTTATATCTTCATGTTGGAGTAAATAAAAACATCCTATGATATAAAACACTTTAGCACTGCATATTTATAGTTCATGATCAACTAAGTAATTCTAACAATAATCAACACTATATTGATTGAAAAATATTCACTATTTTCATTCATAGGGATCATAAAACGACCAAAAACCCATATCTTTTTTGCATTTTAAAGAAAAATACAGGATATATGTCTATAACATCAACAGAAAAAGAGAGAATTTCATAGAGTTTTTTCAGAATTGCCTGGAGTTCCTGGTAGATTTCTTTTCTTCTTAGCAGGCTGTTGTTGAACTTCATCAGACAAGAAGCTCCCTTCATCACCTGTAATATTTGACATATTATGTATATATAGGATATATATATATATATTAGCTAGCTATAATAAAGATCTATTTTGTGTCTTCAAGCTTGAATTGTTTCTTTCTAGGTGGTTAACATAAAATCAGGAATCTGCCTTGGGTGGAGGAAGACAAAAGAATTAAGAATTCTCCTCTATTTTGGGTGAAAAGAGGAGCTCTTGTTGCCTTATGATATGATTTTTGGTCTCCTTTGGCTTATGTGGAATATATACATATATATAGTAGTCATAAGAGACATCTGATTGAGAAATGCTTGACCAATTTTTACAATAATTATAATATATACTATTCATATATATATATACATATTTGTTTGTTCATATTCGATCAACTGTATTTCATTTTGTATTACGGATTACTTATTCTTGCTAAGTTGATATAATATTTTCTTATATATAAATTTGACATGTATCAAGCACATATAACATGTAGATGATTTATTGAATACAAAATACAACATAAAGTCTTAAAGAAAGTATATTCGCAGATACATCTCCACAACTCTACTAGAATTCAGAAAATTACAAGAAGACAGAGATTAGAATGTTAAACCATGTACTAAATTCTAAAAAAAAAGATCATCTAGAAAAATACATAAATTAGTATATATTTTACACATCCCATCAATAGTAAAAACAAAAAATGAACGTGGGGTTCATCGAAGAATTTCGATACAATTAATGGAATATCATTAGCACAATATAGATGTAATGACAAGCCATAATCCAACAAAATTATTCAATTTAACTCTTTATTATATTTGATTAGTTCACATTATTACCGATATTAAACAATCGACAATTAGCTATATGACATAAACAAAGATTCAATTTTTTTTTTTAATTTTTTTACTATCTTTTTATTTATTTAAGCTTTAGTTATTTAATTCCATGAATAAAATTCCAACTAAATAAGTTAGATTAACGCGTTACATTCCTTTCACATACGTTATTCAATAATTGTAGCCCATGAAAATGACGTTGGAGTTGGACTTAAAACGAGTCATTCATTATCCTAATTTTCTTTGATTTAGACATTTATTTTGATAAAATTGATTTAAAATTCATAGGTGTGTCAATTTGAGTTTCAATAGGGAATTCCACATTTCTTTAAGACAATTTGTTGATGTACGTTTCAAACTATTTAAAAAGTTTTTTCCCATGGCAATGAGGTCCCACATTGAAAGAAAACTCTAAAACAATAAATTAAAAACTGGGGTATAAATGTTTTGAGAAATTACAAATCTTTAGGGGTGAGAAATGACAATATAGTGTTAGTACTTTCCTTATAAAATTCAGAGATTTGAAAATGAATTTCAAATGACTTTAAAATGAAGAAAATAACTCAAAATTAGAATGTCTATAGATCTGGTCAGTATAAAACTTAAATATATTTATACAAATCCAATAAATTCGTCGGTGAATTTAAAATATATAACTTTCAAATCTTTCGATCCAACGACTCTCAACACCCAATATTTAGGGGGAAAAATGAAAAAGAGAGAGTACCAAATGACCTAATTGTAACAAATATGTTGAGTTAATGAGTTTGGGTCATACTTAGCCCATGGATTAGAGGCATTAATTGGGCCCCGGTGATCTAGACCTGATTTAAACTTGTCTGAGTCTCTGATAAGGTTTTTACAATTTGGGCCTAGAGAGTTAGCCCAAACACTTATCATTAGCCGCATGGGCCCAATTCAGCTAGTTGTCTAAGCCCAATTCATTTAGCATCTAGGCCCAATTTACATATTTTGCTTACACATAACATTAGTGTGATTAAACATAACTTTACCTATCAATTACTTGAAAATAAACTCAAAGTTTATAAGAAAAAAAATGATAAACTCAAAGTTTATCAAAATAAATGAGGCAAGCTTCTACCGGATCACAATAAAAACTTGTGATTTTATACGAGTATTCCAGATTAAACCAGACCTAATATTAAAACTTATCGACCTAAAAAAAATTGAATATGGAGTTTAAGAACTAATTAATGTACTAAAATTATCTTAAGCTTAGCAAAAAGCTAAACCCTTTTAAAGTTGTACAATAAGAGTTAGTTTTTTCAGTCCCTTTCAAGAATTCAATGCCGACATTAACCGAAAGAACTATGCCTTATAAAAGTAACATTCACTTAGCTAGTTGAGTCAGGATCTTCTATTTTTAATTTTTGGATCCAAAATTCCATAATTTTGATGCTTAAATCATCAAGATTGGACGTAAAACTATTAACTTTTGTAAATTACTTTTGTTCTATTTGGTTACGAGGGTTGACATTATAATTTATAAGTAATTAAATCATAGAATAATCTTCGAACATATTCTTATACTTGTGTACCAACTCAACTTTTGTTGACGTAAAATTTCACTTATAATACTTTACGTAATTCATAAACAAAATGTTATGATAATTACTAAGTTAATTTGAGTGAGTTTTTAGAATAAGTTACTACGTTCCAATTTCACTTTAAAATTGTGAGTTTTCCAATTACATTTATTGATATATAATTGTATGTCATTTTGGAAGTATTTTGTGTAAAAATCTTAATTAAAAAAGTTTGTTTCATAATTAGACTAATTAAATAACTCGAGAATTAGAACCAAACACTGCCTTAATCTTAGATCCCTACTTTAGTTTGTGGTCCTAATGCTTCTTTTTTTCCTTACTTGATAATAGCAAAAGTATTGTATTTATTTATTTAATCTATGATTAGGACCACATTCCATGTCGCATTGCACAGTAAAATCACAAGGGGAAGTACTCTTGGAATAATATTATTGGTTAAGTTCAAATAATTAATTATAGTATTTCGATAGTGGAAAAATTAAAAAAGCAGCAAAAATAATTATGGGATATATTCTTGAACTATGAATATATTAAATTGGAGGAATTCTAAAAAGAGTGAAGAGGTATCTGGATTACTTTATCCAAAAAATCTATTTCACATAAATTCTCAGTCATTGGCTTTTAAAAGCTGACCTTAATTTTAATTTTATTCTGGATTCAATTTTGATTTTATTTTTTTATTCGTTTTAGAAGAAGATTCCTAGAAGCATCAAATTAAACATTAAGGAAAAGGGTCATTATCATTCATTTTCGAAATAGTATCATTCAAAGATGTTTTTAGGGTTTTGAGGCACGAAAATTAGTGTAAATTTCATGCATTTTTCAATATGTTTTAGGGTTTTTGAGACTTCAAATAAGTGTAAATTTCACGTATTTTTCAACATGTTGATGGTATCCCAAACTCCTAGAACTTGGAACTCCAAGAGCTTATAAAACGACTCATAAACTTATAATCAACTGAATTTCACCTTTCAAAATTCAATTTTATTTTCTGTTGAAATTAATTAGCAAAAAAATAGATAAATATAAATCCCTACATATTATATCTTCAAAAAGCTAGTCCACATAAGGTTATAGAGCCGAACATCATCAAGATTGTGACTTCCAATTAACATAAGTTGCCCCAATAATTGGCTTGCCTAATTAAATTACGTACGTATGATATACAGCTGCACGTTTTTATATAGCCTTGTGCCTTCCATATCTAGAAGCCCAATTATTTAAATTACAATAAAATCAGAAAACACTTCATTTTATAAACTTCTCCCAATCGATTACATTTTTTTTATTTATAGAATATTGGTTTTCTAGATCTGCACATCAAAAATCATTTTGTTCTCATGCATGTCTCTTAAGTTTCATTTTATATTTCATATTATAACGTTAACAACAATAATTAATCAAACAAATTAAACAAATACTACATCCCATTTAAATAAACTTGGTTCCCGGCATATTTTGATGTCTTAAAAATACTAAAAACACACACACACATATATATATATATATATATATATATAACTAGACTGACATATATCATATATACTAATATATGCAGATCTAAATAGGTTTTGGATTACAGCCCTAATTTAGTTTGGTACTTTTTAGGTTTTGTTTGGTAGCTTGGACTCATATGCATCATAAACTGTAAATTTAAAACATTATTTAAAGCATAATTAGTAAATTAACAGAGAGAAAGTGTGGGAGGGGACCATATTAAGTACTATAATTGTCATAATTTGTAAGTTCTTTCTCTTTAATTAAGCTTTTAGGGTTTTTTTAGTGCTCAATATTTGAGAAATGTGACCTAACTGATCAGTACTATAGGTAGAAACTTGCCTGCCACTGTCTCCCCCAAATATGCTGACTATGTCCTTAGCATCTTAACATAATTTAAGGTTTAATTAGGAAGATATTTGTCTAATTAAGCTTCTGTTGTAATAAAATAATGGTATTACAGCTACTCAGCTAGCAGCGTTTATTAGAAGCTTTTTTTTTTTTTTGGAAATGATTTACTTATAAACCCTAAGATATTTAGGTATAATTAGTTCATCAGATGTTATAAAAATCCGAATTGGGCCGGGTTTGCAAAATTTTTCATTCAAGTTTCTTTAATTTCACTGCGTAAATAGCTTGTAAGTTTCCTTGATTAATTACAATTTAATTAATTAGGTTCAATAATATATATGCTTATTACAGCTAAAACAAGAGATTTTGTGCAATTTAATTATCCAACAACACTTGCAATAAAGTTATATAAATCTTCTATATATGTATGTTTCAAAAACGTAGTATACATTATGAAGCTATATATATCTAGCCAATTTAATCATCACAAGATAAATCTATATTTAATTATTAATTAGGTCTCATCTAATCTAATTCAGATAAGAATTTTCTCCGCCTATATATAATACACGAGCGTATTAACCCGCAACGTGTCAATCCATCGTTTCTCTAAATAGAAATAATGGTTGATAAATATTCAGACAAAGAAAGATCCCTCAAATACACCTACAACGCTGCTGCTATTTCTTCAAACCACACAGAACAAGAATACGATCATCATCAAGGGCTCATAAAGGAGCAAGATCGTCTTCTTCCCATTGCAAATGTTGGCAGAATAATGAAGCAAATTCTTCCCCCTAATGCGAAAATCTCGAAAGAAGCTAAAGAAACCATGCAAGAATGTGTATCAGAGTTCATAAGCTTCGTAACAGGCGAAGCATCTGATAAATGTCATAAAGAGAAAAGAAAGACTGTTAATGGAGATGATATTTGCTGGGCTTTGGGCAGTTTAGGTTTTGATGATTATTCTGAGACTTTGAAAAGGTACTTGAATAAGTATAGAGATGCAGAAGAAGAAAGGGCTAATCAGAATAAGAACGATCATCGAGTCGAAAGAGATGAAGAATCCAACGGTAGGGATGAGCCTGCAGCGCCGTTCAGTTTCAATCTGATGGACAAGAGGAGAGTTTAGGGCTTTAACAAAGTTAAAAAGCCTTAAATATATAATATTGTGAGTTAATTTATAATTAAACCTTGATGCATATTATTGTGATATTAATTTTTACCTTTTTTTACAATCTTCTGGTTTGCTTGCTAATTTGGCCTTTTTTTGATAGTTTTTGAGCTTGTGAAATTAGCTTGAATGAACATTGTACTGTCTGGAATAATTTTGTGATGATTGGATATGCAGCTGTATTTATGTGTATTTTTCATGAGTTCAAATTAAGTATTATTGTGCCAAGATATATATATCTTCATTTGTTTTCTGTGATACAAAGTATACAGAATTAGGGTTTTTCTTCTTCTTCTTCAATTTAATCTCTAAATTACTATACTTCATTTCTATAAATCGATCCGAATTACAGATGCAGGAAGTGATGATTGATTCATCTTAATTAATCCATTAATTATATATCAGCAGAAAATTAAAATAGGTTTTTTGTCTAATTCCATTTTTTTTTTTGTTCTTGATTCAATAAATCTGGTTTGAAAGGTTTCAACTTTCAACAGTTAGTCATGGATAAATTTTGTCTATATAGTTTAATTGTATAAGATTCACCGGATTCAAGGATTTAGTCAATATTGTCTCCTTTCATTGTATCTCACAAATAATCTTTAATAATTAATCTAGACATGTATTTAATAATACGCGCGCACTTTATTACTCGTGATATTCACGCATTAAAAAACATACTTATAAATCAATAAATCAAGTTCGATAAATCTATTATTCTCAAAATTCTCGAAACAAAAAAAAAATCATAACAATTAACTTATTATTTTCACAAGTTATAAGTAGATGGCCATTGTGCAAGATTAATATTATTCCACCATTAGTTGTCCTATATAGAAAACCCTAGATAGCAATGGGACCACGGTTTGTTTTGCTCCAAAAAAATGCTAGCTTTGTCGGAAACCTAACTAGATAAACTCTTTATCATAATTGAATATGGATCAATTGGTTATACCATTCTTTACAGCTCCCACAAGTGTGGATGAGTTGTACTATCAAATTATCATTTGTCTTGTGAAGTTGTGAGTGATTCTTGATGTTGAGTTCATGAATTTTACGGTTTAATGTGATAAGTTTATGGTTAAATACTGAAAAAGTTATGAGACATAATGTGAGAATTTCATAACAAGTGGGGCAAAAAATGAAAAATACTGAACTTATGGGACGAAAGATATAAATCTCACTGAAATGTATAAGAAATTAATTGACCATACTTGAGGGCTTAGAATTATATGGAGACTTTAGAATTTGCAAACTATCTAAGAATTACTTTTTTCTAAAATTTAGAGGGTTGAAAATTTTTAATCGTGCGGAAAAACTATCATGATTGAATAGTAATGATATATTAATGTTACTCAAACAGGTGGATCAAGTTCGAGTTGAACCAAAACCAACAATGTAGATTCTAAACGGGTTAGTTTCGATCCAACTGAATCTAATATAAAAGACCTAAAGTGACCCAAAAAAACCCATGATGGACTAAATTTTATTCAGTAAGACCAAAACTCCGAAGGGAGCCTAAAAGTAGCATAGAAAAATATCTCTATATTTTATAACATAAATTTTTTTTTTTGGTTACATTTTATAACATAAATAAATAGATGTTAAAATATCTCTTTAATTTGGAATTAAATTGGGCCTAAAATAGAACCAGGCTGGACCCAGTCCCCAAGTAGACCCAAGACCAAATGTTAGGACCTAACTTAGCTAGATTTTGGTCCAGTGTTTGAACCCATAAAGATCTATTGCGGCCCATAATCTTAGCTAGATTTGCATGTTTAGAGTTTAGGCCCATAAAGATCCAACTCAGTCTCCCATGAATATATGGCCCAAAATTTATTATCATTAGGATTTAGGATCGTATATAAATCGTATCTAACGCAATATATATTGTTCAGATTTATACATATTTTCGGCAAAAACATTTATATATCTGTTCATTATTTTTTAAATTAATGAATCGAGCTAAAAAAATTCCTAACTATTTATATTGAATTAGTATCAAATAATATTTATACACAAACCATCATTAAATACCAAACTGCGCCGAATCAGCTACAAATCTACCTTCTTCTCCATCATTAAATTTCCCAATTTTCTCCCTCAATCAACCAAATGACCTAAGGTCATAACCGTCAATCCACATCAATCCTTCACCAATTCTCCTCATAATCTCGACCTTTCCACACCAAAGTTCAATCCACTCCTCCCCCAATTCTCCTAATTCCATCCATATCCCCTTCCATGGCCGCCATCTCCTCTCAGCCAAACCCTGACCCGAATCCTAATTTCATCTCCCCCATGCTCCAACCCTACCTCGAGCAACAACGGCAAGGTCTTCAACCCGATCCCCCGCCTGATGACGAGTCCCAATACGACGCCGTTTCCGAGAACGACAGCCGCGATTCTTCCACAATCCTGAACCTGAATCCTAACCCTAACCCTAACCCTAACACTAGCCCGATCAAGCTCCTACACGTCTGCTTCAACCAGGATTACGGATGTTTCGCCACGGGCACCGACCGTGGTTTTCGAATTTACAACTGCGATCCCTTCCGCGAGATCTTTCGACGCGATTTCGACGGCAACGGTGGCGGCGTCGGCGCGGTGGAGATGCTTTTCCGGTGCAACATCCTCGCCTTAGTCGGCGGTGGTGATGCGCCTCAGTATCCTTTGAACAAGGTCATGATTTGGGACGATCATCAAAGCCGATGCATTGGGGAGCTATCTTTTAGGTCTGAAGTGCGAGGGGTTCGATTGCGGAGGGATCGGATTATTGTTGTTCTCGAGCAGAAGATTTTCGTGTACAATTTCGCTGATTTGAAGATGTTGCATCAGATTGAGACGATTGCAAACCCTAAGGGGCTTTGTGCGGTGTCTCAGGTTACAGGTTCGTTTGTGTTGGTTTGTCCAGGGTTGCAGAAGGGGCAGGTTAGAGTGGAGCATTACGCATCGAAGAGGACTAAGTTTATCATGGCTCATGATTCGAGGATTGCGTGCTTTGCTCTGTCTCAGGATGGTAATATGCTGGCAACTGCGAGCAGTAAGGGAACACTGGTCCGGATTTATAATACTCAGGATGGGAGTTTGCTGCAGGAGGTAAATTTTTGTCATTGGATTATCACAAGTTTTTCGTGCTTTTGTAATTGTATGTTACTTTGTTAATGAGTATTAGTTGATCTTCTGTTGGTAGAGAATGTGTGTTGCTGTAGTTTGTTAATGAAACAGTAATAAGGTTTAGGAGGTTATGGCATTGTGCCCAAGATTTGCAGCGTCGTAAAATAATGAAAAGCATGACAGTTAGACGGTATACAATGACCATCAGCAGGGCCTCACAGAGCTAGGGTACAACTAAATGCAATGATTGACTTGGATTCTCAATGTTCACTCATGAAAGTTTCGAGTAATTTCTGAACCTATGATTGAATAGACATCATTTGAGGTTTATGAGTAGGAAATTACTTTTGGTTTATTTATTTTTTCCTGTCCTTTTTCCTCTAAGATAGGCACTTATTTTGTAGATTTAGAAGATTAAGTGATGGGAGTGTGAGTGGATTTGGTGCTATTTGTTCACACTGCTTATCTGTGTTCCCATGGTCTGAACTTGAACATATTATAGCTTGTTGATGACTGCTCTTATTAGTTCTCATTACCTGTCAATGTATTAATATAACATCATTTGCTAAGTCCTAAGTGAGCATGGTTTATGTTCAGTGAATTCAAATATGAATATCTTGATGTAGTTCAGTTGCAGTTATGATTGTTTGTCCATTTTAAAATCTATTGTTGTGGTGGAAAGTATGAAAGAGAGCTCTATTTTAATTGGATTTATATGGGTCTTTCCTGATTAGCATACATTCGTGCTAAATCTATGCATCTTGAAACAAAGATCTAAGAAAACAAATGAAAATATGATGCAGGTACGGAGGGGTGCTGACAGAGCAGAAATATATAGTGTAGCATTCTCACCCACAGCCCAATGGCTGGCAGTTTCAAGTGACAAGGGCACTGTTCATGTTTTCAGCCTTAAGGTTAATTCTGCAAATGAGAGGCCAATTAGTCCTCCTGAATCCCATCCCTCTGTTCAAACTTCAAGTTCATCTCTCTCTTTCATTAAAGGTATAATGTTCTCTATAAGTTATAATCTCTTTTTTGTTAACAATATATTATGGATTGAGTAGTTTTCGTCATGTACTAAGACAAGTGAAATGATAATAGCACCATCTAAAATCATTTTGTAGTATTGATCTTGTGAGTTGATGTCTATAATTTCACAGGAGTGCTGCCCAAGTATTTCAGTTCTGAATGGTCAGTGGCTCAGTTCCGTTTACCAGAAGGATCACAATATATTGTTGCTTTTGGTCACCAGAAGAATACAGTTGTAATTCTTGGCTTGGATGGAAGGTCAGTAGTTTCACATAATTTCATCAAAGATGATTATCAGGAAGTAATTATATTGATTTGTGAATTAAATTATATGCAGTTTTTACCGATGCCAGTTCGACCCAGCGACTGGTGGAGAGATGACGCAATTGGAGTATCACAATTTCCTCAAGCCTGAAGAAGCATTTTAGTATATATGTGCATAATTATTAATTACACTCTGTGATTCTTCTTCTAATCAACTTTTATCAGTCTGCTAGTTTATGGGTTCATAATGCTGTAAATATCTAGTGCAAAAATGATGTTTGAAACTCTGGCTACTCTACAAGAACTTTAAATTGTATAGTGGGGTTAGAAATATTATCTGCTTGTACAGTTTTCATTTGGTTATGTTAATATTTCTTCATAATGGTTATACAAGTTGGTTTTCCAAGAATAAATAAAGATTTTAGTCCATTCTCATAAATCATCTAAACTATTAAATATTATGTAAAAAACAATGACATCATTGCTGCAATCACCATTGCCAAATATAAATATGATTAATGAATGGAATCGGTCATCTCGGGGTAATTCTATCCCGGTCTCATATCAATGGGGTCGGTCACTCTCCACCACACAATTGTGGTGGGGTCGGTGGTATTTTACCTCCACCACCCATACAAATACCACCCCACCACAATTGTGTGGTGGAGAGTGACCGGCCCCATTGGTATGGGACCGGGATAGAATTTCCCGTCATCTCGAGTTTGGAGGTCAAAACATTCTCCCAATAATCTTTCATATAAATTGATTTCACCAATTTTTTATTGATAAAAATCCAATATTTTCTCTTTACAGTTAACAAAAAGGTTCAATTTTTCAACTCATTCAAATATCTTATAAATATTTTTGGTAAATTTAACATTTTTATAAGATATATTTTATGAGCTCTTATAAATATCAGAGATTGAGTAAGTTTAATTTATTAGTAAGTTGAAGGCATTAATTGGACAGTACCGCTTAAACTTATCCGCCACACAAAGAAAAGGATAAGTTGGCGTACCGGCATTAATTTCTGATCACATTGCCTATAAAATACCACGCTTTCTTCTCCATTTTTCTCATTCCAAACAAATACAATATCTTATCTCTAATCTTTCCTCAGTTTATTGCTAAGGTAATTGCGGTTTTCCTCTAATTCTTTCTTGATATTGTTATTGAATTTACGTTCTTCGTTTTCTGTTTTTAATTTTTCATCTCATTGATTTGTTGTATGATCGAATCGATTTCTGAAAGATTTTAGGGTTCATATATCTTCGATGAAAGTGTAGATAAACAATATGCGATTAATTTCTTGTTGATGTTGTTTGATATCGTCGATCTGTTTGTGGATCGGATAAATCACCAGTTTCTGAATTAGGTATTGAATAACGTTCTTCTTTTTCTGTTTGTTGTCTCCCGTATGCTTGATTTATTGTATGTTCGAATTGATCCCGAAACTTTTTTTAGGATTATACCTTTTAAGTGAACGTAGACCAGGATATCCAATTAATTTCTAGGTTGATTGTCGTTTGATATTGTCGATCTGTTTGTGGACTGGATGAATCATCAATTCTGAGTTAGACTCTAGATTCTATTGGTCTGTAGTTGGACTTTCTGGAATAAATTTGTCTTTTAACCATTGATTTTTCTGATAAAATGTGAATGAATAGTTCTTGAGCATATATTGGTATTTCTGATAATATTTTGGAGGAATGCTTGTTGCATTATTATGCTGTGTGACGTTTTCGCAGAGGTGTTTAGTGGTAATTTTTCAGTTGACGAGTTGAATTTGTTATCTGATGGACCTGTTTAATTGTACAGATGCAGATCTTTGTGAAAACTCTCACCGGTAAGACCATCACCCTCGAGGTGGAGAGCTCGGACACCATCGACAACGTTAAGGCTAAGATTCAGGACAAGGAGGGAATTCCCCCGGACCAGCAGAGATTGATCTTTGCTGGAAAGCAACTTGAGGACGGGCGTACTCTTGCTGACTACAACATCCAGAAGGAGTCAACCCTGCACTTGGTCCTTCGTCTCCGTGGTGGTATGCAAATCTTTGTTAAGACCCTAACGGGCAAGACTATCACCCTTGAAGTTGAGAGCTCAGACACCATCGACAACGTCAAAGCCAAGATCCAGGACAAGGAAGGCATCCCCCCTGATCAGCAGAGGTTGATCTTCGCTGGCAAGCAGCTTGAGGATGGCCGCACACTTGCAGATTACAACATCCAAAAGGAGAGTACACTTCACTTGGTACTCAGGCTAAGGGGTGGAATGCAGATTTTTGTGAAGACTCTCACCGGGAAGACCATTACCCTAGAGGTTGAAAGTTCTGACACCATTGACAATGTTAAGGCCAAAATTCAAGACAAGGAGGGAATCCCACCAGACCAACAGAGGCTCATATTTGCTGGAAAGCAACTAGAGGATGGCCGAACTTTGGCAGATTACAATATCCAGAAGGAGTCGACTCTTCATTTAGTGTTGAGGTTGAGGGGAGGGATGCAGATCTTTGTGAAGACCTTGACTGGGAAGACCATAACCCTGGAGGTGGAGAGTTCAGATACTATTGACAATGTGAAGGCCAAGATTCAGGATAAGGAGGGTATCCCGCCAGATCAGCAGAGATTGATCTTTGCTGGGAAGCAACTGGAGGACGGGAGAACTCTCGCGGACTATAACATCCAGAAGGAGTCAACCCTCCACCTTGTCCTTCGTCTCCGTGGTGGTTTCTAAGTGGTCTGTTGGAGTCTTGTCTGGTTTGTTCTGTATGTCTATGCCTTTTGAATTGCTTATGTCTGGATGTTTCAATTACCTCAATTAGATAAATAATTAAGAGAAAGTGAAAAATATGAAATCGAAGAGAGTGATAAAAACATACTTGGGGACGATTTGAAATACGTAATCGCCTCCTAAGTTAGTTTGAATTGAATATTTGAGCCCTAAGCGCTTGAAATTGCTTAAACTTGGAGCTGGAGCTGGTTTTTCTTCATCTACTTCCATCTTTTCACTATTTTCCATTGTTCTCGATGATTTGGGGGCTAGGGTTTTAGGAGGGCGGGAATCTGAAAACAGCTGACCCGCGGGATGCATGTATATGTGCTAAAAGCGTGTGAAAGCTAATTATGAATGAACAATTAGGCCCATATAAGATTTTCCGAAAAGCCCATAACTAAGGAAATGGGCTTTGGTTTAAAAGAAATGGATGATATTGGCTGTTTTCTAAAACGTTTTTCGTAGCTCATTAAAACGTTGTTTATAGCTTAAAATATGTTTATAGCTTAAAATAAAACAAAATGTCAATATATTTACATAAATTTCAAGGTGCCCTTTTTAGTGATTTTATGTATCTAAAAAATTTCAGAATCAAATGAAATATTAATTATATTAAGATAAATAAGATTGAATTGTAAATTTTAGAGTATAATATTAAAATAATAGAAAGTGAATTTTTTGACCTTATAGAATGATAGCATATTTATTTGTAGGGATAAATGACTCTTGTTCCTATTAATGCAAACTTTGTCCACTAATGTCGTATATGGACATTAATTTTGGGAGAAAATTTAAAATATACAAAACATATATATATATATATATATCCCCGGAGCAGCAGAGATTGATACTCTTGCTGACTACAACATCCAGAAGGAGTCAACCCTGCACTTGGTCCTTCGTACGCAAATATTTGTTAAGACCCTCGCGATGAGGGCCTTGAATAATTGTAGAGTATGTATAAGAGATATTTGGTTTTCCGTTTTATAGTTGCAGTCGATTAAGTTGAATGTAGCTAGTAGGAATCCTTGTTGCCTATCAGTAGATGATAGAATGGTGATTTTTTTAACCCTCCGAATTCTTCTTCTTTAATTTACAATAAGAGTCGATGGACTGAAAATTAAGATGAGCTATCTTATTTAGTAACATTAGGTACTTATTAGTAAGATGTTAATGTCATTTAACTTATTTTCTAACCAACAATAGAGGAGGGCTTAGATTACCCCTTGGGCATGCAAATTGAAATTTGTGAATGCATGAAAATGTGGCATGAGATATGACCCAAAAATCTATATTACACAACTACCTATAGTTGGGATTATGATGCATCACATTCCGAAATCGGTGTATTTATCCTAAAATCTAGTGAGCAATGTTAGGATAATCTATACGATCAATTATAAGTTGGTTAAATTTTTTTATCATAGTGTGTAATAGGGGTAAGGTGATGAAAATTATTCACTCGATCATGATTCAATTGTTAAGAAGTGAACCAACTTTATTATATCTGAGTCACTGCATGTTAGAATGCTATTGTCTAAATATAAAATATAGTGCGCTAAGGCATGAGACACACCGTTAACCACTATACCAAAATTTAACCCTTAACTTGTGCACACCAGATTTTCCAATAACCAAAATGTTTATAGAAAAGTCCAAACTGTCTTTTCCTTCAGTTTCGAGCTCCAAAAGCCGTTCTTTTAGCAGCATCCAAGCTAAAAGTTTTTGTGCCTCGCGTTCAATCGCCAGCCTGTACAGTTGGTAGCCTCAATTTCAAATAATATTTTTGGAAAGTTAAAGCGTGTAGTTAATTAACTATATTTACATTGATCATTTTACACACTTAAAATGCAACTTTTTGTATTTAAAATTATGAAAAATATTATGATATTATTATATTAATCCCACATTAAAATTGCTTATGCTTATTTATTTTTTATTTAGACCATAAGAGAAAAGAAAAGTACTAAAATATACCTTTGATAAAAAGTTGCCAGGTGGAAAATATGAAAAAAGTTTTACTTGGGCTTTTAATATAATACGCCCATTTCGATTCACTTTTGGGCTTCGCTTTCTGTTAGCCGTCTTACTCTGGTCTAAAAGTGAAAAAAGCCCAATCGAAAATTATATTTAATGCATAATATAATTATATTGAAAATTTATTTGTTTAACCAAATTGAAGTAATTGCTCTTTTAAAATTCTAATTAAATAACCAATCCGAATTAGTTACTAATTAAATGATTGTTGTGACTCTTAAAGGGAGTTGCAGTTTAGAATATTACAATGTAAATTTGATTACATAAATTTACACATATTTGATATGGGGATCGATCAATTTTATTAAAATTGTTATTCATGGTATTGTGAAATTCTCTTGAATTTTATTGTTTTTATTCAAACTCGTCGTTATTTGTATCTTAAATATCGAGACAAGTTAATATTGATAAACGTCAAATTTATATTTCAAAGTTTTGTGTTTATTTAGCCACTAATTGTTATATGAGAGTTATGGTTTAGTGAATAACACAATTTTTGTCTCTCAAATTTTTATACTTTGAGATTTTCACTGAGATAATTGTCTCAAATTATCAAATAAATTATAGAAATAGTGATATAAAGGGTCATACATACCTTGTGATTTACATTATACTAACCTCCAAAATTAGTGCTTAGTTTTTGGCTGCTTTACAAGTCATGATATTATATCCCTCCCAAAATAAATGATATTATATTGATTATTTTTTAAATTTTACTCTAATTTGTTTCTTAATGAAAATATCATATTAGTATTTTTGGTTAAAAAAAATTAATTCTAAGAAATGAATTATATTCATGAAAATAGGAAATCCTGCATCTCACTACAGAGATTTAACATTTTCAGTTTTTGAGAGCTTTTTACATCTAAAAGCAATATATGTTAATATTATTTGGTTTTATTATATAAAAATTATACATAAATCAATAGCATATTTACTATTTAGATATGTTATACTAGTATAAATGTATTTGTGTACACGAAAAATGTGTATGAACACCTATTTGTATACCAAAGTTAAATGGATGTGTATCCATCTATACATACACTGATTTGTAGTATAATATCTACGTGATTATATATTTAAATTTATAATACAATATATTTATATATTGATGTATATTATACAATAGTACGCAAAATATTTTTCAAAACTCGACGGTGTTTTGAACTCATTAATTGTCTTAACGTGTCATCATATAATTATTCTATACATAATATTTGAACATTGATTATGAGTATATATATTTCTACTTTATCAATTTGTAGCATGAACATTTCACAAATTCGGTAACATAAACTCTATACACAATAATAAAATAGTAAATTATCAAATGTAAAATTATTATAGTATGAAATATTATGAAATATACATTTTAAATCTATATATTTCTTAATAAAACCAAATATTATTATAAACTCAGATAATTGGAAATAATAACTAATAACTACACTAGAGATTTTAATTAGTTGGACTAAATTGGAAACTTAAAAGAACTGAAAATAATAGAAAAGCGTTAGTATAAATATAGCCGATCTCCCGCTCTTCTATCTCTGATTTTTCCTATCTCTGTCAAAAATCTTTTCTCTATATTCAAGTTCATCAGAAGATTTATATTGGGATAATCAAAACTTTTAGGTTTAATCTGCTTTGATTAATAGATCAAGAAACCATGGTTGAAACGCGGCGTAGTTCTTCTGCCCTCTCATCCCCTTCATCTTCTCCTCCCAGCGCTAAAGGATCCAAGGTTAGGGTTTTTATTTCAATGATTTCGCACTGATTTCTTGATTTGGTTCGGAAGTGGTTTTTGATTTCGAGGTTCTTGTGTGCATGCAGACGGCTGAAGCGTCGTCTTCTTCTACCAGCCATTCGGATGAAGACGTAGGGCCGACGGTGGAGGTTGCTTGGGGAAAACTTCTTTCCCAGTGTTCACAGGTACGATTGTGTTTGTTGCTCATTTTTAGTGCTTGAAAATCCTTGTTTTCACTAATAAAAGGCAGGCCTTACTACCTTCATTTTTCTTGGTGTATTTTGTCCCTCCCAGAATCCTCATGTTGTGATGCATCATCCTACTTTCACAGTGGGTCAAGGCCGCCAATGCGACTTATGTGTGAGGGATCCAACAGTGAGTAAATCCTTGTGTGTTGGGTATTTGGCCTTGCAAATACGCTCCCCCATAATCTACTCTTTTGTGGAAACAGAAAGCAAATACGAGAAATAAAAATGACACAAGGATTTAATGTGGAAACTCCAAAATCCGGAGAAAAACCACGGGGAACCAGACAAGAAAATACACTATGTAGAAAATTATTACAACTACACAATTCTTCTTCTCACCCCAAACCGACCCCGAACAAGCTTCCCACTAGCAACACTCTCTAACTTAACACCTCAACTCACTATAAGAATATGATTGAAGAATTAGAGAGAAAACTAGATAGCTTTGTTTTTCGGAATGAATTTCAGAAATGAAATGACCTCTATTTATAGGGAATGAAGCCGTCAAAGGAACAGTGATAAACCGTCATATGCACAGTGCCAAACCGTCATATGCACAGTGCCAAACCGTCATATGAACAGTGCCGAACCGTCAAATGAACAGTAATCCGTCAAGTGAACAGTTTTTCAATTGCTTACCATTGTTGAAAATAATGGACAAAATGTCCAATTAATCCAACATTGTGTAATCTGAAGCACACGGAGTCAGAGGTAAACTATGTTTTCGTTTACTTGAAGTTACTTCGGTAGAATAATTTTAAAACCATCAGGTAAATCATAAAGGGAGTGGTATTCATATACAAATGTCTGCTAATTGTGGGTCTACTTTCTTAACCATTTCTAGGGGGGAGGATCAGTTAATGTGCTTGAAATCACTGGAGAAAAGGGAACTGTCAAAGTTAACGGCAAGGTTTACTCCAAAGATTCCACTATACCTCTAAATGGAGGCGATGAGGTGGTTTTTAGCATGTCTTGTGAACATGCTTATGTATCCTTTCACCAACATATTTGGATATTCTTACTGTAATAGTTCTTTTCTTGATAGTTAGAATAATAGGTCAAATAAACGTTTTCTTACTTTATTAGTTGTTGTATATCCTTTACATATTGTTAGATTTTTCAACTACACCTTCAGTGAGCATATTAGATGATCATGGCAGGTCCATCCAAACATTGGCATCGCTATCTAAAGAATTATCTATTCTGCCTGCATCTCCTGATGGTGAAAGTGTGGACCAAGGTTCCGAAATACCATTTTTGCCCTCTTCTGTTGAGGATGCCGAGATGAAGGATGCCCCCGAACATAATGATGGTCCTGATGCATCAGTTGAGAAAACTGAAGTTGCATCTCCTTCCATGTCAATAGCAAAGAGACGTAAAGCATTCAAAGATGGGTTACGTCGAGGACTAATAGATGGCAAGAATATCGAGACTTCGTTTGACAATTTTCCATATTATCTTAGGTAAGAATTCCAAGTTAGTCGTTAGCTATTGTCTTTATAACTTCATTATATTTAACACTCCCCAGCCCTTGAATAATTCTTTCAAAATACAAAGTTGAATGATATTTCTTTATGATCAGTTTTCATTTTCGCATTCAAGCTCATTTTAACCAAGTGATGTGTTTCCTGACAGTGAGACTACTAAAAATGTTCTTATTGCTTCGACATATATACGTATGAAGTGTCATAAATATGCAAAGTTTACTTCAGATCTTCCAGCACTGTGTCCAAGAATCTTGTTGTCAGGTCCTGCAGGTAAGTAGCTCCATTTTGTTTGTTACTGCTATATCACTTTTGCATTACTTCATCTCAATAACTCACATTACTTCATTTCGGCATAGATTCCGAAATATACCAGGAAACATTAATCAAGGCACTGGCTAAATACTTCGACGCACGACTCCTTGTAGTTGATACTTTTATATTGCCTGGCGTAAGATCTTCTATCCTAACTGTTCTTATATGTGCACATTTGAATTTTCTTAATTAAAGTTGTTCATCGGTTTCTATAAATGTGTTTAGGGACCAATAACCAAAGACGCTGCAACATCAAAAGGTCACACTTTTAAAAAGGGTATCACACTTGAACTTTTTTCTATCCCTTAGTTTTATTGTAGGTTCAGTCATTACGTTGCTTGTTTTGGCAGGTGATAGTGTCAAGTATATGGGTCCCACACCATCTGGTCAAACTCTAGATAGGTAATATGCTGCAGTTGTGGTTTCGAGTTACCACTCTAAAATCGCTCTGGCGTGATAATGTCTGTTTTATGCAGAGGTCCGAGCAATGGTAACAAAGGCAAGGTGGTACTCGCTTTTGAGGAAAATGGCTCTTCTAAAATTGGGGTTAGATTTCATGAAAAAGTTCCAGAAGGTAATGATCTTGGCGGTCTCTGTGAAGAAGACCATGGTTTCCTTTGTGCAGGTAATGTCTTCAGTTTATTCATGTAATAAATTATAATCAAGCCTGTCTTTTTGGTGATTGTTTCTTACTGTGCAGCTGACTTGCTATGTCTTGATGGCTCAAATGCTGACGATGTTGACAAGCTTGCTATTAATGAAATCTTTGAGGTATATTCTATTGCGTGCACTCTATGATAAAGAATGAAGAAAAATTCTCCGGTTCTAGAATTACACAACAATTCTTTATCTTGTAGATTGCTACCATAGAAAGTGAAGATGGTCCAATGATCTTGTTTCTGAAAGACATGGAGAAAATGGTGGGAAATCCTGATGCAAATACATCTTTTAGAGATAAGCTTGAAAGTTTACATGAAAATCTTGTTGTAATAGCATCACATACGGAGACAGACAGCAAGGTGAAAGTAAGTTTCAGTCATGTTCTTTGTACTTTGTTGATACGCAAAATCTTCTAGAGTTGACAGTTGACTCTAATCCTTCCTTATGTTGACTTCAGTCTCAACACCGTTTACTGTATTCAAAATTCGGAAGCAACCAAAGAACATTGCTAAGGGTATCATTATATTTAATGTCTTTGCTTTTCCCCTTCAACTGAACTGCACACTAGAGCAATTTCCTATAGTTCATAGTTATTTAAAGGTTCCTAATAGGCACATAATCTCTGAATCTTGTGTAGGATAATGGTAGACTGCATGATAGAACTAAAGAATTGGCAATAACAATTATTCGGCTCAGCCGTCTTTTCCCTAACAAAGTGACCATACAGATTACCGAGGTAATTAACGGTTGTATTTCTGTATGTTAGTTTTCTTATTAATTATAGAAGCCAACTGTTATCGTTTAAATATTTCAGACATTGAGGCAACAGTTAGATAGTTAGATCGTGATATTGAGGCAATGATATCGCAGTCAAACATCAGTAGCATTCTCATGGTGTGTCACCATCTCTTTTTTATTCCTACATAATCGTGCTTTCGGTTCTTACATGTGGCTATGCCTTCTGTTTCAAATAACACCTCTTGAAGTGAAAACTTGATATAATCTGTATAATTTGCTTAACTATTTGGAATTTAACGGCTTTTGATATGGTAGTTCCTAAATTTCTAAACGGGCTAGATATTGTCCCGAGTTGGTTATGTTCTTAGGGAGTTACTATTACTTGATAGTTTCATGGTTATAGTATGGTAATGTCGATGTGATTGGATGTTAAATATAAAATGAAAACAACTTTTATCATCTCACCTCACCTTGCTGGTTGTCATCAGTTTTGACTTTATGCTTGTATATAGTTCTAAACAAGATTGGCCTGATTGGAATCTTTATGCATCAAAGACCAAGATTTGACTAATGAAAGTCAGTCAATTCACATAACTTCAAATCGCAAATCATATGCTTGACTTTGATGTCACTAAATATTTGTTTTATGCCCAGCCAATAACTTTCTCGACGCCTATTAGCATAAAACAAATATTTAGTGACATCAAAGTCAAGTATATGATTTGCGATTTGAAGTTATGTGAATTGACTTACTTTCATTAGTCAAATCTTGGTCTTTGATGCATAAAGATTCCAAATCAGGACAATCAAGGCCAATCTTGTTTAGAACCTGAAATATATACAAGAAGAGAACAAAATACAAAGCATAAAGTCAAAACTGATGACAACCAGCAAGGTGAGGTGAGATGATAAAAGTTGTTTTCATTTTATATTTAACATCCAATCACATCGACATTACCATACTATAACCATGAAACTATCAAGTAATAGTAACTCCCTAAGAACATAGCCAACTCGGGACAATATCTAGCCCGTTTAGAAATTTAGGAACTACCATATCAAAAGCCGTTAAATTCCAAATAGTTAAGCAAATTATACAGATTATATCAAGTTTTCACTTCAAGAGGTGTTATTTGAAACAGAAGGCATAGCCACATGTAAGAACTGAGAGTATTCAGCTCATATAAAATTCAAGCACGATTATGTAGGAATAAAAAAGAGATGGTGACACACCAAGCGAATGCTACTGATGTTTGACTGCGATATCATTGCCTCAATATCACGATCTAACTGTTGTTTCAAGTCCACGAGTTCTATTTCATCCTGAAATATTTAAACGATGACAGTTGGCTTCTATAATTAATAAGAAAACTAACATACAGAAATAAAACCGTTAGTTACCTGGGGAATCTGTATGATCACTTTGTTAGGGAAAAGACGGCTGAGCCGAATAATTGTTCTTGGCAATTCTTTAGTTCTATCATGCAGTCTACCATTATCTTACACAAGATTCAGAGATTATGTGCCTATTAGGAACCTTTAAATAACTATAGGAATTGTTCTAGTGTGCAGTTCAGTTGAAGGGGAAAAGCAAAGACATTAAATATAATGATACCCTTAGCAATGTTGTTTGGTTGCGTCCGAATTTTGAAAACAATACAATGGGTTCAATCCATCAACAGAAGTAGAAACAAGCTTGCTCTGTTGACCAGGAATGAAGCGAACCTGCAATTATAGCCAGTCATAAGACATACAAACTCAAGCAAATACCTCCCCCTACCCCAAAAATAGTCAATAATTATATTATATATATGTTGATGTGAGTTTTTTGTAACCAAGCCCAGATATCAAAATATTCGTAGCTAGATGCATAATTAAAAAGCATAACTATAAACAAACTAATATTTGTTTCTCAGGTCATGGTTGGGTTTTGCTGATGAAAATTTGTCCAGTTTTACGTACTTTTAACTAATAGAGGAGCCAAAGGCATTTGAAATATGAATACCTGAGTAACATCACCCTTGTGAGATTCCTCCAAGCATGCAGCCTGCTTCATTGTTCTCCAATCCCAGAAAAGTATCTGTATATATCAAAGCAGTAAATAGTGAACGCACATACAAAGCATGAATATAGAACAACCTAAGAAAATAAACAATAAATAATATCTGTTTTCCTGAACTAGTAAGCTTTCATGAAAAACGGTCAGTTAGACGTGGTCACGTGGGTCATACACTTTAGGCAGCAGAAAGATTATGTAACGAATACTAATAGAGCATTATGGTGAATTTCAATAAACTAACTTCAATAAAGAATAATACCTGAGATTTACATCCTGCGGCAAGAAGATTATCACCCGGCCCACCAAACGAGAAGCTGAAAACCTCCTCTGATGAGCCTGTACTTAAACAAGACACCTGCACAACAACCATGTTTGTTACATCTGTGGTTCGAAATTTTCTGTCGTCTCAAAATACTTCAAATGTACATACTAGTTTATAATAAGCATATGCATAAAGTTGACATGAAAACTTTAAATCCTAATATTTGTTGTGCCATTATATATTACTCATAATTCCTAAACAAATGAGCTAATCTTCTTTACAGTGAACTCAAAAGCAAAACCAGGAAGCCGGATATTTTTCATCAGACTAAAATTACAAAGCTAGAGACAGTATATATATATATATATATATATATATATATATAAATAGAACCTGTTGAAAAGACCTGGAATCCCATGCTCTGAAGGTACAATCAGAGGAGCATGAGTACAACACATGCGGCGACGATGATGGCCCTTCGAACGAAATTTCATTGATAGTCGAGGAATGACCTTTGAATTCCCCGAGGTACTGGCCCGTAAGCGGCGAGTACAACTTGACAGCATTAGTAGAAAGCGATACCGCCATCGACGTCTGATCATCACTGGATGTTTCAATTACCTCAATTAGATAAATAATTAAGAGAAAGGGAAAAAAATGAAATCGAAGAGAGTGATAAAAACATACTTGGGGACGATTTGAAATATGTAATCGTCTCCGAAGTTAGTTTGAATTGAATTTTTGAGCCCTAAGCGCTTGAAATTGCTTGAATTTGGAGCTGGAGCTGGTTTTTCTTCTTCTACTTCCATGTTTTCACTATTTTCCATTTTCCTCGATGTTTTGGGGGCTAGGGTTTTAGGATCTGAAAACATATAAGATTTCTGAAAAGCCCATAACTAAGGAAATGGGCTTTGGTTTAAAAGCGGTGGAAAGCAACTCGAGGACTCTTGCTGACTACAACATCCACACTCCACCTTGTCCTCCGTCTCCATGGTGGTTTCTAAGTGGGGTCTGCTGGAGTCTTGTCTGGTTTGTTCTGTATGTCTATGCCTTTTGAATTGCTTGTTAATGTAGTTGCTTTTGCTTGTGCATGTCCTTTGGAAAACGAAAGGGCCCCATAAATATAGTTCCGTTTTCATTCATACACTCCTCTTGTTTCTAACATGATGCATTTATTTCTATGCATATAGATATACTGCACATTTTGCAATACATTTGTGTGGTTAGAGTAACAGTTTATATGTATATGAGACTAAGAGGGTGTTTGGCTAAGCTTATTTAAAACATTTATAAGTTGTAACAACTTATAAGATGTTTTAAGAGCTTATAAGATGTTTGGTCTTATTTAAAAAGTAAGCTCTCAAGTGTTTGGATAAAATAAATTTATTGGGCTTATAAGATGTTTTCAAATATTATAAGAAAGAATTTGTGCAATTATAAAAATAAAAAATAAAAATCGGAGAAGGATATTGTTAGAAATGAGGAAATTAAATAAGGTTGTTATGTTTTTAACAATATAAACAACATCAAAAATTTAAGATTTTGAAATAAATTGGGTTTGGCTAACTTATTTCTTATTTGCTTATAAGACCCAAACATCCTGGGTCTTATAAGATCTCATTTAAGAAAATTATCCAAACACTTGCATAGAGCTTATAAGCTCTCAAACATCTTATAAAATGTTTAAAAGAGCTTATAAGCTTAGCCAAACACCCTCTAATTGACTATTTTTTGGTTGTGATCTGAGACAAGTTATTCATTAGACGAAGGGTTTTACTTTTATGTTGCCAGTTAATGCTGGATTTACATTTTGTGAGTATTTATTGTATTCACATGTTCAGTATATGTTATTATTCTTTCTTATGGTTCACAAGATCATTCAAACGTTCTGTTTCTGATGAGGGCCTAGAATAATTGTGATTTCAGATATCTTTGATTTGAAGGGAAGTAATGAACCCCTCACTTGTAGAGTATGTAGAAGAGATTTTTCATTTTCCGCTTTGTTGTTGCAGTCGAGTCGATGGACTGATAATTAAGATGAGACCTCTTATTTATTACATTAGTAGGGCGTTGATGTCATTTGAACTTACAAACTTTTCGGACTTAGATTACCCTTTGGCCATGCATATTGAAACTTGTTAATGCATGAAAAATGTGAGATGAGATATGACCCAAAAATCTTTATTATAACCACCTATAGTTGGTATTATGATGCATCATTCCGAATGCGGTGTATTTATCCTAAAATCTAGTGGCAAAGTTTGGATAAATCTAAACGATCAATTTATAAGTTGGTTTAAATTTTTATCATAGTGTAATAGGGGTAAGGTGATGAAAATTATTCACTCGACCAAAATTCAATTGTTAATAAGTGAACCAACTTTATTATATCTGAGTCACTCCATGTTAGAATGTTGTTGTCTAAATATAAAATATAGTGCGCTAAGGCATGAGACACACCATTAACCACTATACCAAAATTCACCCCTTAACTTGTGCATATTCACATCATCAAAAATTTAAATGTTTTCTTAGAACTCCAATACGTTTAAATATTGCTTTATGAGGCCTATTTAAGAACCATACATCATATTAGAATACACTGCACGATCATCTTCCATATTCATTCTAAATCTTCTGCTTTTGTGCTTAGAAAAAAAGTTGTAGATATGGGAATGAAGGTGCATGGACACCCTCATTCGGCTCCAACTCAAAGAGTTCTTCTCACCTTAGCTGAGAAAAAATTGGAATATGAATTTGTTTTTGTAGATTTACCAGCTGGTGAGCAGAAGAAGGAGCCGTTTATTTCACTCAATGTAAGTATAAAATACATACTCACAGCATTATAGTTCTTGCAATTTATTTTTTGATTCTATTTTTGGGTATTTTGTGTAGCCATTTGGTCAAGTTCCAGTTTTTGAAGATGGTGACTTGAAGTTGAAGCTATTTGGTAAAGTTCCCTTTTACTTATCAGTTCTGATACTCTGTTCTAATTTCTTGTATCTTACCTTGAATATATAGTTGATTATGCTTGGCATATGCATCATATACATGAAAATAGGACGAAACAATAATATACAGGATGATCCGCTGTGGTAATTCCCTTCCAAACAACACTTCTGATGTGTTTTTCAGTTTTGTGCATTTGATTATTCCCCTGATTATACAACCTGTTGTAGAGTATATATGCATTGAGTTGAATCGTGCGATTTTATCAAGCTCGGCAACCCCACACCCACCCCCACCCCCAACCACCCAATATAAAAAACCCACGATTAAAGTGCAAAAAAAGATTTGATTTTGTGACATTAACATATATGAACAATCTTGAATTTTTCAGAATCGAGGGCAATAACAAAATACATAGCATCTGTATATCTTGACAATGGAACTCAACTACTACACAAGGATCCATACAAGAAGGCAATAATTGCAGTTTGGCTGGAGGTTGAAGCACTTAGATTTGATGCTGCTGCTTCAAAGCTTAATTTCGAGATTATGGTGAAGCCAATTAAAGGTATGATTACTGATGAAGCTTATGTTGAACTACTTTCTGCCCAATTAGCCATTGTTCTCGATGTGTATGAAGCTCGATTGGATGAATCTAAGTACTTGGCTGGAGATGAATATTCATTGGTTGATCTTCATCATATCCCTATTATTCATAAATTGATGCAAACAAAGATTAAGGTCTTGTTTGATGAGCGTTCAAGTGTGAATGCCTGGTGTGTGGATCTTTTGGCCCGGCCAACTTGGAAGACGGTCCTTGATGGACTCGAGTTTTGATGAATATGGGGTTTAATTTCAGTAGATTTTGAACTTGGGATTTTGGGATATGATCAAAATCATTTACGGTTTGATATTCGTATATACATGAACGGTTTGGATTGTAACACGGTGTGGAGTTGCGTAAAATCGTCTCTTGTTTTACGGGATTTTATTATGTTGTTTGGTTTGAAGGATTAAGTTTCATATATCATGGGATGATTAATAATTAAGTCTGAATAAAATATATACACTTGTCATATAATTGATTATTTATTTATTGAAATACATTTGAATCTGATGATAAAAATTGTAATTTATTTGAATCTAAATCTGAAAAATTGTAAGTAGAAGTTGGAATGAAAAATACCTTTGAATAGCTTATTTTAAGATATAGGCTAGGAATCACTTAGATAATGCCTGCAACGTGCAAACATGGACGTTGTATTATTTTGTATAGCTTTAAATAAATATTGAATTAAATCAATTTATTATAAAAATGTCAATTTGATTTGTCAATGATATGACATACCAACAATTTGGACTGCAATACCATGTTAACATGGTTTACTTAAAAATTAACTGCAATTGGAGAATTCCAATTTTTATTCAACGAAATCAAATCAAATGAACTTGGAAAGACTTAGTCCAATTTTTACCCAAAAATATAATAATAGAAGAATGATGTAATCACTTATCTAATCAAATTCAAATAATCACAATTTTATTGCATCTAATCTGTGCATAATAATTCTTTAGTTCCATAATGACTTATTTAAATACCCTTCATTCAACATGTCTAATTATATAATTGCTTGATGAAAATGATTAAGAACCCTCCATTAATATTACTATAAATACATGCAAAATCATCTATTTCCAATACTTAGCTTAAATCATTTTGTGATTAAGAAAAAAATTTATAGAGATGGCATTAAAGGTTCATGGCTATCCACTTTCTCCTCCAGTTCAAAGAGTTCTTCTCACACTAACTGAGAAAGATCTTGAATTTGAATTTATTCTTATTGATTTATTCACTCGTCAAAACAAGAAGGAGACTTTCATTTCATCTCTGCATGTAAGTAATACAATTTACAAGCTCAAAATAATTAGTTTTTGCTATTTATTTCTGGGTTTTTTTATTTAAAAATATTGTTTTTCTGTGAATATATTTTGGTGTAGCCATTTGGTCAAGTACCAGCTTTTGAAGATGGTGATTTGAAGCTCTTTGGTAAATTTCCTTTTAATTATCAGTTTAGATACTTTATTTTGATTTTTTATATCACTTTGACCATATATTCAATTTTTAGTTATGTATGGTTGTTATATATACTTGATATGCATGTGGTATGACTATATGACAAAACACTAAACATATATATATATATGTATTTGTCTCTAAATATTCACTTGACGAGGGTTATTTAGAACCAACTCTGATTTTATGACTATCGAGATCAAAATAGGAAATTTTGTCATCTACGGTGTAACCATGTCGAAACATAAAATTAAAATAGAATATCCAAACTGATCGTTACTCATTTAATTCTTCGTCCCATTAAAATTTACACCACTTTTGGTCTTATTGGATATAAAAACTCGACACTTTTGGTCATGGATCTTAAAAATGAATGGAAAATGGGACCAAAAGTGTCAGTTTTTATAGTCATTACCAAAACTTATAGTAAAATTGCAACGAATCGAACTTTATCAGACCGAAAATGATTTTTTCTCCATTTTATATCTTACCAATTTTTCTTGAAATTTTTCAGAATCGAGGGCAATAAACAAATACATATCACATAAATACATTGACAATGGAACTCAACTATTACACAAGGATCCAAAGAAGAATGCTATAATCTCAGTTTGGTTAGAAGTTGAGGCCCTAAGATTTGATGCTGCTGGTCAAAAGCTTAACTTTGAGATTCTAGTAAAGCCACTTATGGGTAAGATTACTGATGAAGCTTATGTTGAACAACTTTCTGCCCAATTAGCCACTGTTCTTGATGTGTATGAAATTCAATTGGCTAAATCTAAGTACTTGGCTGGAGATGAATATTCATTGGCTGATCTTCATCATATCCCTATTATTAATAACTTGATGAAAACTAAGGTTAAGGTCTTGTTTGACGAGCGTCCACATGTTAGTGCTTGGGTTGCGGATCTTTTGGGTCGACCCGCTTGGGAGAAGGTCCGATCCAAGTTCAATATCTGATGATTATCGACCCATGAATTTGAGATAATTAATCAAAATTATGTATATTTCGCATTTAAAATAAACATGTGTGGAATGATTGTGGTGAAGTGTGGTTGACTTTGTTGTTTTATACCATTATCGAATAAAGTTGTTTTTCTTTTATTGGAAATGTTTGGTTGGTTATTGCTTGGTAATTTGATAATAATCTCATCATTTGATACCTTTTATTTTTTAATTAGAAGCATAATTAATAATTAAAGTAACTCTACTTGCAATTTGACAAAAAAAAAATGTAAAAAAAAATATAGAGAAGATTATGGATCGGCTGGCTTTTCTTTGACTTTTGATAAATTATAGTTTTTTAAAATTAAGTATTGATTGTAAGAATATGTTATGGAAGAATTTCATATAATTCAAAAGATCTTTTTTTATAATAATCTTGTATGGGATCTTTTAGTAATTTTTTCTTTTCAAAGCTTTACTTGAGAGTTAAATTAAAATGCACAAATTAATTTTGCAATTATATATTGATAAATAAAAGATAATATGGTAAAAAAACGAAAATGATAAAGATAAGATGTCACTGTTTAATGTTTGGGATATATGATAACACTAGCCACTTATAAAGCATCTCATCGACATTATGATTATGTGTATATATATATATATAATTTGTCATGTAACTAGGTTTGGATATAATAATTAAGATTCTTTTATTTTATTTTGTTCTTTTCTTCTAATATATTTTGGGGGCTTGATTTTTACAAATTATTTTTATATGATGTAAATTTTGTAGTAGAATTTAAAGGTGCGGAATTTTCTAAAAATTAATTGTAAGTAAACTATATTTTTGAGCATTTTTTCATATCTTGCACTGGTTCCATTATCATAAATTGTGGGTTTTGGTACCCATTAAAATTATAATTTTTTGGGCAACTAAAGTCAATTAAATGACGTAAAATTCCTCATTTATGTATAGCATATATGCCAAATTTCACATTATATTCAGATTCCAATATTTTTATTCATATATTCTCCAAAAATACTCCACAAAGAGTATCTTTAAAAGGGTGCAACCAAAATTATTGTCCAAAAGGTTGAATCCCCAACCCCAAGGGCCCCCCATGCCCCGGCCCGACAGAGCTATGGGAGGAATAAATCATGGTAACCCAGTCAATCACAGGGGCGGTGCAACCAAAATTATATATTCACATAAGAGCGTTCATGAGCTAAACTCGAGTCGAATCTAACAAAAAGCTAAACTCGAGTCGAATCTAACAAAAATCTTGATTCGTTAACACAGTGATTCTTCCACTATACAAAGGAATATAACTACAAAACCAATTTACAAACAACATATCAAATCCACGATAACTACAAATGAATAGTATCCATTATTCCCTTATCAACATTTCTTCTATAAATTTGCACTAAAATTGCATGAAAGTTTCCAATATCTTAGTCTGTCTATCAAAAACGATACAATCTGAAGATGAAACCTCAAAATTTATCTGCAGATGTCTCATTATTTCAAGAGTACAAACTTCGATTGGGTCGAAAATTCAAACAAGCATGTGGAAATGTTATTACATCTAACCGAGATTGCCAAATTTCGATTTCTAGAGAGATTGAGAGACGAGACAAGAGATCTGGAGTCGAGGATCCCATAAGAACTATTATGTTCTTGGGATCTTGGAGCCACACTTGAACTCATGTGTATATATATATATATATATATATATTATATATTGATAATTACGAATTTTAAAAAAGTACGTAATTAATAATATGTCAAATGTGATAGTTATATGATAGATGAAAAGAAGGTTGATTACTTGTTACTACTCTTTGGTATCCTTTTTGCTTACTCTTTAGACTTCACTATTTATTATCCAGTGATATATCACATTAATCTAAACAAAATTGTTTTATTTTCTATGATGAGTATTTCAATTTTGGTGCAGTTATCGTGAAAAACTTAGTAACTCTGGATTATAAACGGAGTGTGGATTAAGCAAGTCGATAAATTTCATATAATTAATTGTAATTCAATATTCATGAATCATGATATATATATCGTGTAACTTATTCATTAAAAAAATGATTATGTTAAAACTTTGAACTAAAGAATATTAAACATAAAAAGAACACTAAAGTATATTATGGGCCAAAGCTTGAACCATCGTATATTTAAGTGGGCCTCAAATTGTACATGGGCCTTCTAAAAATTGATATTGACCAATAAAAAGTTGTTTTGCCAGAGCGATGTACAAATTCCAATGGACACGTTACAACTCCCTTTTTGTCCCAAAAGTTCCCGCCAATATGGATCGCTGTGTTTATATAAAGCCTTTTCAACTAATTCTCTTCTTCCCGCCCGATGGGTCAGTGCTCCAATTCTCCTCTATTTGGTTAACTTCTCACAGGATTTATTCCTCGTTCAGTTCACGGGTCGTCGTTAATCCAGTTTTCTGACCGATTATTTTGATCTGAAGTAGGACCGAAAGAATGCTTTAATCGATGGTGAAGCAATCGCCCAAACAATTCGATGCGAAATCAGATCCAGGTATCACTCTGATCGAAGTATGCGTGTCGATTTCAGTTATTAATTCTTTCTGCATTTGACTGCTGATTTAGATTTTGAAATTGTAGATTATAATGAACTATTAGCAGAAATCAGTAGAACTCTTTGGATTGTAGTTTTAGTTGATTTTTTAGGTTCGCGTTCCCGACTTCCCGTGCATTTAGCTGTTCATTGTAATAGATCTGATACCGAACAGAAACTGATGTGTTTTTTTTTTAATTGTACTTTTAGTTGATTCAGCTATGCGTTTCTTTGCGCTCGACTAATCATGTTTATACTGTATTTACTGAAACTGAATACAAGTAAAAATGGTCTCAACTCTGTTCTCTGCAGTTGATCCTTGACTGTGTTCTGTCACTGTGCAGCTGATCCACAGATCCACAACTCCCTTGTGAAGCTTTTGATATGTATAGATGAATTTACATGTGAATATACTCGTGAATTATTCTCAATATTACGATATTTTTACCTAATTTCGCGTGTTTTTTATGCACAAATATATAGCCCAAGAGAAGGGTCCCAATGGAAATGCAGGCCAAGGTACCTCTTTATACACGGTCCGGATGAAGGAACATATCTTTATTTGTTGAATTCATTCTGGGAATATCACAATTTTAAACATACTGTGTGTTTTCAAACATCCTATCCTTCTAATGATTACACTCGGGTGTGCACGGATCACATGCATGTTTCCTCTTGTTTAGATTTAAATTTTATGAACCCGACCGTATAACTAGGTTAATCACCCAAGTTTCATTCACATGAATTTTTTTGATTATATTATTTTGAATTTTAATTGTATAACACAATTTTCCCCATGCATAGCTCAGTATTCTTATATATGAATGGCCCATCTTAAAGCCCAAGTAAATAGACTTAACATATATTGGAGCCCATCTATTGGAGCCCATACGAATAGCAATTGAACATAAATTTAATGGCAACCGTTGCTAATTGCTATGTGGATAAAACTGATATTCTAGCTCATGAATTCTCAATGGCCGCTGCAATTTTTGCACCACCCCACCGCCACGTGTCCCACTTCTCGCCGTCAAATCCAACCTCTTTGCTGATATCAAGAACATGGTTTTCTAACAGAAAAGTAGCACTCTTCTCTTCATTTTGGACCTCAATTGAGCCCACGAAAACAACTAATGGCCCACTAACCCATTGCTCTCCGTCCCCTTCTTCGTCTTCTTCTACTTCGCCGGCAGAAGTTAGTGCCCCCACTGCTGAATCATGTGTTAACTTGGGTCTCTCCCTGTTTGCCAAAGGACGGGTACTTAGCTATTTATTTTGCTTCTTTATTTATTGTTATTGTTTAATGTAGACAGGCTATGTAATTTCTTTATTTATTGTTATTGTTTAATGTAGACAGGCTATGTAATAAAATTTACCTACTGCTTTCTAGTTAGGAAGGAATTATATGAGGAGTAGCCAAGAATCAATGAGTTGGAAGTGTTGGAAATCTCAGACGAATCCGAAAATGCTATTGTACTCGGAATGAGGATATTTTTAGATATTATGAAACTACGTTCCGAGTAGATATCGTTAGCCTTTCGAATTTCTCGATTCCGATTTCGGATGAATGAGAAATTTGATGTTAAAGTTTAGCATTTGAATTGGTAAAAATGTGGGTATCCCACATAGGTTCCAAATATATATTTAGTTGAGCATATTAAGCTCAACATGGGAAATGAAGTTTGTGGCCTTGGGTCATATCATGTTTGTGTGGGTTTAGAGGGGGAGGCCATGGTTAGCCATGGTTTGACCCGCCTCGCGCGCGCCGCCGCCGCCGACCGACCGGGCGGGTCGGGTCCGTGGGCCTGGGCTTGGGCCGGGCCGGGCGGGTCGGGTCGGGTCGTGGTCGTCCGAATTTATATTTTTATATAAAATTCTATTTAATTAATTATATTATTTAATTAATTAAATTTTCATTTTCCACAATTATTTTGGACCGTTAGATTTCTATTCGTTGAATCAATGGATCACAACTCTTTAATCGATGGCCACGATTAATCGAGATAATGAACCATTGTGATCAATGAACGAAGAGGTGCTTGATGCACCCGTTCGCACTGGAACAGCACCCGTTGGGAGTGAAAAGGCGCCTTTTCAATTTCCAGGGGCTGTTTTGCAGTTTTCGAAAAGTTGTATCTTTTCGGCCCCCAACCTTTGGAAATCTATAAATAGGGTCCTCCTATTTTCAGATTTTTCACACCGAAGTATTAACTTCATATCATCTCTTCATTCTTTCTTTTCTTACGAGAGTTCTAGCAGAAAACTTGTTCGCTAGACTTAGAAATTTGGAGTGGTCCTATTTCTAAGACGTTAGTCGTTGTATCTTGGGACACAAATGCCATATCCCGTAACCACCGTGAGCGGGGCGTAATTGTGTTAAGGAAATCGGGTAACCCGTGCCTCGACTAAATCATTTCCATAACAAGTTCGTGTGCATTTTTTAACAACAATCTTAACACAATTATATTCTGAAAAAAATGAGTTCTGCTAGCGACGTACCACCACTACCACAAGGTTCACCACCACCAACGCCTCCACCACCAGCAACTGTTGTTGCCCCCGCTGTGGCACCAACGATTCCTAATGTGCCGGCTCATGGAGAGAAGCCCGGCAAGTTCAGTGGTGCTGATTTCAAAAGGTGGCAACAGAAAATGTTGTTTTACCTAACCACTTTGAACTTGGCTAGGTTCCTCACCGAGAATGCTCCTACGATGCCGGAGGACGAAACTGATAGTCAAGCAAGGAGTGCTTTTGACGCATGGAGCCATTGTGATTTCCTTTGTAGGAATTACATTCTGAATGGGCTCGATGACGCACTTTATAGTGTGTATAGTGCTTACCGGACTGCAAGGGCTCTGTGGGAGTCTTTGGATAAAAAGTACCGGACTGAAGATGCGGGCCTAAAGAAGTTCGTAGTTGGGAAGTTTCTGGACTTCAAAATTGTGGATACTAAGACCATCATGAATCAAGTCCAAGAATTGCAAATTATTTTGCACGAGATTCATGCTGAAGATATGGTTCTTAGTGAATCATTTCAAGTTGCTGCCATAATAGAAAAGCTTCCACCAGGATGGAAAGACTTCAAAAATTATCTCAAGCATAAACGCAAGGAAATGAGCCTTGAGGATTTGATAGTGAGGCTGAGAATCGAAGAAGACAACCGGTCAAATGACAAGAAATCAACTAAGTCACCACCCATCATGGCTAATTTGGCGGAGTCAAATAATAGCAAAAAGAGGAAAAATTCTGAAAAGTTTAAGGGAAAGAACAAGAGAATCAAGTTCTCCGGGGTATGCTATAACTGTGGGAAACCAAACCACAAAGCTAAAGACTGTAAAGCTCCGAAGAAGAAAGAGGCAAACCAAGGAAGGGTTCAAAGCCAAGCTCACCTAGCCGAAGTAGAGAACAAGACGGTTCCCATTGATGTGTCTGAGATTGATCTCAGTGCTGTGGTGTTCGAATGCAACATGGTGGATAATCCAAAAGAATGGTTTGTCGACACCGGTGCCACTCGACACATTTGCTCAGACAAGGCGCTGTTTTCGAGGTATCTTCCTATAAGTGGACGAAAGCTCTACATGGGAAACTCTGCCACATCACCAGTTGTTGGACTCGGTAGAGTGGTTCTGAAAATGACATCGGGAAAAGAACTGACGCTGATTGACGTGCTACATGTGCCGGACATCCGCAAGAATTTAATTTCTGGAGCTGCTTTAGTTAAAGCAGGATTTAAGCTAGCTTTTGAAGCTAATAGAGTAGCACTCACTAAGAGTGGAATGTTTGTAGGAAAAGGTTACCTAGATAAGGGCCTTTTCAAAATGAATGTAATGACGGTCATTCGTGACCTTGGAAAGTATGAATATGAAAAGAATGATTCTTCTTACTTGCTTGAGTGTTTTAATTTGTGGCATGTTAGATTAGGACATGTTAATAACAATACTATAAAACGACTCATTAAGTTGAATTTAATACCTCAATTTCAATTGAATGAACAACATAAATGCGAAGTTTGTGTTGAAGCTAAACTAGCAAAGTCACCATTTCATTCAATAGATGGAAGAAAAACCGCACCTCTAGAACTTATTCTCAGTGATATTTGTGATTAAAGTTTGTGCAAACTAGAGGTGGAAAGAAGTACTTTATTACATTCATTGATGATTGCACACGATATTGCTATGTATACTTATTAAGAAGTAAAGACGAAGCATTAGAAGCATTCACTCATTACAAAAGTGAAGTTGAAAATCAACTAGATAAACGAATAAAAATTATTCGTAGTGATAGAGGTGGAGAATACGGCGCACCATTTGAAGAATTTTGTTCTCATCATGGAATAATTCATCAAACTACTGCACCTTACTCACCTCAATCAAATGGAATTGCTGAACGTAAAAATCGCACTCTTAAAGAGATGATGAATGCATTACTCATAAATTCTGGTTTACCTCAGAATATGTGGGGGGAAGCAATTCTATCTGCTAATTATATTTTAAATAAAATTCCACATCGAGATAGGAGCGAAACTCCTTACGAAATGTGGAAGGGTGCTAAACCTTCATACCGATACTTGAAAGTGTGGGGGTGTTTGGCAAAGGTAGAAGTACCTAAACCCAAACAAGTGAAAATAGGACCAAAAACTGTAGATTGCATATTTATTGGCTATGCTCTCAACAGTAATGCCTATAGATTTCTCGTACATAAATCTGATAATTCTGACGTACAAGAAGGAACGATTATGGAGTCGAGAAATGCTGTCTTTTATGAAGACATTTTTCCATGTAAGGAAAAAAGTGAATCTAATGAGACAAGTTCTCTTAAAAGAACACATGAATCTACGAGTGATCAAATTAATATTGAACCACGTCGTAGTAAAAGGACTAAAGTGGCTACGACTTTTGGTCCTGATTTCCTAACCTATATGGCGGAAAATGAACTAAGAACTATTAAAGAAGCTTTAACAAGTCCAGATGCACCGCTCTGGAAAGAAGCCATTGATAGTGAAATACAATCAATTATGCAGAATCACACCTGGGAGTTAGTAGATCTCCCAAAAGGTAGTAAACCGTTAGGTTGTAAATGGATTCTGAAACGAAAATATAAGGCTGATGGGAGTATCGATAAATATAAGGCTCGTTTGGTAGCAAAAGGATATCGACAAACCGAAGGCCTTGATTATTTTGATACTTATTCTCCGGTATCAAGAATAACATCCATAAGGGTACTAATAGCGATTGCTGCTTTGCATGACCTTGAAATACACCAAATGGACGTTAAAACTGCATTTTTAAATGGAGAATTGGACGAAGAAGTCTATATGGAACAACCCGAGGGGTATGTTGCTCCAGGACAAGAAAACAAAGTGTGTAAACTTGTCAAATCATTGTATGGGCTTAAACAAGCACCAAAACAGTGGCATGAAAAATTTGACAACACAATGTTATCAAATGGTTTCAAGATCAATGAGTGCGACAAGTGTATCTATATAAAATGCACTCAAAAAGAATATGTCATCGTGAGTCTTTATGTAGATGACATGTTAATAATGGGTAGTAATCATGAAATAATCATGAATACAAAAGGAATGTTGAAAAGACATTTTGATATGAAAGATATGGGAAAAGCTGACGTTATATTAGGGATCAAAATCGCCAAGTCTTCGGAGGGAATTGTTCTATCACAGTCTCACTACGTAGAGTCTGTACTAAGAAAATTCAATGCTTATAATGAACCTCCCATTAAGACACCGGTGGATCCCAACTTAACGTTAAAGAAACATTTTGGAGAACCCGTATCACAACTTGAGTATGCACAAATAATTGGAAGTTTGATGTATATTGCAAATTGTACACGTCCTAATATTGCCTACTCAGTTAACAAATTGAGTAGATATACAAGTAATCCAAATAAGGATCACTGGACGGCATTAAGAAGAGTTCTTAGATATCTAAGATATTCTATGAACTATGGTATACACTATACAAGATATCCCGCTGTACTAGAAGGATACAGCGATGCAAATTGGATATCTGATTCGAATGACTCCAAATCCACTAGTGGTTATGTTTTTACCATAGGTGGAGGAGCTGTGTCATGGAAGTCTTCTAAACAAACTTGTATTGCTCGATCTACTATGGAATCCGAGTTTATAGCTTTAGATAAAGCTGGTGAAGAAGCTGAGTGGCTTCGAAACTTCTTAGAAGACATTCCTTGTTGGACAAAACCAGTGCCTTCAATTTTGATACATTGCGATAGTCAATCGGCAATTGGAAGAGCACAAAGTAGTATGTATAATGGTAAGTCTAGACATATACGTCGACGACATAATACCATCAAACAACTAATCTCTAGTGGTATAATTTCCATAGACTATATAAAGTCAAAGGAAAATATTGCGGATCCGTTAACGAAAGGCCTGCCAAGAGATTTAGTTGAAAGCTCAACGAAGGGAATGGGCTTAAAGCCTACATCTTAAGAATGGACATAGCGGAACCCAACCTTGTTGACTGGAGATCCCAAGATCTTGGTTCAATGGGAAAACGAAGTTATGAAAGTTCAGTGCACTTGGAAGTGTTAATCACTTCGACCCATTCTATGTTGAACAAGTGCTTCCTGGAGTATGTAGCAAAGGTTAAGTTACGAAACTTTTAATGATTCCTATACTGTCTAAGTATGTGACGTAATAAAGTGGAGTATGCCAGGATACTCTTAATAGGAGGTCACCTATATAAGTGTGAAGTGGGGCCGCTTCAAAAAGTAAACACTTATGAATCCAAGATGGTGTTCCACGGCCAAAATGGACCCAACAGAGAACAAGATCTGTAGAGAAACTATTGTGTGAATATCATTGTCTAGGTACACACAAACGGCTGACCAATTCAAGACATCACGTTCATTGGGGAGCCTAGTGTATCCGATGATATCTCACTAAGAAAGATTCAAAGCGCCAGCTATCTATTCTGATGCAATAGCTTCTCGCCTGAACTCTCGTAGCATCTGCATCTGCATATTTTCATTCATGTGGGGGATTGTTGGAAATCTCAGACGAATCCGAAAATGCTATTGTACTCGGAATGAGGATATTTTTAGATATTATGAAACTACGTTCCGAGTAGATATCGTTAGCCTTTCGAATTTCTTGATTCCAATTTCGGATGAATGAGAAATTTGATGTTAAAGTTTAGCATTTGAATTGGTAAAAATGTGGGTATCCCACATAGGTTCCAAATATATATTTAGTTGAGCATATTAAGCTCAACATGGGAAATGAAGTTTGTGGCCTTGGGTCATATCATGTTTGTGTGGGTTTAGAGGGGGGAGGCCATGGTTAGCCATGGTTTGACCCGCCTCGCGCGCACACACACACGCGCGCGCCGCCGCCGCCGCCGCCGACCGACCGACCGGGCGGGTCGGGTTCGGGTCCGGGTCCGGGTCCGGGTCCGTGGGCTTGGGCTTGGGCCGGGCCGGGCGGGCGGGTCGGGTCGTGGGTCGTCCGAATTTATATTTTTATATAAAATTCTATTTAATTAATTATATTATTTAATTAATTAAATTTTCATTTTCCACAATTATTTTGGACCGTTAGATTTCTATTCGTTGAATCAATGGATCACAACTCTTTAATCGATGGCCACGATTAATCGAGATAATGAACCATTGTGATCAATGAACGAAGAGGTGCTTGATGCACCCGTTCGCACTGGAACAGCACCCGTTGGGAGTGAAAAGGCGCCTTTTCAATTTCCAGGGGCTGTTTTGCAGTTTTCGAAAAGTTGTATCTTTTCGGCCCCCAACCTTTGGAAATCTATAAATAGGGTCCTCCTATTTTCAGATTTTTCACACCGAAGTATTAACTTCATATCATCTCTTCATTCTTTCTTTTCTTACGAGAGTTCTAGCAGAAAACTTGTTCGCTAGACTTAGAAATTTGGAGTGGTCCTATTTCTAAGACGTTAGTCGTTGTATCTTGGGACACAAACGCCATATCCCGTAACCACCGTGAGCGGGGCGTAATTGTGTTAAGGAAATCGGGTAACCCGTGCCTCGACTAAATCATTTCCATAACAAGTTCGTGTGCATTTTTTAACAACAGGAAGTACTCATGTTTACTAGTAGTGGTTTTTAAGACAGGCTTGTGAAATCATGATACATGTTAATTGATCATATATGACTGTGTAATGTAATAATCCGGATAATTATTTAGGGTTGAAAAATGAAACAGCTTGAAGTAGAATTGATGTAAAGCTTGACTAACTCATGTTTGGCTCGATGAAAGCTTGTTCAATTTCGAGCTTGTCATCACTTTAACGAAGTTCAATTTAACTTCAAGCTTGATAGGAAATTCAAATCAAGCTTGGGTAAGTGTTATTCAACTTGAGTGAGTCAATAGTGTGCAAAATATGCTCCATTTTTGGAGACACGGAGAGAGTTAGTCCAAGTTTAAGTATTAAACAATTAATACCTTTTGACTTTATGTTCCAGGTCAAAGATGCTCTAGAACAATTTGACACCGCTCTTACTTTGGATCCCAACCCTGTGGAGGCTCAAGCTGCTTTGTATAACAAAGCCTGCTGTCACGCCTATAGGTAAAATCTTTTAGTCTTTCTTTTTTCAAGCTTTGTGCGACAATTTGGAGGGTGTTGTACAAACTCGATCTATTAGACCTGGAATTTCTTGTCGCCATTTTGGAGGATTGTTTTGTAAGTTGGCCACATTAGTGAAACATGTGGAGTAGAAAATGCTAGAATATCCTAGTGCTCATGATGGAGCAAGCACTATAGTCTATACATTGTATATCAAGTTTCAATTATTTTCTAGCTTCAAGCACTGTGAATATGCCAGTAATCTTATTTTCTTGTTTATTCTTCGAGAAAGGGAGGAAGGAAAGAAAGCTGCTGACTGTTTGCGCACAGCTTTGAGAGAATATAACCTCAAGTTTGCCACCATTCTTAATGATCCTGATTTAGCCTCATTTAGAGCGATGCCCGAATTCAAGGAATTGCAAGAAGAGGTTTGTTTACTCAAAGCTCTTCTCCTTGTATCTTTTCTTTATTTTCCTGCTTCTGGAATTTCAGGAAATTTTTCAAACTGCCGTTTAATCTTCCTTATAGCTTCTAGACAACGTGTAGAAATGATGCAATTTCTTTTTGGTTTCACCTCCATCCCTCGATCATTTACCCTTTTTCTACATCAATAGGCTAGATTGGGTGGAGAAGATATAGGCTATAGCTTCCGGAGAGATCTTAAACTCATTAGTGAGGTCCAAGCACCGTTCCGTGGGATTCGCAAGTTTTTCTATGTGGCATTTACAGCTGCTGCAGGAATTTCATTGTTATTTACTATACCTAGATTACTCCGTGCAATCCAAGGAGGTGAAGGTGCTCCGGACCTATGGGAAACTTCGGGAAATGCTGCAATCAATCTTGGCGGTAAACAATGACATATTTTGATTTAGGGCATTTGTTATTGATATTGGTTTGTTGAAACATATTTCTTGTTGCAACTATATACGTGCATGGATACAATAGTACTCGATGCAGAAATTAATTTCTCTTTTGACTCAGTATGGTGCAGGTATTGTTGTTCTTGTCGCTTTATTTATTTGGGACAACAAGAAAGAGGAGGAACAAATTGCACAAATTACTCGAAATGAAACTTTATCAAGGCTCCCTCTTCGCCTCTCAACTAACAGAATCGTGGAACTAGTGCAGCTGCGTGATACAGCAAGGCCTGTTAGTCACCCTTCTTTTTTTACCCTCTGCAATTATTTTCTTAAATATTGGAGGATAAATAAGAAATGGAAAAGCAAAAAAAAATCCAGTGTTAACTCTGTTTTTCTTGCGTATATCATCATGCTACCTGTGGTTTATAACATTGTTGCTCCCTTTATTGGGTAACTCTTAAGTTGAACTATTGTTCTTGATTTCATTTTTTTAAGATGATACTGTTGGGTGTAGGTTATTTTAGCTGGGAATAAAGAGACGGTTGCTTCGGCTATGCGGAAAGCTGAGAGGTTTCGAACGGAGCTTGTTAGAAGAGGAGTAATTCTGGTTCCTGTTATATGGAATGAAGGCAGAGAACCACAACTGGAGAGGAAAGGCTTTGGTCGGTCTCCAAAGGCGGCTGCATCTCTTCCATCTATAGGGGTAAGGCACTTGGCATATAAACTTTTTTCACTAAATTGCTGTATAACTTCTATGCATCGTGCTGAATGTTGACGACATATACAAACTACTGTAAAAATTTATTAAACTGTAAAATCAATACTTAAATTCTACTAATATAGAAAAGGGCTTGTTACGTTTTCTCATGTTTGTTCCAACATGCCTTCTTAGCTAGAAAAATCGTAATCCTTGTACTCTCTGTATACACATTTAAACATGTTCTTTACTTAGTATGTCATATATTCCCGGTGTGCAACAGTGGCATATTGGACATTTCTCTCCCTCTCTCTGTGACCATCTAATGATATGTTGTGCTGGTTCTTTTGTAGGAAGAATTTGACAAGAGGGCTCAATCAGTAGTTGCAAAATCAAAAATTAAAGCAGAGATTCGATTCCGGGCAGATGTTGTATCATCTGTTGAATGGGAAAGGTCGGTGATTGTTAGGTTCTATCTAATAAATCTGAATTTCCCTTCATTTTTCTGGATAACAGCTCCTTCCACTGTCATCATTACTAAAAGAATCTCTTTGATTTGCTGATGAACTGTCTCACCACAGCTTAATTTCTTTTCAAATGTTTATAAGTTTCGGTTCCTAATATCTGTTGGGGTGTAAAATGAAATGGAAAATCCGAAATTTAAAATTGCATATCTTCTTCAGTTATCATTTCCATGCGTAGTTTATGAACTACTTAAAGCTTTTGTACTAGCTGTGCTTTTTTGGCTGTTCTCCTTGACAGGTGGATTAGGGATCAACAGAAGTCTGAAGGCATCACTCCCGGGGAAGATGTTTACATAATTCTCCGTCTTGATGGTCGTGTTCGGAAGTCAGGACGGGTTAGTGATCCATTTTTATCATAATAAAATTAGTGACCTTGTTAGCATGATGCTCATTACCAGTAAAAATAAGGTATTGGAATTTATAAGTCACTATATGCACAATTAATTCGAATTTAGTTAGCAATGCTAAAGTTATTCTTAAGTCTCAGGACTCCAAGTTCCAAGTTTCAGTATAATCACAATTCACAGCTATATATGTATTGTCGACTCCATATGTATACTATCACATTACTGACCTCAAGTCTTGGATGCTTCTAAAATTGGCCCTTCTGGTCATATTTAGTAGGCCCGAGACATTTAGTTGCAGTATAATTACAACCATCATCAATGTTATTGGACTTATCTAAATCCATCATAGACGACTTATTATAAATTATATCGATTCTATAAGAAAACTCGTAATATTTCCATCTTATTGGGTATTCAGGGGATGCCTGATTGGCAAGAAATTGTGAAGGAGGTGCCCCCAATGGAAGCATTTTTGAGCAAGCTCGAAAGATGATCAAAGTTTTAAAGTTTCTTTGCATGTTCAACTGTAAAGGTAAAGAGAATTGGAGCTTGGTCATTTTCAATCTCACTGGTAATACATATATATACGTGTGAAATTTATTGTGTTCACAACTTTACAAATTTATTCCTCACTTATGGTTTCTGCATGTGTTCAGTAATGTAGTTGTTTAGTTCCAAACTTATCTTTGAGCATTTTCATTGGGTATCAGTTTTTTGGAGGGTTAAAATCAAGTAAACTATTCTATATTCGGCCTAGATTAATACTTAAAAGTTTATTTGAGTTATAATTCTTAGTATAGTAAATTAATTATGAACACTTTCTTTTTTTTATCATAACTAAACTCAACTAGTAAAAAGTGATAAAATATGCAAGGGAAGATTATATTAATCGAATTAAACATATATTTAACTTCATTTAAATTTGTAATTTAAATAAGTTTGAACAATACATTAAGAGTTTCCATATGTAGAAATCTTTTGGAATATGTATAAAACTTTTAATTAGCAGTACTAATCATTTGTTCAGTATTATTCCAGTATATGTTTAACTATTATCGCCCTTAATAATATGGGGTTAGAGTAACCAATAACACCACAAGATTCTAAGTTTGGTCAGAAATAATAGTACTTAAGAGTTTAAATTATATGTTAATATTCTTAATATATATATACATATGTATATATATTATGTATTTATTTAATATCATTTTCGAGGGTAGGTGTTGAAAGAGATTCATAGCATTGAGGGATCCAACTTCTCGACAAAATGAATACGCGCTTGAACCGCTTAAAGAAATATTTGAAAACCAACTTTCTTTTACTTATTCAATTTACGAAATCAATATTTTTATATGTACACCGCCTGCCGCCGATCATATTTCTATTCTAATATTCTTTGTAGTAGGTTTAATTGCAATTATTTTAATAATTTTTGGACTTAAGATTAGGATAACTTATCTAATTATTCTTGTTGGGAATAATGACCAAGTGCCAATACTTAAAATTGTCAACCTTATAATAATTTATCATGTTGAGCACTTTGAGCTTGCAAGTTTGATTTTCTTCTTTGTGTTTGCTAATAATCTTCACATAAATAAGTTTCAACGAGAATAAATCTAACTACTGTCTTGTTGTGTTGCGGGTTATAGAATTGTATATTGCTACATTTTTTTGTATATTAGTTAACATATATATGGTGTCATAATCATTGGGTCAATTTTTATTTTCAGTTTTGGTTACAAGAGGTTATAGCATATAGGCCATAGGGTAAATTATTACATTGATCTCCACCCTTAATCATATATAGGAAATTTAGGGGAAAAAATAAAAAGAAAGGACAAATGAGATACGTGCCTATATAAGATGTATGTCCAATTTTATTCCCTATTTATCATATGCCAAGTCAATTACTTTCTTTAGAAAAATATAAATTTATATGACTCTGTCACCACCAAACAAATTAAATGGATTGTACCAAAATTCCCTTTACAAATATGTGCAATTACAACGTGCTCTCAACTAATTTCAAATATAAAAATTCATAGTCCACGCGGAAATGTTCATAACAACTTAGTCTAATCATAGGACTAAAGGGATATTACCATTTAATATATTTTCCTCTTGTTAAATAATAGTATATTCTTCTCCGAAAGGTAGACATTATTAAGCCTTTTATGGTGGATTTAAAGCTTGTAATAATTCATACAATCATATCATTACATTAAAATACTATTATTGTTAGCTGAAGTAATTATTTACCAACAAATTTAATTGTTTTGAATGGAAGAGTCTCTAAACTGGTAAATACAATTTCTTTTTTTAGAGTATAAATAATTGATTTGGATTTTAAAATCTAAAAAACATATCTAGAAACCAAAAAAGAAAATAATTATTTAACAATTTTCGTGACTTGAAAAGCCTAATCATAATTAAATTCTAGATATTATAAGAAGACTTTTGCCAAGTAACACAAAGATCCAAATTTGATTTATGTGAAGATTAAAATATAATCAAGTGGAGTGGCAATTCGGTAAATCTAGAGAATATCAGCACTACTTTCTTAACACTAAACTAGTTAAAAAGGCCTGCCAGCCCGCTCAGTTCCCTTACTCTATTAAACAAAACTCAAGCTTTTGAACTTTCTTTCTGTTCTGAACAACAAGGAAAAAATCAAAAACCTATCACTATAATGGCGAAATATTCCCACCTCCTTATCGCCGCCGTAGTAGCGGCTGCTCTTGTTCTCGCAACCGTCGACGCCGGCGGCGAATTCGACTGGATTCCGATGAATAAGCCGGCTACCTGCCAAGGATCGATTGCAGAATGTATGGCCGACGGTGCAGGTGAGTTCGATTTGGATTCGGAGAGCAATCGGCGCATATTAGCAACCACTAGATACATCAGCTATGGTGCGCTGCAATCGAACAATGTCCCCTGCTCTCGTAGAGGCGCATCGTACTATAACTGTCGTCCAGGTGCGGAAGCTAATCCTTACACACGGTCGTGCACCGCCGCCACACAGTGCCGGAGTTAATTTATTTTCTCCTTTGTTTAAAATTGATTTTCGTACTTTTTTTTGTGTATTGATTTAAGTATATGTTGTGTGTAAAATAGCAGTGATGAACTCGTAATAATTTTTCCTTCTCTTTTGGGAGAACTGATACAATTTAGTTTATTTTGATTGTGGTGTGCTTTCACAAGTGTGTGTTCTGATGGATAGCATTATTTACAAATATGTTATATATTCACCTGGAAAATGTGAATTTCTCCAGTAATTTTGGTATCTCTAAATTTCAATTTTTGTTTCACTGATTGATAAACAAATAGAACTTGTATTGTATTTGATTTTAGAAACTTTAAAGAGCAGCAAAGAGGTTAATTTGTGTATTTCTTTCTTTCCTTTTTGGTTACAAGAAATTTAATGTTCAATTTTTGGTTAATTTAATTAACCACAGTTGCTATATTTGAAATGATATTTATGGTGTACAAAACCTCGATCAATATCCCAAATTCCCAATATCTTTTTCTTGTACAAGTTTAGTTTTCTTGTTAACTCAACTTTAGATTTTTATATACTTTCTTTAGAATATAACTCATATTTCATTGAACGAGTCACACCTGCTCCTCATTGTATATGGCTTGAAGCTTCTTGGTCAGGGAAAAAAGTTTAGGATAAAATTAAAGTAAAAGGGCAAAGATTTTCATTGATGAACAGCTGGAAAAGGTCAAATATGCATAATATATTGTAAATTGTTAAGGAGAAAAGGCATGTTTTTTCACTGTTGCCAAAAGTCATCTTCTGTAAGAGCTTTTTCTTTATATACAAGAGTTAGGTTACCAATTGTGACTGTTTCTCAATGCTATATTCTAATACACTCTTTTAATAATTTATAGCAGCTGTATCCTCCAATAGTAGTTGTATACGGGGAAAAATCTAGCTCAAACGAAATTTAATACAATTCATAAGATAAATAATTACGTCTGTTATAACACAAATAAAGTGTTTTTGGGGTTGATGGAATACGATTTTGATTCGAATACCCATACATATAGATATCAAAAACTTGGCATGAAAAATTGTGGTACTTTAGGGACATGATGCTTTAAGATCGATGCATTTGAAGTGTGAATTACCATGAAACTTCTACCCCCCATGTCTGAAATGAGGTCATAAATATCTGTTTGGATTGTTTTTGTTTTTGAAGTTTTGCAGAATAGTTTTGTAGAACAGTTTTATCAAAACAATTTTGCAGTATGAATAATGTTGAAATCCTGTTTGGTTGACTATTCTAAAAAAAAAAAAAAAATTGGAAACACTTTGCAAGGGGAGTGTTTTGATGCGAGGAGGAGTGAAATGCGGAAAGAGAAAAAATATTTTTTTCAATGAGGATTTTAGTCATTTGTTTTCTTAATTTGGAGTGTAAAATTGTTCTGTAAAACTTAAAAACAGGTAAAACCTGTTTTGCAAAATAGCAGATTTTGGAGTTTTGTTTTTCAAAAACAGAAAGTGAGAACAAGCTCAACCAAACGCCTTTTTCATATTTTTATTTTTCAAAAACAAAAACACACTTGAAAAACAGTCATCCAAACAGACCCTTAATACTCTGCCCCAGCTCATTTATCTGGTTGCCCATTTCATCTACTAACATTGCAGTTAAGAGGGTATGAAAATAGCATGCCCATGTGATCATAAGTACTTGGTAACAAACTCAAAGAAACAAAACTATTATAACTTCACAAAACAAGAAATACTCCACAAAATCATGGGCATCAAAACAAATCATGATGTGGGACAGTGAGATTCTTCAAGATACATGTTGGTTGATGATTAAATAATACCAATTACCAAATTATAATGTGCCAAATCAAATGGAACTTGAAATCTTTGAAGTGAAAAGCCCAATGGTAGTTTAGCTAGTAGTAGAGATGAAGAAAAATTAACACGTCAACACAAGCTTAACTAGTAGAGATGAAGAAAAAATAATGAAACTGCAAAAATTTGACCGATAAGTAATTACAAATTTTCTTTATGATATCAAATATTGTTGCTTGTGACCCTTGAGTTGACTATTAAGCAGTTGAGTTTCTATAAATTCATAGAAGTAGCTTAAAATTACATAATTATTTTTTATTTTCGGTAATTAAAAATATTTATGAGTACTTTTTTCTGATTTTCAGTAAATTATTGGGGTTGTATTTTCTTTTGCTAAATTTATGTAATGAGCTAGTTATGCATCTGTATATTGCAAGTACTTTTATGACATGATGAATCAATCTGCTTGGTCAGAGAGTTAGCCAGTCACCAGTCTAAATTCTTCCACGTGTACACTTAGCGCCACCTCCCACCGCCACGTAACCTCCTTCTCCATGCAAATCTATCAGATATACATTCTCTTAATCTATAAAACTCCATTACACAAATCCCCCATCTTCATATAAAATCCTTGTTCTGATTTTGCTCAAAAGCAATATATATATATTTGTTGTGATAAACTATAATCATGGCTTCTGAAAAGCTCAGACACCGATCAAAAGATCAAGCTACACAAGAACAACAAAAGGAAACAGATCAACAGCCAAACGTAATACACGCCACCACCACCGCCACCCCAACCAAACAAAAGAAAACCGGCACGGCGCGGCGGGGCCTCCGCTCACTCGCCGTCGCCGTCGCCTTCCCGCTCGCACTAACACTACTCGACATCTACCTCTTCGGTTCCACCACGCGCTATCGTAGCCTCCACAAGCCGTTTTACTTTCCTCCAGTGTGGGCTCTGCACTGGGCCTGTGTGGCTAACGCATTTCTGACGGGGTTGTCGGCGTGGCTTGTTTGGGCGGAAGGTGGGTTCCACCGCCAGCCCAGCGCGTTGATGCTTTACGTGGGGCAGCTCGTGCTGAGTCTTGGATGGTACCCGGTTGTGTTCTGGTTGGGAGCGGTTAGGGTCGGGTTGGGGTTGTGTGGAGCTCTGTTTGGGGTCTTGTTTGGCTGTATAAGGAGTTTTGGGATATTGAACCTGATTGCTGGGGATTTGGTTAAGCCGTGTTTGGTGTGGCCGATGCTTATTGCTCTTGTCAATGCTAGCCTTCTGTATCACTGAATATCACTAAACTTCTGTTTTTTTCTTTCTAAAAATGTGATCTTTAGTTTAGTTTGAGTTTGTACTGTATCCATCTTGAAGTTTTGGTTGAGGAATACTTTGTTATGCCTGAAATTCATAACCAGAACACAAGTCCACAGCACAATATAACATGGATTTCTCAACTCTGCATCTCATTAAACAAAACGTATACTCATATTGCACGAAAAAATAGTTCAAACCCGATTCATAAATTAAGAACAAAACAAAGCAACAATTAAAGAAAAACAAAGAACTAATAGATAGAATACTTTTCCCCAGAAACAGGCCATAGTTTCCTGTATATAGAAAGCACCGTCGGAATAACAGCAGCAAGTGCAAGAGAAAGATGATCAGAACTGCTTGTCCTCACAGTCACCTGTCCACTCATCTTGTTATTAATCCCAGCCCTAATAGCCACCTTAGAATTACGCCCAATCGTGAACTGAGCCAAACTATTAAACCCGAGTGCTAAATCCCCTCTCCATTTGATTATCGACATACTGAACGTCGATTGAACTTGGCCAATAGGATAATCAGCTTCCCTTCTCTGTAACTCGAAGTTGGCTCCATAAGCAGTATCTGTCTGAGATTTCACTGCCCCAGCACTGCCCACCAAAACATACTGTTTTCCCAGCACAATCTGATCTTCGATTTTTAAACCCGGGACTACGTTTTCGCCTAAAAATGTGACAGAAATTCCTCCAGCTGCTTTATGTTTCTTGAAATTCTTCGATTTGAATTCGCCCCGGACGATGTAAGCGGGCTGTTTTCCCATGCTCTGGATATCGAAGCCCGCCATTGTCGACATTTTCTCGTTATGCTTAGCAGAAATCGAGGAATCCAAACTAAAAGTGAAGTCTTTTTTGTCTTTGGTGATTTGGACCGTGTACGCTGCTGGGAATCGGTTTAAGATAGCTAAGGTGTGTTCGAGGTTGACACCATCGTAACCACAGTCATGGTCCCACCCATGGCTGTCCAAAACGGGTCGTGCAAGAAACTGCGAAGTGGGCTCCAAAAACCTGTATCTATACGCGGGATTATCTCCATCAAACGAAGGCGGTAGAGCCATATCGGGTAATGGCACTGCCACCGGAGCAGCGGACCCCACTTCAGGATCCTCATCGGGGAACCCATATTCGGGTCCCACATCTTTCCCTCTCTTTTTAACTTCTTTCATTCTCCTCAACTCATCTCTCCATTGTTTTTTCTGAACAAGCTTAACCCTATAGTCATATTCTTCTAAATAGGCTTTCTTTTGTTCTTTGGTGAGTTTAGCTAGCTGAGCTTTTTTCAGAGGCTTAAACGGTGGAAGCTGATCGTATTCATCTTCTTCTTCGTGATCAGAATCTGAAAACTCATCCAAGTCGATATCAGAATCTCCATTGTCGCCATCAGATGGAAGCTTCGGGTGTGGTCTAGACTGCAACATCGAGGACAACATGTATGGAAGGGGTGGCGAGCGGGCCCGGAACCCAAATAGCTTACGATGATCAAATGGGTCTTGAGACTTCGAAAGTGAACTAGCTTCCGATAAAATCTTCATTGAATAACATAACAGTAGTAATTGAGGTCTCCAGCTTTGACCATTTGGCAGTATTTTCTGCCCTTCCCGGTTTTTCCTACAAGACGGGTGGTTTTCCACAAGTGAAACTGGGTTCATCAGACTCGGGCTCATCATACGTAGATCACCCACAGCATGACCAATCGACTGCTGTACAAGATGAGATCTTTGAGAAACAAACATCTCATAGCTTAAAGGGGCACCATTGGGGCCCTCTGGTGGTGCAGAAGCAGCATGAGTAAGGGTCACGATCGCACTTCGCCAGATTGTAGGGCCGAGATTGCTCGTAACAGTCTTTAGAAAAGGTAAATCATTAAGATCTCTAGTTTGTGCATCCAAACGATCCACGTAAAGAACAACATCAGGGGAGCTTTTCTTCGTCAGCTTCTTTACAGAAGACAATACACTACGGTTGAAGCCTTGTTCCATCACAGAAGGCTTAAGACCAGGCGTGTCAAAAACCCGAACCTTAACACCATCAATAAGCCCAGAAATTTCATTAGCAGAACCCGTCCCGATTTCAAACGCATCAATTGAAGCCTTCTCTTCACCAAATAGTGAATTTATAGTAGCACTTTTTCCCACACCAGATTTTCCAATAACCAAAATGTTTATAGAAAAGTCCAAACTGTCTCTTTCCTCTGTTTCGAGCTCAAAAGCCGTTCTCTTAGCAGCATCCAAGCTAAAAGTTTGCGTGCCTTGCCTTCCACCGATAAGCGCCAGCCTGTACAGAACCTGGGCTGCCACAGATTCTTCCGGAGAAAGGCCTAATCTATGAACAATCCTTAAAAACTTAACTCTTATGTTTTGTAACTTCTCCAATTTCTTCTTTTCTTCTTCACTCAAATTTTCCTCTGATTCCACATTACTAGGAGCCAAAGGGTTGAAAAGGGTCGGGCGGGTGGGTTGTGGAGCGGGTCTCAGAGCCCGAAGCGAAGATCCAAGACCCGCGGGTCGCTCCACTGAGAAAAGACGAGACCCATCTTGAGAAGTGATGGTAATATTCCCACCGTCTGAGTCAGCACCAGTTGCAGCCTTCAAAAGAGCTGCCAATGCAGCAGAATCAAACAACTCTTTACCATCTCCTTCATCATCAGTATCACCTTCTTCTTCTTCTGAATCAGTGACGATTTGACCATCAAGCCCACGAGACTGCTCCAATGAACTGTCGCCACCTGTACGAGAATCCCCACCAGATTCTCGTTCCAAATCCTCAATGAACTTTTTGGCAGCTTCAGAACTCCCAAAGATCATACCATCAGTATCCTCATCCGACATGGATTCTTCACCGTCAACTTCTTCATCCATCTCATTTTCATCTTCCCCAATTTCCTGAGGGTCAAAAACGTCTTTTACTTCATGAACTCCCGCATGCTCCCCATTGATCTGAACTGTTCCAGCATTTGAAATTTCATCTTCATCAGTGTCAATCTCTGTGATGCCATTCTCAAGGGCCTCAGAAATTTCATCTCCATTCGCCAATAACACTTCGCCCTTTTCATCCCCAACGACAGAATATTCAGGTTGAAGTGACTTTGAATCCACTAGGATATCCCTACTACTCACTTCTTCCTCAACACCATCACCACTTTCCGTATCTTCACGAACCGATACAAGTGGGACCCCCACTCCTTCAATCTTTTCACCTCCATTTTCTTTCATCTCTCCAACAACAGCTACCCCAGGGCCCACCTTATCAACCTGGATGGTATCAACTACAGAATCTCCTTCAGGCGTGAGCTTCACATCACCAAGATCAACCACCTCAGATTTTTCCGTTTCAACAACAGCCACGTCAGCAACCTTTTTTGCTTCTACTCCATTCTCCGCCTCTACATTTTCTTCTGTATCCCCAACAATAACTACCCCAGGGGCCGCCACATCAACCTGAATTGTATCAACAACAGAATCCCCTTCAGGCATGAGTTCCGTGTCAACAACATTATCCGCAACTTGTGGTTTTTCCTGTAATTCATTCACATGATCCCCATTTTCTTCTGCTTCTTCAACAACAGCTACCTCACGTTCAGCCACATCAACCTGAATGGTCTTAGCAATAGGATCCTCTTCAAGCATGGGTCCCACGTCCACTTTTCCTGGTTCAACAACAGCCACTCTGGCAACCTCTTTCTCCTCGGGTTTATCCACTACATCGCCACTTTCTTCAGCCTCCCCGACAACAGCTACTCCGGGAGCCGCCAAATCGACCTGAATACTATCCGCAACAGCATTGCCTTCGGGTGTCAATTTAACATCACCAACCTCGATAGGTTCAACGAAAGCCTCATCGGTGACCTCTTTTTCCTTTGTCTCAGACTCCTCCCCCTTCATATCAACTTCCTCAAGCACAACTTTCCTACCATTCTCATCCACAATCCCACCACCATTTTCCACCGCTCCATCTCCCAATTTCTCAACGGATTCAATAATCTCATCCTTCTCATCAAAACCCTCACCCCCAACATCCTTATCCCCCTTTTCAACATCATCAATCACCTCGGAAATAGGCAGAGATTCAACATTTTCCGAGGCATCAATGAATTGAGCATCCGAATTGTCATCCCCAATACCCTCTTCTACACTTCCACCAACAACCAGATTATCCGAAGCTGGCTCAAACTCTTCCTCACCACTAACATAACCCTCATCCTGAGAGATTGTACCCTTACTATAATTCCTACTGTTATCGTCATTAACATCTGCGAAAACAATAGTTTTCTCAATAAGGATTCATTTTCAGAACAATCAGAAGATGAATACAAAGATAAAGACTGTAAAAACAAACCTGATGAAGTTTCTACCAGGAGATGCGATGTTTCTTCCTTTGAATCCATGGATTGCTGAGAATTAAGAATAACAGACAATTTGGATAAAAGGGCTTTGAGGGATTACGTATAAGGAGTGGATGGATTGAGAAGAGAAGAGATGGAAGTAGTGAATTGTGATAAGGTTTCGATGTTTATGGGTTTTTCTCAGTTTCGCAGCCGCTGGAATGTGCTGCGCTTTCTGAGGTTTTCCCCTTCGATATTTTTTTGGCTCTGCTTTTATTTTATATAAACTATTTAAAATATTTAAACTTACCAAAAAATAAAGTTACATTATTTATTTATTTATTTATAGATAAAAATCGTATAAAATCAAATTAATATTGAATTAAAAAATAAAGTGCAATAATATAAAAAATGTATCACTTAGAAAATATCGAAGGGTAATTTTTTGGGCTGGAGATTCTTCATAATAGTCCTGTCACACTGCTGGAAATAAAGTTTTGTTTGGTTGTGAATAGTTGATACTTGATAGTGTTTAGATTGGTGATTTTTTTGTTTGTTAGTTTTGTTTTCTTCTTCTTTGAATTGTGAATATTTGTTTTATTCAACTTCCTCTTATCTTCAATGGATGGCCACAAAAATTTTCCTTTGGTAGTATGAAAATCTTGAATTACTTTAATTTTGAAAAATAATTTCGACAAAAATGGTTATATATTGGATATTGGAAATGCATTGATGAAATTTACCATTTGTTTTTGTCATGTACATCAAGTTTGCGAATCAAAATAAAACACTTAATCGAATCCCACTGTGGGAATGCCTATTTGCCTTCTCTACCATGAGCCTGTCAGCTATGGGCAACCTAGGCTGGTTTACCTCTCTTGTGTGGTTTGCAGGCTATTGCACAAGAGCGAGGTTTACCCAGTACGCACCCGAAAGGGTAGCGGCTGCGGGTTTCCCCCGTCATCCAAAAAAAAAAAAAACACTTAATAAAATAAGTAAACATGACAAAAAATTATCATATTTACATTTAAGTAAAAATTACTATAATAAAATTTGACTATTGTGTAAAATATAAATACTGCGTGCTCTTGATGGCTTCAATTTCAAATAATATTGTGGAAAATTATAGCGTGTAATTAATAAACTATACTCACATTAATCATTTTATACACTTGAAAGGCAATCTTTTGTATTTAAAATTATGAAAAATATTATTAGAAATATTTATCTTATAAATCCCACATTAAAATTGCTTATGCTTATTTATCTTTTTAGTAAGACAGTAAAAAAGAAAACTTCAAAAATATACCTTTGATAAAAAGTTGCCAGGTGGAAAATATGAAAAAGATTTATTTGGGCTTTTAATATAATACACAAGGCCGGCCCATTTCGATTCACTTTTCGGCTTCGCTTTCTATCAGCCGTCTTACTTTGCTTTAAAAGTGCCAAAAGCCCAATCGAAAATTATATTTAATGCGTATAAAATAATTATATAGAAAGTTTATTTGTTTAACCAAATTGAAGTAATTGCTTTTTTAAAATTCTAATTAAATAACCAACCCGAATTAGTTACTAATTGAATGATTTTTGTGACTCTTAAAGGGAGTTGCAGTTTAGAATATTATTACAATTTAAATTTGATTACATAAATTTAAACATATTTGATAATGGATCGATCAATTTTATTACAATTATTATTCACGGTATCATTACATATCTAGTCTAAAATATAATATTACGTTATTAGGGAGTTTAAATTCATGGCATTTAAATAAAAGACTATAAAACTCAAATTACTTTACATATAATTATCAAGTCAAGTTTGTATCAATAAATAAATACCGTTTATAAATTTTACGAATATACTCTTTTACATCTTTATGAAAAACTTATCAAGTTTTGTGTTTTTATTCAAACTCGTCGACCTTTCAAGTTGTATATCTCAATTATCGAAACGAGGGGATAAAGATAAACACTATATCTATATTTCAAATTTTATGTTTATTTAGCCACTAATTTTTATATGAGATTTATGGTTTAGTGAATAACACAATTTTTGTCTCTCAAATTTTTATACTTTGAGATTTTCACTGAGATAATTGTCTCAAATTATCAAATAAATTATAGAAATAACGATAAAAGCATATGTAAGTCATTCATTCATTGTGATTGGTCTTGTCTACCAAAACCAAAATTTACATTATACTAACCTCCAAACTTAGTGCTTATTTTTTGGCTGCTTTACAAGTCATGTTATTATATCCCTCCCAAAATAAATGATATTTTAATAGTGTGGTATTGGTTATTTTTAAATTTTTACTTAGTTTGTTCCTTAATGAAGTCGAGATTTTAGTTGTTTAATACAATATTAATATTTTTGGTAAACTTGTTTTAATTCTAAGAAATGAATTATACTCATCAAAATAGGAAATCCTGCATCTCACTACAAGGATTTAACATTTTCATTCTTTGAGAGTTTCTTACATCGATAAAAATAATATATGTTAATATAATTTGGTTTTATTATATAAAAATGATATGACATAAATCAATAATTGTGTATATTTACAATTTAGATATACTACACTAGTATAAATATTTTGTTTACACAATAAAATGTGTATGAACGCGTATTTGTATATAAAAATTAAATGAATGTGTATCCATCTATACATACAAGTATAATATTTACATGATTACAGATTTTAATTTATAACATAATGTATTTATATATTAATGTATATCATACAATAGTACGCAATATATTTTTCAAAATTCGAAGGTGTTTTGAACTCATTAATTGTCTTAACATGTCATCATATAATTATTCTATTACATTAATACATAGTAATTATGAGTATATGATTTTTTCTTTTAAAATTTATGAACATTTCACAAATTTGGGTGACATAACCTCTATACAAAATAATAAACTATCAAATGTAAATTTATTCGAGCATGAAGTATTATGAAATAAACATTTTTAATCTATTTTCTTAATATTACCAAATATTATTATAAAATCAGATAATTGGAAATATGACTACACTAGAGATTTTAATCAGTTGGACTAAAATTGGAAACTTCAAGACTGAAAATAATAGAAAAGCGTTAGTATATATATAACCAATCTCCCGCAATCCTTACAACCTTGTCTGCTTTGCTTTCTGTCTCTGATTTTTCCTCTCTCTGTATAAAATCTTCTCTCTATATATATCTCTCTATATTTCGATAAATTTTGAAGATTTCTATTCTGAGAATCAAAACTTTTAGGTTTAATCTGCTTTGATTATTAGATCAAGAAACCATGGTTGAAACGCGGCGTAGTTCTTCTGCCTCTAAGCGTGCCCTCTCATCCCCTTCATCTTCTCTTCCCAGCGGTAAACGATCCAAGGTTAGGGTTTTTGATTTCAACGATTTCGCACTGATTTCTTGATTTTGGTTCTGAAGTGGTTTTTGATTTCGAGGTTCTTGTGTGCATGCAGGCGGCTGAGGCGTCTTCTTCTTCTACCAACGATTCGGATGAAGTCGTAGGGGCGCCGCTGGAGACGAAAGAATTGGAGGCTAGATCAGTTGATCTGGCTAGCGTCGGCGGCGATAATCAGTTGAATGACGCGGCGGAGGAGAAAGCGTTGGAGCCGGTGGCTGAAGGTAACGTTTCTGTTGTTGTTTACGAGATGCTTTCGTGTGATCTGATTTGATGTGCATGTGCTTTGACTTGATTGAATTATGGTTCTTTAAAAGTTTTCTTGGATTCTTGATTTCTTTTCTTAGTTTGTAACCGAGTGGGGGTGGATGAGGATGATTCTATAGTTGATGTGGAGAAAGGGAAGTTAACTGGGCTGGCGAATAGGGGGAAGAAAAAGCAGTTGAAATCTGATGGCGGTGTTGCTTGGGGAAAACTTCTTTCCCAGTGTTCACAGGTACGATTGTGTTTCTTGCTCAATTTTAGTGCTTGAATCTTGATTTTTGGTAATAGAAAATTGATAGGTTCTTCATAATCTATCACTTCAATGATTTTTGGTATTTGATTTATTTGTCTCAAGGTTAGATGTTTTGAAGCATCCATCTCTTTCTGTCGTTAAATGATGAATTAGATTAAGTGATACTTGATAAAATATTTGCATTCTAATAACCAAGAGGATTTCACTATTAAATGCTGTGGTTAGTATTCAATGATCCTTGTTTTCACTAATAAAAAGCAGGCCTTACTACCTTCGTTTTTCTTGGTGTATTTTGTCCCTCCCAGAATCCTCATGTTGTGATGCATCATCCTACTTTCACTGTGGGTCAAGGCCGCCAATGCGACTTATGTGTGCGGGATCCAACAGTGAGTAAATCCTTGTGTAATCTGAAGCACACAGAGTCAGAGGTAAACTATGTTTTCGTTTACTTGAAGTTACTTCGGTAGATAATTTTAAAACCATCATGGTAAATCATAAAGGGAGTGGTATTCATATACAAATGTTTGCTAATTCTACACCTGTCCGTGGGTCTACTTCCTTAACCATTTCTAGGTGGGAGGATCAGCTGATGTGCTTGAAATCACTGGAGAAAAGGGAACTGTCAAAGTTAATGGCAAGGTTTACTCGAAAGATTCCACTATACCTCTAAATGGAGGCGATGAGGTGGTTTTTAGCTTGTCTGGTAAACATGCTTATGTATCCTTTCACCAGCATATTTGGTCATCTTTTTATGCCCATATTATTACTGTAATAGTTCTTTTGTTGATAGTTAGAATAATAGGTATCTTCTGATTTGCTAGATGTGCGTGACCTGGTTAAGTATACATTTTCTTACTTTATTAGTTGTTGTATATCCTTGACATATTATTAGATTTTTCAACAACTAAAAAATATCAGTGCATCTACCGAGTCCATCCAATTCGAGGCAAGATCAGGAGACCCTTCTGCTGTTTCTGTTGCTTCAACATTGGCATCGCTATCTAAAGAATTATCTATTCTGCCTCCATCTCCTGATGGTGAAGATGTGGACCAAGGTTCCGAAATACCATTTTTGCCCTCTTCTTGTGACGTGTTGGACAATCCTGTGGAGGATGCCGAGATGAAGGATGCCCCCGAACATAATGATGGTCCTACTGCATCAGTTGAGAAAACTGAAGTTGCATGTCCTAGTGTTGCCAACAAAAACATGATTTTTGATGGTCAAAGTGGAAAGATTGCAGGAGGAAGTGATGATTTGAGACCATTTTTGCATATTCTAACACGTACGGGAAGTGGCAGCATAACTAAAATTCTTGAAGAAAGTAGGGCAATAAGAGATAAGCGCAAAGATTCTGATCCTTCCATGTCAATATCAGCGAGACGCCAAGCATTCAAAGATGGTTTACGTCAAGGACTAATAGATTGCAAAAATATCGAGACTTCGTTTGACAATTTTCCATATTATATTAGGTAAAAATTCCAAGTTAGTCGTTAGCTATTGTCTTTATAATTTCATTATATTAAACACTCTCCATCCCGTGAATAATTCTTTCAAAACACAAAGTTGAAGGCTATGATCAGTTTTCATTTTCGCATTCAACCTCATTTTCTCATCTTGCATTTCATTTTAACCAAGTTGTGTGTTTCCTGACAGTGAGACTACCAAAAACGTTCTAATTGCTTCGACATATGTAAGTTTGAAGTGTAAGAAATTTGCAAAGTTTACTTCAGATCTTCCAACATTGTGTCCAAGAATCTTGTTGTCAGGTCCTGCAGGTAAGAGCTCCATTTTTGTATGTTACTGCTACATCACTTTTGCCTACTTTTCTTTCCTCATCTCAATCACTCACATTACTTCATTTCGGCATAGGTTCCGATATATACCAGGAAACATTAACCAAGGCACTGGCTAAATACTTCGATGCACGACTCCTTATAGTTGATACTATTATATTGCCTGGCGTAAGATCTTCTATCTTGGCTGTTCTTATATGTGCACATTTGAATTTTCTTTGTTAAAGTTGTTCATTGGTGTCTCTTACAAAATCTATTATATATTAACACACGTCTATAAAATGTGTTTAGGGACCAATAACCAAAGAAGCTGATTCTGTAAAAGAAAGTTCAAAGCCTGAAAGAGCAAGTGTATTTGCTAAACGGACTGCTTCTGTACTATACCCTAAGAAACCAACCTCAAGTGTCGAGGCTGATATTACTGGGGGATCTAATATAAGCTCCCATGCTCAACCTAAGCAGGAAGCATCAACTGCAACATCAAAAGGCCACACTTTTAAAAAGGGTATCACACTTGAAGTTTTTTCTATCCCTTTGTTTTATTGTAGGTTTAGCTTCTGCCTTAAGTCATTACGTTGCTTGTTTTGGCAGGTGATAGAGTCAAGTATATGAGTTCCTTACCATTTGCGGGTCAAACTTCAGTTAGGTAATATGCTGCAATTGTGGTTTCAAGTTACCACTCTAAAATCGCTCGGGCGTGATAATGTCTGTTTTATGCAGGGGTCCAAACAATGGTTACAAAGGCAAGGTGTTACTCGCTTTTGAGGAAAATGGCTCTTCTAAAATTGGGGTTAGATTTGATAAAACAATTCCAGAAGGTAATGATCTTGGCGGTCTCTGTGAAGAAGACCATGGTTTCTTTTGTACCGGTAATTGTTTGCCTATCTGGCTCTGTGCCTACAGTTTATTCATGTAATAAATTATAATCAAGCCTGTCTTTTTGGTGATTGTTTCTTACTGTGCAGCTGACTCGCTCCGTCTTGATGGCTCAAATGCCGATGATGTTGACAAGCTTGGTATTAATGAACTCTTTGAGGTAAATTCTACTGCGTGTTGTATATGATAAGAATGAGGAAAATTACTCTGGTTTCTCTTCTAAACTTGCTTGTCTAAAATACACAACAATTCTTTATCATGTAGGTTGCTTCCACAGAAAGTAAAAATAGTCCAATAATCTTGTTTCTGAAAGACATAGAGAAATCCATGGTGGGAAGTCCTGATGCATATACATCCTTTAAAGATAAGCTTGAAAGTTTACCAGAAAATGTTGTTGTGATAGCTTCACATACCCAGACAGACAGCAGGAAGGAGAAAGTAAGTTTCAGTCATGTTATTTGTACTTTGTCTGTTGACACACAATATCTTCTAGAGTACTCACTCTGTAATCCTTATGTTGAATTTAGTCTCATACCGGTGGATTGCTGTTTACAAAATTTGGAGGCAACCAAACAGCATTGCTCGACCTTACATTCCCGGTATGTCCAGTTCATCAAATTTGAAGCTCTCTGTTCTTGTTCATTATTTTGCCTTTTGTCTCTTTCTAGGTGATTCTGCCTTTGCCAAGGTTATCGTTCTATTTAATGTCTTTTCTTTTCCCCTTCAAACTGCACTAGAGCAATTTCCTGTAGTTCATAATTATTTAAAGGTTATGGAAGGTAACTTTATGAGATACTTTGAGAGGACAACATGTGGGCATATATATTTTCTTCATCATATGTATTCATGGATTGTTAAGGGGTTATTAGTACATTCATGTGCTATCTCCTCGGTGCTGTCAGCTTGACACTTGACTGCAGTTACACCGGAAATTGGCTCATTTTTTAAGCCTAACGGGCACATAATCTCTGGATTTTCTGTAGGATAATCTTGGTAGATTGCATGATAGAACTAAAGAAATCCCAAAAACAATGAAGCAGCTCAGCCGTCTTTTCCCTAACAAAGTGACCATACAGATTCCCCAGGTAATTAACCTTTTAATTTCTATATGTGAGTTTCTCTTATTAATTATAGATGCCAGCTGCCATCGTTGTTTATATATTTCAGGATGAAACAGTACTCGTGGACTGGAAACAACAGTTAGATCGTGATATTGAGACAATGAAATCGCAATCAAACATTGGTAGCATTCGCTCGGTGTGTCACCATCTCTTTGTTATTCCTACATAATCGTCCTTGAATTCTTATATGTGCTAAATACTCTCGGTTCTTACACGCGGCCATGCCTTCTGTTACAAGTAACATCTCTAGTGAAAATTTGATGTAACCTGTTTAATTTGCTTAGTTATTTGGAATTTAAAAGGCTCTTTGATATGGTAGTTCATAAGTTTTCTATAGACTAGATATTGTCCCGAGTTGGTTATGTTCTTAGAGTTACTATTACTTGATAATGTCGATGTGATTGGATGTTGAATATAAAATGAAAATAACTTTTATCATCTCACCTCACCTTACTGGACTATGACCTATCTTTCAATGTGCTGGTTGTCATCAGTTTTGACTTTATGCTTTGTATTTTGCTCTCTCGTATATATTTCAGGTTCTAAATAGGATTGGCCTTGATTGTCCTGATCTGGAATCTTTATGCATCAAAGACCAAGCTTTGACTACTGAAAGTCAGTCAATTTACAGAACTTAAAATCTTCAAATCGCAAATTATATGATTGACTTTGATGTTACTAAATGTTTGTTTTATGCTAATAGGTGTGGAGAAAGTTATTGGCTGGGCTTTAAGCCATCATTCTATGCAGAGCTCTGAAACTTCACTCAAAGAGTCAAAACCTGTCATTTCAACTGAAAGGTATTACTATGTCGGTATAATTACCTTTAGCATTAACAGAAGATTAAGGTTCTTACTGTTTCTTCCTTCTGCCTTTATGCTGCAGCATCAACTACGCTCTCAACATTCTACAGGACATTCAAAATGAAAACAAGAGTTTAAAGAAATCTCTTAAGGTGAAGCTTTTACTCTCTAGCTTAAGTTGCTCATAAATTAGGTTAATTCCTTTCCAATATTGTTGCTTATAACCTGATACAGGAGATTAACTGTTTGAATTTTAGGATGTTGTTACGGAAAATGAATTTGAGAAAAAGCTTCTTGCTGAGGTTATTCCACCTGGTGATCTTGGAGTTACTTTTGATGACATTGGTGCATTGGAAAATGTGAAGGAAACTTTGAAGGAACTGGTGATGTTACCTTTACAACGGCCAGAATTGTTCAGCAAAGGACAGCTGACAAAGGTAAATGAATAGTACTATAGTGCATATGTGAAATTTAATAAATCTTCTATTATGAAGATCTCATTTTGTTTGATATATATGTAACCCTTTACAGCCTTGCAAGGGAATATTGCTCTTTGGCCCGCCTGGTACTGGTAAAACGATGCTTGCAAAAGCTGTTGCAACCGAAGCTGGTGCAAACTTTATAAACATATCAATGTCGAGCATTACATCAAAAGTACAGTTTCATATATCCCTTCAATTTGATATTTTGTCGTCCATTTAACTTTTTATATAAAGAAACCCCTAACTTCTTAACGTTTTCTGCATTCAGTGGTTTGGTGAAGGAGAGAAATACGTGAAAGCAGTATTCTCTTTGGCTAGCAAAATAGCTCCTAGCGTTGTATTTGTTGATGAGGTCGGTAAATAATCTTCGTATTTCCTCTTTGTTCACCTTTTATATCTTATATTCACCTTTTCTTATATATTTGTTGCCATAGGTTGACAGTATGTTAGGGAGACGGGAAAACCCCGGAGAACATGAAGCAATGCGGAAAATGAAAAATGAATTTATGGTGAATTGGGATGGTTTGCGAACAAAGGATAAGGAACGTGTGCTAGTACTTGCAGCCACAAATAGACCATTTGATCTTGATGAGGCTGTAATAAGGAGGCTCCCCCGAAGGTACAACCTAAGTCTTGTTAAATATTAATAGTTTTTTCTACTTTGTTCTTGTGTTTGTCTTTAACAAAATATAAGAAGTGGTTTCTTGTATTTACTATTAATGTATGGTTGTCAGTCACTTTATGTATGTAAATTTTGCACAGGTTGATGGTGAACTTGCCAGATGCTCAGAATAGGGAGAAAATTTTAAAGGTGATATTGGCCAAGGAAGAATTATCTCCAAATATTGATCTAGAAGCGGTTGCTAACATGACAGAAGGGTACTCGGGAAGTGATCTAAAGGTTTGTGCACAACGTCTCATGTTGTGCATCTATATTGTTAACTATATACTATATATTTTTCTTAATTTAAATAATTGTCATACTGTTTTCTTACCATTTGGAAATTTCTATGTTGTTCAGAATCTCTGTGTGACAGCTGCACATTGCCCTATAAGAGAAATTTTGGCGAAGGAGAAGAAGGTGTGTATTCTTTTATCTTTTCCCCATCTGATCATTCAAATAGTTCAGAAATGATCTTTTTTCTTCTACATTGAAGTCTTGTTTTTCGGTATCATCTTCTTCCATAAAAAGTCTAATTTTGCATGCAAAATTGTAGGAGAAATCCTTGGCACTGGCAGAGAATAGGCCATTGCCTGCATTGCATAACAGTACAGACGTTCGTTCATTGAGTATGGATGACTTTAAATTTGCACACGAACAGGTTGGAATTCACTGTTTTTATTACTTTGAATAAAAATTTCACTATTTATGTTTCTCATTGATTCATCCCTTTTCAAAGGATCCAAAAACATCTAAAATTTTGCAATTTTGGTGAAAACATAGGTATGTGCAAGTGTTTCATCAGAATCACAAAACATGAACGAGCTTCAGCAGTGGAACGAATTATATGGAGAAGGCGGATCAAGAAAGAAGGAATCACTTAGCTACTTCATGTAGACGAGCTGTATAGTATTTTCAACATTTAGGCGGTTCTTTTTCAGTTGTTCGATCCAATGAGAGATGGTTCGTAATCTGTGATCATGAAAATCTGAATGTAGCGCTTTGGTGCACTATATTTAGATTATGAGTATTTTGTCAACCACCCGATACAGAAAATCTGTCCATTGTCGTATCCTACTAAATGTTCACTTTTACCGGGTTTTTCTTATCTGTATATGTTCAAAGGTAATTCAATAATACTTCTTACTAACTATTTTCCTACCAATCTTTAGCAGCCTTATATTTTGCATTGAACTATATAATGCAAAATGTACATTATGTACCTCCTAGTCTTTGTACAATTGATCTGTATCTAGTTCTATTGCTAGTGATTGTACAATTAATCAACTATTTTGTTTTTCTTTCGTCTTTGCAAGTGTGATCATGCTAAGATTTTGTTCTGCTTTTAAGTATATTCAACTGTCATTGTTTGTTTCCTGCTATCATTATGTTATAAGCTGTTGACTGATGAAAATAAGTATATATATTTGGGCACGACTCGCTTGGAAGATCGGCTGAGTGTATAACATCATGTTGGGTTGTATAAACACGACTGGCTTTTGACTTTTTATCGACAAGAAAGATGGGAAACGAAATGGTCAGTGCTATCTATCAATTTCTGAAAATTTTAGAAATAATAATATGGATATGATTTGATTGTATCGTTTTTAGAAATTCGAGTGAATAAACAGGTTGGGTTGTTTTCTGAGAAAACTCGTTAGAGCTCAATTCAAGTGTACGTTTTCTCGGTTTGAATTGAATAGAGTTTCATTCTTGCTCGACTTTTAAAAATTGCCTTGTATAGTTTGAGTTTTTTCTTTAATCACTTTTATATTTTCCAAACTCTTAAATTGAAATTAAAGAATTACTAAATTGAATTTGAAATATGCTTTCGGATTTCTCTTCAAGATTCTATATTACTATTGTTACGTTATGGACCTCGATTCTCGGCGCAATAAAAAATGTACTCTTATATAAAAAGAGCGCAAAATTTGACCGCACATATATATATATATATTTCCATTTTACACCTTCGAAAATTGACAGTACAACCGATCGATTGAGGGGGTGCGCACGTTACCCAATATGGAGTTAATGTTTCATTCCTCAACTTTCCTCCTCCCTGATCCTACCGCCGACAACGGCCCCGCTCTAACGTACGCACTGGTCGTACTTAACCGAGGCCTTCCACGATTCACTCCTCTGCTTTGGAAGCACGGTAATTGTCTTGCTCGAAGTTGTTGCAATTTGTTTTTGTGATTTGCTTTTATTTATTTTTTTGAATATTTTGGTTTATTTTGTAGAGCAGCACAAGTTCGTATGTGTGCTGACGGTGGAGCGAATAGATTGTATGATGAATTGCCGCTGTTATTTCCTGATGAAGATGCTTTAGCTGTTCGACAAAGGTTTTTTTAACTAGTTAAACGCAATTTTGAAGCGTCGAGTGTTGGATATTATATTTTTAATCTTATTTTATACTCTTTTGCTGTTTAAAGTAGCAGTTTATCATCGTTAATTTTAATAGAAAATTGCTGGTTTAGCAACAAGTGTATGGATATCCTAGAATCAGATGCCATCAATTATGATAAATATGTGTTGTGTATTGCGCTTCATATAATCATAGGTCATAGATTTGTTGGTTCCAAGTCATAGACAATCAAGTGAAAGTGAATTGTTGGTTCCAAGTCATAATAGATTTAACAGAAAAGAAAATCAAATGAGGTTCTTGGGGGTTGCTGGTTTAGGTGAGATGATTGTTCCATATTTAATACTTAGAATTCATGTGTATGATCCAGGTATAAGCCAGATGTAATAAAAGGAGATATGGATTCAATTAGAGAAGACGTTTTGGTATTCTACAAAAATCTGGTAAGTTCATTGTATGTTCTCTCTCTTTCTCTCTCTAATAATATTCCCAAAACAATCTGACAGTTTATTTCAGTACGGTAATTATAAACAGTATATTCCTGAATTCTTCTCATGTTCTTTTGCCTGCCAAGGAAGTTGTTTATAGTTGATAATTTGCAAAAATATGTTTTGAAATGGTTACTTTTTGTTAAGACGCTTCATTTTTCAGACTACCTTCGGTTTCAGATGCCAAATTTTGATAAATTGGTCCTCATTACTGCTTATCCAAATTTGTGCTTCACCTTCTGTTAATAGTAAAAATACTTCACATTATGGATTTGTAATTAGATGTGCGTTTCCATCATCTTTGCCTCGAGCATAATAATATCAGAGCATCTATTCAAACTTTGATGTGACTGCTTAAGTTTAATATCTGGTTGTTAAATGCCATTAATGCTCAAATTTGCCCATGTTATTCTGTCACCTCAACAAGATTTCTCTTTAATTTCAATGATATAGTTCATGCAGATAACTTTTTGTCTGCCGACATATATCACTAATACGTGTCCTGAGATTCATATCATCTGTATATTAACTAGTATTTGTAATACAGGGAACCGAGGTAGTTGATGCTTCACACGATCAAGACACCACGGATTTACATAAATGTGTTGCATACATCCAAAATTTACCAAGTTTGAAGAATCAAAATGTATGTGTAACGCTGCCCCTTACCTGAAATATTTATGTGCATATATCTATTATATCACTATTTCTGTCCATCTCATTTGAAAAAATCAAGAGCCTGGGAAGTCACTCTTGGAAATCGAAGTTAATTGAAGCTATGGTGTCGTCATGTATGTTATAATAATCTTTTAGCATAACAATGTGCACATCTCCTCTTTATTTGGTAATTAGCACATGCACCCTGAAATTTTGCAAATTATCAAAACACCTGATGTCAGATCCTGACAACTCGAAAAGGAAGGGTGCAGTTGTGAATTGCAATCCGGTGTTACGGTCTGGTGGTGAAGTTATAATGTGCTTTTACTGATAGGAGGAAGTATAGTAAGTTCACAAATATATGGTTGGTTTTTGTAATTAAAATCTCACACAGGGGGTATCTGTAATTTACTCTAGTATTTTCTTGTTATTAACCAGTAAACCTTCAACCGAATTGGTTTTACAGTTGACAACCTTGATTGAAATGTATTTCGATCCTTTTTTTAGCTCTCATATTTCTGTTTCTCTTTAAGATTTGCATTCTTGTTGCTGGAGCACTTGGTGGTCGGTTCGATCACGAGGTTGGAAATATCAATGTCCTGTGCCGTTTCTCAAGCATGCGAATAATTCTTCTATCTGATGATTGCCTCATCCAACTTCTTCCGAGTAGTCATCATCATGCTATCCATATCCTATCTGCTGTTGAAGGACCGCATTGTGGCCTCATCCCCATTGGTGGACATTCAAAAAGTAGTACGACCACTGGGCTTGAGTGGAATCTAAGTGAGTACCCATTCCCAGAAATTCTGTTTTAACTCGATTATATTATAGAAATCTTCTGCTCAGGCTTTTTAAATTGATGAACTGTATAATTTTTTGGTTATAAGATTGGGAATCCAAATAAAATATTTCTGTCAATAATTTAATTCTTAATCTAAGAATAAGAAGGAAATGAAATTGTATTATGGTTGACCTTTTCTTATATCCTCCCAAAGTTTCTGAAGTTCCTCTGGAAACTTCAATTGATAACATTTTGTGAGTGCTTTTGTGAATTTGAGCTTGATACATCTCTACATCCCTGTCTGTGTTTCAGCTAATACAGAAATGGGATTCGGTGGTCTGATCAGTACGTCAAACATTGTGAAGGAGAAAATCGTAACGGTGCAGTCCGATACAGACCTTCTTTGGACTATTTCCATAAAGAAGGCATGAGTATTGGTTTTATTGAACTGGTACATTTGTTTACTTATAATAATTTCCCTCTGTGATTTGTGTAATATTATGTTCATTGTTAGTCAAGATTTATGTAATTCTTTTAAGGCAATAAAACAAACTTCGACTGAACAATCCTTACTCTAATACAAGACGTTAGAAGGTTTTGATAGTTCTAGTCAGAGTACAATTGCTTATTGTGCTGTAATAAACTTTATACGGATGCAGGGACCAGGAGAGAAAGTTGCACCACCACCAGCTGCTGCTGCTCCTGCACCCGCACCTCAGCCACAGCTAAGTAAGTGCCCTTTTAGATCTTCAATTGTTTTATTACTTAACTGAAAAATCCATATGGTCTTACAATATTGTTTATGACGCAGGGCACCCAAGAAGGCTAAGAAGTGATTCTAGATGAACAGTTTCCACTTTTGTTGGCTCTCCATGAGCAGCTTTATAGTTTTGCTAGTAATGCTATCTAGCATTTTATCTTTTCATTTTCTTTTAACTATGTTATTTTCTATTGTTCGTTGCAAGTGTTTTTTTTACTTTTATGATGTCTCTAAATTTTGTTGGAGATCCATATAAGCCCACTAAAGGCCCATTAACAATCATTATTAGGCCACATATTTTAAGGCTCATGTGCGGCCCATCATCAAGGAAGTTAGTCCTCATTGGTAATTTTCATAATTGGCCCATTAACGGCCCATCAGAAAAGCTAATTGGGCCTAAACATTTTAAGTGAGGGCCCATTTCCATGGAATATTGGGTCTCAATGGGCCTCAACTCTTTTTCCATAAGGCCCATTAATGGCCCATTTCCAAGGAACATTGGGCCTCAGTGGGCCTGCTTTTCATATTAGGCCGATCAGTGGCTCATAAGAAAAGATAATTGGGCCTCAACATTTTCCATAAGGCCCATTAACGGCCCATTTCCAAGGAATATTGGGCCTCGGTTGGGCCTACGATTTTCATTAGGCCCATCAACGGCTCATTCCCTAAGAATATTGGGCCTCGGGTTGGCCTGCAATATTCATAATAGGCCATCAATGGCCCATAAGAAAAGGTAATTAAGCCAAACCATTTTAAGGAAGGCCCACTAAGGGCCCATTTCCATGGAATATTGGGCCTTAACATTTTCCTTGAGACCCATTAACGGCCCATTGCCAAGCAAATATTGGGCCTCAGGTGGGCCTGCAATTTTCATATTAGGCCCATCTACGGTGCATAAAAAGATAATTGGGCCTACAAATTTTAAGGCCCAATAAGGGCCCATTTCCATGGAATATTGGGACTCATTGGTCCTAAACATTTTTTCGTAAGGCCCATTAACGGCCCATTTACTAAGAACAGTGGGCCTCAGTTGGCCCTGTGATTTTTATATTAGGCCCATTAACGGCCCATAAGAAAAGATAATTGGGCCTAAACATTTTAAGTTAGGCCCACTAAGGGCCCATTTCCATGGAAAATTGGGCATTATTTTTTCATGAGGCCCATTACTAAGGATATCGGGCCTTGAGTGGGCCTGCAATTTTCATATTAGGTCCAACGGCCCATAAGATAGGATAATTGGGCCTAAACATTTTAAGTAAGGCCTACTAATGACCCATATCCATGGAAAATTGGGCCTCATTGGGCCTTAACATTTTCCGTAAGGCCCACTAACGGCCCATTGCCAACCGAATATTGGGCCTCGGTGGACCTTCGATTTTAATACTAGGCCCATCTACGGCCCATAAAAGATAATTGGGCCTTAACATTTTAAGTAAGGCCTCATAAGGGCCCATTTCCATGGAATATTGGGCCTCATTGGGCCTGCATGTACAGGCAAGTTTAACCGATCAATCCCAAAACTGCATGTACGGTCAAGTTTATTCCAACCCTGTATTAATTGTCTTAATAATCAAACTTTGAGCAAATTAACAGCAATAATCACTCTGAGCATAAACTGTCATATTCGTCGAACATTGAGCCAACAAACCGACGAACAGAAAAGATGACTGGAAAATAAGAAAAATTAAGACTACATCTTTGGCTGATTTTACAATAAAAAAGTAATCAGCCAAAATGCTTGAAAAATTTCACAGGCAAAAGACAATTGGTAATGGTTGACCGAGAGGGACATATGTAAAAAAAAAAAAACAGACTACTTTGTACATCCTCTCAGTCTACAGCTTCATCTTCAACGACCTCGACCTGACACAAGACCCGCAAGCAATCATGATAATAAGTCTTTGTTTTAATCAAACAATCACAGAAGAGAATCAAAATTCAATGCAAAGAGAAAGTAATGTGAAAATAAAAACAGCTTCACATCCATTGTTATGCAGACCATAGGATGTTTAATTGAATATAAATTATACAAAAGAAAATCCAGACACATTGATAGACATGGATTACCTCTGTTTCCACCAGGCCTGCTGCCTCTACCTCCACCTCCATCCTCCATGCCACGGCCCATGCCTCTTCCTTTTGGCCCTTCGTCTCTGCCTCTTCCTCTTCCACGCCCTACTCCAGGTGGCTTTCTATCTGAAAATTATCACATCACTCAGCTTCAGAAAAAAATATCTCTAGTGATTATGGAGATTGTTTATGCATAAACCAATAGCATAACTATTGTGTTACAGCTCCTTTTAAGTGTTTTTAAGGAATTTCAGTATTTAAAAGAAAACTAAAAGAAAGATAGAGCAGAAAGTATTATACCAGAACGGGTTTTTGTCTCCTCCTGAACTTTATCAATTACCTGAAAACGAGTAAACTTCATCAATGCTGCAGCACTGTTTTTATATCTAAGTAATAGCAGAGGAGAATAGTAGCCCGGAATATTCCCTAATAACTCAACTGATATAAAAAAAAAGGATAACCCCTTCACAAAATATTAATAGCAATTCTAGGTTGCGTTAATGGAAAATGTTCAAAAGAAAAGTCAATGCACATAGAAAAAATAATCAGCAAATAAAAAATGTTACAACAAAGAGTACCTCATCTGGAACTCTGAGATACTTGATTGTATTCCCCCTGATGTAGCACTCAGGCATTCGCCAAAACCTATCTCCATCCTACATATGGTTGGAAACATAAAAATTTCACAAATATGATGAGAGGAACGAAATCGGGACCAGCAGTACTAAATGTACATAATCATAAAAACATTTCATTTTCGAGTAATAATGAGAATACATGTATACAAGATAAAAACATAGACACTATGTAAACAATTAAGAACCTTTGAAGTGCATATAACTTCACGGAGATGGATGTTCATCCAGGTGTCGCAGTTAACCAAGTGTCCGTTGTATGTTTCACCATTTTTCAGTTCCACCAACTGTAAACAGACAACCCAAACTCAGTCCCACTAAGAGGAAAGCAATAATAAATGATACATTAAGTGGAGTCACTAGAAAATAACAAAGCAATCATATATTGATTGTTTACATTTTCAACACCCCACCTGTTTTAAGCATAATTTAAAAAGCAAGTAAATCTGTACTTATCCATCACACTATTTGCTTAGGCATCATATTCAGAAAAAACCAGCTTGTCTCCCTGAACTTAGTTAGATTATTCACAAAAGGGACTTCTCTTCACCTTGAAGATGTGAATTAAACCTTTTTTTCTTTCCCTAGCAACTCAAAAAAACAGAAGGAAATTTAGGGCAAAAAACGTACCATAGGATGGCCTTGCGCAGTCTTGAGTAACGAAAGAGGAAGCTGCAACAACCAACCAAATCAAACATGTTAATCAACAACTCAAGCGCATATATATAAAACCCTAGAACATTGTGGCGGAGACAAACTTACCATTGTTTGTCTCTTGTGGTAGAGGCGAGGGTCAACTGCATTTACAGAGAAAAGCAAAGCAAAATTAGATAACAGAATCAAATCAGAAGAAAGGAAGCAATGATTGTGGCGCAAGAAAGAGAGTGATGAGACGAAGATTACCGAAAGAGAGCTGAGAAGAGGTTTTGATCGCCGCACGAGATCTCCTCTCTTTCTCTCTCTAGATCTCTCTCTCTCCAGATATATTTTTATATTTTCCGCACCTATGTTCTACATTAGATAATAATAATATTCCTACTTGTATATTATTGTACTCTTTATTATATTACAATAATAATCTTTGCTTATGGGCCGTTAGGTCGTTAAAGGGTTAGGCTTGAAATCCTTTATGGGTTGATCCATATTAAAACCATGAAAAATCCAACCCATTTAAGAACCAACCTAAATCTAACCCGTTCATTTGCGACCCCTACTCACTGTCTACTTAACCATTATGTAAACCCTTTAGCATGACAAGACTAAGAGGGTGTTTGGCTAAGCTTATTTAAAACATCTTATAAGTTCTTACACCTTATAAGATGTATTAAGAGCTTATAAGGTGTTTGGTCTTATTTAAAAAATAAGTTCTTAAGTGTTTGAATAAAATAAAACTATTGGACTTATAAGATGTTTTCAAATGTTATACGAGATAATTTGTGCAATAATAAAAATAAATATTTTTCGGAGAAAAGTATCGTTGGAAAGGAGAAAGTTAACTAGAGTTATTTATGCATTTTAAAAATATAAACATCTAAAATTTAAAATTTTGAAATAAAGTGAGTTTGGCCAACTTATTTTTTATTTCCTTATAAGACCCTGACATCTTATTTTTTGGTCTTATAAGCTCTTTTTAAAAGAAATTATCCAAACACTTTCATAGAGCTTATAAGCTCTCAAACATCTAAGATGTTTAAGAGCTTATAAACTTAGCCAAACACCCTCTAAGTACAACTTCCCCAAGAAAATGCAAAAGGACCCTCTTACACATTGTTGCACCAAAAAAGAAAAAGTTGCAACAGCTTGGAGAAAGAAAATATTAAATTACAACAAGATAGATTAAATCGGTGGAAAAAAAAACCCTAAACCAAGAGGTTAAAAAGGAAACAGAACAGGAAATCACACATTAATACGGGCTATGCCGACTCTTTCTTCCAATTTTTGGTGATTTTTCGACCAATGCAGTAGATACCCATGATCGGTTAGCATCAATTGAGTCATCTGACAACCAACAACACAAGCGGCCATCTTCACCACCCGTCCATCCAAAAATGCCATGGCTTTTAGAAGCTCTACGTGGTATGCTTGACATGGGCAACACACTCCTCACGATCCCTGTATGACCACCTTGAAAAACAGCTTCTGGAGACCCAATTGTGCTTTTACTTCCCAACTTCACGGGGAAGTACCCAAACGTGCCAGCATTTGTGCCTCCAACTACCCATAGACGATCATCCTCAGACGAGTAATGGCAATCAACAAAATAGTCAACCTGTTATCAATGAGAAGACAAAATTCACAACGCTTTCAAGTTTAATTTGTTTCCTGAGATTGATTGACCTTACCATTCCGAATTTAAAGTTACATAGTAGTGTGAATTCCGAGATATCGGCCATAACATGGCGAGAATAGATTCTATAAGTACAAAACACACTTACATGATCTAACATCCAGCTTTCAGAGGCCAATGTTCGAGCATTCTCAAAGCTGGCTTCAGTTCGTGATTCATTCCAATCCCAAACACTAAAAAAAAAGCAAATTCTAAAGTAAGCATGAAGTTCCTGAAAACATTTACTGAATCATATATTGTGACATTAAGCATCTCAATGTGTGAAGCAAACGTGTTGCAACAAGTTCACATATTAGATGGGCCATGATGGTGCAACAAGATCAAAAACAGCTGAAAACAGACCTTAAGGTTTCAATATGAGTAAGACACCACAACTTCTGATTTGTCTCACCAAAAAATCCCAGTTTTCCAACAGAAGTTCCCACGTTGAACACCTGGTTTCAGTTAAAATGGAAAAAGAGTCAATGTGAAATGTTGGTGACCTTTTCAAACATACCAAGACAGAAGTGCAAAAAACGCATTAACCATAAAGCCTTTAGCTCAAAAGAAATAAGTTGCATAACTGAGTAATGTCGGTTTATCCCAATACCAGAAATCCACAGGTCATGTTGAATTTATTACTAATAGACCTCTTTGGAACAGAATACAGACACAAAACATATCAAAGAAATTGCATGTACGCGAGAGAATCACTCCACTTACTGATATCAAGGTATCATCATCATTTATGTCTCCACTGGTATCAAACAGGCACATTAATCCATCAACAGAAGCAGAAACAAGCTTGCTCTGATGACCAGGAATGAAGCTAACCTGCAATAATAGCCAGTCATAAGACATACAAATTCTAACAATACCTCTCCCTACCCCAAAAATAGTCAATAATTATATATATATATATGTGTGTGTGTGTGTGTGTGTGTTGATGTGAGTTTTTGTAAACACAAAAGCTCAAATATCAAAATATTCGTAGCTAGATGCATAATTAAAAAGCTTAACTGTAAACGAACTAATATTTGTTTCTCAGGTCACGGTTGGGGTTGCTGATGAAAATTTGTCCAGTTTTACGAACTAATTTAACTAATAGAGGAGCCAAAGGCATTTGAAATCTGGATACCTGAGTAACATCATCCATGTGAGATTCCTCCAAGCATGCAATCTGCTTCAATGTTCTCCGATCCCAGAAAAGTATCTGTATATATCAAAGCAGTAAATAGTGAACGCATATACAAAGCATGAACATATAAAACCTAAGAAAATACACAATAAATAATATAACTCCTGAACTAGTAAACTTTCATGAAAACCAGTCAAGTAGACATGGCGCAATACATTTTTGGCAGCATAAAGATTATCTAACAAATACCAATAGAGCATTATGGTGAATTTCAATCACTAAAGAATAGTACCTTAGATTTACATCCTGCGGCAAGAAGATTATCACCCGCCCCACCAAATGAGAAGCTGAAAACCTCCTCTGATGAGCCTGTACTTAAACAAGACACCTGCACAACAACCATGTTTGTTACATCTATAGTCAAAAAATTTCTGTTGTCTCAAAATACTTCAAATAATCCTACTAGTTTATAGTAAGCATATGCATAAAGTTGACATGAAAACTTTAAATCCTAATATTTGTTGTACAATTTAATATTACTCATAATTCCTAAATATATGAGTAAATCACTTTGCAGTTAACTCAAAAGCAAAACCAGGATCATCCATTAAATAGACGGTCGGAATATTTTTCATCAGGCTAAAATTACAAAGCTAGAGACAGTATATATATCAGTAAATAAAACCTGTTGAAAAGACCTGGAATCCCATGCTCTGAGGGTACAATCAGATGAGCAAGAGTACAACACATGCGGAGACGATGATGGCCCTCCGAACGAAATTTCATTGATAGTCGAGGAATGACCTTTGAATTCCCCAAGGTACTGACCCGTAAGCTGCGAGTACAACTTCACAGCATTCGTAGAAAGCGATACCGCCATCGACGTCTGATCATCCCTGGATGTTTCAATGAAAATTAATTACCTCAATCACATCATAATTAAGAGAAACAGAAAAAATGCAATCGAGGAGAATAATAAAAACATACTTGGGGACGATTTGAAATACGTAATCGTCTCCGAAGTTAGTTTGGATTGAATTTTTGAGCCCTAAGCGCTTGAAATTGCTTGAACTTGGAGCTGGTTTTTCTTCTTCTACTTCCATTTCATCACTGTTTTCCATTTTTCTCGATGTGTTGGGGGCTAGGGTTTTAGGAAGACGGGTATCTAAAAACAGTTTGACTCGCGGGATGCATGTAGTGTGTGCTAAAAGCGTGTGAAAGCTAATTATGAAATCGCTATTGCGAATGAAACCGATTTCTGGCTTCGGTTTGGAACAATTGGGCCCATATATGATTTCTGAATAGCCCATAACTACAAATAAATGGGCTTTGGTTAAAAAGCGCTTCTTTGAGAAGGATGATGTGGGCTATTTTCTAAAACGTCTTTTGTAGAATGCGTTTACTCATTAAGAAAGTAGCCCACAACCTTTTGATTTGATTGGTATTATTAGGCTATATTAATTATTAGCTTCTTGTATACATTGAGAAAATTGATTAATAAACTAAGTAAACCTAAATAAATTAAGGGTGTGTTTGGATTGAGTGATTTGAATTTGGGGAGGGGATTTGAAGGAAGAATTTGAAATGACACCTAAAATGGAGTCATTTGAAATCCACCGTAGTTATGGAGAAAATATGTCAAAATGAATGACAAGGGATTTGAAATCCACGTAATATGAATTCATCCAAACGAACTTAAATAAATTTGTCGATTGATTTGAAATCCATAGATTTTAAATCCTTCAATCCAAACAAACCCTAAGTAGACAATCTTTTATTATGAAATTTGATTATCACCTTTTGATTTTCTTTTATCAAATAGTAGTGGAACTAAATGAGAACATTGAAGATAGTAAGGACTTCAGTTCAATTGTCTGAAGATGTGACTTCAACATTGGCAAACCCGATGGATCTTTTCGTTCATGACGCTGAGATGCCGTAAAATGTTCACATCTCAATTTGCACGCTAAATTATGCTGATCCAAATAATGTGAATAATAACGTATTAAATCTGTTGAACTTAACATATTATAGTATTTTTTTCTGATATTAACGTTCATTACAGGACCACGTTACAATTAAATACAATAAATGATCTATTAATTTAACGATTTTCATTATGTAATAAGTAAGTGGTCAGGGATCATTTTTAATGTGATGTACCTAATTTCTAATTAAGTCACAACTGAAGCAATAAAATCATGGTGATCTTATTGGCAATTATTCTTCAAGGACCTACTAATATATAGAAACTATTAAATTAATACATTTATTCGCATAATTATATTTTCATATTCCAAAATAAATGATACTCTTTCTACTTAGTTTTGTAGTATAAACTTGACATTAATACGGTTTTCCTCATGTTCAATAATATTAATATTTAATACTCAACCAAAACAAAACTAAGTAAAATTCATTAAAAAAATTAGAAAAATACCATAAAACTGAATAAAACTAACAATGTTCAACATGTCGAGTCTGCCAAACAACTCACAAATAATATTCGATTGATATGCTATGCTACGTAACTCATTTTGAATAATAAATTATGATATTTTTCGTCTTTACAAAATTTATAAAAAAAATAATAATTTTTGTCTTACATTATTATGTTTTGAACCAATAAAAACAATATATTTAAAATTTCATGCATGAATATCTTACAAAAAATATGGTTTCAACTTTTGAGACTTTCTAAAAATTAAATCATAAGGCCTCAAATGAATTAAATTATGAATGTGGGACTTACGTGATCAAAGCAAGTTCAAATTTACATAATTTTTTTCATCTAAAAAAAGAAAATCTATTTCTTTTTCCATCTAGAAGCTTTACAGGCTGCAGAGAATACACGTGAGTCGTGAATCACGTTTCGGGTATTAAATTATTAATTACTACTTATTATAGCTTAAAAAAGTAATTTAAAAAGAATGGTGAAAAATGTGATTGTAAGAAATTATAGGACATACCTATCTGTATTTTTCTCTTTTGGAGTACCAAAATTTAAGAACAATATATATTATGATAATTGTTTTTATTTTTGGGTTTTAAAAATGTTTTTATATCTCGTGGAATAGACTAAAATGCAATTCAAATTAGGACCCCTTCCAATGAAAATAGTAGAATAGTAAAATGTATTAAATTAGAAATTATAATAAACACTAAATACCATATTAAAATAGTAGAAATTAGATAAATATAATATTGACTTATAAATTAGAATATTAAAATAGTAGAAAATGTGTTTTTTACCTTATAGATGATATAGCACATTTATAGGGATAAATGACTCTTGTTCCCATTAATGCGAACTTTGTCCTCGTATATGGACATTAATTTTGGGAGAATATTAATGTAATATGAATTATTCATGTAAGACTACTCTGTTGTATCTCGGGAACAATACATCGAAATTTGAATTATACAAAAATATATAAATTCTGAAGGAATGAGTAATATATATATATTGACTAATCAATTAATAAAATAAATTAAAAATAACCAGACAAGGGAAATAAATGTTCATAATTAAATTTGGCTTTATTTATGACTTTATGTAGTACCACGAATAGAAATTTATTAAGGGAATTTCGGCAACTGGCGCTTTCATATGTAGCTGTCAACCCAAACCCAAAATAAAAATTATCCATTAATATATACCAACATACTATATATATATTTGTATATATTATATATTTTTATATATAGTTAAAAACTTATGCATTATCTAAAAATTGCCGTATAAAAATCAAATTACATTATCTGATATAGTTATAAATTAGTTTTTTCATTTAATTTGTTTCAATTATCTAATATTTTTCATTTCTTGATAAATAAAGTCTTTCACGTGAATTATTTTCTCAATCGCTACCGACTATCTAATTCATTATATCTCATAACGTCCTGGAAAATTCTTCTTTTATTTATTGAAGTTATGTGGTTGAAAATTATTTTATGTACAGAGTTTACTCACTCATCAAGTACAACGAATTTAAATACAATAAATAGGACATAATAATATTTCTTAATAATGAAAATTGTATAATTTGTATAACCACATTACCACACTAATAGAGAGTGTCATTTAATGTGAGTGAAATTGGTAAATAGTTATTCTATTGTTGATGATTATTTCTTCAATTACTATAACACGATGTCATGATTAAATTATAATAAATCATCACTCATATATGCATTATATAATTATTTAATAATTAAGCATAATTGGTACCATCTTAATCTCACTTGATTTAATATATTTTTAGAAATAATTCATTACATTTTTATCATTTCTCTTAAATATACTAAGCACTTGTTGCAATCATATAGTTGATTGAATCTGCATAATTTATGTTATCATAACAAATTAACATAATTTTTGTAATTCATTTTTATTATTTTAATTATATAATTCTAAAAATTATACTATAAATTATTCTTTTACATTTTCTCAACTTCAATTTTTTAATTCAAAATATAAATAATTATCATCACTGTGCACATTATTTTCGACGGTAGTTAATATAGTTATTTACTCCACTATATTTTCCCTTTATTTTTCACATTTCACAATTATTTAATCCATTACACATTGAAAAAATATCCATAACACACCAACTAATCATAATTGATGAAACACTTTTTACATCTTTCAATTATTTTTAAAAATATAAACAAACAATAATATAATCAAAATATTTTTACAATAAACTACGTAGTATATATTTTTTTTTATTTTTTTTTAGAATTCTAACTTAGAGAAAAAAACATGACCTCAGCCACATAAACCATACATTTAGTTGCAAAAAAGCACATCCAGCCAACATTTATAAACAAGTAGAAAAATATTATTCCTTATATTTAAAAACACATGCTCACCCATTATATTATTATTATTATTATTAATTTTATTCGAGTAAGACAATTTTACGATACATCCAATATCAAATTAATTATTATCAATAAGTAATATCTAACTGCAAATTATTAGATTTGATAAAGATTAAACCCATTAATTCTAAATACTTTTTAATATTATTTAAATTAACAAGAAATTATAAATAAATAAAAAAATCAATTTAGTCCCCTTCTCTCCCGGCCGACCGTCTGTTTCTATCGTGAAATCTTGTTTTGTTTTATTTATTTATTTATTCATTTATTAATTACGTACTATAGTACTACACAAAGTAGTCATTACTTGTCCGGCCGGCATGCATAGATTTTGTCAATGAAAATTCTACTTACAATTGCCGCATATATATTCTTCAATCGCCATAGAAAAAACAAGATTTGGAACCTGAGAAGGTGGGTAATGTGAATGGTAAACTCCCAACATTATAAACATGCATCAGGTACAGATTTAAGCCAATTAATTTCTTATTCTTATACATTTCCATTAAAAACTTGTCGGGTTTTTGTATTGCTAAACGCTTCTTCTTGCATGGTGGTGGGTGGGTTTTTTTTTTAATTATTTATTTATTTCATGTTATTTGTTTGGTGCTTGTTAGTTCTTGGTATAAAAACCCCTTGTTTATTCTTCTGGAAATTATCTTAATTGAATATGAATTTGAATTTTCTGCTGTTATGTAAGCAAATTTCTGCATTTTATGGTCACAAGATTTGGTAAAAAGTTTGTTTCTTTTATCCTTTGAATTCTCAGTCATTACAGTTGAATAATGGTGAGTTTGATTTATTCTTCTTGTTTAGATTCTCTTATCCTTTGTCTAGATGCTTTTCTCACCCTTTTGAAATCTTGTGCTGTATCTTTGATTCTGATTTGTTTTATTATCTTAGCTTTTCACGTGTATTTTTAATTATTTCCACTTTTGAATCTTTATTATTGCATATAATCATTATTAATTAGGCCAGCATTTTTCTCTGTCTGCCAGACATCAATCTACTTTTGAAGTGCTCATTTGATGATCTGTCTTTATCCAGGAGCATAAAATGAAGATTGGTGATTACACAGATTAGAAGACAAAATCCAAAGGTTTTTCTTTTATTGATTTTTTTTTTTATTTTTTTTTTGAATTTTCTTAGCATAATGTGTGAAAATACAGTTTTGGTCTCTAATTTTGTAACTTCAAATATTTTTGGGCTCGATTAGAATGTTGTAATTTTTCACATTTTTCGTCCCTTCCATACTTGGGGCGTGAAAAAAACAGATGGAAAGTTCATGCGCCATGCACGTGAGCTTATAAATGCTCATCCCCAGTTTCTATTCATCTAAGTAGCGTTCTTTAAATTTTTCTGTTTATTTTTAATTCTCATACGGATTAAAATAATTTAAACAAATAAAAAAGTATAATTTTCCCGCAAAATGTCATCATCCTCTTGAATTAACGAATTACCAATCCCTCTTAACCGAAATGATTCACTTATTGAGTCGCATTATCATTTTATGACATCAACTCTTGGTCATAGTCATGATAATATGGTTTGAGCTTTCTCTTGTAGTTATATTCTGGCAATATCTTCCATTGTTAAATATTGAAGCTCTGTGGATAGTTAACATTGGCTGTTTCAAGCAATTACTCATACAGTTATTACTTATTACTGTACTAATTGTTCATGATAAGAGATTTAAATCTATTGTCATTCCTGTAAATATATTGGACATTTGAATTTGTTGTTCAAGCTTTGTTTTTCTCTTCAACACTTAATTCATTTAATTTCGTTTCAGGAAACAGGTTCTGACTTGAGATTGGATTACATTGGTTGAATTGTAGCATTATGTTTATCAATCTTTCTTATCATCATTAACCATTAACTTGTCCACTGGGATTCAAGTGTTGAAGAAGATGACAAAAGATAACTTATATGAACCCCTTTTGGACAAATCTAACGCCACTGGATATGCTTCAGCTTCTATTATGTCTAAAGCATTTTGGTTATGGATGAACCCCCTTTTGAAAAAAGGCCATAATTCACCTCTCAAAACCGATGATGTACCTTCCCTTTCACCCGAGCACAAAGCCGAAATAATGTCTCAGCTATTCCAAAAGAACTGGCCTAAACCCGAAGAAAACTCAAAACACCCTGTTCTTAAAACAATATTTAGGTGCTTTTGGAAGCAGCTTCTCTTCACAGCTTTCATTGCTGTAATTAAGCTCTGTGTGATGTATGTGGGTCCCACTCTAATCCAACGGTTCGTAAACTTTACATCAGGAAAGAGAACAGATCCTAACGAAGGATACTATCTAGTCCTTATTTTGTTAGCGTCTAAATTTGTTGAAGTTTTGAGTGCACATCACTTTAACTTTCATATACAAAAACTAGGAATGCTTATTCGTTCCACGCTTATAACTTCTTTATATAAAAAGGGTTTAAGGCTTTCGGGCTCAGCTAGACAGGCTCATGGAGTTGGGCAAATTGTGAACTATATGGTTGTGGATGCTCAACAGCTAGCTGATATGACGGTGCAGCTACACAGCTTATGGATTATGCCTATGCAAATAGTTATCGCTTTAGTTATCCTTTATCAGTTCCTCGGGATTTCAACTGTTGCAGCATTCATTGGCCTCACTATAGTGATCATGTTTGTTTTGTTTCAAACTCAGAAAAACAATGCATACCAATTCAGCATTATGACTTTCCGGGATTTGAGAATGAAAGCTACTAATGAAATGCTTAATTACATGAGGGTTATAAAGTTCCAGGCTTGGGAGGAACAATTTGACAAGAGGATTCGATCTTTTCGTCAGACTGAATACGAATGGTTGTCGAAATTTATGCACTCGTTTTCGGCCAATATGATGGTGCTTTGGAGCACACCGCCTCTTATTGCTACTCTCACCTTTGCAAGTGCTCTAGCTTTTGGGGTCCCGCTTACCGTTGGGACGGTTTTTACTACAACCTCGTTGTTGAAGATGTTGCAAGAGCCAATCAGAACGTTTCCACAGTCTTTGATTACCGTTTCACAGGCTGTAATATCGCTCGAAAGGCTCGATACGTTTATGACTAGTAAGGAGTTGATGGATATGTCTGTGGAGCGGGTTGTGGGTTGTGAGGATGATATTGCTGTGGAAGTAAAAGACGGGGCGTTTAGTTGGGACGATGAAAGTCGAAAAACAGTAGTGAAAAATTTGAACTTTGTGATTAAAAAAGGCGAACTTGCAGCTGTCGTTGGGACCGTTGGATCAGGGAAATCTTCTCTTCTTGCAGCAATTCTTGGTGAGATGAACAAATTGTCAGGCAAGGTAAGATTTCGAAATATTCGTCTATGTATGGTTATGTTCTTGTATTTTTTTTTTAATTTTTGAAAATTTTCGGAAAATTTGTTTTATGTTGTCTGTATAACAGATTAGGGTATGTGGTAGCACTGCCTATGTTGCCCAAACATCGTGGATACAAAACGGGACGATACAAGAAAATATACTTTTTGGATTACCAATAAACTGGGATAGGTATAAAGAAGTTATTAGAGTTTGCTGCTTGGAGAAAGACTTGGAAATGATGGAATTTGGCGATCAAACGGAGATTGGAGAACGTGGTATCAACTTAAGTGGTGGCCAAAAACAAAGAATTCAACTTGCAAGAGCCGTTTATCAGGACTGTGATGTATATCTACTTGATGATGTTTTTAGTGCCGTTGATGCTCATACTGGTTCAGAAATATTCAAGGTGATTAATTTTTTTACCATATATTATAATTTTCAATTATTGGAAATTGTTTCAAATATTTCGTTATTTCGTTTTGCAGGAATGTGTTAGGGGGGCTCTTAGAGAGAAAACCATCATACTCGTCACCCACCAAGTCGACTTCTTGCACAACGTTGATCATATATTCGTGCGTATAAATCTTTAAACTTTCAGATCAATTTCATTTATTCTAGATTTCATCTTTTATACTTTGTTTTTGGCTTTCTTAAAACCAGGTCATGAGAGATGGGATGATTGTACAATCCGGGAAGTACAACACCATACTAGAATCCGGTCTGGATTTCAAAACTTTAGTGGCTGCCCATGATGCCTCAATGGAACTTCTTGATGTCGAAACAAAACCCGAGAACAAAAACTCTCCAACTCTGCCTAAACAAAAATCGTTTATCGAAGAAAATGGCGAAAATAACTCTGAAGACGATATTACTGGGGGCGGTTCTAAGCTTATTAAGGACGAAGAACGAGAAATGGGGAAAGTTGGCTTAACCGCTTATAAACTATATTGCACCGAGTCGTTTGGATGGTGGGGTGTTGTGGGTGTGTTATTATTATCAATTGCTTGGCAAGGTACTCTAATGGCAAGTGACTATTGGTTGGCTTATGAAACTTCGGAAAGGCATGCTTCTTCTTTCGACCCGTCTTTTTTTATCGAAATATATGCAGCCATTGGCGTTATTTCGTTTGTGATTGTCGTTGGTCGAAGCATTTTGACTACGATTATGGGGTTAAAAACGGCTCAAAATTTCTTCGGGAATATTCTTCACAGCATTTTGCATGCTCCTATGTCGTTCTTTGATACTACGCCTTCCGGAAGAATTCTAACTCGGGTAAGATTTTTGTTCGATCACATAATTTGTTAGTTTTTATGGTTAGACTTAGAGCAAAAGCTTATATATATGGTTGTACTCTTACAGGCATCGAATGATCAAGTGAACCTCGATATTATAATCCCGTTCTTTATGAGTATAACTCTAGCCATGTTTATTACTGTTTTGGGCATCATCATCATCACTTGTCAATATGCTTGGCCAACGATTATACTTGTGATTCCACTTGCCTGGCTTAATGTTTGGTATCGGGTATTGCCCTTCTTCCTAAACTATAACATTTTTGCTTATTTGTTCCTTTATTTTTTTTTTCGATTTTAAGAGCTTATGATATGAGAGAATAATAAAACTGAAATCAAAATGCAATCTTTTGTTTTTCAGGGGTATTTTCTTGATACGACTCGGGAATTGACTCGTTTAGATTCCATCACAAAAGCACCTGTGATTCATCATTTCTCTGAGAGTATTACTGGGGTTATGACGATTCGATGTTTCCAGAAACAAGAACAATTTTGCCAGGAGAATGTGGACCGCGTAAATGCCAATCTACGGATGGATTTTCACAATAACGGATCCAACGAGTGGCTGGGATTTCGTTTAGAACTAATGGGGAGCTTCCTCCTGTGCATGTCTGCTATGTTTATGATAGTTTTGCCTAGTAGTATCATCAAACCAGGTATCTTATATAAAAAATATTTTTTGAATTTCGGAAAAAAAAGGGCAAACCCGATTCGTTTGCTTCTTGTTTCTGTCTTTAGTTTAAGATGTTCAAAATTTGAACTTTTTCAGAAAATGTCGGTTTAGCTCTATCGTACGGTTTGTCCCTTAACTCCGTGCTATACTGGGCTGTATACATGAGTTGCTTTTTGGAGAATAAGATGGTTTCGGTCGAAAGGATGAAACAATTCTCTTCTATACCATCTGAAGCAGAATGGAGAAAAAAGGACTTCACTCCTCCACCTAACTGGCCTACACAAGGCAATGTTGAGCTCAAAAACTTGCAGGTAATTTACTCTTATAGTCTTATATATAGTCCTCTTTTCTCTTTAGGCCAAACAAAAACATAATTCGAAATTTTCCGATGAAATTTTATTGATTAACAGGTGAGATACCGCCCAGATACGCCGTTAGTGCTTAAAGGAATTAGCCTTACCATAAACGGGGGCGAGAAGATTGGCATTGTTGGTCGAACGGGTGGTGGAAAATCGACTCTAATCCAAGTTTTGTTCAGATTGGTTGAGCCATCGAGTGGAAAAATAATCATCGATGGGATTGATATTTCTGCACTAGGCCTTCATGATCTTAGGTCTCGATTTGGAATCATTCCTCAAGAGCCCGTTCTTTTCGAAGGGACCGTTAGAAGCAACATCGACCCCACCGACCAGTATTCAGACGATGAAATATGGAAGGTAAATTTTCGTGCTTTTTTTTGTTTCTTGTCTCGTTTTACTGTTACATCTAACGGTGGATCGATATTGTTTAGAGCCTCGAACGGTGTCAACTTAAGGATGTTGTGACTGCAAAACCGGGCAAACTTGATTCCGTTGGTATACATTTTATTACATATACTACTATTTTACGCCCCGATTATTGCTATAGAGATATTTTATTACACTTTTGCTTTGTTTTCTATTAGTTACGGATAATGGCGACAACTGGAGTGTGGGCCAGAGGCAGCTATTGTGTTTGGGACGAGTGATGCTAAAAAAGAGTCGACTTTTGTTTATGGACGAAGCAACGGCGTCCGTTGATTCTCATACAGATGGAGTGATCCAGCGGATCATAAGGGAGGACTTTGCAGCTTGTACTATTATTAGTATTGCTCATAGGATTCCAACGGTTATGGACTGTGATCGAGTTTTGGTCATAGATGAAGGTATGTTTAATATATGTAAAACGGGATCATTTCATGCATGTTCTCTCGTTTATTACGTAATTAACGAGCCCTCTCAAGGGTCGTGCAAATTTTCAAGTAATTTCTCGTCATATTGACAATTCTGTTTTTTTCGATTCTTTTAACTAGGAAAAGCGAAAGAATTCGACTCACCGTCTCGATTGCTCGATCGACCGTCGCTTTTTGGGGCATTGGTTCAGGAGTATGCTAATAGATCATCAGAAGTTTGAGAGGACATTAAATTTTGAGAAAAATCTTCAGTTGTCTTAACAGAAACGGGTACAATATTGTCCAAAAGAGCAAAAATCTAGCCTCATTTTTGCAAGAAATGGCTACAAAAAGAGGCCAGTTTAACAAAATAAGTTAGAAATCTGGATAGAGATTCCAATTTAATGGTTGTAATTTGATCATTCTCAACATTTATTTTGCAGCCTTTATATATGTTCTTTTTATTTATTTACTATTGAGAATATTAAGTATGGTCTTAAATTTTTGCAGAATATCTAAAAAAAATGTATTAAATTAATCGTATGGTCAATTTGAAATGGGGAGAACTTGTATCTATAGGACCAGTAATAAATGCATTCAAAAAATGCTGTCGAGTTTCGTGAAATAAAAAGGACTGAATAAGACCTAAATCTTTTTGATAATATCTGCTCATAAAATACTTCAATTAATTAGAATGGGATAATTGTAATAAATGCATGGTAGATAGCCAACTAACACCACAAAATAAATTACTCACATCGTTTTCAGAGTCCAACCACATATTTATAGAAAAATAATTATTATCTTTCTCTATTTCCCAAAATAATACCAGAATGTCACGTTCTTAATTTAACTAAATAAAATGAGCATTTAATTTCCTTCTAGAAATGTTATGATTTCAAGGTTCCATTATTGACAAATAAAGTATTGCTCATGACTCATGAGTTCTCACTTCCCACTCATATAATATGAAAACCCATTTCATTGCGTCGCACTCATTTATATCTCGTGCCGACTTCATAATATGGTATTTATTTTAATGATTTGTGAGTGAACAAATTCATCATCTTCATATGAACATTATTAATCAACTATTTCAATGATTTGACAATTATCACTATCTCACTTTATTTTATTTATTCTATAATGATTAATTTTAAAAGTTGCAATTTGTATCCATACATATATTTGGACACAAATTTAATTAAATTTTTAATGAATTGGATCCTGACATTTTAGCATTACAGTTCCAATTGGTTGACTTTTAATCATATTTTGGTCCAATTGAGTTTTAAATTGGCCGAATTTAAGTCCAACCTATTTACCACTTTGACTCAATAATATTTCATTTCCATCACTCTACTATCCCCTTGAAATTATATTAAACTTATTTAAAATATCTTATATTATAAATTTGGGTCTAATTTGGGTCATGATTGAGTCCAAGAATAAGGCATGAGTTTTAACATTGGACTCAATTAAACTCAACTCACGTTAAACCCAACCCAAATAAACCAAACTCAAACCCGACTCAATCAACCCAATTGCCACCCTAATTAATTTTATAAATTATTAATCTTTCATCTTCCTAATTTTAATAAAAAATCACTTAGAATTAATTCATTTTGATAAAAGATCACTTAGAATTAATAAATTTTTATAAATTTATTAAATTTATACTTTCTAAATATACAAAATAAACAAAAGGCGGTATATATAATTACGTGTTGAAACTTGAAACAGGACTTTTCTCTGTATAATTTTGCTTGATATTCTTAAAACCACAAAGAGTTGCATATAAAAAACAAAAGTCATTAGCTACCGGCGGACAAGGTGTTAATGATAGTGTCTTATTTGTACTTCCATGCAATTTCCTTTTATTTTTTGCGAACGAGATTTCTTCTTACAATTCATTCACATTAACATCGCTTTCTAGATTGGAAAAATATAAGTATAAGAAACCATCAACGTACCAGAAAGGTGTGTAAGCACAGACTTATGGTAATAAAATAAATTAAATAATCTTCTCTGTCTTCCTCTTCTTCTCTATTCTTGTTTTTTTTTTTTATATATATAATATATAATATAATATTTATATTGTCTGATGTTTATTTCTCGCCCAAACCCATGGTTTGTTATTGAATATGATGTTTGAAATTTCTGCCTTGCCTTTGTAATTTTCTCTCCTCTTGAAATATATATATTCAGTTTACTTGCTTGTTCCGACAAGATCTGATGAACAGATAGTTTCTTTTATGTTTTGATAGTATTCTCAATCATTTTTAGTCGAGATTTATTTTATTCCTTTTTTTTTTTGTTGGGTTGTGTGAGCTTTTTCAACTTGCCCACAAAAAAAGTTTTGAGCCTTTTCAAAATCCAACGTTTTTCAGCAATAATATATATCAGTTTACTTGTTGATTCTGTCACCTACTTATCTCTTATGAAATCTTGTGCTGTATCTTTGATTCCGATTTCATTTATTTTCTTTGCTTTTCACGTGTATTAAATAATTGATATGGCCAGTTTGACTCTTGTATTTTAATGCTTAATATTAGTTGGTGAATCGTGATTATATCTCACAGATTTTTATGCTTAATTTATTATACATGCCTGCCATTAATATTAAGCTGATGTGTTTATTTAATGCTTCTTTATGATTTCAGGATGAATAAATGAAGATTGGTGATAAATCTGAGTAGAAAAGAAAATCCAAGGAGCCTTTTTGGATCTTGGTTTTTTTCAGCAAAAAATGTCATCATCTTCTTGGGTTACAACACTATCTTGCTCTGGCCCTGTGATCCAATCATCTGGTGACAACTCAGCTATTCAATGGCTAAGATTCATCTTTCTCTCTCCATGCTCTCAAAGAGCTCTTTTGTCTTCTATAGACATTATTTTCTTGGTTCTTATGCTAGTTTTTGCTATTCAAAAGCTTTATTCAAGATTCACTTCGAGTCGGCTTTCTAATTCTGAAATTAATCATCCTTTGATTAGTGACAATAAATCTCTTGTTAAAACCAATTTGTGGTTTAAGCTTTCTCTTATTGTGACCCTTCTTTTAGCAGTATCTTCAACAGTTCTATGCATTTTGGCTTTTGTTAGATATGCTGAAATTCCATGGAAGACTGTGGATGGTTTATATTGGTTGTTTCAAGCAATTACTCATACAGTTATTGCTGTACTTATTGCTCATGAGAAAAGATTTAAATCTGTCAAACATCCCTTAACTCTTCGAATATTTTGGATCCTTCAGTTTGTTGTTCAAGCTTTGTTCTTTGCTTCGGGGCTTATACGCTTAGTCTCATTCCAAGAAACTGGTTCTGATTTGAAATGGGATGACATTGGTTCAGTTATTATGTTCCCTTTATCAATCTTTCTTCTTGCTGTTGCGATTAAAGGGTCCACCGGGATTCAAGTATTGGATAAAGATAACATATACGAATCCGTTTTAGATAAATCCAATGTAACAGGGTATGCTTCAGCTTCTTTTATATCTAAAGCATTTTGGTTTTGGTTAAACCCCATATTGAAGAAAGGCCATAAATCACCTCTTAAGATCGATGATGTACCTTCACTTTCACCCGAACACAAAGCCGAGATTATGTCTCAGCTGTTCCAAAAGAATTGGCCTAAACCCGAAGAAAACTCAAACCACCCTGTTCTTAAAACATTGATTAGATGCTTCTGGAAGCAACTTCTCTTCACAGCATTCCTTGCTGTGGTTAGGCTTTGTGTGTTGTACGTTGGGCCCACACTTATCCAACGGTTCGTAGATTTTACATCTGGAAAGAAAAGCTCTCCTTATGAAGGGTACTATTTGGTTTCTATTCTGTTAGTTGCCAAATTTGTCGAAGTTTTGAGTTCACACCAGTTTAACTTCCATACAAATAAACTAGGAATGCTTATTCGATCCACGCTTATAACTTCTTTATATAAAAAGGGTTTAAGGCTATCGGGCTCAGCTAGGCAAACTCATGGAGTTGGACAAATTGTGAACTATATGGCTGTAGATGCTCAACAGCTATCTGATATGATGTTACAGCTACACTGCTTATGGACTATGCCTATGCAGATAGTTGTGGCTTTAGTTATCCTTTTTCAGTTCCTCGGGATTTCAACTGTTGCAGCATTCGCTGGACTGTTAATAGTGATCATCTTTGTTTTGATTCGTACTCAGAAAAACAATAGATACCAATTCAGCCTTATGACTTTCCGGGATTTGAGAATGAAAGCTACTAACGAAATGCTTAACTACATGAGGGTGATCAAATTCCAGGCCTGGGAGGAACAATTCAACAAGAGGATTCAATCCTTTCGACAGACGGAATACAATTGGCTGTCTAAATTTATGTATTCGATTGCAGCCAATATGATTGTGCTTTGGAGCACACCGCCTCTTATTGCTACTATCACTTTTGGTGCTGCAATTCTGTTTGGCGTTCCACTTTCTGTTGGGACAGTTTTTACTACAACCTCGTTGTTGAAGATGTTGCAAGAGCCTATTAGAATGTTCCCACAGTCGATGATTTCTCTTTCACAGGCTATTATATCTCTTGAAAGGCTTGATACGTTTATGACTAGTAAGGAGTTGATGGATAAATCGGTGGAACGAGTTGTGGGTTGTGAGGATGATATTGCTGTAGAAGTAAAAGACGGGGCGTTTAGCTGGGATGATGAGAATGGGGAAGAAGTAGTTAAAAATTTGAACTTTGTGATCAAGAAAGGGGAACTTACAGCTGTGGTTGGGACCGTTGGATCGGGGAAATCTTCACTTCTTGCAGCAATTCTTGGTGAAATGACCAAATTGTCAGGAAAGGTAAAAAAATGTGTTTTCGTTTAAGTCATTCTCGAAAATATATGGAAAAAGTGAGTTTATTTGTTTTCATTTGAAAATTATAGGCATTATGGTTCTGGTTTTTAAAATACTGTCTTTTTTTCTGTAATAAAACAGATTAGAGTATGTGGGACGACTGCATATGTTGCCCAAACTTCATGGATACAAAACGGGACGATACAAGAAAATATACTTTTTGGATTACCAATGAGCACGGAGAAATATAAAGAAGCTATCAGAGTTTGCTGCTTGGAGAAAGACTTGGAAATTATGGAATTTGGCGATCAAACGGAGATTGGGGAACGTGGTATCAATTTAAGCGGTGGCCAAAAACAAAGAATCCAACTTGCACGAGCCGTTTATCAGGATTGTGATATATATCTACTTGATGATGTTTTTAGTGCAGTTGATGCTCATACTGGATCAGATATATTCAAGGTAAATTAACGGTTATTTCACAATCCATTAATCTATATATCAATTTTAGTTTTGATTTTATTTCTTTGTTGTACAGGATTGTGTTAGAGGAGCACTTAGAGAGAAGACCATATTACTCGTTACTCACCAAGTCGACTTCTTGCATAACGTTGATCAAATTTTCGTAAGTATAAATGTTCTTCACTTTCAAACCAATTGTATTTATTCTATAGTTTACTTATTTCGTCTTTTCTTTAAACAAGGTTATGAGAGACGGGATGATTGTACAATCCGGAAAGTACAACACCATACTAGATTCCGGTTTGGATTTCAAAGCTTTAGTAACTGCACACGATGCCTCTATGGAACTCGTTGATGTCGAAACAAATACAGACAAAAAGGACCCCCCGACTTTAAACACTCAAAAATCTCTTACAGAAGAAAATGGCGAAAATAATTCTCAAACGCAAGAGGCTAATGAGGGAAGTTCAAAGCTTATTAAGGACGAAGAACGAGAAACTGGCAAAGTTAGCTTACGAGTTTACAAATTATATATCACAGAGTGTTTTGGATGGTGGGGCGTTGTGGCTGTTTTGTTCTTATCATTTGCATGGCAAGGGACTTTAATGGCAAGTGATTATTGGTTGGCTTACGAAACTTCTAAGAAACATGCAGTGTCTTTTAGCCCTTCGTTCTTTATCAAGATATATGCGGCCATTGGATTTGTTTCGTTTGTACTCATCATTTTTAGAAGCCTTTTGGTTACGCTTATGGGATTAAAGACGTCTCAGATTTTCTTCAGAGATATTCTTCGCAGCATTTTGCACGCTCCTATGTCGTTCTTCGATACTACGCCTTCAGGAAGAATTCTAACCCGGGTAAAGATTATATTTTTCCGTAAAAAAATTATGTTTTGAAATTGAAATTTTTCGTATTTGTTACTATTTAGTATTCATGACAATTATATATGATCGTTTGTGCAGGCATCAAATGATCAGCTGAATGTCGATATTTTAATACCTTTCTCAATGGGTCTAACTCTTTCGATGTACGTTACTCTTCTGAGCATCATCATCATCACTTGTCAATATGCTTGGCCAACAATTATACTCGTGATTCCAGTCGCCTGGCTTAATGTTTGGTACCGGGTATTTCCCATCTCCTTATACTCTGTGTATATATATGTCTGTGTATATATATATATGAAAATATGTATTTTGTTTTTCAGGGGTATTATCTAGATACGTCCCGAGAATTAACTCGTCTAGATTCCATTACAAAGGCGCCCATCATTCACCATTTCTCCGAGACCATTACTGGGGTTATGACAGTTAGATGTTTCCGAAAACAAGAAGTCTTTTCCCAGGAGAATGTCAACCGTGTAAATGCAAATCTACGAATGGATTTTCACAATAATGGATCCAACGAGTGGCTGGGATTTCGTTTAGAACTAATCGGAAGCTTCCTCCTCTGCATCTCTGCTATGTTTATGATAGTTTTGCCTAGCAGTATCATTAATCCAGGTATCTTCACAGCCTTAGAACTCAATTATATCTATAATATTTAGATTATGTTTTTGAATGTGTTTTTAGAAAAAATTTCGAGAAATATGCATTACGAAAATCTGACCTCAATGGACTTTGACTTTTTCAGAAAACGTGGGCTTAGCTTTGTCGTACGGGTTGTCCCTTAATTCCGTGCTATACTTTGCTATATACATGAGTTGCTTCATGGAGAATAAGATGGTTTCGGTCGAGAGGATGAAACAGTTCTCTGTTATACCATCTGAAGCAGAATGGAGGAAAAAGGACTTCGTTCCTCCTCGTAATTGGCCTACTCACGGCAATGTTGAGCTCAAAAACTTGCAGGTAATTTACTTTATTGGTCGATATTTTTCCATTTTTTTTCTCTTTTCCGTAAGTCCAAGGTCCAAACATGGCATAACTGGAAATTTTCTGATGAAATTATTGATTTCGTTGATTAACAGGTGAGATATCGCCCAGATACGCCTTTAGTTCTTAAAGGAATTAGCCTTACCATAAACGGGGGCGAGAAGATTGGTGTTGTTGGTCGTACTGGTGGTGGAAAATCAACTTTAATCCAAGTTTTGTTCAGATTGGTTGAGCCATCTGGTGGGAAAATAATCATCGATGGGATTGATATATCAGCACTAGGCCTTCATGATCTTAGGTCTCGATTTGGGATCATTCCTCAAGAGCCTGTTCTTTTCGAAGGTACCGTTAGAAGCAACATCGACCCCACTGGCCAGTATTCAGACGATGAAATATGGAAGGTAAATTTTGCCATTACTAAATATAGCCCATTCAATCTGCATTTCATTTGCTTCTTTTTCAATTCTTAGTCTCATTTTACTGTCGAATCTAACGGTGAATCGATATTCTGTAGAGCCTTGAACGGAGCCAGCTTAAGGATGTAGTAGCTGCAAAACCAGGAAAACTTGACTCCATTGGTACACAATTTATTACACACATACACTACTATTATACGCCCCGATTTTTGCTATAAAGATAGAATACGAAAGTTTAAGATTAATCTTTTGCTTTGTTTTGTCTTAGTTAACGATAACGGGGACAATTGGAGTGTGGGCCAGAGGCAGCTTTTGTGTTTGGGACGAGTGATGCTTAAAAAGAGTCGACTTTTGTTTATGGACGAAGCAACTGCATCCGTTGATTCTCATACAGATGGAGTCATCCAGAAGATCATAAGGGAGGATTTTGCAGCTTGCACCATTATAAGCATTGCCCACAGAATACCAACGGTTATGGACTGTGATCGAGTTTTAGTCATAGATGCAGGTATATTGCTTCACTATATATGTAATGTACCCTATGTGTGTATGTGCGTATGTATGTATATGTATATATGTATATATAATGTTCCCGTTTTTCGATTCTTTTAACCAGGAAAAGCGAAAGAATTCGACTCACCGTCTCGCTTGCTCGAGAGGCCATCTCTCTTTGGGGCGTTGGTTCAGGAGTATGCTAACCGATCATCAGAGCTTTGAGTAGCTGAAAATTCAACGTAAACAGATTTTGTGGGCAGAAATGTGGCCTTATTTTTCAAGCCGAGTAGAATCTCTTTGCAAGAAATGGCAAGAGGATAAAGGGCAATTAACAGTTTTATGCTTAGGCAGTCTGAAAAATAAGCACAAAATCTGGATATATATATTCATTCCTATGTAAGAGAAGTTGTAATTTGATGATTCTAACATACATTTATGCAGCTTTATTTATGTTAAATCTATTTAGTTCTACTGAGCTTATAAGTGCAAAAATTCTCTTGAGCAATCTATCTGTGCATGCACAGAGAGCAAGTACCATGATGTAGAATAGAATTATTAGATGCCTATCACATTTTCATGGTTTTAATTAGTATGAATTAAAATTATATCATAAGTGTTGTTTGGAAGGATGAATTTAAAGATAAGCCCTTTAGATTTTTTGGGCTTGTTTGGATTATTTTGTGTTGTAATATCAAACTATTGACATTTAGAACCATTTTAATTGCTGAAAATTGCAGTAGCAGTCATTTAAATCATTTCATCCGGTTTGCATCCCTTTAAGAGCTTAGAACTATCAAAGAATAGATAAAGTAAAACATATAACTTGATAGGTCTTGTGGTATAATTATCTACTATGATTGAACAATTAATTTTGGATATTTTTAGAATTAAATGACGTTTAAAATTTACCATAATCGCGGGACAAACTCTTTTTTTTTTTGTTGAGAAAATGTTATTCTGCCCTATAATTAATATTTGAAATTTCGCTTGTTTATAATTTAAAAATACAAAATTTGCCCCCTTCTTTTTGATATTCATCCTAGACATAAATTTTGGCTCTATCCCTAGCTACGTCGATTCAAAAAATAATTTAAAATGAGTAAAAAAAAAATGAACGAGGTCATGAATTTGTATTATGGGCTTTAAATAATTTTCATTATACATAAAGTGCTATTCTTCGAAACCGCTATTTATAAGTCGCATTTACTAACGGGACAGAATGAAAGGATGTGAATTTATTACAATAATTGGAATAAAAACTCATACAACATAAAACCCTAGCCCCATTCTGTAAAACCCTAACCTCCAAGCGTAATCAACCCAATGGGGGGTTCAAGGAGAAAGTACAAGAGATCAAGGAGCAGTAAAGTACGAGTTGGATTGCCGAAGAAGAACCCTCATCTTTTCAAGCCGGCATTCAATCTCCCTCCCAAATTGAAAGCTTTATTGGACCCCCTTTCCAAATGGGATGAAAAGGCCAGCGTCATTGACAATTACAAGTCATTCGGCGTCGTTTCTAATCCTAATTTTCTGGGTGTACGGTCGCGTACATCTCACATGGTGGAAAGTGATGCTCTTCAGATGCCGCCATCTGGTGACGACGCCGTATCGGAGTTTGAGCCGATTGACAGCGGCAGTGACCTGGAAGAAAATGGTTAGTTATTTTCTGATTGTGCTGTTGCTGATTTATTTGATTTTTCGTGCTTTAGAATTGGTTACGGTTAGCTGTGATTTATAGATGTTTTGGTAAATCAGTAAAGTTTAACTTATTTAAGTAGCATAATGTTTGTCTGAGCTGAGGATATGAAAATTCCGTTTTTTTGTTCACGAGAGGTAATTCTGAATGTTTGATGGAATATCGTCCAGGGTTATTTATGTGTGCCTATATGCGAATTGAGATTTATGTGTTGTATAAGCAAAAGTTTTGAGAATTCGTTTTGCTGTTCTGAAGTATTGGATTGGAATACAAAGATAATACTCTTTTCCCGAAATTATTGCTGAATAATTGCTTCTTTTGGGTGCAAAACATTTATGTATTTATGTTTATTGAAGGATGTATATGATGTGTGATTCACAATATGCATTTTCTTTGGAATCGAGTAACTCCATTACAAGTCACAATTTGTTTGGTGCAATGCAGATTTAAAGTCAGCTCTGGGAAAGAAACGAACTGATGGCAAACCCGCATCCCTTCAACCACTTACAACCATCCAAAGGGTTCACGTTAGTCGCCTGGTGGAGAAATATGGCAATGATTACCAGGTATGGAAAATTAGTGAAAACTTGATGGGTATTTACAATTTTATCGAGTTTGTTTATTTCACCTGACAAGTTTCTTATTTTGCAGAGCATGTTCATGGATACCAAGTTAAACAATATGCAGCATTCAATAGCAACACTGGAGAAATTATGCAAAAGATATCATATCTTCAAAGATAAAAACCCCTTGATTGTGGGCTTGTCAAAGTGATATGCCGAATTAGGAAATAGGATTTCTTCCTCTTTTCTCTTCAGATTTTCCCTGGATTTATACTTTTATTATATCAGAGGTGTTGTCTTTATAATTTTGTATACTGACCTGGCTTTAACTAATGATAGAGGATTATGGTCTTCGGTTACTGGTCAACTTATATGTGGGAATTGTGCTTTAACTTGAGTTGCAAATGAACAAGAAAGGATAGAATGAAAGAGATGCAGCAAACCATGCTAACAATATATATTGAACAATCACAACAAAATTAATACAGGTATCTGTCTTTAAACTTAAAAGCACCCCAAAAACAACCCATAAAATCATAAATCATGAAACTGTGGCCAATTTCTTTATCAGATTCCAGTGAACAGGCGGCATTGGGACTCCCAGTGCTCCTTTGTCTGCTTAATTCTCTCTATTTTTTCAGATTTTCGCCGTTCTTCCCAGTCAGGACAACTGTCAACATGTATCATAAGTTAGTTAATCACCAGTGACTTAAATTAGCACTAAATGTATTGGCTCAATACAGCAGGACTATATGGCTTACCTTCGGCGTAGAAGAATATGTAGCTCTTCCAAATGTACAGCTCCTTCATATACACCTCCCTATAATCAATTGAAAATAAATATGAATTAGTGTGTGTGTGTGTGTTTAAGGTGTGTTATATTTGAACTTTTTCATAAGAATTGAACTATCGAGAAAGTGTGAAGGGGGCGCTACTACTATACCTCTCTGCATATTGGGCATTTCCGGCTGGGGTTTGTCTCCTTCAGCCCATCAACTATGGTCACTGAACCAGCTTTGCATGCACATATATAACAAAAAATATGACCGCATGTAAGAGATACAGGGTCGAATAACGTTTCCTGTTTAAAAACTCAAGTCAGAAACAAACTCATATACATGTAGAATATAAAACAATGAACAAATCTATTGATATGTTAACTTACCCACATAATTACTAGATTTTAGCTCTTATAAGCCAAATTTGACAAAAAGAAAAAAATAAACAAAAAATGTAGTCCACTTGAGTAATTAATATAAGAAACAAGACCAAGTGAAATGTTTTCTTTAATGTGAAAAAAGCTCAAATAATGTCCAAATACAGACAGACAGGATATAGGGAACAAGATGAATGCAACTCACCAAGCATATAGAACAGGTCAAGTCAATATCAAGTTTGACTGAATCTACGAGCTGACAAGAAAGAGATGGTTTTTCATCATTGAATATGAGAGAACACCCCTCGAAAAACACAGGGCCGTTTCTTGAATTGACTTTAGATTCTCTCAGGTTTATGTGAAAAGCCACAAGTTCACAAAGCCATGGTGATTGGAGGAGCTCAATGTGCATACTTTGGGCTTGTGACTTGAAAGCTTGTCCTTGCTTAGAATAATGAATCTGCAATTAAAATAGTTAGTATAAAATGGTTAATGTGTTTATAATCTGAAAAATAGAAAACATTATTTGAGCACATAAACAAACATGATTTGTGTGTTTTACAAATCTTTCAAACCAAAATGCAACTCTAATTAAGTACCTTATCATATTTCTTCAGTATTTTACGCATAGCAATTGCGTTAATCATAGCATAATCAACAAGGTCCTTGCCTTCCTGAATCAGAGCAACGTGATTTCCTTGTACTTTGTCTTTTAACCAAATAAAACATTTGCTAAAACCTGATGCCAGGTGAAGCTCAAGCAATTTCTGGGCTCTTTGATTGAAGGATCCTACCACTTCCGACATTTCCTTAAGAAGCGAAGGGAAAAATGTCCCATCACAGACTATAGACAAATATAAGAATTTAATCAAAATTATGAATAGGACAACATATGAATCAAATAAATCTATTTGCTCGTATAAATATTGCAAGTCGAAGACAACATTAATGGTTTGTGGCATATAAGAACATTGCATTTTGGACAACCAAAGATATCCATTTCCTTTAACTTTACTTGCAGTGCTTGAAGTAAATAGATTCTTATGCTAAAACTTGCTCTAGAAAAGGATTTGGTTGCAATTAAATTAGGGAATCCCTAAAAATTACTTAAATTCTTTTCTCAAATTTCATTAGTTTTTTACCAAATCTCATTCCTAAACTCTTTTCTACTGAAATTTTGAAGCAATTACTATATACAAAGAACATAAACGCACATGCACAATCAGAAACAAAAAAGAAATCATAAACAAAGATGAACCCAGAAATAAAATGACAAATCCAAATACAAGATGATAAAGTACAAAATACAGATATAAAAGGTGATTATTCAATTGAATGTACCTGGACATTGCTGTGGGCAACTTGAAGCATCATGAGAAAAGCCTTCGCCATTATTATTGTGATCATCATTAAGAACAAGTGTATGCGAATGAAGCTCTTTTCTGCACCTTTTCAATAATTTCTTGAGTTTCTTAAAACCAACACCAGGTAATTTCTTCTTCCCCTGCTCCTGCATATACTCCTCATATTTCTTACAAAACTTCATTTTCCAGAAATTAATGAAAACCCTTTGTTTTTTTCTTTGCAATGAGAAAATGAAACTGAAATTAAAAAAAGAACCCTTTAAATATGAATGTGAATGTGATTTCTATAACGTTTCAAGTATATCCGATTAGCTATAATAAAGGCTGAAGTGACGTGTGGATTTCTTTAGAAATTCACGGGAATTCGAAGCAACTATCTGGGGATTAGCTGTATTAATATAGAACTAACCCGAAAAATTCTACATTATTTTTCTACATTTGATCGATTTTAATTATTCTATGATGTATACTGAATTAATTTTATTAAAAAACGATCTAAATAAAATGATCGAATGGCCGTCACCTTTATATTAAATTTGCTTGCATACGTACGCATCTTTTTTTTTTCCTTTTTTCTCTTTTTGGGTTTGTGTGAATCTATTGACTTTCGAACAACTTGGATAAATTATAATGCTTTTAGTTATTTTCAATCGGTTTAAAGATAAATTGACGTAATTCAATGTTATGGGTATTTTCGTATATGACGGATATTAGATATACATGTCTATTAAGATTAAATCAAGTGCCAATTTGTATAATCTTGTTCACTTTCTTGGTTGCAAAACATCATTTAAAATTTAATTTTGTAAAATTTATTTTGTTATCAAAATATATATAATATTTAGACCAACTTGGCATCCATATTAAACCAAAGTTTTATAATAATTGACAAAAGTCACAAAACAAACTTGTTATATATCAAGTAGTTGTTGGCTCAAAGAAATATACTAATTATAATCAGTTTTGAGATGCACAAATATTTTTCGTGGGATTGAGCAATTTTTAGCCGGTTATATACACCGAGACTAAGAGATGATGCTAAGATTTCTTAATATTGAGGAAAACTTAACCAAATAACTATGTTAGATTCTAAAAATACAATCAAATTGGCTCATAATATAGACTTGAAATAAATTAATTTAAGCGAAAGACTTGTCGAATTGGTGAAATGTAAAATGATCAAAACCAAAACCAAAAATAAAAAAATTAATTACATGGGAGACATAATTATTGGGTTTGGCGGCTAAATGGGAAGAAAAATGTGAGAAAGCAAATATGGACTTCATCATTGTTACTTACGAGTGGCAAAGAATATTTCCCACCTCTCAAGAAAAGTTAAAAGTGTGGTAAAAGGATATTAAACATGTGTGTTATTGACTAATAGAGGGGGTTAAACAATGAAAAGTTAAAGAAAAATTTTGATAGTGTATTTAAAGAAAGACCACTAGTACTCCATTAATAGCATAATCCAGCCCAAATAACGACTAAATTTGCTATATTTTTATCAGTCAAAGCATATGACCAAGTAGCATAACTATGGGCACTAGGTCTCACTGATTTGTATATGAAAACGATATAAAGAGCAATGTTAATATCATATGTTTACGAGTATATATATATATATATATGTATATTAAAATTTTAGAAATCTGAAAACAATGTCATTTTAAAGAGTTCTGAAGGTAGTATTGTAAAAGAATCACTATATAAAAGAAATGCAATTTAAATTGGGCTGATCACAAGGTAGACTCTTTGACAGTCCCAAAAGGACATGTATGTAATTCAAGTTTATAATTGTGTGATTTGGATCCATATTAATCCTCAATACTTATTATAGAAATTGCAACCACACAATATTGGGCTAGGCCAGATAATCTTGAACGGGTTAATGAACATATTCTTCTTATTCAGTTGGGCTGATTTATCGTTTAAAGCCCATGACATACTAGAAAAATTAACAGGCTTGAATACAGGCTGGGCCCAATTACATGTTCCTAAACATGCATTAATTTTATATATTTATTTGAAATTGTTTAAATAACAAACATGTTCTTCTTCCCCTTCAAGAAATGGGCATACCAACGAGCTGAAAGCTTCTGATATCTTTTCAATTCTGTATCATCCAAATCTACGTAGTAAAACCCGAATCCAGACTTATACCCATCCAATAATTCTAGACAATCTAAGAAGCTCCATGTAAAGTACCCCTTTGTGTTTGATCCATTCCTACCAGTATCAAGAAATAAGGCAACTTTTATTGTCAAAAAACAGATTTACAGATTGGATGCATATATATTTGCATGTGTATGTTTTTATCTTATAAAGGGACTTAATTACCTTATAGCATCAAGCACGCCCCCAATGTACCCATGTATATATTCGACCCGTGAGGTGTCATCCAGAGTTCCATTACGTCGTGTACACTGACCTGCCATGCCAAAACGATACAAAAGTTCGTGTTTCACTTTTTCCATATAAGCCACAAACTAAAGACTATTAGTATATATATATATATATATAAATAGGCTTATGGTGATAAAAGAGAACCATTTTCTTGGACGTAGATAGGGGGATTGCCATAAACTCGCTTTAGATAATCCAGCACCATATAAAGACCTGAAGGCGTCACTGGGAACTGAACCAAGACATAATCAGTTATTAATCAACAAAGAAACTAACCAACTTCATGAAATTAATCTTCAAAAATCTCACCTGGTCTGGTTTCTCACTTGGCGCAGCTACAAAAACCCAATAGAAAATAAAGAACATTGAGTAATCTTTAACCAAATGCATCAAAAGCTATGTTCGTCCAAAATATGACATTTTTTCGTCTTAAATATTTCCAGTTGTAAAGTAAAGCCCGTATCCTACGAATTTACATGTTTTAAAGGACAAACGTGAAGATAGGACATTCTTACGTATGTGCTGTGCCAGTGTGATTTAGGCAGAAGCTTGCAAACTTGAGTAGACAGCATATAGATAGACTATAGAACAAGTCCAAGTAAATTAAATTTTAGAAGTCATACCTATAAATTTTATGGCCATATCAGCAGCAAAATCCCATTTATTGATGTCACTAAAGCTGGGGTCATCCTTGACGAGCATTGTTCTGTAGTGGTTCACTCCTATAAAGTCAAGTGATCCCTTTATTTGTTCTGATTCGTATTTAGTGAAGACTGGAATCCGTCCATGGGCCCTTTTTCGGATGATTTCAGGGTAGTTGCCATAAACCAGGGGGTCAAGTAACCTGCAGGAAATATTAGAGAAGCACATGAAAAAATTCTGGAAAGCCATGTCAGCTGAATATGATCCCACCCGACAGTATTTAAGCGAAAGAAATTTCACTAGATAGCACGTTATTCAGCTTACCAACCAATGAAAAAATCATTAGCTCTTTGTGTTGCAATTTCATCTTCTTTTGAATCGGTATAAGGAATTACTGCATAAGCAAAGATGTTCAATCCCACATAACCTTTTTGAGTGGCCTGCAATCAAACATCTTCTTCCTTTATACATGGACGTATGAACTCACTCCCCTCACACTAAACTATACCCTGTTAAGCCTCTTTTTAAAGTGTATACACGATAAAATATATTAAAGCGGGTAATGGGACTTCTTTTCAGACAGATATCATTTGAGAAATATAAACCAATTGAGAAAATGAGGTCTATGGGTTAATAGTTTAAATAGTAAAGCAAGTACCTTATACTTTGTCTTATACAGTCTCCAAATAGATGAATGTGACAGCAAGATATTATGCACCACAATATATGGCTCGGTGGAGGAATTACCCATACAACCAGTTCTAATCGATGGGGAACACCGCCCTGGGGCAAGAAACCCTACACTGTAACCTCCCAAAGTGAATACATTGGCCTCATTAACAGTGGTCCATGAAGAAACCCTGTCACCAAATTCTCTGAAACATACATCAGCATAAGCTGTGAAGTCCTTCCTGCGGTCACAAATAGTTTTTTCAGCATTAACTGCATTAATTCCTATCTATGTAACTTGTAAACCATCATAGGATGTGTTCTCATGATAATAAATGAACTTACACAATTTTTCTACTGAGCCATCCTCCATACTCATCTTCAAGTGCTTGTGGCAGATCATTGTGATGCAATGTAACATGAGGTTGGATTCCTGCATGATTGCAAATTTATCAGATTAAGGAATCGCAGATTTTGAAGCAAGACTCATTCTTTTTTTTCTTCCACATGTTTCTTGAATGCTAGATTAAACATATGTTGGAGGGAAAATCAGTTTTCACCGTGGCTCATGAGCTCATTAATGAAATTGTTGTAGTACTGTAACCCTTTTGGATTGACGGGTCCTCTTCCATCTGAAAAATACAGCAGCCAATCATGTCATAAGGAATAGCAAAAACATCAGATCTCTTTCATTTCTACCTAATGATGCAGGTGAACATACTGGGAATTAGTCTTGACCATGATATGGAGAATCTAAAAGCCTCCAATCCCGTGTTTGACATAAGTTTTACATCTCCCTGTTACAGATAGGTAGGCATCAATTGAAATTCTAACCTTCTTCAGATAAGGTGTAGTTATATGATGTTTATAATACAAAATGATGTGAATGAAGAAAAACAAAGGTCAATTGTAAAATGCATATGTCAATGTCTTCCTTATTCAAAATCTTCTCTCCATTGTCCAAGAGATCTGATCATTTGACTTATTTACATCAAATAATAGAGAAGCGATGTTGAACTAATCAATAAATATTGAATTAAGACATATTCTAGCAAATATATACTGATGAAATCTTCTACAAAAAAGGTAAGCACGAATTTAAGCCTCTGCTAAGTATACATGCCTTATATTTGTGATATCCATTACATGCAACATCTCCATTGGCTCCATCTGTGCGACCTAAAATTTCAAGTAGGATAACTATAAACCACCAGAATCACATTGCAATTATTAAGTAGATATAATAATATTTTTCAATCCGCGATTAAACGCCATAACAATTATCATTAAAAAGGATGATAGCTGATAAATAAAGTAGATACCAGAATGAGCAAATGTGTCCCAAATTGCAGGAGTCCTTCCATCCTCCAATGCTGCTCCCTCATACTTTTCAGTATTTGGTTCAAACAAATTATCGCAAATTAGAAATCCTCAGATTTTCGTCTACAGGAAAGAACTAACCTAAAAAAACGACATAACTAACTTGATAAGCTGAAATGCTAGATCCGAACACAAAATCAGACGGAAAATCAGCTCTGCTGTAGTGATCAACCGCCGCCGCTAAATCCGCTACTAGAATCAGAGAAAGAAGTGAATACAAGCTTATTTGAAGCATTCTACTCTAGTTCTTATTCACCGGCGATCAGACAACACACACATATATATATATGAAGTAATCTCCATAGAAAAGTCTGGCGCTCAAATCAAAAAATATCTCATTTTCCGAAAGCCAACAAAATGTTTAGATGCTGCATGGAGGAACCTTATCTTATAGTATTTTTAGCCAATCAGCACTTTGAGGAACTAACGCTATTTTGGGTGATATTTGTCTAAAAATTAGGAGAAATTACAAATAACTCCTTAAATAATGGGCCATGTACAAGTCAACCCCTCTTTCATTTTTGGGTAATTGCATCTAGCTCCCTCAATTTATTTGCTGACTAACAAACAACTCCTTCCGTTAACTTTTTGTATGGAAATGATAATGTCATCACTCAACTCTTTTTTTAGAAATCCAACTTTTGTCGGTGGGGTTGAATTGTTGTGAATGTTAAACTATTTTCCGGACAAATCTACCCTTATTATGTGATGGTATGCATGTAATTTACTTAATAATTGAGAGTGTTGTTGTAAATTGTAATTGCAATCAACAAACATGATTGGTTAAATAAAATATTTAAGAACTCATATATGCTTACGTACATATATGCACACAGAAATAATGTATTTTTGTGATATATATATACATATGGTTTAGAAAATATTAGGAACTTATATAAACATCAGTAACATACAAAAAAATCATAGAAAACACGAAAAATTACATACATCTTTTTTGACAATTACGAAAATTATATTTTTATAAAATCATGTATAAATATAATACATTTACACATTATCTGTACATGTACATAATGGCCAATAGTTATCTTAATATATCTAAGGATGATGATATGATATACAGTTATACGTAATTAAATGCCTTTTTCTTACAAAACTAATCTGACAAATTATTATATCAATAAAACTCATACATTTCACCAAGTTCATTCATTAGTTACATTTGACGGGGACAAACATGGAAGGAGCAGTTTTTCTATAATATTTTGGTATAAAATCATAACATGTTGGTGTAACATTTTGAATAAATAATTATATAGCACGTTCCCATGTTTTTCCACCTGTAAATACTTTATTTATTTCGATCATCCAAAAAATTTAAACATTGTTATTAACTTATTACTTTATATCGTGTACATGCCTAGAGTTCGTTCTTTGGTGGGACCCCAAAGAACCTAACAAACTTGTGATTTTACTATATATATTTGATGATAAATGAACCTAACGAGGGATTATTGTCCATATAATGAACATGAAGCTAAACAACACGAATTACTGAACGAAACGTGATTTTTGGAGAGCGAGAAACATTCTCCTTAACTTGAGTAATGGAATTTGTCTTTGAGCTCTTCCCCTTCAAGAAATTGGAGTACCAATGGGCAGAAAACTTTCGATATCTTTTCAGTTCTTTGTCATCCAAATCCACATAGTAAAGCCCGAATGATGTCTCATAACCAGACAGTAACTCCAGACAATCTAAGAATGTCCATACAAAGTAGCCCTTTGTGTTTGATCCATTCCTTCCATCATAAAAAGAGACCAAAAAAGTCGAAAACCAAGCAAAGGCGTTAAGTTTATATAATACACATCATAAGAAAGAGAGTAGTTTAAGGTTTTCATATCAGGAGTTGAGTTAGAACTTAGAAACTAGGCGAATATAGATGTGAATATGAAAATTCTTCTCGTTTTTGTAAATTTTTAAAACCCTTTGCTTGGGTTATAAAAGCTTACCTCATTGCGTCAAGTAAGCTTCCAATGTAAGCCTGGAGATACTCCACTCTCGGTGTGTCCTTTAATGTTCCATTTCGCCGTGTAGATTGACCTGTCAACAGAAATCATGCCCAAGCTCGATCAGATGATTATATTCAATAATTAAAACGAAAATTTTTATTATATGGTATGTGAAAATAAGTACGACTAGCTTATATATATCTTGGTTTACTTGTATTTGTAATTAAACATAACTTCAGAATTTTGGGCCAGTTAACTAGTTTTGAACGGAAGCAGGGGTCCATCTCTGATATTCTACAACTAACATAACAATCTTAAAAGTAAAGCATACCACATTGGAAGGAGATATTTTGTATTATATTATGTTGTGTATATATACATTATGTGTATACGTGAGTAGAGGGAAAAGGAGAGAATTAACCATTTTCCTGGATATAAATGGGTGGGTTCCCATAAGCTTCTTTAAAATACAAGAGCAGTTCTTTAAGACCCCAAGGCCTCACAGGATACTGCAATGATAAAAAAAAATGTTAAAAACACTGAGTTAGATACAAAAATTATAAAATTCAGTTTCAGTTTTTACCTGATCTGCTGGTGTATCACCCCGCTCAACTACGTAAAAAGCCAAAAAAAAAGAAGAAAACTACTGTAAGTTGATGAAGAAAAATTAGTGTTCCGTTCTACACTAATCTCCTAACTAATCAAAGTATCTGAGTGAAATAAAGGAACATATCATCTAAAGGTATAACTGGTAAAGAACAGTATAATGCGTATTGTAAAGCATTTCAGTCATACATATTAATTCTGCTGCAACATCAGCATAAAAGTCCTGGATATCCCTTTTGGTGCTGGGATTGTCCTTGACGAATATTGTTAAGTAGTGGTTCAAACCAACGAAATCGAGTGACCCTTTAATTTGCTTTGATTCATGTTCAGTGAAGGCTGGAATTCTTGTTTGGGCACGTTTCTTTACTACATCAGGATAGTCTCCAAATATTAAGGGATTAAGTACCCTGCAGCAAAAAAACAAAGTCAGCTAATAATAGATCATTTGGAACTATCTCTATATATAAAAACTAATGGTAAATTTCAATTTAGTAAATAGCCAATGGCAGCAACTAACCAGCCATAATAAAAATCCTTAACTCTTTGAGCTGCCACCACATCTGCTGTTGAGTTTGAGTGAGGTACAATTGCCATCGCATAGATGCTAATTCCCACCTTACCATTTTGGGTGGCCTGTAATAAAACATATTATTTCAATTGTATAAACTAAAGAGGAGATGCCTTTTTACATGGATCTTATATTGGTTACAGCCCTCTTAAAAACACAAACGAAAACTTGAATAATTGATTATTTTACCGAAGGAAAGATATTAGAAAAATACTAAAGAAATCAGATTTTTATACAAAAATTGTTAATTAATGTATTTACAAAGATACCTTGTATTTTTCCTTGTACAGGTTTGCAGCAGCTGAATGTGCTAGCAGCATATTATGCAACGCTATGTATGGTTCTGTTGTGGAGTCACCCTTGGCACAGAAAGGTCGTTGGGAACAATGTGCTGGGGCAATGAGTCCCTCATCATAGCCTCCTAGACAAGCTACATTTGCCTCATTAACCGTTGTCCAGTGCAAAACTCGATCACCAAATTCCTTAAAGCACACATCAGCATAATCCATGAAGTCTTTCCTGCAATCAGAAACCAGTTGACATAAATTTCTGTCTGTTACATGTGTATACATGGAAATAGAATTATATTGGACATACACAACTCTTCGACTCAGCCATCCTCCGTACTCATCTTCAAGTGCTTGTGGCAGATCAATATGATTTAGAGTAAAATGTGGTTGGATTCCTGCAAAATAGAAAATCTTTTATTTGTAATTTCTGATAAGCAACTAACGATTTGCAGGGATGTAGTCTTCACCATGACTTATAAGTCCATTAATCAGATCATTATAGTACTGTAACCCCTTTGCACTGATAGGTCCCCTTCCATCTGTAGAGATGGCAAACATTAGGCGAGTTGAAATGAGGTGAAAAAAGAAGACACATGCAGCAGTTTCTTGGTTGTTTAGCTTGATGCATATTGAACATACTTGGAATAAGTCTTGACCACGATATAGAATATCTGAATGCTTCTAGACCTGTGTCCACCATAAGGCCAATATCTTCCTGAAACATAAACCCCACAAGGTGTAACAACCATGCATAGTGTAAAATCCAGCTGTAAACAACCATGGATAGTGAAGACAAATATATAGCCAAACTAGTGAAACATTTTGTTCATGTGCAAGAAAAACTTTCCATCGATATAAAACTTAGAGTTTGCAAGTCAAGCAGAAGATGAAAAACCGATGAATGAGGAACTATTAAGCTCATATTATAGCTTTCCATTGTACACAGACCTTATATTTGTGATATCCATCGCATGCTACATCCCCATTCGCTCCATTTGTACGACCTGAAATTTTAGAGGGCACAAAAAGAGGTAGAGTTTTATGTTCTTCAGAGCCAATTTTATGGAATTCCAATGATGCACTCTTAACATCTTATTTTAACACGAGCAGCATGGGTAAAAGCCATAGGAAAAAAGAGGAAAACTAAATGATGGATAGCACATATCAATACCAGAATGAGCAAAAGTGTCCCAAATGCTTGGAGTCCTTCCATCTTCAAATGCCGCCCCCTCGTACTTTAGACATGCATAAGATTATTCCAAATGGATAACAGAAACGAATTATCTAACAGTACAAACTACAACCAGAGATGAAATAGTCCATCTGTTTGACATTAAAAGTTTACAAATCCAATTAATAGTTAGAAAAACAGTATTATTAGTGATTATCACCATGCTATTATTTAGTCTATTTCTTATATCGTTGCGAAATTATTCAAATACTATTCAAATTAAATAACTGATTTATCCAACCATCGTTAATCTTCACCATTTGATTGCTTAATCTGTGAATCCTAAACCATTAACGTGAAATTCTGAAAAAATTAAGAAGACGAAGAAGAAGCTAACTTGAGAAGCGGAAGTTCCAGAACCGAAAACAAAGTCCGCCGGAAAATCAGCCCTGGTGTAATGGTCTGCCCCGAGGATCGCCGTCGCAAAATGCAACACCAAAAACAGCTGAGCGACGATGGAGTTAAGCTGCTGCATTAGTACACACCTTTTTGTTTCTTATCTTTTTAATGCCTCGTCTTCTCTTCTGTGCTATTTTATTTTGTACGCTGGCTAATATGACTTAAAATCGTATCCAGTTATTAAAAGATAATAACAGTGTAAAACTATATTTAATTAATGTGTGATGCATATTATTTGTAAGAGGCGTATACAATTTTTTTTAAAAAAAAAATAAAACTTAGAAGATAAATTTCATGAATTATGTACTTGTCAAAATAAATTATATAAAATTTTAATTTAAAAGTGAAGGAGCAAAAATACACGATAAAACAACAAAAGATACATAGAAAATGAAAGACTAATATTCCTGCAAACTTTTATAATCATACAATCAGATAAAATATGAAATGTTTTGGTAACCTAACTTCGAATTGGAAAGTTATTACAAGATTTGTAATCATTCTAATTTCTACCAACATCCAAAAAAATGGGGACAATGGTACAAAATAGAAAATGCAATTGTAATCTTGCTAGAATTGGAGAATAGTCTAATTGATGAAAATTCTTTTGGAATTGTTGAGGTATAGTGTAAGTGATGAAATTGGTATGTCACGTGGACATGAGTTTCAATTCAATTGGATGTGTGAGTTTGAGAATCGATCTAATTTCTTTTAATATTCGCATATGTTAATTGGGCCTGTGGTTTGGGCTGATAACTGTTCAGACTGAACACAAAAAGGTTCTAAATATGAGCCCACATCAGCACCTTATCTTGAATACCCATGGGCTTAGTGTCCATTAAACATACTTAAATCCATTCAACAATACATAAACATAAACTAAGTTCTTAACTGAGTAGTGTATTACAGGCATACATAATAAGCAATAAAATATACTGATAAAATCATGATTAAATATTAGAAGCACTATCACATCAAAGTAACGACTCAAGAACACAATCATTTTCATAATTCAGACACAATCAATGAAATTTACCCACAAATTAGCTGGGTTTTTTCTTCTTTTCAACCAGATTCTTGTGGTGTTTAAAATCTCAATTGTTTACTAGATTCTGCAATGCATTTAGCTTCGTTCTACATGGATGCAAGAGCCTGAAAATCCGATTTGCGGCTTCAAGTGTACAAAGACGAATCAGTCCAGGCCCCAGAAACATGGCCATTCTCACATACATAAGCCCTCACAACAGGCTCACCATCATCATGGAACCCGAAATACCTCCTCAAACAAAACGATGAATGTAAATCCCAAATCTGTTTCGAACTGCAAAACGCACAGTTTAAATCAATCTTTGTTCTGCTTCCATCATTGATCGTCCTCCATACCCTAGATTGTTTGAAGTTTTTGAAAACACCCCTGAATAACATGTAATTTCGCTTTTCTTCAACGTGAATGCATCCAGGCCAATCACAGATGTATAAACAATCGCCTTTGAATCGGCTCGCAAGCAGCTTGTTACCTTGCTCTCGGCTTAAATTCCAATATCCAGACGCTAAATGCGATTTGAGTGGCCTGCATATCTTTCTCCTTTTGCAAACTGTAGGTTCAGGCTTCGGTTCTTCAATTGCCCTAACTTCTGGCTCAGGTTCGATATGAAACTCAGTCTGACGGCTGGATAATGATTCAGAATCGGTATATAGGATATCAAACGACAAATCGTCATACAAAGACCACTCGCAATCAGATCCAGAAGCAAGCGATTCATCAACAACATTACTCGTTGAAGCGATTTTTTTAGATTCATTCGATCGGAGTAACTTTTTCTCTCGGTAGTTTTCATCCGGACCGATTTCGCGCTCAAGACCGAAATCTGAGTTTTCTAGGAGCACGCCGGAGTGGAACAGGCCAGGGCAGCACACCGCGAGCTTGTAAAGCGATGACCAGTCACCTGAAGGCGCACCGGGTGAGGGGACGAGATCGGAAACGACGGCGGGGATTGATTGCGAGCATTTGGATTTGAAACAGACGGTGCGGATTAAAGATGCGAATTTGGTGGAAACGCAGGCGATGGCCACATATTGAGAACGACGTCGTCTGGCAGCTTCGAGAAAACGTTTTCAGCCATGAAATAGAGATTACGGTGCTCGAAAACTTTGGTATCAAAAGTCGAAGAATTATTTCGTACTTTCAGAGAAGAAATTGCAAATTGATATGGTTTATAATCCGGTGAGGAAAGAAATGAAATCAAAATTAACGGCCAGGATTTAGAGTTGGCTGTTCTTGTCTTCTTTTAGGTGGGGTCGGATTTGAAAATATAGTAAAGTATGAGGGCTTCAGAATGCTATTATGATTTTAATATGTTGAGGATTTGTGGTTGCAAACTATCCAACATTCAGATGAACAAAGGAATCAGAACAAAATTGATAAGGCGTTTGCCAACTATATATAGGAATCAGCATCAACATAATGAAAAATCTTATTCAAATTATAATAATGATAATTGTCATGTCATTGTGTATTAATAAATATCCAAATCGAATTAATTATATTTGTAATATGATTTGAATATAAAAAATTCTTATTCTAACCCCAAAGGCTAGAAAAAGAAACAATTTCGATAAAATAATTTGAAGTGAAAAATTTGGAAACAAGAAAGGAAGTCTCACAAAGTGTACAAGTAAAAATAAGAACAATGCTTTAAGCCAGTAGCAAACAGGCAAGGAAACAAGTAAAATATGCAGATTCGTTTTTTTTTATTTTTAAAGAAGTTCGCAGAAAATCAATAACTTCTCGTCCCTCGTTTCACTTGACCTAAAAGAAAACGGGTAATAATGATATTCTCAGTGGTGAATATTATCTCCACCTCCCTTTGGCGTCTCCGCAGCTGCTCTAATTTGACGCTGCTCTTCCTTGTAGACTCGGTTTCTGCGTTGAAACTGCAATACAGCGATATAGTTTCAGAGAAAGAAAATATGGTTGATATATCTACGAGAAAAAGGTAGGGGGGGGATCTAAATGACATATTGAATGTATATAAGCCGTAACTGTAATTATTGTCATAAACAGCAATGAATTGCCATCAAGAGAGGAGGCGGCAAAATATAGAATGGAGAAGAACAAAGAAGATCATCAAGACAAGAAGAGTGCTATATTCAAGCTACAGTTTTAGAAGTTTGCTAAATTTAGTGCCAATTAGTCAGGTTGCTATTTCGTATTCAATTTTCACATATATTCCCACTTGGCAAGATGCAAATAATTTTCAGGCATCATTAAAGAAACAAAATAATAGGACAGAACAATTCATACAGCGCTATTCGAGTACCATCAAGGCTACGGGCAATGGTTTACAGCCCATGGCAGCACAACACTTGACTTGCATTGCAGCACTAAAGCTTAATCCAAATCATGCTCTTGCTTCATGTATATCAATCACAAATAGCATTGACCTTGCTGGTTAGAAAAAGAACAGATACTTGCAACTAAAAGTAACCAAGTGGCACATGATCATAAGCTTCCTCCTCACAAGAGTTGGAAGAACAAAGCTTCAAGATCAGAGCCTTGTTGAAATCTTTTTCTCTCTCTTTTCCAAAGGCTTTAGCCTGGGCAAGTGGGAGCCCTTCCATCGAACAACTCTTGCTTCAAACTTGGAGGTGATTATATTTGGAAAAATTTAGATTATGTGGACTGTTCATAGGTAAATATTACTCATGGGAAAAGGTGCGGGATAGTTTCAGTTTAGAATTCTAGAAACCATACTTTATCTTTGGAAGATTCTACGAGGTCCATCTTTTGGGAGATCCATGAAACACATATGAAACTGTGTGTAACAAGCTCCAATGATTCCATTTCAATTATCAAAGATGATCTTTTTTACACAATTTTCTTAAAGATGGAGACACTAAAAACGAATTCCTGAGAAGGCGAGACACGCAAAGCTTAGGCACTCGCTGGTTTGAATTCACCTCTTAATGATTTTAGAGACTAAAGTTGGAGAGTCTTACAAAAGTACCAATGCTATACTTAGCTTAATGAATCCCATAGACAATGATTACCTCGCGAACGCTCGCCCTAATAAGTATGCATTACTTTATTACAAACAATATTTTCCTTTAAAGGATTCATAGACTAGTGGCTAGTGCATCTTCAAAGTCCAAACTGTTAACATGGGATTCACATGGATCTCACATACTAGGTATAAACAAGTAGCTTTGTCCTTGAACAATTCGTGGCCAAACTTTCATAATTTTCCAAATAATATCTTGATAAAACACAATTGGTCTCATAGAACTCTACCAATTACTCTAACAACAAATTTTTCAAGCCATAAATTACATATAACCAAAAAATTGCCTTCTCTTTACACTCAAGCTGATCAGACCATGACACTTCTGATATTGCACAATTTTGAATTTAGATAACACTAGGTGAACATTTCCACGTGTTTCTAGTTAGGTTAAGACCAACTTCCGATCAACATTATTCATTCAAAATCCAGCTTAATTCCTAACAACAGCAAATAATATAGTCAACTTGATTTATTTTGTATAAGTATTTTTGGATTAGAATTCATAGGACAAAAGGTTCGAGTTAAATATAACTTTCTTGAAATTACAATTCCAAAGCTTGAACTCCTCAATGCGAAGTGGAGTTAATCTTACAGACCAATTGATCCCTCCCCTCCCCTTTCCCCTAAAATTCAACAGCAACAACCAGCAAATCCAAGAGGAAAACCGACACATCCCGAACAAAATGAAATTAAAATCTTAGCTACAAAACTCAATAATCGGATTGTTTAGCCTATAATTGAATCAATGACTCAATCGTGGATATACCTCTTTAGAGTGGTGAAGGCACTCAAAATAGTCTTCACGGAGGAGTCCGCAGTCCTTAGGCTCGCGGCAAGTGGACATGCATTCCTTAAAGTCCATCCAGAAATCGTAGCATCTTCCCTTGTTCCCCGTTATTCCCCATCCAGACGCCATTGTTTCTCGTGTTCGAGCTTTCTCTCTCTAGGGCTATTCTTCACTCGGATTTTAATTTTTTGTTCGGTTTCGATCCAGGGGTGAAACTGGAATTATGTCTCCAAAATAGCAGCTTTTGTTATGTTTTCACTTTTCAGGAGCCACAAGTGTAAATAATTGGCCTTGTTTGTAAATTTTGAAAACAAATGGGCTCAATGAATGTGAGAATTATGTGGGCTTGGTGGTGTTTTTTGTATATTTTTATTTAAAACAAGTTGAAAATTGTGAAAAGGTTACATTAATAATAATTAATTGATTTATGATATGTCAAGTAGTTAAAAATTATAAATATAACATTATTACTGAAAATAAATGAATATTGATGATAATCAAGTAAATAATGGATGCAGTGATGGGTAGCTGGTAATATAGTTGAATGAAAATTATCTATTTATAATTATATTTGGATTTTGTGATCCAAAACTATAAAGAATTCCGAAGCAAAAACAAACAAGGCCATTGTATTCTATATAATTTAAGTTTACATTTTTGGAATATAATCGATTTTATTAAATATTATAAATTCTTTGAAAATATGAAATTTCGAAAAGTAATATTTATCAATTAAGTTTGCACTTTATTTTTTATTGGTATGTTGACATATGTTGAGAACTTTTACATAACTTCACCGGAAAAATAATAGTTTATATGGAATGAGTCTCTTGAAATGATCTTAAAACATATAATTTACTACGGTATGTTTGATCAGATTTTTAATTTTATTTTCAAATTTTACATGGGGAGTGAATTATAGAAATTCGTTAAAAATAAATTTTGTGTTTATATTTTTATTCTATTTATAATTTTTTTTTGATTAGAAGTATTGTTGATTTGATATATAAATATTAACTTATCAAGATTGATGTAAGAAAATGTTATAAAGTACGAGGAATAATAAGTTTGATGATGAAAAATGAAATAATTAGCAATGAGCGATAATGTGATATAATTTTAAAACATAATGTACTCTTATATAAATCAAAACTTGACGTCCATCAAATTGATATATTTGGAAAAGTGTGATTAAAAAGGACATTTTATCCGTCTTAAAAATTTCTATCAAGACTTTTCTTAATAATAAGAAGAGTTAATATTTCAATTCATCCTAAATTAAATTGGAGACTTCATTTTATACTCGTCTTACATAATACAATAATTTCGATTATATTGTTATTATCAAATTAAGATTATCAAACACCTTGTCATACCCATCTGTGAGCATTTGAATGAACTTGTAGACCCACTTTTTAACAATGCAAATTATCTTCAATGATAAATATAATATAATAAATATAATTCTGTCATATCATAGTAGAAATGTAATATACAATTGTTCATTTTTATCGATTTTTATGACATTTGATATGATAAAATATTGTTTTATTATAATTAACATAAATTATGGAGATAATGTTAAATGTATTTATTGAATGTAATTTTTATCATATTTAAAAAAAATAAAAAATGATGAATAATAATTGAAGTAGTAGTATGAAGTATGGTAATAAAAAACAAAGTGACCCCTGCCCGCATGGGCAGCCCAGTTGGTCACAGAAAGGGTGAAGTTTGGATAATGACCAAGGATCGAGTCCCACCAGCGGCGGCAGTGTGGGAGCAACCTCTCAAGTGAGGGGGGCTCCTTGTGCGCAGTGGGCACTGGTCTAGCCCCTGTGATTGGCTGGGTTACCATGATTTATTCCTCTCATAGCTCTGTCGGGCCGGGGCATGGGGGGCCCTTGGGGTTTGGGATTCAACCTTTGGATAATAAAAAAAAAACAAAGTGACCCGTATGAAAAATCACGGGCTCACAAGCGCGTCTAGTACGGTACAAAGACCCTTTTAGAAAAGGACACAGTCTCATAAGAAAGCGGGAATAGCCAATACAATACTAAGAGCCTTTATATATGGAATGACTTTCCGTTTACCTACACAGTCCCTTGTAGTGTGGATTTTGGATTCTACTGTGTGCAAGGGTTTCTGTTCTTGTACTCCTTGAATTACGGAGAAATATCAAGAAACAATGGCGTCCTCTCCTACGTCTTCGTCTTCATCATCGTTCTCTTCGCCGTTCGCCGCACCAGCGTCCAGTTTCTCTCATCTTCCGGTGGTGGCGATGAGGAACAAGATCGTCGGAAAGATTTTGGAGAATCGTGTCACGCTCATAGTCGGTGAAACTGGATGCGGTAATTAAGTGATTTTGCCCATTAATTTCGTTTGATATATGATTTGTAGTTATCAATCACTCTTTAGTTTGTGTATCCGTTTCTTACATTCCTTTTCAATATTTTTCAACCAATTTTGTAGGAGAATGTCATCTCTAAGATTCTAGTACTTTTGCGTCATCAGACAACGTGGATTGTGCTGATCGATAAATTCATGAAAAGAATTTTGGGTTTAATTCGATGACATGTGCATCTTCAAGATTTTATTTCATAAGAAAGTAGAGATAAGGGTCGATGTGATTTTTTTTGAAGTGTGTGTGTGGATTGTAATATGTAATGATTAAGGTCAATGTAATTTTTTTTGATTGAGAATTCATTTGGATCGGTGTTTGGATATAAGTTTTCATAAAAACATCTTTGTCAAACTCATCGATTGAGACGGAAAAAAAGGCAAATCAATTTTATTTTGCACGTCGTGGTAGTTTGCATTAGATTACATGATTAATTTCACTATCAACTTGAGAATTATCTTTAAAAAACTCAAGTTCGAGTTATACTTTTCAGGAGTCAAGTGCATTATTTCCAATTCCTTACGTTGGCGTATAGCTATGGTTGATGTTTTCTGTATGGTTACGGGATATAGTTTTCTTTTGTCTCTTTGCCACCTATGATTTTTTTACTGAATATTTGCTTCATTATTAAGGAAAAAGCTCACAAATCCCACAGTTCCTACTAGAAGAAAATATGGAGCCCATACTCTGTACGCAACCGAGGAGATTTGCTGTTGTGGCTGTTGCTAGAATGGTAGCAAAGTCTAGGAGTTGTGAAGTAGGTGGAGAAGTTGGGTACCACATTGGTCATTCAAGGGTCTTCTCATCTAGGTAGGATTATGATTAATGTCTCTGCAATGAAGTTTTTTGTCCTCACATTTGTGCACAAGCAAACACATTACTGAAACCAGTGTCTTTTTTGATGTTATATGTGAGCCAATCGCCCTTTACTTTGTGTTACAAACTTACAAATCGGATTCTGTCAGAAGAGGTCCTTAATAAGGGGTATCGAAGAAGATCTAATGAGTTTTCAATTTCCAGGGCTTGGAAAGCGTTTCTATGATGCGCCACCCCTAACTACAAAGGGTAGAAGCTTGAATGTTCAGTAAAAGACTTGATTGATCAGTTGTATTGATGCATCTCGAATCAATGTTGCTTATTTACTTTTTAATTATTTTCTTAAAATTCTGTATCTTATTTTGGCACCCGAGCTAGTAGCAAGAAGGGAATGTTAACATAGTTTCCTTTTCCAGCTATGAGGTTTAATTGCATGAGATCCCTAGTAAACATTTTGCTACACTGTCTTATCATTTATACTAATGAAAACCTTGCGATTTGTAATATTCTGATTATGTCAAAGCAAACAAGTTCTCTTCGAGTTTGACTTACTGTATAATTTTTCCGTTATTGCATATTTATTTCTGTCTATTCCTCATTATCTGTGTCATGCTGCAGCCATTGGCTGATACGATTAACTTACAGCATCAAACTTCTGTGTCAGGTCGAAGATTATTTTCAAAACAGCTGGGGTTTTGTTGGATGAAATGCGAGAGAAGGGATTGAATGCACTTAAGTACAAAGTAATTGTGCTTGATGAAGTGCATGAAAGATCTGTGGAGTCTGATCTTGTTCTTGTTTGTGTAAAACAGTTTTTACTTAAAAACAAAGACATAAGGTTGGCAAGCTTTTGACTTACTACTTTTGGCACTTATAATTTCTTATTTAGTTATAGTTGCAGCTCCAGTCTTTCATGTTTTTTATCATCATTTAGTGAAGGGTCTAAAAAAATGTGTGATGTTTTAGGGTGGTTTTGATGTCTGCAACTGCTGATATTTCAAGATATCGTGAATATTTCAAGGATCTTGGTAGGGATGAAAGAGTAGAAGTGTTGGCGATCCCTAGCACGGGGAAGAACACCATATTTCAAAGAAAAGTGTTGTACCTTGAACAGGTATCACATGCAAACAGCATTTATGGGGTTATTATCAGTATCTTCTTCTCACTTTTAATTAAAAAATTATCAGCAACACGATTGGAATCTTTCCAATATCTTGTCCTTTCTGGTAAATGATTAACTATCATTGTTCAAGTATTGTAGCCCTTTTACCCGCTTCACTGCCCAATTATGTTAAGCCGTTGCATTTATCCCTTTGCTTGATAATGGGCTTCTGATGGTTGCTGATAAAGGTTTTAGTTATATCTACAGGATTAACTGCTTACATAGAATTCGTGCTGCATTATAAAATAAAGACTTTGGAATGTTTATATAAATTTAAAAGATTTGAAATTAAGACCTAAGCGACAAATTGGAGTTGCAGATTCATCAAATCACTTCTGCGACTTTTAATTATTTATGATATCTATTTTTGAGATAGAAACAAGATTCCGTGAATGGGAATTTACTACAAAGTAATCCCTGAATTATGTGTCTAAAAGCAGCAGAGTAATAGTGAATGATTTGACTTTTTACTCTTATATTTTTGTTGTTACCTTATAATGAGAGGGGCTAGTCTCTATTATTCTAACTTTTGTTTAATAGGTGAGTGAACTTCTTGGAATCAACTCTGAGAACCTGTCTTTGGAATACTGCTCCGGACCAAGCCCAACAATGGCCAAAGCCGATTTCAAGCCTGAAGTGCACAAGCTTATCCATAATTTGGTGTTACACATTCACAAAAATGAACCAGATATTGAGAAGAGCATTTTGGTTTTCCTCCCAACATACTATGCACTGGAACAGCAGTGGTCCCTCTTGAAGCCTTTCAGTGGCTCTTTCAAAGTTCACATTTTGCATAGGAGTATTGACACTGACCAAGCTCTCAAATCAATGAAAATATGGAAGTCCCATCGTAAGGTAACAAAATTCTTTTGTACCTATTCTTGTCCTGTGTATAATGGAGTATGTTTTTAAACAGATTGACAATGTGATACATAGAATCTTCTCTTTAGCTATCCATACATCTTGCTGTCTTTAAATTGAGCTGGAAAATCATCGCCAATGCAGGTAATACTAGCCACAAATATTGCAGAATCTTCTGTTACTATACCTCAAGTAGGGTATATCATAGACTCCTGCCGTTCTTTGCAAGTTTTCTGGGATAATAATCGGAAAACAGACTCAGCGGAGCTTGTTTGGGTTTCAAAATCGCAGGTATTTCAAGTTTGTTCATTCCATTGTCTGGCGAGATTTATTGCTTCTTATAGATGTGTGTCTCAGGCTGAGCAACGTAAGGGGAGAACTGGTCGGACTTGTGATGGTCATGTGTATCGGTTGGTAACTGGATCATTCTTTGGTAAACTGGAGGATTATGAATCACCAGCAATACTAAAATTATCATTAAGACAGCAAGTACTTCTCATATGCTGTGCTGAATCTAAAGCTATTAATGAACCCAAAGGTGAATTGCTATCCTTATCTAGCACATTGGCTTGTTTATTTCAATGAGTGCATGAATGAATGTAAGCTGAAAAGGAAATTTTTATATTCATATGTACCTCTTACCAAAATTTGCTTGAATGAATCTAAGCCTTTCCTAATATTGCTGTTCGTACCCTGTCCTTCCGTGAAAGTACTCAATCGTTTATCAAGTTTCATTTCCATTTTAAGCCCAGTCCTATGCTCACATGTTATCTACTACACACCCACTTCTCAATTCTGCTATATCAAAACCATGCGAAAGAAAGCTAGAAAATTATATTCCTTTTAATCAAGTCATTTAATGTGATATCGCGTTGGATAGGTCTACCACCAATGTTCCTAATCTATGCGTCTTACTGCACTGTCTGTTGACCATATGTGCCACTTTGACCAACCGGAAAATATGCTTGTTTTTCTAACACACGTCATTTAAAAAGAAATCAGGATATTGATATTATTTTTTCCTTTCATTTAGCATTATTACAGAAGACCATGGATCCTCCAGACCCAGATGTTGTTGAGGATGCACTAGATTTACTAGTACACATGCGTGCCGTGGAGAAGGCATCTTCTAGGGGTCGTCACGAGCCTACCTTTTACGGGCGCTTGCTTGCCAGCTTCTCTCTGTCATTTGATGCTTCTGTCCTTATTCTCAAATTTGGGGACATAGGAATGCTGCGTGAAGGGATTATCTTTGGTATATTGATGGATCTACAGCCTCTACCCATTCTGCGCCCTTTTGGTCAGGACAACCAGGTACAAATTTGTAAGCTTTCGAGTCTAATGTAGCCTAACATTTCACATTTAGTGACTAGGATATGTAATTTTTTTCAGTTCATGGAGTTCACTGATAGCTATTACAGTGGAAATAGTAAGGAAACTGGGCTAGGTAAAAAAGAGGTGTTATATGTGGCTAACTTCTGCGCATTTCAGTTTTGGCAACGCTCTTTCAAGGTAACATCTGCTTACTTCTGCGAACAATTTTTCGTTTTGAATACATGGTACTTTTACGTTCTGTAATTGCTGAGTTATGCACTTCTGCTTTCTTTAGGACAAATGCCGTCTTGAACGACTGAAAAACATCTTTAAGCTTGATGAGACTGAAGATTCAAAAACTCTACTTAAGGTTGAGGAAGAATGGTGCTCATTTCACAACCTTGTCCTGCCTGCTCTCCTGCAAGTTTCTGAAACATGTATGGTTATATTGAACTTTATGTTTTGTTTGGATGGGGGTAAGTGAAAGTATAGGAGAAGTAAGTAACTAAGTATTAGAAAAGTTCACTCAATTGGTCAGAGATAATCAGGAGAGTAAAACACAGGGCTAAGAAACTTTGCTGAAGCCCAATTCTTTTCTCCTAAAGTTCTAGCTGTTGAGCTAGAAACAAAAAATACCTTTTCTCTTCCCAGCTTATTTTTAATGTACCATAGAAGAGTAAGTATAAGAGATATAAAGAAACTGCACTTCTCCTCCACTTTCGCTTTTAATTTCCCCTCATTGAACGAAACGACCTTAATATATCTTTTCTAATTTACTCAATCCCTATATTGTTGTTTGTAGATGATGAAATCTTAAATTCCCTGCACCGCGTTCGACCCCAAAATTTGGTTATGTCCAATAGTGTACCTTTGCACTATGATCCTTATGAGTTTCAGCATACATGTCATCTTATCTCCGTGCAAAATAATGATAGTGATGCTTTGGCTGTGGAGGACGAAGACCTAGAACATGATAATGAAACAAGGAAATGTATTGCCGTACCCTTTGTTGGGCCCTATGACTTTCAGACAGATAACTTGCCAACAAAATTTGCATCTATAGTGAAAGAGGTATTCCATTTTGGTTTCCAGATTGCAATTTTAGTTCTTCTTACATGATGTAGTTATATTACTTCCTCTTAACTTTGATGTCAAATAGATGAGAATTCAGCTCACTGGGGATGCATCTAAAGAACAGAATGTAAATTCTTATAATACTGGATATCATGTTGCTGGCGTTGCACCAATGTGTAGATATTTTGTCAGTGGTCTGTGCAACAGGGGTTATCAGTGCACATTTTCTCATTCACTCGAAGCGAAGAGACCTGTTTGCAAATTCTTTTTCTCTTTGCAGGTACCTGTTTTCACTTCCCTCAGCATTGCCCTTCAAAGAACAATAATTCACTCTATTTGATACATTTCACTTTATCTGATTATCGCTATCTCTAAAGCCATTTACCACCATATACTCTTGCACGAATTTTGATTTAGTATATTATGTACTCACAGGGATGTCGCAGTGGAGATTCATGTTTCTTTTCTCATGATTCGAATATAGCTACATCATCTAGTGAATCAAGTTTGTGTGTGCCAGAAGAATATGAAGATACCAATGCAGAATCTCTTCTCCAATTGTTTCCTTCTTCTCCCTTAGATGGATGCATACTATTATTGGATGACATAGATTTTCATTTTTCTTCACATTTCGCCCGTCAATACATTACTTCCTGTATAGTTGCCACCACATCTCAAACTGATCCCCCCATTCTCGAGCCTTCACTTACTGGTGTAAACATTCTGTCTGGACTTAACCATCCGTATCAAACAATCATGTCCAGGGAAGGGGATAATGTGGTGCCGTGGGATGAAGTCAAATGTGTACTATGGTTTCCGAGACTCGGGCATGAATCTGGGGAAGGACAGAAAGCACAAAAACGTCTGGTGCAAAATTTCTTCAGTTATTTAGCTGTCCGGATATTGGCAGATGCTCTGCATGACGTGCAAGTAATTGTAACCATGAACAATATTCGGTTTTCTCAATTACAGGTAAATGGAAAACCTTTCACAGACTATAGGCTATGTTTGGTTATGTTTTTTGGGTTAGTTTATAGAAAGTTCTTTGAGAAATCTGCATTACGGGTATAGTTGAATATGGCGTGATGGGTAAATAATTGATATAGTTATATTTGAATACATAAACAAACAGGGTCCATCTTTTTCTGCATATCGTTTACAGAGTGGTTATTTACGTTTTTTATGTTGTACCAGGTGGAGAAACTGGCGAAGGAAAGCTTCTTCTTTCTTAAAGAGTCTTTCCCGTTTGATGAATCGAGCTTTGGGGCGTTGTTGGATGAGGTTAATACTAAAAAAACAATGATGACATCAATGGCTATATCATATGTTTTTGATATGTATCCTCCCACCGATCTTCAATTTGGTGATTATGAGACCATACTCCGGGAGCGTTTACCTCGCATTTAGATGATACATTTGTGTATTGGTTCGTCGTGGAGATATATGTATTTATGAGTAGGGATTGATGTGTTTTCTACTTGTTACTCTATCTGTGTTCTGTGTCTAAAACGTATCTTTTCATTAAGTTATGGCGGGAGTGGAATATGACGCCACTTCTTGAATGTATTTGTTTATTTGAAAGCTAAATTGTGGGTAATTTTATGCTGGATCGGGACCAACAACACAATACACTTTTTGGGTGGGTGGAAAAAATCACCCACCCCACTGTTAATTTGTGGTCTATCTTGTTCGGGACCAACAGTTCTGGATCAAGATAGATTTTTCCGCCAAATTGTGGTATGTGGACCTACTATAGGGTGTTGTTAGTAGGGTAGGATGTTGTTGTAACCAAAAAAAAATTAGGGTGTTGTTAGTAGGGTAGGGAAAATTCTAGTCCAGCCCCCTTCCACCAAATTTATTTCAGCAAAAATGGGCCGTAGAAGAAATTCTTTTAATTTCATTAACAGTTAAGAAATAGTAAAAGAAACTGCCAATAAATAAATAATCATGATAATATTATATATACATATATATATAATATCTTCTTCCTCCCTCTTCAAACATCAATATAATCCCCAAATCGTTTCTAAATCATCAAATCCATACTTCAAATAATAGAGATCACAATCATATATATATATATCCAGAAATTTATTGACACTGTAATATGCGATGTCACGAGGAACCCTAGACTCACTTCACTCCATAGAATCATGCGCATATCAGCTTCGCAGCTGGAGACCTTTCACCAAAACCCTAGATTCCGATTCCCCCAAATCCTACGCCTCCAATCATCATGGTCCACTGAGCAAGCGCCCCTGCCGCTCCGATCGCGCCACCTCATCGTTCTCGATTGACGCCGTCCTCGACATGTCGAAGCTCAGCCTCTTCGACGACGATAAAACGCTCGCGATCACCGCCGCGCACAAGCGTTGGTTCGCTCGCAAGCGCCGCCGCCGCGGAGGATCGCGATCAGTGTCTGGACGGAGCTCCGATCGGCGGTGCTGCGCGTCGGCAGCAAACGGAACTTGCTCTGATTTTCCAATGGCGGCTGGGGGTACGGATTCGAGCGGGGAGCTGTTTGGGGACGCGAATTGGGCGTCGGATGTGAGTGATAGGAATTCGAGGAGAGAGAAGGAGGGGAGTGGTGGGGGTATGGAGAGGGAGAATGTGAGTGTTGGAAATGGACAGTTTGTGAATTATGATAGTTTGGGGAATGAGTCCGGTTATGGAAGCGAGCCGGGGTATCGAGGTGATGCGGAGCTTGGGTATGATGATGAGGAAGAGGATGATCATCGGGTTTTGTTTTGGGGAGATGAAATTGGAGGTATTATTAGTTCATTATTAATTAATGTGCAGGTTTTGTGTTTTGTTGCTATGAAATATGAAAAGGTTTTAACTTAGAAATCTTAGCTAGACTCATTTGTTAAGAGTATGAGTTAATTTCGGAAGCATGTGTGAAGAATCTAATATATAGGAGCTTCTGTTTGGTTGCAAAAATTTGAATTATCTGGTGTGTTTAGCAACAAAGTGATGCTTTGTTGATAAGGCCTATGGTTTTGTTGAGACGTCAGAGATATTGGTTAGTTAAATAGAAAATGCAAAACACTATTTGGAATTGTTAGATGCCTAAGCTCGGGATTTGAACTTTCAAATCTCTAGTTTGCTAACAGAATTCAAAACATCAATGACGATGAAGTTTATAGAAGGCAGCAACTAGCTTTATGTATATCCCTTGATAAGCATTGTAGAGTTTTAAATAAGTCTGAAATTAGTCTTTTGCTTAGGTTGGATAAGTTTCTTTGTCTGTTCCGTTGTTTGGCTAGTTTTGTCTACCTTCAAGTTGGTTCAATCCTAATGTTTGTGACTTTGGTTATGTTCTAACATCTAATAATGAGCTTCAGAGTTCAGAAAAATTTCTTGAATTCGGAAACTATGATTAATCTTAAGTGATTCTTTTTATAGATGTGTTATGTGAATACTCAGTTGAATGAGATAATATTTTGGATATGTTCTGCTGTTCATGTATATGCATTCACATACATGCATACATTAAGAGAGAGGAAATTCGAAAATGTATACATTTCGTTAAATATATAATGGGGGTATAACTGTATGTGTAATACAGCCAATTGCTTATCCATTCTTATGTCTATTCTTCACTAGATAATGCTTCCAAATTAGAAAGAGTTGGTGAGAACTCACTCCAGAAAGCTCATCACCGAGGTCGTCGCAAGAAACATGATCTGAAAATGGTTGATAATATCTAGTTGTATTGATTTTCAACGGCTTCTCAGTTTTCATTTCCATCAAGAATTGTCTAGTTCTGGAAGTATTTTTAGAGTGTTTTTCCATCACATTGAAGCTTTTTGGATGAGCATTTTCTCTAATCGATTGTTGATACTCTGACAAAATGTACTAATTACAATGGCAAATAGGTATATGATAAACGTGATATACTTGAGGGCTGTGTGTTTATGCATTACCTTATGTTGGGAGTCCTTGAGACGGGATCACGTTTATGGTTTTGTATCTAGAATATCGTAGTTTGAAGTATTTTGTTATTTTTCTTTTTTCCAAAAAAGAAATCATGAAAGTTTGTTATATATCCAAGGTGTAACAGTAAAAGTTCATTTTTACACAATGAACGCTAGTATATGGGTCAAACGATCGGATTCGTGACTTTAAAACTCAAAAATTATATGCACAAAATATGGTATTGAAGTATTGGATTTGAGAACAGAGTTTGGAATTAGTATTTTACATATATTTAAATTGGATAGTTTTTGATATATATGTTTGATAATCTTAAATTCATAAACGAGTTTAAAGTCAACTCAATCAAATGAATTTCACAATCAATTTCCCAATCAAAATCTATTAACTCAGATTTCGGCCAAACCCAATTTTGAAGATTTTTTTCTATATTTTCTTAAGCCTTTAATGACGTTAAATTTTATTTCAATCTCTTTCTTTTTTTCTCTCTAAGTACTTAATTAATTTTAAGTGAAAAAAAAAACTTATTTTATCTCATATTTTTATTTTTCGCACATTCTATGTAACGGGTGGGTTACCGACCCATTTCTTATATTAATTAATGATGGATGATCTGCGGGCCCATAAATCGAGTAACCGAAAATAGCAAATCGACGTCGGAAATGGGTAGCGAAGCAGTTAGGGCATACAGAGCGGTGCTGAGAGCCACGCGTCAGACGTTCGCCGGCGACACCTTGATGCTTCGACAATCCGCCGTCGAAGTTCGGAAGAAGTTCGATGAGAGCCGTCACGTAACCTCTCCCTCGGATCTCAATCGCCTCCTCGAGGAGGCACGTGAGGCTTCCCAATTCATCTCTACCATGATCGTCCAAGCCAAGCTCAACGATCGCGGCGGTTACGGTATGATCGAAAAACCTAATACTCTTAACTCAATTTAGCGCCTCTTCGTTTTTATGTTCTTGTAATGAGCGTACCATCAGTTTGTCAATTTGTGTGAATCTGAGTTTGTATTTGATTTGAAAAATGTGGCTTGCGCTGAATTTGTATGTGTAACATATGAGCTCAAAGTACCGCAGGAATGTGTGAATCTGATGATGCGAACACTACTACGAAGCTTTAGTAGAAATGAATACAACCTTTTTTTCGTGTGTGTGTTTTCTACAAGTGAGGTTCATAAATTTTGTGACTGAATATCAGTAAAACATCAATTGTGTAAATGTGGTTTTTAGGAAAGTCAGCTACAGTAAATGTTAAATCATTAATGTCGAATTGATTTGTATGTTCTATATAGATTACTACTATACATGAAAATGTGCAGGAAGCCATCCAATAAATTTATAGAATGTTTACATTACATGCTTCTGTTAACGGTAATGTTTATGTTTATAGAATGTTTGATGTGTTTATGATAAATCGAAGTAGATGTGAGTATTTAACATGCAAAACTCTAATGCAGAAGTAAAGCCTGGGAAAGAGCATCTTGGAGCTACCCTGGAAATTCCCTCTGAAGAGATCCTCAAGAAATCTTCTTGAGAATTGCAATGATAATGATGACCATCTTGTTTCGTGGGGAAACTGGGTTGTTTCATTTCTTTCTGGTGCCATTTCTTAGGCGCTGATTAAACCATCTTTTGCTTGCTTTGACATTGCGGACTGTCTGTGCTTTAATTATATTACATACTTTGGCTCACTGAAGATCCCTGAATGACAAGCTGAGTCTTAGATGAGAAAAGCTTCATCCGCTATTGTTCTATTGTATTGATTAGTTGTGGTATGAATATTCTCTTAACGCAGAATAATGTGCCAACATGAAATGGAATTAAGAGATCTAAAGCCTGGCTAGGAATTACACTTCATTTTCCAATATTATAACCGGTTAGGGGTTATTAGGACTGATTTTGAACAAAAATTTTCATTCAATTGCCCTACATAAAGAAATTGCATTTCACAGGGAGGGGAACTTCTAAACTTGAGCAACTCAAGATCCAAAAACATTAATTTGGAAAGAAAGACCTACAACAGTATGAACATAAGCAAATGAAGATTGAAAGAAGATAAGAAAATTAAATTGTGAGTTTCGCCTGAGTATAAGTTGAGTCAACCTACTGTCCTTGATACAATTCATGGACTTGTGATTCAACGAATTTGGCTTTGAACACACTAAAATACAGGAATATTGTAAAATAGAGAAAGATGAAAAATGGCCAATCAGAAAGGCAGTACTGAGTCAATAAGTAAACAAGGCTACTCTTCTTCTTCTTCTTCGTCACCACCTTCTTGTTCTCCTTCACTTGCCTCATCTTCTTCATCTTCCTCTTGTTCTCGTTCTTGTTCTTGCTCTTGCTCCTGAGTTTTCTGTTTCTTGCTTGATATATTGTCTCCTGAAACAAACATCACAAGAAAGTTGATGATATGAAGTTGAATTGAGTGAATCAAGTACATAAAAAAGGGTTTCCCAAGGAGAGACTGAATCTAGAACCTACTAATCTCTATGCATAGTTTTGGGAAACATAGGAAAAAATGATTTACTGTAATTATCAATAAATCATGTATCAAATGCAAATTCAAGTATAAATAATTTACTAGATGAATCGACAAGTTGACAGCCAGAGGAAAAGACTAATCTTACCAAATTCACTGAATATGATAGCGCCAGAACACAATCCTTCTTCAACTTTCATGAGTTGAAGTGTCATCCTGGGCCCAACTTCTTGAAGCTTGACAGCACTCTTATTTGTTGCCCGGTTAACTCTACCAAGATCTGTTGGTAGACTTACAGTTGCAGCTTCATCATCCCCTTCACTTTCTGATCCATAACCAGCCCTTCAGGGAAGCAAAAGTATAAAGAAATAAATCAAAAAATTGACAGGAAGACAATAAATGCATTTATAACGTGCAAAAATAACCAAATACTAGGGTCTAAGTAAGTCCACCTTTCTCTTTCACTATTACTTATATTAGCTCTACACATGATTCAAACTATTCTTTGGTTGGAGAAAAACAAAATTTATCTCTATAATGAAATATGATGTATAAACGTACTCCGAAGTTTCTGAAATAATTACCTCCTACCTTGAAGATCACTATTCACTATCCCAACTTAAACTCTAGTCACTCAAAATTTACAAGGAAGTTGTAAAAGTTTAAAGGCCTAATAGAGGGTACTACAAATACACATTACAATGTAAGAATAGGACAGACAGTTTCTGAAAAAACTTGAAAATGAGAGAGAGAGAATACTTTGTCACGAAATCGCTCACATCCTGAAGAGTTCTCAAATCAGGTACCTCGTGCTTCTGAACAAACTTTCTTATTCTTCGTGACACTCCAACAGGCTGTAATCTGATTGAGTACTGGCGGAAATCAATAAGTTTTGTGTCCTTGTTGTAATTAAGCAACACAATCCTTTGGCATGATGAAAGTTTGACCTGCAACACATAGGATACTAAGAAAGAAGAAGATTTTCAATCTATAATGAGATCCGAGTCGAGGGGTACCATGACTTACAGTATTTATATCAATGGCGGGAAATATGTTCTGAAACATTATGGTGGTGAGCTTTAGGTGTTGTTCTCCAGTCCCAAAACCAGAGAGTACAATCTACAGATCAGTTAAATATATTTAGATAGAAACATTCAAGTTATTTCGACAAGCCAATAGGGTCAAATGAGCAATTACCAATGGTGGGTTTGTAAACAGATCTTTAGGACTTCTTGGACGCAGTTGAGACTGAGCAATATCAGAAGCAAGCGAATAGTTGTGAATTTTAAACGTAAGTGTGGGTCCCTGCGGTGTCCTAGCAACCCTCAAGTATGGTGAAGCATCAGTTTTCGACAAGATGAGAAAATGTGTAACTCCCATTGGCCCTGCAACATTCAGGAAGTCTTTGAGATTGTTCCGCTTTTTTTCCTACAGATGCGGAAAGAAAAAGGAAGTCAGATAATCATATGGTTGGTAGGCTCAGTATACCATCATCACTCATCAGCATTCGTCTTTACAGATTCACTTTCCATTCAATCTCCAGAAATCTAATCAAATTTCAATAGGAGAAGCGTCTCGTTATCTTTAGATATTTATGTTAAAAACCACCAGAATTTAGTAGTCGATTAAACTACAATATTGCACTTTGAACTCAGTATGTCTACCCAATTCAACATCTACTTGAAGCAGTTCAAAATTATAAAATTATAACACCTAATCCTCAAATCAATAATGTAATCCAGAATATCTTAACATTTCACAAGGCGATCATCATTTCAACGAAACAAGCAATACACTACCAAATTCTTTAAAAAACGAGCAGAAAAAACACACACCTTGAGCTTCAGAGCAGTAAAAGGAAGCATCAATTTTCTCAAATCCATCTGCAACTGTCTAAGAGGACCAGGTAACTTTCCCCGACAAAACACAAAACTTTTTGGGATTTTATCTCCGGTTACATGGTCTACAGTTTGCTGCTTCTTCGCAATCGGTCTAACGAATGGTGTTTTTTTATTCTGTATCATCAAAATTCACAAAATAAAATAACTAACAAATTATCGGAAGTAATTAAACTACAATTAGTTCTTCAAATTGAAAAGGAATTTACATTTCGAAAACGAGCCATGTCTTCGGATTGTACTTGCAGAGAACACCAAAGAAATTTCACCTTTTCTCTGAGGTTTAGGGTTTATAATTGTTTTTGTATTGATTTCGTTTCTTCTTTGATATCTCTGCGAATAGGCCCATAACTATAATTATCATTGATGGCCTAATACTTAAAGTGAGGCCCAATAAAATTTTCCTTTTCTGAACGCAAAGCCCAATATATTTTTATGTGGATAAGGTATAGATAGGGTTATATATTTAATTGGAACTTGCAATAAATTAAATTAAATTAATTTTGTTTATCCTCATATCATTGTATTTGCACAAAAATTGAATTCCAATAAATTTTAAAAAATTGTAACACACTTATATTTAAATATGTAGAAGTAATTGACTTTCTATATTCAAGTTGTAGGGTAGCTAATCAACTTTACTAGTATTATTGGATTCTTTATAATCTTGAGTTATTTTGTCTTTAAATTCTTAACTTGATTATTTAGTGGTAGAGTTTTGGTCTATGTAACTTTGACAACAACCCTACAAGCCCATTTGTTGAGATTCATGAGAAACTCACCTACCATAAAAAAGTCACATGATTCTTACATCATCCTATATAATTTCCACTTTTATTGCCAATCCTTTATTGCACTCACCAATTTCTTGCTATTCCAACAAACATATTGCAAAAAGACTTATAAAATCTTCTCTCAACTATTCAAATGCAACTCCTATAAAAAAGGGCTAATTTGTGACAATATATAACTCTTTCTTAGTCTCCCTCTCTTTCTCTCAAGATGGGATTGAACTATATATTACAATTTCATCTAATATCATTGCTAATTATGTTTTCATGCTCTTTGTCATCTCAAAACAAAGATGATAACCATTATGTCGAAGATGCGTGTAGTGTGACACAATATCGTGATCTTTGCATTCATTCATTAGCACCATTTTCAAGCTCGGCCAAACGCAACCCAAGTAGATGGGCTCGGGCTGGGGTGTCCGTGACCATAGGAGAAGCAAAGAGAGTTGCACAATTTTTGACAACATTGAGGAGACACAAGAAAGCTAATTTTGCAAGAGGAAGAAATGGAATTGCTCTTTCAGATTGTATGGAGTGTTTTCAAGATACACTCGATAATCTTCACAAATCACTGTATGTACTAAGAAAACTCAGTATTGGGCAGTTTAGCTTCCAATTGGACGATGTGGCTACATGGGTAAGTGCTGCTCTTACAGATGAAGAAACGTGTGTAGATGGTTTTAACGAACAAAATGAAAAACGGGTTGAGTTTCTGATAAATCGCGTTTCAAATGTTACTTACATGACTAGCAACGCGTTAGCACTTGTGAACAAACTCGCAACGACTGGCCCAAAGTGCTTAGTAAATGTGTAGCAATGAGAATTTGTTTTGTTGTAGTATGTTTATATGTATAACTTAACGTATCTTGTGTGATTCTAAAATTTATGTATATTTTGCTCTTCAATTAAATGCAACTACAAAATATATTCTAATTGGTATTTGCTAAAGATTAACTTGTGTTCAAGTAACTTGTGAACCCACTTAGGGCCTGTTTTGATTAGATTGATACTAAATTAAAATAAATTCTTCAAATAAGTTGCAAATTCTCCAAATTAAAACTAATGTCTTACAATCAACTTTGTGCTAGCTCAATAGTTGGGCCAGCAACACACCCAACATTATTCAATGAGCATTTGAGGCCCACTTTATGGGCCAAGCAAAGCAAGCCCAAAGCAATTATGGCTGGTCTCTAAGCCATTTTGGTTGTTGTGACATTAATAAGTTGTTTTTATTAGACTCGATCTGTTATAAAATTTCACTTTAAGGCTTCAAGTGTTTTAAAACTCTCACAAGTAAAGAAGAATATCTGCTTCATTAAAGAAGGAAATACATTCTTAATTCTAAAAAAGAAAGAAACCTCTGAATTCATTATGCAAATACTAACTATGAATTTCACCAAACTAGTTTCCATTGAATATGAAAAGAAAAGAAGAAATGTCCAAATTGATGTGTACCACTAATTACTATAGAGATATGTTTCCTTTGGTTACTATTTTTGACTATTTAAATTCTTATATATGTTTACAGTAAGTTATTTTTTAATTTGAGTTTTAATTCATTGTCATTTGATGTGGTATTTATTTTATGGGAGTGAATCCCAAAATATTGTAATAAGATATCTAAATGGAGACATTTTGCCTGAAAATTTCAAATCAAGCATTTTTGGTGCATTAAGTATTAATTGATTATTATTTCTAATGTCTTAAGTTGGAATTCATTGACTTTTCCCCATGAAAATGAGCGTTCAAATTACTCAAAGATACCACCAAATTGCCTTTAAGTAGCTTTCATTCTGTTGACCAACTTTAGGACGATTAAGACCCTTGATTTATCAACAATTACTAACAAACCATTGGTAAGTTTAATAATAATGCCATTGCTAGGCTGTTTAAATATCATATTAATTAGTTGTTATCGAGATATATGACATGGGGATACCAAAATCATTTTTAACATGTGTTTTTATTTGTTCATACTTTATCAAGAGTTTACAAGACCATGAATATATAAGTAATTATATTTATTTTATATAATGAAACTTACTAAACAAAAATGATTGTAAATTATATTAAGAGTTGAAATCTCAAGACCTTCTCAAAATTCAACCGTATTAAAGTTGGAATATCAGTAGATGAATTGAGATTATAGAAATAAATATTGTAAAAAAAAATTCTCGTACACCATCACACATCACATGTGAATCACATGGATTGTACAATTATACATGAACTATAGATAGATTAAAATAATTAAATTGAAATTAAGTAGTTTCTTAATTAAGTAATATATATATATATACACACAACAATTACCTCCCCTACATAGACTATTGGAGATGTTATGTGATTCAATTTGACATTAGATAAAGTAATCAATTTTCATAGCAATGTACTTTTTTAATTAGTAAATTTATGTACTTAATTAGTGAACTCTAACAATAAAACAATTTAAGAACAATTTTTTTTAATATAACCGTGGTGTTATAGAATTTTATATGGGCTTTTCATGTTGTCCAAATTGGAATCAGCCCATAATGTCTTACCCACTAAACTAATTGCCAAATTAGTTTAATGGCCTCTAATTGCAGCAATTAAGACGAGGGTAATTTCGTAATATAACCACATCGAATCACCTTATAAACTCCCCTCCCCTCACATCCCCACCAGACATTCATCAGCTCCCCTCACGCGCTGGCGCGTACAAATTCCGCCCTCTTCATTTCACCATTCACACACAAAAACACACACGAGACATATATAAATCATTCTGTAGATTGATTTGAAAACCAAGCAAATAAAAATGGCTTCCGAGTTAATATTCCGAGGCCACGAGTCGCACCAGGCGAGTGACGCCTACTCGCCGAAGCCCCAGAAACAGTGGCTCAACGTCACCACTCCGATCCAATACATGCTCCGTGAACAGCGCCTCATCTTCGTTTTCGTAGGTATCGCAATCGCCACGCTCGTTTTCACCCTCACACCCACCTCAAAATCTTACGCGCCGCCACTCGATCCGTACATCCCCTCAGAGTTGTCAACCCAGCTCCACCCGCACCGATCCATCTACCAGAACGGCCACGTCGCCACCGGGTTCGGAATCAACTCGGTCGGTAAAATACCGCTCGGATTGAAACGCAAGGGCTTGCGTATAGTGGTCACCGGTGGGGCTGGCTTTGTTGGCAGCCATCTAGTGGATCGATTGATTAGCAGAGGCGATAGCGTGATTGTGGTGGATAATTTCTTCACGGGGAGAAAAGAGAACGTCATGCACCATTTTGGAAACCCTAACTTTGAATTGATTCGACACGACGTCGTTGAGCCGCTGTTGTTGGAAGTAGATCAGATCTATCACCTCGCTTGCCCTGCCTCCCCTGTTCACTACAAACACAACCCTGTCAAAACCATCATATCCTTTTATTTTCCTGCATTTACTATTCATTTATCTCGATTTGAACTGTCCTTCACACTAAATTTCTTCGTTCTCATATTTAATTTAATTTTCTGCATTTATTATTCATTTATCGCGATTTGAGCTGCTTTTTCAATATATTTCCACAGAAAATATCTGCATGACACATTTTCTTTGTGCTGATGATTTCAATTTTCCGTATGAATTTTGTGTTAGATCTAATAATTTTGGAATAATTGCGTTATATTTGTTTATGGATCCTTAATTTAATCGTTGGTTTACAAGACAAATGTGGTGGGGACGTTGAACATGCTGGGGCTGGCCAAGAGAGTCGGTGCGCGGTTTTTGCTAACTAGCACCAGTGAGGTGTACGGTGATCCATTGCAACACCCACAAGTTGAAACCTATTGGGGAAACGTCAATCCAATCGGTATGTACATTTCTTAATTTATTCTATTTTGTTTTATTCTCTAGTAGAAGCATCTGTAAGGTTAGTGACGCCGGAATCTGGCTGGTGCATGTTAGCGTAGACACCGTATCGTGACTAATGTGAGCCGTTGGCAGGCTTGTCTAGTTTTTTGTCTATAGATGCAAAAGTGGTGCCAAGTGTGCACCGCTGGCGGGCTCTCAATTTCTTTTCAAACTTAGATCCAATCTCAATTTTAGTTATGTCAATAATTGAAAAATATCTCAACACTTTCCAAATTCCGGGTCCACTAATTAGGTATTAATTTAATTAGATATTATTTATATTATTAGCAAATGTGGGGCTGCTGGAGGGTAGATTGGTCATTTCGAATTTTAGAATTGTACCATGAATCTGAAACGTGATATAGACGTTTCATTATTTGTGTGGTTTATGACAAAAGTATGAAATTTGGTTGGAATGGGACAGGTGTCCGAAGCTGCTATGATGAGGGAAAAAGGACTGCTGAAACATTGACAATGGACTATCACAGAGGTGCTGGCGTTGAGGTAGTAGACTTTTTTTTTTCTTTTTCCCATTTTAATGAAACTGTAAATTTTTATTACTGAATAACATTAATGGGTATTCCAGCTGTCTATATTTTAATAATTACAAAAGGATAACAATATTTAATGTTTTTCCGTTTCCTTTATTTCCCTTTTCTTTATATATATATATCAAAGTTAGTGTTATTAAATTGTGCACATGTTTTATGCTTATAAATGGGATGTTAATGGAAATAATTGTTTGATTTTGATTGCTAAAATAACGTGTTTTATATGAATGGAAAATGCGACAGGTTAGAATTGCAAGGATCTTTAATACATACGGCCCTCGTATGTGCATCGATGATGGTCGTGTCGTTAGCAACTTTGTTGCTCAGGTAAAATTTATTTCTTAAGAAGAGAAAGAAAACTGAGTTATGGATAGACAATAATACCCGTAGTATTAAAATATTAATTGGGAAATTATGTTATTATTATGGTTTTGATTAGGCATTGAGGAAGGAGGCATTGACTGTATATGGAGATGGAAAGCAGACAAGAAGTTTTCAGTTTGTTTCAGATTTGGTAAGCTCTCTGGTCTTTTAATGTTGTCTGGTTATGAGTGAAGAATGATTGATATAAAAATTGGTTTTACCCAGGTTGAAGGACTGATGCGGCTGATGGAAGGAGAGCACGTTGGACCATTTAATCTCGGGAACCCAGGCGAATTTACTATGCTTGAACTTGCTCAGGTATATATATATATATATATATGTCCTTCTATGGCTCTTTTGTTATCATCTCTTGTAACAATGAATTAATTACCAAAATAAAAGCTAATTTTGAATGTGTAATAAGGTTGTTCAAGAAACGATTGATCCAAATGCGAAAATAGAATTCAGAGACAACACAGAGGACGACCCACACAAGAGGAAACCGGACATCTCCAAGGCAAAGGAGCTGCTCGGTTGGGAGCCCAAAGTCCCACTCCGTCAGGGTCTCCCCAAGATGGTCTCCGATTTCAGGCAAAGAATCTTTGGTGACCACAAACAACAACATCATGTTGTTGCTTCTTCATCATAATAATCTCTTAATCTCCATTGCCAGACTCTACAGGGGCCTGGGGGGGGGAGCAGTAGTGTATGGCATTATAGAAACAAAGCATGAAACATTAGCAATGAGTTCCTCCCATTCATGCTCTTTAGCTAGCCTATTACCTTTTTTGTTGTTCTATTCCTCCACATCTCTGTATTTTTAGTGTTTTTCTTTTAAGTCTCTTGTAGATTGGCTTTGCAACTACTAAAAGTAAACTTCACATATTTTGCAAAAGTACACATGGATTGCATTCTATCCATATTCGCAGTCTTTGAGATATGAAATATATAGAGAAAGATCGACAAACTCTGAGCATTTCCTAAGAGCATTAAGTACTTAATATTCGTATAAATCACAATTATCTACGGATTAGACTCACATGCAACAAATAATCAGCTAGCAACAAGGCAAACAAAGCAACCACCTAAAACTCAACAAAATAAAGCATACAAACTAGCTAGAGGAAGTATAGTTGTTTAGAATTTAGGTAACTAAATACTCATCAAGGGTTAAAAAGTGTAGAAAAGTCCACATAAAGGGAATTTGATTGGTGTAAATGAGCAGCAATAAAATGAAACCATATCCAACTATTGCAGGCTGTAGCAATTCGCCTCATTCCCGTAGTTATTCATCTGCACCAAATCAAGAAGTTTAGATGCTACAGTGTCTGAGATAGATGAAGTCAAAGATCAAACGTTATTATCATAGAGCATATGTAATGAAGTATCACATTTCACCCGTGAACCACAACTTCTAATCTATCATTGATGGCAGATTAATGCTTAATAGAAGATTTGAGGTTTGAGCAGCCAGAGTAGGAAAAACACTATAATATTCAGCACGAATATATACCTTTCACTTGGGGTTTCTAAGGACGATGATCACAGAATCTCCACGGAGAAACATCTTGCTAATAAAACGATCCTTGTTGACTGGAAGAGCTTTCTTCTTGCCTTTCCCAGTCTTGGGCACCTAAGGAAGAAATAAGAATTGAGTATTAAGAAGCATAGGCTAATGTTCATTTCCTTACAACTTTAACAGCATAAAAAAGGGTAACTCGGTATTGAAATATACATAGGTACACAGTCCTCAAAAAAATAAACCCACCTCAGTCCACATCTCTCGAACATTTTCTAGCACCATGTTGCAGTGACGGTCAAATGCTCTCACGTGGCCCAAAAGCTTTTTGTTGTTGCGGCAGTTGATGAGTACCTTTAGCCAGCAAATGGCAAATGAAATAATTGCAGGAAATGAAACAACAAAAAGGAGGAAATCCAATTCAGAAAGCTAATAATTGAAACCCTGACCCTGCCCCACTTCTTTCCACCCATGAAAATTTTTTACAACAGAAAACAGAAGGGGAAAATGTAGAAATACAGTAACAGAAGAAAACAATAACCGGTTCCTATAGCGTCAATTAATACCTGTGTGTTATTTTTAACACTCATCATCAATACAGAAAGTGGACCAGTGTTGAACTCCTCTTCCTCATTCTTACCCTGTCAAAAGATAGTTCAGGTAAATAAAGGAAGTTTTGGTTTTAACTACAATAACACAAATTTAACAGCAAGTAGGAAGTAAGAACATTTAAACAGTAAGAAGATATGCTTAATGTTTGCTGGCTAATAAGCAAATTGAGAATGAAACATGCGATTTCTATGAATGCATCCACATTACAATTACTTTATGTGCATCTTACATTCTTACTAAATAGTTCAAATGCACCAGTGACCAAAATCTATATAACTTTCAGTTGCCCAGCTTCCAGATAGCATACACTCCATGCATAACTCAACCCTCTATAAGTAAAGTACAAGACCAGAAATTTTGTTTGATTATAGAAGTGAGGCATTGAAGAATGTAAGTAGTTTATTTCACTGAAAAGTGATAGGGAATGTAGTTATCAGTGATGCAAGTTGGCAAATAAACTTGCAAGAATACATTTGTAATTTGTAAGGCAAAATGCATTTCATAACGCCAGCATAACCGCAAAGCACATGTATTCAGAAAGTGCAAACACCAATCAAACATAAATTTCTTGTGCCGAAATACATACAACATAGTGGAAACAAAAGGGAAGCAATATTAAAAAGTGCAGTATGGGGCCAAACGAAGATTGCAACACCAACTAGCTCCCTCAATAACTGTAACTTCCATAAAATACAGCTGAAAGAGGACTTTGAGAAATTGCAAGAACAGGAATAGAAGGATAAAAGTAAGATATCTTACAGGGGCATCCTCTTCCATTGGCCGACTGCAGAACAGAAAAACAACACCACAAGAATCAGCTACTCCAACAGGGAAAAAATCTTTAAAAATAACCAACCATTGGACAGTATAATATGAAATCATTGACATGAAGCAGCCATCGTACAAGAAAAAAATGGTAAAAAAATGCGCAAGGTAGTAAACAGGAATTGTGAAATTAAATAAAATTCAGCACAATAAGTACCATTCTAGGGTATTAGCTACATGGGAGGAGGGAGCTACAAAAGTATGCACAAAACTCAAATCAAAACAAAATGGTCCAATAACTCACCTCATATCCGGACGAACTTATGAGCTTCGAAGCAAGTATAACTACAAGCCGACGAACTTAGGGTTTATACTCCTGAAAACAAATCTAGCTACAGAAAATCAAGACAGAATAATTTAAATATACAGCTTAGTAAGTGGCGAAATGATAAGCGGAATCAAATTCAAGTAACTAACTTGAAATGGAGAACTCACACTCAGATTTTGGGGGTTTCCAGCGGGAAGATTTTCTAATTTTTTTGTCGATTGAAAGTGAAATAAACATATATAGAAATAGATATATATATATATATACTTGGGGGGAAAGGAAAGAAAAAAGAAAAGAGAGAAAAAACAAGTCTTAGTGTAAACTCTTTGGTTCAATGGTTGGCCCATTAATCAATTGGGCCACCTTCTCAATTTAATTACAAATTGAATTGTATTTAATGTTCATCTTAATGGTTGGCCCATTAATTAATTGGACCGCCCATCAAATTATAAATTGATAGATGTACTATTTCAAATATTATACATTAAAAAAATATTTATATTTGACGTATGGAAATATACATATAGATATAAAAAGGTATTGGATGGGGCTCATGGAGTAAACCAAAACAATCCGTTACATCTCATGCAGAATTTTTCTTTATTATACACACACACACACACAAAATTATCCATAAAAACACATTTAATTCAACCACTTGATATAATTATTTCCAAGTTACAAAGGCAGAAAATCAAAGAAGAAGTTGTGAATGAACATAAACTTTATCTTTTCTCCCAAAATGAACTCTTCTAAATACCCAATTCTTACATCTTTGCTGCAAAAGATACAACTACATTGATGAATGTTGATACAAGCCACATAAATACTTCGCACGGGCCCATTTTTTACTCGTTTTTTCCTTCTTTACTCTCACAGGCGATGCCATCTCGGTCACTCCGGTCAGCACCGGGCTAGGACTATAACATTCTATTGATTTAACAGCGTCAAAATCTCCAACATCTTCAGCATGTTTATCGAGCCACGATATGATGTCTGAAAAGACAACCTCGATATTGTCATCTGGTTCGCCTGCTGTTAATGCGTGCCACATCCCTGTGTATAGTTTCATTGTCTTGTCCTTGCTGCTGGCTCGTTCATACAAAGCACGGCTCACTTCTGGATCGGTCACTATATCTGCTTCACCATGCAACACGAAGAATGGCAATGTCACCTGTCGAAAATAACAGCAAAATTAATGAATACGACTCGTTAATGAGAGGGCTATCATATGTTAAGTTCAAAATTTTTAAGGGTGTGTTTGGATTGAAGGATTTGAAATCTATGGATTTCAAATTCATCGATAAATCTATTTAAGTTCGTTTGGATGAATTCATGTTACGATGGATTTCAAATCCCTTGTCATTCATTTTGACCTATTTTGTTCATAACTACAGTGAACTTCAAATGTCTCCATTTTAGGTGTCATTTCAAATCCTTCCTCCAAATCCAAATCACTTAATCCAAACACACCCTAATAGAATTTTTAAGAGTTTAACGTTTAATTCATTTATATACTACATGAAGTGTGTATATAAACTCGATATAACACATCAACAATACTAAGGCGAAAGAACAAGTGCTATAATAACGTACCTCATTCAAACTGTCCTCGAGGTTCATGCTAGTTCTGAGCATTTCCAACGCTGTTTTCAATCTTGGTCTCTCTTGATATATCAATTTGTTGCCCCGAATCTGCAGGAAAATGAATAAGCAACACTTATTTACTACGTATTTTTAAATTATCGATTTAACTTCAACGTTTATTTATTCTCACCTCCTCTCGTTTAACAGGGTCCTTAAAGGCTGCATTAATCACATCCTTGACTGGTACTATCTTCCATTTCGGTATTACGTCTTCAACCCTCGTTAAAAGACTAATAACCATGGGGTGTGGCTTCACCTTCTCAGATATCTAACAATCATAACAAAAACAAAAAAAAATCAAAATCACATATAAATGAAAGTTTTTTGATTTATATATGTATAAACACATATATGGAAAATACATTTATGACCTTACACATTGGTGCAACTAGAACAGCACCATGCCAGAAACTAGGGTCTTTCTTGTGAATTAACAGGGCTACTGCCCCTCCCATTGACTCTCCATATAAGAATCTTCTCTTTTCTCTATACTCTTCCTGAGCTGAAATTCAAGAACCGTATATCAAGTGTAAGTTTTGGGGTTAGAATTAAATTAACAGTCCTAAAAACAGTACATAAAGCTAGTTCAACCATTTACATGTAAATTCATGTCAAAATTTTGACTTATCAACAAAGTTTCTATTAAACTGCATTGATAAAATTTAAAGGGTTAGAAGGGCTAGGGCGTGTTTGGTAACTTACCGCAAATTGACTTGAAATGGTCACTGCAATCATGGACAATGTTTTCAAACTTCTTGATGTAACATCGAGACCCCATAGAACGTCCATGCCCTTCGTAATCAATACCAAACACAGCATAACCGTTACACGCCAGCTTTGTTCCAACACCTAATCAAAATTTGATTGAGTTTAGTATCAAGGGCTTTATCAACTAACGACCACTAATGAAAAGGTCATTCTCATGAGCTCGTTAGACTCATGAATTTTCGAACAATGTGGGGCCCACCTAGTGTTCATCGTGCGCAGATAGCTACTATTATATTGAAATTTGAAATCCCGAGTCACAAGAAAACCATATTGATTGGTCAAACTAGTTTATGATTGATTTTCTTGTTCTGTTAATGGTAGGAAAAAGTCACATTTGAGGCATTAAAAGTATTTTGCTTGCTAACCTAATCAACCAAACAAACCCACCCTACTCATTTTTCAACACTTAGACCACAGACCGGCATTTCATTTCATTTCTTGTTCAAGTAAAATATTATTTATAGACGTAGTAAGTAGTCAAGTTATTTCGACAGTTCATATCTTCTATTTCAAAATGAGCTTAATAATGTCATTTGATACGATATGCTAAGGCAACATATAGTTTACAAGAATGTAATAAACAAATAGAATCAATGAGTAATGAACTATAAATGAGAAACCTATAAATTTTGAGGGACTTAAAAGAAAAATTAGAAGTGGAAGATAATATGTTAGGAATGGGTTACCCACAAGCACAACCTTGGTGGTTTGGCATGAATTATAAAATCATTGTTCACATAAATTTAAAATATTAATTTTCTCGTCCCTTGGGCTTCAAGTTTCAACCATATAATCTTATAACACAAACTACGAGTTTTGGGAACTTCCGAATACCTAAATAATCATTATTATTAATGTGATAGAGCTCAAATAGTCAAATGTATTCTATTATAATTTGAGATTATATCAAAATTTGAGTTGTTTGAGCTTCTAAAAAATCACAAAGCTAATAAAAACAATAGTCCTAAACATAAAGGTCCCAACTTTTAATTAGAACAAACCAAACAATACTACTAAAGATTTTATTACCGAAAAAGCTTGTGATGGTTTCATGGGCAAACAGATTTCTAACAGGGCAAATACTGTTTTACCCAAAATGTAGCAATATAAACAAGAAGCAAATAGTGAAGTAGGAAAGAGATCACGTGTGAAAACATTCATTACCTTTCATGAAATTACTGCACTCCATGCCATACCCTGCAACCACATTAATCAATCGCATTTAGTTGAAATGAAAAGTAATAGAGGACGACACGTGATACACAACTACACAATACGTACATATATTAATGGGGAGAGAGAGAGAGAGAGAGAGAGAGAGACCATGGCAAAGAAAAACCAGAGCTTTTGGGGAAGACAAAGGCAACCACCTGCAAGTAAATAGCTGAACTCCTCTTGAGTTCTTAAAGAACCCCTAAAACCCACAAACAACACAATTTTGCATCAGAAAAAAATCGAATATCACATTTTGAACCAAGAACAAATCCCGGAAAACTCACCTCAAGATATGTAACATCCATGCTTAACTTCACAATAATTCTACTCACAGCAATGAGATCCAAAAAACAATAGACAAAAAAATACAGCAAAGATTGAGAATGTCTAAATAAAGAAAGAAATTGGATAAACTATAGGGTGTTCTATGTTGGGTTCATTTCTGTTTAACATTTAAAGCTTCCAAATTTTGCTGAGGTTACGTGTCCCCATGTATACTCAGGCCTCAGAGATAGCTATCTACATATAGATACAAACGAAGATATTACATATAAAACCCTCATCTCATCTCTCCATCGTCGGATGCAAGTGAAAGCGGCTCATTTATGATATTTATTCATGCATTTGACGAACTTGTGTGAAATCTTAGATCCCTATATACCCTCTCAATCCTTATCGCGGGTTTTGATATTTATAGTGAGAAAATGATCATAAGAAATAGCGCCACGTGTCGTTCGCCCATAATCCTGGTTTTGTTATTATTGGTGGATAAGTTGTGTTTTAATTATTTCTCGTAACGCTTTTTCTCGAGAAATGTGCCGATGGTTAGTTGTTAACGCCTCTCCTTATAAAGTAAATTTAATACACAATCAATGGACCAATATTATGGTATTAATATATTTGACAAAAATTTAATAGTTACAAGTATTATTTGTCCCATAATTTTTATAATAAATACAAGTCGCAACTTTCAACGACCAGCTTTTGTATTAATTCATATTACCCACAGGAACAATCATGCATGCTAATCCCGAGACTCATTTTTTATAGAAATTATATCACTTCTAATGTCAACAAAAAATTAAACCCCTAAATAAAAAGAAATTGTATCTCATCTGGCATTTCATTTCAGATAGGCGTTATGGTGTGGTGGGGGTCTGGTTGAATGCAAAAATAGTTCATATTTAAGTAAATTGGTTGAAACCTACTAATGGTACCAAAAGCCAATTACAGGTCATCTACCTTAAATGACAATTACCTTCAACACATGAATTTCATCAAGTTGAGATACAAGACACATTATTAGAGTCTTCTAGAAATATAAGGAGTTAAATCCCTGAGTCAACATTGAATTTCCGAATAATTGAAACACAAAGAGAAATTAAAACTCCATTATCATGTTTTCAAAGATAAAATTAAAAGTGTTAGAAGAGTCACATAACTCGCTGAAAGTGGTGCATCAAATCAAATGGATTTAGAGTCTTTGGCGAAGTGAAAAATATGTAGACGAGACCAGTAATAAACTTGTAGGTCCATTTAATTTTTAAGTGATAATGATGATAAACAAAACATAATTATTATTTTTGTTAAAGTTGATATTAATTTGCAATTTGTGTTAAAATAAAAGAATTAAAAAACAAATAAAAAGGAGACCCGGCTCAGTCCGGGCAGAAGCCCAAAACCCGGACATAGCCCAAGAAACCCTAATAATCGCTGATTAATCCCAATCCTCTCACTCTGCACTTCTCACAGTCAGCCGTCGAGTCCACACACGTAAGATCCATTTTCGCTCTCGTTTAATCTCCATATCTGTGTTTACATTCAATCGTACATCCACGCACGAACACGAACACGAATTTGAAGTTTCTGATTGAATTTCTGATTATCGTGCAGGAAATCAGCGAAGATGAGTAAAGTGTCTGCAGCTGCGGGAGCTAAAGGTGGGAAGAAGAAGGGAGCTAGCTTCGTCATTGATTGCTCGAAGCCTGTGGAGGATAAGATAATGGAGATTGCCTCGCTCGAGAAGTTTCTACAGGAGAGAATTAAGGTTGGTGGAAAAGCCGGTGCGCTAGGTGAGTCTGTTACCGTCTCGCGTGAGAAGAACAAGATCACCGTTACCGCCAATAGTGATTTCTCAAAGAGGTAGTTTAATTTCTACTTTCTGTGTGGATTTGTGAGTTTGGTTTTTGCATTTGGACAAGTTCAATAGTATTGCTCGGATTTGTGCATTTATGTTTGCTCTTGTATTGTTGGATTGTCAGTAGTCTGGATTTGTTACGGAACGATAGGAGATAGTTGCTATTCCTGGTGTTATTTTAATTTCACTTTAAGATTCTTCATGTTGTTGGGTAACTCCTAATCTATATTAGTCACAATTGAGTTGGATATTATGTATTTGTTTACTTGTCTTGAGTTGATAACTAAGAATTCTAACGTTATGTGGAAATCGTACTTATTGTTTCTGGATCAAGTGGTGTGCATGTTTCAGCAACGTGCTATCTATAATAGCAATGGATACGTTTAACTAGGGGTGGCAACGGTTCCAACCCAATTTGGGTTGAATTGGTTCCTAAGAAAATTTTATTTGGTTCCTAATTGGTTCCAACTTGGTTCCAAGTTGGGTCCAACTAAATTTCAACTTAGGCCCAAATCGCTTGCTTGTCAATACTCTAAAATTAAAGAACAAAATATAAGGTATTGAGTCGGGTTGGGCTTGGTTCCCTTTCGGGTTGATTTTGGTTCCCTTTTGGGTTGAGTTGGTTCCTTCTTAAAAACCATTTAAGAACCCAACTCATTTTCAAACGAAACCGTTGGAACCGACCCAAACCCAATCCGCCCATTTGCCACCCCTACGTTTAACCATAGAAAAATTATTTCAATCCCTATTAAACTTTCCTTTGTTTCCAATCGATTAGTTCTTATTTGGTTTCCAGGTATCTGAAGTACTTGACAAAGAAATATTTGAAGAAGCATAATGTGAGAGATTGGCTTCGGGTGATTGCTGCCAACAAGGACCGAAATGTTTATGAACTGCGCTACTTCAACATAGCTGAGCAAGAGGGAGAGGAAGAAGACTAAATATAAAGCTTTGTTCCTTGTTCCTTGTTACTCTTCTACTTGCCTCCATTTTGTTGGACAACTTTTTTATCAATTTATGTTGGTTTTATATACCTTCTGGAATTTTTTGGACTCCTTAGATTATGAGTTCTTTTTTTGGTTAATGCGATGCTTTACGTTGCTCTTTATTATGTAATTGGTTCAGTAAATGATAGACCTCATTTCCAGTATGTTATATTGTGATATTTTGGATTTAGATAGGTTCGGTTCACATGCATATTTGTAGCGTGTTTTTTCTAACTTTTTTGGTTTCTTAATTGCTTTGATGTATGCTAGGTGCTGACCAACATAATCCCGGAGGTGAGTAAGGCCTTCCCCCGTTTTCCTTCATCCTTATGGACTAGATTGTTGTCATAATTGATCTTAGCAGGGGAATGTACATTACGATTTGTCAGCTATTGATCGAGGCGAATAATGTGTTTTATCATATATACAAGGTGAAAATAACCACCTCTTGCATGACTGAATATAATGTTGCATGACTGATTGCTAGTGATGGCAAAATCATTGACATAGATGTTGATTTTCATGTGTGATTGTGGATAAGGAAAACACTGTTTTGGATTAATATATTATGTTGATTCAAATGTTTCATGGATCGATCATATTTTTGATAGTCTGATCGTCTTTATGGCTTGCTTAAACTGCAGAAATATAAGTCTGTATTTTGTCTGGTCGAATATGGTTTAATTTGTAATTTTACATATGAATGGTTGTGAATTAGACTTAGAGCGTGTTTGGCTAAGCTTATTTAAAATATCTTATAAGTTCTTACATCTTGTAAGATGTTTTAAGAGCTTATAAGATGTTTGGTCTTATTTAAAAAATAAGTTCTTAAGTGTTCGGATAAAATAAGTCTATTGGACTTATAAGATGTTTTCAAATGTTAAATGAGAATATTTGTGTAATAATAAAAAGAAATATTTTTCGGAGAAAGGTATTATTGGAAGGGAGAAAATTAACTTGAGTTATTTGTGTCTTTTAAAAATATAAACAACATCCAAAATTTAAGATTTTGAAATAAGGTGGTTTTGGCTAACTTATTTTTTATTTGCTTATAAGACTCAAATATCTTATTTTTCGGTCTTATAAGCTCTTTTTAAAAGTGATTATCCAAACACTTTTATAAAGCTTATAAGCTCTTAAACATCTTATAAGATGTTTAAAAGAGCTTATAAGCTTAGCCAAACACCTTAGATTTGGTCAAATTGGATTCATGCTATAAAAAGAATTTCGATTGGGCTTTGAAAAATCTTTTGTGCAACTTTTGATTTTTAGTTGTTACATTTGGAAACAACTTGTAATCACGACAGACAATTTTTCCATGTCTAATAATTTTGATGTATGCGTATGGGGTCAACATCCACAAACATGTGAATCACAGCCATTCAGCTCAATCATTCATGGGTTACAACTGTTTACTCACGTTTTTCTTGTTCTTCTTAATTGAGGCCTTGTTTTTTTTAATGTTTTTATGTTTAACGTTTAAAAAAAATGAAATTTGTGGAGTATTGAAATTTGTGTGAGAATGATGTGTTTATTTATGTTGATATAATAGTTATGCGAAATAAAAAAATATAAAGTATGAAAATAAAAGAGAAAGAGAAGCGATAATCATAATTGATTGATGAATGTGATAAGTTATGTGCATATAATTGATATGTATATATGAGATTAAGAAAAATTTGAATGAAAATTTGATATGTTCGAATTTATTTCATATTTTGTAATCCAAATATTTAAAAGTAAAATATAAAACATAAACAAACAAGGTCTAAACAATAGGCCCTTACTCCAGGGCCCAGTGGTCCAGGATACTGAAACCTAATATTATTACAACTCAATGTGGACCGACAGTCACAGGAAAATATTAAGATAATAACAAAAGAAATCACGTATGTTGCTTGAGAGATGATAACACAATGGAAAAATCATTGATTGAATCTTTTTATCTGAAATTAGTACTTTATTTCGTTGTACTTGTATGAGCCATACGTGACAAATTTTTTACTTATATATGTGATGGTACATATGAATTTTGTATAAAGTAAAAACTTGCCAAAAATAAAAATAAAATAGCGTATGCGAAGTCAAATCTTCTTCCAAGGGAAAAAAGTATTAACGGAATGTGTATTTGCAAGTTCGTTGATGTACATAAATAATACGCATTTTCAGGTTCTATATTGTCTTGCGTATACATTCACCGTATTTGATCGTTCTTAAACCGTTCGCATCGCCGTTACGGCGCCGCCGGTCAATTCTCTCCGCCCGAGTCACCTTTTCTGGCGGTAAGGTTTTGCTTCTTCTTACACACACACATATATATATATATACATGTGTATATTTTCCCCTGGATTTAAAATTATTCCGCGAGTCAAAAGTTGTTCGATCTTCCTGAAAATGTAGAGGTCTTGTTGTTCTATCTATAATTGCAATGACTGTAATTTGTTGTCTTTTATTCCAGAGTTATAGTTAATTACCGATTGATTATGAGTGGAAAGTCGAATGAAATGTTTTAATAGGTAAAGTTTTATGTTTCATGGCGGGCCCTTGTTTCATTGCCTCCATGTATCTGTGATCCGATTTTCGGTTTTAGAATAAGTGGACGGCACTTTGATTTCAGCAATTTATGGCTTTCTACTACTATTAGTTCAGAAAATATGTGTGGCTCTCTATGAGGTTTGAATTTCGTGTTTTATCGTATGATTTTCATGGTACTGACCTTTCAGATATGTAATAGGTATGCCATGTGTTCGAGTGGACTATTTTGTCATGGTTGATCAGTGAAGTGTAAGCTTCCTACTGAGATGGCTCCTTTCAGTAATAGCACTGCTCAAGCCATACTTGGAGGTTCCATTATTTCTGCGCCTGACAAATGTGAACTTTATTTCCTTTTCCTTGGCGAAACGAAGCTTGGTAATGGTTTTAGGGCCTTCTTGTACTTTCTGGCTCTTGCCTACTGTTTCATTGGATTATCAGCTATTACTGCTCGTTTCTTCCATTCTATGGAAAACGTTGTTAAGCATACTCGGACAGTGGAAGAGATAGATCCTTGTACTAATACCAAAGTTTTCAAACAAAAAAAGGTTTGGAATTACACCATAGCTGACATCACTCTACTGGCATTTGGGACTAGCTTTCCCCAGATTTCTTTGGCCACTATTGATGCAATAAGGAATCTTGGAAACTTGTATGCTGGAGGTTAGTCTCTCTTATCACATACATAAACAATTACACGTGACAATTAAAAATGCCTTTTCTACTCTTGTGGAAATTGACCACATATCCATATCCTTTGCTCTTTGTTAATTTCCTGTTCCTGACATAGATCCCTTGAATATTAAATATTTTCATTATCAATTTGATGAACAGGACTTGGTCCTGGAACACTTGTTGGTTCTGCTGCGTTTGATTTATTCCCCATCCACGCGGTTTGCGTTGTAGTTCCCAAAGCCGGGGAACTTAAAAAGATATCAGATGTTGGAGTATGGCTTGTAGAACTCTTTTGGTCTTTCTGGGCTTACATCTGGCTATACATAATTTTAGAGGTGATATTTGTATTCTCAGCCGCTTTTCAACAAATACTAGGATAAGTGAATGATATATGTCTGAATATGTCATAGCCATAGGCTTATTTGTGGAAATCTTTTACGCTTATTTCTTACTCATCCTTCAAAAAATTAGGCATTTACCTTCAAGAGGCCAAAAACTGGTATCTTTACAGTAATATTTACGTTTTGAAATTAAGTTTTGCAGAAATTTTCATAAGAGTAACCTGTTGGGAAGTGCTGGACTGAAGCTTGTTACTTCAACCGAACCTGTTAGAATAAAATAATATCTCACTCTACAAGTTCTTATATGGTTCTTTCTTTATACTTGAAACATTCATTTCTTATTTATTTTTCATAATAATCGTTTTCATTGGCGAGAAATTCAGAAAGTAAAATTTTGAAAGAGATAAATTGTTGGAATTCAATTGTTCTTGCTGTGTAACTAACGAGGATTACTATTTAAGCATAAAGTTGATTACCTTTGGATCAATAAATGTTAACCATGCAGGTATGGACGCCAAATGTCATTACTCTCGGGGAAGCATTTTTAACAGTGTTGCAATTCGGGCTACTGCTACTACATGCGTATGCTCAAGATAAGCGTTGGCCCTACTTGTCTCTGCCTCTGTAGGTCTTTGATATGATAAGCTCAATCTTTTTCTTTCTCTATCCACGAATTTGAATAGCCTCAAACTATTTTTCCGTACATAATCAAAATAAGAAACAAATGCATGGTAATTGTACTTCTAACATCAAATTCATTTATCAGAGCAAGAACTGAAAGACCAGAAGACTGGGTACCTGTGGAAACTGCTCCAAGCAGAAATAGCGACTTGGCTCGTGACAAGTACTCTGAAATATTTGAAAATGAACATGAAAACAGCAGCATCGTTGATATTTTCTCCATCCATTCTGGAAATATAGGTAGTCCAATATCCTATAAAGGCATGCTAGAAATTGCATATACTTTATTATAAAAACTGTCATGCTTTTTGATCAAAAGATGACAGACAATCTCAAAGGATTAAGACCACTTTTACTCAAAGATGCTGAAGAAACTTTGTTAAAAGAATTACTCTCTTTTTTATGGTTGTCTCTGTCGCATAATCCATTGTATTCTAGTTATGTGTGGCATCATTTGGATGGTTTATTGATTGTTATATTTTCTTTCAAATCATAACCTGCAGATCATGCATATCAAAATTTGCCTGAGACTGACGTTGACGACTCCTTGGAGCAATCTCAGCAAAAGATGATGCCTGAGAAGGATAATATTCTCTCTATTTATACGAAGCAGTTCGTTGATGCGTTTGTGGTACTCTACTTCTGGCTTCTTTTGTTCACATCTTTGTTCTCAGCTTTTTGAATATATGAACATAGCTAGACTTGCTTTGTGATTATAATATGCTTTTACTGACAAAGGAAGTTATGGTAATTTACCAAACTTGGGGGTGTTTTTTGTAATTAGGATGTCACACGAGAGGTGTTTATGTTATTTACCCAATTTTTCTTGCTGAATTAGTTTTTTTAACCCTTAACCAGCTGGAGAGCCCAGAATCAGCAAAATCGAATAACAAGTGCACAAGACTAGCAAAGGCTTTCTGGGAGTTGCTCCGTATGCCATGGAGAATTCTTTTTGCTTCTATACCTCCTTATCAGATTGCTCACGGATGGATCGCTTTCATTTGTTCTTTAATTTTCATCAGTTGGATAGCTTACATTGTTACGAAACTTACAGATTTGATAAGCTGTGTCACAGGTTCAAATTTCATGGAGAATCAAATTTATGCCACTTTATATGTTTAACTTTCAGTCCTAGCTGTAACACAATAACATAAAACTTCAATTTGCAGGTATTAATGCTTATGTAATAGCATTCACAGCGTTGGCTGCTGGAACATCGTGGCCAGATTTAGTGGCAAGCAAGATAGCAGCAGAAAGGCAAACCACAGCTGATTCTGCCATAGCTAATATCACTTGCAGGTTCTTTTACTCACTCAACCTTTCTTTAACTATTGGTCCTTCAATTTTTATGGGAAAACACAAAAATAATTTTTTTCTTCATTTCGCATAGTACTTTATGCTTATCATATCTTGAATCTGTCCATTATAACGCGATCCTAGAGTCTATTTCAGTAATTCAATTATCACAATTATTCGTTTTTTTTGGTTTGTATAGCAATTCGGTGAATATATATGTGGGGATCGGTGTACCTTGGCTGATAGATACAGTATACAATTACTTTGCATACAATGAGCCATTGAGGATAGAAAATGCAGCAGGACTGAGCTTCTCCTTACTAGTGTACTTTGCAACATCAGTAGGTTGCATTGGAGTTTTGGTATTTAGGCGTCTTACTTTGGGTGCAGAGCTTGGAGGTCCTAAATTATGGGCTTGGGTTACATGTATTTATTTCATGCTATTGTGGCTTATTTTTGTTGTCTTATCATCTTTACGAGTCTCCGGCTTTATTTGAGCCATATTTTCAGGCTTAATGAGCTTCAATATTTTGTGAGAAATATAAATACATTCACTCATTTTTATTGGAAAAAGAACTACAGTTACAGGACTGTTTTGATATGTAATGAACTCCTTTTTGCTGCTTCTACAGGGTAATTTACATGCACACACCCTCACTTTAATACGAATTATATAAATACCCCCTAACTTTTGATACATTATATTGGGATTCCCTCAAATGGTCTCTATTTGTAAGATTTGGGGGTGAAATCATAAGAATTTTTAACTACACATTATTACCCTAAACAATAGCAATAAAGAATATATACGTATTTACTAGGGAAATAAGTAAAATATAGATGGTTTTAAAAATGTTTATTGATACTCAAAAGGGTTTCACAAACAATGCGCAAAAGAACTAAATTCCATCCGCTGCTCACAAATGGCAATTCATAAACCTGAAAATAAACTAAACTCCTTCGTTCATACAATTACATTCTTCATCACTCATTTAGCCGGTGAAAAATGTGATGTTCTTTTGGGCAACTGTTTAAAGTTAACACCATTCAAACATCTTCTAACAGCCCCAAAAGACTGATATGATACGAAGTAGAATCACCTCTCCATACAAACAACCAGTTTGATATATTTCTTCTGCTTCTTATTTTTAGGCAGAAGCGGGTGCATAACTCTGTTGCTTTTTGGAACTGTATTTCCTGGTGATGAATCTGAGATACCCAAAACAATTAATGTCAGTATAAATCTAGTAAGATGTCTATTAAACTGTATTTACAAGGATGTCAGAACTCAGAAGAGTGACCCTCTGTTTTTGCTTCTTGAATTTTGGCCAGCAAAAGGAAAAGAAAAATAAGAATGATAAATAAAATAAAGCACAAAGCACAAAAGATTGAAGCAAGTAGAATAATTTCCGTTTTTTTCTTCCTCATCAACAAGGAAGTACCAATATAGCCATCAAAGAAAGTAAATAAGAAACCAAGCATTGGAACACTTAATTAGTTTTTTTCACCTGAAAAAATCCCTCCACAATAGCTCATACATTAACCAGTTCATTCCAGTATCATTTGTGCCATTTCCACCATTTTTCTTGTTAGAGGCAGCAGAAATCAAGCTGCAAAATATAACGATGCAATTAGTATAGATTTTTCACGAACAGGAACTGGAGTGAAGATGTTGACATACCTTGAAGCCGACTTCTTTAGCTCATCGAACATGGAGCGAGGAGAAAGGCATCCCATGGCAAGCCAGGGTGATATTTTGCATGAAAAATTTGCACCATATATGCTATCATTGGTCCCATTTTTAAATCCATTGTTCGGTTTTGCCTTGCATTCAGCTGCAAAATTTCTGAGTCTCTGCAAGGCTTCAGTTTCTCCACCCACAAGAGAAGCATTAGCAGCTGCTTTTCCGTTCTAGAAGTGAAAATGAAGATCATGTTAAAGCATAGAAAGACACTGTGTGTCTACTTTACAAACAATATCTTCATTACTTGAATTAAGTTAGCAAAAAAAAATCTTTGAACCAAGGGACACCAATATGGAACCTTGCACTTACCCAAATTACAATTTGATGTTTCCATTGAACCCCATGAGCCTCTTATCAATAAGAGGAGCAAAACTAATTGTAAACAATTTATCATCAGGATAATGAGCTACTCACTACTCAAATTCCTTTGTTGCCATATGAGGGCCTTACCATATGATCAAAAGCCAACATCTAAACCCAACAAAAGAAAATTCCCTTAATGTACCAAAACGTAGTGAATTGTCCATCACTTCACTATACCATGAAAATAAAAAATAAGCCTATCAGGAAAGCCAAAGCATCCAATAACCTACAAACAGTTACTTATATCCACAAACATCCAATTATTCATCAACATAAAATTAAAAAACCGAATTGGAATACTCTAAACTTCACATTCTCTTCTATCAAACTTTAGAACATCAGCCTCATTTGCATAAATGATAAACTCCACATAAAAAAAAGTAAATGAAATCAAATTAACACAAACTACAATGGATATCATACCTGAGCCATAGTCGCATTTGGGTTAAGCCCCAAATCCACCAAAGACGGAATCTCCCCAGGCTCTACATCCCCTCTTTTAGGCAAACCCTTCATCTTGTCCAAGGCCTCAATAGTCTTCCTCACCTGCAATCCTTTCACCTTATCCTTAAAACCCCCATAGTTGGTCGGCATCTCCTCCAACTCAAACGGCAAATCCTCCAAATGGTACAATGTGCTTCCCCAGAAGTACTTCACCTCAACACCTTCATCCTTCATAACCTCCTCTATCTTCTCCTCAGCTTTAACCTCATCATGTGATACCTCTCTATGCATATATACAGCATCAGCTCCCACAGCTTTAACCACCTCGAGTAACACACTCTCAGGCCTCCCAATTCTCACCACAAGATCCGACCCACGTTCCTGCAAATTCTTCCTTAAATCAGAAACTGATTCAATTAAAAATGTAGCTCGATAGGGTCCCGTTTTGTCGAACCCGGATGACGATATGCCATAATCTCGAGGGTCGAAGCAGTAAACTGGGAGAACTGAGATAGATTCATTGTTAGCGGTTGTGAGGCATTCGTTGTCGTGGATGCGTAGGTCGTTGCGGAGCCATACTACAGCGGCACGGCGGAGGGGGGCGGCGCCGGAGGGGTTGGAGGGGCGAAGAGGATTTAGGGTAAGAGGATTTTGAAGGGGTTTCGCAGAAATGGTGGATTTGAAGAAGGCTTTTGGTGGGTTGAGGGAAGATGAGACGGAGAAGTGGGACAAAGAGGAGATTTGAGATGGGATTTTGACTTTGTTAGGTGGTGTGGTGATGTTTTTGGGTGGGAGGAAATGGGTGGGGAGGAGGGTGGAGAGTGAGAGTGAAATTGAAGCTGTGGGAAGGATTAGGGGAAGTGGGTTTTGATTTTGGGTTTGTTCTTGCTGGGAATCTTCAGGGGTTTCTGGGCTGATGGTATTGGGATCCATGATTGGGAATGGAAGAATGGGGGTAGATGATGAAGAAGAAGAAGAAGAAGATTATGATAAGCTATTGGTTTGTTATGGTCCTTTGGTGGTTTGATGAGGTTCTGTTCTGTTGTGCGTGACTTTGGTGTGTTTGGTAGTAAGCTTCGTTCAAGTCGTTTTCTGGACCTTTTTTCTAATTTATAATTCACAATTATGGTAATTAAAAAGAAATGGTTATATCAAATTATTCTCGAATCCAGTTCTCACCCCCTATTAATATCAGGAATAATTTTTAGTAATTGTTATTGGATCAAATATTATGGATCAATTTACTATTAATAATATACTCACAAAACATGATGAATTTTGTATTCTCAGTGGCATTCGTGGTTTAGAGAATTATATTACTACACCAGGGAAATTAGTTGGACTATATTTTAATTAAACCACCTAACTCTTTTTTAATTAAACTACCTAACGAAGTATAGAGGGGTGGGGTTGGTGGAATTCAAATAAGATTGCTAAATCTTTGTTATGAAACGGCAATAGAATGCTCTGAATAACACACAAAATTAACATGCAAAATTGCAAATCATAAAAAAGGCCTTTATTGCAGGAGTGACGTTGGATTAAGGTTGAGAATATGGGCCCAAACTCAAGGAACTAGTTAGTAAAAGAGTCTCATTAGGTGGGCAATATATTAGGACCTTTGATATTGTTATGCTTGATATTTAGCCCATTATATAGGCCCGAATGAGATCATTTTAATCTGCTTTCCTAACCCAAGATCAACCACGTTTGCGACTCAGGAATGGATAGTTTCTACATAATATTTTTTTACCAATTTTAGAACTATAATTATTCATGTATGTGGACCCCGCATAGCTCCCACCACATGAATAACTATGAATCTATGATTGCCTTCCGACTTCAAAACTACATATATCCTAGGAATGACCTGTTGCTACAGTGTTTACACTCCATAGTGAGGAAAATTACATGTACATAAATAGGTATCATCATCTGAGAAATTACAACACAGGCAATTCATATATAAATCAATATATATGCACCTTATTTGTACAACTCAGTACAATACCCCAGCACCACCATCAGTTGCAGTGGGAACACTATATCCTCAGCAAACCACAATCAGAATATTAAATAGCCACACAGAGGACCACTGCAGCCCAATATCTCACAACAAAAAATGTGGAACAAATCCAGAGGATTTTGATTAGGTTGATCCTTGGTGATGTCAAATACAATGGGTTATAAGGGAAATGTAAATCCCTATATCATGGCAGAAGCAAGTGTTGGCCGAGGTCTTACAACATTCAGCACACCTCTAGCCGTTGCCTGCCAAACAGACAATTTACACAACTTATAACAAATAAATAGTTACGTGCAAACTACCCCGTGTTAGATCCTGACAACTCGAAAATAGAGGAAATTTTCATTCTCTCACACAGGAGGTGTCTGCATAATTTACTCTTATAACAACATTGGTTGGGGCACACGGTCTGAATTAGGACGAAAATCCTGCTATATAATTTTGAGAATTTTACCTCAAAGAAGGAATTGAAATTGAGTCGCAAAAGAAAACGCCTAAGAAATGGAGCTCGTTGACTCCCAGCTATCCTGCTACTCCGAAGTATAGTGTATAATGAATTTGACTTTTTATTAAATTCCTGCAGTCATCAAACACAAGTCTGTCTGTTAAGAGAAAGATCAAATAATTTCTCTTGCAAATTGTATACCTAATGGAGTTTCGTAAACTGTTGTTTGTTAGTTACCTCAGCTAAGTGCTCCAGTTCAGCAGTGCTTTCTTGGTTTTCTTGGTTCTCAATCTTCCAGCAAAATTGCCAACAAAGCTTCATTATGCCATCCAGAATACGTGAAACAGAACCAATATCCAAGAAAGATTGTGAAATTAGTGCTGATAAATACCTGCGGGCATACAAGAAATTAGTAACAATCTCTTCAGCTGTCAAGACAGAGAAAAAAAATATAGTAGTCCATGGACACAATCCCCAGACACTTCTACATGCTGATAAGCTGACGCCAGCGGACTAGACAGTTAAATTTTATTGAGGTGAGAAGCATATCTAAACTAGAAACAAGAACAAGATTCAGGAGATTTTAACAACTTTTAAACATTAAAATCAGACTTCGGGACCAAAAAAATCAGAACTGAGTCAAAAAATTACATCCATGAAACATTGCCAAAAAGTGTATCATTATTATCACAAAGAAAGCAAACATAGACTGAAACATCCACGTAGCTTACTCTTGATGGAAGCCGACTAGTTCTGTAAAATCATGAGAATTCTGAATATGAGCTTGCAAAACATTCCACTGAGATTCTATTACATCCACCTAGAAATTTAAAAAAGCAGCTGTTAAGATACATTACAGCCTATATATACTTATACATAAAATCAGGAAAACATGACTCCTGTAGTATGTAACACGGAATAACCTAAAATTGTAGATCTACAACATCTGGGATGCCTTCTCAAAGAAAGGTGCCCAGGATCTTGAGAAAAAAAGTAACCTGATGTTCCAGATACGTATGCACTTAAGTTCACTATACCTTAATAGAGATATTTCTATTCTCATTTCTCTTTCACAAAAACTTTTCTATAGTTTTACTTTCATTTTGGCAAAAGATCAAACTGAATCACAAATTCGTCAGTTGCAAGCGGATTGCTTTAGGCCATACTTTTGTGGCAACTCATTACTTACCTGGATATAGAACTGAAGATTTCTGATCAAGAAGGCCATATGTTCTCTAATACGCCACATCGGTCTAAAACGTTGTCTTCTCTGTTGAGAAATTGAACTGTTCATACGATCATTGCGACGCTTGGCAAAATCCGTATGGTCTTGATGCATCGCAGAAGCCCATGACTTTTCCAATTCCATCTGAGTCCGCTTTAATCTGAGCAAGTACTGGAAGATCCTAAGATACCTATTCCAAAGTGGTTCATAAAGAAAAAGTTGGTTAACTTCTCAGCCATTAATGATGAAATGCCACAAAAAAGAATCAAAATAGATGGGCACTTTCACTAATATTTGTTGATAATTACAAGTTTGGAATGAGGAAAAAAAACAAGAAGCGGATGGGTATTTTATCTGACATTAATCGACAAAAAAAAAGTTTGGAACTGGTTATACTTCTATCTATTTTGTCTTCATGATCCTCAAAGAATGAAACTGATGACGCCCATGCATAACTTACTTAGAGAGCACTTCCTGAGTAAAGAACAACTGTAAAGGCCAGTCAACAGAATATTCAAGGGCAATGCCATCCCAGCCATCAATTGACCTCTCTACAGAAGTATCTGACTGGACACCTGTAGCTCCATCAGAATATGCTTTTACTTTTGGCAACTCAACATGGGAGGATTTAACCGTGATACCAGTCATTCTGAAAATGGTAAAAGAATTAGTATATATAATATTTCTGACCTGTTATATATAGTTAAAGAATTGAAAACAAAAATATTGTCAAACCGCAAAGATACTCTGGGAAAGTATTTGTCCTCTTCGCCTATTGTCTTTATTGCAGCCTGTATCAGATATGTTTGTTCCCATTTAGTATAATGTAAAGAGGATCTGTAGCTTGAAGTGCCAGAAACAAATAACAAAAGTTTTTTGGACCCTCAGTGTATTTTATATCCCTTATATCCCATGTTATGTCTATAGTAACATTGCGGAAGGAAGGCATAAAGCACAATTATGAATCTTCTTCTGGCTAGCAAAGAACTACAATGGATATAATTTATTTTGAGATTTGCTTTTAAGATTATGCATATACTAAAACAACCTTGGGTTGAGGAGCAGCTGAACACGAGGGGTGGGTGACTATCGCTTGAGGGGCACAGATTATAAGCCACAGTGCAGTGTCATAGATAAATAATTTATGCAAGGATATCAACAAATAGCAATTGGTTTGATGATAGTCATCATTCATGACTAACACTTACCAGCTGAAAAGGAACCATAAGATCAGCTTCAGCGGTTGATTGGCGAGGTGGTAAACGCATCAGCTGGCGACTCTCCTCAAGAAAACTCTATCATGTAACAACATCATCCTTCAGTATATTATTTGATGCTAAAAGTGAAGAATTTTGCCATATTGTCATGAAAAAAAAAACTTCTGAAGCAACTGAAATAGGAAAATATTCAAGAAGTCCTATCTCTGGAAGGGTTTCTACAAAGAACTGTGCTCAATGACATTGTCACTGGAGACCACATGTATGTTTAAGAGTTAATTCAGCCTCCTAAAAGAAAACTAGTTAGGTCTCCATTGTGCAAGGATCTTGACAGACAAATGTCAAACTAACTATCTTGTATGGCTTGATTTTTACTTTGATACTTAACTATCATATGTATGTGTATCTCAAAGAGACTGACTCCAAAGAGCATCCTCGGAGCTATAAGATTATAACAAAGTAAAAGCATGAAGAAGATTAAAATAATTTGCCACAAACATGACTCGAGAAAGAACTCAAATCATCACCATCATTCATCCTACCTGGAAAAAATCGCCTTTTGCTAATAGGAAATAATCTTTAAGAGCTTTTAGATGTCCATTCAAATCAGCACGCACAACAACAAGCTGCAGATGAAGCGAAAATCTAAATATTAGTTGTATTCAAGAATAAAAGAAAACCAATGTTTGAACACAGCACCTGCCAAAGATGGTTTGCTGCAATAGCTTTGATTGAGTCAACTGCAGTCTCAAAAGATCTTTTATGGAACTCAGACGATTCCTGCACATAAAAAACCATCAATATATTTCAGCAAATTATAACCTATATAATATTTGAAGTGTTCAAAAACTATCAATACCTTTAAGTCTTGAAGCATTGCCTCAATTTTATCTGCCTCAGATTGTGGAAGTAATTCTTCTCCACTCAATAGGGTTTGGCCAGAAGAGTCCTTCTGTAGAGAAAGCTTTCCTGTTAATCCCGAAGCCCTTTGTGATCCCTTTTGTATCTGGTGATGAGAAGGTCCACCCTGAAGCTGGACAGCAGGACTTGGATTTCGGAGAACTCTGACAGCTTTTCCAGCAAATAGAATAGATTCAGCAATGTGCATTGGAATGTATTCAGGAAGCATATCCTGCCACAGAATTTAACAAAAAAGGGTTAGTTCTTTTTTTTTTTTCCTTCTTTTTCTTTATCTTTTTGTTTCCTTTTTGTTGTTTGAGAGGGGGGTGAAGTACAGGGTGTAAAATATGGAATTTATAAACTACGAAGGAAAACAATCAACACAGATACGAGTTGCTAGTGATTATATATTATCAGAACTGTTTTCACGTGAAATACATAGGCAATATGAAGGCTTCTTGAAATGTCCATAAGGATATAAGACATGCAACTCAAACATACAGTTGGTAAAATTACCAAAAGCATATATAATATACCAGGGATATATGGAAACCAAGATGCCAATCCGTCAGAGATACATCATTAGTTGACATGCGTGCCAGCTTCTCTAGTGTATTTGAAGGTAAGTCCTGTTCCAAATCCCTATCCTCTTGACTGGGAAAAGACACATTCATTTGGCAAAGATTTGTAAAGCAATTTTGCGAGGTAAACTGAGGATGGACAATAGAGCACTCAGAAACACTTACCTGCTGACGAAAAATTCTCCATATTGGTCATGAAGGATCCCATAAACCATCCATGATGCAAGTTGATTGTACATAACCTGATGCCCGTGCCATAGAAGCCTGCTTGACATGGAAATGTCACTCACTTTGTTTCAGGTCAACAGATAGTTGCTGACTTAGGGTTCACATATTAGTAAGAATCACATCTTTGAATATCTATTATAGCACCACGAAGTAAAAAGATAACCACACTTGTAATTTTCTAGTGATTTGTCTTTTAGGAGTCTGAAATCAATATTCAAAACCAAAGAGCTATAATCATCATCTTGGTCAAGCATGTGAGATTTTGAATAGATTCTCACCTTAGCCAACTAACAGTACACATAAATATGCAATTTGTTCATAGGGAGAGAATTGAAAAGTTTATCTAAGGCCAGTAGCTACAGTTTCATTACGGATTCAAAGCTAAAGAAATGTTTCGAACGGTGGCATCTATGAAGGACGCTTACACCTCGACTCCTGCCCCTGAAACTTGTGATGAGTGGTGTCAGTACACCAACACTACTTAATGGACCAAACCCTTAAGTGCTTCCTTATTTATCAATCAAAGTTTCAAACATAATGATGCGACCAAATGGCTTAATGAAGGCCGGATCCTTAGACATGGAAAAGTCCCATTCTCCTTGGTACTCACCTTACATTTTAGACAGAATAAAAACCAGTGAATCTCACGCGTCCCAAGGATATATGTAATGTGCTTTTAATACAAACCAAAATGCTGTTGTCTAAAATTAGGCTAAAACTTTAAAAAAGTGATTGTAGAACACAATAAGCATCAATAGTGATCTTTGACTTAGACTGCTTAATGCAACTTTGTTCAAAAGTTCCCGCAGACTTTCTTTGAATTTTAACTGGAAACATTGTAATGAATACTAAGCGAGATGCTATATTTCCAAAAGTTCCTAAAGCTGATATTTAAGTATGTGACTTAAATTAACTATGTATAGGATCATTGAGAAAACATATATGCAATAGAATTGGATATACGATGCATACCGTTGAATGCATGTCTGCAGTTCAGGAACACCACAGTGGCATCGCTTGTGCAAAAGATTCAGAAGCCTCCCTCCATAAAAGTTATCCCGCTCAATCTCCAAAATGAGCTCGTAAAGTGGAGGCAACAAAACAAAGAACTGAGACATATATTCACAAATTAGTTGAGAGTTGAAACCAAAACTAGATGAGAAAGAAATATGAGAAAGAAAAGTAAAACTTCACACCAAGAAAATAATCAACCTTACAATGAGGTAAAAACAGAAAGCAATATGCATAATGCCAATAAATCCAGCAAGTTTTCCTGTGATATAAAGGGAGACAGGAGAATGCTTCCAGAGCAACCTGAATGAAGAACTTCTAAAGTGGCAAGCTACTATTACACAACCGAACTCACAGTTTCAATGAAAAGGGTGTACAGCAAGCCAGCTTTAAAATTTCAATCACGTAAAAGTTAATTTTCAATAAATACTTCCCTTCCCACCGAGTATTTTGACAAACAAAGCAAAAGCTACATAATACAAATATAGGGGAGTATGCTTCTATATTGCATGACACAACACAACAAAGAAACAAATGAACAAATAGCCATGTCACTATCCATCTACTTTTGAAAGGGGAATACACAAAGAACACAGGCAGCTACAGCTTACATATAAAAACAGTTAATTGATCATATCTCTGCTGTTAGAAAACCTAAAATCTACCTTATTGAGTCCTTGTGTCACGGTTGCCAAAATGGGCAGAGAATCAGACAATAATTTCTGCTCAATGTGCAAAACAGCAGACCTGTAAAGGGACAAAATCTCAACAATCCCATTTGATAGTGCCCTCCTATACACGCTAGGCTTCACCTTCTTGCCTTTCAAAAGTTCTGTTGCTCTTGACAAGGGAGACTCGTTCGAGGATCTTATCCAGCTTAGATTTCGAGATTTAGCCGCAAAACGTTCTAATTCCCTGTAGTAAAACCCTAGTGTAATTACTCTCTCAATAACTTCCCTGCCAAACAGAACCAAACATGGATCAATAACCCAATGATCCACCACCATCAACAACACAAAACCCTAGCATTCTTCACTACCATAAAAAAGAAAAAGAATATTTACAAGAAATTAACTAGGGTAATTATCAAAAATCGAAGAGGGAAAACAGCAACTACCTATCGCTCTGTTCAATGAAGGAAATATCCGGAGCAATCTTGAATCTAGGCTCATCCGCGAGTGGCGCATCGGGGGATAGGTTAACGCTGATAGAATCTTGGTGTTCTCTCTCGTCGATAATGAGATCTCCGGTGTAACCTAGCAGTGCCAATAGCAATTCGTGTAGCATTATTGCTCGGAAATCGCTGCCGATATTCTTGAATGTTGATCTCAAACACGCGAATAGATTATGCTTTTGGACAGTGTTATATAAGTGGGATCGGCGGGAGCCCCATTTTCCCGTGTTATTCAAATTTATTTTATTTTTTGTACTAAAAGCGTTTTTAGTACAATAATTGAGGATATTCAACTTAAACTATGAAATAAACATTGATATATTTTATAAGTCGTTGGATTTTAATTTTTTATTCTTAGATTAAAATAATGAAACCTATTGAACTTATTATCATAATGTGCACTAATTATTTATACTTTTTTAATAAAATATTAATTTTTTAAATAATCACGTTGATTAATTTCTAAGTGATATATATACATATATATCCCACCACTAGATTTGAACTTGTGGTGGCAAAGCCTCGAACCACTATTTGTATCCTTCCCGTTTCTCTACCAGTTACGAGACGTGGTTTTTCGATCCCGACTCCTTATATAAGATTTGAACCTTGGTTTGTTCTTTGGTTGATGTGCTTTTTTGCTCACATGCTTAATAATATGTATTGTGTTTTAGGTTTTTTGTGTTTAAATTCATATATTTTGATGCAATTCACTTGCTTTTGGTGGTTTTGGAGCCCGTTGTTCGAGCGAAACTGAAGAGAGTTTTGATCATGTTGTCATCTTAACTTTTAATTATTGGTTGAGTGCTCTATATCGTATTGGACTTGAGAAAATTGATTGATGGTGTTTTGTGTGAAGTAATTTCTACTCTCAAATGAAATCGCTCTATTACATCGCGGCTATACCAACATTCAATGACAAGAGAGCCTGAAATCATAATAACTTGTTAACATACGAAACATAAAACTGCGTGTGACTAATGTTATATATTTTATTTTATTATCTCTCAAATGTAGAAGGTTAATGCTCCAATCAACATTCAATTTAATTTGTAGTTTAAAGACCTACATTGGATGTAATGTTGGTTGAATTTGTATTCATGTTTTATGATTAATGAAAATTGAAAATTAAGAGGTAAGACGGACCATAATCAGTCCCAATAACTAAAAAGTCAGGCCTCAAAGCATTGCCCCATTGGGCCGGCCCATCGAAAGTGGCCCAGTTCAATGTCAAAAATGAGAAATAGAATTAAAAATTATATGAAACGAGCCAAAAAGGCAAAAAGTCGTGCTCCGCACTGAAATTCCATTACAAGCTACTTCTCCAGTAAGCTTCTTTTTCAAATAGAACTATATATCCTCAATTCAAAGTACCCTCAATAATCACCTTCACCATTCTACTCTCCATTAACCCAATCTCCAAGCTTCTCCAAGCAACAATGGCAGCAAAGGATCTCAAAGTGGACGAACTCCGCTCGCAGCTCGCTCAACGCGGTCTCAGCACCGCCGGAATCAAACCTACTCTGGTAGTTTGACTTTCCATTTCTCAACCATTAATGCTAACACAGCACGTATCGTAAGGTTATCTTTCTGCTCAAAATTTGTAGGTTCGGAGACTTGAAGCGGTTCTTAGAGAGGAGAGCAAGAAATCGGCGGATTCAAGCGGCGACAATGATAGTAGTCGCAAAAGGCGTAGGGATGATGACGATAAGGATGCCAATTCAGACGCGCCGCCGAAAATCAAGGCGATTGAAGAGTTGCGAAGCTTGAACGTGAAGGAGCTCAGGGAAGAGGCGACGAGTCGAGGAGTTTCTGCTGCTGGAACTAAGAAGGAGCTTCTGGAGAGGCTTTCTGCTGATAATAGCATAGCTCTAAGTGACAACGACACAGGTAACTGAATATTCGTGCTCAGTTTTTAAAACCCATTTGTGGGATTTTGTTTTGTGTAGCGCGGCAAATAGATAACCTATTTTCTAACAAGTAGAAGTTTAGAACATAGAAACGGATAAAAAGAAAATCCGCAATCCCATATTAGTGTAAATTGTCAATAGTGATGTGATAATTACTTCTATGACAGTTATTTTCTGCAGCATTAGTAGTTTTGATGCTGTATTTGGTATGGGTCTATAGGAATGACTGTCATGCTTTAGGTTGTCATTAAAACATAATCCTGCAATTGAAATTGGATTATTTTCACAGTGAAAGAGGAAAGCAAGGATAAAAATTCCAAGTCTGATGCACCGCCAAAAACCAAAACCACTGATGAGTTGCAAAAGTTGAACATCAAGCAGCTTCGAGAAGAGGCCACTCTACAGGGCATTTCTTCTGCTGGCACGAAGAAAGAGCTTCTGGAGAGGCTCTGCAATGATACTGACAATGTCTCATGTGATAAGGATCAAGGTAACCGAAATGTTTAGTGCTATTTACTTTCCTGAACTTATTTAGTACACATATTGCACAAATTACTAATTGTCATCATTTTTTTAGATTTTTCCTCAACTATATTAAAGTAAATCTACTTTTGTGCTTGTACATATTTTGTAGCATTTTTTGGATTTGGTCGCACTATTTCATATGCAATCCTGCATGTTATAATTACGTTATATAATACCTAACAAATATATGGATACTGTAATTGTTACCAGATTTTGATAAAATCACTGTCACATATGCATAGTCTCATGCTACATTAGATTTTGACTTAAAACGTACTTCTGCTATTGATATGTGAAATTTGGTCAGGTAAAGTGGAATCCAAGGAGGTCAAAATTGTTACAGCTACAAAGAAGGGTTCTGCTGTCTTGGACAAATGTCTGCCAGACCATATTAAGGCCCAATATCATGTTCTGCAAGTGGTAAGCCATTTGAGCGTGTACTTAAGCAAACAAAGAAACTGAGAATGATTATATTTTATCTTGGTTTGACTTTTTTTATTTTGTCAAGCAGGGTGATGAAATTTATGATGCCATGTTGAATCAAACAAATGTCGGGGAGAACAACAACAAGTTTTTTGTCATTCAAGTTCTGGGTTAGACTTCCACTCCTATTGCATAATGTTTGGATTCATATGGCAATGCATTTAGAATACTTGAAATCTAGCTCAACGCTACCTGGTACATTGTGTATCAGTGTCATATTATTTTTGAGGAAGAAAATTATTTTCCACGTTTCATTATCAACATCAAAATGATAAGAAGAGCCACAACCTAATATGGTATGGGAATCCCTTGATAATCAGGTATTAAATATCAACTACTCTAATATAATCGAAATTCTGTTTTACAGCTCTAATAAGTCCTAATAATCTGCTGAATTTTCCATAATCCAACCCAAACTAAAATAGAACTTCATGCACCATAACTTGAGTTGTCATCTTAATGTGAATAAAACTCACATTCTAATCTTCCTCTTGTTATACGGTCTGGTCTCAAAATCTGTGTTGCAGAATCTGATGATGGTGATAAATTCATGGTCTACTACAAATGGGGAAGAGTTGGTGTGAAAGGTCAGGATAAGTTGAATGGACCGTACAGCTCACGAGAAGCTGCCATCTCTGAGTTTGAGAAAAAGTTTTTTGAGAAGACAAAGAACAACTGGAACCGTAGGAAAGTGTTTGTTAGTCACCATCGGAGCTATACTTGGTTAGAAATGGACTACAGCGAAACCAAAAATGAACCACCAGTGAGTTGTTTATTATCAAAGAGTTGATTGTTTGTGTTTTAAATAATTTATTATGTTACATAAGAAGTTATGTGTCACCATTATTAAATACTTGAAGCCAGAACATATTAATCCCCATTTTATCTTGCATTTGCCAAAAGTTTGGAATCTAAGATATTATAATCATTTTTAGGTTCATCAAAAGTGTGAGTCTACAGTGAAACCGGAACCTCAAGAGTCGAAGCTGGAGGGTCGTATTGCAAAGTTCATCTCTCTTATTTGCAACATGAGCATGATGAGGCAACAAATGATGGAAATAGGTGTGCTTTTGTTATTTAAGCTTTTACCTTTGTTATATAAAACTATGAGTCTTGATTCCAATTAATTTCTATAAGTTGGAACAGTTTCCTTTCCAATCTCAATTTGATTCATGCTTTGTCCAAGTACACTTTACCATTCTTCTTTGTGTTTTTGGGTGAAACCTTATCCTTAATTCCTATCAATTGCTATCATTTTATGTGTTTGTTTTTATTTTTAATAGGATATAATGCTGAAAAATTGCCACTGGGTAAACTGAGCAAAGCAACAATTTTAAAGGTAAGATATTAATGCTGCTTTTGTGTTCTGATTCGCATAGTCATCAAATTATAATCTGAGTGTTTACTTTGAAACTTCATGTGCATGGTATATTATCCAGAAAAGCAATGGCATAATATGTCTTAAGTAATACAAGTTTAGAGTGGGTTAGAAAAGGGTTTTCACTCTGGAGGCCCCAAGATTAGTTTGTTCTTTCTCAACTCTTTCTTTTGAAAAAGTTCGTAAAGGCAAACTTTTTGAAGCTTGCAAATTGTGACTTTATTCATGCACTTGCGAGTTAATTTAGCCTCAGACTGAGCTTGGTCTAAGAATGATGATATTCAACTCTCTGATGCTGAATTTACTTTTCTCTTTTCTCTTTTAATCCGTAGGGTTATGATGTCTTGAAAAGGATCGCTGACGTGATTGGCCAAGCTGATACGAAGACACTTCAGCAATTAAGCGGGTAACAAAACAGTTACCAATTTCAAATTCTTATTCTTATATTTTTTCAATTCGAAATATTGGTACTGTTTTATCCAAAAATGGCATGAACACACAATGCTCTTGCATCTCATTTTTTTTCCCAAAACAGTTGATTTAAGTCATACTCCAATTTTGATTTGTTGTTTATTGCAGGGAATTTTACACTGTGGTTCCCCATGACTTTGGTTTTAAAAATACAAGTAAGTTCTCTCTCCCTTCTCATTTGACCCCTTGGTGGCGACTTCTATGATTGATGCCTCTGATAGCTACATAGCTGGCAGAGTGGTTTCCTTATTTAAAAGGGCTAAAACTAATTTCTTCTTTTATATGAACTGTTTGTGTAGTTTTTCAGACTTCTAAAAAATTCTATGATTATATTTGATAACAGGCCTGTTTGTCATTGACACCCCTCAAAAGTTAAAAAGCAAGCTGGAAATGGTGACTACTGATTCCTTTTACTACATATTCATGATAAGTTTTCATAGATATTTTCCACGTCCTTGCATGACTTTACAGCCTGGAGGTACTGGGCTGTTGGTCAGTAGTAACTGATGTACATCATTTCACATCTTGAACTTTGGGTTTACTCACTCTTGCTAAGAATTACAGGTTGAAGCACTTGGTGAAATTGAGGTTGCAATGAAGTTGATTGAGGATGACATCGATATGGAGGTATGTATTGTGGAGTTCTATTCTTTGGATAGAATATAATTGATGACTGGTACTTAGCAATCCAATTTTGGTTGTAGTAATAATCACCTCGAAGTTAGTATTTGTTGAACTGTATGTCTATTAATACAAAATGAAACCTGTTAATGTAGCCTAAGTATTTGATCTTTTTATCTTTCCTTAATGTGCATTAACATCTATTATCTTTAAAAGTTAATTTCTTGTACTGTAAGATATTCTGTTTTGATATCTTCTCTGGATTGCAGGATCCTTTATATTCTCGTTATAAGCGGCTTCATTGTGAACTTCAGCCACTTGAAGTTCGTTCTGAGGAATTCTCTATGGTAATTTTCTCACTTGTATGATTTTGAGCTTCATTGGCGTTTATGTCTTCCTTTTAAATGGTCTTCTATGCCTTTGGAAGTGAAGGATGTTTGTTGTTTGTTTGTTTGATGTGTGTATCTGTAAATTATTTATTGATATTGAGATGGAATTTTTCTTAAATTATTTTTTGTCTCAGATTGAGAAATACACAAAGAACACTCATGCAAAGACACATTCCAGTTATGATGTTGATATTACTCAGATATTTAAGGTTTCAAGAGAGGGCGAAGCTGAACGGTTTGAGAAGGTACAACTTAATTTCGCCTATACTTTTATGCTTATATTTTAAAAATAGCTTAGCTTTCTAAAGAATCTATTCTCTTACTTTAGACCATTTCTTAACTTAAGCATGATAAGTTTCTATATTTTGATGGGCAGTTCTCGGGAACGAAAAATAGACTGCTTTTATGGCATGGTTCCCGTCTCACAAACTGGACTGGAATTTTGTCTCAAGGTATTATATTAAGCTCACTCAGATTTTTTAGTTTATAAATTCACTATATATGAGCTAGCTGTATAATTAGATACTATCATCACCTGAATAAAATGGCAGGTTTACGAATCGCCCCTCCAGAAGCACCTGTAACAGGTTACATGTTCGGGAAAGGTGTTTATTTTGCTGATATGTTCTCAAAAAGTGCTAATTACTGCTGTTCTTCTCGAGCTTCCACTGCTGGAGTGCTGCTTTTATGTGAGGTGATTTATGCTCCTTCATTGTTCCCTCTCTTAGTATTGTCTTTTCGCCTTATGTGATTATAAGTTTCCTATTTATAATCATTAACTCTGAATTACAGGTCGCTTTGGGAGATATGGCTGAGCTTACAACATCTAATTATAATGCTGACAAGTTGCCACCCGGGAAGCTTAGGTTTGTTTAGCGTATTCTGTTATGTTTAATTGCATTTCATGTGATTAATTATAATCACATGCATGTGATTATCCATAGTTTTGGTTACTTAAAACTAAAAGTCTTCTTAATTCATTTGAAGAAAACTCTTAATTCAAAAAGAATTTGGATAAATTTCACAGCACAAAGGGAGTTGGTGGGACAGCTCCAGATCTTTCAGAGGCTCAAACACTTGAAGATGGCGTTATTGTTCCCTTGGGAAAACCAAAAGAGCAACCTGGTCCAAACGTCAGTCTTTCATTTTATTCTTTCTGAGATTCATTATACAAATTTCCTCTTTTTTAACTTCTGGGCTTAAAATTACCGTTTATTTGTTTATTGCAGCGTTCTTTGCTTTACAACGAATACATAGTATACAATGTGGAGCAGATTAGGATGCGCTATCTTGTCCAAGTCAACTTCAACTACAAGAGATGATGATGATGATGATGATGATGATGATGATGGTACTCAAGTTTAGTTGTTTCGTCGGTATTTTGTATGTGTAATTCTCCGATTTCTATAGTCCCAGTTTCTGGGATTCTTTGTACTAAGATAAATTAAATCAATGTACTGGTTTTGCATGTAAATATAGGTGTGCAGAGTTGAGTTGTATTTATGCATATTTGTCTCACATTATTGTGAAATTCTTATTACTGGAAGAGTTGTGTCTAATGGGAATGTATTTATTAATATATATTAGTAATCATAAGTGCATTAGTAGTTTTGTTGCAACATTACATGATATGATATGTGCTATGAAGAAACCGTTTTTAACATGCAACAATGAACTTATACTTAAATCTTTTTTTTAATATATAAAACTTATACTTAAATCATTTGTTTTAAAAAAATAGTTTTAATAACTCAATTCCGTATGGATTTAAGTTCTTCACTATTCATGACAAAATTGTATTTTTTGGAATATTACTTTAGATATTAACTAATTGTAATCAATTCAATATTAAAAAAATTAATAGGTTGCCAATTTGCAAATTATTGAGATCCAAACCATTGGTAAAGCCAACGAGGTAGTCATATAATTAATTGATTGTTAAAAACTTAAAATGTCTCTATAAATCGTTTCTACTATTAGATTTCCCTCTCTCTCTCTCTCTCTCTCTCTCAACGAGCTCTTTCGCATACATCTGAGCTGGGCTAGGGCTCTGACTTCGTATCTTGGTCTGCGCCAGAATCTTCGACCGTTTGATTTTTGATTATTGGTTGGTGAGTCTTTTCTATGCATATTTCAAGTGTCTTTGTTCACATTCTCCCTTAACTTTTGAGATTTTGATTCAGACTGTGGGAGAAAGTTAATTTGTTCATATGCACGCCAGCTGTTTGTTAAATCGTTTATCTGATCTCATTCTGTATCGTTTTCGCCTTTTAGTCAGGCTTGTAATTTCGATTATTTATTTGATTATTTTAACATGAATTTAATCATGAAAATAGACAGTAGTTGTGTTGTTTGCTATGTTACCCAACACATCTAGTACTCGTTTGTGAGCTGAAAACCAATAATTGAATGTTCATGTTGAATCATTTTTTGAAAAGCTATGCCAAACTCAATTCCAGTTTCGTTTAGTTTCTGCAGATTTGAGTGTAGATTGATAACATACAAAGATTGATATGGCTGAAAGACAACAGCATGAGGCTGCTACTGATCCACAGTTACAGGCCCTTCCTGCTTCCAAGGAGGATATGATCTCCTATGTCATGGCCTTGGAGGCTGCTTTATTACCATGCTTGCCTGCACGAGAGCTCCAAGCAATTGACCGGTCTCCACATCCATCTCATCAGAGTAAGCACCATTTTACCTTTTTGCTTTTCATTCTAGATGTTGAAAATTTGCATGTAATATGGAAGTATTTTGGATTTTGGAAGATGGTAAAGAGAAAACAAGTATAGACTAAAGGTTTTACTTGTATTTTAGCTAGTTGTTTATGTTTTTGACTAAGATGATTAGCTAAGTTTCTGGAAATCTCACAATTTTTTTCATTTGTTATAGTTGATGTTGAGAGACATGCTAGAGACTTCATGGAGGCAGCAAAAAAGCTTCAGCTCTATTTTATTAGTTTGCAACGCGAGGAACAACCTACCAGAGCTGAGACCCTACGAAAGGTGTGATCTATAAATCTAATCTTCATTAAACCAATCTGGCTTGTTACTTTTTCTTCAGATGGTGATGAGTATATTCGTGTTTGATGTCATTTTTTCTTCCAGGAGATTGCTATGATGGAAGAAGAGTTGAAAATAAAGAGTGAGCTTATTAGTAAGCAAGAGAGACTGATTCAAGAATGGAGGAAGGAGTTGAAAGATCAATTGGACAAACACAATATTGAGTTGGAAAGAGTGTAATCAAAATGAAGATGGCTCTATGCTGCTACTCGGATACATTTTTGTGTTATCGGTTTACAAGTGCCACAAATTGTTTATGTATTTCTAGCTACTTTTAAGTTTGAAGTACAATAGATGCTTATATTCCTAGCTTTGTTGATCTTCAATGATTTGGGTCATTCAAATTCTTCAGAGAATAATACAAATACAATGCCAGAATGAACAAAAGTAAAATATTCTGCAGAAATGATTAATAGATTAACTAGCAAAACAATCCCTTGTATCATGTCTATTGTTAAACCATTGCAATAAAATCCAACCACTAAATAGAATAGAACAACTAAATAACCCCATAGACTCAGATTTTAAAAAACAAGGCAAGTTTAGTAACTACGAAGTAATTACACAAACATTACATGATACAACTCAATAAAGGTCAGTTACATAAGCAACCTATAAAACTGCAGAGCAAAAGGCAGAAAGGGAAAATTTCATCTACTTCTTGGCATAGGTGATCAACATAGGATTGTCATCGGTTATCTTAAATCCCTGAAGCCCTTGCATTGCAACAGTTGACTGCATTTCATTTTCATATTCTACAAAAGCAATCCCGGGCTTTGCTTCAATCATTCTAACTTCCTTAAAGCCAGGACATTGACTGAAAAGCATTTGTAGCATCATAGAAGTCGTCTGGTGAGGAAGATTCTGAATGAACAATATGTTATTTGGTGGGGCGGGACCCTCGGGAACAGCTCTAGCACCAATATATGCTTGAGATGACTGCAACATATGAAAAAAGGTGTCACTGGGGATGTCTTGATGTATGTAGAAAAAGATCAATAAAAAGAAAAAGAAAAAGGGAAGCAGAAATAAGGATGATTAGTTAGAAACTTACAGGAGCAGCTGCGCCATAAGCACCGGCATATGCAGGATTTGCACCTTGATTAGGGTCATGTTGATCCTTTTTCTTTCTACCTGTATCATGAGAGACATATACAATTTGAGCTTTAAGAACAACAAGTACAATATATATGATTGATAGTCTCTCCTCTTATTTGCAATATCATACATCACGGAAAGAAGTGTAATCATAATAAAAGAAGAGAGTTCAGTAGACCCCGAGGAGTTGAGACTAGGTTCCATACGATGCATACAATGAGATGATAACTACGCATTTCAAGACAACCTTAGGTCATAAAACCAGCTCATAAATTAACATGGCAAAAGCCACCCAAGAGCAATATAAAAAACCAACAGTGATTGAGTTTACTTATACCAATCTTATATCAAAAACTAGCATCGTTTTAACAGAAAAAAAATAAAAAAAAATATAGGCTCTGTTTTCTCTTTCATATGTCAAATGTACGAAACGGAAAGTTTTACCTCTGTCATCATGCTTCTTTCTCTTTTCTCGAGGTACAAAAGTACCATCTGCCTTTGCTATGACATCGGATTTTGTCTTTGCATATTGTATCCGCTGTGATAAGCATATGGTTACATTATTGAAAAGATTATAAACCACGTGGTAACAGGGTTATACTGAGAAGAAACACAACCAATTCCTCCCAACCGCACTTCCAGGAATACAAAGGAGGTCTAAGAAAGTAAATGCTTGAAGCCTAAATTTGTGTCATCATGTTTAACGCTTACTACTTTTTTTGCAATTCATAATGACATCAGCATGCAACCAAGTGAACGTGCATATCCAAATGAAAACTGCAGCAGACAGAAACATTGAGGATTCGACAATGGCATATTCTCATAACAAATTTAGCTACCTCAGCATTCATACTAAATGAACCGATTTCCTGTTATGATGAGTAGCAACTTTGGCTGTCAGCTACAGAATTTCAACAGCCATTCAATTATGATGTGAAGTTCATACTTCATAGCAAACAAAAACCTAGAATTATCGATACAACAACAAATAAACTGCCACAACTTAACCATGGACCTCAAATAAGAAATAAACAGAATCGGGAAGGCTAATTCTGGTTCAGTCAAAATACAAACTTTATCAAATTTAGCAAAACAACATGATGAAATTTTTGTGGGAAAAAAAAACAAAAGATGCTACAAAAGATGCATACCATAGGCTTGTCGTAGAATGGAAACCCCTGCATCTGACGAATCGCACTTGTGGCAGAAGACACCTCTTCAAATACAACCCAGGCTTGGCCCTTGTGTTTTAGGGTTTTAAAAGCCAAAACCTCCAGTATTTTCCCGAATTGCGAAAACACAGCGTGAAGCGATTTCTTCAATTCTATTCACAAGAAAACCAGCTGAAAGTGAACAAACAAATCCAATACGCAACACACACTCAAAAACATAAATTTGAAAATATTCCAAACACACACACACACACACACACAGAGAGCTAAAGAGAGTAGATATACCATCGAGCTTAATTTTCTCGTTGAGGTTATTAATATAAATAGTGACATTGGGGGAAATGTCGTTGCCGGTAGGTGTTACCTCCGCCATGGATACTGGTTCGAGCAGTCGTATTTTTCAAAGCAGCAGAATGGCTTGATCTGAGAGAAGAACGATGCGAAGGGGCGGGGTTAATTGTTTCTAATTTGGGCTTTTCCTTTTTCCCTATTGGGCCTCCATCAATAATTAATAAGAGCCCATATTAAGCCTTTATTTTACAGGCTAAAGCCCACACATTATATATTTGAAATCTAAATCAGAAATATACCCTGACAAAATTTATTGGGCCCGTTATATTATATTATTATATTATATAAATACCACTCAAATAATATAAATATCTTTAGTGACCCTACCAAAATGAGCCTGTTCTTTGTTGGCCCAGAAATTATATACAGTGTGCCAGTTGCAAATCTTACTTCGAGGACCCGCAGTTTGTAAACCCCTGGATTTTCTGAGGACTATTTTGCTTTAAATCATTGTATCAATAGTATACACACAATAAATATGTGATTAGAACTGAATCAAATGTATGTACATAAAACCATGAAAATCATCTGTCTTTTGTCGGCCTGATATTTGTGTAGTTTCTTGCAAACTGAAAATAAAAAATAAATTTATTTTGGTAATTGAATTTATGGTTTATTGCATTATACAACAAATTATTGACCAGAATTCTGATTAAAAATATTGTTTCTGATCAACCCCTTGAGACATGAGAGAAGGTGATCAAATTTAATATGGCTTCATGATAACTAAAAATATACATCAAAAGGCGCTAATGTTTTGTAACTTGTCCCTGTTAAACAAGCAATTGACATGTTGTGTATACACGAGGATATTATAATTAACGAATAAATGCAATAATTGACAATTTTATTTTTATTTTTATTTTTTTAATAGCCAATAATTGACAATTTTATTCTAGATTTTAAATAGCCAATAATTGGTCATTTAGAAAAATGATTTTGTGTAACACTGCTGGTTGTTTGTATGGCACGGCGGCGTATAAAAGATAATCTAAAATGTTTATTTTGATATATAAAATGTGTGCCGAATTAATTTCTAATATAAAATTGAAGTGGATGATAGTTTGATTACCCTTAATTTGAGGCATAAATACAAAAGAAATAATATTGGAAGAAAAAACTAAAAAGAAGAATTAGAAAAGTCTAAAGATGTGAAGAAGAAAAAGGACACCTCACAGGAAAGAACGCCGCATTGACTGTCCAATGTCGATTAACTACTAATGTGGAAAAGTAAAAAAACTCCGCCGCCTAATTGTTCGAATCTGGCCGCGCCACGTGGAATATTAGCATACTTGATAGCTCAACTCCTGAAAAATAAATCATTATTACAAAATATGTTAATATATTAATATATATCAATTATGAATATCATACTTTTGTTACTATATTTTATAATAAAAAATTAACAAAAAATAATTATAGGATTCATTGGATTTGGCACTTGTAACCGGCTCTTTATCCCGAAGGTTCTTCACGTGTGCCGTAGTCCCACTTGATGGCATTGATTGGGATTCATAAGAACTTGTTTGGAAATTCATCCCAATTAATTTTTTTGAGAATTTGCAAAAATATTTTATTATGAGACGTAAATATTTTAGGGTTGTAAGGCCAAACAAGGACTAAGAAAATAATAATAATAACACAGCTTTAAGTTGACCAGGTACTAATAGAAGGATTAACCGAGTCAAGTCCTCCTTTGACACGGCCCAATAATAACTCTGATCAATTGAACTTTCCTATTTCGTTTTCTCTTTTAAATTTCACTTCCTCTATAAATATGGAGGCCTCTTCTTACAATTCTTCATTCAAATCATAAACCTAATAAAATATCTTAAAAAGCCCCTCTAAATCTCCATCATTTCGCCGCTGCAGAAGATTTTTCTATTCTGCAAAAGAATAACTTTCTGCAGTTGCGCTTTAATTTTCTCTGAAATTTTCATTGTATACAGAAAAGAAAATGGCTCGTTCATTCTCCAACGCTAAGACTGTCTCTGCTTTCATCGTCAATGAAATCTCAGCCGTTGTCACCAGGTATATATCTCTATATATTTACGTATATATTTAGTGAGGATACTAGATTAGAAATATGCAGATATATTTCTCTTTCAGTTCGTATTTGTAGCTGCGTTTTATTTCCTACAGAAATTTCAATCTGCAGCTGCGTTCTAATTTTTCTCTATATTTCCATTCACGAAAATACAAAATAAATAAATAGAAATGAATTTTTTTTTATATAGTATTCATGCGATTTGGATATTTTTCTTTGAGTGTTTGTTAGATAGAAATTGGAATTATTTAATTTTAATGAGATTTTTGTTTACGAATACAGAAGGGGATACGCTGTATCAGCACAAGGTGCTGTTTCAAGCAGCCTGAGAAACGGAGCTCCGAATGTGATGTTGAAGAAAGGATCCGAAGAATCTAACAAGACCTCATGGGTGCCCGACCCGGTAACTGGATATTTCCGACCCGAGACTGAGCGTAAGGAAGTTGACGCTGCTGAATTGAGGGCGATGCTCCTGAAGAACAAAAACGAAGGACAATAAATTAAATAACAGAGAAAAATGTGGGATTTTTAAATTTCCCCTGTTTCGTGCCATAATTAAAAATTTAAATCCATTTTTTGTTAGTTTTTGTTTAAACTAACAATAGAGTGGCAAAGCTCTCGAAATTTAAAGATTCTTTCGATATAGAAATATGTATTCTGTTACGTTCCCAGGATTGATGATGCTATATTATTACTATTTTTCTGGAATAAAGTGGAATTTTGGTGAAAGTATTGTATTATTATTTTGTTATTTACTTTTAAAAACATATAATAACTAGTGTGGAATTTATTTTGATTTAAACTTTTTAACTCAAGAATCGATGCAAATTCATATCCGAAAATTATGATGAGAGCAGAAGAAAATTTTCAAGACGATCAAAGTACTCTTTCCGTTTGCTGAGTAATTATCAAGTTTAAAATTTGTACTCAACTTACTTCAATCATTTTAAACAAATCAAAGATGAAATGAGTTCATAATAATTAATCAACCAACATAAATTGAGTGATTACTAAATTTTGTGATAGATAATATAAATAAAATAATAAAATATTTAGTGCGCGTCTACCAAAAAGAAGTTGGCAACATAAAGCTTGGAATCATCGAATGTTGCATGGATAATTGAGTGTTAATGGTCTGTTGTAGCAAGAAACGTATGCCCAAGTTGTCTAATGACTCAATTATTGTTCCCTTCAATGGATTGTGTCGTAATAAGTTAGGTCTTCTTATATTCAAATACATTGCATTATTATCAATAATTTACGAAGAAGGTGCATGCATCTTTCTAAAATTTACAAAATCACAGTTCTTAAGACTTCTAAGTCACTCCTATACTATGCAGAATGAGCATGGTCTATACAAGGAAATTCAAATTTTTGCTTTATTAGATCTCAAATTTCTATACAAGGTCATTCTTGGCAAGTCTCGATACTCTGAGTCCCGAGAACTCAAAGAGTCATCAGTGGGGTCCACTATAGACCTTACACATGAGTGGCTGAGTGTCCCGAGACTTGCCAAGTATCGGTTTTGATCTTTCTAACTATACAATACCACACACTAATCAATGCATATAATAACCCCACGGAAAATGAAACCAATCTTAAGTACAAAGGCACTCAGAAATTCATATCACCAAGTAAAACCCAAGAACATCAATGCTTGGCAACACAAAAGCTGAAAGTTTCTCTTTGCTTCCTGTTTGCCTACGTTAAACATTTCATTTTTCCAATCATGGAACTCAGAGATTGAAAGCAACAATCATGATTGTTTGAACTAGTAATCAGCTTAGATATGTCTTTCGCAATTACACATCTTTTTCGGTATCAAAATCCACAATGCATCAACCAATATGTGCATTTTGTGAGATTCACAGAGTTCATTTATTAGTGAAATCCATATTCAACAATCTCAGATTTCATTCAGTCAGTGATCAACAAGACCATTCAATTTCCTTTCGAATTTGTCCGATGGAAACTGAAAAAATAAGTTTTACCTCTGAATATATATATATATATATATATATATACCAAATTACCAATGAAACATGACTGATTAGAATAAAAAACAAATGTTAGTACAGAATAGCATAGAGGAACCCATTCGGAACACTAGAAGAAGAGCTAAAACACAACCTTAAGTACATCAACTTAGCTTGATCAATTGTAGTCAGATGATTACAGAAGTCAAGGGTTTTAACACAATACAGAGGAAAATTTATATCCAATAAGAAGATTGTTACACAAAATTGAACATCTTTTAAGACAACAGAAAAGGAAACAAATTAAAACCCTCCAAAAACCAAAAAAAAAAAAAACACTTTATCTCAGCTAAATCGAGGAAACAAAAGGATTACTCCTAAGCTTCTCCTTTTTCAAACCCTCATCCAAGCTATTACAATTCAATCCACACCCACACTGAGGACAAACTAAGAAATTATCTATCCCAAAATCCGCAGAAGCAATTCCCACAGAAAATTCTAGCTTTTCCCCATTTCTCCTAACCTCTACAATATTCAGCCATAGAAAAAGCACTTTAACGGAGACCCCAGATAAATTAGTCAACTTATTTTTGTATATGTACCCACCGATTCTAGACTTGTACCTCAGTTGATACGAACCTTCTAAAGAGAAACTGCACGAACCGTTCCAATAGGCGCCGAATTTGCCGGAAGAGGGATCAAGATCGTAGTGGGTTATGCCTTGTGGGAGAATTCCGACGGGAAAATTGTAGAGTTCGAGCATATCATACGCCGTCGGTGCGGCGGAGACGGCGGCGGAGAGAAAGAAAACGGAGAGGATGACGGACGTTTGGTGCTTTGATAGGTTCATGTTTGATCTTAATTTTTCTGTTGAGGGTTTGTTATGAAGGTAATAAATTGAATTGCAATTTGTCGGGCAAAATTGAGTTGTATGCCAGACAATTTAGGGAATCTGAAAGAGTAAATACAACGTGGGATATCACGCTGTATCAAAGTAAACGATTAAATATTTATGCAAAGGGTCGTATTAATACTTAATTTATTGCATTATATGTATTTGCTGCTTTTTGTTAGCATGTGTTTTACACTTTTTAGAAAAAAATGTTTTGTGCTTTCTAGTTTCAGCAATTGATGTTTTTATTAAAGTCTCCAATCCGAAAAAATAAGCCCAATGTACCTCAAGCCCAGTAGCACAATTGTAAGTTGTAAATTAGAATCTCAAAATCTTTTAGGTTCAAACTCAATATCAATGTATTATCCCCTGCGATCGTAAGGTTTAAAGAATTTATTTGCATATATAAAGGTCTCGAATTCAAAACCATTGACTTCAACAACAAAATAATCGGAATTTTTCCAAGTTTGATGACCAAACAATGACTCAAACGAGGAATATCCAAAATTTTATGTTTCATCTTCTTAAAAGGTTTTACATTCTCTTAATTGCATAATATATTAATTTGGCAGCAATTATGAACTTAGTCTATAAGTTCACCCCTCGCGACCCATAGACTACATATTATGGAAATGGGGTTCATAGTTGAAGCCAATTGCAAATCCTTATGGCCATGCCAAACAACAAAACTATAATTCAAATACTGATTTCAAATCACATTCATACAACACTATAAATACATGTTAGTGAGAGCTATCCATAATGTTAAAACAAACACAAAAGTAAGAATGTAAAACATTAGACACAAGATTACATGGTTCGATAATTGATTAAGCTCATGATCATATATATTAACTATTAAGACATATCACACCACATATATTAGAATGCTACATGATACGTTAAAGTCTTCTTTTATTCCAATGAAACATTACATATTCATTCAACATTATAACAGGGGTTTACTACTATACTATTTGATGCCTAAGGTAGAACTTTGACCTGTAAATTGGAAGATTTTGACAAGTGAATACAGATCGCAGTAGTGTTTGAGTTACCTGTAATCATACATCGAGAAGAGGAACAACAAGCCTTTTGAAGCTCAATTTCCCACTCTTTTCCCCCAAATTCACACAGTCAAATCCACAACCACATTGTGGACTCTCAACGAAACTCTCCGTTGGAAAATCAGCGGAGGCTATACCAACAGAAAGCTCCAGCTCATCGTCATCCTTGGTCACCTCGATGATGTTCACCCAAAATAGCAGCACTTTCACTTGAATACCGTTCAGATTCTTAATCTTGTCCGTTGAGATTGTGCCGCTGATTTTGGCCTTGTAATTGAGATTGTAACCGTCTATTGTGAAGCTGCAGCTTTTGTTCAAGTGAACCGTGAATTTTCCGGTGGAAGAGTCTAGTTCGTAACTCGTTACGCCTTTCGGAAGTATGCCTACCGGAAAGCCGTACGATTCGAGAGCTTCGTACACTGTTGGTGAGTTGACGGCGGCGATTGTGTTCGGCGCGGCGAAGATGATGGGGAGGGAGATAGTGAGGAGGAGTAGACACGTGAGTGGAGCCATAGCTACGGCGGAGCGGATGGTGTTGGAGTTCAGCTTAGCAAGTTAGAACACGCTTCAATGGCGGTTTAGTTGGTGGGTGATTACTTGAAGGATGGGTACTATTAGAAGTTTGCGATCAGATATTTTATGATTTTCCCTACAAGTTGGGCCGTCCAAAGTTAATTGGACAAATTATAGGCCTTGTTTCATTAGATTTTTGAATATAACTTTGAAGATTTCAGATCACAAAACATAATAATCAATTAATAATTATTAAATTTATTATTATTTTCTCTTTATTTTTCATACTCTAATAATTTAACTCATCCCAAAATAATCAATCACTATTAATTTAATACATTTAATAATTCTTAAACAATTTTAAAAAATATAAACAAATGACACCCACATTATATAATTCTCAAGTACGAATCTCGACAGTACATAATTTTTATAAAAAAAATCAAAATTTAAACTCAAAAACATAAATAAACATGCATGTCGAATCATAAATTGGACTCTTATGCCTCAACCCCTAATAAATACTAAATACCAAGTTTTGCATGCTCAATCTAGTAGTTTGAAGATGATTCTTTATAAATCAAATCACATAAATGATTAACATGCTCGTAATTCCATCAAGAAGAAACACATAACAGAAGACTCCACCACATTTAAGACACCTGAAGAAGAAGAAGACCAACTTTTCTCTATTTCATTACTCCCACTCACACAATCCAACCCACACCCACACTGGGGACACCCTTCAAATTATCTACGGCATCAATGGCTTTCATCAGTCATCACAAGCCATATGAAAATTTACTCCAAATCCAATTTTCATTTAACCTATGTTAGTCATATGGGTAGTTATACTCGGTGTTCATTTTTGGAGGCGGTTTTGAATTGCAGTAGAATTCCAATCTAAATCAGATTGAGTCGTACCCAAACTAATTATTTGATAACATGGTTAACTCATTGTATAGTTAGTGTTTATTTCGAATAGAAGAACTAATCGCAAATTAACGTTATAACACTTACTTGATAATGCCTCTAATAACGTAGGTATGATTAAACCGTGTCTAAGGAAAAAATTCACGTGAAGCATAGTTAATCATTGTTTAAATCAAATATACCAAATATCAATATTGTCAACTCAATGGATGCCAAATATCAAGATTAAGTCACGGAACTTCACAAATACTGCATAGTATTCTCTATGAAACGTATAAAAGGTAACAATCACAGGCTCAGTGAATAATAACCATGAACAGTGGTCTATAGAAGTCGAAATCGAATATCTAAACACAACATAAACCATGACACAAATGCATTAAACCCAAATCAGCTTAGCAAGATACTTTTAACAAGGACATAAATAATAGAATATCGATTGAGAGGTTCTGAAAAGCTTAATACAACAACAAACATGGCAATAAATGACATTATTTGTTCAATAATAGAAACAAATTCTTCTAGAGAAAACTATGCAATAATTCTGATAGGTATTAGCAAACAAGAATCTATAGAGAAAAAAGAGCAATAATACAAAGAACATACAGTTTAAGTGATTCAGTTCACGTCCTTGAGTCTTTTTATCAACGCGTCAAGGGATTTCTTCTTAGGATTTAGCTTAGCTCCTCTAGTTCCAAACGAACTGAATAACCTATCAGATTGATCCTTTAATTTCTCAGAAATAGAAATCACTTTCCGATAATCCAATGCATTGTAACTTCTCTCTCTTATGACCGGATTCAAAAAGTTCTCAGGATGATTACTCAGAAGCAAATTCACCATTTGCCTTGACTCAACAAGTGCTGATTTCAACTGAATTGCTTCTACCTCAGATAAAAGAGAAGCTTGATTCTCTGCAAATGATTCCAACAAACGAACATCAACATCGAGTCCCATAATTGCGTTTATAGTGAACTTTTTAACTGAATCCCCGAGTAAAGCTCCGACAATCATTTCTGATATATGAGAAAGAACATCTTGCATAACCCGCCTCAGAACCTGAACCGGTAAAATCTGTTGAGCAGTTGAAATCAATGTTTCCAAGAAAATAATCACCTCATTTGCATATTCATTTCCACCTTGAGGAGCATCATCAGCCATCCAGTTCACATTTTCAATCAATGTAAGAAATCCATCAACCTTTTGCTTTAGCAACCCAGATAGTGTTTCTTCAGCTGCATCACGGGCTTTGATAAGAGGAAACTGCCTCCTACCCCTCTCTGCTATCCTTAAAGGAATCCCCGATAGCTGTGCAGCATGACGAAAGAAGAAATCACAAGCACGCTCAAATACTGCCATATTTGCTGCCATTTGCATAGCTTGGGTAACCCCATTGATGGAACCATTAATAACTTTCAATAAAGCCCCATCTAAAACCTCTGTTAGTAGCCTGTCCAAATATTTCTTAACAACATCATAAAACTCAAGCTGCCCACCATAAGACATGAAACTCACGGAATCCTCAATAAAGGACCGTACAATCCTACAGCAATCAGGAACAGTAGATGAAAATGGTGCAACATAAGGAAATGCGGGCATTATATTTGATGTCTGTATCTGAAACGAAAGCACATTCATCGAATACTCATATTCTTTCTTCATGTACATTTGATCAAACTTATCAGCTGCCAAAGCTTCAGCTATCTGCTTGCGACAATCTGACAACAATAGCTCATGATACTTATCCCTATGCTTCCTCAACACATCCAGTAAAGCATCAATAGGATAACCAAATCTACGTAACGTGACACCAAGCAAACTCACGTAATCCTTAATCAACAACAAATGATTCGCTGTTTGCATTCTAGAAAATTGATCCTCCAACACAGAACACATCTTGCTCACAGCAGTATCCCACAAATTCTCCACTTCCATCTTCGATATCAACCCTCCTCCCGTCCTCAATACCCGATCCTCCACTATGAAAAAACCTGCAATCTGAGCAAAAAACGTCTGATGTGACTCCAGAAAAGGAGTCATCGACGACACCTGGAAATCAGAAGTCAACTGCAACTTCCTATTCTCAAAATAATACCGCTTAAACCTATCCTCAAGCCCCAGGGTCTGATGTATATGATACGCCCTGTACAACGGCGTCAAATCAAATCCTAAAATCCCATTCCCTTCATTACCACCATCAACAATCCTATCAATCTCATCATCATCTTCTTCTTCTAAAGCATACACACAGTCTCTCAAGCTAAGCCGGCTCTGCTCCTCGGCTTGGCGCTGTTTAATCCTCAGCTCCTCTTCCCTCTGGCGTGCAGCAGAAGCTTGTCCAATAGCGAGCTGACCTAAATTCCGGCTTACAGATCGGATATCAACTAACCAATCACCAAACTCTTTACTAACCTTTCTCTCTATGTGCGCCCTAATCGCAGGGATCTGCTTCTCCAGCATTCTTTTCAAAGTAGAAGACGGCGTTACCTCCATAAAATTCGTCTCAATCGAGTCCAAACATTTCAACGCCATGTAGAAATTGTTCTTACCGAGATGAAAATTAGCGCGTGAGCAAAGCTCCATCAGATTCACGCACGTGGATAGGGAATTAATAGCGAGCGCGATGTTCGAGCATTTGTTTTTCGCCTCAACGTACGAATCGAGAGACGTGAGAAGCGGAACAGCGACGTTTTGGAGCTTCGAGTTTGAGTTCGAAAGCGAAGATTTGAGTGAATCGACATCGGATAGAAGAGATCGGAGATCATCAACCGCCATGATGAAGTCCTGGTAGTGAGCTCGACACACATCTTCGATCTCCGATTCCTTTGATTTGCTGAAGTGTTTGAGGTGGTGTAGTAGGGTTTCCGGTTTACCGGAGGCAAAGACTTTGCGAACGAAAGGGGCAAGGTCTTCGCCGTTGCAGATAGCGGCGGAGAGGAGGAGCAGCTCTTGCTTCTCAGCGGTATCGCCGTTATCCTCCGCCGCCGCCGGGACGATTTTACGGCGAGTCTTAGCCAAGTTCATCGTTTCTGACAGTAACGGCTGATGTTACGATTTTAGTGAGGGTCAAATGGGGTTAAGAAAAATACTTTATTTGACTAAAATGCCTTTAAATGAAATAGCTCTATAATTTTCAATTAGTCGGACTTATGAAATACTATTCCTTTTTGCCTATTTTGATGATTAAAATGAAGTGGCATGGTACCATTTTTCATGTGGTAGGTATATGGAACGGGGGTAATGTTTAATATTTTACTAAATTAATTAATAATCGGGGAAATTCAATTAAGAAGAATTGGAGCATGATAGTTATTTTCTATAAACCATAGTAGTAAAAGTATATTATAAAAATAATTAAATTTTATTTTTAAGGTATTCTCGGTCCCAAAAATTTAAAATTAATTCCGAGTATTGTTAAACACAATTGTAATGATATTTTCTAATACAATTATCGCATCTATAAAGATTTAAACACAACTACTCATGCTTAAACAATCACAATTTTAAATTGATTGATACTATTCACCACTTTTTATATACCATCGATTTTTCATTTTCACTGATTTTGGTAACAAATCACTTGAAATTAATTGATTTTAATGAATTTATTATATTTAAACTTCTTAAATTAAAATGCGGTGAAAATCGATAATATTAAAATGGTGGTATATAATATTTTTCTTTTAAATTATGTTACTAATTTTTATTTTTATTTTATGACAAGGGAACCCGCAGCCGCTACCGTTAGGTGCGCACTGAGTAAACCCCACTCTTGTGTAATAGCCTGCAAACCACACAAGAGAGGTAAACCAGCCTAAGTTGCCCATAGCTGACAGGCTAACAGTAGAGAAGTCAAATAGGCATTCCCTCATATTATGTTACTAATTATTTTTTTTTTATTTTTTTTTTGGATGACGGGGGAAACCCGCAGCCGCTACCCTTTCGGGTGCGCACTGGGTAAACCTCGCTCTTGTGCAATAGCCTGCAAACCACACAAGAGAGGTAAACCAACCTAGGTTACCCATAGCTTAAACCCTAAATTATTAAAACTATATAATGTGTATCTCTCTATGTTACAAGTTAAAGCAATTTCAAAAGTATATGCTATGTTTTGCCATTTTAATCAGTGTTTTGATTGTAACTAATCAACTAGTAATCATATCTTTACTATCTTCTTCCAAAATCTATATCTTTTCTTGTTAATTTTCTTTTTTCACATTTTTGGTTGTTTGAGTTTTGCCAACTAGCAATATATTTAAATTAACACTCAACCATACATATAATCACTTTAATATATTATTTAATTTCAATTCAAATACATGTTCTTTTGGTGTTAATAGATTCATATTATATGAAAGTTGCAAGAAATATAAGGATATTAATATATTGTATATTTAGTAGCATACATAAACTACCAAGTACCATTGTTGACTGTACCACCCACCAGCTACAAAGAAATACAAATCCAATCGAAAAAAGGCTAAAAGTTCATTGGGCTTCAATAAATTAAAATTTTAATGGGCCAAAAAGATTGGTTCTAGAAGATAATGGGCCTGGAAAATAAGTGGGCTTAGAAGTAAGATTGGTCCGAAATAAGTCTAGGGTTTTACACATACTCATATCACTAACTCTACATATAAGAAAGAAAACCCTCATTTGTAACCCTATTATCTACTTTCATAGTTCACAGCGCGGAGGCGGAAAGCGGCAGCAGCAGTAGCTCGAGAGCCATGGTACAGCATCGTAACACACCCAAATCTCCACATTTTCCAATTACATCCTTCTTTATCTATATATTGCTTATGTTTAATTGTTGTGATTTAGGGTATTGATTTGGTTGCCGGAGGTAAGAACAAGAAGACCAAGAGAACCGCCCCTAAATCCAATGATATTTATCTTAAGCTCCTTGTCAAGGTATCGTCTATTTGATCTCCGAATTTCGGTTCAGAAAATAGTGGGATTTTAAATAAATTGATCTGATGTATCTGATCTTTTTTTTGTGTGTTATGATTTTGTAGTTGTACCGGTTTTTGGTGAGGAGAACTGGAAGCAGTTTCAATGCGGTCATTCTGAAGAGGCTCTTCATGAGCAGGATTAACAACCCCCCTCTCTCTTTGTCTCGACTCATCGCCCTCATGAAGAACAAGGTACGAGTTTAGCTGATGTTGCGCCGTAGATGTTTTAGATTCATGATTTGTACGAATTGATAATTATTCATATTCATTCATTGATTATTGTTGCTCTTATATAATTGATTTACTACTGCGAATGTTGAAAATGAGTTATATAGTAAAATGAAGAGTGAGTAATTTCATTGTTGAACTGTATGGCGTTTCCTTCTTGTTGCAAGTTTAATATAATGAATAAATAGTGAAATACTACCTTAAAATGGGTTTGAATGCTAGCAAATCAGCGGGATTTGGTTAGAACCATGTTTCTTGTCTTACGAAATTGTCTGGTAGCTGCTTGAGTTTTAATTTTCTCATAGATCTGGTTAAATTTCGATGTGTTCTGATGATGTTAATGGTCTGCAGGAGGACAAGACTGCAGTGCTTGTTGGAACTGTTACCGATGATATTCGGGTGCATGAAGTCCCTGCTCTTAAGGTCACGGCATTGAGGTTTACCGAGACAGCTAGGGCTAGAATTGAGAAGGCAGGAGGTGAATGTTTGACCTTCGATCAGCTTGCTCTTAGAGCTCCGCTTGGCCAGAACACGGTAAAGAGATTTCTTTGCATTGCTATATGCAATTTGCTTTTGTTTTATTTAAATTTAATACACTCTGATGAATGACAATATATAGATTGAACTGTTGAACTCCGTAGTCTCTGCTTTAACTGTGTGTTACTTGACTTGCAAACAATGGCTTGAGGAAATTAGTGAAAATACTTACCCGCATTGAAGATTGTTTGCAATCTTTATATTTAATGAGATTGAGTTAGGCTACTTTTTCTCCTTTGTGTATTTCCCAATTCTAACACAAAGTTGATCAAAGTTTTGAAAAACTAATGAAAAAATAGACTTGGCCAAATACGAAGGAGGCTTGTGTCTATAACCACAATGAGTGTAATTTTGATTGGGTCATATGGTTTGTCCACATAAACAAGACTTGACCATATGGTTTGTATCATGCTTTCATAGCCCTTTTCTCCCATAACATTTTAGTCATTGGTATTAGTAATACCACCTGAAATATTGTCGTTATTACAAAACATGGAATTTGCTTACATATGGTGCTGTTGCAGGTGCTGTTGAGAGGTTCCCGAAAGGCCCGTGAAGCAGTGAGGCACTTTGGTCCAGCACCTGGTGTTCCCCACAGCCATACCAAGCCTTACGTGCGAGCCAAGGGAAGGAAGTTTGAGCGTGCCAGAGGAAAAAGAAACAGCAAGGGTTTCAGGGTTTAAGCTATTATCATGTTTGATTCTCAATTTTCTGTTTGTCAGATACTATATGAACGATTTTGTCTCCCTTCGTAATGTCTTCGCTTTTTTTTTTCTTGTGCTCTTTATGTTTGAAGAGTACTTGGATGCAATTATGACCCGTAGTGCATTTTCATTTGCTGTGCCTTCAAAAGTTTTGATGAAAATTTGCGTTTAGATACATAAAATGACAAATCTTTTAATATTTGTGCACTTGGGATATTATGAATTTGATTGGTATTTTTGATCTCATTTTTACAAAAACGAAAAAGAGAATTTGATTGGTATTTTTAGACCTTTCGAATTATGTGCTTTTCAGTTAACCAACAGATATGCAATTAAAAACGTAGATAGCAAGGCAGCAATACTAGACTTACACCTATTTTTTTATATTTATTCAATCAAAGGATAATACTTTCGAGACAAGCAATTTGCATTATACAAAATTATTTGTGAATTTAGATAATCAAGAGCAAATTGTTCGTGCCTTGATGATACATTGATAGAGTTCAAGAATAAATTATAAGCCATTAAGAATAGCTTTCTAATAATTCAACTATTCAAGTACTTTCTAAGGTCTCGGTAATATTGCTAAAACAAAGAAACTTGGGGGGTAAAGTGCAATTTCAAACTTGGACTACTAAGAATTAAGAAATAGATGAGTCCCATGTAAATCCAGTAAAATAGTTTGCCACATCTTTCAAATCAAAAGCTTGGACTCAGAAAACAAATTAATTCATGGAGAAAATTCAACACAAAACTATTCATACAAATGGGATAAACATCCACGTGGCGGAGATCGGTGACGGTCCCGCCGTCCTCTTCCTCCACGGCTTCCCCGAGCTATGGTACACGTGGCGCCACCAGATGCTATTCCTTTCTTCCAGGGGCTACCGTGCGATAGCACCCGATCTCCGCGGCTACGGTGACTCAGACGCGCCGCCCTCTGCGTCCAGCTACACCGCTCTTCACATAGTTGGGGATTTAGTGGGCCTGTTGGATGCTTTGGGTCTGGACAGGGTTTTCCTGGTGGGCCACGATTGGGGAGCTGTTATGGCCTGGTACTTTTGCTTGCTCCGGCCTGATAGGATTAAGGCTTTGGTGAACATGAGCGTTGTGTTTTCTCCTAGGAATCCTAAGAGGAAACCTATTGAATCTATGCGAGCTGTGATTGGTGATGATTATTATATCTGCAGATTTCAGGTACCCTTTTTGTATTACTTTCGTTGAATTTGTTTTTAGTGTTTGAAGTTTCGTATGTTTCAGTTGATGATGGAATGAAAATTAGTAACTTGTAAGACTGTGTATTGTTGCATTTTCAGTAAATAACTAGTTTGAGTAATTTTGAGGTTGTTTATACAAGGAAGATACATCCACAAAAATTTCAATCTATATTTATTGCGTTTGGATGGAAAGATTGCGGTTGAGCTTGAGTAGGGATCCCTAGCAATTCAAACTAAGTTAAAAAGTAGCTGAAAATGAACACAAAAGGATTCAAAACCAGAATGTTGCTCAAAATGAGTGAAGGGGACTTGAAATTCAACAAAATGATTGGAAAAACAGCTTAAAATGAATGCAAAAGCATTTGATAATGTGAAAATAGCTTAGATTGAGTCAACAGGGTTAAATCCGTTGAAATGATCCAGACAGTTTGGTGATTTTCGAACAATAACTTTGAAAAATAACCCACAATATTCCCTTTCCTGGGATTGTTAATCTTCATTGTTTCCCCTACCAATGATTGTGAAGAAGTTTTGATACTGTTAGTTGCTTACTCAACCCCTATGGTTTCTTATGTAGGAACCTGGAGAAGCTGAGGAAGAATTTGCTCGTGCTGGTACTGCAAAAGTAATCAAGAAATTTCTAACAACAAGAAATCCAGCTCCACTTCGAGTTCCTAAAGAAATTGGGTTTGGAGGCAGGTCTAAAAAACCTATTACATTGCCGTCTTGGTTGTCTGAACAAGATGTTCAGTACTATGTTACCAAATTCGACCAGAAAGGTTTCACAGGTGGATTGAACTACTATCGAGCCATGGACTTGTAAGTCTTACTAGCTGATTTTTTCGGGTTTTGCATTTAAAATATTATTCTTCTATTCAAGATTTGTTTATGTTATTTACCATTAAGGCCTCCTAAATTATAATGTTAGTGTTTCTCATTGATGCAGAACTTGGGAGCTTACAGCAGGATGGACAGGGGTGCAAATAAAGGTTCCAGTTAAGTTCATTGTTGGGGATCTTGATCTTACTTATAATACCCCTGGCGTTAAGCAATTTATACACAATGGAGGATTCAAAAAGCATGTTCCATATCTGCAAGAACTAGTTGTCATGGAAGGGGTGGCTCACTTTCTCCAACTAGAAAAACCAGAGGAAATCAGTGAACATATTTACGATTTCATCCAGAGGTTTTCACCATGTCCAAGATTATGAAGTTGTCTGTACGAATATTAGACACAGATATTTTAAGAAGAATTTGAATCTGTTCTTGTATTGTTCATTGAGTAACAGTTCCCCTGTTCCTGGGTTTCGAAAGAAAACTGAATAAAATCAAAGACATTGGCTTTAATAATCATCCCTGAAAAATCAGAACCACCACGCGTTGAATCAACGCGCCACCAAGTCTCCGACGACGTGTACGACGGTGTAATCACCTGCTGACGAGGGTGTACGGTGGGGCCATAGCCTGGTAATGCCATTGACTTTCATGCTTTTGCATGTGATTTTCTTCATTTTTGTTTTTCTGTAGCAGGGTTCAGATTCTCAGCAGCACTATTTCTGTCTCCTTCAAACTTTAAAGTCAAAGTTGCAGTAGGGGCTGTTTGATTTGTTTGATAAATGGATACGTATTTATTACTAATAAAACCAATATTTTAATTTGAATTATTAAGTTTGACAATTCAGAATTAATATCTCCATGATTGCGATTTATGAGTTGTGTTTTTTTGCTCCCCAATCTGCAAATTTGACTATGGGCCTGCATTTTCCCACTGAAATTCTAGTTCGAAACTAGTTTAAAGTATTAAATATATTATTCAAGTATTTGTAATTAAATATATATAAGTGGAACAAATAGTGGAAATGTGGGTACATGTGTTGAGGGACTAGACTACCCATTACAACTTATGGGGTATCAATATCAATATCAGTAAAATTAACAACTATTTGACTGCATAATATTGATGATATCTTCGAATAATAAATGAAACTCTCGTGTTCAATCTTCTCACCTTTTGTAGATAAAAAGAAAAGAAAGCAAAAAGATAAACGCATTTAGGTTATGGAGAATCTTTATTGCATGTTGGGATGTGTGGAGTTTGGTCCATGCTCTAAAACTTTTAACACTTGACAAGTATTAATGGGAATAATTATTGTTCAACTTGATATTGTTCACTTCCATCATGCATATATATATAGGTTCTAGCTTGCAATTGGAAGAACATATTCTTACACATATAATATAGTGCAAGCATGATTTTGTTACACATAATAGAGAACTATATTGGTAATATAATTTGATTCCATTGTGAAAATTGGAAACTTAAAAACATGAATTTTGTTTATTGCTGATTGGTAATTCTTTTTTTTTTTTATATATATTATGACGTTAAAAGAAAACCATTTATTTCAAAAAATAAATAAAGGAAAACTCCTCGAAATATTAGGAGATATAATCATTAATAGGTAAGATCGAAAAGAATTAATTCGGATTGAATGTTGCCATAAGTTAACTTAGTCACGTGAGTAACTGTTAAAAACAGGCAAATCACAGAATTAATGATATAATAAATCATATATTTTCAGCAAAATGCAAAATAGGCCCCCGAACTATCTCACAAATCGCATATACCCACTAATCATAAAGTGTAATAGTTTGGTCCCTCAATTTAATTTTTATGGCTTATTCTAATTTGATTCGATGAACCCAAAAAAGATAAATGCAACTGTAAATATGGTTCAAAAGGCATTTCTATTTTGTCCTGTATATTATTATTAATTGAATACCACCAAAGGAATAAACATTTTCTTGAATTAAATATATCAATTATTAAATCTAGTGATCCCTATTTTTTTAATAATAAAAATATTCTATTAGCTAATAGAAGCCGAAAGAGAATCATAATCCTACCAAGAGACCATCAACATCTTTCCACGCCTTACTTACAAGTATAAGGCTACAAGCATTTAGAACTAGAATTCCACACAAAATATGCATCACACTATAAATATGAGAAATAAATATTATTTACCACATAAAATAAATATTACAATACGAGGATAATTATGATAATAATATTATATATATATCTTTCCTCTATTTGAGAATCTTCAAATTCTCATAAATTTCAGTAACTATACAAACAAAGAAAGTGTATCATACTTCCGCTCTACTCTCAGTATCACAAATCAATGGCGGATGACGACGATAATCACAATTCGATCGCCAGCGCTTTCAACGGCAAAATCATGATAGGATCCGTCGCTATTCTATTCGTCGCTTGTTTCGTAATTGTCATTTTCCACGTGTACCTCCGGTGGTTTCGCCGCGGCCCCACGCTCCACCACAATCGCCGCCGTCACCACCTATCGGACATCCCAATCACCGTCGACGTCAGCCCTAAAGAAGGTCTCGATATGCGTGTCATAAAATCTCTTCCAACCTTCGATTATAATTCTAAGAGTGACGAGTCTCCACTAGAATGCGCCGTGTGCTTATCGGAGTTTGAAGAGAACGAAACGGGTCGGGCCCTGCCCGAATGTGAGCACTGCTTTCATGTGGATTGTATAGACATGTGGCTTCAGTCTCACAGTGATTGCCCACTCTGTAGGGCTCAGGTTAAAGCCCAACCCATGGAAGACCCGGTTGAGCCCATTGAAAACTCGCATGAAGTAATCATATGTATTAATGGGTCGGATGATATGGGTTCCGGGTCGAATTCCGGGTTACAACCGGCAAGCCAAAAGCAGTAGCATCCAAATGGGCAATTGACAACACGAACGGGCCAAGATCCGATGAAAAATGTGGATCCCCTGATTCGGATGCTAGACCTGGGCCGTATATTTGAGTCAGGGCCTAATCTCTTCGGCTAGCTAGGTTTGGGTATTAAAGAAAGAAAATTAGCATATAGTTAAGTTGTTTATGTATACTGTGTGCTACATAGCATAAGAGTAGCAAAATATGTAGTGTTTTTTAATGTAAATTGATACATGCAAATTCAACACCAATAATACTTTAATGGTTTGTGCTCCAAATAGGCTGAAAGAAATGAATATCTTTGTTTGGAGCCCTTGTTCTATATATCTTGCCCAAGTTAATGACATGTATATTGTAAAGACTAAAGTGCATGTACTGAAAATCCTAATTAGCCATCGTTTTTACAACCAAAGTATTAGGTGATCCTATAACAAGTCTTAACCAAATCAATATCTGGTTAGTTAGTTCTAAGTTGGGCTAAGGTTCTGCCCAGGCCCAACCAAATTTGTCTTCATTGGGCCTTCTCAGCCCAACATCTATACTTGATATTTGATAATGTCCATCCTGAACTGGGCCATAACATATTTCTCCAGCCCAAAACACCAGTCCCACTCATATCATTATAGGTGATTTCCTTTTCATAAAATTGGTATGCACCTATGATAATGCTAATATTTCGCGGTTAACCCTGTAATTATGGAAGAGCATTCAATCTCTAATCATTTCCAACCATTGAAATTTAAAGAAAATTTCCCCCATCCACTACCGTTATATATTTGACATCTTCAAGATAACTCCATAACCAAGGAATAAAAGTTTTTTTCTTTTTCTCTCACCATTCTTTTTCATCTTCATGGTCAAAAACTGAATTCAATCTAAGTACGAGGAGAAAAGGAAAAAGAGAAAAAAAAAACAAAAAACAAAAGAAAAACATGTCTTCCAAGGTTATTTTGCTATTGGCTATCCTTTGCGTTAGCCTCTCGCTGTCTTCAGCCGCGGCCCGCCGGCCCCGCCGCCTCGGAGCACTTTCCGGCGATGCTTTGGTCCAAAAAACATGCCATGGCATCGGAGAATACGAGGCGGAATGCTTGAAAGTGTTGCGGGCCTCAGACAAACTCGACAAGGGTGAGGCTATGGATCTGGCTTTCTTCGCCCTCAGGTACGTAATAATATATATGCTGCATATGCAAATGAAATATATTATGCAATTTAATGTGTAATTATGAAATATATTATAACTTTGTACGTATTTTATGTTTTATACCTAATTATATTCCTCAATATGAAAGTATAATCGTGATTATAACATTAATTCAATTTGTGCAGATACGCAGAAGGGTATGCAACCAACCTTACAGTAGCTTTAAAGAAAGCAGCTTCAGAACCCGAAATAGAACCAGTTTTTCAAGCCGCTTTAGCCGAGTGTACGGAGCAATACATTCCTCTTGACGATTTAGTCGAGGATGCAATTAACGCAATGTTAGCTATGGCTAATTCAGATTCTTCCGACTTTATTGGAGCTGCAATTACGGGTACAGAAATGTGTGGCACTCAGCTACAATCGACCCTCGAGGAGGGCGTAACCAATCCAGAATTGAAAGATGATGTTAAGGTTGCTGAAGGGCTCAAAAAACAAAATGATTTTCTCAAAGGCATGTTGAATGCATCTTTGAATGTTGTTGCTTTAAATAATTAAGAGCTTTGTGTGTCTGTGTTAATTTGTTTGTGTTTTGAAATTTGTAGAGAGTTTATGATCTATTTTTCTATTTAAGAGTACTGTTTTAACATTGCAAAGTTGACAGCATATTGTGTGGCTGAAATTCCCCACATTTACATATAAATCTGTTGTTAAAATATGAATTTGTTTATTAAATAATATGAGATAAACAATTACAAGAATCTGGTTCAAAAAAAAGATGGCCAATTTACAAGAACTATGATCACAATAATCCTCCAGTGTATGGCACTCCTGTCTTTGGAATCCAATCATCCCCCAATAGAAATGCAGAAACAGTGAAATTAGCAGCATCAGTAGCATTAAGAACATGAAAACCAGGCCACGTCACCCTTTGAGTCGTATTTGATCCCTGCCCGGAATTATTATACTCGCCATAATAAGACGTATTCAATGCAAAATCACCTGACCAAATACTCCATCCCGCCGGAGAAATCAAATCACCCATAAAAGACTGCATGTAAACAGTCCTCGAATACTCTTTCCAGGGCCGCCCGAGATATGTCCTAATCGTAATATTACTATTAGCCAAATCATCAGCTGCCCGAATAGTGCAATTGTGGATTGAAATTCCAGTGTTTTGATTTGGGTCAGTTCTACCCTGAGCTGTAATTGCATTAAATTGATTGGACATTGGCAAACGGGGGTACATATTACAGTTCTGAAAAACTGAGGCTGCGTTTCCAAAGATGAAATCTACTGTTCCATATATATCGCATTCTCTGTAGAATTGTCTGAGGGAATGGACGTAAAGGGTATCTTGGTAAGCTTCAAAGCTGCAACTGTAGAATACGGAGAGGTCAGCGCCGTTTCTTACGGCTACAGCTTGGTGCTTTGCGGGTCCCGCTGTGTTACGGAATGTTATATCAACTGCAACGAAATTTGGTGACACGACAGCTGAAAAATGGAGGAAATTATAATTAATTAGAGTGATTCAGATTTATATATATATATATATGTGTGTGTGTGTGTGTGTGGATAATGTAGAGAGAAAAAAGATGATGAAAATGCATGATATACTTACCAAAAGTTGGAGAATTGAAAGTTGTCCATCCATCAACAACGCTGTGATTCCCAGTGATAATCGTTTGATTAATCCCATCACCAATCATCATCAAATATCTCTTGTTCTTAGCTATGGAGATATACTCTTCATAAACACCGGAAGTTATGTATATAAGAAAATATCCGTTACTGCCGTCGGTGTTATTCGGCGCCGCCGCGACGGCGTCGTTTATCGCCGTGAAATTCCCGTTTCCATCCTGACTAACAATCACTATATCACTCACCAAAACTTGATCACTCCCGTTATCTACAGCCTGAAGCAACCTTCTGTTATTAGTATTAACGGCACCATAAATCGCCTCATTTGTTGAAGACATTTTCAGGTTTAAATTCCCATTTCCCAGCTTCAAATTCTTCCAGTTCTTACTGGAATTTTTCTTTTTTCTCTTGGGAACCCATCCTTTGGTGAATAAGGCTAATGAAACACTGTAAAGACGTGTATCGTTACTTAACGGCGTTAAAATTCCACTTCTAATGCTCCAGGCTGAAGCTGTGGCTTGAATGCCGTCTATACACGTCTGTGTATTCGTTAGAATCGCACTGAGAAGAGTTTGTACATCATCAGCTTGAAATGTAGAGAGAATTTGAGAAGTTTTGTCGACAATCTGAGAAGTGCTTATCAGATTATCTACGTTAGATTGTGCTAAATACTTGCAATCTTCGAGGGCTCGAACGGCAGTGATTGTTAAATCTTTTGACTTGCGAAGGTATTTCTCGATCAGGGATTGGAATTTACGTGCGGTGGAGATTGATTTGCGGACGGATAAACGGCCGTAATCGTACACATTGGAGGAAGAGTTACCGGAGGGGAGAACTGTGTTGCAGTAAGAAGGATGTGGGGTGGATTTGCATATGGTGGATGGGGGTACAGGGTTGGATGGTGGCGTGTCGGAAGATGATTGGTTGAAGAAAAATGGTAGAAGAAATATAATGCAGAATATATTATATGGAAAATTGATTGTTTTTTTGGCCATAATTTGTTATTGAAATGGAAGATGAAATGATGAATTTATTATGGGCTATACCATAGGTATATATAGGTGAAGGCTACAAGTTGGTAGACAAAAAATTGAATTAAATTTACGTATTATTTACGGATTGAGATCCTCTATTATAAAATGTTGTTTCAATCTCCTATTGCATGCGACGGATGAAAGACACGTATAAAATTAACATATTTATAATATACTCCCTTATTAGAGAATAAAATCCCTAATAACTCTACATGGAAATAGCAAGATTTGGTGAAATTAGGACCAAGATCCCAGCCTTAAAGCTTGAATTTTTTTTTACTTTCTTTAATTTAATTTTCTTAGTTTTAGTTTTGATCATGATTTTTTTAAATTAAAAACTATTATGAATTGCTTAAGACATATATTTTTTTTATTATTTATATTATTTTTCTACTAGAGTTGGGTAATTGATTCTATATATATTCCATCAATTTATTCATAAAATGAATTTACTTACGCCAAAACTTGATATATATTATGGAATTTTACAATTTTTATCATATTCAAACACGATATATTATGGTTAAGTAATTAATAAATAATAAATAATAAATTATATAAAAAAGATTAATAGATAAATAGGTAAAATTATATATTTTTTTCATTCCATTTTTCAAATTTCCTTCCTTATTTTGAGTCTCCTTAATTCAATACTAATTTCATCAAATCTTGCTATTTCCATGTAGAGTTTACTAGGAATTTATTCTCTAGTAAGGGAGTATATGATAAATATGTTAATTTTACACGTGTCTTTCATCCGTCGAATGCAATAGGTGATTGAAACACTATTTTGTAATAGAGGATCTCAATCCATTATTTACTGTATAATCATGTGAGTAGTTTTTATATCATTAAAAAAATTGAGTGTATAGTTAATGTATTATTAGTATTGTTCTTGAAACTTGAAAGTCAACTTCATTGGATTCATATTGAAAGCGCGTAAGATTGCGATGAAAGTTTAATTAATGCAATCTTTGGCCATGGACAAAGGAAGCGAGTTTTTTATCTTGTTTTATTTTATGTTACGATCTTGTTTTTGATAATCCTTTATGGATATAATCTTTTGTAAATGCAGTTTTATTTTAATTTTTAAAATAATGTTTTATTTTGTGGCTTAATTTGTCGATCAATGACAAGTTTTATTTGTGTAAATTGTAAACAATGAAGTATAACGATTAGGATATGAATATTAATGATGATCATAACTAATATATATTTATTACGTATTATTGTGTATATCCAATAACTTAAAATTGATACACATACTTTTAGTGTGGTTTAAATTTAACACGTCTTAGTTGTGGAATCTTAAAGACTTGTTCTAGTACTACAATTAAAATATGAATGTCTGTTTTTCGTATTTAATGAAATATAAAAATTTAGTAATATGAACAATGAATCATAAACTCGATATGAATGACTCATCTGTCGAGTCATGTTAGAGAATTAAAATGTACAATGTTAATAATTCTATATTCTAGGAGTAAATACAGTTTCAAATGTTATTAACACAAGTGTGATTTAAGAAGTCGTGAGGAAAAAAAAAAAAAAAAAAGATACATATATATGTAATATGTATTGCTCATAATTTTTTTTTTCAAAAAAAAAAAGTACTCTATAAACAATGGAGGGAGGCAGTGAAGTCCAAAAATGCCTATAAATTATACAGTTCTTATTGGTAGATTCGTGATTAATTTGTTTTTTGTTAGAATTTTAATACAAAAATGTAAGTAAATGGATTAGGTTTATCCTAATTGTCGTATAGTAGGATGTTTGAACACCAAATCTGTTAAATTAAACAATAAATTAGGCCACGAATAAACCTAATTAAGTTGACTATTGTGATGCAACTATATTCTTGTCCTAATCTCGAAAGGAGGGAAACAAAATCACCAATCTTAGGTTGATAGGTGGTAAGTGAATCACCTCTGTTATATAACTGATATACATTTTGAAAAAAAATTGTATCCTATAGCACTACGGTAAATTAATAACTTATTTTATTATTTATAACACTTGTTTTGTGAGTATATCACATTTGATTTAAACTTGAATTTCATATTTCAAAGTAAACGTTGACTTGTTTCACTTCAGTTCATTTATGAGTAAACCATTCTAGAACCCCATTAAAAACTAGTAGAGGCTGAGTAGAAGAATTAATATAAAAAATATATACTTTCAAACTTTTAGCAATTGTACAGTAGTATATAATTTTCTAAACTGGAGGGTTTACTAAGTCAATGTCGAGCATGTGACTGCATAGCAATATAATATCTATGAACTAACTATCCGTGAATTTAAGCTTCTGATTGGATGCAAAAGACTAATCTCATTCCTAAGCTTGTAATTGTTATTTAGGATCAAGTCAAATCAATTAAATATGGAATTTTAAGTTCGTAAGGTTTTGATAAACTCTTTAGAGCTCATAATTAGAAATAATAAACTCGAAAAGTTAGAATAAAGCTCTTGTCGAGTTGAGTTGAGCTTAAATTACCAAAGGAACAAATTTTAAGATTGCTCTTTGTTTTGTAAAATAGGAATTAGGAACTTGTAATTGACTTGCGAAGTCAATGTCCAAAAATATACACGTTTTGCCACATCATAATGTAGTTTGAAAATTTAGCACTTCACAGGCTGGCTGGGCTGTGTTTGTTTGTGAAGCGTTTCAGTAGAACAAACCAAATCACCGACGGATGGTTTTCCAAGTCAAGTGTGGTTTCAATATTCCAATTATCTCATTTATTAGATAAAATAAGTTCAATAAAACTGATTTATGAGATTGTTACCTATAATGAATATTATATTTTAAGTTTATTAAAATTATATATGTATGTACATCATGGGAATGAATGCATATATGAGTATATATTAGGGGAGTTTTAATTAAGATTTCCCCCTTTTCTATTATCCCCAATTCCCCCATCACTATTTTAGTCGGGTTTGTGTGGACCGGACCCGATTCACACACTCAAATAGGCCCAGTTCAGTACAAACTGGGCTGCTGTCAAGCCCAAGATGTGTAACTTTAAATTATAAGACACGGCCCCTTTCAAAATTATTTTGAACTTTGGTTCCAAAACTATAAGTCCATCAAGAGCCTGTACCCAACCAAGAAGAATAAAGTTGCAAATATGTCCTCTTTATTTCTAAAGTATAAAAATACGAGAAGTGTAATATAACAGAAGAATTATTTTTTACACAACAGATTCAAAATAATGTATATATATAATCATATTGGCCTGTCTAAATTAGTATTTAACTATGAGCTGCAACGATTAAGCGATATGGCCAACTAGCAATTATAAAGAAGATCATATTAAGATGTACACGAAAATTTTAGCTGGAAGAATTATATGATAGCATTTATTGGCTTTTATTAAATACTTTGAAACGTTAAACAAACTAGGAAATTTAGCTTATTTATGACTTTTGCAATTGTAATAACATGCCAAACTTGCTAAATATGAAGTAGGATGTACTTGAAAATAACAACAAAATTTGACCTTGAAAGAAACTTCTATTTCATAAACTATGTTTAAGTCGGTAAAAATATGATAAATTAATTGTTGTTAATTATATTTTTTGTTTATTAATAAAGTAATGTTCCCAAGCAAAACATTATCGGTCGGGCGCATACGAGGTTCCTGTGTCTTTTGAAAGTTCCCTTTACCGGGATTCAAGTTCATTTTCTAATTTCAAAATTACTTAGACAAACTTTTCATTTATACTGGAAACTTTTAACATTATGTTTCGCAGTCACAACTCACATGACTTATAATAATATATTTTTGTTTAAAATTAATTCTAATTAGGCACAAATGCTAATAAATAACGACTGTGATTTGCGTATTTTTCCTAATTCATCCAAAAAAAGAAACAAATAAATATTAGAAAACAAGTACTAATCTATCTATCTATCTATTCTATTATAAAAGTATGGGTGTTTCTTTGAATTTTTGATATACCTAATATAACCTTATAGAATTTAATTTTTTAATGGTAAAAAAGTCACAAACAAGTAATAAAAGTAAATTTTAAGTATTTAAAAGACAAACAATAAGAACTATAACTATATTAGAACTATAATTATCTTAGAACTCTACAATAGATAAAACTACTCCTATTTATTTATTGATGAAAATAAGAAAAGATATAGAGGATCCAATATTTGTACCGTATTAAACATTACAAAGAAATTCATTTTTAAATTAAATTCCAGGAATATGAATACATATTCCACTAAACCTTTTCATTTATATATTGTAAGTTAACTTGGATATAAATGAAAAAATCAATCAAAATTGATCTACTAAATTTAAAATTCTAACATGGCATAAATTTGTAATTCAAACTTCGATTGTAAAAATTTTGTGATTTTGGCGTATTTATAATATTATTACGTAATTTTATTTTTAAATGACAAAAGAGTGAGAAACAAAATAATAAAAAGAATTTTAAGTATTTATAACAATAAAATTACAGTAGAGCTCTATAGTGAAATTACATATAGATTACATTGTTCTTATCTCATTCTAGCAACGAGTTCAATCGTGTTGCGTAATGAGTCTAAGTCCAAAGAACCGAAGAGTAAAAACAAACCATATATTGAATAAAATGTATAGTTAGACTAAAAGTTAGACTAAACCATATTTTAACAATAAAATGTATAGTTAGACTAAAAGTATATAATAAATTACATATGTATAATTATATGTTTCAATGACAGTACAAAATAAATAACTAAATCTTAAATATCTACAAAAATATAATGTATAGTTACACTTGAATTTTATAATAAAATCACATATATTATATTAGAAAGAGATCTACTTATACAACATATGTTATAAAAGTACTATATCTTCTATTTATCCTAAAATGACAAATAATTAGCAAAATAATCTAAAAAGAATAAATGTTATATTATTTATTAAAACCACAACATTATTGTTGTTTAAGTTCATAATTGTTACGATATATTCTATATTAATCATTTTCAAAATGAGTGGATACCTTCAATTATCTCATTTATTTTATTCTTGTGACAAAGTAAAACATAAACGAACATGATTAATATTTCACCAAATATATGTAAAACTAAATCACCAGTTTATCAGAAAAGTATTTATTTAAAATGTGGTTAGCGCTATATATTGAAAATAGAACTAGCAATTAAAAAAATAAATACAACAATAATAACGATCAAATTACGTAAAAATTATACTATGGTGATTTTAGACAGAAAAGGATAGACAAACAAAATATGAATTAAAAAAATACAAATATTTAATTTTTGAGCCATAATAAAGACACTATTATAAGTAGTTAGTGAGAAGGAAAAAATAATTGAACACTCCATTGAATAAAACCAAGAAATGAATGAATGAATATAATTATAAGTCTCAATTTTCAATTAATTTTAACTTTCATGTATTTTGATATCAATCAATATTTTATTTTTAAATAATTGTATTATAAGAATTAATAATTTATTAATCAAATTATTGTTTAAATCTTTTATGGCTAAACAATATTAATACATAAAAAATATTTTAACGAGATCATCATAATAATTCACGTGTGTCGCACGTGTTGTTTACTAGTAAATATAAATGTCCCTGCTACATGCATGTTACAATTTAGCCCTTCTGCTCAGATCTAATACAAAATCCCAATCAAAGTACAATTAATTCATCATATAAATATCCCACCAAATACCCTTTCACTACTCACATCCACATTTCCAAAAATGTCTAAATTTTCCCCAACTCTCCTTCCTTTCTTAGCTCTCCTTCTTCTCCTAACACTCACACTCCTTTCTTTCAATTTCCACCCCACACTTTTCCAAAATTCATTGAACACCCCAAGAAAGCTCCACATTTACAAACACGTCCAAATCGCTGAAACAGCATGCGAAGACACATTGTACCGAGACCTCTGCGTCTCCACCGTTGCCGCCGGTTTGCCGGAACTCCGACAGAAAACGTTAACGGAAGTAATCTCACACACCGTTAACGTTACGATGAAAGAGGTCAGAGCTTCCGCATCTAACTGCAGTAGCTTACGCCGTAAGCTCATGAAAAAACTCGAGCCGCTCGATTTACGAGCACTTGACGATTGTCTCGAGCTCTTTTCCGATACCGTCGCCGAGTTGACAAAAATACTCGCCGATTTATCTGTTAATCACTCGCCGGAGAGATACTACGACGATTTGCAGACGCTATTGAGCGGCGCAATGACGAATCAGTACACGTGTCTCGATGGATTCGCGTACAGCAAGAACAATACCCGGCGATTCATCGAAGGAAGGCTGAAACGCATCTCGCGCCACGTGAGCAACTCGCTCGCCATGGTTAAGAAGCTTAAAAGAAAATCGAAGAAGAATGGTACGGTTTCCGGCGAGGCGTTTCCTGAGTACGGCGGAATGAGAGATGGGTTTCCGGTGTGGTTGAAGAAGAGTGATCGGAGATTATTGCAGACGGCGGCGAACGGAACGTCGACGTCGTTCAATCTGGTGGTGGCGAAAGACGGGAGCGGGAATTTCACGACGATCAATGAGGCATTAGCAGCAGCTCCTAATAACAGTGACACGAGATTTGTGATATATATCAAAACGGGGGCGTATTATGAATACATTGAAGTGGAAAGAAGAAAGAGAAATATAATGTTTATTGGGGATGGGATTGGCAAAACGTTGATTAAAGGGAACAGAAGTGTCGTTGATGGCTGGACTACTTTCCGATCTTCTACAGTTGGTAAGTTCAGTTCTATATATTCTTTTTAAATCTTTTATATATATATTTATTATATATGTTTTATGTATATTTTTATATATTTTATTTTTTCATAATTTTATTGGAGTGTCGGCATATACTGTATATAGAGTTAAATGGGGATATTGAGTCGTGGTCCCATGCATGCATATAGCTGAATCTTATTGCATTACAGCAAATACGTTTATAGTGCAAGTGTGCAACTACAAAATCTTATAGAGATCTTTGTCTTAGTTAATAAATTTATCAACTAGGGTTCTTTTAAATAATCTTTACAAGTCCTCTGTGATTAACTAAAAAAAGTAATAACAAAATTCCTGTTACTCCAGCTAAGTTTTGGGGTTCTGATATATATATATATACTATATACATATATATATATATGGAAACCTGTGATAACTTTTAGTTTAAGACCTTTTGGAAGATTTACCATTATATTAAAGAAAAAGAGTAATTTTTTATTAGTTTAAGATTGATTTGAGAAATATCATCTTGGGGAGATAAAAAAGCTTGACCATGGTAGTCATAATTAATGTCAGCATTTAGTTTCTGATAATTTGTTGGTATGTTTTAGTGGTTCGTATGTTTTAGTTGAGACTTGCAACTTGAAGTTATTTTACTATTATTAATTATTAAGATGGTCTAATCACACTGTCTTCACTGTTATAACAATTTTAAATATTCCACGTACTAGATTTCTGTTTATATATACTCATGAATGACACGTGGCAGGTTCTATCAACATGTAGTAAATCTGATTTCTCTACTATTAATTAATAAAATTGAATCGACCCAAATGCACATCCCTCTAGATTTCATATCAAAATAGAAAATATATTAAGATAAGGAAATTGATTCAATTTTAAAAAAAAAAAAAAGAGAGAGAGAGAGAAAGAAATCCCTCAGCACTACTGCATGCATGCTTTTTATTTGATAGGGATATATCATTACTTCACATTCTCTGAGAAAATTCTACTTTTTGTCTTCAATCACCAATCTAATCATTTATTTCATTAATTTATGCTTAAATGTCTATAATTGAGTATAATAGGTTGGGTTTGGATCATAATCAAGCAAATTATATAAGTTATTATAATTTCACTATAAACTATATTAATTAATTATTAATCATAACTCTAACGTCCCAATACGTCACTGAATATATTTTTTCCCCCTAAAACTTGCTCTCTTTCATAATCATGACGTAGAATAATATATTGCCTTCAAAAAGGGGCTGGGTCGAAGAGTAGTGATTGTTTATTTGTGGAGCAGACTTGGACTTAAATTTTTCACATGCGTCGGTAATCTAAGTAGGACCGGAAAAACGTGTTTTTGATTAACGCGAGACAGTGATTGCTTGTCACGACATCCTTGGTTTTTGTTTCATTATTTCAAGGAGTTAATGTCTTCAAATCTCACAGAATCTCAATTAAACACGATTTTTTAGTGTATGATCATATAGAGTAATATAACGTGATGCATGCGAGTTGTTCATACGTAGGACAATGTGGACCGGATCTATTTATTGGTCTAAATTTCTTTGCATGAGTATAAACTTTTTGGGCCAATTCTTTGTTATCTAGAAATGATTATATAGGACAATGAAACGAAAGGTAGATTCAACCAGCTTGCAAAAGCAATGGTTTCTAGCTCTTGTGGGCACACGTTATAATGATAGGAACCACCACTTTATTGCATTTGCCATGAACAAATAAGTAAAATAAGGTATCCTTACAAATTTGTGGTGCCTTATTTTATAGAAAATCACAAAAAATTGTATATAATTATTGTAATTTATATATGTTGATTCTACATAGATTTTATCCATACACTACAAGAAATTTTGCTAGCAGCCGCGATAATTTTCGTTGCGAAAAAGTGAAATTTTTGTTGCTAAAACTTTTGGCAACGAAATATTTTCGTTGCCAGCTTCGTGGCGCTTTCCACGTTGCTAAAAGTTCATGGCAACGAAAAATGAAATTTCGTTGCGTATATGTATATTATAGGCCACATAATTTTTTCGTTGTAAAAACACATACAATATGCAACATTTATAATCGTGCTAAAAAGTATTTGCATATCGTTGCATAAAATGATATTTCGTTGCCTATAATCACATATTATAATCAAAATTCATTATAATTGGCAACGAAAATATTGTTGCCAAATTATCAAATTTCGCAACGAAAAATATGTTGTTGCGGTCGGATTCGACCGGTTTAACCACAAACCGGTCATTTATCCGGTCCGGTTGAGCACTCCTACGGGTCAGCCATTGACCCAATTCAACCCGGCCGGATTTGGCTTCAAATCCGGTTACTAGTGGACCCGGTCGAACCGGGTGTCCGGTTTGATGAGTATTGGATCATTTTTTGGAGTAGTAAAATTACAATATGAAAGGCACTATAGTAATTCGAACCCAAGACCTCCTCATAAATATTGAAAGGAACTACCACTGCACTAGAGGAATAGTTGTTATTGATTTGTGGTATATTATTTACATATTGTTTCACTCTTAAAGTCTACTATATTATATTTAAAATTTTATTTTATATATAGTGTTAATAATGTAACTATTTCAGATAATTAAAAGTGCAATATCAATCTACAAAGTTAATATATATTTTATAAAATATGATGGCATTTTGAAATATACTATAAAATGTATAAAATGCATAGATATATTTAAAAATGCATTGATTTTTATTATATTGTGCACATTTATATTAAATTATTTATAATATAAATATTTTGTTGCCTTTCATTACTTATAAAAAACGAATTGTTTCATTGTCAATTATAAGGTTTTGCAATAAAGTGTTATCGTCACCTAAATAATTACTTATACGCAACAAAGTATTTTGTTGTCATTCACCACTTATACACCACAAATTATTTTGTTGCAAAAATATAGTGTCTTGCAATGAATATAATCGTTGCATAAAAATTTACTCATGCACAACAAAATATGTCGTTGCAATTGCTAACATTTGTTGCCAATATAAATTTTATGGACGAGGGAGTTTTTTAAAAATACACTTTTAGCAACAAAAGATAATATTCGTCCTACTATCATTGTAGGCAAACGACAATAAGCTACAAAACTCATTTTTTGTTGTCAAAACATCACAAATTGCAACGAAATTAAGTTTGTAGCTTAAAAAATCGTTGCGGATTGTGGGCAAATGACAATAAGCTACAAAACTCATTTTTTGTTGTCAAAACATCACAAATAGCAACGAAATTAATTTTGTAGCTTAAAAAATCGTTGCGAATTTTATATTTTCTTGTAGTGATAAATAATTGTTGTAAGTAATTAGTTTTCACGCATTAAGAATTACTCGAGAATACAATACATTGGCTAATTTGGCTCGATATCCTCAATTCCTTCATGATATAAATAAAATATAGAGCATAATTAAATGATTTGTTGATATGCCCGTTGGGCCGAATCCAGCAGAGAAGCCCAAATTAATGTTGAAGACTTGAATTATTGTTTTGCAATTTAAAGCCCATTAGTTATTTCAATTGAATTAGTCATAGTAATGGTTTAGTGGTTTATGTTAGTGGTGATATTTATCTATGTTAGTGGCCATGTAGTGGGCATGTTTCCTTGTTTTTAGATTTCTAAATTGTTTATTTAAATATTGTCATTTCATTTGGATGGTAATGAAGAAAAAGATTTCAGAATTAGTTTTAGTTTAATTTTCTCTTTTGGAGTGTGTTCCTCACTCATATTTAGGAACATATCAATGGTGCTTTCATTCTCTCGAACGATGCCTCCATACTATATTCGAAACGATAATCCATACTTATGCCCTCCCGTTTTTTACATACGCACAAATCCACTTTACGTGCCTCCCGAGCCTATCGAAACTTCAACCATTCAAGCCTCCATCTCCAAAATCATCGATTTACTGAATGAATTTAAGACCGAGGATACTCAAAGGTCTGATCGACTAGAGGCTTTATTGGAATAACCTCATCAAAAATTGATGCCATGTGTCACAAAATTCGCTAACATCTCCGCTCCAACTCCACCCCACCTTTCCCCTCTACAAGCCAAAACCAAACCAACTCAACCCCACATTTCACAAATTGTACCAGTGGCGAAAATGCAATTTCAATTTGCTGGTAACGCCTCACAACCACAACAATGCCCCTCCACCACCAAGCTTATCCCAACAACTATTCCCATCACTCATCTATACCTTTACAAACCTGGATACTCATGCAATAAACCAAAATCACCTCAATTTAAACATTTGATTCCATTCACGGTAAACCTATTTGACCCCAAACCAGAAATATTCCATTTCTTTCTTCTTGACAATAAAGTGAAAGAAAGTTATATGATTTTTGGTTTTTGGCCGAAATGGAGAATTAAATATCTTATGGTCTTGAGGACAAGACCAAATTTGGGGAGGGGAGTATTGATATGCCCGTTGGGCCGAATCCAGCAGAGAAGCCCAAATTAATGTTGAAGACTTGAATTATTGTTTTGTAATTTAAAGCCCATTAGTTATTTCAATTGAATTAGTCATAGTAATGGTTTAGTGGTTTATGTTAGTGGTGATATTTATCTATGTTAGTGGCCATGTAGTGGGCATGTTTCCTTGTTTTTAGATTTCTAAATTGTTTATTTAAATATTGTCATTTCATTTGGATGGTAACGAAGAAAAATATTTCAGAATTAGTTTTAGTTTAATTTTCTCTTTTGGAGTGTGTTCCTCACATATTTAGGAACATATCATTTGTACATGTGAAACTTTGTTGTTTAATAAAAAAAAAAATTGTTTATTTGAGAATTGCTTGAATAAACTAAATTGCTGTTCATATTTCCAGCTGTAGTAGGAAATGGGTTCATAGCAAAAGGCATCACCTTCGAGAACTACGCCGGCCCAAGCAAGCACCAAGCCGTAGCTCTACGCAGCAGCGCCGATTTCTCCGTCTTCTACAGCTGCAGCTTTATTGCCTACCAAGACACACTCTACGTACACTCTCTCCGACAGTTCTACCGTGAATGCGATATTTACGGCACAGTCGATTTCATCTTCGGCAACGCCGCCGTCGTTTTCCAAAACAGCAATCTCTACGCGCGCAGACCAAACGACAATCAGCGCAACATTTTCACCGCACAGGGACGAGAAGATCCCAATCAGAACACCGGGATCTCGATCCTTAACTGCAAGGTGGCTGCTGCTTCAGATCTGGTTCCAGTTTTGTCGCAATTCAGAACGTATTTGGGGCGGCCATGGAAGCTTTATTCCAGAACTGTTTTTATGTTTTCCAAGCTTGAAGAGGTTGTGGATCCGGCGGGGTGGTTGGAGTGGAACGGTACTTTTGCTTTGGACACTCTGTATTATGGAGAGTATAAGAATCGTGGGCCGGGTTCGAATACCAGTGCAAGGGTGACGTGGCCGGGTTATCGGGTTATAAATAGCTCTACAGAAGCGAGTCAGTTTACGGTGGCGAATTTTATTCAGGGGAATGAGTGGTTGCCGCTGACGGCGGTGCCGTTTTATCCTAATTTAACGGCAACTTGAATGGTGTAATTTAGGCCTGTTGACATCGTTCGATGTTTTGTTGGTCTATTTTGTTTTAGTGGGCCACTGGATGTACTTTATTATGGGCTAAAAATCGAATTAGGCCCAAATGTATCAATGCAATGTTGTTCCGTAGTGTAACCCATTCTGAAAAAATCTTTCTTGGGCCCAAATTGAGCTGAAATTCCAAGGAATTATACTTGGCCCATATTAATCTATTGGGCTAAATTGACTGAGTATGCTTTATTCCCAAAATTGTGGCTAGTAGCCCATCCAACTTCCAAGCATTATTAACATCAGTAAGGTTGAGTACATCACGGGATTGAAAAGGACTTGCTATTATTAGTCAGTTCTGTAGCATCCACATGCCTCTCGTCATTCGCCGCAGATGCAATTCACAGTTAGCTATTTTAGGTGTTTGCATATGAGCTCACTAAATACACTACTAAGTGAGTCTATTTTTTTCACCATTTGTTTGGCCATTTTCTCAACTTTTTTCGCGTATTGGAAACATTTAATCTTGGCCATAATATATGTTACTTTAAACACAATTTAGAATAATTAATTATGATTGATCCGAATTCTCAAAATCGCACCAATAACCAGGTATTAGTACGGACAAAATGGTACGTAAAGAAAGAGTAAGAAGAATAGTACTTGAGGAGAAAAGAAGATGGGTTTTTCTTGGAAATTTGTGTTGAGGAGACCTTGATCTAATCCATCATCTTCTTGATTAAAGTACGCATGTGGGATGTACATGCATGGGCTTCTTTTTTGACATTTTTTGACCAACTCTCTGAACTCAAAGATATACAACCTCATATATGATATACCCCATACCATACTTTAATGTTCACTCTATCCCTTTCTCATTTTCTCTTGATCCATTTAGGTTCCTCAAAAAATGGGAGCAAAATTTTGAAATAAGATTCAAGAGGAGAACTTATCATATCATGTGAACGCAGTCAATTACGGGATAACACAAATTATTGTGTAGTTTAATTCTTTGATGCATTCGTGTTTGCTATAACTGACTTAAAATTTATTTATTTTTTGAAGAAGTTAAGATGCGGTTGAGGGTAGTTTGTACTTTTCATTGTCATGAAATTAATAGATTTTCGAATTCCGAAGATAATGGAAAGATGAATTAAAACTGGTAAAGTCCAATCCAAGAACAGAGATGGAACAAGGCAGTTCACGTGACAAGTCATATTCATTCTTACCGTTGATTAAGTAAAATCCCAATCCATGTAATAAATCTCTCACATGGTCACAAGGCTGTTTCACAGCAGCTAGATGGTTCTTCAATCCATGCTGCATACATAATGCTCTATATAATTTGTATATTTTAAAAAATAATTAAAACAAGGTGCATATTAAATGAAATCATTCTGTGTATAACACAGTACTAAGTAATATTCACATAAATCTTCTATTATAAATCGATGTTATATCTTGTATATTGCATATTATGTCAGCAAAAGAAGTGTGAATAATTCATATAAGATTCATAATCTAGGTACAAAAAAAGATTACATCACAATTGGCAATAAATAACCAAAACGAGTTATAAATGTTAAAGATTAACTGAACACTCTAATACCCCACTTAACTAAAATAATGATTAACATTCTAAATTAGGCCAATCAACCATCAAATCTCCCACTTAATAGGTGTGTTAACAATAAGTACAATTACTAATCAACTTTTGGCTTATAAATACCACACAAAGCTCTCTGCTTTCTCTGCAACTTGCCAGTAGGGTTCATTTTTGTGTTTGCTTATTGGCACATTCCAAATGGCTTATTCTTCTTCTTCTTCTCCCTCTCTTTTCACACTTGTAATTTTTCTTGTTGCTCTGTTTTCCGCTCATAAACTTCTCTGCAATGCCAAACACAACCACCCTCGATTTGCATCTCACAACTACAGAGATGCACTCACTAAATCCATTATGTTTTTTGAGGGCCAAAGATCAGGAAAATTACCTCATAACCAGAGAATGACTTGGAGAAAAGACTCTGGTCTTTCAGATGGCTCTGAAATGCATGTATGTTTCAGTCCTGTTTTTTTTCTTTTCTGGGTTCACGAAGTGTGACATTCTAAATGACAATGCATGTATATTAGTCTTTCTGAATGTTTTTTTCTTTCTGGCCTCAAAATAATGTTTCATTTGAAGTGGGTTTTCTTACATTTTACACATTTAAATGGAAAATGCAGGTTGATTTGGTGGGAGGATACTATGATGCAGGGGACAATGTGAAATTTGGGTTCCCAATGGCTTTCACCACAACAATGCTTTCATGGAGTGTTATTGAGTTTGGAGGGCTTATGAAAGGAGAATTACAAAATGCAAAAGAAGCCATTCGTTGGGCCACTGATTATCTCCTCAAAGCCACTGCCCATCCAGACACCATTTATGTCCAGGTTTTTTTCCCCTTCACTAAATATTTTTTTAAGGATAAAAAAAAACAGAGCACTTTTTACTTGTTAATAATAAAAAAAAATTCCTGCATATTATATAGTAAAAATTAAAGATAAACTGATTTATTTTTTTTCTTTTTTGAAATGGGACTTTATATTTGGTAAATATAATATTGTAACAGGTGGGAGATGCAACAAAAGATCATGCTTGCTGGGAAAGGCCTGAGGACATGGATACACCAAGAAGTGTATTTAAGATAGACAAAAATTCTCCTGGGACTGAGGTGGCAGCTGAAACTGCTGCAGCTCTAGCTGCTGCTTCATTAGTCTTCAGAAAAAATGACCCTACTTACTCCAAGCTTCTTGCCAGAAGGGCAATCAGGGTATTTCACATTTGCAAATTCTTTTTTTTTTAACTATCATTGAATTTCAGGTTGTAAAAATATTTCACTTGAATTTCTTTTCCTATATTTGGTTCTAGGTGTTTGAGTTTGCTGATAAGTACAGAGGTGCTTATAGTAATGGGCTGAAGCCATATGTGTGCCCATACTACTGTGATTATTCAGGGTTCCAGGTATAAAAAAAAATCTTTAATTTTTGAAGTAATTTAATTTTTTTTTTCTGTTTTGAAGTTGTGCTGATTTTATTTTATTTTTATTTTTTTGGGTTATGGAAACTGGTTTAAGGATGAACTATTGTGGGGTGCTGCTTGGTTACATAAAGCTACAAGAAATCCAATTTATTTAAGCTACATTCAAGCAAATGGACAGATTCTTGGAGCTGATGAATCTGATAATACATTTGGATGGGATAACAAGCATGTTGGAGCTAGAATTCTTCTTTCCAAGGTCACATTATAATATTCTAATTAATTTTATTCTTTCTATAAATAATTCAACTCATTAATTGGTTATTCATTATTATATTTGTGTTTGTGAATTTTCAGGCATTTCTTGTCCAAAATGTTCAGCCTCTCCATGATTACAAAAGTCATGCAGATAACTTCATTTGTTCCCTAATTCCAGGGACCCCCTCTTTCTCTGCTCAGTTCACTCCAGGTCCATTTTCTAAATTCCCAACGAATAATTAAATAAAATCGAAACCTCATTCCGATTATAATTAAATAATTATGATTATCCCTTGTAAAAACAAAAACTTTTTTTTTTTTACAATAAAATTTATTAATTTCAGGTGGACTTTTATTCAAGATGGCTGATAGTAACATGCAGTATGTAACATCCACCTCTTTTCTCCTTGTGACCTATGCCAAATACTTAACATCTTCACACAAAGTTGTGAACTGTGGTGGAGCCATTATCACACCAAAGAAACTCAGAACATTTGCCAAAAAACAAGTATAATTATATTTACTTCAATTTTTTCATCTACATTATTGATAATTTAATGAAAATTGTTGAAATTTTTGAACTTGATAATGTGAACAGGTGGATTATATACTAGGTGACAATCCTTTGAAAATGTCTTTCATGGTGGGCTATGGTCCACGGTACCCCGTGAGGATCCACCACAGGGGATCATCACTACCTTCTGTAAATGTACATCCATCAAAGATCCAATGCTCATATGGCTTCAGTCTTATGAATTCTCAATCTCCTAATCCAAATGTTTTGATCGGAGCCGTTGTTGGTGGGCCCGATCAAAGTGATCGGTTCCCAGATGAACGGTCAGATTACGCTCAATCAGAACCAGCCACTTATATCAATGCACCACTTGTTGGTGCTTTGGCTTATCTTGCACACTCATATGGCCAAATCTAAGTTTAAAACAAAATTCCAATTGTCATTAAGAATGTTAATTTAGTAGTATTAATTGAAATCGTTTAGTGTGGGTTGGTGGGGTGCAGTGGCCGAGGCTAAATGGGGCTCGAGCCGTAAACTGTTTGGCACACTTAGCTAAGTGTACTGCTTTGATGTTGTATACTTTATTAGTATGAAGTCTGTAAGACTGGAATGAAATGCGACTTTTCTGTGTCTTAAACAGCGCTTTTGGTTGATGGCTCGAGAGTAGTTTTAATTTGCAAGTTGCCATTGAGCTTTGCAATATTTGGTATACTTTTCTGTGTCTTTTTCCTGCTTCGGGACTCGTTTATAGTCATTTACTGGCTTATTGCTTTATAAGTTTGTTGAGAAATATTTCGTTTGTCTTATAATATCAATTAATGTGAAAATTTTATTCAAAGTAACTTGAAAATTCTAATAATTAATACTTAATAGGTTGTTTAATAGAGGAAGTTGCAGATTAAGAACTAAGTAAATCGAAGGTGAAACATTGAATTCGTTAAATTTCAAAACAAACTTAGTCTAATTGAGCTCAAATGTTCATTCTTGTGACCTATCTTATATTAAGAATAACCAAATTGCATTACAATTATACTGAATTTGCACTGGATAAAATTTAATTAATTAACAAGTATGGTGATAATTTGCTCCTTCTTTTGATTGGATAATTGTGTACAACGAAAATCATTATCTTTAGAGCCGTTAGTTTGTGGGCCCAAGTTTGACTATTGACGCGAATGAAGAAGAAAAATTGGCGGGTAATAATCATAGGGAGCGAAAATTGACGTATAGGCTGGATGAAAAAGTAACTGGCACGTGATATTCTACTGGTTAACTGTGAAGCACGTGGTCAAAGGCTGCACCCTACTGTCTCCTGTCAGAAGATGAAGAGGTTCGATATAGCCATAATAGGGGGTTTGGGCCCAGCTAGGGATTGGATCATAGGGGACTGGGCTCATATAAGAATGGAGTAAGGTACCACTAGAGCCCATTGGCCCACTATCTTGCCGCTTCAAAAGGCCCAAATTGATACGAAATTAGATTATGTGAGTGACATTTAAGATTTTTCTATTTTGACTTCCATTTTGACAAGTTGAAAAAAGAAACGAAAACCACTAATATACGGCTTAAAATAGTAAGTTAATCTGGATAGCACAAATAAAAAAATTGTTTGACTTCAACCTCGATCACTAAAAATCGATGAACTAAAAACACGAACAATTTTCAATCACCAAAAATACCTGAAATGGATACAAAAACTAGATACAAAAACCTGTTGAATAATCAAAACTGATATTTCAAAAAGCCATTATCTTTTAACCTTAAAAAAAATCAATATTTATAACTTTCTCAACAAAAAAAAAAAAAAAAAAAAAATTGAAATCTAAAGGCTTCGGTTTGGTATGGCTAATAATCGAGGAAGAAGCCATGAGATCATCATGGTGTGCATTGTAATAGGCATATGCTGTTCGTCTATGATCAACGGTGTAGATTGCAGCAACCGACGTAGCCTAGTTGATGAGAATGTTTCAAATATTGATGAGGTTGAAAGTGATGGCAGTGAGGAAGATGAAGGGCCAGTAGCACCAGTACCTATGCCACCCCCTGTAAACGGCGTTACTGTTTTTGACGTTATGAAATATGGGGCTAAAGCTAATGGCAAAGCTGATGATGGAATGGTATTTTAATTCTTTTCATTTATATATTGCTAACCAAATTCAATAATATATATATATATATATATATATTCATACAACTACATATTGGAAAGTATAGTGTGACTCAAACTCTGCATGCATGCACATGACTGTTTTAAAGCTGGTTTCATATATATAAATGATGTTGGACAAACTTCGAATAAATAGATAAGTTTTGGAGATTAGGAAAATTCGAGGCGAGACGAGCTCTTTCCTTAACACGAAATTGCCCCGCTACAGGTGGTACGGGTAAAGCAAACGTGTCCCAAGATACAACGAATTCAGTTCTTCAGTAGGACCACTCCACACTCAAGAACACGGTCGAACTTTTCTAACTGCTCAAACTCTCGAAAGAGGAATAAACATAGAACGTCTTCTATGTTCGGTACATCGATTACATTACGTAGGGGGCCCTATAAATAGGTACAGAATTAAAGACAGAATTGAATACAATTAAATTCCGACATAATGTTGTCATTGTAACTGCCGAAACGTTTTATTACGGCATAAATACCATGGCGGTTACAGTTGACAACCAAGAGTCAAATTTAATCGGTGTAAAAACGTGATCAGCGTTTTTACCGGGACGATTCGATTCTATCTGTAATTTCAGACGTCAGAAAAAAAAATTTCCAACAATCCCCCACACGAATGAAATTAACGCAATGTTCGAGAGTTCAATAGAAAATTTATTACATCAGAAGAGGTAGCTTTTGGCCTTGAACCTTTCTTAGTGAAATATCATCGGACTTCCTAGGCTCCCCAGTGAACATGGTGTCTTGAACTGGTCAGCCGTTCGTGCAAGCCCAGACAATGATATTCACATAATAAATTTTCGACAGTTTTCAGTTCTCACTGTTGGGTCCATTTAGGCCTTGGCACCCCATCTTGGATTCATAAGTGTTTACTCATACCACAGAGTTGAGGCGGCCGCCACCTCACACTTACATAGGTGACTTCCTATTAAGAGTAATCTGCTTTACCCCACTTCATATAGACAGTATAGGAAACATTAAAAGCTTAGTTTAACCTTTGGTACAACTTTACAGAACGCACTTCTTTATCCTAGGCAATGGGTTTAGAGTTTATTAACTCTTTAAGTGCTCAGTTGAACTTGCACAACTTAGTTGTCCCTTTGAACCAAGATTTTGGGATCTCCAGTCAACATGGTAGGGTTACCGCTGTGTTTGTTCCTGACTTGTAGACTTTAACCCCATTCCTCTAGATAGGCAGTCTATTTGATCTCTAGGCAATCCTTTCGTCAAAGGATCTGCAATATTCTCCTTTGATTTTATCCAATCAATGGAAATATCTCATTAGAAATCAACTGCTTAATGGTATTGTGTCTACGACGGATATGTCTAGACTTACCATTTTTACAAACCACTTTGCACCCTACTAATTTATCGACTGAAAGTCGGAATAAATTCAGATAGGGGCTCTGGTTTTTCCCAATAGAAATATCTTCTAACAAATTTCATAGTTACTCAGCTTATTCACAAACTTTGTCAAAAAGTTATGAATTCTGATTCCATTTTGAATCAAGCTATGCATAACGTGAGTAATCGTGTCAAATACTCAATTTGCGTCATTGTATCCTTCGATTACAAGCGAATATCTTGAGTAGTGTAATCCATCGTCCTTAGTATCCTCTAGTTAAAGCTTTCCAAATGCTTTCAACTTAGATTACTCACGACTCCACTCAACAGCTCATAGAATAAACTAGGTCAATATAGGTTCAGTTCATGATGTATATCAAACTCCCAATGACCCTAGCATATTCTAACTGCAATACGAGGTTGCCATTATCTTCGTGCTTGTTTAAGTCCGTATGATGACTTTACAAGTTAGCACACCTTCATCTCCGATTCAGGAGCAACATAACCATAAGGCTATTTCATTTCTTTATCTAATTCTCACATTTAAAATACAGACTTAACATCTATTTTATGAATCTCAAGGTTATGCAATTAAGCGATACCAACGAGCAATCTTATGGAGGTTAATCTCATTACTCGAGAATAAGCATCAAAGAAATTAAGAACCTCCGTCTCTCGGTATTCTTTTGACTACCAGACGGGCATTATACTTATCAATAGTTCCTCAGTCATACACATTCTTTTCAGAATCCATTTACAGCCCCAATCATTTCCCTAAGGAAAATCCCAGGCATGGTTGTGTATTATAGACTCGATTCCACTAATGATAACTTCATTCCAGTTTGACAAAGCTTCCTTAATCGTTCTCGGTTCATCTTCTAATGTATAAAATACAAAGTCAGACCAGACGATTTAGGAACTCTTGCCGTTTACGTCATAGTTCTTCATCCCCCGGATTAGAGCTTCTCGTAGACATATCGTTCCTTTAAGAGGGCATTATTCTTTCTTTCGAAAAGATATCCTCAAAAAACAACTCTATATTGCAAAACAATTACATCATGAATCACCAAGATTTTTAACTTTATATGCCAAAAATTGATAGACGCTGCTATTACGTGCATAACCACTAAATATGCAGTCAATAACTTTATGCTCTATCTTCACTTGTTTGGGTTTCAGTATTTCGACCTTCGTCAAATACCCCAACAACTTTATGTACTTATATGAAGACCTTAAGTCTTTCCATAACTCGTACAAATTCTCAATTCCACTTTCACGTGGATATAACGGATGGAGAGGTTTACCTCCCCCCACATTTCTGAGTTAGCCCAGCTAAATCAATTATCACATTCGTCATTTGCGATTCTCGGGTTAACTATCCTGTTTGACCATGGTACATAAGGAGCCAATGTTTGATTTTGATGCCTCAACTTGTGCAAAAGTAATCAAACAATGATTCGTATTCTCCACGTTAGTCACCACAGATAGCTTTAACCATTTTTCAATAATTATCAAAACTCATTCTTTTTATGAAATCTTGGTTTATAATTATCTAAATTTAGCCCATTACCACCGTCAAAATTTAGGGTGAAACGTATTTCGACCAAATGCATCCGATGCATTACCCTCACATTTGACAATCATAAATAAAACTTAATTTATTTCTGAATCCAATTTGATTCTAGCGAAATTAAATCCAATTTAATTTCCATGGGCCCTTTTGATTAAATCCAAATCTTTAGTTAATACCAATTTAACTTGAAATCAAAATCCTTGATTTTGATGTGAAATTAAACCCAGTTTAATTTTCATGAGAAAATCGACGCGAAATTAATACAACATAATTTCCGTGTTAATCCAATTAACTTTGATAATCTCGTAAAATATCGATTAAATCTTATTTAATCAATCACTTCAATTAAGTCCAACTTAATTTTTCCATGCGACGATTAAACCCAATTTAATCGATTAAGTCCAAATGAAGATTAAATCCAATTTAATCATATTGAAATCCAATTTGATTTCACGGACTTAGTTAACCTCAAAGTTAAAATCCAATTTTAACTCTTTTATTCAATTTCAAAAATTGAATCTCATTTGATTCTCATGTTAAGATTAAAACTCACTCTAACCTTGAGAACTCAAAAATAATGATTAAGTCCAATATACCCAAAATTGAAATCAAACAAATTTAATTTCATAATATTGCAACTTAATCAAATACTAAAATTAAGTCTTAAACTTAATTTTCCAATTTATTTATCAACATCACTAATTAATAGTTTTGTTGCATAAATAATTAAATTACTTCAATTTCACAAATAAATACCCAACATCAATTTAAAGTTATGTTGGTACTTGGGTCCAAACCAACTAAATTTTGAAAGAAGTCCAATTGACTAGGCCAAGCCTTAGCCATTTTAATTTACTTTGAGTCCAAACTCAAATAAATTAAAATTACATGTGGTGGGTAAGCCTATCCACCATTAATCAAATGATCAAGTGTTGGGCCAAACCCAATACCTTATTTGATTAACATATGCATTGGGCCCAGCCCAGCCATATTATTTCCAATTTTAAATACGCATATTGGGTCAAGCCCAACATATGTATTTTCCGCATGTAAGTGCTGGACTTACCCAACTTTCCAACCATTCTGCCCAGTGCAACACCATTTATCATAATGGGTTGAGCCCAACACTACCAAGCCAGAAGCTGTTTCTTCATGCTTGCGCAGTCATTGACGGCGCCATAGTCGGAGCCGTGGCCTTGCTGGCCGTTTTATCGGCTCTCGGAACCACTGCCTCCGCCCGAGACTTCTCCGGTCTTGCTGCGGCGCCCGGCGCCCCTGCCAATACCCGGTATAAATTCAGCCATGAAAAACGCAACGCATTTTCGCCGATTTCAGTCAAGGCTCTAAATCCCAATTCAAATTTAAAATTGATTTGCAAAATCAAACTTTCAGATTCCGAATCTGATCAAAATCATCCGACCACCGCCGCCTTCGAATCGTCACAAACGATCATATTACTTTGTTTAAGCCGAATCACAAACCACAAAGTTCAACCATCTTGATTTGGAAGAAAATTGGTTTCTGAATCACTCTAAACAGATTGGATTTGAATGGAATTGTACAGGTTTAAGGATTCAAAGCATACCACAGAAACCTTTTACCTTCCCTTTGATACGTGGATCGGAGATTTATGATCCTTACACCATCTTAATCAAAATCCCAGATTTTGATTGATTTCACTGACGCCTAGACGGACGCCATCTCCGATCTGCACATACTTTGCTCCGACAGATCGTTTTTCAACCGGCGAGCATGCCTCGATCCGACGAACGCCATCGACATCTCAAGCAAAGCTGTCAAGCTCCGCCATCTCAGTCTTATCATGAATCCAGCCAAAGCCGCCACCAGTTTCCATTGTCAATCGGCTATTTCCGATTTCGCACGCCGTATAAGATGCGATCCGTAGGTGACTGGCCCAGATTCGCCACCCTACGCAACTTTCAGCGAGTTGCCCGGCAAACCATCGTCGTTTTTGCCCGCACAAGACCAGATTTAAGAATTGCAGATTTTCAGCAATTTTTGCTATTGATTTTCGAACGGCATCGAGCCTATGATTTCCGTATATATTCTGAGCAGCGCCCATCAATCGAACATAATCGATTTTTATTACCCAACAACTAATTGTATCAACAGAAAGGCGTTCGAAATACCCTTCAATCTCAGATTTTCATGTTTTGAAATCCAATCTGTGAGACGCATTTCCAAACCCGATCCTTTTCTCAAAATCCCAGATTTTGATTCTGAACTTACAAACATCTCGAATCTTCAATTTAATTGAAATTCTCATTTTGTAATTCTTAAATTTTAATAAACCAGCTGCACAAAGCTGTCCACTAATTTCAACTTCCAAAAGGAATTGTACACATTTCTTCAATGTGGATTACGGATTCAAAGACATAATGCTCGGACCATTTCCATCATTACATTAAAGGGGCAGCAGTATGTCTATATTGAATCCAAATTGATCAACTTTTCGATCCATATTTCCTCATAATCATATTTCGGTTCATATTCGATCGAATTCATCTTCAGCCCCCAATCCCAGATTTAGGGCAAATTAGAATTTTAATTAACAAATCTCTTGAATTTCTGATGTTATCGAAATTCTCAACTTGCAAATTTAGATCACGATTCCAACCAAATCACGGCTCAAAATTTTCCGATTTAGAAATCATCTTGAATTTCGATCCAATCGAAATTCTCAAATATCAAATCAAAATTTTAGCCCGATTACAATTGATTCAAAATCAATTTTCAAGTTTTCGTTTAGCATCTTGCCAACAGCTTGTGATTTTGCATGTGATTCATTCGAAAATCACAAAAAAACTGCTCCACTTCAAAACCTGATTCCAAAATCGAATCATTAATTAAATTACAAACATAAGATTTGTAAATTACAAAAGCTAAAAGTAGAACAAGACTTATCTTTTCAGCGTCGAAGTTGAACAACGAGAAGACTTTCGTGTTAAGTTTGTTGGACAAACTTCGAATAAATAGATAAGTTTTGGAGATTAGGAAAATTCGAGGCGAGACGAGCTCTTTCCTTAACACGAAATTGCCCCGCTACAGGTGGTACGGGTAAAGCAAACGTGTCCCAAGATACAACGAATTCAGTTCTTCAGTAGGACCACTCCACACTCAAGAACACGGTCGAACTTTTCTAACTGCTCAAACTCTCGAAAGAGGAATAAACATAGAACGTCTTCTATGTTCGGTACATCGATTACATTACGTAGGGGGCCCTATAAATAGGTACAGAATTAAAGACAGAATTGAATACAATTAAATTCCGACATAATGTTGTCATTGTAACTGCCGAAACGTTTTATTACGGCATAAATACCATGGCGGTTACAGTTGACAACCAAGAGTCAAATTTAATCGGTGTAAAAACGTGATCAGCGTTTTTACCGGGACGATTCGATTCTATCTGTAATTTCAGACGTCAGAAAAAAAAATTTCCAACAATCCCCCACACGAATGAAATTAACGCAATGTTCGAGAGTTCAATAGAAAATTTATTACATCAGAAGAGGTAGCTTTTGGCCTTGAACCTTTCTTAGTGAAATATCATCGGACTTCCTAGGCTCCCCAGTGAACATGGTGTCTTGAACTGGTCAGCCGTTCGTGCAAGCCCAGACAATGATATTCACATAATAAATTTTCGACAGTTTTCAGTTCTCACTGTTGGGTCCATTTAGGCCTTGGCACCCCATCTTGGATTCATAAGTGTTTACTCATACCACAGAGTTGAGGCGGCCGCCACCTCACACTTACATAGGTGACTTCCTATTAAGAGTAATCTGCTTTACCCCACTTCATATAGACAGTATAGGAAACATTAAAAGCTTAGTTTAACCTTTGGTACAACTTTACAGAACGCACTTCTTTATCCTAGGCAATGGGTTTAGAGTTTATTAACTCTTTAAGTGCTCAGTTGAACTTGCACAACTTAGTTGTCCCTTTGAACCAAGATTTTGGGATCTCCAGTCAACATGGTAGGGTTACCGCTGTGTTTGTTCCTGACTTGTAGACTTTAACCCCATTCCTCTAGATAGGCAGTCTATTTGATCTCTAGGCAATCCTTTCGTCAAAGGATCTGCAATATTCTCCTTTGATTTTATCCAATCAATGGAAATATCTCATTAGAAATCAACTGCTTAATGGTATTGTGTCTACGACGGATATGTCTAGACTTACCATTTTTACAAACCACTTTGCACCCTACTAATTTATCGACTGAAAGTCGGAATAAATTCAGATAGGGGCTCTGGTTTTTCCCAATAGAAATATCTTCTAACAAATTTCATAGTTACTCAGCTTATTCACAAACTTTGTCAAAAAGTTATGAATTCTGATTCCATTTTGAATCAAGCTATGCATAACGTGAGTAATCGTGTCAAATACTCAATTTGCGTCATTGTATCCTTCGATTACAAGCGAATATCTTGAGTAGTGTAATCCATCGTCCTTAGTATCCTCTAGTTAAAGCTTTCCAAATGCTTTCAACTTAGATTACTCACGACTCCACTCAACAGCTCATAGAATAAACTAGGTCAATATAGGTTCAGTTCATGATGTATATCAAACTCCCAATGACCCTAGCATATTCTAACTGCAATACGAGGTTGCCATTATCTTCGTGCTTGTTTAAGTCCGTATGATGACTTTACAAGTTAGCACACCTTCATCTCCGATTCAGGAGCAACATAACCATAAGGCTATTTCATTTCTTTATCTAATTCTCACATTTAAAATACAGACTTAACATCTATTTTATGAATCTCAAGGTTATGCAATTAAGCGATACCAACGAGCAATCTTATGGAGGTTAATCTCATTACTCGAGAATAAGCATCAAAGAAATTAAGAACCTCCGTCTCTCGGTATTCTTTTGACTACCAGACGGGCATTATACTTATCAATAGTTCCTCAGTCATACACATTCTTTTCAGAATCCATTTACAGCCCCAATCATTTCCCTAAGGAAAATCCCAGGCATGGTTGTGTATTATAGACTCGATTCCACTAATGATAACTTCATTCCAGTTTGACAAAGCTTCCTTAATCGTTCTCGGTTCATCTTCTAATGTATAAAATACAAAGTCAGACCAGACGATTTAGGAACTCTTGCCGTTTACGTCATAGTTCTTCATCCCCCGGATTAGAGCTTCTCGTAGACATATCGTTCCTTTAAGAGGGCATTATTCTTTCTTTCGAAAAGATATCCTCAAAAAACAACTCTATATTGCAAAACAATTACATCATGAATCACCAAGATTTTTAACTTTATATGCCAAAAATTGATAGACGCTGCTATTACGTGCATAACCACTAAATATGCAGTCAATAACTTTATGCTCTATCTTCACTTGTTTGGGTTTCAGTATTTCGACCTTCGTCAAATACCCCAACAACTTTATGTACTTATATGAAGACCTTAAGTCTTTCCATAACTCGTACAAATTCTCAATTCCACTTTCACGTGGATATAACGGATGGAGAGGTTTACCTCCCCCCACATTTCTGAGTTAGCCCAGCTAAATCAATTATCACATTCGTCATTTGCGATTCTCGGGTTAACTATCCTGTTTGACCATGGTACATAAGGAGCCAATGTTTGATTTTGATGCCTCAACTTGTGCAAAAGTAATCAAACAATGATTCGTATTCTCCACGTTAGTCACCACAGATAGCTTTAACCATTTTTCAATAATTATCAAAACTCATTCTTTTTATGAAATCTTGGTTTATAATTATCTAAATTTAGCCCATTACCACCGTCAAAATTTAGGGTGAAACGTATTTCGACCAAATGCATCCGATGCATTACCCTCACATTTGACAATCATAAATAAAACTTAATTTATTTCTGAATCCAATTTGATTCTAGCGAAATTAAATCCAATTTAATTTCCATGGGCCCTTTTGATTAAATCCAAATCTTTAGTTAATACCAATTTAACTTGAAATCAAAATCCTTGATTTTGATGTGAAATTAAACCCAGTTTAATTTTCATGAGAAAATCGACGCGAAATTAATACAACATAATTTCCGTGTTAATCCAATTAACTTTGATAATCTCGTAAAATATCGATTAAATCTTATTTAATCAATCACTTCAATTAAGTCCAACTTAATTTTTCCATGCGACGATTAAACCCAATTTAATCGATTAAGTCCAAATGAAGATTAAATCCAATTTAATCATATTGAAATCCAATTTGATTTCACGGACTTAGTTAACCTCAAAGTTAAAATCCAATTTTAACTCTTTTATTCAATTTCAAAAATTGAATCTCATTTGATTCTCATGTTAAGATTAAAACTCACTCTAACCTTGAGAACTCAAAAATAATGATTAAGTCCAATATACCCAAAATTGAAATCAAACAAATTTAATTTCATAATATTGCAACTTAATCAAATACTAAAATTAAGTCTTAAACTTAATTTTCCAATTTATTTATCAACATCACTAATTAATAGTTTTGTTGCATAAATAATTAAATTACTTCAATTTCACAAATAAATACCCAACATCAATTTAAAGTTATGTTGGTACTTGGGTCCAAACCAACTAAATTTTGAAAGAAGTCCAATTGACTAGGCCAAGCCTTAGCCATTTTAATTTACTTTGAGTCCAAACTCAAATAAATTAAAATTACATGTGGTGGGTAAGCCTATCCACCATTAATCAAATGATCAAGTGTTGGGCCAAACCCAATACCTTATTTGATTAACATATGCATTGGGCCCAGCCCAGCCATATTATTTCCAATTTTAAATACGCATATTGGGTCAAGCCCAACATATGTATTTTCCGCATGTAAGTGCTGGACTTACCCAACTTTCCAACCATTCTGCCCAGTGCAACACCATTTATCATAATGGGTTGAGCCCAACACTACCAAGCCAGAAGCTGTTTCTTCATGCTTGCGCAGTCATTGACGGCGCCATAGTCGGAGCCGTGGCCTTGCTGGCCGTTTTATCGGCTCTCGGAACCACTGCCTCCGCCCGAGACTTCTCCGGTCTTGCTGCGGCGCCCGGCGCCCCTGCCAATACCCGGTATAAATTCAGCCATGAAAAACGCAACGCATTTTCGCCGATTTCAGTCAAGGCTCTAAATCCCAATTCAAATTTAAAATTGATTTGCAAAATCAAACTTTCAGATTCCGAATCTGATCAAAATCATCCGACCACCGCCGCCTTCGAATCGTCACAAACGATCATATTACTTTGTTTAAGCCGAATCACAAACCACAAAGTTCAACCATCTTGATTTGGAAGAAAATTGGTTTCTGAATCACTCTAAACAGATTGGATTTGAATGGAATTGTACAGGTTTAAGGATTCAAAGCATACCACAGAAACCTTTTACCTTCCCTTTGATACGTGGATCGGAGATTTATGATCCTTACACCATCTTAATCAAAATCCCAGATTTTGATTGATTTCACTGACGCCTAGACGGACGCCATCTCCGATCTGCACATACTTTGCTCCGACAGATCGTTTTTCAACCGGCGAGCATGCCTCGATCCGACGAACGCCATCGACATCTCAAGCAAAGCTGTCAAGCTCCGCCATCTCAGTCTTATCATGAATCCAGCCAAAGCCGCCACCAGTTTCCATTGTCAATCGGCTATTTCCGATTTCGCACGCCGTATAAGATGCGATCCGTAGGTGACTGGCCCAGATTCGCCACCCTACGCAACTTTCAGCGAGTTGCCCGGCAAACCATCGTCGTTTTTGCCCGCACAAGACCAGATTTAAGAATTGCAGATTTTCAGCAATTTTTGCTATTGATTTTCGAACGGCATCGAGCCTATGATTTCCGTATATATTCTGAGCAGCGCCCATCAATCGAACATAATCGATTTTTATTACCCAACAACTAATTGTATCAACAGAAAGGCGTTCGAAATACCCTTCAATCTCAGATTTTCATGTTTTGAAATCCAATCTGTGAGACGCATTTCCAAACCCGATCCTTTTCTCAAAATCCCAGATTTTGATTCTGAACTTACAAACATCTCGAATCTTCAATTTAATTGAAATTCTCATTTTGTAATTCTTAAATTTTAATAAACCAGCTGCACAAAGCTGTCCACTAATTTCAACTTCCAAAAGGAATTGTACACATTTCTTCAATGTGGATTACGGATTCAAAGACATAATGCTCGGACCATTTCCATCATTACATTAAAGGGGCAGCAGTATGTCTATATTGAATCCAAATTGATCAACTTTTCGATCCATATTTCCTCATAATCATATTTCGGTTCATATTCGATCGAATTCATCTTCAGCCCCCAATCCCAGATTTAGGGCAAATTAGAATTTTAATTAACAAATCTCTTGAATTTCTGATGTTATCGAAATTCTCAACTTGCAAATTTAGATCACGATTCCAACCAAATCACGGCTCAAAATTTTCCGATTTAGAAATCATCTTGAATTTCGATCCAATCGAAATTCTCAAATATCAAATCAAAATTTTAGCCCGATTACAATTGATTCAAAATCAATTTTCAAGTTTTCGTTTAGCATCTTGCCAACAGCTTGTGATTTTGCATGTGATTCATTCGAAAATCACAAAAAAACTGCTCCACTTCAAAACCTGATTCCAAAATCGAATCATTAATTAAATTACAAACATAAGATTTGTAAATTACAAAAGCTAAAAGTAGAACAAGACTTATCTTTTCAGCGTCGAAGTTGAACAACGAGAAGACTTTCGTGTTAAGTTTGTTGGACAAACTTCGAATAAATAGATAAGTTTTGGAGATTAGGAAAATTCGAGGCGAGACGAGCTCTTTCCTTAACACGAAATTGCCCCGCTACAGGTGGTACGGGTAAAGCAAACGTGTCCCAAGATACAACGAATTCAGTTCTTCAGTAGGACCACTCCACACTCAAGAACACGGTCGAACTTTTCTAACTGCTCAAACTCTCGAAAGAGGAATAAACATAGAACGTCTTCTATGTTCGGTACATCGATTACATTACGTAGGGGGCCCTATAAATAGGTACAGAATTAAAGACAGAATTGAATACAATTAAATTCCGACATAATGTTGTCATTGTAACTGCCGAAACGTTTTATTACGGCATAAATACCATGGCGGTTACAGTTGACAACCAAGAGTCAAATTTAATCGGTGTAAAAACGTGATCAGCGTTTTTACCGGGACGATTCGATTCTATCTGTAATTTCAGACGTCAGAAAAAAAAATTTCCAACAATCCCCCACACGAATGAAATTAACGCAATGTTCGAGAGTTCAATAGAAAATTTATTACATCAGAAGAGGTAGCTTTTGGCCTTGAACCTTTCTTAGTGAAATATCATCGGACTTCCTAGGCTCCCCAGTGAACATGGTGTCTTGAACTGGTCAGCCGTTCGTGCAAGCCCAGACAATGATATTCACATAATAAATTTTCGACAGTTTTCAGTTCTCACTGTTGGGTCCATTTAGGCCTTGGCACCCCATCTTGGATTCATAAGTGTTTACTCATACCACAGAGTTGAGGCGGCCGCCACCTCACACTTACATAGGTGACTTCCTATTAAGAGTAATCTGCTTTACCCCACTTCATATAGACAGTATAGGAAACATTAAAAGCTTAGTTTAACCTTTGGTACAACTTTACAGAACGCACTTCTTTATCCTAGGCAATGGGTTTAGAGTTTATTAACTCTTTAAGTGCTCAGTTGAACTTGCACAACTTAGTTGTCCCTTTGAACCAAGATTTTGGGATCTCCAGTCAACATGGTAGGGTTACCGCTGTGTTTGTTCCTGACTTGTAGACTTTAACCCCATTCCTCTAGATAGGCAGTCTATTTGATCTCTAGGCAATCCTTTCGTCAAAGGATCTGCAATATTCTCCTTTGATTTTATCCAATCAATGGAAATATCTCATTAGAAATCAACTGCTTAATGGTATTGTGTCTACGACGGATATGTCTAGACTTACCATTTTTACAAACCACTTTGCACCCTACTAATTTATCGACTGAAAGTCGGAATAAATTCAGATAGGGGCTCTGGTTTTTCCCAATAGAAATATCTTCTAACAAATTTCATAGTTACTCAGCTTATTCACAAACTTTGTCAAAAAGTTATGAATTCTGATTCCATTTTGAATCAAGCTATGCATAACGTGAGTAATCGTGTCAAATACTCAATTTGCGTCATTGTATCCTTCGATTACAAGCGAATATCTTGAGTAGTGTAATCCATCGTCCTTAGTATCCTCTAGTTAAAGCTTTCCAAATGCTTTCAACTTAGATTACTCACGACTCCACTCAACAGCTCATAGAATAAACTAGGTCAATATAGGTTCAGTTCATGATGTATATCAAACTCCCAATGACCCTAGCATATTCTAACTGCAATACGAGGTTGCCATTATCTTCGTGCTTGTTTAAGTCCGTATGATGACTTTACAAGTTAGCACACCTTCATCTCCGATTCAGGAGCAACATAACCATAAGGCTATTTCATTTCTTTATCTAATTCTCACATTTAAAATACAGACTTAACATCTATTTTATGAATCTCAAGGTTATGCAATTAAGCGATACCAACGAGCAATCTTATGGAGGTTAATCTCATTACTCGAGAATAAGCATCAAAGAAATTAAGAACCTCCGTCTCTCGGTATTCTTTTGACTACCAGACGGGCATTATACTTATCAATAGTTCCTCAGTCATACACATTCTTTTCAGAATCCATTTACAGCCCCAATCATTTCCCTAAGGAAAATCCCAGGCATGGTTGTGTATTATAGACTCGATTCCACTAATGATAACTTCATTCCAGTTTGACAAAGCTTCCTTAATCGTTCTCGGTTCATCTTCTAATGTATAAAATACAAAGTCAGACCAGACGATTTAGGAACTCTTGCCGTTTACGTCATAGTTCTTCATCCCCCGGATTAGAGCTTCTCGTAGACATATCGTTCCTTTAAGAGGGCATTATTCTTTCTTTCGAAAAGATATCCTCAAAAAACAACTCTATATTGCAAAACAATTACATCATGAATCACCAAGATTTTTAACTTTATATGCCAAAAATTGATAGACGCTGCTATTACGTGCATAACCACTAAATATGCAGTCAATAACTTTATGCTCTATCTTCACTTGTTTGGGTTTCAGTATTTCGACCTTCGTCAAATACCCCAACAACTTTATGTACTTATATGAAGACCTTAAGTCTTTCCATAACTCGTACAAATTCTCAATTCCACTTTCACGTGGATATAACGGATGGAGAGGTTTACCTCCCCCCACATTTCTGAGTTAGCCCAGCTAAATCAATTATCACATTCGTCATTTGCGATTCTCGGGTTAACTATCCTGTTTGACCATGGTACATAAGGAGCCAATGTTTGATTTTGATGCCTCAACTTGTGCAAAAGTAATCAAACAATGATTCGTATTCTCCACGTTAGTCACCACAGATAGCTTTAACCATTTTTCAATAATTATCAAAACTCATTCTTTTTATGAAATCTTGGTTTATAATTATCTAAATTTAGCCCATTACCACCGTCAAAATTTAGGGTGAAACGTATTTCGACCAAATGCATCCGATGCATTACCCTCACATTTGACAATCATAAATAAAACTTAATTTATTTCTGAATCCAATTTGATTCTAGCGAAATTAAATCCAATTTAATTTCCATGGGCCCTTTTGATTAAATCCAAATCTTTAGTTAATACCAATTTAACTTGAAATCAAAATCCTTGATTTTGATGTGAAATTAAACCCAGTTTAATTTTCATGAGAAAATCGACGCGAAATTAATACAACATAATTTCCGTGTTAATCCAATTAACTTTGATAATCTCGTAAAATATCGATTAAATCTTATTTAATCAATCACTTCAATTAAGTCCAACTTAATTTTTCCATGCGACGATTAAACCCAATTTAATCGATTAAGTCCAAATGAAGATTAAATCCAATTTAATCATATTGAAATCCAATTTGATTTCACGGACTTAGTTAACCTCAAAGTTAAAATCCAATTTTAACTCTTTTATTCAATTTCAAAAATTGAATCTCATTTGATTCTCATGTTAAGATTAAAACTCACTCTAACCTTGAGAACTCAAAAATAATGATTAAGTCCAATATACCCAAAATTGAAATCAAACAAATTTAATTTCATAATATTGCAACTTAATCAAATACTAAAATTAAGTCTTAAACTTAATTTTCCAATTTATTTATCAACATCACTAATTAATAGTTTTGTTGCATAAATAATTAAATTACTTCAATTTCACAAATAAATACCCAACATCAATTTAAAGTTATGTTGGTACTTGGGTCCAAACCAACTAAATTTTGAAAGAAGTCCAATTGACTAGGCCAAGCCTTAGCCATTTTAATTTACTTTGAGTCCAAACTCAAATAAATTAAAATTACATGTGGTGGGTAAGCCTATCCACCATTAATCAAATGATCAAGTGTTGGGCCAAACCCAATACCTTATTTGATTAACATATGCATTGGGCCCAGCCCAGCCATATTATTTCCAATTTTAAATACGCATATTGGGTCAAGCCCAACATATGTATTTTCCGCATGTAAGTGCTGGACTTACCCAACTTTCCAACCATTCTGCCCAGTGCAACACCATTTATCATAATGGGTTGAGCCCAACACTACCAAGCCAGAAGCTGTTTCTTCATGCTTGCGCAGTCATTGACGGCGCCATAGTCGGAGCCGTGGCCTTGCTGGCCGTTTTATCGGCTCTCGGAACCACTGCCTCCGCCCGAGACTTCTCCGGTCTTGCTGCGGCGCCCGGCGCCCCTGCCAATACCCTGTATAAATTCAGCCATGAAAAACGCAACGCATTTTCGCCGATTTCAGTCAAGGCTCTAAATCCCAATTCAAATTTAAAATTGATTTGCAAAATCAAACTTTCAGATTCCGAATCTGATCAAAATCATCCGACCACCGCCGCCTTCGAATCGTCACAAACGATCATATTACTTTGTTTAAGCCGAATCACAAACCACAAAGTTCAACCATCTTGATTTGGAAGAAAATTGGTTTCTGAATCACTCTAAACAGATTGGATTTGAATGGAATTGTACAGGTTTAAGGATTCAAAGCATACCACAGAAACCTTTTACCTTCCCTTTGATACGTGGATCGGAGATTTATGATCCTTACACCATCTTAATCAAAATCCCAGATTTTGATTGATTTCACTGACGCCTAGACGGACGCCATCTCCGATCTGCACATACTTTGCTCCGACAGATCGTTTTTCAACCGGCGAGCATGCCTCGATCCGACGAACGCCATCGACATCTCAAGCAAAGCTGTCAAGCTCCGCCATCTCAGTCTTATCATGAATCCAGCCAAAGCCGCCACCAGTTTCCATTGTCAATCGGCTATTTCCGATTTCGCACGCCGTATAAGATGCGATCCGTAGGTGACTGGCCCAGATTCGCCACCCTACGCAACTTTCAGCGAGTTGCCCGGCAAACCATCGTCGTTTTTGCCCGCACAAGACCAGATTTAAGAATTGCAGATTTTCAGCAATTTTTGCTATTGATTTTCGAACGGCATCGAGCCTATGATTTCCGTATATATTCTGAGCAGCGCCCATCAATCGAACATAATCGATTTTTATTACCCAACAACTAATTGTATCAACAGAAAGGCGTTCGAAATACCCTTCAATCTCAGATTTTCATGTTTTGAAATCCAATCTGTGAGACGCATTTCCAAACCCGATCCTTTTCTCAAAATCCCAGATTTTGATTCTGAACTTACAAACATCTCGAATCTTCAATTTAATTGAAATTCTCATTTTGTAATTCTTAAATTTTAATAAACCAGCTGCACAAAGCTGTCCACTAATTTCAACTTCCAAAAGGAATTGTACACATTTCTTCAATGTGGATTACGGATTCAAAGACATAATGCTCGGACCATTTCCATCATTACATTAAAGGGGCAGCAGTATGTCTATATTGAATCCAAATTGATCAACTTTTCGATCCATATTTCCTCATAATCATATTTCGGTTCATATTCGATCGAATTCATCTTCAGCCCCCAATCCCAGATTTAGGGCAAATTAGAATTTTAATTAACAAATCTCTTGAATTTCTGATGTTATCGAAATTCTCAACTTGCAAATTTAGATCACGATTCCAACCAAATCACGGCTCAAAATTTTCCGATTTAGAAATCATCTTGAATTTCGATCCAATCGAAATTCTCAAATATCAAATCAAAATTTTAGCCCGATTACAATTGATTCAAAATCAATTTTCAAGTTTTCGTTTAGCATCTTGCCAACAGCTTGTGATTTTGCATGTGATTCATTCGAAAATCACAAAAAAACTGCTCCACTTCAAAACCTGATTCCAAAATCGAATCATTAATTAAATTACAAACATAAGATTTGTAAATTACAAAAGCTAAAAGTAGAACAAGACTTATCTTTTCAGCGTCGAAGTTGAACAACGAGAAGACTTTCGTGTTAAGTTTGTTGGACAAACTTCGAATAAATAGATAAGTTTTGGAGATTAGGAAAATTCGAGGCGAGACGAGCTCTTTCCTTAACACGAAATTGCCCCGCTACAGGTGGTACGGGTAAAGCAAACGTGTCCCAAGATACAACGAATTCAGTTCTTCAGTAGGACCACTCCACACTCAAGAACACGGTCGAACTTTTCTAACTGCTCAAACTCTCGAAAGAGGAATAAACATAGAACGTCTTCTATGTTCGGTACATCGATTACATTACGTAGGGGGCCCTATAAATAGGTACAAAATTAAAGACAGAATTGAATACAATTAAATTCCGACATAATGTTGTCATTGTAACTGCCGAAACGTTTTATTACGGCATAAATACCATGGCGGTTACAGTTGACAACCAAGAGTCAAATTTAATCGGTGTAAAAACGTGATCAGCGTTTTTACCGGGACGATTCGATTCTATCTGTAATTTCAGACGTCAGAAAAAAAAATTTCCAACAAATGATAGGATAATTCTCACAACGTACTAATTTGTACAATAAATGAGATTTGAATAACATTTAACCATACTCTTACTCATGTAAAATCTTTAACTTTCTATAATGTTTTATATATCGAGAAAGTTCTAGCACAAATCTGATTAAATTCAACCAAATTTTTCAAACATATATGATTCGACATATCGGACTCGAGCCCATCAAACTCATCTCCAACTAAAATTTTCTGAAAAAAATGTGACAATTTTTCATTGACATTTGAGTGAAATTGAATTGAATGATCCACAGGCATTCATTAGAGCATGGAGAGCTGCATGTGATTCAACGTTAAAAGCAAAGGTTCTGATCCCGCCTGGAACTTACATGGCCGGAGAAGTTGTCCTTGCCGGTCCCTGCAAAGCTGAAGCACCAATCACAATCGAAATCCAGGGCAACCTATCGGCCAACACTGACCCAAGCACATACACACGTGGCGCATGGATCATGGTTGAAAGAGCTGAAAACGTCATCGTCACCGGCGGCGGGGTTATCAACGGCAACGGCGGAGGAATGTGGCAATATGCTAGTAAAGATGGACCTCATCTTTCTGTCGTAAGTTGTCGTTCAATTTGGTTCTCTTATTAACAAAATCATACGAAAATGGAACTGTAAATTTATGGGTTTTAATTACTATCATCGTTTTTTTTTTTTTGCAGTCTCTCATATTTGAGAAAGTGGGATTAAGCAAACTCCAGGATCTAAATTTCGTAGACAGCATGGGTTTCCACGTCAAGGTGACAGATAGTTACGATGTTGCCGTGTCTAATCTGACAATCACAGCTCCGGGAAAGAGCCCAAACACCGACGGCATCCATTTGAGTAATGCTACAAATGTTAACATTACAGATTCCGTCATCGGAACCGGCGACGACTGTGTTTCAATTGGTCACGGCACTAAAAACATTTTAGTCTCCAATGTTATATGTGGCCCAGGGCATGGTATTAGGTATATATATATATGCCAAGTTTAACAAATAATTTTTCTATACAAAATTATGATTAATATTTAAATAATTTTTCTATACCCACCCCTTTTTGTGATAGTGTTGGAAGCTTAGGAAAGCGTCCAGATGAATTAAGTGTCAGTGGAATTACTATAACTAATTGCACGATCAATGGGACAACAAATGGTGCAAGAATTAAGACGTACCATGCATCTCCGAAAATCACTGCTAGCGGTATTGTTTTTCAAGATATTGTGATGTCTCAAGTTAAAAATCCCATCATTATTGATCAGCATTACGACTCCAAGAGTAAGCCTGAGGTATAATTCTCGACACTTCAACATATATAAAATTTATTTTGAATGGTTACTAGTGAAAGCAAAAAAGAAATATTATATATTTTAAATTGATAATATATGTGAAATAAAATATGAACTAAAGTATATACATTATAACTTAAGTTTATTTGTCTATCTATTTTGCAGCAATCCAGTGTGAAGATAACCGATGTTCATTTCACAAACATAAAGGGAACCACAGTTTCAGAAATTCCGATTTTGCTGAATTGCAGTTCCACATATCCTTGTGAAGGCATTGAACTGTCAAACATTGATTTAACGCCGTTTGGCTCTATTGGACCTCTCGAGTCTGCATGCTCCAGCGCCGTTACCATCATTAAAGGAACCGTGAACCCTGCGGGCCCCACTAAGTGCGCATAAATTTTATTTGATAAAAAAAAATTTAGTAGCATTAGAGTTGATTTTAAATAATGATGAAACGGCAATTTTTATGAGCCCTAGCCAATGTGAAAGAGCTCAATTATAATATTTTTTTAAGTCAAGAAAAAGGATGGACTGAAGTTATTTAATAGTTACATTTTGAGTTACTCATATTGTTGTTATTTTAATGCGTATTATATAAGGTTTTTTTTAAAAAAAAATGAACATGATATTATATGCATTTTACCCAAATCATATATTATTTCAATAGTAAAACATATAATTTAAAGTTGAACGATATTTTTCTTAACTTGAATATTTGATGTAACTTTAAATATAGAACGGTAATGTATTATATATATAGTTTATTGCGTATATGTTGTAAAATGAGCTAAGTTTGTTACAAGTTACAACTAATAAACCCTGGGGTAAATGCAAATAACCCCACATGAAATATTTTATTAGCTGAAAATCCCCTATGAAAAAAATATAGGCTAAAAACCCCTGTGAAATTTTTAAATTGCATAAAACCCCTTGTGAAAAAAAATTGGCTAAAAACCCCTTCTGAAAAAAAAATATAGCCTAAAAACACCCTGTAAATTTTTTAAATTTACAAATTAATTAATAGTACTAATAATCAAATTTTAGGATATTAATTAAATTTTATCCAACAATTAATTTTCAGTGTAATTATATTTCGTAATGGTAAAATTTTACAAAGGATTTTTAGGTTATATTTTTTTTCACATGGGATTTTATGCAATTTGAAAATTTCACAGAGAGTTTTATACTATATTTTTTTCACAGGGGCTTTCATGCAGTTTAAAAATTTCATAGGGGGTTTTTAACCTATATTTTTTTCACAGGTGATTTTCAGCCAATAAAATATTTCACGTGGAGGTTATTTGCATTTATCCCATAAACCCTCATTACTAAAACTTTCAATTCTAATTTAACATAAGGTACGGATATTAATCTACTTACTCTTGTTTAGAATTGCCTTAAATGTGAGTAAATTTTTTTTAAAAAAAAAGAGAAGATACAATTGATCATATGTGAAGGTGAAATTGGACTTATCAACGTGAATAGTAAAATTATTTTGCATACCCACAAATTAGATGATTATCATGTATATTTATTTTTAAAAAAAAGAAAGGACCTAGTTTATTGTACAATTAATAATTAAGCGATAATTTAATATTCATTTTAAAATGTTATATCATAAAATAGCTAATTTACTATATATTGAGCATTTTAGTAATATTTTAATATCAAATTAAAACATCATGAAATATTATTAATAGGATGTGTAATCATAATTATATAATAGTCATTCCCTAATTGGAAAAAAGTTCATACGTGCTAGCGCGACGTGTAATGCTTTGATATAAATTTTGGGAATTGCTAAAGTATAAGAAAGAATTATAATTAGTTTTTGTATGTTTTAAAGATACATAAAGTCAAATTTTAGACATATTTAGTACACCTTACCAAATTGAAAACTATTGGAATATTTTGTAGAAAAATATAAATGGTTAACTTTTAGTTACAAATAATTCAATTTAGAAAAAATATTAACTCTTAATAATTGATCTTTGTGGTCTGAAAGTTGGTTGTAAACATTCTTAATAAAAAAATAATGACTGTTTTAAATATGATGATTTAGCATAATTGTTTCCTATTAACTTTCCCTAATTTCTCATATATACAAACATAGAGAAATAAATAAGAACAAAACAAGGAAATATTCGTTTTTTATTTTTGGTAATTCAAATAAATTGAAATATCATATTATCTGTAACTTACGGCATTCTTGTGGCCTCGACTAAAACTCCATTATATACCCCCTTCCTACCTCTCTCTCTCTCTCTCATTAGATCATCTTAATTTTTTTCCACTGCAAATTCAATCTGAATTCTCTCTAATTCTTGATTTGGTGCAGATTAGTGTTCTCCGAGAGTAATTATATATTTCAATTTCATCTTTAAATCTGATTATTTTTATGGTTTTGTTTGAGAGTTGTAGTTTAGTGTGGGTTTCAATGCATAGTTTTCTTATTGATACTTCAGATTAGGAATGACTTATGCTTCTTCAATGTCAGGTACGTTTTATTTTTTTTCCAATAGTTTTTGTTTAACGTAGATGTTATCTTGAATTTTGTACGAGCAGTGTAAAAGTTTAGTTTAATCACTTGTGAGTGTTGATTTTCTTTAATTTCTTGATTTTTAGGGCGTTAAAATTTACTTTAATTTCTTGTTAGTTTGTTGATTTTCTTTAATTTCTTGATTTTTAGGGCGTTTTTTTGGTGTGTTTGGAGATTGTTTCATGAATATGATTTTTGTTGTTTTTTGAATTTTTGGTAGTGCCCCTAGAGTGTGTAAATATATTTAAGTTTTGGAAAGGGGATAATTATGAATGCGGTATGCTATCGTGTGCTTCAAAAGCTCCAAGAGCGCTCACTGGTTTTCTTGCAAGCACTGCTCATCCTCCCCAGGCATGTCGTAGAATTACGAGAAGAAATCGACTCCGATATGTGAGTATTTTTTCAGATTACTATCTTGATTATTGTTGCATAATTCTTTAAGTTCGTGTAGATTAACTTCTATCAGTTCCTTTTTCATTTGCTAATTCGTTTTAACTCATAGATGTTGGAACAAGTATTTGGCTAAATTCCAATAGCATGTTGTTGACGTGTAAGAATCTTGAAGAGTTCCGTACATGTGTCTGTAAGATAGAATTCAACTATGAGAAAGAGTTGATATAGTTGATAATTATCTCACTGCAGAAATCTATTGTCAAATCCTCCGTTACCATTCTTCTCTTGTATATATCTTTCCCCTTCTGTAGGAGCTATTCGGTTGTATTTTAGTATGTAATTAATCCCGTTTATTCCTTATTTTGTCGCAGAAATGTGGATTCCATAACTATAGAGGGTGGTATTCGTATGAAGCATCAGATGATATCTCAGGAATGAAGCTTATAAGTTCAAGCATTGCGGTTGCTCACAGCAAATGGAAGTTATGTTGTTCCGCTCCTACTTCACAATCTTACGAGGTTTCTCCCGACAGCTTGTGGCAGGTACACAATTCTAAGTTTTTTGTAATCTAGTTACTACTCTAGAAAGCATATGAAAAAAAGTGTGCCTCAGGTAAAACTCTTCAGATGGATGCTTCTGACACAAAGATAAGTTAAGAAACGATCACAGTTGTGAAACGCTAAGATTAGTATTTGGAATGATATGTTAAGGGCGATGAATTTAATAGTTTCAAGTCATTGACAAATGGTGGGAATAGTTAGAAACTTCGCACCTTGCCCTAGCGTAAAATTAAATGTTAATTGAACAAGACCATCAGAATATTGGCAAAGCAGAACGGATGGTGATTGAGAAATAGATGTAGCTGGTTTTATCGCTTCAGTTTTGATGACATATGATTGTACACCAACAGGTGGGAGTATGAAACTTAGTTGGGAGTTGCATTGGTGTATGAATCTCTTAATGTTTTCTCAAATGTGGTATATTCGAGTATTATATTTGGGTTAATGATATTAAACTTTTGATTATTCTCTCAGGATCTTGAACCTCGTATCTCATATCTTTCTTCAAAGGAATTGGAACTGGTTCGTAATGCCCTGAATGTAAGTTCGTATCATATTTATAAACAATTAATACTGTCTTTTGCTTCCTCATACAATTATACTGCTTATTGCTTTTTCTTTATTTCCCCCTCTTATTTCGCAGTTGGCTTTTGAGGCGCATGATGGTCAAAAGAGGCGCAGTGGGGAGCCCTTTATTATTCATCCAGTTGCAGTTGCTCAAATCCTCGGAGAACTTGTGAGTGATGCAGATTTTTACAGTCTCTCGCGTTATGTAATGTATACTATCGGATTTCCTTCACATGCTGAAGTTTTCCTTATTTATCCTTTACCTTATTTCTATTATGTCAGGAATTGGATTGGGAGTCTATAGCTGCGGGTTTATTACATGACACCGTGGAAGATACAAATGTTACTTTTGAAAGAATAGAGGAAGATTTTGGCACGGCTGTTCGCCACATTGTGGAGGGGGAGACTAAGGTAATTTCAAGCAAAATTCTTTTATTTAGTTGTTAATTAAGACTCATTGTAGTATAGGAGATTAGGTAGTATCATATTTGTCTGAGTGAATTATTTATTTAGAAAATCTGTCTTAGTTAAGCATTTAATGCCCTAAATGTAATTTCTTTATGTATCTCCAGGTATCCAAACTTGGGAAACTCAAGGCTAAGGATGAAAATCATTCTGTTCAAGATGTGAAAGCAGATGACCTCCGCCAGATGTTTCTAGCCATGACCGAAGAGGTAATTCACGTTTAGTTATGTAATTTTTAATGATTTATCTCTGCACAACCGACTCTGAGAGCAAAAGTTGTGATGTATCAGGTCCGTGTTATAATTGTCAAATTAGCTGACAGGCTACATAACATGCGGACTCTTTCGCACATGCCTCCACATAAGCAGGTATCTTTCGTGTAGATTCTTTTGGCTAATCTCTCCACCTGATTCTGTTCTTACTTCTTAGTATTATATATTGTGCGCAGACCAGCATTGCTATGGAGACGCTGCAGGTTTTTGCTCCTCTGGCGAAACTGCTTGGAATTTACCAACTAAAGGCAAGCTGTGAACTCGTCTCCTTATTTTTAATATTATCTGATACAGTCAGACTATATCTTTTATGTGCTTTTTTAACATATTGCCATCATGATTTGCTTACTTTAACAAATTTCCTGAATCAATGTTGTCTAATCACAATTTAATTTCTTATTGTTAATTGTTTCTTCAATGTCCATTTTTAAGTTTGTAACTTTTGGAAACACTCAGTAAGATGCTCGTGTATCGCACAGAATTTGATGAAGATTCATCATGAATTATACATGTATCTTTTGCCATGCAATTGCTTGTATACTGTAAAGCAGTCATTTTAGTGGTCTTTGCCGTTTTAGTGACCATTAACTTTAGCTCACACTTAATTGCCTGAATTTCTGTTTGGCAAGGTTGGGCACTTGAGTATTTTCATCAGTTACTCTTTTTCGGCACTTCAGACTTGTAATTTGCTTTACTATTTGCGTTCAAATTCATTTTTGTCCTTTAAAGTTCCAAGTTCCTGGAGCCTGAAACTGCTCCCACTTCCTGTATGCAGCACAAGCATCAACCTCATATGAAGCATTTTTTTACATTTTCTGTAATTTTCATTCCCATTTTTATGAGTTTGTGCTTATTATATTCTACTCAATTTTCTTTTGCAGTCGGAACTCGAAAATTTGGCATTTATGTACACCAACCCTCAAGATCATGCGAAGATCAAGAAAAGAGTTGCAGAGCTTTATAGAGAACATGAAAAAGATCTCAAAGAGGTCATTTGCTTATTCTGTAATTGTTGAGGAGCTATACTAGTTGTTAACTGTATTGTTCAGCACCCACAGCAGTGTATCAAGCATATAAGTTTCTAGTTTCACTTTAATCTCGACCTGGCATTTACATACTGAATCGTCTTTTCTCATTCCATTAGGCAAACAAAATTTTGATGAAGAGGATTGAGGATGATCAATTCCTAGAGCTCATGACTGTGAAAACCGAAGTGAGGCCGGTATGGAAGGAACCTTACAGGTTACAGAGATGTCTCGTGTTCTCATCAATAATTTGTATTTAATTTTCTTCTGCGTTTACCTTCTCGAGTAGAATCAGTCAATCAGTCACAATCCATTTTGTCTCATTTGAGGCCAGAAGTACAAGTATTGCTTATTGATGCTTATCACTCGTATTACAGTATTTAATGTTGCAATGGATATGTCAGCAATAGAGTTCTCTTTGTATTGTATGCAGCATCTACAAAGCTGTTCTTAAATCTGAATGCTCGATAAATGAAGTTAACCAGATTGCACAGGTGTGTATTGAAGGCTGTTTCCATAATCCTGTTGATAGCAAATGTAACTCTTTCTCTTACGTGTAATCTCTTTATCCCCAGCTTCGAATTATAATAAAACCAAAGCCTTGTGTTGGAGTTGGACCTCTGTGTAGCGCACAACAGGTACAATGTTACCTAGATTTGATTGTTTGATGTAGTAGTTTAAGTGGAATACATCCTTGTCTGACAATTTTCCTTTCAGATATGCTACCATGTGCTTGGACTGGTTCATGGAATTTGGACCCCCATCCCTCGAGCTGTATGTCCTGTAATCTCTTATGTTTCAATAGAAGATGTTTTTAGTATGTATCCTTTATCATATGTAGCTATTATTCTAATTTTACCCGATTAACAGATGAAGGATTATATTGCCACCCCAAAGCCTAATGGCTATCAGAGTCTTCATACTACAGTGATTCCGTTTCTGTATGAGAGTATGTTTAGACTGGAAGTTCAGGTTTGTTATTATTGTTGATTGTACTTCTACAGTTTATTTTTCCTTATCCTCTATATCTGGCAGCATTTGTGTTAGCACTAAATAAAGTTGACTTCAAGATCTCTGGTTAACTCATCATTTAGTTATTCGTCTTGGGGAAATCTTATCTTTTCTCGTATTGTTGGAAGATAAGGACTGAACAGATGGATTTGATTGCCGAAAGAGGGATTGCTGCGCACTATAGTGGCAAAGGTTTTGTAAATGGTTTGGTTGGACATGTTATCTCAAACAGAAGCGCCCAAGGGAAAACAGTCTGCCTTAACAATGCCAATATTGCTCTCAGGGTATAGTACTTTTAGCGTTTACAGTTTTGCACATCTTTTAACATTTTTACTTTAGGATGCTTTTTCTGTGAAGTCAACCGTGACTAAATAATTATTCTAACATGAAGTATTTAATCCCTTCAGATAGGCTGGCTCAATGCAATCAGAGAATGGCAAGAGGAGTTCGTGGGAAATATGAGCTCTAGGGAATTTGTTGATACTGTTACCAGGGATCTTTTAGGCAGTCGCGTCTTTGTATTTACACCCAAGGGAGAGGTAAGCGGATTTTAATCAACTTTTCTTGTAAAGGAATTTTATTAGTTGTGATTATTTAGTTCTGCTGCTCTGCGTCCAGATTAAAAATCTGCCAAAGGGGGCTACTGTCATTGATTATGCGTATATGATCCACACTGAAATTGGCAACAAAATGGTGGCTGCTAAGGTTTTTTCCTTTTATACCGAATGACTTTCTGTAGTTTATGATATCTTTTGCTTTTGACTCTTTTCATTTTTCTACGTATTGCTTCTCCGGGTTGTAATATTTAAGTATGCAGGTCAATGGCAATCTCGTCTCTCCAATGCATGTTCTTGCAAATGCTGAAGTTGTGGAGATCATTACATATAATGTTAGTTTATATCATTTAATTAGCATTGTTTTATGTTAAATTACTGCACTCATATCTTTACTCCATTCACAAGTTAGAATTTTTGCCGGGTCGTTCTTTATCTAAAACTTTTTATTGTTTTTGAAGTCTCCATTTTTAAGCATGTTTTATTATCCATGACATAATATAGTACATGCTGCATCCTGCATGTAGCTGATAAGTTCTTTTGTATCAGGGATTATCAAGTAAATCTGCTTTTCAGAGACACAAGCAGTGGCTTCGACATGCAAAAACACGCAGTGCCAGGCACAAGATAATGAAAGTAGGTTTACCTTTGGAGTTGAACGTTAATAATTTTGAATTTCTCACACACACAAGAATATATATTTAGTTTTCTTAATTCATGTGCTTCTCAGTTTCTAAGGGAGCAAGCTGCATTATCAGAAACAGAAATAACAGCAGATACTTTAAAGGAATTTACTGGTGAATGTGAAGAAGATAGCGAAGTCGAAGAAGTAGTTCAATATCCTGAAGGGGTTAAACAAACATGGGACAAAATTTTGAAAAGTGTTATGCAAATGGCATCTTCAAAGACAAGTGGAGAAGGTGTATTTCAACATGACAAGGGTAGCATTCAGACTCCAAAGATTAATGGGAAACATAACAAGAAAATGCAGCAAGTGAGCTTGAAGGCCAGTGGAGAGGTTCTATCTCAAGGAAATGGCATTGCCCAAATGATTCTTGCAAATATTCCTGGCTATAGGGAAGTGTTACCGGGTTTAGAAGGCTGGCAAGCTAGCAAAATTCTGTATTGGCACAACCTTGAAGGAAACTCTATCCAATGGTTGTCCATAATCTGCTTAGATCGCAGAGGTAAATACTAAATATTATCTGGCTATCAGGCATACAAAATACTGTATTTGCAATTCTTTTTTAATAAATTTTTCAAATTTTGATGTGCAATGGCTATCAGGCATGATGGCCGATATTACATCAGCACTGGCTGCTGCAGGAATTACCATCTGTTCTTGTGCTGTGAGTTGAGATTGATAACATTGCAATTTTTTTTTTTTACAAACGCCTTAACTTGACATAATTTTTTGTCTCCATGCCAGGCTGAAATTGATCGAAGGGAAGGAATGGGCGTCATGCTATTCCATGTTGAAGCAAACGTGGATAATTTGGTACACTTCTATGAAATTTTAACACAATCCCACAATTTATACTGTTTTTTGTTTTGTAATTAAACAGTATGCTTCATTCATTTTCTCAGGTTAGTGCATGTTCGAAGGTGGATCTTGTTCTTGGTGTTTTGGGATGGTCGACGGGCTGCAGCTGGCGGAACTCAACAGAGAACCACCAATTTCGAGAGTGTTGATTAGTCTACTCAACTACTTAAAGTTGAGATTAAAGTTTTGTCACCAAAAGAAGTGAGTTTTTTGTTTAGGTAATTCAGCTTCTATTTGCCATCAATTCTTTTGAAAATCTATATCTAAATAAGTCCGCGTGATCGAGGGACTGTATATATATTAAGGAGACTGGTAGCACAGTAGTAGTGAAAGTGCAGTATACATGTAAATGGATTTACAAAATGAGAGAACTTATTATATTCTCGAATGATAGTCTTCTAGCGTTTCCTTTTAGGTTATGTTTGATTCTTGAATTTCGGTGAAGGAATAAATGAACAGTAAAATGAGAATGATAAAAATGTAAAGCATAAAATATTAAAGTCGAGTGCTCGAGGCAAGAATAGCATATTCCTTTTCATTGCCAAATCCACGAACCAAACATAGCTTTATTATATTGTTCGTGTCTTTCGTTTCCTTCTTTTACGTTACACAAAAAGATAATATTACAATCCAGTGGATCAATAACAGAAAATATTTATTAAACTCGATTGTTCTATGTTTACCAAATTCCTGCCTGTATTCTATGGCCTCTTTTTATAGCTGCAATGTTCCATCTCTTCAATAGCCATGGATTTCAGAGAGAACCATACTCAAGAACATAATGAGGCAAAGCTTCACAAATGATAAGCCAAAGAACCACGAGCACCAAAGTGACGATAACACAGAAAATATCCCAACTATAATCATCCTCCATGTTGAATTTGAAGGAAGCATCTTCTCAGTAAAACTCAGTTTCGATTTGCTATTATCAGCCATTATGGGGATGTTTTCGTGGCTCTTGAGCTCTTTTTTCACTTGATGAACTTCAAATGAAGTAGAATCCTTATTGATAGCTTTATCTTGTTGAATTTTTCCTTGCACTTCTTGGTCTATTAGATTCACTAGCTGAGGTTCCAGATTCAGTGACCAAACTGCATCTTCATTGGATTCCATTGAAGAATCTCCGGATCCTACTGAGCTCTCTTCGACTTCATCGGATAAATCTATTTCATCTGCTTCATCATTGTAATCCTCGATATTATCTTCACCCATTTTCATAATCCCATCATTCTTTTCTATGGCAATTGTCTCAGATGAGTCTTCATCTTCCCCTGCAATGGTGTTTTCAACATCAATTTCGTCAGCTTCTAGAAGTATATTCTCGTTTTCATTCACTCCAGAAATTTCTTTTTCTGATCCATCATCTTCCTTAACTCCAACCATTTCTTCAGCAACTTCCATTGTTATAGTTCTCTCAACATCCTCTTCTTTATCTTTCACCAACGTTTCATTTTCGTCCATCTCCAAGTTTTCAGCAATTTCCTCATTTTCTCCATCATCTTTTGCCACTTCAGTTAAAATTACATCTTGTTGATTTTCAGAAGAAATTAATCCCTCATCCACTATGATTTGTAGGCCACATTTTTCAGGTACAATTCCTCCACCAAGTCTATCAGTTTTTTCATCTTTTTCACCCTCCTCAATAGCTTCATCCTCTAGAGTTATTTCTGCAGTCTCAATGGAAATCTCCTCACCATCATTCACATTTTCTTGTGGGGTTTCAAGCACAGGACAAATATCGTTTTGCCCATCTTTGATATTATTAGTGTCTTGATTGCCATTTCTCAATTCCACAACAATTTTACCCACATTTGGGCTCTTTTCTTCCTTGATACGATCAAGATTCTCTTCATCACAGCAAATCTCAGTATGTTCTTCTTCTATTGGTTTTATCTCAGTTAATTCAACAGATTCTTTACAGTGAATCCCCTCTATTTCACCATCACTACTAGCTTCTCTTGCTACAATTTCTTCCTCCTGAAAATTGTTACTTTCTTTTGAGATATCAATCATGATATCTTTTTCTATTAACTGAGTTTGAGTTTTCTCTTCATGCATCGCATTCTTAAGATCAAACCGCAAAGTCTCATCCGACGATTGAGATTCACCCGTGATAATACCAGAACCATCTAAAACGTCGACGTTTTCCTCTTTGGGAGTATCGGAGCTTGGTATTTGCTCTTGTATCTCTGGTGTTTTACCATTGATTTCAATCCCTAGCTTGTCATCCTGAATTTTTTTTTACTTAAATTGAGTTTTTTTAAGGAAGAAATTGTAATTAAGATTTATGTTTTCAGCATCTTAATCCTGTTATATGAGAAGTATACAGCAGAAGTATTTATTATATAATCAAAACAAAAATCAGAAATTAAATTACCAGTATCAGGCTCTCAGTAGAAATCAACGAGCCATCATCTTTCTCTGTCTCCTTTTTTGTTGCTTCACTGCTGAAATTCCAATTCCAGATCCAAGATTTTACATAATTTTCTCATCAAAAGTTATAAAGGCAACGGTATAATTATGTAAATATGATAAAACTAATATACAAATTCACAGACCTCGGACACTTGTGTAAATCTGAAGATGTATCAGGACCATCTACTTCAGTCTGCTCATTTAACTCCGGTGGTGGGTTCTGGTGGCGGCGACGGCGGTCTTTGCCGGAGCCCCACCCCTTCTTCGTGACCACAAAAGCTGAAGCAAACGCTGCGGTGGCCAAAACACCGCTCATGAGAATAATAGCTCCAATGCCACCACCACCGCCGGCGCCACCGCCCACCTTGACGACAAATTTCTTCTTTTCTAGATCATTGCATGTTGTTCTCTGTGGCTCCATCTCCATGTTAGCGAATAAGATTAAAAATATTATGAGATTCCAGTCTCTGAGATGAATCTTTTGGGGTTTCTCAATGATCTTTTTGTCAGTACTGATTCTGGTACAAGTTTGTTGTATAGTATTCACTGGATCTTTCGGAGTTTGGTCGACAAATCTTTGAAAATTTACGTACAGACCCTCGTTTAATTTGGTAGATGAGGGGTATCTTGGTAATACACAATAAATGAAGGGGTCTCTTTGTAATTTTTATTTTTCTTGGTTATTTTAATTTAATGAGTCTTATTTAGATGATTAGATCCATGGAATATTGTGAGGTAGAGAAAAGCTCGAATTGAAATTGTTCGCGTGACACGCGAGGTTTACAATAGACACGGACAAAAATAATGCACCGAAGAATAGGTTAACAACCTCATGCAATGCATTACACGTGGAATATAAACTATGGGTCATACTCTTTTTCTCCATTTAAATAGATTTACAATTATAATATTAGGTAGTGTCAATTTCATTCAAAGAAAACTACATTAAAATATATCTTACATCAAAATATAATTCAATTTTCACATGCAGTTCCAACTTCCAACACTCTAGTAAACTTAACTCATCAAACTTATAAATTTATGATGCATTTACGTCATTATAACTCTGTAAAACTCTAAATTATAATCCCATTAAAAAAAAATATAGATTTAATATTGTAGTCGTAATAATTTTCCCTAATTTAGCTAAGCAAAAATCCTTGGTTATATGGAATGATGGTTAAGTTTCCAACTTCTAGAACCCCCACCTAACCTTTTAATGACTGGTTCTCCTTTTTGGCACTTTTGAATTTGTGGCCCGTATGATGTCTGCAATATTTTTGTCCTTCTTAGGAGTACTATTTTTTTAATAGTCAAAAGAAATTAATTAAATAGTTATCTATTACACCAAAGGAATAGATTTCTATTTCACAAGATGCCGTATGATACTGCAGTAGATTTAATAGAATTAAATATTATTGATTCTTTGATTATATTTAGAATTTAGAATTTTGATTCTCTTAGACTTAATTCAACCATTCATTTGTTCTAAAATCCAACTAGTTGAATTGTTTTAGTGTTTCTCCATTACTTAGCAAATGAACAAGATTATAAGAAAGGATAAAAAAGTTCACAAAAATTTGCACAAACACAGACTCAATAGTTCTATATAATTTAGTAACCGAAGCCGAGTAATTCCTTAAATTATCACCAAATAAACAAAAATATTTGCAGAGGTATCAGGTTCAAGCCCAACTTTCCGACCAATTTCATTGTTGTGACATTTGGGTCTTAACTAAACTTTAGTACCTAAATTGGGCCACACGATGTATATATTTTTGAAAAGAACCCAATAATCTGCAGGCTATTTGGCCCATTTTCAATAGCAGATATCTTTTCTGAATTAGGCAATATGTCAGCCCCTATAAGTAAGAAAACACACTCAAATCATAACCCAACAGCTAGACGAAAAAAAAAATATATACATCTTTTGAGATTATTAATTTTTAACTGTATTTTAGCTTAAAAAATATTTAATATAATAAAATTATTAAAATTAATTAATTATAAATAATTTCTTACCAAACTAATAAAAGTAAAACAATCTATTTATAAAAGATCTTATATAAATTAAATACTTGTAAAAAACTCCAAGGTAGACGCGACGAAATTGAGTTTTGTGCTTAGCTAGTTACCAATACCATTTACTCACCCGGTCATAGTCGTATATATACTGCAAAACCTCTTTCCCTTTTTTCCATAACTCACAAGCTAATACAACTCATAATATAATCCATAATTGTTTGCTTTATCTCTTTTACTTTCTCCATAATATTTTGATCAGAAATGTGTGGCGGTGCAATCCTCGCCGGGCTCATCCCCCGCCGCCGTGTCTCATCCGGTGACCTCTTCCCCTCCTCCGCTGACTTCTGGCCCACTGCTTTTACATCCTCTAACCAGAACACCACTCCTCTCAAAAGGTCCACACCATCTACAGGTAACTAATCTGTATAATAATTTTTTTTATATGTATAAAGATTTTTATATGTATTTCTTCAATTTACAGGTGATGAAAAAGGTGTTACTAAGAAGAAGCAGAGGAAAAATCTGTACAGGGGTATAAGGCAGAGGCCTTGGGGCAAATGGGCAGCCGAAATACGTGACCCCAGAAAAGGAGTTCGGGTTTGGCTAGGCACATACAATACTGCAGAAGAAGCTGCCCGAGCTTACGACAGAGAAGCCCGTAAAATCAGGGGCAAAAAGGCCAAAGTTAATTTCCCAAATGGGGACAATTATGATTATTGTAACAGTTACAACCCTAGTCCTAGCAAACCCTGTAATGAATTCAATCAGGCGCAGTTGGAAACATACGATAATGTGATTTATTCAGGTGAAGTGAAGAATTGCAATAATACTGAAGAGGTGAATAAATTTGAAGTGGAGAAGCTGTCGGAGGAGCTGATGGCGTATGAAGATTATATGAAGTTTTATCAGATTCCGTATCTTGACGGTCAGTCGGCGCCGCCGCCGGTTAACCTGGAGCAGGAGACGGTGGAACTGTGGAGCTTCGACGACGACGTCGTTGATTCCGGTGATCTGTAGCGAGTGTTAGTGTTATTTACCCTTTTGGTTCAAGCCTTTTCGCTGTGAACTGTAGAGTAATTGAATTTTTTGATTAAACTGTTAGGAGATGTTTGTTTTGTCGTGAAATCCTTTTTTGAATTCCAAATAATTTTCGAATAAATATAATTTAATTGATTTTCTTTTCCTATATGAAGGTTGTAATTGCATCAAGCTAACATAAATTTTGTACATGATGGTGTATAAATATTAATTCACATATTCAGACAAATGAAATAATCCCTTACACGATTATTATCAAGTTAATATATCTTTCATAAAGAAAATGGTTTGAATATAAATTGATAAAACATATTTCATTTTTCATATGAAATTTAGAACGTCGGTTAATTTTGGACGTAGCCCTTTTCCTCCTATTTTCCCTTTTGGTGAAAAAAGAAAAAAAAATGGAATTATAGTATTATCCTTATTCTTTTGCAGGACAATTATTTCTATACTTTATTTTTCTTAATAATTTGCCATAAAATTTTAGAAAAGGTCAAAGATAAAAGAGCAAGTTGGCCTGTTTGGTTGCATATACTTGCATGCCAAGAATTCATGAAAAAAACAAAAATTAACAATTTAAAAAATAAAAGAAAAGGGTTGTTCTCGAAAAATAGGCTGTAATTCCATTGGCGCAGCTGGTTTTTCACTACCTAAATTTTACAACAATCAACGGCGCCCACAGCTTGGGAATATTATTAAAATTGAGAAGTACAAGTTCACCTCGTACTTATCTTCTTAGGTACAACTATTTAGAGCTGGCCCCATATAAGGCTCTAGAAACAAATTTGTAATTCAACTATAATTCGTGATTAATTTTAAATATTATTTAGGATCATATGAAAAGAATTCTTTTAAAATCCTTTTTATATAACAATACTCGTCTTGGCAACAAACTTGCCGTGAAACATTTGAATTTTTCTTATACATTTAAAAAAAAAGAAAATTAGACTAATTAAGGAGAATATTATGACTCGACGAGTTTGGGCCGATAGTTTTTAAATTATTTGTCATACAGACCCTATAAAAAGTCACCATTTGAGACTAAACTCAACCCAAAACTTGCTTTGTATTACATTTTTTAATAAGACATATAGAGAGAGAGACTTATAATGTCATATCACAAAATAATAGTAACAAAACAATTAGGCCCACATGATACATTTTTATCATATGTCAGTCCAATTGGAGATTTAATTTCTTGGTCCAATGTGTTAGCAATTGGGCCAATGAGGCCGAGATGCTTGCAATACAGAAGCGCTCTGTGGGCCTACGGCCCACTATAACACTGGCAAGCTTGAGTAGATTGTTAATTCTCGTCGTGTTCCATTGTAATCGTAAACTATTGAAATTCTAGTCAAATTCCGGTGACCACAATACGTATTATAAGGATATATTGAGGAAGTTAACCAATCATAAGCGAGTATTTTACATTTACTAAGTGATTGATTAAACACGGTCGAAGTGAACGGATGATATTTGGTTCAGTTGTAAAGATACGACTAAAAATATTCCGGGAGATTCTTATACATTTTCACCCATATAATTCTTTGTATGAATATAATTTATGACTTAGGATCGATTCAAAGAGGGAAAAAAATGACATTTTGGAAATTAAAGTTATATACAAGCTGACAAAATATGATCTGAGTGAGAAGCAATAAGTCCATTTTGGAAAGCAAGCCAAATTAAGGCTATCTGATCCCATTACGTACGTTTTGTGAACTTTTACGCACCGATTTCCTAATAACTCCATGCATATCTTCTGGGGATAAAAATAGCAAACCGCCATCAAATTCAAAACAAACGAAGCTTATTACACCCAATTTCCAATGCTTTCACACCACTGTCTTTTTCTCCATCCTTTTACATCACCACATTAAACTCCAGTTCTTTATGACCAACAACAGAATCTGAAACCTTACATAAAGGGTATTTCTTAAATTTTTTCATATAAAAAATTTAGATAATTATTAATGTCATGAGACTTATATAGGATTTTTTTGGGAAAGGTCTTCTCACCTTTAGACCCGAACATATCTTTAAAAAAAAAAGCAAAATAAATAAATAAATAAATATGTTGATCTCCAAAAGAAAAGGTGTATACAAAGTCAAATAAACAATGTCACCATTTAGAAATATTTGATTAAATACTTTTGTCGGAGGTCCAAATATTACCTCAGCTTCCATCTAATATGAGAAAGTGTGTTGACTAATGATGCCTAGAATGACGATTTCACTTGGTCTATTGGAATGCAAAGGGGTAAGGAGCTTCGGAGTTGGGACCATATTCGAGTCATATGACTCGAAACAGTGACTAATATTAGGCAAAACCAACTCATATACACTAGAAAAATAATTGGCTACTCTAGAATGATCTTTTGATGGAGAATTTATGAACAAAAAACCGATGAAATACTATGTAATTACAATTTTCTATAATTTAATTTAGCTACGTGAAGTTCAGTATCTAAATTTATCATGTAATTATTTAGATGGGAATTAATTAAAAATACATTGTATCAGTTTTAATTAAAAATTACACCTAATGAGTAGATTTCATTTATTATTTTATTTTTATCTAAATAGCTAGTAGAAGCAACCACAGCAAGTAAAGTACTTTTTTTTAGGTCATTTTATTCCATTTTCCGCAAACGACTTACAATATGTTTGTTTATAATCGAGAAATGCGATCTTGTGCTGAAAAGCGCTAACACACTTATTTTCAGATAAAATCGCAATAACAAAATTATGCATTAAAAATAAATAAAAAAGAAAAAAAATAAGGTAGCATATTTGGTTGTATTGACAGCTTTGCATGGAAGGAGAAACGTCGTGACACCGGGCCCATCCCGCAGTCGTCATGCAATTCTCGGATCATTTTAGGCGTTATATGAAAATTTTCAGCATTTTCTGCACATTTTAAGACTTTTTAATTTTGTCATTTTCTTTATTCTTTTCCAATGCACACGCTATAAATCACCCCCTTACTATCACTCAGTTTCAAGCAGAATTAAAATTGAAATCCTCACAAATTAATCTTCATCCTTTCTCTCCCAATTTCTCCCTCAAATCCAAATGGGTAATTTGGGGCCTTTCCTTTTCATCTTCTCACTCTTCTCAATCTCACTTGTTGTTTACTCTCAAACTGATGAAAACCCTCAAACCTTCATTGTTAGGGTCCAGAATGATCTCAAACCGTCTGCTTTTTCCGATGTGGAGCAATGGTATAAAGCCACTCTTCGAAGCCTACTTAGCTCGAGCCCTTTAGATTCTGATGAAAACCCAGAAACCATACAAAAATCTGAAAATCATTTCATTCATGTTTACAAAACTGTCTTTCATGGGTTTTCTGCTAAACTTACTACACAACAAGCTCAACAACTCATGAAACGACAAGAAGTTATTGCAGTTTTACCCGACCGTCTTCGCAAACTACACATAACTCGCTCCCCTTACTTTCTCGGCTTATCCTCGGCTAATCCAGCCGGTTTACTGACCGAATCCGACTCAGGCTCAAACGTAGTCATTGGAATTTTCGATACCGGAATATGGCCGGAACGACGTAGTTTCCATGACGAAGGCCTCGGCACCGTCCCCTCCAACTGGAAAGGCGAGTGTGTAGAAGGAGAAAATTTTACCAAAGATAACTGCAACAAAAAAATCATCGGCGCTCGATATTTCGCGGCAGGATACGAAGCTCAAAAGGGTGAAATTAATTCTTCGGTGGAACTAAAATCGCCTCGAGATACCGACGGACATGGGACCCACACAGCTTCAACCGCCGCGGGTAGAGCCGTTAGCAACGCCTCTTTATTTGGTTACGCTAGCGGCGTCGCCATAGGTGTGGCACCCAAAGCTCGAATTGCTGTGTACAAAATTTGCTGGAAAAACGGGTGCATGGACTCCGATATTCTATCTGCTTTTGATAAGGCGGTGGAAGACGGCGTCAATGTTATATCAATCTCCGTCGGCGGCGGCGCTGTGCCCTATAATTTAGACCCGATAGCGATCGGTGCATTTGGTGCTATGGAGAGGGGTATTTTGGTCTCTGCATCTGCTGGTAACGAGGGGCCCACTAAAATGACGGTGACGAATGTTGCCCCATGGTTGACAACTGTTGGTGCAAGCACGATCGATAGAAGGTTCCTTGCTGATCTTGTGCTTGAAGATGGCCGCGTGATTAGCGGCGCGTCGCTTTACAGTGGCAAGCCTTTGCCGGAGATGAGGTTTTTGCCACTGATATCCGGCGGCAATGCTTCGGCGAGTTTTACTACCGGCGGTAGGCGCGCCGGAAGTTTCTCCGCCGCCACTTGCATGCCTGGCTCGTTGGACGAGAAGTTAGTACGTGGCAAGATCGTGGTGTGTGATCGTGGCGGCAACGCGCGGGTAGCCAAAGGGGACGTGGTCAGAAAAGCTGGCGGCGTGGGCGTGGTGGTTGCCAACGTGGCGCCCATCGGTGAAGGCCTAGTGGCTGACTCTCACATAATCCCCGGCGTCGCAGTTACAGAATCCGCAGGGCATACAATTCGCCACTACATGAACACGAATGCAAACCCAAGGGCAACAATGGTATTTCGCGGCACTGTAGTAGGGGTAAAACCGGCACCTGTGGTAGCATCCTTCTCCGCTCGAGGCCCGAGCGTCGATTCTCCATACGTGATGAAACCTGACATCATCGCGCCAGGTGTCAACATCCTGGCAGCTTGGCCAGATAACGTGGCACCAACTGAGCTGGCAAGCGACCCTCGTCGAACCGAATTCAACGTGGCTTCAGGGACATCAATGTCTTGCCCTCACGTGTCCGGTGTGGCGGCTTTGCTGAAAGGGGCCCACGCTGACTGGTCGCCAGCTATGATCCGATCGGCTTTGATGACCACAGCTTATAGCCAAGATGGCGATGGTAAACCTTTACTCGATGAGAAATCTTATACTAACTCAACTATATGGGATATGGGAGCTGGTCATGTGAACCCAGAGAAAGCAGTTAATCCTGGTTTGGTTTACGATATAACTACTGAGGATTATTTGAATTTTCTATGTGCATCCAATTTCACCCGTCGTGACATAAGGCATATAGCTAGAAGATCGATCAATTGTAGTAAGAAACATTTGAAGCCGTGGGATTTGAATTATCCGGCTATCTCAGTTGAGTTCGAGGCAGCATCTGAGCCGTCGGATTTGGAAATTGTGGTCACTAGGACTGTAACTCATGTGAGTGAAAATGCTGCTAGCTATGAAGTGATTGTGAATGATCCGAAACGGGCAACAGTGACGGTAAATCCGGTGAAAATGGAATTTACAAAGAAGGGTGAAAAGAAAAGTTACAGTGTGAGTATAAAGGCGGAGAAGCTGGTGGTGCCGCCAGGGAACACTGTGACGGAGGTGGGGAAAATAGCTTGGTCTGATGGGCGGCGGCAGGTGGTGTCTCCGGTGGTGGTGGTTTGGAAACAGGGTTTTTGATGATAGCATAATAAATTAAAATGTATTGTGATGCATTTGTGCATAAGTTTGTCTCTAGTTTATATGTATCCTGGAGTAGCAGGAACATGTGAGACTTGTATTTGGTTCTGTTTTAAGTCCTAAGATTTTAAGATGTTTGCATGTTATGGTGATGATCAAATATATGAATGAAATGGCTCTTGAAATCTTCTAATGTTTTTAAATTTTTTTTGGTATCAGATTTTAATTTAGTGGGGAATTTTTGATTGTCTGAAGTGTAATATTTAAGAATATAATAATGACCAATTTACAATATATGTGCTAGCTTCGAGTTTTTACAAGGTGTCTAACAATGATAATGTAGCCAAACACAACATTTTATGTAAATTGCACCTATTTAATTACCAGTACAAAAATGTGGTGAGTGATAAACGAAACAACATGGTTTGCTTAGATTTTGGTTAGTAGGATATTTCACGAGTTTGATAATATTTGACTCAGTTATGAATACAGTCAAAGTTAATATTCATGCTCTTCAGGTATATCAAAACTCGTGAATCAATTAAGTATGAAGCACCTTTTACACTCAATTGTATGAAAAATCATGCACACACGTGTTTAGTGTATTTACCATATCTTTGTGATTAGTGTTACTTAACAACTCTTTCAAATCCAATGACTTGAAGAGATCTTTATTTCTTCCTACAAATTTGTATATAATTATGTACTTCACTTTATACGCATAACTCATTATTAAATGATAATGTTCATGAGATTTTAATATTTTAAAATAATTATATACCTAATGCAGATATAAGAAATAAAATGTTTTCCAATACTATTAACATGATATTATAGCTTTACGAAATATGAACACGATGCAGATTGAAAAGTTCGATTATAAGATTTCGCTCTAGATTTTTCATAAAATAAAAGGCAAAGCATTGAAATTCTATAATAAAAATGGAAATTAATTAGTAATAACAAATTAGATTCAACCAAAATCAAATGGATCATCATAAAATTGACTTTAAACCAAGAATAATAAAATGATAAATTAAAAAAATTAAAATTTAAAAACATAGCACAGTTATGGACTAACCAAACCAGACACAGCCCATTTTTATATACTGAATAAAGCCTATTATGATTTAGATATAGACCCAGCCCACAAATACGAAAAAGCCCGAAAAAGCCCCCATAATAAACCCTACTGCAAAAATCTGCGGCATATATAAACTTATCTTCATCGCATCTCGTTTTTCTTCCCATTCAGAGCGAGACAGAGAGAGAGTGAGGAAATGGTGTCACTGAAGCTACAGAAGCGGCTCTCCGCAAGCGTATTGAAGTGCGGCAAGGGCAAAGTTTGGCTCGATCCTAATGAATCCAATGAAATCTCCATGGCTAACTCTCGTACGCTTTGGAATTCTCCTCTTTGACCTAATATTTGTATACGCCAATTGTTTTATTCTTTTATGTTGATTAGGAATTTAGGTTTTGTTCCTCCGAGATCTATTTCGTATGCTTCTGTACATGAACTGATTATAGTGTGTTCGATGTTTTAAATGTTTGTTATTTTTTTGTGAAAGATTTTTTGGTCGATTGTTGATTGATACATGTAAGCGTTACGCTATTAGCTCAAACTATGTAAGCAGAGTGGACCTAGTTGTTATTTAGGTTATAGTTTGTTCCAGGCTTTATATGTTGAATATCGAGTTACTTTGTTATGTGTATACATCCATTTTTTGTGTCTTTTAATCTTTGATGAGTTTAATTGTTGATAGGTTATTGAACATATCTAGTGATCTCTAGCACATTTAGCTCTTCAATTTTGTTAATCAATTTTGTTTTACTTATGAATGAGAGATGGTTAAAGTAGGTCAATTAAGGTGAAACTAGCGGTGAATGCGTCACTGTTGTCTAAATTCTGTGTAAATTAATTAGGTGCTTATACCGGTCGATTTCGACTAATATCTAATTGAAGGTAAATATCCTTCATCTGCCAATTAGTTTGTGCTAGTTGTATATGTTGCCGAAATTCTGTTATGCAATAATTTTTGAGGAGAAGAAGATCTGGAAGGCATTTACATATATGTGTTGGATAGTTAGCATCCATCACATTAAGTTTTACGTGTTGTAATCAGAATGATATGCTTAGATATTTTCTCTGTTGATGTCATTGTGACATAATGATCGGTTCTATCTTTTGATGTAGGCCAAAACATTCGGAAATTGGTCAAGGATGGTTTTATTATCAGGAAGCCGACCAAGATACACTCTAGATCCCGTGCTCGCCGAATGAAGGAAGCCAAGAGGAAGGGACGACACTCCGGATATGGTAACCTTTTCATTAAAGACATTTTTGATGTACGATAACATTAGTGTGTATTGTTGATTGACGTTCTAAATTCCCCCAGTGCCTTTGTATTAGCTGTTGGTGCAGTGTTTCATTGAATTTCCGGTGATGTATTTTTTTCAATTACATTGTTAAAACTTATATGAAGTGGATTATAAGATAATCTATTTTTATTCTATGCAAGTGAATAAAAATATACTTGTATCTTTTTTCATATATTGTCATGTTTAAACCTGTCTGTGATGTCGCATTCTCTCACCCGTATGTCTAGAGATCTTTCTACCTCCTATAGTTAATTCTGCTGATGTTACTTTCTTTTCCTAGCCATTCACCGAAAGGAGACAAAATAGTGCCTTTTTTTGAAAGGTTTGTTTATGTTTGATTTCAGGTAAACGTAAGGGTACAAGGGAGGCAAGATTGCCCACTAAGATCCTGTGGATGAGGAGAATGAGGGTGCTTAGACGCTTGCTACGCAAGTATAGAGAGGCGAAGAAGATTGACAAACACATGTATCATGACATGTATATGAAGGTGAAGGGTAATGTTTTCAAGAACAAACGTGTCTTGATGGAAAGTATCCACAAGTCAAAGGCTGAGAAGGCTAGGGAGAAGACGTTGTCTGACCAGTTTGAGGCCAAGAGAGCAAAGAACAAGGCCAGCAGGGAAAGAAAGTTTGCAAGGAGAGAGGAACGACTTGCCCAGGTATAAGTTTGGTTGATTATTCTTCATCTCATTTTAGTTGTAATAATATATACATATATATATATATATATTGACATCTTGTGATGTGCATTCCTGCATATCTCATACTTCTGTGTGTGCCGTCCCTTGTGTAGATATATTTGTGCTCACTTGTTTGTTACTAAGCTATAGAAAACAAAGTTGATTATTAGAAAGTAGTCGTAGCTCTTTGCATAGCACAGGAAACGTGATACAGATTAAGTTGCTAACATGTTTCAGAAGTATATGTGTATTATACTTATTTTAAATTTTCATAATATGCAAAATTATAGATTTGTTGAAGTTGTTGATTTATGTCGAAAAATTTCTTTATATGTGCATTCAGTCATGAAAATCATTTAAAAATGATAATAAACCAAGTATTAAAAATTATTGGTAAACTATCATTTATAGGACAAATAGATATAGGGAAGTTAGATTTTTGTTTGATTTTAACTCATACCTGTAACAATCTTAAAATTTATGATTTACTATTTTTAATACAGATTCATAACCATATTTAATTAGTACCAAAATTTAATTAGTACTTACAGAGTTCAATGGGCCAAACCAGATGTGTGCGTACTTGGATATCCTCAAATTTTGTGTCTATTATATATTATGCAAACCAGATATCTTCTCGTTCACTGTTTCACTTTTTGATTACTTATTGTACTGTAATAAACTTGCTCTACTTTATACGGATGCAGGGACCAGGAGAGAAAGTTCCACCACCACCAGCGGCAGCAGCAGCTCCTGCACCCGCATCTCAGCCAGCTAAGTAAGTGCCCTTTTAGATCTTCAATTGTTTTATTACTTAACTGAAAAATCCATATGGTCTTATTACAATATTGTTTATGACGCAGGGCACCCAAGAAGGCCAAGAAGTGATTCTAGAGATGGTTTTGCTACTAATGCTGTCTAGCATTTTATCTTTTCATTTTCTTTTAACTATGTTATTTAGTAAAACGAGTATTGGAATACAATTACACCCTTTTATTTTGTTCGTTGCTAGTGTTTTTTTCTTTTATGATGTCTCTAAATTTTGTGTTTTTTCTTTTATGATGTCTCTAAATTTTGTTGGGGATTTTCCGTCTTTACAATAGTTGTGTTCCCCTAAACTATTGGGCCCAACAACGGCCCATTAGAAAAGATAATTGGGCAAAATGATTCAGTGTCATTATAATATTTTTCCTTATGTAACTATGCTTTAGACTATTCGTAACTATGCTTTAGACTATTCCATAGAATAATAATTAAATAATAATAATTCCCTCTTGGAACTAAATATATATATATATAGATGGGTATTGCATGCCAAAATTTGGAGGCATGTTTGAAACTAGATTGCATCCCCATATTTTGAGGATTTTTTTCATTTTGAGGTTGCATATTAGGATTCGTAAGGTGATTATGAAAATTCTAGTTATGAGAAAAGTTGTAGTTTTGAGGAAAGGTATAGTTTTTTTTAGGATCCATGAAGGAAATTGAAGGTTAAACTTAAATTAAAAATTGAAATGAAAATATGGAGTAAAAACCTAAAAAAAATTGATATCCAAATGACAGAAATTTAGGCTCTATTTATAGAGGTTGAAAAAAGAAAATTAATGGTGGAAAAAAATTAATTTTGCATAATTAATACTTAAAACAACAATTTAAAAAAATAAGGATCACATTGGCTGTCTTTTTTTTTTGTTTTTCTTGTGGGGCTCACATCAAGATTTTGGTTCTAAGTAATTTTTCTAATTTTTCAGCCTATTTTCCCCACCCAATTCCTATTTGGTGCAAGCTTTCACCCTCCAATTCCCCTTTTAGTGTACGTAATCATACGTAACTAAACATTCATTATTATAATTAAGTAAATATTCTTCTACAAATTTAACAATGAGAAAAGAGAATACAGAGAAAAAGCAAAGAAGCGCTTTATAATGTTCTATTGATGTGTAGAAAAGTTAGTTCATATATGTTGGTGAATTGGATTTCATACATCTATATATGTAGTTCAATAAATCAAATTTAACATATTTAATTTAATCCAATAGTTGGGCAAGATTCAAGACTGAAAAACATTTACATATATTGATATACGCGATTGGATTATATTATTTTTTTCTGAAACGAGATTTGATTATATTACTAATTATTTATACATAGCAGTATATTTGTCTGACTATTGCTTGCAGTCAATCCACCCTGTTTAATTAGTCAAAGAATGAAAACAAAAATAGTCAAAACCTAAATAATGCACTTTTAATAAATTATTATTGAAACTTAGAAACCAAATTCCAAACTCAGACAACTCTCACTAAAACTCAACTAAAAATACATGCATGATGAAAGAGCAAAGCGGACAAATATGAATTATTGAGTCAATTTTTCCATCTAATATTGATAATATATAACCCCCTTCAAACAAAAGGTCCTGTACACAACAAATGAAGTAATAATAATAACCTAATTAAAAATAACAAATAAAAAAATCTTGGAAGCATTTGAAAAATATGGTTGCAAATTCTAAGCTTTATGATATGCATTGATTCATGAGACAAGCAACATTAAGAAGAGCACAAATCAAACATTGAAGGTTTTCTCAAACTGTGTCTAAAACTTCCAACAGAGTAACATATTGCCTTGGTCTAAGTATTGGACAAGAGAAAAAACATCGTCCAAAAACACTCTGGACAATAAGAAGCATTTGTAAAAACGCTGAGTTCTTCAATCAAACATAACAAAGTCAACTAAATTCTCAACAGTGTACACCCATGAACCCTTCCCCTGCACAGCGTCATAGTCGACACCTTTTGCCAAACCACTTTTCCATTTCCTAGCATCAAAACGTACACACAAGACATTAAAAACTGCTCATTACCCCAATCATATTCCGGATCGACCCCACCAATGACATATATATCATCTCCCAAGCCTATCATTGCAAAACCAGCCCTCTCGTCAAACTCCCGGGTGGCTGAGTAAAGCAACCGATACCGTTTTTCGGGGTCAAAAATTACTCCATGGCACATTATATAAAGCTTCTCTTTAAGCACTGTCATGACCGGTCCTTCAAGCCTGTGACAGCCATGATCCCTCTGATCCCTCCAGCCCTGTTTTTGAAGCCAACGGTCATGAACGGTCCAACCCTGTTTAATATTTTCTAAAACTTGAACAGTAGACTGTTCCTCGTGCAATATATGAACCTTGCCCCCGATCACAAAACCTTGGCATTGAGACTTGTATGTGTGTGGGAGATCGGGTAGTGACAACCATTGATCTTTCTCGGGATCGTATATCTCAACTTTAGATATCCATTCAAAATTATTACGACCACCTGCAACAATTATTTTGCCATCCAAGACACAACAAGCAAAATTGTATCGCGGGAGGCTCATTTTAGCACATGGAACCCACCGCCTAGTAATCGGGTTGTACGACCAGACTTCATCGGTATGATTAGAAACACAAGTTCCTCCGAGGACAAATAGCTTTCCTGCAACTGAGGCAGTGCCAAAGCGAAGGGGACTGATGGTAGGGAGATGAGGGAGAGTAATCCAATGATCATGTCGAGGATCATAAAGCTGCCATAGCCTGTAGGGTTCTTCAGGTTCTTCAGCAAACACGCATATGAATTCTTCAGTTGACTTTACCTCTTGACGGGCTTTGAATAGTTTTGTGCTGCGAATGGCTTCTAGCCAGGAATGGGAAACGAGTTCTAATTTGGGATAGAGATGTAATGGGACCCGCGCAAGGCACATTAGAGATAGTTCATCTGGGAGGCCTTCAATAAGTCGAGACATGATTCTTCTATCCGTTGAAGCCTTGCCACGCTTGCCACGAGCCCTTTTCGAAGCATTCTTTGAAGCCTTGCCACGCCTTTTAAAAAAAATCAACTTATTGAACCAATTCCCCATTCTAATCTGTAAAAGGAGAATGATTTTTCAGGATATCAGTGTTTGTTTCTTACTACAATTATAAAAGGCAATTAAAATTATTGAATTCCACAACAAAAATATCAGAATTCACAGCAAGAAGGGATGAAAATCAATAGCGATGGATAAAAATAAAAGTAAACCTCAGTAACTAGTGTCAATTTCAAATCAAATCAATGTTGGTATAAAATTACACTAAATTTATATAAAATAAATTTCAGAGCAAGTACAAAAGAAAACAGCCGTTAATCAAATCAAGAACAGATCCGTAAAAGGAGAATGATTTTTCAGCATATCGGTAAAAGGAAAAGCCCAAAATTTCAGAACAAAACATACCTCCGATCAAAAAAACCAAGATTTCAGATCCAATCTCCGTAATTGTCCTGCAAAATTAATTCCGAAAGAAAAAAACGTGTTAAAAACAAAGAAGAAGATTTCTACAGAATTTTATAACTGAAACTCAAAGAAAATCTTGAAGATTTGTTTACAAGAGAAAAAATGAAGATGGAGGCGGAAAGGAAGGAATGAAAAATTACAATGAGTGAAACCCTCCGTCTATTTGTTATTGCTCTTTTGATCCTCCGAAGCTTCTAGGGAAAGCAAACTCTCAAATTATTTCATAAATTCCAAAATAATACAACTATTCTGTCCTTATAATAATTTACGAAAAAAATTATATCATAAAATATAATAATAATTTCTCAAACTTTTGACCATAAACGAATTATTTTTTATTTATCTTGTTGTAATGACTTTGGGGTAATAAATGGTATATACTAAGCTGATTCTCAATATCATTCTCGTCAAAATTTTATAGTCGAACAGAATTAATCCCACCTCCAATACAAGGTGAGGCACCTCAGACTACAACCAAAAATGCCAAAAATGTTTTAACTTAGTGAACAATTTATTTTCAAGTGAATAACTGGGATAAATAATTAAAGGTATATAATGGGTTAGAACGGGCCGGAACCGTCCGGGCCGTTATGGGCCATTAAGGTTAAAGGGCCAAGAGCCAGCCTGCCAGGCCGAAAGGGCCCCTTTAGGCCTGTGTCCGGCCATCAGGCATTCCTTATTATTATTATTTTCTTTTTTTTTTTCTTTCTTTAATAATTAGTATATAATTGTTATATTATATATTGGTATATAATATTATAATGAGTAATATTATATTTTTAAAAATACTATAACAAAACTATATTATAGTTTACATAATTAGTATATAATATCCTTTTCAATAATATGAAAATGTAAATATTTTAATAAAAGCTTCTTAGGTTGCTCGTCCTCTTTATTAAACTAAAAAAAGATCATTACAAAACTCTTATAAATGAAAAAATAAATTGAGCAATCGAGCACGCCAAGTTTCAAAGCAGCTTCCTGTACAACAAAAACCAGACATTGCTTAAGTGAAATAGCTTTCATGTAAAGAAGAAAGTCGATTAAAGTCACCACAAACAATACTAGAACTAGAAAATATTAACATTTATATATATTGAAGGTTATATGCCTAAGTAAATGAGTAAGAGTGGAACCTTCAAGGTACTTCACGTGAACAACAGTACAATTCGACTATACCAAGTGTATGGTAATAGATATAATAAACAGTTAGCAAAATTGATTCAAACTTAGGCATTAAGAAATGAGAATACAATTGAAATCCTTAGCAGTATGCACAGTTGTAGCAAGCACACTGGGGTTCTTGTATATGCTGAGTTTAACTCCAAGTTCTTGTTTTCCCTGTATTTAAATCATTCCACAAATTAGTTCACTAGAAACCACACACAAGTCCCTATAGGAAGGAGGAAACGACATGCTCATCCTGCAATTATAAGTGATCCCCATTCCCCAAGTTAGGATTTGGACCAAAAAACAAAGTAAGGAATCAGACACTTTGAGATTAAGTATTAATAGTTTGTTTGAGTTCAATGTTATACATGACAAACCAAGTTTTGAATACAAGTGAGAAAAATTCGTTAAGGTTTGGTTGGCAATAAAGCTCAAAAAATAATAATTCAAACAAGCTTCAATAATATTTTATTTTGATATATGCACAATCCTAATTCTAGTTCATTTTAAGAAAAACTATATATTGGAACAAAATCATTCTCACACGAAATCGAACTATTTATATTTTTTACTCACACAGCATCGGTCAATTATTAATTAAAAATTGATTAGATTTTCATTATTGCACTAAATAATAGTCAAATTGATTATGGAAGGCAGGGGAGTCATTTCTTTAAAACGAGGCTGCAAAGTCTATATTATGGTAACCTACCCTTTTCAAATGGCAAGTCCGAGGCTCCGAGCCTTGCCCTTCCTTTACTACCGCTTGATAAATTTCGTGAATAGACTTGGAATATCATTTTGGGCTAACACTTCTTTTACCTGCTACCAGATGTATTTTGTAGCACCAAAAATAGTACATTTCATCACAAGCAAAAGATGGAGAGATTAATATTTGAATCATAAAATGACGAAAATGTGCTCGTGCCTGGACTCATAAGTAGAAGTTGCTATCAGTTGACGGTGGAATAATATCCTCTTATATACTCTGGTTTTGCAACAGAAGCCTCAATACCCGCGTAATCATAAACAGAGACACCCAGGGCCAATATCTGAGAAAACTTCTTGACAGCTGCAATGGGCTTTATCAAGTTGATAACCTTCTTAATATCAGACATGCACAATTTTTATTTAATTGCCTATAATTCCTGTCAGAACATCCAAAGAGTAAAGATCTCACACATGTGAACATAAACGATGTACCAAACAGAAATTAATGTTTCACTTCTCACGCTAACATCATAGTTCAGTTATATTTTCTTCTACAGCAATTAATCTTCCTGAACACATTTCCTAATGCATATACTAATTTCATAAATTACAATTTCTCCGTTGTATATATCTTAATGATCGCACAAGGTAACACTCGTAACAGGATCTACCAAAAAAAAATTAAAATTAAAATCGTAAATAGTAATAATAATCAGAACATGTATCATCAACAACTGGAGTACAGAATCAGAAATCATTCTCCAAAACTACACATAATCATCATCATCATCTTACATCCGCATCAAAGAAAAGAAAAAACATATAATCCGGTTCGATGAACTACCAAATATTATTGGAATTTATTTATTTTTTCTCAGAGGAAAAAGGTAAAGAGTTAGAAAAAGTGAGTGAAGTGGAGGGAAAGAGGCACGTACTGAATACATATAAATACAACAATTTGTCCTTATAATTTACGGAAAAAATTATATTATATCATAAAAAATTATGTTAATTTCTCAAACTTTTCATCATAAACGAATTAATTTTTATTTATCTTGTTGTAATGGCTTTGGGGTAAATAAATGGTATATGCTAAAGCCAATATATAAGTTTCAAAATTTTATAGTCGAACAGAATTAATCCCCCACCTCCAATACAAGGTGAGACACCTCAGGTTCCAACAAAAAATATCAAAAATGTTTTAACTTAGTTAATTGGAAAAACATGAAATCACAAAATATAGTAAAATATTATTATGTCTTCCTTCTCTTTCTACTGGTCTTCTCTTCGGAATTTGACATAGCTTGATTGAGCATCTTATCCCATAGTTCTTCAAACCGGACATCACCAAATCCTTTTTGGAACCAATCTCTTATTTCTTTTTTCAACTCTTCCGAATTTTCTTTCCACAATTTTCTTAATTCAGCACGACTGTCGATAACTCTACCTCTCCTATTTAACTTACTCAATAAATTACCAACTCGTTTAAGACCCCTCGCTTCTGGCCTCAATATACTCGAAGGCAAAGCTGCCATAGATTTTCTAACATCATCTAGGCATGGCAATACTTTACCTTCAAGTAAAGCACATGCAAAGACAGCCACCCTAGTAGAATCATCTTCGGTGGGCATAGCATGAAGAGGAAGCTGCCACATGTAGGGCCCAAAAGTCGGTGCTACATACGAGAAAACTTGATCCTCCATAGGTTTATAAAACGGTTTTGGATCCGAAAGTGGGGCCGAGAAGGTGCATGATTGCCGAGCATATTGAACAAGCCAGTTTGATTCCACTTTTGTTGCTCCATGAATATATGGCCTTGTGGTATGTAATAACTCACTATATACCAAATATTCTGGTGGAGACTTGCAAAGAGATGACCAACGATGGAGATAAACTATTTCTTCAACCATATAAGCTTGGTATCTCACTGCATTAACCCTTTTCTCTCCTTCGGGCAGAATCGAAGCTCCTTTGACCCGTTTAGCGACCCGGTCTGCCCAGCCAGCACAAATAGATTGCCTCAAAATCGCTTCTTCGTTTAGCCGAAGAGGATGTTTATCTGAAGAAACCATCCAAGCACTTTCCACATCATCAAAAGTTCCATGACCCCATGAGAAGTCGTTTTTTAGATCATTATTGCCTGAGCTAAAAACTATTCGAAGAAGCTGTTTTCTCAACTTTGACATTTCTTCCATTGTTTTGCAGTGTAAAGCATTTTCACTGCAAAAATCTGTTTTGCTTCCAGAAAGTTCAAAAAACTGAAGTGCATAAGCAACAGTCAAGGCATCACTTGTTGGGTTAGAAAATTTTCCACGAGAAGCACTAGCAGTTTGTTTTAGCTTCTTTAGCCTTGATTTTTCTTCATCTTGAATTTTACTGCTGCCTTCATGGTTTGAATCATTTTGGCTTCCTTCAAAATTAAATACAAAAGGATTTGATAAGCTTAAAGCTGCAGCTGTGGCAACTGCATAGCCTAATACTAGATTAGCCCGGGTATAATCTTTAGCCTTGCTCATAATTTGAATAACAGTGAGAAGCATTCTGGAATGACGAGGACTCATTGGATAGCGAGCCATAGCCTCCCCTAGAGAAGTCAACCTTCCTTTGTCATCTAATGCCTCGAGTACCTCCAAACAATGTTCTGCTTCAACCAAGGCATTCTTCTCAGGAGGCGTTGGGAAAGGGAAATTTTCAACCTGAAAATCAAAGATATGTGGTGTTAACTGATTAATGAAACTAAATAAAATGGTGCTAAAAATTGATGAATGTGATGGGAAATAGGAGTTCCCTGAGTTTTTGCAAATTACCAAGACAGCCCATAACATATCACAACTCAAACATATTATTGTTCTAGTTGACAGGAAGTTATGGTAATTTCTGAAACCTCGAAGATTTTTTCACGATTAGTGTGAGAACATATTATTGTTCTAGTTGACAGGAAGTTATGGTAATTTCTCAAACTCGAAGTTTTTTTCGCGATTAGGGTCTCACACACACAAGGTGTCTGTAATTTACCTAGGAAACAAGATATTTGGTGGTTGAAACTCTTACATTATCTTAATGACATTAACGAAACAAAATCACAAGACAAAGGGTCATCACAAAATGGGATAACATCAAAAATGAACCAAGCCAGATATTGTAACTTACCTTGACAATATTCATGGATTTCAAAAGGAGTACAACACCATCAACTGGCACTTTCGATATTTCAGGGCTTGAGAATCTAGGAAACAAATCATTGTACACTGCTGAAGAGTAAAGGCGATAACAGTGCCCTGGTCCAGTTCTTCCAGCTCTTCCAGCACGCTGTATTGCAGAAGCCTTACTTATCCATTGTACATCATATGTTTCCATTCCATTGGATAAGTTATACTTCTTCACCTTTTCTCTTCCAGTGTCAACTACATATTTCACTGCTGGAATTGTCAAAGAGGTTTCAGCAACATTAGTGGCCACAACGACAAGACGCTCACTATTCTTAACCTCTTCAAATACACGAAGCTGAGATGATGCAGGAAGCATGGCATAAAGTGGCAGAACCCTCATTGGACCTATCGAAATAACTTTTTCTTCTCTCTCTTGGCTTTTTTCAGGATTCGAAATCGACTGATTTGCATCATGTTGAACCTTGGTATTAGGATTTGAAGAATTTCTTCCTGATAAGGCTTCAAAAGCAGCCTTCATTGAAGTAAGCTTACCATCGGATTCCAATTTTGACTGATTCTCATCTTTTTCACTAAAATCACTCTCTTCACTTGAACTATCAGATTCATCTTCTGAAAAATCATTATCCTCCTCCATGTAAGAACCGAAACGTTCAGTAATCTCATGGCCAGAGTTCCCTTGAAAATCAAATGCCTCAGCAATCTCTTTCATATCGTTTTCTTCTGTAGGTTTCCCTTCACAAATAGAAGATGACTCATTATTTCGTAGTGCTTCATTTGCAACTATCTCTTGAGAAGCTCTACGTAATCTCTGACAAAGGTATTCTACCTCTCTCTGCCCTGTTACAAAAACAAGGATACCGCCAGGTGGCAATCTCTTGTGCATTGACACAACCTTCTTGAAGGCTTGACCAATATAGTCAATTATCTCCGTTTTCTTTGAGAAGTGTGTTGTGACTTTATATTGTTTAGTTGGAACATTAATTACAGGTGGAGGGTTCCGGAAAAGTCTTTGATGCGATACAAAATCTTCTTCACATAGTGTAGCACTCATCAAAACAAGTTTCAGTGGGTATATTCTATTACTGCATTCTATAGTTTTCCCAGAAAGAATCCACTTCTGCTGCTCTTCGAATACTCTCTGCCATAACGCACAAGCTATAAAGAAGTTTGAAAACCAAGATACTAATAAACAAAATAAAAGGAAATGATAACCTATTAACCACTTCGGTTTTGTAGATTTAGATAAGTGTATTTTGAAAAGCAAGAAACCAGTAAACAAAAGAAAAGGAAATGATAACTTTCCAACCAATTTTGGTTTTGTAGAATTATATACAATTAAGTTTTGTTGTTCTAAAGAAAAAGATATAAGTCAAATAGTTTAATGGTTCTTACCTGACGCTGTTGAATAACTAGAGAAAGCATCCCAATGAGTATATCTGTGTTCAGACTCCTCTCGTGCACTTCATCCAAAATTAAAACAGAGTAGCGTTTCAACAGGAAATCGCTCTACAGGACAAAAGAAAATTTTCAATTAGTGTACGATGCAGCGACAGATAAACTAATATTTAGCAATTTCAAAGTGCATGTGATTTCACATTGGTGTTACTCACATTGCATAATCATCATCATTAATTTCGTTGTGAATTCATGAATAATTTTCTCAAAAGAACAAAAAAATACATTTCATTTGCAGCAAAAGAGCACGATTGAAGTAATAACCTGAACTTCTCGAAGCAATATTCCATCAGTCATAAATTTGATTGAGCAATTCTTCTTAACCCTTCTGTCATGCCTAACTTGAAAACCTATCTCCTTACCCAGACGAAGACCAAGCTCAAATGCAACTCGCTTGGCTGTAGCAAGAACAGCAACCCGGCGAGGTTGTGTAACACCAATAATTCCGCTTCGAGAATTCACTTGGTTTGATCCAAAACCCGCTTCGTATAGAAACTGAAAGTTGCAATTTATTGAGACAGATAAAACAAACTCACTCAAAAAAGTCTTCAATTTATATTAGTAAAACAATTGGAAGGACATAAAAACTAACCTGAGGAACTTGGGTGGTTTTACCACAGCCAGTGGCACCACCTATAATAACAGTTATATTCTCATTTATAGCTTCCATTATTTCTTGTTCCATCATGACTATAGGAAGCATTGCCCTTTGCTTTTCCACCTCCTTCGGCCTTGACACGTGCACCACAGTTGGAGTAATAAGATTTCTCACAGAGGAAAAGCTTTTCTGGTTATTTTCACCATTGAGATTGTCTTTTGGATCTCCGTCAATCGTAACCTACAGAAAGAGCATATGAGTACTACATCTTAGGAAGAATACTTATAGAAGTGCAATCTCGAGAATTAGTGCAAGAGGCAAAAAAGATACATGCAACATATATTCTCTCCAACCCTTAAATGAATCAATTTACATGATTAAGAAATAAATATTTATCATCAAATAATTAGATACCTTAGACCTAACAACTTCATCATCATAGGAAGATGAACGAGTAGACTTTTGTGGAAGTTCTGCCATTGATGATTGAATAATCTCGTCAGTCACTTCCTTGAAAGAAAGATCACCATCTCCATCGGAAGTAACGGTTTCATTGCCACAAACGCCCTTTTGAGAAGATCCTATAGAGACAGGAGTATCATGCTGGGTAATCCTTTCTGGTAAAGATGAACGCAAATAGTCAATGTTATTGATAGCTTTCGACTGGATATTTTCCTCATACACTTCAACATTGTGGATATTTTCCTCATACACTTCAACATTGTGGATATTTTCCTCATACACAGATGCACCATCACTTTTCTTATTCTTGAAAGGGCGGTCGCTATCAGGTAATTCTAACCCTGCTTTAGAATACTCAACTTCTCTTCGTCGTTTTTCACGAATAGTCTCAGCCTGTCAGCCAATGGGGCCACCTCAATTATCTATGGCAAATAATATGAACGTAAAAGAACAATGTTGTGATACCAACACAAACCTGGCCCAACTTCCTTGAAGACCACATAAGTGGATACATATCCTCTGGAATCTTATATTTCCTGAAACACGAAACGTCAAACCATCAAAACTCAATTTCACGTATTGAGGTTAAATGAATACAATGAATTTAAGCATCTTCAATCACAAAATAATCCCAAAAGTCAATGTTCTTACTCTAGTGTTTCAATGCTTTTCGACAGAAGCAATTCCTTTTCCTTCTCCTCCTGTAATCAGAAATATTAGCTCACTTTAACGCCTAACATCCCAATAATACAGAAAATTATAATGTTCGAGGCATCTAATATGCAACATACCTCAAGCTTCTTTAACTTTCTTTTCTGGGATTTACTCAACTTAGGTTTTACAGATACCTAATCGAAGAAATTGACAATTATAACTCCAAACACGTTAGAATTTGGTTGTATTAGAAAAAGATTGAAAAAAAAATAGTAGCAGAACCACGATACCTGAATTTTCCCTTTCTTTTCTTTCTTTTTCTTTCCCGGCAAGATGATAATATCTTCACCATCACAGTCCAGACTTTTTCACCCAATCGTTCAGCAAACAAAAATAAATATTCAACACGAAAATTATCCAAAAGAAAGAAAGAGAAAAAGAGTAAATTATTGCTAAAGAAACTTATATTTTTTTGTCATGTAATCAAAACAAAAACTAACCTAATCAAATTTGATCCAGCGATCGAACTTGCTGAAGTCTTCATCGCGCCGCCGCTGGACAAGAGTTAATTGAACTGTCAGCAATAAGACAGGAGAATCTAGGTTTCTAACTTACGTCGTTCTAAAGAGAGGAGAACAGATTTCGGCCCAGCTCTAAAGAGAGGAGAACAGATTTCGGCCCAGCGCTTATAAAGGAGGTGGGGGACTAAATAGTAATTAGCAATCCGTTTGCAATTTTTTACTTTAAAATTAGGTGAATAATTAGGAAAAATTGTCAAAAGGAAAAAAAACGGAAAATTGCTAATAACTCCTTAGTATATCTGAATGTCCAATCCTCAAAAACATGTTTTTAATTTAAACAACCCATTATATGAATATTAAATATTGTATTAATATCACAATAAATTCAATAATTTACAATTTGCTGAGTAATTTGCAAAACTATTTTAAAATCAATTTATTTGACTATTTTATTTTTAATATCACAATAAATTCAATAATTTACAATTGGATGCATAATTTTCTATAAACTACACGTTAGTAGATTTGTTAATTGAAAATGATATTTTGAATCATCACGAGCAAGAATATGCTTCATAAATATGCAAAATTATAGATTTGTTGAAGTTGTTGATTTATGTCAAAAAATTTCTTTATATGTGCATTCAGTCATATGAAAATCAGTTAAAAATGATAATAAACCAAGTATTGAAAATGATTGATAAACTATCATTTATAGGACAAATTGATATAGGGAAGTTAGATTTTTGTTTGATTTTAAATCATACTTGTAACAATCTTAAAATTTATGATTTACTATTTTTAATACAGATTCATAACCATATTTAATTAGTACTTACGTGCCACTATAGAGTTCAAGCGTGCTTGCCTGCTTGGATATCCTCAAAGTTTGTGTCTATTATATATTATGCAAACCAGATATCTTCTCGTTCACTGTTTCACTTTTTGATTACTTATTGTAATGTAATAAAATTGCTCTAGTTTATACGGATGCAAGGACCAGGAGAGAAAGTTGCACCACCACCAGCAGCTCCTGCACCCGCATCTCAGCCAGCTAAGTAAGTGCCCTTTTAGATCTTCAATTGTTTTATTACTTAACTGAAAAATCCATATGGTCTTATTACAATATTGTTTATGACGCAGGGCACCCAAGAAGGCCAAGAAGTGATTCTAGAGATGGTTTTGCTACTAATGCTGTCTAGCATTTTATCTATTAAAGCCCAAAACAGTTCTGGACCTACAATCTGACGTGTATGGGCTGATAGAAGGATCCATCCAGGCCCAAGCTTCGTTAAGTTGCGGAAGGACTAGTTATGTAAAAGAATAAACACGGAGGGACCTGCGTGTAATTTCGTATTGTTAGAGCCTCAGTATAAAATCATTAGGGTTAGGGTTTGAGGCTCATTATTCACATCACAGCCTCCATCTTCTCTTTACTGTAAATAAGCCATCTCTTGTATATCGTTTCATATACAGTTTTCAATAATAATTTCAGTTTCGTTCTTGTAACTAGTTGGTTTAGAATTCTTGTTTCTTAACATGGTATCAGAGCCAAGTTCTTGATTTAGAGTTGGTGGTTTTACTCTCTTAAACCCTTCTCAGTACACTTGTTTCTCCATATATCTCACCCTTCTTCACTTCGACAACTTGCCGGAGTTTCTTTAAAATCTTTTCCGACTGATCTAGTTATAATACTGGTTAACCTGTTCTGAGGGGTGCGAAGGTGTGTATATCAAGCAGGCATATGGTTCTAGGCGTTGTTTTTTGTTAGATCTGACTGTTGCTGTTCAGATCTGCAAGTTTTAGACAGAGGAGGACAACCTAACCGGAGATCTGGCTTTATCGTCTTCAGATCTGGTTTTTTTCTACGGAGATCTGGATTTATCGTCTTGAGATCTGGTTTTTCATCTGGAGTTTTGTATTGGTTTCTCCAGATCTGATATTGTTTGTATCCTCTCTGTTGGTATTGTTGCCTTGACGTTTCTGGCCGTGCTAACCTCCACCAACACGCACTCCTTACGGTGGATCTTGGTTCTCAAATCCACCTCAAAATTCTCTGTATCGTTCTTTTTTTGTTTTGGCTGTTTATCTTTGTTATAAACTTGTGCTTTTGTTTTCAGTGAGTAACGTGTGTGCTTTGTTTGTTTTTGTTACAGATCTCTGAGAATCCTGTGACGCACACTTTTGTTTCCGCTGCCTCTTATGTGTTTTCTGTATTTTTGGTAACAAAATACAGTGGTTTGTTAACTGGACTCCGTAGTTCAGTTTTCTTCTTCTATCTTGGCTTGTTATCTGTTGCCTTGTAGTTTGTGTTCTCTGTTTTTCGTTTGTTTGGTGCTGGTTATCTGGTTGTGTGATATTCCTGCTTTCTATCTTGTGATCTGTTTCTGTTCACTTTTTAAGATGTCGGATACCACTGTTTCTGTTGTACCTGCATCATCTAGTACAACTACTATAGCTAATCTTGATCTTAGCAATCCCTTGCATTTGCATGCATCAGAATACACAAACTCATCTATTATTCCTTATGTGCTAACTGGCTCTGAAAATTATGCTATTTGGAGTAGAGCCATGACCATAGCTTTGACTGGTAAAAATAAACTGGGTTTTGTTTTAGGCACAATACCATATCCCACTGACACTGTTCTTATGAATCAGTGGGATAGGTGTAATGCCGTAGTTTTGTCATGGCTGTTAAACTCTGTGAGCAAAGATTTATATGCTGGTCTTGTTTTTGCCACTAAGGCATCCGAAGTCTGGTCTCAATTAAATTGCACATACAATAAAATCGATGGGTCACGTATTTTTTCTATTCACCAAGAGATTTCCAAAATGAATCAAGGTTCTGATTCTGTTGCTACTTACTATTGCAAACTGAAAATGTTATGGGATGAATATGCTGCTCTTGTTGATATACCTCATTGTACATGCTCTGCCTCTGAAAAAACTAAACAGCATGTTAACAACCTTAAACTCATGCAATTTCTTATGGGGTTAAATGAACATTTCCGAGACCCTTTACCTGATGTGATGAGTGCCTTCAACATTATTTCTCAAGAAGAATCACATAGAACTATCTCTACTAATAATAATGTGGTCAAGCATGCGTCTGCTTTTTCTACTGTTAATAATCAGACTAATAATGCGAATAAAAATCCCACCAGATTGTGTGATCACTGTGGTAAAACTGGTCATACTGTTGATAGATGTTTTCAACTCATCGGTTTTCCAAAATCTTTTAAAAAGAAAAAATCTGGTGGTAACAACATGCCCAATAAGACATCTAATGCTGCTGTCATTGATAAAGTTGATTGTGTAGAGAATGATTCGTCCAACCTTGGTTTCACTCCTGAACAAAGAAATAAAATCCTACAACTCTTGAACGATCAAAAGGAACCAGATGATATTAAAGCCTCGATGGCAGGTATATCATCCAATTCCTCCGCTGGTCAATTGCTCTTAAATGGTTGGATAATCGACTCTGGAGCCAACGACCATATGGTGTCCTCCTTAAGTTGCTTATCATCTGCCAACATTGTCAAAAAGGACATGAGCATTAATCTTCCCAATGGCACAAGTGCTAAGATTACTCACATTGGAGACATTGAGCTCCTACCTAATGTTACTCTTCATAACGTCCTTGTTGTTCCTGAGTTTCATTATAATCTGATGTCTGTTTCTAAGCTCACCAAAGACTGCAGTTATCATGTAAATTTTTCTAAAAATTGTTGTGTTCTTCAGGACCCTCACAGTGGAAAAACCATGGGGATTGGTAAGCAAGAAGGTGGCCTATATTTTTTTCAGCCACCTACAGGTTCTCTCGATCACCTTTTTAGTGGTTCTTGCCACTTATGGCATAACCGATTAGGACATCCATCTGATAATGTGCTAAAAGTGTTGAAACCTATTATTAAATTAGATGGTTTCATTCATACGTTACCTTGTGATATATGTCATCATGCAAAACAAACACGTGAACCCTTCCCTGAACGAACGCATATTTGTCATGAATCTTTTGAAATAATACATATTGATCTGTGGGGTCCTTACATGGTTGAAAGTTATGATAATTTTAGATTATTTTTAACCATTGTTGATGATTACTCTAGAGCTACATGGGTTTATCTGCTTAAGTATAAGTCTGACACTGTTCCCGTGCTTAAACTGTTTTTTGCAATGATAAAAACTCAATTCTCCAAAAATATTAAATGTGTGCAATCTGATAACGGAACTGAATTTACCAATAAAGACTTATCCCTGTTTCTTGGTCAATTGGGTGTTAAACACCAGTTCACATGTGTTGATACACCGCAACAAAATGGAATTGTCGAGCGTAAGCATCGACACCTCCTCAATGTTGCTCGGTCTCTTCTTTTTCAAAGTCACTGTCCGATCGTTTTTTGGTCTGAGTGTATATTGACTGCTGCATTCCTTATCAACCGCACGCCTAATTCTGTTCTTCACGGAAAAACTCCCTATGAAATCATATATGGGTTCCCACCCAATTTCAATATTTTACGTACCTTTGGTTGCCTTTGCTATGCCTCTATTTTCTCCGGTAAAGATAAATTTGGCCCTAGGTCGCGAAAATGTATGTTTTTAGGGTATTGTGAAAATAGAAAAGCTTATAAATTACTTGATGTTGAGGATCATTCGATACTTATTTCTAGGGATGTCAAATTTTTTGAATCCATTTTTCCGTTTCAGTCTAACCCTTCAGATTTTGCAGGGCGAAGCAAGTTCTTTGATAGGCGGGTACATGAGAGTCACACACACAATGGTATGATTGCCGATGATGATATTGCCGAGTCTAGAAGTGGCATTAACGGTAGAATTGGTGGTATTCCCTCCAACGATGAAACTGTCAATGCCCTTTCGGATATGTTAGGTGACCCCAACAACAATTCAAACAGTGGAATTGGGAGTCTTTCTCCCGGTAATGACACTGTTCATTTTAATTCAGAATTGTTGGGCGATCCTAACATTGTGCACAGGACTGAGGCTAATTCCCCCACATCTTCTCCTGTACCCCCCGAAGTTGAAGACCATTTAGACACTTCATCAGATTCTCAATCTGGTGCCATTATTCGAAAATCGACTCGTGTGTCGAAGTTACCTGCCCATTTACAGGATTATGATGTATCTCTTTCAAATAATTGTTGTCTATACCCCTTGGAACATTGTATTAGCTACTATAACATTCATTCTAGTTATAGGGTTTTTCTTTCCCAACTTGATAAAACCAAAGAACCCTCATCCTTTTATGAGGCGATTAAACATAAACACTGAAAAGAAGCCATGGATTTAGAAATGGCTGCCCTTGAACAGAATAATACTTGGACTCTCACTCACTTACCTCCTGGCCGCAAGCCAATAGGTTGTAAGTGGGTGTACAAAGTCAAATATTTATCTGATGGAACTATTGAACGCTATAAAGCGCGCCTAGTTGCCAAAGGATATAGCCAACGGGAGGGTATTGATTACTTTGAAACATTTTCTTCTGTAGTTAAAATGGTAACTGTGCGATGTTTACTTGCTTTAGCTATAACTCGTGATTGGCATGTGTTTCATTTAGATATTAGTAATGCATTTCTGAATGGTGATTTGAATGAGGAAGTCTTTATGACTCCTCCCCCGGGTTATTTTGATTCGGGGAAACCAGGGTGTGCAAATTGCGTAAATCTCTATATGGTCTAAAACAAGCCCCACGGCAATGGAATGAAAAATTTACTGCATGTTTGAGTAAAATTGGTTTTAGACAAAGCTTATATGATTATTCGCTGTTTGTAAAAAACCTTAAAAATGTCTGTTTAATTCTTTTGATATATGTTGATGATATTGTATTAACTGGAAATTCCTGTGAACATATCAATAGTGTTAAGAATGTCTTGGACTCTCATTTTCATGTAAAAGATCTTGGAGAATTAAAATACTTTCTTGGAATTGAATTCGCTAGATCGTCTAGGGGTCTTTTTCTGAATCAAAGGAAGTATACGCTTGATTTGCTTGCTGAATTTGGGTCCTTAGGATCTAAACCCTCTTTGGTCCCTGATAAACCTCAATTATACGTGTTTTCTAGCCTAAGATTAGTCGTTTTTATATCATTTTATATCATGATTTATACCCCATATACGTTTATAGGTTTGTTACATGATTGTAGGGTAAAATCATTAAGTTCGAGAAAATGACGAAAAAACGTATGAAATGAGATACATGGGCGCTGTTTGGAAATACGATCATATCTTGGGCTACAAACCTCCAATGTTAATGAGCCTTATATGTTTGGAAAGCTAAGACAATTACCTAAAAGTTTTGTGAAGATGACAAGATCCGGTTCAAACGTTTAAAGGCCCGAAAGTTATAAATACGCCTTGTTCCGAACCAAATGGCGCAGTCCTGGTAAAATGATCATAACTCGAGTTCTACAACTTGGATTGGATCCAAATCAGTGGGGTTTTGAAGCTAAGACATAGATCTACAACTTTGTAGAAGCCACCAAAGCCAAATTCGGACCAAATACATGGCGTACGTACGCCGTGTTAAATCGCGTACAAACAACGAAGGCAGAGAATTAGGCTATCTCGCGTACGTACGCCGGTTAGCAGTACGTACGCCGATTTGTATGGCGTACGTACGCCGCTTTACTCCGCGTACAGGCGCGCGCTAATTACAATCTAAACGCGGGAAAGCCCATATTCAGCCCAATTTCGGATTTATGTTCTAGATTAGGTATAAATACGCCCTCCGAACATTGTTTTAGGGTTCGACTTTTATTTTCTTGAATTGAGTTGTAAGATTGGAGATCGAGAGACGAGATTCAAGATTTTTGTAGACAATTTTATTCGACAACGGGTTTTATCGGAATTATTTTCTTTAATCTCTTTTAATTCTTGTCGTTTTATCATGTTTACATTATTAATTGTTTATCGTGCTTTCGTATCTATGGAGTAATCTATTTTATTCTGGAACCGGGAATAGCCCGATAATATGTTATCGATATAGATTAAAGAACCGTTTATTGTACATCGCGTATGCTTATGATTTGAATTCTTGATTGTCAATGCTTGTGAATTTGCTGGCCACTTATTTGCATGATCATAGATATACCCACAAAATCGCAAAATCAATGAATCTTCGCTAAATCGAAATGTGATACAATCGTACAAAAATCGACGTGAACTAATGACTCGACATATTTAGAAAAAGATCATGCATTTGCTTAATCATTGGTTACATCACACCACATAGTTAAACAAGCTTCTAGAAAGCACTGAATAAAGCCATCTTTAAGCATTATAGTCGAGTGGCGTTTCTAACAAAATTTGAGCGGCGCCCATCCATACCAACTAATCTAACAGATGTTAGGGTCTAACTGGTTCACAATATTGAGCTTTTAGCGTAGGTCACTTATGCAAACGAGCTCATACTTGACAGGATTGTGCAATGTTCGTTCTCTTAGACTTTCTATGACACCCGTTATCGAGCTTTGGGTCAACGACTCCCAAGCTAGATAGCCATAGGGCGTTAAGTTTTAAGATACTCCTTCGGACTTAATCACTCAAGTGTCAAAGGTCACAGAACGAACTAATCCATGCAGTAGCGAATTTTTTTTTTTTTTTTTTTTAATATTGTGCCAGAAGACGTTGTTCTAAGTTGGTAGACTTGGAGGCCACTACTTATGTGTTTCGAAAACGGGTGATCCACTCAACTCCTATGCCTTGGACTACTACGTATTAGTGACTAGCCAGAAAATTGTAACTAAGCAGATGATATCGCCGACAAAAAAGATTATGCGTTATATGTATTAGAAAGTCAGGCTTTCATATCACCTAGTCAATCGTTGTACGACGATCACAAAGATAAAGCTAGAATCCATAGTAAAAGTGTTATGTCTCCGTAAACAACCCCCAAACTTAAATCGCACATTGTCCCTAATGTGATAAACGTGTGTATGTATTCATGCATAAACGTATATGATAAAACAGAAAAATAAAAATTAAAAACTAAAAATAAAATAAAAATGGCTTAGTCTCACTAATATATGATAAAAACTAATTTTGACTATTCAAGTCCCCGGCAACGGCGCCAAAAACTTGATGTGCCTAAACCGCAAGCGCACGGCTTCGGTGTAGTACAAAAGATATCGTTCCCACGAAGACCGAATAATCAAGTACTAATCTATCACTTATCAGTAATCTAAGCCTAATCAAAAGCACGAGATAAATTGTAAAGAAAACTAAACAGAACGCAAGAAAATTGATTCGAGTTATATATGATTGGAAATTCCGGAATTAGGGTTCACCACGATAAATATTATCGACTCAATTATATTACCGATGAAGTTACGACCGCTACTTATGAAGGACACTATCCTATTGTACTCGCTACCTTCTGTCGAAGCATAACAATATACCCAAGCTAATTAATCAACTACTTTCGTGATGATTAGACTAAACTCAGATTCATTAATCTCTATGATAGTGTATCGATTCCTCAAAAGACCTAAAACTACTTTCGTGATTTAGGATCCTAGGTTTGAATTCTAGGGTTCTGATATAGACGTCACCTTTCAGAATTTTCACCTAATATCTATGATCATGCAAATATGTGGCCAGCAAATTCACAAGCATTAATAATCAAGAATGCAAATCATAAGCATACGCGATGTAAAATCAACGATTCTATAATCTATATTGATAACATATTATCGGGCTATTCCCGGTTCCAGAATAATATGAATTACTCCATAGATGCGAAGAAACAATCAACAATCAATAAAGTAAACATGATAAAACGACAAGAATTAAAAGAGATTAAATAAAATAATTTCGATTAAACCCGTTGTCGAATAATCCGTTTACAATAATCTTGAATTTCGTCTCTCGATCTCCGATCTTTACAACCCAACTCAAGAAAATAAAGTTCGAACCCTAATACAATGTTCGGAGGGGGTATTTATACCTAATCTAAAACATAAACCCGAAATTGGGCTGAGTATGGGCTTTTCCGCGTTTAGACTGTAATTAGCGCGCGCCTGTACGCGAGTTTGAACGGCGCCTGTACGCCGACTAATGCTGCGCTTGTACGCCGCCTTAAACGGCGCTTGTACGCGAGATGGCCAAAATCTCTGCCCCCGTTGATTGTACGCGAATTATAACGGCGCTTGTACGCCGTTCATTTGGTCGCTCGTACGCGGTTTAACACGGCGCTCGTACGCGGTTCTATTTGCAACTTCCGATCAAATAGTTCTCGATTTTGGCCAATAATTGGTATTTTCCGTTTGCAACATAGAAATTCCCTACTGCACTCAAAAGTGACATTAAACGCATTTGCGGGATAAAAATATGATGCAAGTACATAAATAAACGTGCCGAATGAGTGATTAAAGTTGCGTGAAAATGAGGTTTATCAATTGTCAATGCTTGTGAATTTGCTGGCCACTTATTTGCATGATCATAGATATTAGGTGAAAATTCTGAAAGGTGACATCTATATCAGAACCCTAGAATTCAAACCTAGGATCCTAAATCACGAAAGTAGTTTTAGGTCTTTTGAGGAATCGATACACTATCATAGAGATTAATGAATCTGAGTTTAGTCTAATCATCACGAAAGTAGTTGATTAATTAGCTTGGGTAAATTGTTATGCTTCGACAGAAGATAGTGAATACAATAGGATAGTGTCCTTCATAAGTAGCGATCGTAATTTAATCGGTAATATAATTGAGTCGATAATGTTTATCGTGGTGAACCCTGAGTCCGGAATTTCCAATCACATATAACTCAAATCAATTTTCTTGTGTTCTGTTTAGTTTTCTTTGCAATTTATCTCGTGCTTTTGATTAGGCTTAGATTACTGATAAGTGATAGATTAGTATTTGATTATTCGGTCTTCGTGGGAACGATATCTTTTGTACTGCACCGAAGCCGTGCGCTTGCGGTTTAGGCACATCAGTCCCCATGGAACATAATTTAAAGCTAACTATAGAAGAAAGTAATGATGATGAGTTTTTATCTGATGTTAACTTTTACCAAAAATTGATTGGAAAGCTCATTTATCTTACAAATTCAAGACCTGATATAGCTTTTTTTGTTCACATTCTAAGTCAGTTTATGCATAAGCCTAAGAGTTCACATTTGAAAACTGCTTTACGGGTACTTCGGTATCTAAAATCGGCCCCCGGAAAAGGGCTGTTTTTCCAAAAAATACTATGATAAAATTAAAGGCTTTTTGTGATTCTGACTGGGCCTCCTGTCCAATGTCCAGGAAATCAGTTACAGGATTTTGCATCTTTCTTGGGGACGCATTGTTATCCTGGAAAAGCAAAAAACAGACAACAGTCTCGAAATCCTCAGCTGAAGCTGAGTATAGGGCCATGGCCCAAACTTGCAGTGAAGTTATATGGATACTTGGAATTTTCAAGGATTTGGGGATTAACAATTTGGAACCTGTTGATCTTTATTGTGACAACCAGGCTGCCATTCATATATCATCCAACCCAATCTTCCATGAGCGAACTAAGCATATCGAGATTGACTGCCATGTAGTTCGTGATTACGTTAAGAAAAACATTATTAATACTTGTTTTATACGTACAGGAAATCAGCTTGCAGACGTATTTACAAAAGCGCTTGGACGAGTTAAGCATGAAGAGCTAGTAAACCAACTTGGCATGATTAATATTTCTCCCCCACTGTCAGCTTGTGGGAGGGTATTAAAGCCCAAAACAGTTCTGGACCTACAATCTGACGTGTATGGGCTGATAGAAGGATCCATCCAGGCCCAAGCTTCGTTAAGTTGCGGAAGGACTAGTTATGTAAAAGAATAAACACGGAGGGACCTGCGTGTAATTTCGTATTGTTAGAGCCTCAGTATAAAATCATTAGGGTTAGGGTTTGAGGCTCATTATTCACATCACAGCCTCCATCTTCTCTTTACTGTAAATAAGCCATCTCTTGTATATCGTTTCATATACAGTTTTCAATAATAATTTCAGTTTCGTTCTTGTAACTAGTTGGTTTAGAATTCTTGTTTCTTAACATTATCTTTTCATTTTCTTTTAACTATGTTATTTAGTAAAACGAGTATTGGAATACAATACACCCTTTTTATTTTGGTTTTACTATTCGTTCGTTGCTAGTGTTTTTTTCTTTTATGATGTCTGTAAATTCTGTTGGGGTTTTTCCGTCTTTACAATAGTTGTGTTCCCCTAAACTATTGGCCCAACAACGGCCCATTAGAAAAGATAATTGGGCTTAAACAATTTTCATAAGGCCCATTAACGGCCCATTTACCAAGAACATTGGGCCTCGGTTGGGCCTGCAATTTTTTATATTTGGCCCAACAACGGCCCATTAGAAAAGATAATTGGCCTCAACAATTTTCTTAAGGCCCATTAATGGCCCATTTACCTAGAATATTGGACCTCGGTTGTGCCTGTGATTTTTGAATTAGGCCCAACAACGGCCCATTATCCTAAAAATGATTGTTATTTCTGATGTATCATGAGACGGGGTGGGGCCTGTAGCTCAGAGGGCCTTAACAATTTTCGTAAGGCCCATTAAACGGCTTATTTACCAAGAATATTGGGCCTCAGTTGGGCCTGTGATTTTTATATTAGGCCCAACAACGGCCCAATAGAAAAGATAATTGGGCCTTAATATTTTAAGTAGGCCCGTGTCCATGGATAATTGGGCCTAGAAAATGTTAAGGCCCAATGAGGCCCAATTTTCTGTGGAAATGGGCTACAGGGCCTTATTTAAAATGTTTGGGCCTGGTTATCTTTTCTTATGGGCTCTTAGTGGGCCTCATTTAAAATGATTAGGCCCACTAAGCTTTTCTTATGGACAAAATAGTCATAGTCAAATAATGAATAATAAAAATATATTGTATATAACTCTAATAAAAAATTATATTGAAATTATAATGACAAATAAATTAAGATGAGTTTTAGTCAAACACGAATACTTTCCATAGTTAATATTGTGATTTGTGAGTAGTTAAAGGAGTAGCCATGAAAGGTGTTTATATATTCCCTAACGGATTGAGCAGACACAATATTGTGCCCCCCAACTTTCTTGTGTATATGTAATAATAATGTGTATATAAATATAATATTAATAATTAATATTAATAATAGTTATTAATTTAATATATAATAATATACTTTACTTATTTTTAATTGTTAATTATTAATATTTTTTTGAATTTTTTATCTATCAAATATATCTTTATATAATTCACTTTTTAATGGTAAAATAGTAATTTATCAAATATAGTTAATAATAAAAATATTATTATATAAATAAAATAGGTTGTTATTTACATTTAAACTCTTTAAAAAGACTCATTTAAAAGGAAGCTTTATATATTACATGAAGTTTGCGTCCAAACAACTAATGACTCTTTATTGAAGTTCATAAATAATTGAAACAACTAATGACTCTTTATTGAAGTTCATAAATAATTGAAAATTGATAATCTCTAACCAACCGTCTATGTATATCCGGTTTGATAGTCCCAACAGTTTTATTTCACTATTCAATGTTTGTATTAATTTTCAAGTTGAATTAAATAGAACATAAGCTATTTGATATATTAATTCAAATTGATATGACTTAATAACAATTAAACGTGTTATCATGTACATGCATGGTTTTAGTCCCAACAACTAATGACTCTTCATTAATTTTCATTCTAATAAAATAAAATTTTGACTTTAAATATTTTATTTAGTAAATAATTATAGATAAAGTCAGGAATTCTTCCTCACTTCCTCTTCTCAGGTTAGTCATTCACAATACACAAATTCAATTATAGAAAATAATCAAACTTAAAAAATCAATTCCACTATACTGTTTTCATTAAAAAGTAAAATAAATAAATATATATATATAAACTGAATTTGTTATCTTCAAAATTCAAATTTATTTGTAGTTATAAGTGAATACGTGAAACACCATAGTATATGCAAGATTCTAAAATAATAATAAGCTATACAAATAACAATAAATATTACATGAAAATGTTCAATAATAATTAAAAGTAAAGTGTAACGATAAGATCAAAAGCACGAGGACAAAAATTAATTAAAAGTAACAACAATGTAAACTTGAGCACGTATCAATTATTCAAAAAGTGTTCTAACATATATTTGCAAAATCTTCTTCATCTTCTCAAATTTAAGATATTCACGTCAGCAGTATATTTTAGTTTTATTTGATTATTATATATTGTATTTATTGAAAATATTGAGTATTACTGTACAAAACATACAAATATAACTTACCAATTCATTAATATTTTATACAATGCATATAACTTACAAACTCATTAACTTATTGAAGAAAGAATATAAATACGACATGACATGTGCGGATTGATAAAATGTAAAATGAAACTATACAATTGTCTTTTGAAATAGTGTGGTTCAAGTTGATTGGTATACAGTATTTACGAGCGAATTAGATAATTGGAAGTTTATTGACTATGATACATGGATACAAATGTGACAAATATGAATATAAAATGCAACATAATTTAAAGTTCTATAGTATATTCGGGATATGTCTATTTATATATGAATGTAAAGATTCATAAATATTAACTAGGCATAAAAATTTATCAAATTATTTTAATTTCTTTGGCATATGTTTAATTTTATATTAAATTAAACAAAAGAAAGAAACTATAATATTTTTTCATATTTTAGCCGAAAAGTTTATATCATGATAAAAAAAAAATTGTTTGGTACCCAAGGCCTGTCGAATAATTCAAATTTATATCAAATACAATATCCAAACGTTCCTCATTTTTATATTTATGGACATTTCAAAGCTATTTCAACCATGGTATTCGTATTCAGGAGTTTCCAATGAACACGATTATGAAACGGAAACTATACTCCACTTAGTAGTTTTTAGCCGTATCTCTGCATCATAAATTATACAAAACTTATGTTATAACACTGTCAAGTTATTTATAGTTAAAACTAATATTAAGAATTTAAAGAATATATATTTTGGTGTCGATTTAATTAAAAAAGATTGTGATGACTAGGTGATGTGGAGTAATAATAAGTTCTAAAATAAATATATCATGATTTGTAATTTTTGAAAGTTCTTTAATAACAAAAAAGCCAAACTATCATATATATATATATATATATATATATATATTCTTGGTTAAGAAATTAGAATAAAAAAAATGCAACAATTCTTTCTCTATTGGCTTGAATTCCCCTGACACAATTCCAAGGAAGCTGAGGCGTCGCCAACTAGTCTCAATGACTAACCAACAAATTTAAACAAAATGTTAAGAACATGACTCTCTTAAAGCACTAGTGTGTGTGTATGTATATGTGTGTGTTTGCGTGTGCAGTGCACACACACACAAGTATATATTTAAACTGAAATTTGAGTGAACAAGATAAGTCATGACATTCAGATCAACAAAAGAATCACCAAGACTAATAAATTGTGAAACAAGAAGTTTGCTCTTTTACTCTCTGAGAACTTCTCTAACTTTTGCCGGAATGTACAAATTCAATGCATGAAACAAAAGTGAGTTCCAACCAAATCAAGTGTTTCCATATTGGCCATCATTCAAATTGTTATATGTTCATTTCCCTAAATCGGACATTTCAGTAATATAGAATACTAAAAGGCTCAAGAGTAACAACTAGTGAATTCTGGAATGACGAGGACGCATTGGATAGCGAGCCATATCCTTGCCTAGAGGGGTCAACCTTCCTTTGTCATCTAATGCCTTGAGTACCTTCAAACGACGTTCTGCTTCAACCAAGGCATTCTTCTCCGGAGGCGTTGGGAAAGGGAAATTTTCAACCTGAAAATCAAAGATAAATGGAGTTAACTTATTAATGAAACTAAGTACAATGGTGCCAAAAATTATATGCAGATCCCCTTGGTAATTAGTAATTACCATGAGTTCCCCTGAGATTTTTGCAAATTACCAAGACACCCCATCACATATGACAACTCTAAAATATTAATTTGTTCTAGTTGACAGAGGGTGAAATTGTAATCTGGGAAGACACAATATTTGGTGGTTGAAACTCTTACATTATCTTAATGACACTAAAGAAACAAGAAGACAAAGGGTCTAACAAGTATTTACAAAGGTTATGTACATACACAAAATGGGGACAACATAAAACTGAACCAAACCAGATATTGTAACTTACCTTGAAAATATTCATGGATCTCATAAGGAGTACAACACCATCAAGTGGCACTTTCGATATTTCAGGGCTCGAGAATTTAGGAAACAAATTATTGTATACTGCTGAAGAGTAAAGGCGATAACAGTGTCCTGGTCCAGTTCTTCCAGCTCTTCCAGCACGCTGTAATGCAGAAGCCTGACTTATCCATTGTATATCATATGTTTCCATTCCATTGGAAGAGTTATAATTTTTGACCTTTTCTCTTCCAGTGTCAACTACATACTTGACTGCTGGAATAGTCAAAGAGGCTTCAGCAATATTAGTGGCCACAACGACTAGACGTTTACCTTCCTTAACCTCTTCAAATACACGAAGCTGAGATGATGCCGGAAGCATGGAATAAAGGGGAAGAACCCTCATTGGACCTATCGAAATAGAAGTAGAAGTGGACTCATTATTTCGTAGTGCTTCATTTGCAACGATCTCTTGAGAAGCCCTACGCAATCTCTGACAAAGGTATTCTACCTCTCCCTGCCCTGTTACAAAAACAAGGATACCGCCAGGTGGCAATCTCTCGTGCATTGACATAACCTTCTTGAAGGCCTGACCAATATAATCAATGAGCTCCGTTTTATTTGAGAAGTGTGTGGTGACTTCATATTGTTTAGTTGGAACTTCAATTACAGGTGGAGGGTTCCGAAAAAATCTTCGATCCGATACAAAATCCTCTTTACATAGTGTAGCTCTCATCAAAACAAGTTTCAGTGGGTATATTCTATTACAGCATTCTATAGTTCCCCGAGAAAGAATCCACTTCTGCTGCTCTTCGAATTCTCTCTGCCATAACGCACAAGCTATAAAGCCTCGCAAATATAGACAAACTAATAAACAAAAGAAAAAGGAAATGATAACCTATTAACCACTTCGGTTTTGTAGATTTATATAAGTGTATTTTGAAAAGCAAGAAACCAGTTTTGGTTATGTAGAATTATATACAATTAAGTTTTGTTGTTCTAAAGAAAAAGATATAAGTCAAATAGTTTAATGGTTCTTACCTGACGCTGTTGAATAACTCGAGAAAGCATCCCAATGAGTATATCTATGTTCAGACTCCTCTCGTGCACTTCATCCAAAATTAAAACAGAGTAGCGTTTCAACAGGAAATCGGTCTACAAGACAAAAGAAAATTTTCGATTATTGTACAACACTGTTATGAAATGGATTTTTGGAAGAGAATTTATGGGGCGTAATTATAACCCTGAATTATGCAATTATTAATTATGCAGATTTACTCCTTTAATCATGCAATTCAATTATAATAATTATGTAGTTTCCTTATAGGTTAGGATTTGAAATCTATTTAAAGTTGTAACAAAAGTTAATTGGGATCATCAATCATTTTGGAATTGAAGTAGTTTTCGGCAATTCTCAATTCGAGAATTGTAAATTTCGTTTCTATCAAACACAGCGACATATAAGTAATATTTACCAATTTCAAATTGCATGTGATTTCACATTGGTGTTACTCACAGTGCATAATCATCATCGTTAATTTCACACAGAATTCATGAATAATTTTCTCAAAAGAACAGAAAAATACATTTCATTGCAGCAAAAGAGCAAGATTGAAGTAATAACCTGAACTTCCCGAAGCAAGATTCCATCAGTCATGAATTTGATTGAGCAATTCTTCGCAACCTTTCTGTTATGCCTAACTTGGAAATCTACCTCCTTACCCAGACCAAGACCAAGCTCAAATGCAACTCTCTTGGCTGTAGCAAGTACAGCAACCCGGCGAGGTTGTGTAACACCTATAATTCCGCTTCGAGAAATCACTTGGTTTGATCCAAAACCCGCCTCGTATAGAAACTGAAAGTTGCAATTTATTGCGACAGATAAAACAAACTCACTCGAAAAAGTCTTCAATTTATATTAGTATTGAAGGACAAAAAAAAAATACCTGAGGAATTTGGGTGGTTTTACCACATCCACTCGCACCACCTATAATAACAGCTATATTGTCATTTATAGCCTCCATGATTTCTTGTTCCATCATGATTATAGGAAGCTCTGCCCTTTGCTTTTCCACCTCCTTCGGCCTTGACACGTGCACCACAGTTGGAGTAATAAGATTTCTCGCAGGGGAATAGCTTTCCTGGTTATTTTCACCATCAAGATTGTCTTTTGGATCTCCATCAACCTACAGAAAGTAGCATATGAGTACTACATCTTAGGAAGAATACTTATAGAAGTGCAATCTCGAGAATTAGGTAGTAAAATGACACATGCAACAGGCAAATGTAGATACATGCAACATATATTCTCTCCAACCCTTAAATGAATCAATTTACATGATTAAGAAATAAATATTTATCATCAAATAATTATATACCTTAGACTTAACAACTTCATCATCATAAGAAGATGAACGAGTAGACTTTTGTGGAAGTTCTGCCATTGATGATTGAATAATCTCGTCAGTCACTTCCTTGAATGAAAGATCACCATCTCCATCGGAACTATCGGTTTCATTGGCACAAACTCCCTTTTGAGAAGATCCTATAGAGACAGGAGTATCATGCAGGACAATCCTTTCTGGTAAAGATGAATGCAAATAGTCACTGTCGTTGATAGCTTTTGACTGGATATTTTCCTCATACACTTCAACATTGTGAGATGCACCATCACTTTTCTTAATCTTGAGACGGTCGCTATCAGGTAATTCTAACCCTGCTTTAGAATACTCAACTTCTCTTCGTCGTTTTTCACAAACAGTCTCAACCTGTCAGCCAATGGGGCGACCTTATAATTATCTATGGCAAATAATATGAACGTAAAATAGAACAATGTTGTGATACCAACACAAACCTGGCCTTCAATACTATCTAATAGAGGAACCAAAGACAGATCCATTTTCAGGAAATGTTTCCTGATTCCAGAAAGAACAGTTTTCGACCTGCCAATTATAAATGTTATAATGGGTTGAGAGCATGATAGACACATACACATACGCATAAAAATCTTCGGGAAATGTTGAAAAATTAAGCATTAAGCATATGAGAACTCACTAACATTTTATCACACTTCCGCTCGAAATCACGCACTAATATGCATGATTAGAAGAACAACTAATTTTCAACAAAAAGATTGGCTGAACATAAAGCAATAAAAATAACCAAAGGTAATGCAACAATAGAAGAGTACACGGATGGATCAATTCAGCCAACTAATGGCAACCAAAAGCAATGTGCCAGTAATAATTTAACTCACACATCATGAACCATCCCTCCACCTAATAAAAGGGAAAGAATGAATCAACTGAAGAACATCAACAAACACAAGGCAATCGACATTAGAAAATCGTTCATCATGCAATGAGAGATTTAGAAAAGAAAAAAAATGAGGACAAAATTAAAAATTACAACCATAAATACATAAAATTGCATAAATGCCTTCGTACCCTGAAAAACTCAACAGAACACAGTGAATGAATTACTGAAGATGTAACATATAATACAGTCCAGAAAATTTCACATGTAGGTGAACCTAAGACATCAAGTACACATAAATCAAACAGGTCCGTGGCCAAACAAAATGAAGGGGTAATTTCACAAAATCCAAATTAACTAAAACACCAATTAAAAACAGTCCTGCGCACACACAGACATACCCTTGTAATTCAGAAATCCAGCCCAAGAAACACAAACCCATATGAATACAAAACATAATACACCGCACATTGAGTGATCAGCACAAACCCAGATGCCGAACACACCTCAAACAAACGTATTCATCCAAACCCCCAAATTCCACCAACAAAAAACGACATCTTCAATGAGCATGAATATACAAAGGAGAAAAAACAAGAAAAAGAGAAACATAATTTACCTTGTGTTACAATCCACTTACTAATGGGAAGAATACAACAGGAAGAACCTGAGGATTGGATTGATATGATAATCACTCCTGGAGATTTTCTTGCGAATTCAAGAACACAGAGATTAGAGAAGAAACAATATACTCAAAACCTTTCTTGCTTTTCATTTCTGTTATGCTCAGTATTTATACAACTCAATACGTCTAACAAACTTTCCCGCCCTTTTCTATCTCCCGTAAATGACAAAACTATCCTTCAATTATCCTTCTAAAAGACAAAGAAGAAACAATAGAACGCGAGAGGGAGGCGTTAGAAATTCTTGTGTGTAATTTGTTTTTGGGTGCGGGGGATATTAGGACTCCGAGTAACAACTCAGTGAGGCGTATCGAGTTGACTCAGTTCTTCAAGCCTATACCTCTCTCTTTCCTTTTCCTTTGGGGAATTCTCTCTATTATATTTCCTTGTTCTCTTCAACCATTTGTGCTGCAACTATGTGCGCACGATAGAATACTACGACCCCCACGCTTATTATAGTGACCCCCTGTCACTTGCACGTGCAAGATTTGCCTCCACTCAAACCTTATTATCTAATGTTTTCTAATTTGTTTCTAATTATTTCTAATATTTTGGAATCGGCTAATATTTAAATTTTAATATTTCTAAGTTATTTTGTATATGTACTTCATTTTTGCCATGATTCTTTTGCAATTTTAGATAATATGTGGAAAATGAATCTTGTCAATACAATAATGATGTGAGAACATTATAATATATCATTGTCAGATAAAAGAATTTATTTCAAATATTGTGAAGCACATCTCAAACATTAAATTAGAAAATTGATCGAACGTATATCACTAATTCAAACATCATGTCAACGAATTAATGGCATCATAATAATACAATAAACAGTAATTAATACATCAATAAGTATTATAAATATAAATATATAAAATATTATTTATTTAATATATTTTAAAAAATCCATTGTATCTTTATATGTATATCTTTATCTCATACTATAAATAATATTATTTGTAAATATATATATATATAAGTATTTGAGTTGGAGGCAAGGTGAATTAATAAATTTTAGGAGATGAATATATAAAAAAATGAGGAGGAGATGTGAGAAATATATGATGTAATTTTCAATTTATATGATTTCAAACTTTAATGATTTTTTGACTCAATGCTGAGTCTAACACCAAGTTCACACTAGTTTTACAACTATATAATGATCAATTTCTAATTTTATCGATTCAATCGATCAGATGTAATTGAATTTTAAAACACTATAAATGCTTGTACTATGTACCATAACGCTTGCATTTGAATTTGGACTCGAGATTAAGGAAAGCCACATCTCACTCATAATCTAGGATTGTGAAGAATATAGATTATTGCATTAGCAATAAACTATGTGGTTCTTAGTTCTAATTTATAATATGAAATTGTTGATATTTCGAATTTGTTACTAGAAATTGTTGAAAAATAATTGTTTAATTTGATACAATTATGTAACACATTCATTAAAAAAAAGTTAAGTATAAATGAATAGTTTTCTTTTCTGATTGTTGGTCATGGAGAAAATATGGCCAAAAGCCCATCAAAGGATCTCCTTATCCAAGGTTTCTTCTTCTTCCTCCTTCAACCTCCATTTTATGCAGAAAAAACAAAACAAAACATTATTGGATAGTGTCTTTGGATATATGTACACTTAAATGGAATTGTACGAATTGCAGGGGATACTACAGATGCAGCACATCGAAAGGATGCTCAGCTAAGAAACAATTAGAAAGATGCAAAACAGATGCATCTATGCTCATCATAACTTATACATCTACCCACAATCATCCAGGCCCGGATCATTTCAACCAGAAACTATATCAGAAAAATGACAATTCAGTCCCTGTACTCAGTGTTACTCTACAGCTCCACATCAAGAACAAGAAGCAGAAATGAAGCCTGATCAGGAAAGCCCAGTAACCAACGGTGAAGATCATTTCCACTACTCCCAATCTCCATTTCATTCTTCCACCCCAGACCACATCAATATTGTCAATCAAGAAAACAACCCTTTTTCCAGAAAACCTTGAAACACAGAGTGTGATTTACAATGAAGGCGAGAAAGAATATCCTGTGAACTTCAAATCTATGATGAAATCAGAGGAAAATGACTTCTACGATGAGCTTGAGGAACTTCCCACGTCATCGTTTCTGACAGCGTTCATGAGGAGTAGTTTCTGTGAGGAAATAATTCTTGTAAATCCCTCTTAGATCCACGCCCCATGCATTTTCAATTGCATGTGCAGATTTCAGTACTAAATTGTGTACTTAACAGTTCTTCAGCTTGTTCATATGAAAATTTTCCTGTAGCTATTAGTATTTGGTTGGATTTTCTCACCCTTCTTGTCTTTTTCCTCTCACTAAATTCACGTGAATATTGAGTTCAATTCATGGGAGAAAATCAATCAGTTTTAACTTTTGTATCAGTGTGTAACGAGATGGTTGATGTATATGCTTGTCAAATGTGAATAATTTGAATTGGAAAAACCACACCAAATGCATTGGAGTTAATGAATATGTATGATATATTGATATTTATTACCCAAACAGGCAGAAACAACCCAGTTAGTTCATTATGTGATAAATGTACTCAAAAGTACGTCTTCTTATCAAAGGGTAGAGAGAGAGAGAGAGAATAGAAGCAGATTTAAAGCTAAAAAGAGAAAATTGAAGTAGTGGATCATTTGCTGGAGTATGTACAAAAAGTAATGAACAGCACGAGAATCACAAAGGGATCTTTCTAGTCTTTTGTTTTTTCCTTTTTCTGGATTTAGTAGATGATGTGAGTGAAAAAACCCAATTTTGAAATTCACATCTCCATATCACACATATAAAAGAGATATATATCGACTCAACAAATACCAATATGCTTCAGTATTTATAATAACAGTTTTCACGATGGCTCTTAATTCCTAGATGTAGGTGAAATCAATATAACCAAACCTTTTATTGTGTAACTGGATCCTGGTCAAATCATAAAATGGATTGAAGATAAAGGCCGGGCACTATTGTTGTTCAGCTGCAGCTGCTAGTGGCTGGAGGGCTTTAAGAGGATTGAGGATAACACCATCTATAAGCCCATACTCTTTCGCTTCTTTAGCACTCATGAAGAAGTCACGATCAGTGTCCTGGTTTATCTTCTCTAGGCTTTGACCCGTGTGGTACGCCAAGTAGCCGTTTAGATTTGCTTTGTGATGCAACATCTCATTAGCCTGATCAAAAAATAATGGTCAGTAAATACAATGAGAAAGACAATTAGTTTTCTTTCTTTTACTCTCTTGAAACAAAAGATTAAGTTGCTACTGATCAAATGCATCACATGACAAACAGAAAATGCTTAGGATATACTTCGTCTAGCTCAAATACGCAGCTGATAACTACGAAAATGTACAGAAATGAGACCAAACCCACTAGAGTATGTCAGTGTGATGTTTACATAGTTAGCCTAATAAGAAATTATGTGAAAGCTGCCACATAAAAAGATAACAGTCACACGCTAATTACAGAAGATATAATTACCTGGATATCAACCACCTTGTGCTCCACCAAGCGGCTGATGGATCATTATCCGTGAGTTGGGAAGGCTGTATCTTTTACCTTAAGCCACCACCAAGAAGAGAAGATTATTGAGCTTGAGAAAGCAAGAAACCACCAACTTCAAACTTATCAAAAAATCAAATCATATACCTTTAGTACCAGAACTCAACAGAAAAGCTCCCATGCTGCAAATGAATAATTGAGTTCGATAAGTTTATTTCACAAAGTATCTTCATATCAACAGAGAGAGTAATTGCATGAAGCCCAGTCACAATATCAATGAACGTTTACCAAGAGTTGAAAATTGAAACCAAATGAACCCAATAACAAGTAATCTGAAAAGTCATTTAAAAGCTCAAAAGATCTGCTTTATCAAACATATAAGAGGAACTTGCAGCAGTGACAACTATTCAGAGGCTTCTTTATTTGTATTTGCTAAAAAGTAAACAATCAATTAAATCAGAAAAAGAAATCCAACTTTTGTTTTGATAGAATGCAACAAATTATCAAAAACAAACTTAGTGTATCTTCACCTAGCTGCTAGACCGACGCATACGGTTGAAACATCCGGCCTGATATGCCGCATTGTATCAAATATAGCCATACCTAAAAGATTAGGAGTAAGCAAATAAGATATTTGAAACCTCAACAACCAGACATGATTGAAATGTAGAGCAAGATGCATTACCAGCTGTAACTGATCCACCTGGAGAGTTAACATACATGACTATGTCCTGTTTAATTACATGAGATAATGGTTAACATAATAGGAAAGGAAATTTTTTTACCCTACAGTTTTTTATTTTTTGACATTTTACCATAAAGTTTGATATACCTTATTAGGATCAACAGCATCAAGATAAAGCAGCTGAGCGACAATAATGTTCGCCATATCATCGTCCACTGCTCCACCACATCGAATGATCCTCTATAGAGAAATTAAGAGACCACTTATACGGATGAATGAATAGTGCCATATTTCAATTCAGTTCAAACAAACATTGACTCACGTATTGGAAAAGTTGGCTGATAACACTCATAAAACGCTCCTGCACCATTGGAGGAGGACCCTGAGCCCCTTGTGCATAAGCTGGAAAGTATGGAGAGGACGGAATTTGCAAATCATCCCTACAGCAATCAAAAAAAGAAGACTCGGTGATTAATTTAATTATGTGGTCTCCTAGACTATAGAATTCAAAGCCAAAATGTTAGAATAAACTATCCTAAATGCAACTAAAACTCTGTTTATTTATTATCTAATAATAATATAGCTCCACAGACTAGACATGGATCTCCTGGTTGCTACAACCGCAATGAGTGCAAAGTCAAACGCAGTCTAATCATCTGAATAATTTGTTACAGAAAATGTTTTACAGACTTGTAAATTGTTAAGTATTTTTCAGATTGGAGTCTAGGTTATGTCTTTTGCACACTAGCGGTACTATTATAAAATACATATTCATGTAAAATGAACTACAATCATTCACGGCTACATTAAAAAAGACTACATGGTTTAACGAAACAACTCAAACAAGATATCCAGCAGCACAAAGTAATTTAATTTTCTAAAAACTAGTTTAAACAAGCCTCACCTAATCGATCAAATACCATGAGGTGAGCTGCTTTCCGGAGCATAAACGTCTGGACCGTACACATCATTCACCCGAGGAGAAGTACGGAGACTGGAATTCTTCAAATTCCTGAAAATTTCATACCTAGAAGGGTGTTGGAACGGGAGAGAGAAGGTTTTGGAAGGGGATGAGCTACGGAGAGAGAAAGTGAAGATTATGAGGTGAATCTGAGAGGAAATTCTATATTGGACCGAGACCTTTGGTCCCGGCCCATTCCCCACCACACATTTATGGGGTGGTGGGTGGTTCTCACATGAATGTGTGGTGAATATGGGCCGGGACCAAAGGTCTCGGTCCAATATAGAATTTCCCTGAATCTGAGAGAGGATGAGGCGCATGAATGCGCCATCTCCGGTGTTTGGTGGGCCCATTTAGACTTATCTTTTTTCTCTATAGTAAAATGGTCCTATTGTCTTCTCTTATTATAATTACTATTTGCATTATTGCTTGTTAATCAATCCTCTTTCTCGGCCTTTATTTTGCCCTTTTTCGTCATTTAAATTCCCTTTAAGTTAACTATGTAAATCAGATTTGCCACCAATTTCAGAAATTATTTAACCGGTTTTATTTGGGGATTTAGTTGGTTGGGCTCTCCCGAAGATCAGCCCAATAAAACTAACCCGATTGTGGTCCATTGGACTATCAATTGACCCATTATTAGGTTTCTGCTTCCAGTACTAGTAGTCGACACAATTTATTAATTCAATATTCTGATTCAAACTAAAATTTGTAGAAAATAAATAAATCTATTAATATGCTAAAAAAACAATAATTTCTGAGATCAGCCCACAACTGTTGGCCGATATGAATTATTGAGTCTATTTTTCGATTTAATATTGATAATAACAAACTTAATTCAATATTTCAGTAATATTAATAATAAAATATACCCCTTCAAACAAAAGGTCCTGTACACAACAAATGAAGTAATAATAATAACATAATCAAAAATAAAAAATAAAAAAAATCTTGGAAGCATTTGAAAAACATGGTTGCAAATGCTAAGCTTTATGATATGCATGATTCATGAGACAAGAAACATTAAGAAGAGCACAAATCAAACATTGAAGGTTTTCTCAGTCTAATGAACTGTGTCTAAAACTTACAACAGAGTAACATATTGCCTTGGTTTAAGTATTGGACAAGAGAAAAAACATCGTCGAAAAACACTCAGGACAATAAGAAGCATTCGTCTACAGGCAAAAGCGATGAGTTATTCAATCAAACATAACAAAGTAACCTAAATTCTCAACAGTGTACACCCAAGAACAGTTCCCCTGCACCGCGTCATAGGCGACACCTGGCGCCAAACCGGTCTTTCATTTCCCAGCATCAAAACGTACACATCAGACGTTGAAATATACTCAGAAGGCCTGACCCCACCAATCACATATATATCATCTCCCAAGCTTATCATTGCAAAATCAATCTTCTCTCTAAACTCGGAGGCTGAACAAATCACCTTAGTCGAGTCCTTTTCCACCTTATAAATTCTGTTACGGTCCATTATATACAGCTTCTCTTTAACAATTGTCATGAACTGTCCCCAAGGCCAATAATAATTTCGGGGCCAGCCCTGTTCTTTAAGCCAACAGTCATGAACGGTCCAGCCCTGTTCAACACTTTCCAAAACTTGAACAGTATACAGTCCATCGTGCAGCAATACATGAACCTTGCCCCCGATCACAAAACCTATGCATGCCTCCAGAATACGGTTATTGACTTGGAGATCGGGTATTGACATCCATTGATCTTTCTCGGGATCGTATATCTCAGCTGTAAATGTCTTGCGATACCAACCAGTAAGACCACATGCAACAATTATTTTCCCGTCCAAGACACAACAAGCAAACATGTATGGCGGGAGGCTCATTTTAGCACATGGGGCCCACTGCCTAGTAATCGGGTCGTACGACCAGACTTCATCGGTAGGAACAGAATCACAAGTTCCTCCGAGGACAAATAGCTTTCCTGCAACTGAGGCAGTGCCAAATTGTGCCCGGTGGCGACGGCAGCGACTGATGGTAGGGAGATGAGGGAGTGTAAACCAGAGATCGTGTCGAGGATCATAAAGCTGCCATAGCTTGTCGGGGTCATAAGCACTCACGCATATGAATTCTTCAGTTGAATTTACCTCTTGACGGGCTTTGAAGAGTTCGGCGCTGCGAATGGCTTCTAGCCAGGAATGGGAAACGAGATCTAATTTGGGATAGAGATGGAATGGGACCCGCGCAAGGCACCTTAGAGATAGGTCATCCGGGAGGCCTTCAATAAGTCGAGTCATTCTGTAATCTGTAAAAGGAGAATGATTTATATTTGTTTCTTACTACAATTATAATAATGATAAAATTAATTGTGAAAAACAATAGTGTTACATAATATTACTTTTAAAATTATTGAGGGAATAAAAAAAGGCAATGTATGTAACTACATATTGAATTTTTTTTGTATATTTTAATAATATATTATTATAGAGTTATATGATATCATTGGTTATATAGGACAATATTATAACCTGCTTACAACTCTGTCACCATCATTTCCACCTTGTTTGATTATCCATTGTAATAATAACCCTACTCCAAGACGCACGACCAAAAGTAATATGTAAAAAAAATGCACAACTCAAGAATATGAATAATTGAATATGGTTTGTAAAACTTGTCACCAATTTCATATCATAAGCAAGTATCAATTCACGAAGATCTAAAGCAAACCATAAGCGTTAGATCAAGTGGAATTTGTGTTGGTATCATTTTACGTCAATTTTAATTTAAAAAGAATTCAGAGCAAGTAGCGAAGAAAATATACATGAATAAAATTCAAGAACTGATCGACTTCTTGCAAATCTCAATACCATTGAATTCCACAACAAAAATATCAGAATTCACAGCAAGAAGGGATGAAAATCAATAGCGATGGATAAAAATAAAAGTAAACCTCAGTAACTAGTGTCAATTTCAAATCAAATCAATGTTGGTATAAAATTACATTAAATTTATATAAAATAAATTTCAGAGCAAGTACAAAAGAAAACAGCCGTTAATCAAATCAAGAACAGATCCATGAAAGGAGAATGATTGTTCAGGCAAAACATACCTCCGATTTCAATACTTGTGATAGAAACCACAAAGGATGGGAAGATCCGATTGGTAATCACTGGGAATCAATACAATAACCGTTCCGGAGAGTCACCAACAATGCCAAGAGAGTTTGAAGAGAGAATTTGATCAAAATATCTGAATTTTATTTCCCTTAATTCCGTTATTGATTTTATATATTGTTGTTTTCTACATTCAGAACATAAAGTGTTATTGGTTTAACACTTTTAGTTGTAAAAGGGGATAGCCGGGTTTTACTGTTGGGTCAAGTTGCTCCGTATATATAGGGGTTTATTTGTAACTCAAATCAATTGAATTCATTTTCAAGAAATAATATTGATCTTTTCTCTTCTCTCAAATCATGACTATTCCAAATATCAGATTCTTGACATGGTATCAAAGCTTCGGCTCAATTACGATCTATGGCCACGCATCAGAATACTGATTTAGGTTTTCCTTTTACGATCGATTCTATCCGGTCTATATTCCCCTTTCTTTTTTCTGATTTCTTCTGCTGCCGTAATCCATAATCATGGCGAACGATCCAGATCCGAGTTCATCAACAGAGCCTACAGGATCAAGCGTCGATCCTCAAGGAATCAGGTATAATACACCTAAAATCAATATTTATCATCTATCAATATATATATAGTATCAATATATATATAGGAAGGCTGTCGGTTACTTTTGTTGATCATTTAAAAGCCTCTAAAACTTCAATTCTAATTTTTACTAATTTTAAATTAATTTAATATAAAAATATATTGTTAACTTCCCCCTCTATATTAACTACCCACTAATCTTATCCATAATATGCTCTAACTTCCCCACATTATCTTTTGCCCAACCTTCATTTTTACACTGCAACCCGTAAGTAAACATCCCATGATTTACAAATTCAGCCATATTGGAGTTTGACATTGTCCATTCCAACTTCTTTCTCCCCATGCTCACTTTTTCAAACCATTCTTTGTTACATTATCTTTATTCCTACCGTTGACAAGAATCATGGTACAAATGCATTATTTTGAAGGTACAAATTACTATTTTTCAATATTTTTCAATAGCAATTAGAAGATAATTTGGATATTATTTTATTATTTCTCTTAATTTTTCAGGAACAAATAATAAAATGATGAACCTGCAATTTGACTGATCATGGAATGTGAGAAGGTATGACAAGCCACGATCAAAATTAAGAAAAATGGATTTTTTTTTTAACTTTGACGTCTTCAGCATGTTTCCCATCAGCAAGTTATTGTTCCTGTTGTTTCATTTTTCACAATTTTGAGATATCTGATCCAAGTAGTTATCAGTTTCAAATATCATTGTTTTAGCATAGACTATATCATATTTTGTATCAGTTTCATATATATGATTACCGTGTAAAATTTATTTACTAATAGTCAAATTATTGTCATATTACAATAGCAGTATTATGAGATAGTCTAGATATATGCATATGCAATATGTATGATTTCCTTTTTTGTTATTTAGGTATTGATACAACAATGTATTGATTTAAGGTATGTGTTCTATTAATTCTCAAAATATTATATAATATTTTTTTTTTTAAGTTTGATACATGCTTTTACATATATGTTTAATTTTACACCTTAATTTATACATTTTTGTATAACAATTAATTAAATTTGTGAACTATTGATTTTATGGATTTAAAATTTCATTTGTCAGACTATTTCAGGTGAAGATGGTGGAGAACTGTTATAATATTTAATGTGGTGGATCAAGCATATCAACCAAGCAAGATAATGAAACATGTTCGTGCATTACCAAATGAATTATTATGTATTTTAATTATTCAATTGTGTGGTAACTGTTTTATCTTAATGTGCAGTTCAAATTTACCATTATTTGAAATAGGTAGTTTTTAAAATATATGCTTTAAATATAAGTAAGGTGTATAAAAAAAATGAAGTAGAAAAGTGTATTGAGTCTCTCTTCCTTCCATATTCACTTTTAGAGTTTCAGTGGTTGAGCTTTTTTTAAGGTTAATATTGATAAATTAGATAGAAAGATAAAAGTATAATTTTGTAAAATACCAAATTCCATTAATCATGATGAGAGAAGTGTGGGAAAGTGGAAATGCAAGTTAGAAAATTAATCAATTCCTACTTCTCTAAAATGACTTATTCAAAAATCTTTTTATGCATCAATGACCAACACACATAAATTTTATTAAAACGGACTTCTAAGGGTTTAGGGGGATTTCCAAATACATCCAATATATTTAATCACAATTAAAGTATTATTTGATCAATTTTATCTATCATTAACTCATTCCTATTTTCTAATAATTTTAAATTAATATATTATAAAAATAATTAGTGGTTTTTGATAGTTATTAACTTCTCTTACAATACCAATTCCGATCATCTGACGTGATATACAGATAACATCTCCCGGAAAAATCTATCATGGTCCGAGACCGTTGGTCCCACACCATAATAACTACACAAATGCACTGTGTGGTGGGTGGTTTTCTCACCCACCACACAATGCATTTGTGTGGTGAAAATTGGATGGAATTTCTCAACATCTCTCACTCTATCAATTTCCCACTATCAAGAGTTAGATTTCGTAATTCCACTATCTACAATTTCACATCGTTAGTGTTTTTAGTTATATATTATATGTCCATTGCTTAAACATATTATAGATATTTATATTTTTGCTAGATATAATCTGTGAATAATGATACTATGTTTTTGTTAGTTTAATGTGTTTATAAATATTTATGATGTAGAATGATAATAATAATGGTAATGACACTTTTTTTGTATTCACAGTGACTGAAATAACAAATCAACTCACATTTAATAAAATTTATATCATATTTAATGTATGCATAATTAAAATTAGGCCGTGCGTAGCACGGGTTACACACTAGTCCATACTTATACACAGGTTAATAACCGTATTTCTGTCACAACTATCTTCCTATTTTACACTTTTACCCCCATTCTTTTATTGAATTACCACAATTACCCTTATTTCGTTTATGCTTACATCAAATCCTTGCCCTCAAAATAATCCTTGTCCTCAAGGACTAAAATTAGGAAATCGTTTTTGAATTTCATACGCTAATTCCCACGTGTTGTCTTCAACTGGAGAGTTAAACCACTTGATCAGCCATTGTGTCGCCGGTCGGTTATTCTTCTTAATTATACGCCTCTTCTGGTTCCAACACAACTCGCCCATGCTCCGTGACAATCACTGGTAAATTCGGATTACAGGGAACTGCTATGCCAATCTTTTTTTTGAGTTGAGATACATGAAAAGTGGAATGTATCTTGGCGTCATGACTAGGTAAGTCCAACTTATAAGCCACATTGCCCATCTTTTGAACGACTTTAAAGGGTCCGAAATACTTGGCCGATAGTTTGTTATAAGTCTGTCCTCGTACTGTCCTCGTACTGAAACCTGACGATATGGTTGAAGTTTTATGTAAACCCAATCACCTACTTCAAAGCTACGTTCACTTCTCCGTTTATCGGCCTACTGTTTCATCCTCGATTGTGCCATTGTTAAATGCGGTTTCAAAAGTCGAATCATACTCTCTATTTGCGTCAAACTTCTATCCACCGAATCTACATTGCCCATACAAAACCTCATAGGGTGTACACCGGATAGCCGAGTGATAAGATGTATTATGCCACCACTCAGCCAAAGGAAGCCACCTCTTCCACTCTTGTGGCCGATCACCGCACATGCAACGTAAATAAGCTTCCACACCGATTCACCACTTCGATTTGGCCATCCGATTGAGGGTGGTAGGCAGTTGAGGTATGCAACGAATTATTTTTTATTTATCTTGTTGTAATGGCTTTGGGGTAATAAATGGTATATACTAAGCTGATTCTCAATATCATTCTCGTCAATATTTTATAGTCGAACAGAATTAATCCCACCTCCAATACAAGGTGAGGCACCTCAGGCTACAACCAAAAATACCAAATATGTTTTAACTTAGTGAACAATTTATTTTCAAGTGAATAACTGGGATAAATAATTAAAGGTATATAATGGGTTAGAACGGGCCAGAACCGTCCGGGCCGTTATGGCCCATTAAGGTCAAAGGGCCAAGAGACAGCCTGCCAGGCCGAAAGAGCCCCTTTAGGCCTGTGTCCGGCCATCAGGCATTCCTTATTATTATTATTTTCTTTCCTTTTTTTTTTTCTTTCTTTAATAATTAGTATATAATTAGTGTTATATTATATATTGCTATAAAATATTATAATGAGTAATATTATATTTTAAAAAATAATATAACAAAACTATATTATAGTTTACATAATTAGTATATAATACCCTTTTAAATGATATGGAAATGTAATATTTCAAAAAAAGCTTTTCAGGTTGCTCGTCCTCTTTATTAAACTCAAAAAATAAAAAAATCTTACAAAAATCTTACAAATGAAAAAATAAATTGATATTTATAGAGCAATATTAATTAAAAATCCAGCCGTTACAACATAAGGTGGCCTTGTCACCAATAATCCTTATAATTCAGAGAACATAAAGCACCAAAAATAAGATAGCTGGGAAAAGTAAATCCAGAAAAAAAACAATAAAAATGAACCCTACTAATATCCATTTCCAGGATGTTTAATGGAAGATCCATTTAGTCTGACGGGCCAATCATCTTTTCTGGCACTACAAGCCGATCAAATTCTTCAGAATCGAGCACGCCAAGTTTCAAAGCAGCTTCCTGTACAACAAAAACCAGACATTGCTCAAGTGAAATAGCTTTCATGAAAAGAAGAAAGTCGATTAAATTCACCACAAACAATACTAGCACTAGAAAATATTAAGATTTATATATATTGAAGGTTATATGCCTAAGTAAATGAGTAAGAGTGGAACCTTCAAGGTACTTCCTTCCTTGTGAGCTGTCTTGGCAACTAATGCAGCATTATCATACCCAATTTTCTAGAATAAGCAGCAGAATTCAATTATAAGCAAGCATGTTTAGTGATATAGAGTACTTATGTTATGTAGTAATGATTAGAGTATTATAAAGAAATAAATGCAAGCTTACAGGATTCAAAGATGTAACAAGCATGAGAGACTGCAACGTGGGAAGAACCATTAAGTCAATTAGACAGGGGTGTTTAGATGGATTAGATATAATAACACATGTGATTAAGGACTGACCTCATGTAATAATTTAGAAATTCTTTCTCTATTGGCTTGAATTCCCCTGACACAATTCTTTTCAAAGGAAGCTGAGGCGTCGCCAAGCAGTCTCAATGACTAACCAACAAAAAGGAAACAAAATGTTAAGAAAATGATGACTCTCTTAAAACAACTAGCATATGTGTGTGTTCGGGAATAAATATATTTAAACTGAAATTTGAAGGAACAAAATAAGTCATGATATTCAGATTAACAAAAGAATCACCCAGACCACTAAATAGTGCAATAACCAGTTCGCTATTTTACTCGCTCAGAACTTTTCTAGCTTTAGCGGAACATACGAATTCAATGCATGAAACAAAAGATAGTCCTAACCAAATGAAGTGTTTCCGTATTAGCTACCGTCCATCTTATCCATCCAAATTGTTATATGTTTCACATAGGCATCTATTTATTCCTTTTCCTCACACAGGACATTTCAGTATAAAGAATAATAAAAGGCTCATGAGTAACAAATAGTGAAACATACCTGTAATAGGTTACTGGCAATGACAGGTTTAAATACATTCAGTTCGAAATGGCCACTTAGTCCACCCACAGTAACCGCAACATGATTGCCCATAACCTGGAACACATGAAACTCATTCAAGAAACTGACATTGACATTACTTCAAAAATAAGAAAGCATGAAACAATCTTGTTGCATATGTCGAATAATTAATTATTATCCTTGTTCTAGCTTATTGTTACCTGAGCGCAAACCATTGTAAGAGCTTCACACTGTGTGGGGTTCACCTTACCCTGAAATTGTGATTATTTGAGTATCGCACAGTTACAGCAGTCGACCCATAAAATTCCAAAATTATTAATAACGAAAAGAAAAGAAACGAGTAAAAGCTTACAGGCATGATACTGCTTCCAGGTTCATTTTCAGGAAGTATGAGTTCACCTAGACCACAACGTGGACCACTGGTACAAGAAACAATATGAGAACAATTTAATTGAAGCAAAATACTAAAATTGTATGAGTAATATGCTTAGATCCTATGTACCTTCCTAAGAAACGTATGTCATTTGCTATCTTCATGAGAGAAACAGCAATTGTATTTAAAGCACCACTTGTTTCAACAAAGGCATCATGTGCAGCCTATCAATACAATAGACACGGAAAGATACCTGTCAACTAATTCTTAAAAAACAAAATAGCTTAGGCTTCCAATAGCATTGCTACAAAATGCATATCATAAAAAGAAATTCATTAGACTTAAATGTAAAAGCAAACCATATAAAGATATAAGCTTCCAGACTTGTACTGAACAAAAGGTGTAACTTTAGAAACAAAAGATTTACCAGTGCTTCAAATTTGTTTTCAGCAGTCACAAATGGCAAATTAGTTTCCTCAGCAACTGCTGCGGCAATCTTTACATCAAATCTAATTATCACAGTACAATGAAAAAACAACAAAATGATTGAGATTTTTATGAACAGTGGGAATGTAGATTAAGTTAAAAGATAAGGTTAAGCACTTCACTATTTACCCTTTCTTTGTGTTCAAACCGGTTCCTACAGCAGTGCCCCCCTGCGCAAGCTGCAGATATATTTCCAAACATTAGGACCAAAGAGAAAAAAAGAAAGAAGGTTGAACTTAAGAATCAGAGGCCATGGAAGTAAACAATCACCTGGTATATGCGAGGGAGGGTGCAGGAGACTCGATCAATTCCATACTTTACCTGCAACCATAGAGAAACTCTTTATGTTTAACTGTATTATTTTTACATGTCTTCAAAATCCCAGAGATGCAGAACAACGGAAAGGTAGTGGATTGGAGACATACTTGTGTGGTATAGCCACTAAATTCTTGTCCAAGGGTCAATGGTGTAGCATCTTGAGTGTGCGTGCGACCAATTTTTACAATGTCGTTAAATTCAATAGTCTGAAGTACAACACAACAGACAAAAGCAATGAGAGATTTATCATGAAAAAAGCAATGACATAAACGGTGCAACAAAAAGAGCAAATACAAAAACGTGCAAAAAATGGAAAAATGTAATGAACAGAAAAGATGACCAGAAGTCACAAATCAAACTGTATAATCTATTAAATGAAACTGGCCAAAGAAAAGCCCACAAAGGACAAAATTTGATATCCTCCTACAAAGGATGAAATTTGACTATCCTTATTGTACAAACCTATGCCCATCTTCAGGTTACCATTATCAGATGCATATATGTCTGATGACTGTATGACACTTGTGGGAAATATTTAAGTCAAAACAAAGGAAGCAAGGGCAGCAATCAGACAGAAGTGTAAAGAAAAATCAGGAGAGGTAAAAAGAACCTTTGAGTGCAGTGTTGTGTGTAATTGTTTCAATTTCGGAATAAATCCTGAATTTATCTCCATTGCAGCTGCAATGTGCATTACCTGTGTATAAGACAAAAAAAAATACAACCAGTTATATTTCAGAGTTCAGACAACTGAGCTAAAAGGAAATTAGCAATAGCCTTCTGATAGGAGGCTCACAGTTGGAAATGTGTCGTTAGAAGACTGTGATCTATTCACATGGTCATTTGGATGAACAAACTTTCCACCCCGCTTATGGCCAAGAATTTCAGCAGCTCTATTTGCAATGACCTGTCAGATAAAGAGAAGACAACATTAAACGTTAGTAGTAACTAGTAATGCAACAATTGCTTATGATTCTACATTGGAAAGTAGTAGATGCTTATTCTTCTACAAATATGAAATTAAGTTGGTAAAGTCTCCTTATGAAAGTAATGAAACATTACTTTGGGGAAGAGTTAAAACATCACCTACAGACACGGAACTCTTCCCAGCGACCCCTAGGGACGGAGCTTACTTTTGCCCATCCCCTCCAAAAAGTATATAAAAAAACATATTTCAATATAATAGTGCCCATTTCAAGTATTCGAGCATACAAACGAATTTAATTCATGAAAAGGAAATACTTTCACATTTTGAACATGACGAATTCTAGAGATTACCCTATGCTATAGCATTAGAACTTAATGATTAGACAGGCTCTCAGAAAACATATTTTTTGGATTTCTACAAGCAACCAATAAAACATGTAGCAACGAAAAATTTCTTTGCCCAGAAGCAGAAAGTTCAGACTAGTGAATACCTCATTGGCATTCATGTTACTCTGAGTACCACTGCCAGTTTGCCAAACTACCAACGGGAAATGGTCGTTTAATTTTCCCTCAGCCACTTCTTGTGCGGCTTGCATAATTGCTTTCCCTATGGATGGATCAAGGCCATAGTCCATGTTTACCTGCAAAGTAAGCCAGTCATGTGCCTCAAGTTAGCGCCTCTTGAATATGGATTCTATTAACATATGAAACAGGTCAATTATTGAGTTATGAATCATAATATGTTAATCACTTTAACAAAAGGATTATATAATATCCCAGCAGAAACAGTCTGTTATCTCAGCTTGGAGGCTGTAATCAGCTGGTGAAATACAACAAAACATCTCGAGATATTATGCTATTTCCTTTTGTTTAATGTTACAGTATGGTAAATACAGATAGCAACAACAAAGGAAAATGGACTCTTGATAACATTATCAGAAACAAACAAAAGCAAAATAAAACTGCTAGTAATCCAGAACAGTTTTTTATTTTTTTTAATAAAGAAAGATAAGCACAAGCAGTTCACCTTTGCAGCACATTTCTTAAGAATCCCAAATGCGCGGATAATTTGTTCGGGCATCCTTTCGCGCTCGCCTCCAATTTCAAAGTTCTGCAACGATCTTTGAGTTTGAGCACCCCATAATCTGATCGACATTCAATAAATAAATAAGATCAGAAGTGGTGAACAAACAAAACCAAGAAAACACATAGAATATGATAAATTAACCTAAAAACTGAACATTCGCCAGAACAAATAGAAAAAGGAAATGGCATAACCAGGGAAAAATTGACGCAGTGAAAAAGGTGCTCAAAAGAAAAACAAAAAATAAACACAGAGAACACAAACTTGTCGGATGGAACTTGAATAGGTCCGAAAGTGTCTCTTTCTTCTCTAAAGGGTGTTGAGAACCATCTGAAGTTTGTTGTCAGATACGCCGGCGTCGTGGATCGACTCAATAGTCGACGGCTGGCTATGAGCATCGCCATTACTGGTATCAACGGAAGTATGATCGGAATGTTAGATCCCGAGTTTGATTTGTTTCTACAATAATAACCTGAGTGAGCAGCCTATACGAACTATAGATGTCAAAATAACGCCAATTAGGGGTGAAAATTTAGCTCAATATTCGATACTCGACTCGAGCTCGATCGCCAAAAGCTCGGTTCAATCTCGGTTCGATAAATTACCAAACCAAGCTTGAACAATTTTTTCTGTTTGATAAATTTTAAAACTCGACTCGAGCTCGGCTCGATAAGCAAAAAATAACAAAAATATGTACAAAATATTCAAACTACTCGAGCTCGACTCATGATCGACTCGATTAAAGCTCGTTTGAGCTCGACTCGATGAACAATCAAACCAAGCTCAAACACAATTTTCAAAGCTCGATTGCATATCAAACAAGCTTGAACATCCATGCGTTCGGCTCGACTCGACTCATTTTCACCCCTAACGCCAATCTATGCGGAAGTTTGGGCCCATGGCAACCAGCCCATTTTGTAAAAGAAGATGAATTTTAGAAGATTAAGCCCATTTATAGGGAAATAAAGGTATGTAAGATGGTGGGCCTATATGCAAATTACCCAAATAAACAATATATCTATATAGCCCAAGTTTCGGAGAAGCCCCAAAAGAAGCCCAATGTCTAAATAGGGAACTAAGGTAAATGTTCGGCTCAAAAGGATTATCCAATAACCAATAGAAACATTGCCCTTTACTCAAAATAAACATTTTTAGGTCAAGTTTTTATTCAAAAACAGGAGGTGGGGTTGGAGCTTGACTATAATTAGTTATGTAATAGGTTTCTATTTCAACATATAAGTTGAATTATGTTACTTAAACCAACCAAATATATATATGTTGAGACTTAATTTTTCTATGCACATTGTGCAAACATTGGTATAATATCTACGATAAAAAATTAAAAACATTGTATTTTGTATTTAGCTACAGTAGATTAGAAAGGGACCAAAACTCATCTAAATCACACCTACAATTTAAACTTTTTAAATTTTTAAATTTTTTTTTTCATGTGTAAATTTTATAAAATTTAACATTTCGCCCCCCAAATAAAAAATTTAACATTTCCCCCCCCACTTTCGATTCCTGGCTCCGCCACTGATCACACCTACAATTTAAACACACACTTTGACTTTCAACTATGACTATGGCACAAAATGCCTCCAACAATGCATGCATTTTCATCAAATTGCATATCTATTTGCCGATTTTTGAGCAAAAATCACGTAGAGGAAAGTCTCTAATAGCAGAAAAAAGAATAGAAAAAATAAAAAAGCAATCTAAAAAAGTCAAAAAAAAAAAAAAAAAGGGCAAGGATATTATCATGTGCAGTAAGTCTTACATGTGGTAGGTGGGGCTTCGCCGTTGGATTCTCTATTATTTCCCCCAAAGTGGGACAAGATACAGCCTGTGTCTATTTATCAGAATAATAATAATAATTATTATTATAATATATTTTTCATTTTTTCTATTGACCAATTGAGATGTGGAAGCAATTATATTATTAATAATATACATATATTGTCACTGCACCAGGTGCCTTTTTCTTCTGTACTCATTTGGACCAATTAGACACTCACTAGAAACTCTCAGAAAATCCCCTTGTCATTTTTATGTTTTATTATTAATTACTCATTTATCTTTTTACACATTTTTTTAAAAACAAATAGCAATAGGATCTATAAATTCAAATAATATCCCATCAAAATAGTCAGCATATAATTACAAAATTAATATCCGGTGAACTTATAAATTTTCACACTAGATTATAATAAAAGGGCTATTGTAAGAACTAAAAATCAAAACTGAACTGCGCAGATTCAGCTCTGCAAATGTCACTTTCTAGACCCAAATTAATAGGTATAAAATAATTTTCAAAGTTTCACCTTTTCATAATAAACAAATAAAAATAAACAGAGAACTTTTTGGAGAATGATTTGCATTTTCTTTTGTTGTTTTGTAATACAGTCAGTGTGTGAAGACAGAATAATAATTAACTGTATATATAAAAAAAATTATAATCAATTTGAAGCAGGAACACACAAGGGGGTCTGATCTGGCAAACTGAGTGATGCCAGCCTAGCCATCATTGAGCAGTGGGCCCCCATCTTCCACAAAGCACATGCCACTCTTCCCATGCATACACAAAAAAATCTCCTAAAAATACTTATGTTACATATTTTCTTAAATTAAGTTTATTGCAGATTGAAAAATCTCTATATAATTTACACACGGCAAAAATGAAAAAAATAAAAATAAAAAACTACATTATTATGCCCCTTTCTCCAATGAAAAAGTGTCCCCTTTCTCTTTCTTACGGTCTTACCTATAGCACAGGGAAAGAAGAAAATATATCTGGAAAATAAGGAAGAAAAATAAAAGTTCCCGTTAAATCATGTTGGTGTCGGCAAATACCCGTTGGACGGAAAATTACAGGAGTGATTAATGGCTTCCTAATTGTGATATTAAAATGATTCAGTGTCATTATAATAATATTATTTCCTTATGTAACTATACTTTAGACTATTTCATAGAATAATAATAATAATAATAATTCCCTATTGGAACTTCATATATATATATATATATATATATTAGACGAAGAGGTCTTTGTTGATTTTTCGTTACTCTGAGCTGTCACTTTCACTCGCCATCCCTTTTATATATTTATTAATTAATAATTCTGGTAAACTTTGATCCTTAATTGCCACTCATTTCATTCAGTCCTTCTTTCTTCTCTTCCTCTCCATTCTCGTACAGTCAAAGAATAGGAAAAGCAAAGCTTTGAATGAAGGCTTGAGGAAGAGAGACATGAAGAGGCTAGTAAGTACGTTAACAATTTTATTTTATTTTGTTTTGTTTGTTTCAGTGATTTGTTGTGCACGTTTTTTGGGCTTCTTTGGATCAAATAAGATTTTTTGTTTTGCTTTATTTGTTCTTGTAGAAAGTAAATCTTACCGTTCAAATGTGTTTTCCTAATTTTAATTCTCATTTGGAGCTCTGGATATTGTCTGCTAGTTAGAAAATCTTGATTTTTTGAACTATTTTTCAGTTTTTCTTTGATGAAGTGAAAGTTTAGCTTCTTTGATTTTGTAGAAACTGAACTTGATTTGATTTGATCTTCGCTGTTTTTCACTAGTGAATCTGTCTACATTGTCTATATCAGATAACTAAATCTTGGTTCCTAGATCTGAGGTTATGCTCTTTGTCCCTGCAAGTGTATTTTTTTTCTTCTACTATTCATGAAAGACGAAAAATCTTTTTATAATACATTTCTCATCTCTTTGAGGTATAATCCCCAATTTGTTCTAATCTACTGGTTTTTGTAGTTACATTGAGTTATTAGGCATTGCCATAACAAAACTTGCCTACTTTTCAGTTCCATTAACAAAATTTCTTGGAATTTATACTAAAATTTACATGCGTTCCCCCTGTATCACCCTCTTGTTTGCTTCAAGATTCATTTTACTATTTGTATAATGATCTTTACCTGTTTCCTTTTATGTTCTTACTTCTCAGGTAGTTTTGGTTTTGCTCCTGGTATCAAGCAATGCTGCAGAGTACAATGGAGTATGCAAATCTGATTGGCCATTAACTCCAAGACCTCACAGTGTTTCTGTCACAGAATTTGGAGCTGTGGGAGATGGAAAAACTTTAAATACTGTAGCATTTCAGAATGCGATTTTCTATCTCAAATCGTTTGTCGACAAGGGTGGGGCCCAACTCTACGTTCCAGCGGGTAGTTGGCTTACAGGGTGCATCACTCTTACTAGCCATCTCACACTTTTTCTGGAGAAAGATGCCATTATTCTTGGTTCTCAGGTTAATACTATTTAATGTGAAAATGTTTTGTACCTTCTATTTAACTTGGAGTATTAGTATTTTATCCTAATCTTTATTCTCGTATTTGCAGGATTTGAGTCATTGGGATGTAGTTGACCCCTTACCTTCTTATGGCCGAGGCCTTGAGGTACCTGGTAAAAGATATCGCAGTTTGATCAGTGGTCAAAATTTAACTGATGTTGTTATTACAGGTAGATATTATACAAGTTGTGAACGCTTTTTCTCGTTTTTATCGGTGTATTTTCATTTCTCATGAATTTTTTCACATTTTCTATACAGGCAATAGTGGTACTATTGATGGGCAGGGTTCAGTTTGGTGGGAACAAATGAATAATCATTCTTTAAATTATAGTCGACCACATCTGGTAGAATTTGTCTGGTCAGACAACATTGTTATATCAAACTTAACCTTCTTAAATGCGCCTGCTTGGAATATACGACCAGCTTATTGCAGGTAGATTCCTTCATTTCTCTTTCAAACTAATTCTTTTTTTCCTCCTGTGATTTAATAAATCGTCTCTAATGGTTTTAGATTTGAACATCTTTTGTTTCAACTTTGGGTCATGCAGTAAATTGCTAGTTCAGAACATAACAATTTATGCTCCACCAGATTCTCCATACACATGTGGAATAGTTCCAGGTTTGTTGAGATTGATTCTAACTTCGATTTATAGGTTCATATTCATATATCAAATCTGACCCTTTTCTTAATTTTCATTAAAATTTCAGATTCATCAAAGCACATTTGCATTCAGAATAGCAACATCAGCATGGGATACGATGCTGTAGTACTTAAAAGTGGTTGGGACGAGTATGGAATTTCGTATAATATACCGACCACAAATGTCCATCTACAAAGGACCCGTCTAAAATCTTCATCAGGCTCAGCTATAGCCTTTGGTAGTGAAATGTCGGGTGGAATTTCGGGTATATTAGTAGAGCATATTAACGTGCATGATTCAGCAATTGGAATCGAGCTTAAGACAGCAAAAGGAAGAGGTGGTTATATCAAAGACATTACTGTATCAAATATTTACATGGAAAATGTACAAGAAGGAATCAAGGCTACAGGTGAGTATAATTCTCACCCAGACGACAAATATGATCCAAGTGCCTTACCTGTCATTAGTGAAATTACGTTTAAGGACATTGTTGGCGTGAATATTACAACTGCCGGGACTTTTTCTGGAATTCCCGAATCGCCCTTCACTTCTTTTTGTCTGTCGAATGTGTCCTTTTCTGTCACTTTGGATCCATCCTTTTCTTGGGTATGTTCCAATGTTGTAGGCTCGTCTAGTAATGTATCACCCGAGCCGTGCCCTGAGCTCCAAAGCTTGCCTTCAAGTTGTTCCAAGGACGGTTTCGTCTTTTCACATCCAAGTAGTGAAGTTGCAGTCTTATGATAACTCAGTTCTTGAATCTCAATTATTCATTCATTGATCTTATACAATGGGATAATACAGCAGCAAGAGAGGAGAAAACCAAAACTTGGGGCAGAAAAGCTCTGCCCGAATGTTCGACTCGGGCGGGATTCGTTTCTTTGTATAGTGTCGGTTTCTTTATTCATGTGTAAGGAAAGTTTTGGTAGCGCAGAACGAGTCAGAATGCTTGTTTGTTGCTTTTGAGTCTTATTGTTTTCATGTTTTATTTTGTCGTTCATTTTGAGTCACATTGTACATTGAGCGTGTGATTATATATGTGGTGGTGAAAGGGTATTGTATTCGGGAACTATATAGTTGGAATTTACAATAAAAGTATCATTTCATTCTTGATTGGTTTGTGTGTGTGTGTTTTTTTTTGGGTTTTTTAATAAATATGCCCTTTTGCAATGCCCATAACTTATGGGTAAACTTTGCAATGACTATTTGAGATTGTAAACTCTCAAAATAAATCGTTAACTTTAAAGCACCCGAAAAATAAACAATTCTCACTTTACCTTTTATAAACCGTATAAACGTCTTCTACTTGAAGAAAAAGTTGAATACAACTAATAAATACTTGCTGCTTAATTGACTTGGTCAATTTTACAAAACCAAGTTGGGAGTAAAATTTCTTTCATTTACAGAAATGAAAATCACCACATGATATTTAGGGAATTCGAAAACTCCCAGTTCTGTAAAACCACATAAATAGCTGTCTAGATTGCATCACATGAAACACATGGGGAGAAGTGGAGACAAAAGTATGGGAATATTTATTATGAGTGTGATATGGACTGAGAAGCAAGTTGAACCCAAGCAAATTCCTCTTTGTAACCCACATGTCCTCCACAAGATGCTTCACATGTATACACAGCAATAGTTGCCCAATCAAGAGAATCTGCACCATCATCTTTCACATGGAAGAAGTACAGTAGTTGCGGTAATACCTGAAAACCCCATTGCCATTTATCACCGTTAACAAAACTTTTCAACTGAGAGTAGTATACTATATCCAATACATATATGATCATTATCCCATATATATCTATATATGTATATGTCGTTTAAGTAGGTCTACTGCCTAGTTCAATTCTTTCTCAAATTTCATGAATTTTGGAACTAATTGAGACGAAATCAATAGGGGCCTCTTAAGGATTAACCAATAGTACACTACCCATCAATACTAAGAGGGTGTTTGGCTAAGCTTATTTAAAACATCTTATAAGATGTTTGGTCTTATTTAAAAAATAAGCTCTTAAGTGTTTGGATAAAATAAGTATATTGGACTTATAAGATGTTTTCAAATATTATACGAGAGAATTGTGCAATAATAAAAATAAATAGTTTTTCGTAGAAAGGTATTATTGGAAATAATAAAATTAACTATGATTATTTATGTCTTTTAAAAAATATAACTAACATCTAATATTTAAGATTCTCAAATAAGGTGGGTTAGGCCAACTTATTTTTTATTTGCTTATAAGACCCAAACATCTTATCTTTTGGTCTTATAAGCTCTTTTTAAAAAAAATTATCCAAACACTTTCATAGAGCTTATAAGCTCTCAAACATCTTATAAGATGTTTAAAAGAGCTTATAAGCTTAGCCAAACACCCTCTAAATAAGATCTCACCTGAAATTCAAAACCACGATTGGCACCACAATAGTTACACTTAGGAATGTCGAGTTTTGATGGCCGACCACTAGACACAGGCCACAATGGTTTTGCTTGAGTGGAGCTAGAATACCTGCTCATAAAACAAACATATTCCAATTTAAGAGGATTATGAAGCATCTTAATATTCCTGCTGTACAACCATGTCAGATTTTGGTAGACAATAGAAAAGGTAAGTGTCAGTTTGGTTTCCTTATATGAACTATATTTAATTACCTCAAGACTTGGTCAGGAGCCAGAGATATTCGCTCCTGGAAAGATGACCAACTCCTGTTCTCATCATTTCCCTATTCAACAAATAAAAATCATATAGATATAAGTTATCATTCATTAACTATAATGATTCATAATTTATCAGATAAGAAGCTTACCTTGAAATATGTCTGCAATTTTTCATAAGATTCATCCACCCGGCTTTTAGTAATCAATGAACTAGAAGCTCCATTTTCATTGGACATCTCCTCTTCAAATTCACATTCTTCATCATTTGTGATCTCATACTCTGGCCATAGGGAATTGCTGGCAGCTGTTTGCATGTAAAAATATTAAATCCATATTTTAATATGAGAAAGTGTGTTCTTATCTTTAATGGACTCCAAAGATGTACTTGAAAGGAACTTCCAACAATACAAAGCCTAATGTTTCAGTCCACTATCATAAAATGTCACCCCATAAACTTGGAACGTGGAATCCTACTCATTCATGAGTGGCAACAATTAGTTGCTTATATTTATAGCTGAAATTCTAGTATAGAAGATGGGCAAAATAAAATCCCAACGAACACAACACTACTAATATTATCCACATATTCAGTCATTACATTTCTGTAGAATTATTACCCGATTCAGATTCTTTGCTAGGTGTCTCCAACTGTCGACAGGAAACTTTGTGGCTTGATTTACTGGATTTCCAATGAGCAGTCTGCAAATATTCATTACTCCATTTATTCTACTTGGAAGTCTAAAATTAAGTATATTATGAATCGAAAAGACTCAAAATTTCAGCAGACCTGGTGTTTCCCAGAGCAATAACGTGCTCTCCTACAGCTACTACAAATTTTGTCCCCTTTCCATGTACCACACCAACTGCAGAGTATTGCTGAAATAAATTACATATCATTAAATTTAAGTATACCATATGGCACACGTTAGTTTTTATCAGTGACCAAAACCATCCCAATACGCTATATTCTCATAATCATGATCCAGTGTACATGTTAGTTAACATGCAATCCTATATTTAAGAAGTATATAACATATAAATGGTACCTGCGGTTGTTACAGGCTGCTGAGTCCCATCTTCATTGGGTGCCTCCGTCGAATAAAAAGAATTCACACGTGGTAATTGACACCGAAAAACTTTAACACTTTTAAAACCACTTTGAAGTCAGAAACAAAAGACTGAAAATAGTTTATCAAGAAGATCACTTAATATTACTTGTACAATGAAACTGATAGCTGACAATCAGAAATATATATACCTTCTGGATGGGGTCTCTGGATGCCGCTTCCACTGCTCATGTTGATCACGAAGAAGACAGGCCATTGACGGACACATGAAAACGAACAGTGTTCGGTGAAAAGTGGATTCCTCAGGTAATGGTGCATAAACCTTTTACACAGTCAAACAAACTAAGTAAGAGCATGTACATTGTACTTCCTTTACCCTAACAATCAGGGTACTACGAAATACCAAATTTAATTCCCAATCTTCAAATTTGTTATGTAGTATACCTGAAGCAGAAATTGCAAAGGCTCACCGCAAAAATCGCAAAGACTCGACTTTTCTGAAGGCAAATTTATGGGGTCCAACCATGCCTAGATCACACAGATAAATACAAAATTCAAACGGACAGCATCTCATAGAATTATCATCAGATAAAATCCTAGTTGAAACTTAAAACATTGCATTCATGGAATTGCTCAAAAATAAATCTTTAACATGCCGGAACAAAATCCAATCATTGTCAGCCAAAATTACCGGAGTGCCCCCAGCTTTGCTCGGAAAATATTGGCGGAACAATGACCACGGATTTTTCGGCTTTTCCGCAAATCCTAAAGTCATAGGCACACGCTCTTCTTCTTCATCATCTTCATCGCTGAGGTCATCTTCTACGACGTCGTTTAGAGCTTCGTCTTCGTCGTCCTCTTCATCTAGGGATGATATGTGCAAGGATTTTAGCTTCTCTTCACTCAAATCAATATCCATTTCTGGAGAGATTCAGGGCAATTGAATTCTATCCACTGTCTGTATCTCCGGCGAGAGAGCTACGAGGAGAGGGGTTAGGGTTTTGGGTTTATTTGATAAATGACTTACGAATATTTTAAAATATTATTGGGCTATTTTATAAAGTGGCCCATGATTTGATGGGCATAAAAATAAGGCCCATATTTTGGGTAAGTTTAGACACGTCTCACGTATGACCTTTGGATCCACATAGGTGAAATGTGTCTTTCATGTTAGAAGAAACTCAACTCAGTCACCGCAGTGTTACCATTAGGAAATAAACTATAGTATTGAATCAATGTTTATAAGTTGGCCATTATCAATTTTTAAATATAGCCATAAAATAACGAACTTAATGTCAAAATTCAAATTCATAAATGTTGCTCTTTGTTTATTTTTGAAATAAATAAATCATTATAAAGCTAAAATGTTTATAATTTTACTCTCAACTGAACAAATTTAAATACGAACTAGATGAAAAGTCACCCTCTTAAGATAGAGTTGCCAATATCCTTTGATAGTTGAAGAAGTTTAAATACAATTTGCATATCCACTTGTTCCAATTTTTATCCATAATATTGGAATAGCTAGACTAAAAACATAATTTTGACAACTCATATGATCACAAGTCACCACACTTTCTGAATTTGTACTTTACATATAAAAAAACCAGCACATTTATTCACAGTGTAATCAACTCAAGATAAAAAGAGCTGGAAAACAGTCTAAAGAAGTCCCACAAATCAATAACACATGTGGCCTATTATCACAACAAATAATAATAAAAAGAATATTAATGACCACATAATACAGAATATGAGCAACTGGAATAATTGCTTTTTCTTGGCCTATATATGGAAAACGACTCAAAGAACAAAGGAAATGAAGAAAATCAAAAAAAAAAAGAGCAACTCTATATTTTCTATCTCACCTTGAACAAAAGGGTAAAAAAAAAAATAATGAAGGATTAAAAGGATCTCAGATTAGTCACTTGAAATCTCTCTTCTACTTTCTACTCCCCGTTTTACGTTTGATTTCAGGAGTCTGCCTTCCTATCCGTTGTGGCGGGTGGCCTTGGCCAGCTCCATTAACTGCTTTTCGAGACGGTGAAGGGCCTAATTTTGGAATCATGGTCCTGTACAGACATCAAGCTGCAGTTAGCCTATATGAAGTGGCATTTTGTAATCAAAAATATTATTACTCTCTTAATCCTATATTTTTCAACATGCAACAGTAAAGGATATAGCTATTTTTGGAATAATCATAACTAACATAACAAATATTAGCATTCAAAAGTATTAAAAGATGAATATGATAAGTTAGTCATAAGATTGAAAAGATAGAGAGATTATCTTAGGATGGAGACACTATGCAACAGTGGATAGATATCTATTTTACAAATGAGTAACTAACATGATAAATATTAACACTTGAAAGTTTGGAAAGACCAAAATTATTGAAAAATTAATAAACTGATAAAAAAGGTTGAAAAGTTAGAGAAAACATTTCAGGATGGAGACACTACCTTAATTCAGGGCTTTTGGCTGGCTTTACATGAGATTTCTCCACCTTTGAGTCAATCCCATTGTTGAAGCTCCCAAGTTTGGATTGGTTAAATTGCCACAGAATATCTGGCTCAGATGAATCACTCGTTCCAGCATCAAACTCATCCAAATCATCAGTTGCATTAATATTGAATTGATTATTTACAGAAAATAAGCCATGTGTTTTCTCATCAGATAAATATTTCTGATTAAAGACATTGGAAGTGTTGCCACTGTTAGGATCCCAACAGTCCAAGGGGTTTTCGGCTCCAAACATTGGATCTTGCTTGTTCACCATTAGCTTGTCCACCCACTCGCCCGGGCCCACTTCTCTGTCATCGTCCCCATTGTTTAGACAAGGGCTGTTGACAGGTGGCCACGTAGGGGAATTCCCAAGCAGCTCATCAAGATCCATGCTTTGCTTCTTTCGCCTCAATGTGGGATTGCCACGAACCTGTGAACCAGTGATCAAACTTTACCTATAGGTATTTCTTAATACAGGAAATAGCAGAATTTAATGAATAAGAGCAAATATGTATTTCATCCCTGACAGGGACTGTGTTGGTAGTTTGCAAAACTTTAACGGGCTATTGGTATAACAAAAAAATATACCGTCAGTATCAGTACTATATCCATTTACTATGTGACTGTTAACCTAACTGATGTCCATATATAGAAACTTCACAAATGGTAAAAACAGAATGTAAACTTAATGGTTCTTATTTAATTTACCTCTATGTTCCCCACTTCTTCCATTGGCTTCCTGACGCTGTTAGGCGACTGAATGCCTACATTTCTCGCATTTATAGTAGGTTGAAGAGGTAATAATGATGGTTGTGGACTACCAGATACCCTCTGCTGTAATCCTCCATCTTTCCTTGCTAATGCAGCCTTAAGACTGGCAATCTATTACAACAACATCGTAATTAGGCTTTTGAACTGTGATAAATAGTTGGAACAGATAAAAAGTTAATATGCCAAAGAGAAATGTAAGAACCTGTTCTTTGAGCTCTTTAACTTCTGAATGGTCCTTATTTACTCGTGCAGCACCAAGTTCAACAGTAGCGACACGCTCAGCAAATTTAAGAGTACTGATTGTCTCTCCAATGGCATCAGGCTCAGGGCTTATGTGAACAAACATTAGCGTCTTGGCTTGTCCTCCTATAAAGAAGATCAGCATCAAAACCATGTTAAAAACAAATAAACAAGCAAGTCATATTTTACGTTTGTTTGGTTTGATTGATTTGGAGCCTAAGGATTTGAAATGTACTCCAATATTCAGTGAATTTCAATTCTATCACAATGATTGGAGCAGTAACTCATTGAAATTTGTTTCTTATCTTTTAATTTTTCCTTTTCCTTTTGATTACAAAACTTTGTAGTAATCAAAAGATACCCAAAAAAGTGCTAGAGACTTTTTTGTTATGGATTTGGAATCCATATTTCCGAAATTGTCCAATCCAAACGCAACCTAAGGACTATGTATCCTTACCAAGTGAGTCTTGCAGCAGTTGCGTTAGTTTACTGTTTCGGTATGGTACGTGCGAACTCTTTTGGGCAAGAGAGGATATCACATCACCCAGGGCAGAAAGAGATCTATTAATATGCTGAGCCTCTTTAAGCCTATCACCTGTCACTTCAGATTTATCCACTCTCTCACTTCCAGCCAGATCAACTAGATGCATGCAACCTCGCAGAATATTTCCAGAGGTCAAATCTCTTCCTTGGACATGAACTGTCAAACAACTGCATTGAAAATAATTTTAGCACAAGAGTCGTTTTTAAAGGATGAATAAGGTTTCGACTTTTAATTGCTCACCTATGAGACCGACTACTGCGATCGTTGAGTGCTGTTGCACCCACCACCCGATTTCTTTGTCCAATATTCATTAGATCAATAACATCAGATTTTGAAGAGACATGCACTAAACTCGCATCGGGTACACTTAGTCCTGTCTGAGAACTATTTCGAATCTCTAATGTAAGAATAGTCAAGGAATCATTCAGCAGAAGATCTTTTCCTACAATGGTGAATTTCTAAAGACAATTTTACAGAGTAAATTGAAGTTTCAGTTTTCATAATGATTCTAGTTAGAACTTAGAAATTCCGTTTAAGAAAGGATATCTTTTGCTTAAGCCATCAGTGTTGAGAAGGTCTCTGACTTGTTCATTGTAAATCTCAATCATCTGAACAGACACGTCATAGCAGAAAGTGTCCTTTCTTTGCTCTGAAATAAGGAATAAATCACTTAATGCCCTGTAATTAACCCCTTGGCTATCCTCTGTGAGATTCTTGGGTCCAGTCTGGATAAAAGAAAAAAGAATTAAAATGTAATATTGAGCTCCAAACAGTAAGAGGTTAAAGTATTTCCAAATATAACTGATACTTGTGGCTTTCATCATACCATGGTGAAAGTCTTTCCTGATCCCGTTTGACCATAAGCGAAAATGCAAATGTTGTAGCCATCAAGGACAGACCGAACTAATTGTTGGGTATCCGAAAACACCTCCTCTGTAAAGAATGAAAAGGACAATTATGGAGATATTTATGAATCTTTAAATAATAAATCCAGTGAAAACGCATTGGGCTAACCTTGAGTTGCAGAAGGTCCAAACACTTTGTTAAAGTTGAAGGATTTTCGCCCTTTTCCATTCTTTGCTAAAGTGTTTATTGTTATAGCTCCCTCATCAATATGATCGACAGTACTCAGGTTATTACATTGTCCGGGAAGGAATGGTCTAACACGACAATAAACCCTAATGCTTCCTGATTGAATTAGAAGTTTCAAAATTAATTTACTTTGAGGCAGTAGGAAGAGGATAATAACAACAAATTATAAGACAAAAGCAAAATTATTTTACCCTTTAGGTCCTGGACTTGATTGTAAAGCTTCCGGTTTTCCTCAAGAATTTTATGATAACCAGAAGCAGCATGAGCTAGGCCATGAATGTGGAGGCCTGTGAGGTAAGAGTAAATTTCACGTGAATTTGGGAGAAAAAACTGCACTAATCTAACAGAAGACACCCACCACTGCCCTAGCAGCAACCATACCTCACTATATTAACATAAAAGCAACTGAAGAATGAAAATTTTCCAATTCTTACCAAGATTTTGAATTTCTTCTTGGAATTTCATTTGCATGAACTGCACACCCGCCTTTGTAGTAGAAAGAGTTTGCTTCAGCACCTAAACCAAAAACATCCAGGATATATCATCTCTATAAATCCCTTACTTAAAAAAAGATGATGAATAATGTATCTTGTTTCATTTGGTTTTACCTTAATATTCTTGTGTTGTTGGTCAACAAGCGTCTGTTGTTTCATGACTCTATTTTCAGATTCTTTATCATGAACTTTGTTATTATGTAATATAGATTCTCTGTTCGACGTTGCAACTATCTTTTTTTCAATCTTATTTCAGAAAGCATAAGAAAAATGAGTTAGTAAACCAACAATGCTCAAAGATAAAGTAGCTGCTGCTCAAAGATAAAGTAACCACTAGGAATATATATTATTTCGGACACATTTAACACCAAAAGACTACCTTAACATTGGGTACAGAAGGCTTTAACATGAATCTGCTGCCATGAGAAAGACTGGAGTCTATAGGACCAGCCTTCTTCTGTTTAGTGAAAACAAACACACAAGTTTTTGACTGAATGAGAAGTCAATATACCAGAAAGGTCAATGGGATATTTATAATCAAATAAAGAAGTGTCACGTAGACTTTAATGAAAACTAAATATACCAATTCAGTTTGGCTAGAAATGTGATGCTCAAACTCCTCCACAACTTTACTTAATACAGATTCAACAAGCTGTAAATCAAAAAAGAAATAAATCAGTAGCTCAAAAATCAAGAGTTCTAGACAACACATCTGTAGACGGTGGTGAATCTAAATATTAAAACTCTAAATCAGGTTATTGTATGAATATACGTTCAATGTATATTTTACAACAGACATTTTCGAGATAAACAGATATTATGGAGCTTCTATTCAACTTTGTAACTAAAAGTATTTGAAATGTGCATATCATACATTTGGAACTTCTTCTGGCTTCTTGTCTACAAGAATTGCTCGAACAAGCATACTCAATGAAGAATTTGACTGCAAAAGGAAGAAAGAAAACACATAAATATAGATTCTATAGATCATAGGTGCTAAAGCAGTGTGAAATGTCTACTGCAACCAACGGTGTACGTACCGTTCTATTAAAATCTTTTTCGGTACATGGACCACTAAAGGATTTCTCATTTGCTGACAAAGTCCTGGAAAGAGAACCTGTGAATGGCTCGGAATTTTTGCGAACAAATTGTTTGCTAGAAGTAATGGTCTTAACATTTCCACCGAATTTCCACACTCCATTTCCTCCAGTCTGTTTCCATTCACTGTATGATTTAAGTGCCAATACACAATTCACGATTCTTGAAGATTTGCCCCCCTGAAAAGTAATCCATGATTAGTTCTCCAGTAATACCGGCAGCACAAATGCAGGGGCTCTTCTTGGTTTGTATACGATGAAAAAGAAAAACAAAATATCTTTGCTTTAATTTCTGTGTAGTCCAGATTAGTTTATTTTCCATGTCAGCATCTATACCTACCTGTTCCAAGTCAGAGGCCTCAAACGTAGGCATTCCCAACTCTTGCACGGCTACAAGAAAGTTCCTCACATTCTCGAAGTACTGATATGCTGACAATGCAGCACCATCTGGTATAAGTGCGGAGTCACATGGACTTTCGACTACCTGAAACAAAGGGATCAAAGTCAATTCTGAATTACAACTAATGCTGCCAATTGAACATGAAGACACATCAGACTTCGTGACCAGTTTTTCGAAATAAACGAGCCAAAATGCAATAACATGTTTGAAAATATATATTACAGACCTTTTGCACAGCTCCTTGCTGAACTTTGTTAAGTGCATTGCAAAGAATTATTCCACTTCTTAACCCGTGTCTAAATTCTTCCTCAGAAGGTTCAGCCGGTAAATCTTTTGCACCCACTACTCCGATCACTTTTCTCAGCCAAGCTGCAGCTTCATATCTTCTCATTGCTGCATAGACAGAAATTCACTTATTACTCTAAGATGATTGCAAATGAGTACAAAGAGCTGCAATCAGATAACAAATCTTACTCGATAATTATCTCTTTAGAAACTTCTCTTAGGTATTATAGATTAATTAAAGTTTTTTTCTTTTGAATGCATAGAATTTTACCCATATGGTCAAGCACCTTTTTTCTTGATTTCAATTTTGCAATCCAGGTTACTCGACATCATTTCAGACCATAACACAGAGCATTAAACTTCGTTCAAGGATTTAAATGCCATGAAACCAAGATCATTTGTTCAAACAAAAACTGAATTACACAGACAAAACGAAATTCTGATTGTAATTACTGGATCACGCCCCCCAAAAAACAGTAAATTACCAGCTTCTTCCGCCCTCCGGTAATCCAAATCAAGCTCACGCGATTGGTTTCCGTGCTGTTGCAGAACATCCTCCACAACTGACGCCACAGAGAAGGACAACGCACCTTCAATCTCCGCCATTTAAAAATCAACTCGCAATTAACCAAATCTGGTGTTCAATTAACTAGCATAAACAAAATCATCCACCAAAATTCAGTAAATTATACGTCTGTTGATTATATGGTAAAAAACAGAGTGTCTTAGGGTTTCAAGATCAAAATGCACACAACATATACATACAGAGAAAATTGATTTTTTTCTCACTCTAGAAACTAAAGTGATGCATTTCCGCCATGGATTTCTCTCTCTACAAACTGGAAAAGCTTATTCTCTTCTTTATACTACAACTACTACTAGCTGTTAGCATGAGTGTGTGCCACTTTTTGAATATATCTGGCCTCAAGCCACATGTGCACGAGCCTCACTCCGAACCTCAGCCTCGGGACCCAAATCTTCCCTTTATTTTTACTTCTCAATCTTTTGTAATTTTTTAGTTTAAAATATTATCTTCTAATTGAAATGCTTTTTATATCTTTATCGCTGAAATCTAAAATAAATGATACGTGAATAATAGTTCTCTCTCTTTTGAATATAAAACAATAAATACGAAAAAGGGGGAAAATGGATTTTATCCATTTTGAGCTTTTTATGTGGTAGCCCCAACAATTGAGGAGATGCCCACTATGTTGTAAGAATCCAATGAAGAGTCAACTTTGTGGGATTAAAGTTGTGATTCGAGGAAGAAATTTTGTTATAGTGGAATATGTGACAAGTGTTATGAGATATTTTGTTGTAGCAATACAATTGATTTTAGTATAATTTTAGAAATATATTAGAAGGATAATGATTTTATAATAGTACTTTAAGGAATATTTGGATTTTTAATAATTTCGAGTTAGAAACATGAGACCATCGATCGATCTGTATATTATATACATGTATATTTCATTTTAGGAAAATCTTTATGAACTTTTGGCTTTTAGGATTATTGTATATGTTTTAAACTTATCAGTATTTCACCAATTATAATTTTGTTATTATGTTGTAATTGTTCTAAATTGAATTTATTTACGTAATTAACGAAAAAATTCCAAGTCATTTTTTTCTAGTTATAGAATGTAAATATTTTAATGTGAATGAAATTAAATTTATATCGAAGACTAAAAATTGAGTAACACCACTACTATAGACTATAGTAATGCACTTAATTAATTTATCCTATCCCATTTATTACTATTTAAAAAATTGGATTGGTTGGTATGAATTCATTGTCCTCACCTCAGTCCTGTGTTTCAATTCAAGTGAATGGGGGTCCTCATTTCGAATTTTAAATAAACCATACACGTTTTGACACATATGCCCTTACACAATTGGCTACATTTTATCAGTATAAATAAAAGAGTTTTTTTGGCTTCTAATTAGTACTTACCTAGGATTACTTGGATGGATGTATCTATCTGTCACTATTTTTCATCCTTCTTTGTAAATTATTTCAATGTTTTAATCATTAGTTATTGGACTCTTAGGCTTCTATCCAAAAATAAAGCACATCAATTTTATAGTAATTATTTAATTATCTTAATAGAAAAAAATATGTAACTAAGGGTATATAACAAAGAAAAAAGCAATTAATATGAAACTACAAAATATTTACTCTTTTTGTAGGATTCCTATTCAAATATATTTTTATTGACATATTTTGAATATGGCTTTGTCAATATCTACGTATAATTGATAAGTTCATTAAATAAATACGAGGAAAAATAATATTTTGAGTACTAACTTTTATGGCTCGGAAAAAATTGGTACTCAATGAGTGACTTATAATTCAAATATAAATTAAAATAATTAAATTTCAAATTTGGGAATTAAGTGCCCCACTACTTGGCAGGCAAAGAGTCATTATCAAGAGACAAGAAATAAGGCTTTAGTTAAAAGTGGTTAACATCAAAGCTGGTGAAACACAATTAAACTAGAAAATTAACTGTATGTCAACTAACTATATGGGCTTCAAGTCCAAGTCTATTGATCTTTTTACCAAACCCTTTTGATTTCTTTAAGTTAAAGTTATCATTTTTAATACTAATTTTACCATCCCTTGTTAGATTATTAGAAGCAAAACAATATAAGATTTTATTTTCAGTTAATATTATATGTATACAAATCATAAGTATCAAATTGCCGATCCTCTTGATATTTTATTTCAACATTTTTACAATAAAAATTGTCTTTTCTACTTGAGCACTCGATATAGTAAGTATGATTCTAAAATATAATTTATGAATAAAATTATTTATTTAAATAACTTCTACATTTTTTACGTTCGTTTTCTTTGTATTTCGGAGTTAAGAGATAAACTGAATTTAAAATTTAAAATACTTAAAAAAAATTGAAACTCTATACAATATCACTAAATATTCAAAACCCATAAATACTTTGGAAATTTATTATGATGATTTATTTTATTTGAATTGTTACTTAAGGTATTAAATGCATATATATATATATATATATCAAACAAAAGAGTAAAGACAGCAGACACTAGACAGCGACATTATTGAATTATTATTGTTCTATTTAATAATATGGTGTCCTTTAAAAGCATCCAATAAATTAATTAAAATAAAGGTAGCGACTTAAATTAAAACTAAGGGTGCTTTTGTCTTTTAAGTTCATAACTAACGTTCGAAAATTTCAAATAAATGGCTCGGCACCGAACCTGGCTGGTTCGGTGGTATCTTGGTCCCATGGTGTCGTCCATCACAAAAAACAAGAGAAAAAAAATACTATGCTAACGGTTGCATTGAAACTATCAGTAAATAAATCAAACTAATACTAAATTATCAAACAAATAAAAAAAATATCAATTTTAGTATTAAAACTCCTTTGAGCTTATTCATTTCATAAAATTGTAATCTATATTATAGAATTTAAAATTTGGTTTTAGTTCAACTTGATTAATTAAAACGATAAAACATATCCATCGCTTTAACTCTAAAAACATATCAAAATTTCAATAAAATTCTATTACCATTTACCAGTGATGTGAGGGTATTGGTCTGCCTGAAATCTTTTCATTAAAGAAATTAAGGCCATATATTAATCAAATTGTTTGTTTGCTACGCCATTTATATATCAGATAACTGTGCCTATATATATATATATGGATAAAAGTACTTAATAAGATGCTAGATGTTCTACCTTTCTGTTGTTTTTCACATGCTGCTAAAGTGCAAAATATCAGCCAAATTATGGAAAATTATTCCCTAAATCAAGTTCGATTATATGAGATTGAGATTACATTTACTCTGTGTTTAGAGAAAATAGAAGTGAATACTCCTCGTTTGTAGTTTTCTTTTCAAAACCTCTTGAATACTACTCTTTTTAAGCTATTAATAAAGGGCCAAAGTGACAACAAAAATGTAAAGTATATATAACCGTTCTCATGACAATAATAAAGTATATAATACATTAAAATTTTGAGCCAAACAAACTGTAAAAGAAAATGTAGCAATTGAGTATTACATAATTAGGTTCTGCTTGAAATGGATTAGAGGTCCATTCCCACTACGATTTGCTGCAGAAAATGCTTTGTTTTCATGCTCTACAAACCAAGGATAATGAAGAACAATCATATTTTTTGCAGCACATATTTTACTTTATCGACAACTTCATGTGACTTCTTAAGAATGTGCCCTTTTTATCAAAATGATTATTTTTGTGAATCCTATGTAAGTTAAAGAGTTAATTTATCTTCTAGTTTCATGAATTTTGATCTACCTTAATGGGAAAAAAAAGCAGTTTTGGCTGTATAAAGTTGGAGAAGGGTGTTCAATCAATATCTTGTTTGGCAGCAATTTTTTTCTCTGAACTATTAATTAGCAAAAGTGTTCTTTTAAATTATTAATTAGTAAGCCTTTTGACAATGAGGCTAGTAATAGTATCTATTGAAACTCCAAGAAGATAAAAGAATCATTATATATAGCTTTGTTCTTTTTTCTATTATGGGAGGGGCCAATGAATCAACCCACATCATGAAAACATTGCACTCCTTTCATATCTTTTGGGGCCTTCAACTTTTACAGCCCATCAAACTATGATGAAGAGAAAAATAAGCCATTCCTTTATCCATATTCCTCTTCCCATATGATACCCCAAAATACAATACATTTGTTTTTAACTATTAAACGACAAAGATTATGTTATATCAATACAATATGGTTTCAGTATCACTGATTTGAGCCTCACTGTTCTTTTTTATGCTATTTATTAATGTGTGACATGTTCTTCGTGTCGATTTTTTATAGTTCTATCAATACTAATCAAAATGTTGCGTAAAATATGGTCTAAAAGGCAAAATGATCAAAATATTTAAAGTGAATATGTTTTTACAATTACTTCTCATCTAAATGAGTTGTCGTTTCCTCTGTAAGTCACCTTTATTTAGTGTAATTAATTTGGATTAGATTCAAAGATACATGGACCACAACATGTATTACGAAAAAGAATGATTATCCTATTCTTTAAGCTTTTTAGTGGGGCCTGGGGGCATCCCCCTTGTTAAGGACCATAGTCTTGAAGCTTGTCCTAGTCTTTCATTAATCCATTCTTTTATATTAACACAAAAGTTAAGCTTATTAATACATACTTTTAAGATCAACTTTTAGGCTAAAATATATAATTAGCCGAAATTTGAAAGGTAAATATTTGTGGTGCATATACAATTAGGACAGATTTCTGCCACTCCAAGTTCTATTATAATCCCATATAATTTCAAATCTCGTTATAATCACAATCATTAATTTGGCGAAATTCTTATATACATACAAGATGTTTTGATACTAAACATAGAGAATTATATCATATTAGCAGTGAGACTCATAGTATGCTAATGTGTTAGTTTTACAGTCCTTTGATCATTTGCCCTTGTGTATTGAAATCTTTTGCTAATTTGGCATAAGAGAGTACTCATGGAAAATTGAATAACACGCCTACAGGCTACAACTAGGTAGGACTCCACTCTATTGCAAAGAAGAATTGAAAACATAATTAATACAGGAATAAGAACATATAAGATCTATTTCAATACAACGTTTGATCATACAACCCATACCTTATAAAAATTCAAACATCCCAAATAGCTAACATAATTTCTTAAACATAAAACGCATAAACTTAGGGACTTAGGTTCAATTATCAAATAGAATACGATGAAAAATCAGAGGATCCAAAATGAGGATCGAACGATTATACAAACTTAAACTAAGTCCTCGATTAATATTAGCCCAGATAGGGAGGCCAATGCTCAATTCGTTCTTTTATACTAATACAACTTTTCATCATTATCACTGTTATTTAGAATTTCCCCTCCTAAAACAATTAGAAAACGTGGATATTACGTCCTTCAGAAGAAGCTGGTATAATAATCATACATGTTTGTATAGTGTAAATGCACGAAAATAGATAATGAATGACAAATAGTTCGATGAATGAAGATCTCACAATGGATGAGGAAACGCAGTAACAAGAAATCGGTGAATCATTTCAAAACTGGTAAATGTGATAACAGCAGCTGGTGTTGTCCTCAGCAGATTGGTGGCACATCCTCGATAAAAACCGGAAATGCCCTCTTGCTGGAATACTTTTCTAATGCAGTCAACTACACCAGAGTACCGTTTCTCTGAGTGGTGCCCTTGTTCTTGTAGCCTCGAACGTACTACCTGCATTAAGTTAATTCAAATTAATTCTTTGGGTAACAGGTATAATAGAATTGGTTGAATAGGAGATACAAAAAAAAATGTAAAGAATGGCAAATTACATTAATATATCAAAACGACAAGTTTTAGGGACTAAATTCATGATTTTGTAATCCAATAATACTACCTTCGGCAAGATATGAAGTAATTTCTATCTTTGTCTATACAAGTACACTACATACACATTCTCTTGTTCGGAAATCAACAAATAATTGATAAGATCACAATAAGAAAACGAAAAGTTACTACACAAGGAAGGGAAACATGAAGTAACTACTTGCAACATCTTATATATTTGAAAATCGAGAATGAAATAAGGATCATGTTGCACCATACCTCATGTGGATACGTCAATGAGGACGCAAATATTTTTGAGATTGATGAAGCTAGAGCTACATCACTTGCACTAAGTTTATCCGTCGTCGTGTTATCTACCAATAAAACAAATTCATAAAATTTCCGCCCACTGAAGAAACTTAAGAGGAATAAGAAGAGAGAAGAAAATAATGTTTTTTTAAGATAATAATTAGAGACTGCATACTTCTATCAGCCAAGTGACTTTTTATCTTCTCATACGTTGGGAACTGAATAGCTACATGACTAATACCAGCTAAAGCTGGCACAAGACCACTGCACACCACAAGAAAATAGGAAGACAGACAGAAATCAATATCTTGTAAAACAATTAATCCAGCATGCCCATTCAACATGATATTGAGGAAGTATAATCAACCTATATAATCCACGAATGCCCTCTTCGTGTGCAATTCTTCTTAAAGCAGAAAACGTACTCCTATAAGGCACCACACCACTTCTCATCCCTTGTGTCTGTAATACAGACGGAACAAACATTACTGTAAAATTATCTTGATGTTAAATCAACTCTATAACAAGTCCCATGATGCCGAATATTAGTAAGTTGATTAAAGTTTTGTAAACTGAATTTTCCCATGGAGAGTTTTGTAAATTGAATTTAAAACCAATGTAATTAAAGTTTGAGAAAAAACATAAACCTAAACCAAATCCAAATTGCAATTTAAAGTTCCAATTATCTTGCATTTTACACAAACATAAGGGTTTAAAGAGAAATCAGGTATTTGGGAAGAACAGAATAAAGCAACAACTAATGAATACACATACTTGGAGCCTTGTCTTGACAACCCAAAGAGGGTTTGTCGCAATCGTTGTTGCAGCACCAGCACCAGAAGCAGCCATCATATTGGCACCAACAGAGAGGTGATGATTTACATCTATAATTTCCAAAAATATAACGCATACTCAAAAACATCATTAAGAAAAAATTACATCTATGATCGTCTTCAAGTAGCAATTGACTATTTCTTCTTTACTCAAAAATAAATAACTATAGAAAAAAGGGCAAATTATGTACTAACCATCAGCACCAAGGAAACTCTTTAATTGCTCATAAATTGTGAAATACACCTGCAAACATTTAATGACAATTCATCTTCAATTGGACCTTGTTGCCAGAATGGGAAGAATTACTACCTGTCTCATTCAAAGAAGTATAATGACAACAAGATAAAACAATATTCAAACAAAGAACAATGACTAACCGCCCAATTTGGAAGCAATGCAAGCACTGTTGGGGAAAGCCCACGGTACATGCCGCGTAACCCCTCCTTTTGAAATATCTGTTCTAAACTCCCTATTATAATACTACCTGACCAATTACAAACAAACAAATATCCATCATTATGTTTTCATGTAAAATTACTACAGCATCGGCGCACATATTGAATCTCACAACTGCTAAAGTCGAATCTTTCAAGAATGATATAAGATTTTCCCATTTTAAACACAGTCCATCAAAAAGCCATACATTCTCTATACACTCCAAAAACCACTTAACTCCAGAAAAGAAAAAATAGTAGCTGACCTTTAAGATTAGCATTAGTGAGCTGTGGAAGCCCATGGACCTGTAACCTAGTCTTGATAACATCTAAAGGACACACAAAAGTGGCTGCAATCACTCCTGCACCATTTCGAATTTAAACCTCAGAAGAATTTTGCAATGAATTTAATAACAGTTTACTTAATACAACATGAAAAGAGCCTAAAACCAGAAAATCATTTTATAAAATCACACAATTACCCCAAGCCTCTTCTTTCAAACGGATTATCCAGTTTGTTTTCAGAATATAACTGTCTGATATCTTGACTGATTCATATTATTAAAACAAACTCTCAAATCTTAAATACAAATTGTTGTTTGTAGATAAATATTTATTAAACAGATTGATTAAACTGATTCAGTATCTGCACAATATTATTAACATATCAATCCAAGATCCAAGCTTGGACAACATTTGTTCACTCAATAAGTTTGGTGTTGGGTCGAGCTCAGTAAAACATGTGGGAAGAAATCAAGCTAATCGAGCTCCACTCGTGTTTAACTCGATTAAAGCTTGTTTGAGCTAGACTCTCGTAATTATCAAACCAAGCTCAAACACAGACAGTAAAACTCGATAATAATCAACATACACTTAACAACAACTTGCTCCATTTAACTCCTTTACAAACCTATGGGGGAGTATCAATTATGACGGATTATATTAAAATAAAACATAAATAAGAAATAAGAGAAACCGAAATATACCAGCCGCAGCACCAGCGCCGGCATTACAAAGCAGGCCCTTGGGACTAGGGGCATGATGAGTATCAGCTGTCATCCCAAAATCGACAACAACCGGCTTGCCAAAAATAAGTTAATTTCGAAACAGCAAAAATAAACACAACTTCAGTGGTGTTGTTGATTGAGTCCTCTCTCGAGAGGCCGATCGCCGCAACCGTCGCATGACCAATCCGTACAGCTCAATTAGATCAATTCAAACGAAACTCAATTGTTCCGATAATTTCAACAATTCAGCAATCCGTTTGTTCCATTTCATTACTCGATAATCCAACAGATAGCAGAAAAAATGCAAGGTTTTTGAATAAATCTTGAGTATCTAAGAAACAAGCAGCTTATTATTCAATACAGTGTGAAATTCTGCGACGATTTTATGGGGAATTAAAAGCGGATGGCGATGGCGATAAGACGGTAGAATTAGAATCCTATCGCGTGCGTGTAGAGAGAAAAGAAACAAGAAAAGAGGATTGAGTTGAATCTTAAAAAGAGAAAAAAGAATATAAATAAAAATATTATTATATTATCAAATTAAATGTTATTTATTAAATTAAATATTTCAACCTAACAAACAACTCCTCAACTTCTATTGGGCTGAGTAGTAGCCTGGATTTTATATCTCACTAATTGCGAGAATGGGCCCACATAATGAATTATTACTTTATTTCTTTTTTTCATAATTCAGCTAACAAATGAATGATGCTTATAATTTTTTATTTGGTCATATGATTTCGTCACGGCCTATAATTGTTAATTATTATAATAAATTATTTGTTATGAAATTAAACCTTTTGTCACATAAGTTATAAAACAATTTCCATTGCACGAGTGGCCATCAATGATTGATCAATTATATATTCTTGCTTTTGATGTGAAATTTTGAGATTGTTGATATGAAACATACAATAAAGTTGTTAGAAATCTCTTCTATATAAGTGCTCAAAATTAAAAATAAATAAATTAAATGTGCTTTTTTTAATATATATATATATATATTAGTGTATAGTTGCATTGCGATGTTTGAGCCCGTAATTTGTCTTAATGGGTATATATAAAAGGATGGGCCGGCCCATTTAATTTGTTAAACTTATATACAAATTTAAATTTGGCCCAACGATTATATAACACAAATTTAATGTTGTGATTGCAAACAATTCGTTATTTCAATATGATTTTTGTTAAGATACAAGCACTCGATGAGATTAGATCATTATCTTTAATATTATATATTGTCTTAATTGAGTAGCCATGCTTGGCACTCCTTAAATATGGCTCCATTCCAAGATAAGGAAAAAAGACATAATCTATTATAGTTATAAATCAATATTTAATGAGACGAATCCAATTCAATATTAAAAAATCAGCATCTATATTAAAAAAATTAAACCATCAACCTTTCTTGAGTATATAATTACAATTAATCGTGTGTAATATGCGTTTATATTATAAATATCTTTTATTATTATCCTAAATTTTAGAGTGAATTCGCCATATTTATAGTAAAATTTTGAAATTATATCACTAACAAATAATAAATTTTCAATGCAAAAATACACAATTAAAAATATACAAATAAATTTCAGGCGCATTATTATAATTTCTCAATTCCGAAACAGATTGGAACTTTAATAGTCAAATTAAGTACAAATTGCATACTAGAGCGTGGTAAATCACAATGCCGGATCATATCATAAATGATTATTAATTAACAGCAAATCTAATTGATATGCAGATTAGATTGAATTAATTAGGCTCATATCAGATGGCATGACAATTTCTTGGCATATCTCACTATATTCCTTTTTTCTTTTAAATAAAATTGACCAATTTTCGTGTTTCATAATAAATCGTCTTGTTTTTCATATTACTTTGTCTTGTTATTTTGATTTCGAGGGAAAAAATAGGAAATTAATAATTAATATAAACCTCAATCATCTCAAATTATAAATATGTTTAATCAATTTTCCAAAAATATTCTGTAATATATTTGGCGTGCCTTTATACGAAATGTTTTGAAAAATATAATTGCCAATAAATAAAGCCAAGATTTTTATTAAGGTACATGGTGAAGTCGAGTCAATAATAAATTTTGAAAAAAATATTCGTTTTGCATTTAGTGTCATTCTTATCTCTTTTTTAAAAATAAAGAGGATTGTAACAAAAAATTCAAGTAATATTGACCCATAATTGGTTGTTTATTACATTCACAATAAATAGTTGGGATGACTGTAATGTATGTAAGCTGGATGCTAGATTTCATTCATCAAAAACCGGAACTTTTCATTCATTACATTATTATCAAGTTAAAAAACATTTAATATAATCTTAAGCTGCAATTTTAAAGACATCAATAGAAATATTAAACCAATTACAACATTATATTTATTTAATCTCAATATGAATAAAAGACTTGAATTATCTAATTACATATCAATCATTTAACTTTATAATATAAACCTATAAACATCTTGAGTCTTGACGATACCCTAATTAACAAGTAACATCCAATTTTTTGTTAAAATCATTTATATCTCCTCTTACAATTAAATTAAGATAATATTCATAATTCCATAATCATATTCCGTATTCATTGATTCTCATTCTCCAAATTTTTTTTCTATAAATTATGAAAATATAGTTACTTTCAATAAGAAATGCATTTACATTTTAGTAATAAAAAAATAATAAAGAAAATATACCAATTGTTTTCTTCCGTTTTTCACTCATTTTCATTATTTAGTTGAATTGTTTTGGGTGTTCGGCAACTACGAGGAAGAAAAATTGACTACGGGAAATAAAATGGCCTAACGGGGGCAATTCGGTCAATCCAGCACTAAAATTGGTTGAATTGAGTAGGCATATTCACAGGTGGAAGAAAAAGCTAAAAGAATAGAGTTGAAATCAGTCGTCGTTTCTCTACCACCTTTACTACACACAATCATTATTTGATGGTTTCCCTAATATACCCCTCACTGTGAAATAAATCCAAAATAGTGCAACTAAACTCCCACTGTATAAATCATAGCTTTCCCCCCTCCAACATCAAGCACACACACAACAAACCCTTTCATAAACCTCTCTTGAAATCTCCTAATTCAGTTCAATTCAATCTCATTTCAATCCAAGCCTGATTTCTTCAATCTGTCAATCTCAAATTCACCAAGTTACAACGCATTTGGACACAATTTTTATCCATAAAAATACATAAAAAACTTATGTTCAGCAGTAGAATGCCAAGCAAGGGCCGCTACACGGAGGCGCCGCCGCTCAACGGCAGAGATATGTTTTACAATCCGCCGGTGATGCGGCAGGAGTTTCAGGAAATGATTTACCACCAGCGAAGGATGCAACATCAGCTAGCTCAACAGCAACAAAATCGCCAGCAAAATCAGCGACGGCAACATCCGAGGAGAGCGACGGTGAAGCGTAGAGATGGCGGTGATTCTTCAAATGATGATGCGGCATTATCTATACCGCGTTCGGTTAGCTCTGCTGCTTCGAATTTCGAAGTGACGAACTTAGATCGTCTGATGGAATCTGTTTCTCCGTTCATTCAGGCGCAGTATTTATCGGAGGTATAAAAGAATTAAGCTTGTTTGGTATTTCACTCTGTTTTCCTTTTTTATTCGTTTTATTGGAGATAGAAACCCTATGCCTCTGTTTTGTTTAAAAGGATAATGAGATTGCATGCAGGAAATGAAATGGAAAGATGATTTTCTTTCGTATGAGTTAATGTGTAGATTGATTAAAAGAACATAGTTTTTTGCATTCAAAACGAGACTAATTGAAATGATTCTGTTTGGAAATGTGTTTTCATGGTGTTCTTCAAATTTGAATTTAATTAACAGATTTGTTGTGATTTTGTTTTCAATTGTTTGCATAAGAAAATTTGCACGTGAAAAAAATGGGATTTGGAATTAAGTGGAAGTTGTTTGTAGGTTTTGAATCTCTTTTTGTGACAAAATGAAATGCACCCAAATCCCAAATCTTAATAGAACAGAAGATGAAATAATTGTAATTCGCGCCATTTTTGACTAATTTTTGTAAAACAGTATTGATTTGGACAGATTTGAGACACTTGACTCCATGGCCTTTAGATAATTGATTAATGGTAATTGCATTTCTCTTGAAGTTTGCTAGTTTGCGGATGTTTTACCCTATCTTGTCGTAGTAATTTTAAAAGTTCGTTAGTTCATGTTGTTTAGAAGATCTATAAAGTAGTTTTGAAAAGTCGTTGATTCATGGCGGTTTGTGATATTTTGTTCTGGTTTTTGAAAGTTCGTTAGTTCGCTCTCATATTTGGGATAATTAGTAATGTTTTTCCCAAAGGTCGTTAATTTGCAGTTGTTTTGGAAGACTGTGTCCTATGAGTTTTTGAAAAGTCGTTATTAGTGGAAATCTTTGAATTAGTTTTTTAACGGGTCATTTATTCAAAGCTGCTCGGAAGATAGTAACGGATTTTTGAAAAGTCGTTGGCTCGCGCCTTTTTATACCGTGCTTTTTTTGATGTGAATTTATGAATTCATTAGTTATAGGAAGTTCATTAATATGTAGCAGTTTCAAAAGATTTATAAGATTTCTCGGGGCGTTAGTGGGCCCCACTTTACGAATGCGTACAAATAGTTAATTAACTTTGCGATCTCATTTGTTGGCAGGTAAATAAAAGAGGATCTAAAACGCGGGAAGTGGATTCACACCCTTTCTTTTACTTGGAGGATTTATGGGAATCTTTTGTTGAGCGGAGTGCATATGGAGTTGGAGTACCTTTGTTGTTATACGGGACAGATCCTACTGACCAATATTATGTTCCGTATTTGTCGGGAATACAGTTGTACTTTGACCCGTCAAAGTCTTCTTCTCGACTTAGGTGAGTATTACATGAATGTATTATGTCGTTAAATATATGATTGTATTTAGCAAATTTATCCATTTAAATGTTGTATCATTTGTGTATTATAAACCATTTCTTAAGGTAAGTACTAATAGTTTCTTCAATTATATTTCCAGAGTACCCAATGAGGACAGTGATGCTTTGCAATGTATGCCTGCTGGAACCAGCAATATTGAAGGCGGTCGAAAACCAAAACCCCTTATGAATTCCAATGTGCAGCAATTCAATAAGCTCTCTCTGGAAGATAATTCATCCAATTCTGAAGCCGATATTGCTAAATCACCGGTAAAACCCGACTTTTCGTTTTTGGAAAAGTTATCACCCCATCTCCGTAAACCATTAGCTCTTAAGGTAAATAATCTGTTGTGGAGTTTGCAAATATTAAGTAATCAACTACTCTTAATGATGTTGGTTGACAATTTTGCCCTCATCTGTGCAGATAAACTCACTTTGCAAAGAATATCCTGATTTGGCTAGGTTGAGGAGCTGTGATTTACTTCCAACAAGTTGGATGTGTATTGCTTGGTATGTTTTCTACCCACAAAATTTCACATAATTCTTATATGGTGCGTTTGGATTGAAGGATTTGAAAATTATGGGTTTCAAAATTCATCGATAAATCTATTTAAGTTCGTTTGGATGAATTCACGTTATGATGGATTTCAAATCCCTTGCCATTCATTTTGAGCTCTTTTCTCCACAACTACGGTGGATTTCAAATTACTCCATTTTAGGTGTCATTTGAAATCCTTCCTCCAAATCACTCGATCCAAACACACCCTTAATGTAGTTGACATATTTTATTGATCAACAACAATAAATATTTGCTGCAGGTATCCAATTTATAGAATTCCCATGGGCTCGACACTACAAGATCTTGATGCTTCTTTTTTGTCGTTTCATTCCTTGTCGACACAACCTAAAAGTACTCTCTCTCTCTCTCTATATATATATATATATATATGTGTGTGTGTGTGTGTGTGTGTGTGTGTGTGTGTGGCAAGGTGTTATTTGTTTATTCTTATCTATTTAAATCTGTTTTTTATTACAGGTAACTCTCCAGCACAGTTCCATGCTCCGTATACTAGGAGTGTGAATGGCTTTGTTGATCCAGGTCCAAGTATTTCACTACCAGTATTTGCCCTTGCTGCATACAAACTGAAAGGATCCATTGTGAGTCCTTGTGGGCCCCATGAGCTGGAGCAAGAGAAGTCTCTCGAGCAGGCTGCTGACAGTTGGCTTCGTCATTTGAAGGTTCAGCTACCTGATTACAATTTTTTCCGTACTCACTCTCATCCAATGAGATAATTTTGCCCCCGAGTTTTGAGTTCTTCAGATAGTCTTGGAAACTAAACTGCTTTACAGAATTTTTTACCACCACCAAAGTCTTTTTGTGCACCGTTGTTTAAGCTTTTTCAGGTGTTATTAGTATGTAGTATTCGTTGAGAAAGCATTGTGGTCACAATAGAGTTAGGATAATGAGAGGTTTTGGTTAGCATGGGTTTGGTTGGTGACATTATCATATTAGTCAACAGGTGTTTTAGAGATTATAAATGTCTTTGACAGCAACGAAAACTTGAAACATCTGCAATTTTTTACTTTCCGAATTTTATAAAAAGTCATTTTAGAGTTTATATATATTGAATTTGAGTATCTTTTTTGTGTTTCTCTATTGAGGTTATACTTTACTTGATTGGGGTTCTAGCATAAGATCACTTTTTTGATCCTTGGATTGGAATTCGGCCCTCGTTCTAGCATATAAACATGATAAATATGTAAGAAAAAGTGAGATGATGATGTTATCATGTATTATTCAATCAATACTAGATTTGGTATATACTCAACGAACTCTAAAATCACCAAATGCTTGTTATGTGATGCCCCTGAACGTTAAGTCTCGCATGGAAAATATGTGTGAAATTTGGAAATATTTACAGTGGCCAAAGTACTCAAACACAACAATGAATATCTATTTTTTTGCTGTGATTTAAATGTCTTAGTGAGTTTGAAGGCACTTGCACTGTATAACAGGCTTGTGAACCTGGAGTCCATCCATCACCATATAATTTATTTATTTTTGTACATTAAAATTCCCAAGACCATTGAGCTAGTTTGTCCACCCAATAGAGGAATTACGTGGGCCTAGTGGGCTTACAGAAAAAGCCCATTAACAAGAGTTTGTCCACCTAATAGAGGAATTACGTTGGCCTACTGGGCTTACAGAAAAAGCCCATTAACAAGAGTTTGTCCACCCAATAGAAAAACTGGCTTATCCATAATTTTATGTTCTTGTTCTGAACGTGGAAAACTATAATATACATTAATAAAGAAAAGTTGTTGAAATTTGGCTGGAAAAATATAAGGAGCTGTTGTATTGCACTTTTCGCCATCATCATAAATGATGTACGTTAATATTTTATAGTTCTGAGCCATGAAGACATAATCATAAGCAACACAATTAATTTAACTCTAAAATAACAATACAAAGTATTAAATTATGCTATCCTATTTCTTTATTTATGCTACAGTATCAATCTGACAGTTCCCAATCATCCTTTGTTAATTCGACCCTTTGAAATTTTAAAGCTGTATCCCCTTTATTTTTATATTTCCTTTGTTGACTTTATTTTGCATAAAAGAAATAAAAGAAAAGGATATCCACGTCAGATGGACCCACTTATATCTCCAGACCGTTTAAGATGTAAAAAACACCGTCAGATCGCTATAAATACACGGTAGAGATTACTCGACCGTTAAATTCAAACTCTTCATTTAAGGACAACAAAGTTTTAGAAAAAAATATTTCAAAATTTAAAACATAAGCCCCAATGTTCATCTCAAACAACAAAGCATTAGTTTTATTTCCTTTTTCTGCTCTCTGCATCTGATATATTCTTTGTTTCACATAAAGTCATAAACCTATTGAATTCGCTCAATTCTAAGGTTTTTTTTTCTTTTCTGAAGAAAAAAATCAGTTCCAAAAATGGTGAAAATGGCTGCTAATTCTCCGACGTCATCTCCGGTGACAATCACCGTAACTTCCTCCGGCGGATCTCGTAGCATAGGATTAACAAGTCCGATGCCACGTCACTCGATTTCGAACAATGCAAATTCTCCTTTAAGTGGAGGCGAAAATCGAAGAGCTTCTTCGAGTGGGGGTGGAAGATATCTATCTTTCTCAAAAGACAGCACTGATGAATTCGTAGCATACACAGTTCACATGCCTCCAACCCCCGATAATCGTGTTTTCACCGATTCGCAAAGCAGCCCTCCACTTGAGGGTAGCAGAAGTAGAGGTAAAAATGGGCAAAACCCAAATGAGGGTTATATTAAAGACACAATCTTTACTGGTGGATTTAACTCATCCACCAAAGCACACGCGAGGAAAAGCTCAGAAGAGATACCCGTAATGGCGAAATCGAAGATACTGTGTGGAATGGACGGCTGTGATGAAAAAGCAGTAGATGGGAAGCTCAAGAGTTACTGTGAGTGTGGATTTGGAATTTGCAAGGATTGTTACTTGGATTGTGTAGAAAATGGCGAAGGAAATTGTCCGGGTTGTAAAGAGCCGTATAAAGATATTAATGATGAGGATGAGCCGAGATCTGAAGAGAAAGATCAGGCAAATCCACTGCCTTCTTGGGGGAGAGGAGTAAAATTGGAAAAGAATTTCTCTTTAGTGCAGTCTTTTAAGAACCCTAACCACGAATTTGATCACACACGATGGTTGTTTGAGACGAAGGGGACTTATGGATATGGGAATGCTGTATGGCCAAGAGAGGGATATGAGTTTGAAAGAGGAAATGATAGATTTGTGAACCCTCCTGATTTTAGTGACAGAAATAAGCCTTTGACTAGGAAAATTGGGATTTCTGCAGCAATAATCAGTCCATACAGGTAATTCAGTCTTTTATTTTATACTTCAGTATCAACATTTTGTCATATGTAGCTTAGGTTCCTATATTAACTAGGATTGTTTACTAGTATTATCTAGTATGTCTTAAATGGTAAGATCATGTAAGAGGAAGATTGGTGTTTGATGTTTTCTCCTAACAATTACACAACTAAATTTGTCACTAACTAAATTACATTTTAACTTATCCAAAGCTAAAATTCTAATTCCTTGTGAATGCTGTGTTCTATAAGTCGCAAAATGATACACGATGTTGTGATGCAGATTGCTGATGGTTCTCCGGCTTGGGGCTCTTGCATGCTTCCTAACATGGAGAATAATGCATCCTAATCGTGAAGCAATGTGGTTATGGATAATGTCAGTAATTTGTGAAATTTGGTTTGCATTCTCATGGGTTCTTGATCAACTACCAAAACTTTGCCCAGTAAAGAGAGTAACTGACCTAACTGTCCTAAAAGAACGATTTGAATCCTCAGAACCAAACCTTAGAAACCCTAAAAAATTCTCCGACCTTCCAGGCATTGATGTATTTGTTTCTACAGCTGATGCAGAAAAAGAGCCACCTTTAGTGACAGCAAATACGATTCTTTCTATTCTAGCCGTTGATTATCCTGTTGAAAAAGTTGCTTGTTACTTATCAGATGATGGAGGTTCATTGGTAACATTTGAAGCCTTAGCTGAGGCTGCTAGTTTTGCCAGAATATGGGTACCTTTCTGTAAAAAACACAAGATAGAACCAAGGAATCCCGAGGCGTATTTTGGGCAAAAACGTGACCCTTTAAAGAATAAAGTTCGAGTTGATTTTGTTAGGGACAGGCGAAGGGTTAAGAGAGAGTATGATGAATTCAAAGTGAGGATAAATGCTTTGCCCGAGTCAATAAGGCGAAGATCAGATGCTTATAATGCTCAAGCAGAGATAAGGGCTAAGAGGAAACAGATGGAATTAAGGGTAAGTATTTCTGAACCTATTAAGGTCCCAAAGGCTACTTGGATGGCTGATGGAAGCCATTGGCATGGAACTTGGTCATCTGGAGAGGAAGGTCACTCCAGAGGCGATCATGAGGGTATTATACAGGTAATAATTTCTCATCCCTCATAGTTGAGCATATATGTTTTAAGACAATAATATGATAAATCATTCTTAAATATGAAAAATGAATGCATGTGTTGAAATTAAGTGAATCCTAATGGTCTCTCTATAACTTTAGTTGGAGTTGATGGATATTGATTATAGTTAAATTCAATGATAATCAACCAAATGTGATACAATCTTGACTTCTAACATGGTGATTACAATTGCAGATAATGTTAGTACCGGCTAGCCCAGAACCACTTTTCGGGACTGAAGTTGATGAGGAGAACTTAATCGACACAACAGATGTTGATATCAGATTGCCAATGCTGGTTTACGTTTCTCGTGAGAAACGCCATAGCTTTGACCATAACAAGAAAGCTGGTGCAATGAATGCTTTAGTTCGAGCAAGTGCAATCATGTCAAATGGCGCATTTATACTGAACCTGGATTGTGATCACTACATTTACAATTCTTTAGCCATGAGAGAAGGAATGTGCTTTATGCTAGATAGGGGTGGCGATAAGATTTGCTATGTCCAGTTCCCACAAAGGTTTGAGGGCATAGATCCAAACGATCGTTATGCAAATCATAATACAGTGTTTTTTGATGTTAGCATGAGAGCCCTTGATGGATTACAAGGCCCTATGTACGTTGGAACAGGCTGCATTTTCAGAAGAATTGCTTTATACGGGTTTAGCCCGCCTAGAGCCACGGAACATTCTGGTTGGTTTGGCAGATACAAAAAAAGAAAGCTTCTGATAAGATCCAAGGAGCTTAAGAAAGAACAAGAAGATGATGATGAAATGCTTTTGCCCATAAACGGCATTCAAAACGATGATGATTATGATGCTGTTAAGGCTTCACTTGCAAAACAGTTTGGTAACTCCACTTCTCTTATTGACTCTATTGCTGTTGCTGAATTTGGAGGGAGGTTGCTTCATGAATTGAGAGGAAAAGGTAGTTTGGGTCGACCCGCGGGTTCTCTTGCCGTGCAACGTGAACCGTTGGATGCTTCTGCGTTAGCTGAGGCAGTCAGTGTAGTGAGCTGCTTCTATGAGGATAAAACGGAGTGGGGCAAACGGGTCGGGTGGATATACGGGTCGGTTACTGAAGATGTTGTCACGGGTTATAGGATGCATAATCGAGGGTGGAGATCGGTTTATTGTGTGACTAAACGAGATGCATTTAGAGGGACGGCCCCGATTAATTTGACCGATAGGCTTAATCAAGTGCTCCGTTGGGCGACTGGTTCGGTCGAGATCTTTTTCTCTAGAAACAATGCTTTATTTGCAAGTCCAAGAATGAAGTTCCTTCAAAGAGTTGCTTATTTCAATGTTGGAATATATCCTTTCACTTCTATATTCCTTCTTGTCTACTGTGTTCTACCTGCTCTTTCACTATTCTCGGGCAAATTCATCGTCCAATCATTGGACACCACGTTCTTGGTATTGTTACTTTCGATCACGACCACTCTTTGCATGTTGGCCATCCTGGAGATCCGATGGTCAGGAATCACTCTGAACGACTGGTGGAGAAACGAGCAGTTCTGGTTGATCGGTGGGACAAGTGCTCATCCTGCGGCTGTGATTCAAGGGCTGTTGAAAGTGATTGCTGGTGTTGATATCTCATTCACATTGACATCAAAATCATCAGCACCAGACGACGGTGAGGATGAGTTTGCTGAGATGTACGAGTTCAGATGGACGACTCTGATGATCCCACCGATCACGATCATCATGTTCAATGTGATTGCCATTGGAGTGGCGATTTCTAGAACGGTTTATAGTACGTTTCCAGAGTGGAGTAAGCTTCTTGGTGGGGTGTTCTTTAGCTTTTGGGTGCTTTCTCATTTATACCCTTTTGCAAAGGGTATGATGGGGAAGAAAGGAAAGATTCCGACTATTGTGTACTTATGGTCTGGATTAATCTGCATCGTTATTTCGCTGCTGACAGTGTATATATACCCTCCGATTGGATCACAATTGAGACTTCAGATACCTTGAGGATGATAGAAGGGTATTTTTTTAGTTTTATGACACAAGAATGAAGTTATTCTCTACTTCATCTTGAGTTTAAGTTCTTGTTTTGTGTATGTTGCAAGATTAGAGTACTATTCTTGAATGTAATGTGAAATTTAACTTCAATCTGCAATTTGGCCAAATTAAAAGTGTGACTCATAAAATGAGTAATTAATTATATGATTATGAATGCAATTTACCTAACCATGTAAATAGTATTTGAAATAGAACAAAATAAGTACAGCCTAGAGCTTAAGAAGGACATATAATAGAGATAGAATTGGTAGGAGGTTGGAAGGTCACAAGACATTTGCCCAACACAGCACATCTTCATATCCAAATGAAACCCGTGGACTTTCTATCTAAATTAGTATATCACATTAATTCCACAACTCACAATTCATGAAGTTCTCCCCCCCCCCCCCTACAATGGCCCCCAACTTGATATTATGCTGTATCGGGAATATTTCTCCCAATACATTCAAATATCATATATTTATAAAGTACGGATGATTTTCATAATCAAAATTGTATAGATTGAATATAATTAATAGACAAGAACTTAATAAATAAAAGGAATTGTACAAAATTGAACACAAAAAATAGAAACAATACAAAAAATTACAGGTGTAAATTACTAAACAAGACGCAAGTAGGCCGACAGCATTCAGTCTCTTGATATTTTCCAATCTTTTTAAATTAATTTGCTGTATTCATAGGCAATTTCGTTATTTATCGGTCCCAACAAAAAACTTCCAGTACGTTCCTCGAATTAAACTCCAAAAATTACGACAAAAACAATTTCTTTTAAATAATATAATATAATAATAATGATTATAGAAAGGGAATTTGTGGCAATTGCCAGGTAGAATATCACAACGAATAATACTCTTCTTCTGTTTGCGTTTTATTTTCATGAAATAGAACAATAGAAATAGGATACAAATCGGCCATGACAGGTAATCAGCTAATAATTATCAAAACTTGTGCATATTTAAAGAAGGAATTAATGATTAAACAAAAAGGAAAAAGAACTATAATCCAGAAGGTAAAATAATTAAAAAATTTAGAAAAAAAATTTATGACCAATTGCAACAAAACACTATCGTAATTTACCGGCGGAAGAGAGCTGAGCTGAAAAACCGACGCCTTACTGTCCGTACAAATCGAATGGGGCCCACAACGAGTCGAGTGGACACGGCTGCTTTGAGCCGAGGCGAAGCCACGGCTTGCCGCTGCCGCTCCAGTGTAGCAAGCTGACCGGACCAGGATGCAGGTCCCTGCAGCTGCCACGTATGTTATCCCCACCCAATCCATGCTGATTCCACCTGTGTTCGATCGGCGCCACGTGTCCGGCGAAGACCAGTAAGAACGGCGGGAGAGAGCCCAGCTCGTAAATCCGGCTCACACTCGTCTTCTGGATCTCCATCCACTGCTCGATGCGGCGCGTGTACCCTAACCGCCTCCATGTCCCCAGGTCTATCACCATTACGCCTGTGTTGAAATAACACGGCCTTCGACCGGAAAACACGCCGGATAAGCCAGAGTCCGACCAGAAATGTTCGGTGAAATATTTTGTGAAATTCGCGTGGCAATATTCCGGTGCGCCGATTGTATTTTGCCCTAATTTTGTATTCCATAGCTTCGCTATATCATCCACCACAACCAGATCGGAATCTAAGTATATTACTCTTGTTACACAAGGTTCTAGAAGATCGGCTAGATAATTTCGAGCATAATTTAACGGCTGTTCAAGGGCTGACCTAATTGAGCTAGAAATCAAGCTTCGTACTATTTCCGGATCGAAATAATACACTTTGAACTTCAATTCGGGGAAAGTGGAACGTACTAGGGTTTCGAGAGTGGTTTCCGAGACTAGGAAATGGAAAAATATGCTATCTGGACATTTTGAATGCTGAAGAATTGAGTGGACGGCGGCGATTGAGCCACGTAGGTATTCGACATCGAGAGTAATCGCTACGTGAACCAGAGATGGGTCGCAGACGGTCGAGTTTTCTAGTTCCGGCGAACGGCAATCATCTGCATTGCTGAATAACGGTGCTTTTCTGAAGGAGAATTTATCAAAAAAAGGTGTAGATTTGGGGAGTCTGAGATAGGAATCACCTTCAGAATACCTAATTGCTTCTGCCGGTGGAAATGATTGTAGAGAAGGGGAAAACACAACCATCACCATTGCTGCGGTGATAAACCACGAAAGTCTAAATATCCACAGCATTTTTGTTCCTCCAATTGAAATCAAAACAATCGGAGCTGGAAATAACCGGTAACTCCGCCAGAGTAAGGCACAAATTAATGAAGCACTATACTGAATAGTTTATGGAAATTTTTTCAACGAAATCTCAAATTGTAATGGCGAATTGTGCTTTGCTTTGTGTATTATCTTCCCCCTCTCTAATGGCATGCCGTGGTAACAAAGCGAGGTTCATAGAGAGAGAGAAAGAGATAATCCATGAACGGAAATGAAACATTCAAAATGAAAGGTTTTGACGTTAATATGCGCCGACGTGCTTTGCAGTCACAGTCACCCTCTCTCTCCTCTTTGGAGAAGGTGACACAGCAAAGCAGAGAGAGAGAGTGAGGGGATATTTTCCTCTAAAGCTTTTGGTTGAGTTTTTTTTCTTTTTTTATTAAATTTTTTTTATGTTTGTGGCTTTCAAGTTTTGTTAAGATTTTTCATTACTAGTATTTATATTTAATAACTGCGTAATCAACAGTTTTCGAGTAAAATACAATTTGCACATATATATATATATATATATTGAAGTAATTATGAATCTGACATTATAGAAAATGACAGTTGTCCTTGTTTTCTGTCGCAATGACGATTGCTTCATAGCATGTTCATAATTTATACAAGTAATCCAATTCCTCGTATTCTACACATGGGTTTTTGCATAAGTTTTTTTTTTTTTTTTTCAGTGTTCTTTGTTTTTTCCTATCCCATTTTGTTTATTTTTCTTATAGACTTGGGTTGGGACTAGCTGTTTAAAAACCAACAACAACAAAAATTACAGTAAATGGTCAATTAACAAATAATGATATTCATAAGGAATTCTAGAGGTTCTTGTACACGTAGGTATGTTATGTATGTATACAATTATGAACTTAAGTAACGTGAAATTATTATTTTTCTCAAAGATTAAAGACAAGTGAGAGACGTTAATCATTAATCCTAGATTGACATGAAATTATTGTTATTGGTTAATGGATTTTCTTTGGATAGTGACCAAATAACAGCTGCATTATTGAAATGAACGTTGTAAAGCTTAGGTATAATAATGCTGTAAAATATTGATAAAAACAAAATATACTTAATTGTTAAGTAAGGCATAAATTTGACTTGTGGATAAAATCTGACTCCAATTATTGAAGATATTAACGTTGAGGCCTGACTCAAAAAAATTCAAATCCAAAGAAAATAAATGGTTGGTGTTTTTATTTATGCAAATTAAAAGCTATTATAATTGCCCGTGGAGAAGGCTTAAAGCTGCTTTAATATAAGAAAATAAATGAAGTTGCCATGACTTTATGTTACTTTTAACCTATTTATTGTTCACCAGAAAGGAAGATGGCTGTTCTGAATACACACCGTATAAGTTAATGAGAATTACTAAACTATATTTTAAAAAAACATGATTAAATATGTATCATGTATGTGTCTATTGCAATTATCATTATTTTCGTATTTTTTGTCTTTGCTTGTTACAGATATTGTATAATTCTTCGACCAATTTAGCTAATTTGAGTCGGTTCATTATTGATTGCGTGGACTATGGTAGAGGAAATACCAAATGAACTTGATTTACCATAAAATAATTTGAATTTGTTACTAAGTATAAATGTATAGAGAATGAAAAGTTTCAACTAACATAAGCAAAAGAAAACATCTTATCAAAATAGGCCATATGTACAAATGAACCTTAAAAAGTCAAAGCTATAAATTGATTGATCTTTGTATATCCTTTCTATGTGCATTTCTTTTACTTAGATCCAATCGGAATGGGCTGAAATAGTCTTAATAATTTGGTGGCCCAATACAAGACTAGGCCCAAAACATAATGAAATCTTGATCCATTGTAAACCAGAAGTCCAATAATTACATCAAATATAGAAAGCCCGTTTTATTTAGATCCATTTAATACTTCCAATTGAGCTAAATCTGAATGTCACAAATCAAATAAATAGTCCATGCCTCCTCGGCCCAAATTAATATCAATATAAAGAGGCGGTTATGAGGTTCTAAAAGCAATTTCTTTTTCTTCTGTATCCAGTATAATATTCGTTTGGGTAAATTAGATGCCCACCCGTTTCTCTTTAGTACTATTATATAAATGTATTTTCATTTTAATAAATTACAATAGAACCCTCTAAAAAAATCATCATATGGTATATTATTAAAATTTGAACTTTGAAGCTTGGCTTTTACTGGCAACCCATTCTTATATTAGTATATATATTAAGATATTAGGACATTTCACACTATTTTAGCTTGATTGCAAATTGGCTGTGGTTTTATTCCATATTTCAAACACAATAATGCTTCTGCACTATAAGTCAAAGCGTGACAATAACAGCAGAAAGGAACAAGCAAAACGGAATCTTACGTTATATTAATCAGTATTTAGACACCAAATTAAGACAACAAAGCATGATTCATGAATGTCGACCAAATGAATAGTAATATGACTCATATTCAAACAGATAAGATTAAATTAATGTATGGTTGACTTGAGAATTAAAATTAGGCTGCATGTCAGAACACGACTTCTCTTGATGTGACGCCTTCCCACTTTTTAAACCTTCTTTTATTATTCTAATCGTCGAATTTATGGTGAAATATCACCTTTTGTTCTTATGTAATCCTCATTTTATGTTGAAAGAAAATATTCTGGAAAGTGAAAGTTTAACCGATAGATACATCATGTTTTCTCAGTTCTAAGTATATAATAATGTAATAATTCAAAAGAATATTATTTGTAATTATCAATGATACAATAATTCCATCATTTATTAAGAAATATGATCCCTTATTGATATTCATTCCTGATTCAGACAAAAGCTCGTCAACATCGAACTGTCAATGTTCAATTCCTACATGTATATAATCAATTAATCATATATGTTAATTTATATATATAATGATGCACTTATCATTTTTTTTCTAAAATAAATTGTCAAAGTTTTACACTGAAATTGGAAAAAATATTATTTTGGCAATCCCATGCTACAAATGATCATATTTAAGCAAATAATTAAAATTAAATTTAAGAATGGTACCATGAAATTTAGTAAATTAAGACGAAAATCAACACAAATTAAAATGCAAGGGAGTAGTAACTTTTAGGTACTATTCGTGTTGGTTGAATTTAGTAAAATTGGAACGTGCATATAATTGAAATTGAATGGATCTTCTCCTTAAGTGGAAATCCAAATATAAAAACCAAATATTTCATAAATCTAAATACAAAATAATTCATTACCGGCGGCAAGTAGTAATTTCGGAGCCAATCCGGCCAACATCTCGGGGCACCAATTGTCCCTGCGCCATAACAATGGATTTATAGATCTCCACAATCATCCGTTCGTCATACTCCTTTATCGGTCTCAATCCGAAACCTGCAGCTCCATCAACAGCATATCCGCCGCCATATCCACCGCCTATAACTCTCGTGTTCGCAATTTTATTCATCATATTAACATACGCATCACGCAAACCTAGCAGAAATTTCTTCGGCGAGAACCGGAGCTTCATCTTCAGCCGCGGCGTCAATTTTATTCGCCAGAAACGCCGTCGTCTAGTGGAGCCATCGGCGACTGCGGAACCTAGCTCCGCCGCGCGAGCCTTTCTTCTCCGGCCGGCGGCGTGGAGGCGCTCGTAGCCTCTTCTTCGCCAGTATCCTTTGATTCCTTTGTATACATTAGCTGAAACACCTTCCATTTATGCTCTTAATTCTTTTCAATTTAACTGAGGATTATCTACTATTAATGGATTGAATTAATGGAAGGAAATGAGATTTTCATGCTTTGGATTGAGATGTGAAACAGGTGGGAATTTGGGGAGATAGAGGCAGAAAAATTTGGTTATATTAATAAGAAGTGTTGCCAGTAATTAATGCTGGGTGCTTCAAGTCGCTGTTTCCAATTTTATTTTTTTTATTTATTATTTTCGTGAGGATTTCAGTTAAGGTGCGTTTGGTTGGAGGATAATCTTATACATATAAAAGATAATACAAATCAATATTCACGAAATATATTTTTGGTGTACTAGCTTATGACAGCTCAATTGATACTATATTATTTCATCCTGGCAAAATATATATTTTTATTTTGATAAACATATATCAGAAAAATTGAATTAAATACATTTATGACATACATTTTTCTCAAAATTAAAAGAAGTGATAAAATGATAAAAATAATTGGCTAGTATTTTAGTATCTATGAAATTCTAAGGGCCCAATTGATTGATATATCCATCTCAAAGAAATTTTTTTCATGATAAAAATAAAAAAAATTATTTGAAATATAAGAAATGAGGTTTGAAAATTGAGTTAAGATGAGTTTTTTTTAAGAGAAAATAGGTAATGATTGTGGTTGATGTGATATTATTTTTTGTTGAAAAAAATTTATTTATGTTGATATTTAATTGTAATTTATATTAAGTATTTTTAGCCAAACTATTTGATTCAAACGTCGAAAAATAGTCGCAATGGATCTTATTTTAAACATTACATTATTTTACATTAAAATATATAATTTATTTATTTTTTGACTTTGAAAAATAGACGGAAAAAATTATTTTAATTGATGTTATTAACTGTCAAATCATGAGTAGTAAAAATTTAATTTTATTCAATTTTTTGAATTTTTTTTTCAAATTATATATAATTTTGGGAGATTTTTTTATAAGAAAATTCTTATGATATGCCAAATAATTGACTTTTTCCGAGAATTTTTTTCTGAAATACTTTTTTGGGGACGTAGATTTCCATCCAATGGGGGCATAAGATCCTAAAATTCTTCCATGCATTGTTAAATACAAATATTGGGATCTCTCTAAGTCATTAATAATTTGAATGTTGGACATAGAAATTTCGTAACACATAATTTCTTTTCTTCGTTAATACTTTTGAACCATAAACGTTATTAAGGAAATGCAGGCATTTTCTTAAAATTTCAAACACAGCCCTAACTAAGCAATTGATTTGAAGTTGTTACACGTTTTTCCACACTTACATAGCCAAAATTATGATTCAAGTTACAACAAATGTAAATCAAAGACTTTAATGTTACTTAATATTTCCATTACACATAATTTGCTGCTTAATGGTGAATTGTCGTTATATTAGCTAGAAATATACCTTACGTCAAGTTCAATTGATACCAAAAAAAATCTGATTATTTAATAAAGCATTCATGAATCATGAGTCAATGGAAACACCGCAAAACTCAAGAATAGTACTAAATAATTTATTTATTAGTTATGGGATTCAATAGACAATGCAATAAAATCAAGGATGAGATGTGGGTCAATAAATTATTGTACCTCTTCTGATATTGAGGCAAAAAAAATATTATTGTTTACAGCTGTATGTGATTAAATTCATTCTCTGTTTGGTGAAAAAATAAATTCATAATGGATAGTATATTAATTAATTAATGTACTACATTTAATTGGCAATAGCACTTTCATCCACATCTCTGGCATTTCACACTGTATCTATAAATGTCCCATTTCACCTTCTTGCATCTTTATGTAAAATTAATAAATCCACATTTATTAGCAAAAGAAGAAAATGTATATTTACATCCGAGGAGAAAGTTACAAATACATGTAATTTTATTGTAGAGTGACCTGAATGTAATAACTGTTTTTATTATTATAAATGCTTCTGAATGTAATAAATGTTTTTATTATTTATTTTCTACTATTTTTTAATTAAGAAATAAATTAAATAGGGATATTTTAGATATATCAAAATTCAAAAGTCTAAAATTAAGAGTTGATTAACTTTCACAAGCTTTTCATATCTCACGAACCTCTTTACTTGGATAGAGAGAATTTTTCAGTTTGTAATATATTTTTCGTTGACCCAAGTCAATTTGTCAAAGCCCATAGGGTTGGGCTCATGCCCAGTAAGCTTTTTACAGCCCAATAGCAAAGGCTAAATAGGCTTCTGTTAATGTTAAGGAGAAATGATGGGCCCATTTACTTTATGCTTCATCACAGTGAATTAATTGATATATTCATGCAAGAAGAAATTACAAACACATTATTGATCATAATACATTCACAAAAAAGTTGATAACATACTTGTTCTAATACAGACAGCACAGCATAGAACCCAGCCTATATCACCAATATTCGCCACGAAGCTGTCGTAGAACTCTCCCATGCGGAGAATCAGGATCACCTCTCATAGCATTCTGCCTGAAAATCTCGGCAGCTCTACGCAACGAGTCCTCGGCAGAATCCAGCTGCTCCGGTCTCCACAGGATAACACCACCGGCACCATATCCAAGTGCATCACTCTGCGCTGTACCATCAGTCGCCTTTGTTATCGGCTTCCTAGTATCCGCCATCTCAATCTCTGATAATGGAGACGCTTTGTGGTGCTTGAAATACTCTCTGTCATCTTCCATTTGTTCTTCTCTTTGCGCTTTGCTGTCGCTTTCTTTACTGTCGGCCGGCCAGGGGCTGCCATCGATACCGGCGCAGGTGACGTCCTCAATTGCGGCGGCGTTTGTTGTTGCTTTTCGCCGTTTTTGTTGGCCTAAGGGGTCTGTTCGAGGACCAACGCCCGGATGTTCCAGTTTCGGGCTCGATTTGAGAGGCGATTTCGGACCAACGTAAGATTCGTTGTCCTTTGTTGTTGGTTCGTTTTCCGGTAAGTGACGCAGTTTTTCATCCAGTATTCCGGTATTTGCGTCCACTTCCTGCAGTAAAGCACAGAGTTTATTCAAATCAATTGCTCAACATACTCAACTTCTTAACTTTTTTGAAAAATTCATCTATTAGAACGAACAACAACCAAACTAATCATTATAAACGTTTTAGCTTGACTCGTTAATCTATCATTCCAAGTCTGAACAACTAATTGCATTTCTATCGATTACTTCTAGCGATTCAGGTACGTTAAACTCTAACGAGAACTGAATTTCTGATGAAATCAAACAAATAACATAAAATTTCATTCTAACACATACATCAAAATTGTAGATATATAATATATACGCACTTCAGGTTCTACGGAATGCACAGCAGGATCAGCAGTCCGTCCAGTTGAGGTGGCGCAGCCAAATCTCTGCGCCAAAAGCTGCTTCTGGCTACCGGAGAATAATATCCGGTTCATTTTCACGGCGGTGGCAGCTAATCTGGATTGCATTTTTTTCCTTTCTTTTTGATACGATTTCAGCACGCAAATTCCTTGGAGATTATGTTTCAGTTCTCAAAAGCAAGTGAAGAAAATATCATATTATATATTTCTTCTGGATGATCAAAGGTGATAATTTGTTGGCTTCCGTTTTGGATGACACGTGGCAATTGTGGAACGTGGCAGATGATTCTAGGTGTTGGCAGACTCTTCGTGGCACTATAGCTTCGAAAGAGCTAGAACCGCGAGGAATTTCCCATTTTATTCTACAATGATGAATATGATTGCCACGTGTGGTTGTATATATAATTTAAATTACTTTTAATTGAACCCAAATAATTTTGATTTTACTTACTTATATATTTATTGTATCGAGTTTAGCTTTGTACTTGAAGATCTACCATGTTAACATTTGTTTACAAAAGATATATATATATAGTGTTAATTGTTAGGAAGGAAGGAAAAAAAAAAAAAAAAAGAGCTCCATAACGAGACATTGATTTTTGATATAAAGCCACTAGAAAACACTTTGGAACATAATTTTTCTAATGATTCTCAAATAAACTTCATTTCCGTTAAATCGCCAAACTATGTATGCTTACTATTTAGGCATTTAATTAATTTGTAGGATTTTTTCCCTAACAAACATTCTCCATGTTGCCAAATCCTTCCAATTCTCGCCTCTAAAACAATTTCTTTTCAAGTCATGATATCTTTTTTTTTTTTTTCTAAATCAAAGCCATGATCACTAAACATCCCCAATGATACGCAAAATCAGAAGCACATATAAATAAGTATAATATAAAGATAATTAATTCTACCATAAAAATTAAAATATGACCAAAATAATCATTGTTAGTGATTACATTAGCGCATCATCCTATCATTAATCGATTAGCATTAGACCTAAAAAAACTCCTCAAAACTAACATTACATTTGGTTAGATATTTTTCTCTTCTTGTTATTCACTAGCCACCATGGTACAACAAAATCAGCTAAAGGTACTAGTCAAGTAAAACTAAGCATAAACAGATCCACAAGATAGAGCCATCAACAGCACAGCCGCTTGCTCTTCCTCTCTCAACTTGCTCATAAGTTTTCCCGATCTCTTCAGCATTATATCACTTCCAAAAGCCATAAATCGCATTTTCGAAGTCTCTCTAACTTCGTTACTTCGAATCACGCTTGTTCGTTTCTTTTTCTTGATCTTGATCGGCCTTCCTGTGTCTAGACCCAGTAGCTGCCTTCTCTTTTTATTGTATTTAATCCCACAAGCATTACACAATGACTGTAAAATATGTAAAAAATCAGTATATAAAAAGGGAAAATCAATGAGATTAGAAAAGAATAATAAGTTTTTTGATTTACCTTTGGCCCAGCTGGACCCCCACGCCATAGAGGAGTTTTGGTAGTAAGACAATCACTGCAACTTTTAACTGGGCTGTTGTTATTTCTTTCATTTGAATCTGGTTTCTGAAAGAAAATAAAAAATAAAACGTGAAGATAAATGTAGATTCGATTTAAAATAAATGAAGAATAAGAATCTCGTGTTGTGATCATTGATTTCTCACCTTATCTCGTTTCAGATCCATGTCATCAAGCTGAATCTCACTTCTCGAAAATCCAAAGGAATAGAAGAAGAAAAAACACCCACAGACAATGTGTACTAACACAAGCCCTTATTTCGCGGGTGTAAGAGAAGATTATTATTCGAAAACTAACATGATTTTAACGGGAAAATGTGGAGAAATAAAAAAAAAATTGTGAAATTTCAGTGATCAGGGTTTAGGGGAGAGTAGAAGAGAGATGATGAGTTGCTGCGTGAATGTAACTGAATCATTTTATATATCACAACAACAAAATAAGGGAAAGCCAGCCGTACACGAACCCTAGCTGACTCGAAAACTTTTACTGATTGACCATAATACCCCTTATTATTTTTCAAATTTTGAATTTTGATGGAGTAATATCAGCCGTTCATCTTTGACACTAGAAGACAGAAAATAAGACTGATGGCTCTATTAACATCTAATCTAAGTTTCTTATTATTAATTTGATAAAAAATAAAAAATAATGTAAGATACGAAGTTTATGTTAATTTACAAAAGAAAAAAGGTATAAAATTAAGTTTGTCCAAAGGTCCTTCTCGGGTTTTTAGACATGTATTTTTCACTTAGTGTTGCAGTTGACTAAATATTTAAGTTTGTAGCTGGATTTTATAGAGGATGTATGTATTATGATTCTATTTATATTGATTGAAACTTATGTTACATATTAAAAAAAAAAAGTAAAAAATCACACAATATCATTATCGACTTGGGATAAATATATGTGGAATTAAGCACTTACTCACTAGAAAATGATAATCTAAAAGATCATGTTATTTAAAAGATAATACTTATAATTTTTATTCCTTTATATGCTTCCTCGGGTTCTATTTCATTTAAATACATTTTGGTTCAATATTAATAACACACAACTAAACCATAAATTCAATGTTCAATCAATATACGGAGATATTAAATTTATGAAAATTTGAATAAAAATTTGAAGGTATTCAAAATTTTGATTTTGAGTTGAAAAGAATCATGAAAATCCAAGTATGCTTGATTATCATAAGATGCATAATTTATATTAAAATTAGTTTATATATATAATATGTACAATGTGTATTGTTAAATAGAATGACAAAAATCTATTATAAAATATATAAATAAGTATGATTTAATTTGAGATTGGGATAGAAAAGACGTGCATGGCTTGAATAGGGTTTGACTTGTGTAGACTAATTTTAAATGTTGTTTTCAAATCTAAAATATTTATCAAATAAAAAGTTAATATTATTTTAAAAGTTGAAAAAAGTTCTTTTATGAAAGTGGAGTAATATCCGTGACAAACGCAAGAGAATTGTATTGTACTGTATTGATTTGACAGCACATCAAAGAATATGAGTTGACCTCCGCGGTCAATAGTCACTTCCCAATATTCATATTTTATACCCATTCTCATACCAATATAGCTGGTTATTCTATACCATACATTCGAGGTGAGGGGTGGTTTTTGTATGGATGGTGGATGTAAAAAATCACCCACTCCACCCCAAATGTGTGGTGTAGAATGACCGGTTCCATTAGGCCTGTAACTATTCTGAATCATCTGATTGAAAATGTGGAATCAAATATATGTAAAAGAAACTCAAAGCCCAATTTGGGCTCGTTTGGATGGGCTTCATAATTGCTTTAAAATGCAAAGCCCAATATATAACCATGGACCGGCCGAACTATCAAGCAAAAGTGTGATAGTAGATTTTGCTGGGCTGCCAAATGGTAAATTGTCGATAATGGGGAAAATGGGCCTTGTTTTATTAGAAAGACAGTGGAAAATTTTATATGTTATTTATTTATTTATTAATGCATTTTTGATTAAGGATGGTATATATGTATCAGTATAATAAATGAAAGAAGTGTATTAATGCTCACTAGCACAGTAGAGAGAGAAGTCAGCTCAAGAGGCATACTCCAAGATTCAGTTCAAAGGAAAAAACAGTGGCGTCTATCATGGTGGTAACGGACACTGGCGGCGAGCGTACGCCACTTCTTCAAGAATATTCAGGCGACGGAACGGGATATGCTTCGCCGCCGGCACCGGAGGAGCCGCAACCTGACAATACAAATAATCCTAAACAACGGGTTGTCTCGCTTGACGTTTTCCGAGGCCTTACTGTTGCTGTACGGTTCAATTAGAAATACTTTCAATCTCGTTCTTTAGAATATAAAATCAAATGTTTGTGATTACTTTTTTTATTATTGGTAAAGCTATTGTGCTATAGCTTTTTTTGTTTAACAGTTCTAGATTCTATTATATTTAAATTTTTGATTTTGTTTTTTTGTTTTTATAATAGCTGATGATCTTAGTTGATGATGCTGGAAAAGCATTTCCTTCTATAAACCATGCGCCGTGGTTCGGTGTGACGCTCGCAGATTTTGTTATGCCGTTCTTTCTTTTTGGTGTAGGTGTTTCAGTAGGCCTCGTGTTCAAGGTATCAAGAAATACTAGAAAGTTAAAATGTTAAATATTGCTCAAAATTTCAGTTTGTGGTTATGGTAATTTCTGTTTCGAAGTCAACTGATCACTCACATAGTTTTTAGAAATCAAAGCTCTATGATTGGACTTTGGAGTATATATTACCATTCAACATTTTATGGATCTGAAGAGCTCGATTTCACGTATAAGACTATGAGATTAGAAATGGTTCAGTAGTACAACATGTCTGTATTGCTTCAGCTAGAGTTATTAAAACGGCCTTTATTGTTTGTGATGCAGAAAGTAGAAAACAGGTTAGCATCCACAAAGAAAGTGCTGTTACGATTCATCAAGCTCTTTCTGTTGGGAGTGATTCTTCAAGGTATATCAATCTCATGTTTCTTGTTGAAATGTCGGACTTGAATTACTTGCAAAGTATTACATGGTATTCACGGGTACTTGAATTACGGGATAGACAGTTGTAGCGCTTGATTTTTGCCTTCTTAAAAAGTTACCGTACATTTTTTCAGTGACCAAGTTCTTAACTTCCATTACTTGTTAATGGCAAATCAATGAAATTTTCACTTATATGTGCTTAGGTGGGTACTTTCATGGACGTGACCATTTAACTTATGGGATAGATGTGGAGAGAATACGATTGATGGGTGTGCTACAGGTATTATGGCTTTCATTAGTCTAATATCAGCTAAGTGTTTTGTGTTTTCGTGATATTGCTCAGTGCCACACTCACATGTATTTTCCAATGCTGATGAGATGAAATCCTAACATTGTTCTTATATTTACCCGATCTTGGTGCTTGTTACTTGCAAAATTCACTTTCTAGGACTGAATTTTGTTCTTTTCACCATCGATTTGGCACATTTGTCTGTCTTCTCAATTAATAACACAAATTGATATTAGACATCACCAAGCTTGATACCGATGCTTACTGAATTACTGTACATTACTTGGTAGTTACAAATATAATGATGCGAATTTTATTCATCAAAAGCAGCTTCTGGTGAACAGTGTTAGAGGAAACAATTGTATAGTATGTGATCTTGTGTTGATTTGTTGCTTGTACGGTTCTTATATACATGAAAGCTTTGCCATTTCTCACGATTATCACCTTCTTATAAAGTTTTGTGTTGTAGAGGATTGCAATTGGATATCTTCTGGCTTCAATTATGGAAATTTGGCTTGTTAATAATACTGTTGTTAATTCAGCAGTAGCATTCATGAAGAGATGCTCTTTCCAGATGTGAGTATCAGCTCTTGTTCTGGATTCTTGTATTCAATTGAGAGTGTTTAAGATTCGAACAACAAGATCACATAAAATACGAATTTTTATTTGGTGGTATCTAGACACGTAGATGCTATGAATCAGGTAAAATATAGCTGCTGGTATATGGATAGAGACATGGACATTTGGTGACATAATTATTCTATTTGTAATTTTCATCTTAATTTCTCATCAATTTGTTCTTATACGCAGTGGAGCTGCAATATTGCTAGGTATTTTGTACATGGTTTTGCTGTATGGCCTGTATGTCCCGAACTGGGCCTTTGAAGAGTCAAGTCTCAGCATGATCTTACCAACATCACTTGGAGCTGATATTCAGACTGTGAGTCTAACTACGCATCTTTCTGGAATAATCATTTTTTGGAATTCTTTTTGAACCTGTGTTTCTTCATACATCAGAGAAAGATTCAATAGCCAAAACGAAATTTATCTGATTTACAATGTTTTGATGATTTTCCTAAGTTTCATTCTAATTTCTAGGTTCATTGTGGATTGAGAGGCAGTCTCGAACCCCCCTGCAATGCAGTTGGCTTTATTGACCGAATCCTTCTTGGTGAACACCATTTGTATCAACGTCCAGTGTATAGGAGAACCAAGGTAGTGATTTCATTCTTCTATTTTGCATTTGTGTTCCTCTATTAGGTTCATTAAATACTTCATATCCTACATCTTTCAACCCTATTACTATTCTTTATCCATATGCACTGTTCTGTACAGGATTGTAGTGTCAATTCTCCAGATTATGGTCCTCTACCGCCAAATTCACCTGAATGGTGCCTTGCTCCATTTGATCCAGAGGGCATTCTAAGGTTAGGGATAAATTAGTTCTTTTTTGTTCTTTCTTCAGATTGTCTTTCAAACAAAATCTACAATCCATCCTTATTAGAATAGTATCGGGTAAAGATCTATTTCGTCTTTCAAAATTGTGATGTTTCTTCATGGGTTAAGTTTCTTGTTATTGACCATTGCCACCTCAGATTCATCTGATTTCTCATTTTTCATTGCTATTGAATTAATTTATAGCTCTTTGATGGCGGCCGTTACATGTTTCGTTGGGTTGCATTATGGGCACATTCTTGTGCATTGTAAGGTGATATGCAATTCCTTATCGCTCCTGAACAAGGCTTCACGCCCGTAAATTGCATTTTTTGAATTTCGTTATAGTTTTATCCATCTTACCTTCTCTATTCTTTCCTTGCAGGACCACATGCAGAGGGTAATCTTCTGGTTCATATCATCCCTCCCTCTTCTGATCTTCGGTTATCTTTTAAATTTAATAGGCACGTTCTGTTTTCTGAGAATCCTTTTCGTTCTACTTCCACTAAGCTTCTTTATATATGGTTAAAATAAATTCGTGATTCTTTCAGGTTTCCCTTACTCTAAACCACTGTACACATTAAGTTATATGTTCATCACAGCTGGAGCATCTGGTGTCATTCTGACCCTTATTTATTTTATTGTGAGTTTATGCTGTGAATAGTGATCCATTTCCTTTTTTTATGACTTCTTTGAAAGCATTGGATTCAAATTTTCGAGTCAACTCTATATTTCAGGTGGATATGAAATGCATTAGAAAGCCAACTGTAATATTTCAATTGATGGGAATGAATGCACTGATTGTCTACGCTCTAGCTGCTTGTGACATATTTCCAGCAGCGCTTCAAGGTTTCTACTGGCGTTCACCTGAAAACAACCTGGTAATCCTCTTAAAATTTCTTACACTTTATTTCAATAAGTGACGGAAATTGAGGTATAGACCTATGGACTGGAATCTATTCGTGTTATATAGTGTAAGTCTGCATTTTGGCTCGTCAAATTTAAAATATGAAACTTTATGCTGTTAATTATGATCATTGGGCAAGATGCAATTACCGCGCTTTCACATGCAAAGAACAAACTCTAAACATCGTACTGCTTGTAGGTTAATTTATCTGAAGTGCTATTGCAATCAGTGTTACATTCGGAGAAGTGGGGTACATTGGCCTTTGTTATGCTCGAGATCTTATTTTGGGGTGGCGTTGCTGGTTTTCTCCACATGAAACGTATATATATAAAGTTTTAAGGTTATTAACTTGTGCACTACTTGTCTCTTGTGGTTGAATACCTCAATGTTCACCAATTGTAAACTTTCTACCTTATACACAAGTGTGAAGATTGAGATGACACCATTTATCTCTCTTTCCAAGTGCTTATTCATATGAATCAATGTTGCTTGTATTCTAAATTTGTTGGTTAGGATTTGTGTATTGAGGAGAGGGGTGATTCTTAGGGAATTTACAGTCTTGGGTATAATTACAATCCTCTGTATATGGTCAATTCTATGTATATTTCACCATGTCGATGGTTGTGATTATAATACCAGATTTTGATGTTTCTGCGAGGTGTTTGAGAAATGTTATATATTTCGTGTCACATTTATTTTATTACACCTTTGAGAAATGAATCCAGGAAATTTTCCTAGAAGAGGGCATCTTATACCATTGAATATTGATTTATGAAAACATATCCTAGCTAATTGAACTAATAGCAACCCATTTTTGCTGTAATTATAAAAGAAATATTATATAACTTTCTCCTTTACTTTTCATTTTAATATTTTTTTTAATTGCTTAGAACAACTCAACTGAGATTCTAAATAGTCTTTCTAAAAAGCAGCCGGATTAGCGCTATTCCACTTTCCAGATAATCTTATACACGATGGTATATTAACCGTTCATATTTCTTGTAATTTTACAAATTCAATAGTTCTTGTATAATAGGTTATAGGAAGGAGGAGTATGGATGTGTTGGTTTCATTTTTAACCAACAAATTACCTAATAATCTAAGTAAAAGGAGTTCAAGAATCAAAGTCAAAGAAGAAATAAATGTAAAAGAGTTATGAATGTGAGAAAAAGTAAGGGCAGAAAGAAAACAGATCGATATCATCGAGGTTGGCACGACATCATGAATCAAAGCATTAAATATAATCATTAAATTAATTTATTAGGCTACAAAAAAGTGAAAACAAGTGCCATCGAGTACACAAACCCACCAACGAGAATCTAAACAGACCTAAAATATTATATTAAATATAAGAAAAATTCAGAGTTACAGCTATATATTCTGGTCCCTCTGACCAGGGGCTTGTGTATAAGATCATACTTTTTGATTAAAATTGTATATTTTTTAATTTACAAATAATTTAAAGTTTGAATTCTTTGGTATATCGAACAGTTATTTTTACTAAAATCTTTTGTCATATAGAATATCATGCTAATACCTAATACTTGAGAGATAATAAGAAAATTATTTATATGCTATAAGCTAAGAATTTCCTAATTTTCTTGGCGAATCTATTATGTTAGCTTATTTGAGAATTTTTATCCAAAAATACTAGGAATAAAATTAGTAACATTGCATATAAAAGGCAATAGATTTATACAACAAATCTAAATAATAGTTATTTGTGGTCTGTTGTAATATAATAAATACGTAACAACCCTAATAATAAGTCTCCAGAACCTTTATTTGTAAAGAATAATAACACAAGCTCTCTCTCTCTCTCTCTCTCTTGGCATTGTTGTAATAACATGGAGGACAGCGGCGGCAGGCCTAGTTTCCGGTGTGGCGGCGGAGACAGGAGGCTAGAAATAGTGAGTGGAAGAGGGTATAATTATTCATACAATAATAACATTAATAACCAGATCACGATGTACAACACCAACAACACGAGTACTCATCCTCGGACGCCCGATTCACAACCGGTTCCTGCGGCGGCGACACGACGGAGTGAGACGGCGGCGAAGCCGTGGGGGTTTAATGATCCGGAGATGAAGAGGCGGAAGAGGATAGCCAGGTATAAATCGTATGGCGTTGAAGGTAGAGTCAAAGCGTCTATAAGAAATGGGCTCCGTTGGATCAAGAATAAATGCTCTGAAATCATCCATGGCTACTAAGTTCCATCTAATTAATTTTCTTTTCTTAACTATTCTTTTTTCCTTTTTATTTGTTTGTTGCTAAAGTTTTTGCATGCTAATATGTTTTGTTTTCATTTCTAATTGTTATTTTTTAATAGGATTTTTATCTATGAAGAGATAGTGGAATTATTTTTTCTTTCTGTTTGAGATGAGAATTCTAGCTTATGCTTTGTTTTAATTCATTATATTTTTCTGGGATTTTTGATTTGTTATTCTGTTATACGGAAAAATGTGGTTAAATTTAATCCAGCTGATTCAAAATTTCAATCATACATCAAGCTCGTGATTTCTAATCCAAAGAGAAACCTTCATCTTAATATCAAGACATTAATTATTCAGTATTATTTAATAACTAGCTAGTTAAAGAATTAAATTACAGACTGACCATATTGTTCATATATAAGTTAATGTCTATGTTTATCATATATGTGGACTGTACCATAAAATGCATATTATTACTATCTAGTTATTTTTCTGAATTTTGTCAATAAGATCCCAAATCACCCTTCTTAATGTAATATAATATTATACACTATATAGTTGGGTTTAGTGGGCTCAAACCAAAAGCCCACTAAAGTTGCTGGACCAAGCTCAATAAAAGAACCTTCAAAATTAATTGGGCCAAATTGTAATATTGTCTTAATTAAGTTCCTATTGAAATAAAATTTAAGGTTTCTATTGATACTAATTAATATTTTGAAGTCCAAAATATGTACCTTGTTTTGAGTTTATAATTATGTACTATGTTTGAATTTTCAAGCATCCATTGATGTTAATTCATGACACAAATTATGGTTTGAGGAGCATCCATTCCTAGTCCTAACTCAGTTTTAATTATTGCATGCTTCAATAAAAATGATCATCACAAAGCAAGTTTTATAATTATGTTGGGGTAATTCAAGTGTTATGAAACATGCATGTAATTGAATCGAGTGGAATATTGAGTACTAAAATCCAGTTCAAAACTAAAAAAATTACAATGTTTCTAGTTATTGTTAGAACGATCCTCAATCATTAAAAGCTTATAATATATTTCAATTTTATATTTCTACGATTTAAATAGATTGTACTAAATACAAAATAAATATCATTCTACTCATGCAACTTTCTTGTTAAAAACAAGATGCCTACCTACGAAGATACGAAATATAATTTCTAAATAAATTTTAAAAAATAAACTTCTGAAATGGAACTTAAAATTCATCTGCAGTGCAGATGAAAAACACAAGGAAAACGAGAACGAAATACAACAGAACAGAACACATCCTATAATTAAAGAGAAAAAAAGAAGCAAAAATCTGGCTGTAAAAAATGCATGTAAATAGATATGTGTATTCATTCGTCTATCAAGAAACATCTAATCATATAACAGCCATACCATTTTTCTCTGATCAAATCCTCCAATATTAATTCTCCATGGCCTTTTATTCAAACCTTTATTTACCCCAATTAATGCAGATAGATAGATGCTCAGTTAATTTTGCCTGTAATTGTGGTGGCGGTGGTGGTTCTGGAGCTGAATTTGCTTATAAAATTGCGCTATGAATTCATCTGCCTTAGCATCAATCATTTCATCTCCACAAAGAGCATCAAAAACCTCATCCGGATCCTTTTCTTCTTCTTCCTCGTCGCTGTTGTTATACAGATCTAGAAGGCTCAACGCTGAGGCGTACTGGCTCAAGGTACCGGCGGAGGAAGAAGAACACGCCGGAGATTCTGGTTGCCGCGGTTGATGTGCTGGCGATGGAGAGTCCGACGCGATCGACGGCGTCGGAGATTCAGTAACCTCCTGCATGTGCAGGGGGCGGATCGAGCCAACTAGCTTCGTCCACGTGGCATTATCCGAAGCCGTTACACTGTTCTGTTTCGCGATTGATTTCTTCTTCTTCTCTTTATCTTTTGACTTCGCGCGCAGCAGGGATATCGCCGCTTTGAAAATGCCAAAGCTGCCACGCTTTTTCTTCTTCTTCTTCTTCTCTAAATCGATCGGCGGCTTTAGACCTGTTGTCGCGGCGGCGATTTGAGTGACCTCCGCCGGAGATTCGTTGAGGTTTTTTGCGTCGATGGCGTCATTTGTGGGCACGAATCCTGACATAGCGTTACTATGTAAGCGTTTAGGAATACAGAGATGTGTGCGCGTATGGCGGAAAGCCTTTCCCTGCAAATTGCAGGGCAGGACAGGAGAAAAGCTTATGCTCTGCCGGACGGGGATTTGATTCATATATATAAAGGATGTCTTAGCGGGAGATGCCCTTTAAATTACTTTTATACCCTTCATTTTGTGTGGTTTTAGAATTTTGGAATATTCTTAAGATTCTCTTGAATATATTTATATGTGTAATGACTATATAGCCCATATATTTGGAGTAATTGCCTTTTGAATAATATAAGGTCGTGTTGTCAATCTATATTATGTGAGGGTCAAAAGGGAGAATTTGGTTAGATTGTAATTCTTGTGGTCAATCGAGGTTTGTTTTTTAAAGGGGTAAAAATGTACGAAGGCACAAAAAATATTAATATATTTTATGTAATAAGAGAATTTAGAAATATAAACCTGTGGTTTGTATAAGATTTTACACCGATAGTTTATCTGCACCAACGAAACGTAGGAGTGGAAGTCCTCGATTTTCTAGAGATGAATACATGTAAATAGAGTGTTATATGTGCATATTATGTCTTAAAAATATAAATATATATAATCAGAAGCCCAATTTATTGTATGGCCTGAAACTCAACTGAGAACAAAAAATATAGGCCCAATAAAACCAGGCTAATAACTTGGTCCGTGCTATACTTTCAAAAACCCTTTCTATAATTCATCCTACATATATAAGCATCTTGTTAGTAGTTAAGTCTAAGTTAATAATGTAAAATAAATCTAACATGAAACTACGCTGAAATTACAGCTGTAAAATCTCGTCTGCAATGTAAAATTCCAGCTCAATTTACCCGAACTTAAATACAATTTACAAGCTGACTGATTAATCACATAATAATACAATTTCACATAATAAATTAAATTTGAAATACAAATAAGATTCAGGCTGAAATTGCCTTCAAACTTCAAAGTAGATATGAAATTCAATTTAGTTGGTGAGAATTGTTGAGAGTAGGTCCCATGAGGTATGGAAATATATATACATACTATTGCAAAGTTCACTTCAACTGTTTTGGTTTGCAATCCTAATGGCTGCTCTATTTTTTTCTGACTCAAATATTTAGGCCAATCTGAACTGCAGCAACATGGTGAGGAGTTAAAACTGAAATCCAGTGAGCAAGTAGTACTGCTGATGAAAGCCCATACTGAGTTGTGGGGTCATCAAAACTGTGGGCTAAAAACACTGGAAATTGAGCTCTTGCTTTGTTATTTTCATTCATGCATACAGGAATACTGTTCAAACAATTTAATGTATATATATATATATATATATAATTTTAGTGATTATTGTTAAGTATTAAAATCTATAACTTGGACATTATTCTACTATAAAAAAATCACTAGCATGCATAGTAAAAGTTGTCACAAAAAGTCCTATTACTTCAACTACATTAACACCAAAGTAAGTTACTAATAAAATCGGTGAAACATTATTCAAAAGAACATTCATATTGTCATATAGCGCTTCATAGAAATGCATATACACTAGATCCTTAAGTTCATTGACAATACATATTTTTATTTGAATTATTTTACAAAATTAGGAGTAATTCAAGTTTAGGATATTTATTTAATTTCCCAATAGACCAGATTGTTGTCTGGGAATATTTATTTTCTGTGATTTAATTAAGCTTTGTTCCTGGACAGGTGCTCCACACTTTCTGCTCAATTTCATTTGACCTTTTGGATTGTCCCTTTCATCTGGTCTTCTTCTTCCTTTGTTTTTAAATCCACAAAGTTTGACAGTTGTTTTTGATTAAACATCTCCTAACAACTACTTGGTTGTTGCCAGCAATGCTGCAAGAAATTTTCATATCAAAAGAACTTCTAATTACAAATATTAATTTAGTAAGAAACAATGATTAGTAAGAAAACGCCTAGCACCTTCTCATTTTTCGAATTTGCATTTGTATAATTGTAAAACAATGAAAAAAATAATATTTATAACTTATAAGCATGCATAAAAAAAATGCTTAATTTGAAAATTAGCGTAATATAATAATAGAACGTTTACTTGTGCCAAGTCTTAAGGGATTTTCTGCATAAAAACAATAAATAATATAGGAGAAGAAATGTGAAAGCAACATCATCACCAACCAAACCTCAAGAAATTATGTGCTTAGTTGTCCCTTTCCAATCATTGCACAATTTCTCTATATTCTCAAAAATACCCTTTCTATCAAAAACGTATTGAGGCAAATACATTGTGCCACAAACTATCATTTAGAAAAACAATAAGACTCCAAGCAGTGGCAGAACGAGGAACTGAAAGTGGGTGGGGCCAAAGTATGATAGACGTGGATCGGTTTATTTTGGATGGGGCGGCAATGTTAAAATTTTATAATATACATGTGTTTCAAAAAAATTGGGGCGGGCGGTCGCCCCCGCCCGCCCCACCCTGTCTCCGCCACTGACTCCAAGTACTCTTGGATTTTTATGTCTCATTATGATAGTCTGGCGACGTGTTACATTAATGACATCACTATATCACATTAAGTAATCAACTGAATGCAATCAATAAATATATCGAACACATAACATTACCTTCATTGTACTACGTTACGGTAGACTCACACTTACATATTTGATCGAAAGCAAAACTAAGATATCTCATTGTCTCAAAGTTTACGCATAATTTAGTGTTTCATATGCTATATTATATATACAAATAACACTATATCATTCAAACAACGATATACTACAACCTCAAGAAATGAGTTTGCTCTTCGATTCACATAAATCAAGAACAAAAAAAACAATTGCACCTCAAATCCCAAGTAAAAGAATTTGAATGCTAGATTTATATAAATGCAAGAGTTAAGTCATAATTTAAATTTCTTCTTCTTAATAACCCAATTTCCAATGGTTCTCAACCAGGGGCATTTTTGGTAACACGAAAAACGCAGCCCGTGTATATGCGTGTATGCAACTAGATTCCACCGCCCACAAACAAACATAAACGTCTCTATAGACACTTTTGTATGACCCACAATCACCCCTAAAACCCTCCATACCGCGTTACGTTAACAATCAACAAATTTCATCACGTATAAATACTTCATTTTCCATTCCCTTCACCCACAAACATCCTTCAAAAAAAGCCAATCAACTTTCTATACTCCTCCCCATTGTCCATCAACTATTTTCTTACAACACACAGAAAGACAAAAAAGATGTCGAAAAAGAGCTCATTAGTGGCTCGTAGAGCATGGAAAATCCTTCGCTTAGCACTACTATGGGCTAGGAAAGGAGATGTGTTTAGGAACCGTCCCGAGATTAATCTAAATATTCTCATTAAGGGACTAAGAAAGCTTCGCCACACAAGCGGGTCCCGTGGGGCCCTCGCTTATGGGGATCGTGAGTTTTCGTTTGATGAAACCCCCATGATACACGTAAAAATGCATCGTCCTTCCTCGTTGAGATTCAAGATGCCACACATTCCATGCATCAAGCCTCAAGTGGATTTCGACTATGATTTTGAGCTTGGTGAAGATGTTATTAGTGTGAATGATGATGAAATGTGTTATAGTATTGAGCACGTGCAGAGACCGAGTTTCATGAAAGACGAGTATGAAGATGCTGATTATGATGAAGAAGTTATGTGTGGAGCTTATGATGAAGGAATTGATTTGAAGGCGGAGAAGTTTATAGCCAAGTTTTATGAGCAAATGAAGCAACAACAACAAATATCGTATCTACAGTACAATGAGGAGCTTTATTAAACGTTTTTGGAGCCCTGGACAGCTTCTTTTGCTTTTCTCCAAATTGTTCATTTTTGTTTAAATTGCGACATTTTTGTGTAGATATATGAAGCTTTGAGTAATACTATATGAGGATTAAAAACTGGAATTTCCTTTTTGTTTTGGCTCGTGAAATTCATTAAACATTTGAAAATGGATAGGAATAAGTATTATTGTTATTAATTTGCACAAATCACTATAAAGTTATGATATTCTTGTTTCAAAGCAATAGATTCAGGAAACAGTTATTGTAAAGTTACCATCTGAGGCACTGAGCGGGCCCCCATCTGAGGCTTTGGACTTGTAATTTGCACCTTCAACAGTGAAATTTGAACATAAAATGTAATAAAAAGATGTTGCAAAACTGTAAACAAAATGAAAATTAAGATTTTGTCTACTACTAACTTGTCAAAATTTATATTATATAATTACAATGGGCATGCAACTAAATACCATTTTCTTAAATAAACACTCACAAATGAAACATAAACTGTTAAGTAACGTCGCCTAACAATCACAAGGAAGCTCGGTTCTTTCATCCCCCAGAGTTGTCTGTTTTTCTGCACAGGGAAAATATGCTTTGCCACATCTAAAGCTTAAATTGACAAATTAATAAATGAAGCAAGTAGAGATCTGCTTGAGGGCGAAAACCCGACTTCTCGGTTTGATACTAATTATTATTGAAGGCACGATTTATGGAATTCACAAATTCAATCCCTAGAAAAGTTCGGGGTACCTCTTTGATCTGTGGTTCTATAAGCTTCCATTCTGAGGATTTTCAAGATATGGTCCTAACTGTCCAATTGCCGCCAAAATAAAACCTACAAAAAAAGATTTGTGACAAATGAAACTATAAATGCTACAGATGTAACTCAACTACAATAGAAATAGATTGAACATGAACTCTGGCATGGAAGACCGGATTAATCTTAGAATATTAACAAATTATTTTGTAAGCTTCAAACACAACAGAACAATCAAAAACACCAAAAGTGAGGTGTAAATTTGGCTGAGAGTATTTGTAAGTATAAGTACAAGTGAGAGTTTACCTAAGAATGGAGCTGAGGGCCTCCCAGGACCTGACTTATATTCTGGATGAAACTGAACGCCCAGATAAAAAGGATGGTCAGCGAGCTCCAAAATCTGCAAAAATAAGAAGATAATTTTGGAAATTAAACTCATGAATTTTCACTTCCAATAGAGTAAAATACGGAGATCATTAATACTACGATGTTGTTAAATTGAACTAACAAACTTGGAAAGCTGAAATTGTAAACAAGTAATCTATAGACAGGAATCTGACCTCCATTCGCTTTCCAGTTTCATCCTTCCCAACAAATTTCAACCCAGATTTTTCCAGAATGCTAACCATCTCGGGGTTCACCTGTAGCAATTCAATTCAGATGAAATATGATGTGTTTGAAAGTAACAAATTTGCGGAAAAAGTGATCAACTAGGTTTTCATCAATTAACCTCGTATCTGTGACGATGCCGCTCATCCACATACTCCGAGTTATGGTACCTGGAACACATTTCATTAGAACGTTCCATACATGAAACAATATACTGGGATTAGGACACTCTAATTGCTTAATTTAAATAACTACTAAAAAACGTAATGGATGCCATAGTCATTGGAAGAATAGAAAGTCAACAGGCAAGAACATATATGGCTTCAAACAATGTTCATATTATATTGTTATACCATGTGATTGTCTCAATTCTTACTGAAGCCACAATTGAAATAAAATTTAGCTGTAGCCAAATACTAGCCATCACCAACAATTGGATGAATTGTCACTAAGACAGTTAATCGTTGAGAGTATATGCTGGGGATTCGTATACACATTAATTGGTTTTCTAATTTTAAAGGGAGTGTTTTGTCTTGGACACTTACAGCTTTGCTGTTATGCAATCTGGAGTTTGGATTAATGTTCTTCGACTACCAAGTCTCATAGTGCTTCCCATATGTGTTTTTGAGCCCTGAAAACATGTAAATAAAGAATAGGTCATTGAGAAAATATTTCCAAATATAATATATCATCAAATGCAAACGAGCAACTACCTCTGGCATGAAAATCACAACAGGGTTAGGGGTCTGCTCATCAAACTCCGTACTATTTGCATTTTCCAAGCCAATAACCTGTATAGCATGGAACAAAATACAGTCTTCCATGTGATCACAATAAAACAAAAGGCATATATAGCTTCAAGTAAATAACTTACATTTCTAGCAATCTCAATCACTGATATCTGCATGCCCAAACATATCCCAAGATAAGGAACTTTGTTCTCTCTGGCATACTTTGCAGCCAAGATCATTCCTTTAACTCCACGATCTCCAAACCCACCAGGAACCAAGACACATGCAGCGTTCTAAGGATATATAACATTTTTTCGTATCAGAAGAATAGCAGCATAAAACTGAAGATCAATATGTTACCTACGGTAAAAACATTTTAATACGAACAGAGAATGGAAAAATGAGGTGGCCTTAGCATTGCAAAGAACAAAGATGAACAAACAGAAATTCCTAACCTCATTGTTGTTGGTGATAGGCAGGCAGACTATTGATGCATTTAAATATGAGAAACTGAATTTCAGATTTCATATACTAACAACTTCAACGTGATAATTAGAGGGGGTGATAAAACATGAACAACTCCAATTCTAAATACTAACAACTTGTTATCAACAACAAAATGATTACGGTAATGAAGAGGATGACGGTGGTTCTAGTGGCCAAATCAAAGTGGCAATTCTGCCACCTCCACAGCAAAAAAATGGAAATGGAAAGAAAAAATGCTACTTAACCCCAAAAATTCATTTTATGTAAATAAACATAAAAAATAAGAATGTTTCATACAGTGGAAATATGTGTATCACAAAATGCTCATTACAGCTTATAAACAGCATTCTTCCATGAAAAGAAACATTCGAGCAAGAAACAGAAATGACCAGAAAAAGTAGGAGGCGATCATTACCTTAAGAGTTTCCCAAGCCACTGCATGAGCTTCCGGTGTCTGTGAAAAGATAAATGAGTTGACACTTGATACACTCATGAAAATAGGGGAAATACCATGAATGCAACTATGCAAATTTGTACCGCTATTGCGCTTTCATCTTCGAGATCTGAAGCTGCAATCCAATCAATTACTGGCTTCAATGAACACGCAATGCAAGCATGCAGAAGGGACTGCAAAGATAGCAAGATAGTGAGTTTAAACCAAGAAACCAGGCCCCTATTCCTACTGATCTAGTTTATAGATGATGATGAAATGCTTGGTAACAAAATATTTTACAACGAAGATATAAGATTCATTTACTAGTATGTGGAGGATAACTTGCTTGAGCAATATAACACCCTATTTATAATATGATAGGAAGTAGTAAGGAAAATAAAAATACCAAATAAATCTCGCAATAAATTATGATGATGTAATTCGGACTTGATAATTAGAGTGTAGACTAACTTGCAAATGTATCAGACCGGGACAGTATACCACCATTTCTTAATATAGGTATGAAATAAATATATTTTCTCACCTTCACAACAGATAAATAAGAATCTGTCAACCCAACATACTTCCCCACCATTGCAATTCTTACCTGCAATGCCAGAAAATCTTACAAATCATTTCACACGGGAATGATGAAGAGTTTAATAAGGGGTTCACTACTAACTGAGTTTGTGAGGTTGTCAAAAATCTCAGCTCTGTCGGTCCATTCTTGTAAATTAGGAGACTTGGCGACGCTGAAACAGAATATATACAACAAGTCACTAAAAGCACACAAATGTCCAAATGATATATTATGCAAATTCATCCCAGAAGATCCGTACTATCTATATGAAGGGGTCTTTGCTATTTGCAAATAGAAAATTAAAACATAACTCAAGGTTACGGAAATATCATTTGACATGTGAATAAAAGGGGGATGGAAAATGAGACAGGGGATACTAAATGCAAAAAAGAAATAATTACCTCACTAGCTCCAGATGTCTTAGAACGGCATCATGTGCATTTTGGCTCTAGATAGAATTATGATATCATCAGTTTAACAATAAGATCTCAATACAGCAAAAAATATGGTCACGACCAGGTTAATAGATAAATATTACCCACCCGAAGCAGGAGAGGTATGTGCCAAATGTTTGGAACATCATGAATATTAAGAATATTGCCAACCTAGGTGTAGCATCAAAAGTTAGAATGGAAAAACACGTCAATGTGCATATCTTACATGCAAAAACATGCATTGCCAGTAACACTTACAGGGACGTGGCAGAACTGGGATAACTTCTGTTTTGTACTTTCTAACAAAGGCTGCAACATAAAATACAAACAAATATGTTATCATCCAACTCTCAACAACATGGCCAAAAGTTCAAAGTCCAAACACATAAAACCTCAGAAGCTAAAGAATGTCTAAATGATATAATTTGATGTGCATCCTTGGTCAGAAAAAGAAAAGGAAACCGAACAATACATTTAAACAACCATAACAGGACAATGTGATCCATGAATTTAAACAATTGCTATCTAAATACTGGTGCAAGAGTCAAGGGAGACATTCATGATGGTTAACCCAACCCAATAGATTAGAAATGGAGTAGCAAGGCAGCATGAATTGTAATAATCTTGTTCAAGTAAATTTTATATTTAATTCTTATAACAATTTTCGGAAAAAAAAAATATTGCACATAAATAGCGTACCTGCGCAGAACGACAAGCCAGAAAATGAGGAGTCAAGCCTAATGCTCTCAGCTCTCTCACACTATGTTGAGTGGGCTTGGTTTTCTGCAGCCAATGACATGCATGAGACAAGATGACTTGCCTAACTTGTACATATTATAAATTTTATGCAAATTTTAAATGGATGGTCTAGAATATTACTTGCTCACCAACAACACCGAGAACTGGTATAAGACTCACGTGAATCAGACAGAAATTCTCTTTTCCTGCGCACAATAAAGGAAAAAAGCGTATTACGAGAAAAAGTGGAAAACTAACCAAATGCTTTGCTTGGAGAAAAGTTTAGGGGTCAAGCGAGTATGCAAGGGGAAGAGCTTTAAAATCCCCATTAACAAATAGCACACAATTAATATTGACACATATCTATGGCAATTTAGGTGATATAACCACCATAAAACAACTATGTTCAGCAATAAAAGGTACACCCAAGTATAATTGTTCATAAAACAACTAAATAACTGAGGATAGTGTAGAGCTCCAAAAATACAACCTCATCCAAATATGCAGAACATGATGCAAGAAGCTTACCAACAGAGAAGAATAATTGCCGCAGAGCTTCAATGAATGGCATTGACTCAATATCACCTGAATGATGAATTTTGATTATTGAGCAACAGAAGAAAGTATAAAACTATGCATAAATATTAAACACAGAAGTTCTTCCTAGTGATTTTTTACCTACAGTCCCTCCCAGTTCTATGACACAAACATCTGCAGGGCCCTCTTTCCCATCCACGGGAATAACAGATACTGTTTCAATCCAATTCTTAATGGCATCGGTGATATGCGGGACCACCTGAATTCGAATTAGAATTGCAAATAAAACCGCATCAATATGTTTCCACATTCTCATTTCCTATGAACCGAATATTGCGGATATATAGTAAGAGTGTAAGACCTGTACAGTCTTCCCAAGATAATCTCCTCTCCGCTCCCTTTCAAGCACAGACTAAAAAAGGAAAATATCCATAAGTGCATCAGGATAATAAGGCATAAGTGTTGCCGATATTAGGTATATAGAACGTTGAAGTACCTGATATATCTTTCCTGTAGTAATATTGTTGTCTCTGGTTAGTCTCAGATCCAGAAATCGTTCATAGTTACCTAAATCCAGATCCACCTATTTATAAGGTTGCAACAAGGTGTTAAATAATAGCTTCAAACCTTAATTAGCAGGAAAAATGTAGAATCTAATCAACTTTGTATATTTTTTAAGTAGCGACAAACCCGTTAAATAATTGGTTCAAAACATAATTAATAGGACAGATGTAGAATCTTAAAGAACTTTTTACTATTTATAAAGCTGCAACAGATTATTAAATAATATCTTCTAAACTTAAAATGAATTTTTGAGTTTCAATATTCTTGAGAAAACATTCACTTTGACATAATCACTATGCATTCACTCTTGAATACGCATTCATGTTAACATTCTAATTACTTCAAATATAATCAGCTATATATGGGCAAATGCTACACAAAATAACAAATCATGGGTGCTCAAAAAAGTAAGGTGAGAGCACCTCTCCACCATCATCGAGAACAAAAACCTCCCCATGCTCAAACGGAGACATTGTACCAGCATCTGTATTCAAATAAGGATCTGCCAGTATAGAATAACACAAGAACACGAACAAATAAGTACACAATGAACCATATCTTGACAAAAAAAGAGCACAAGAAACAGAAAATAGGCCAAGAAACAGACCGATTTTAATGGATGTTACGCGAAGGCCACAGGCTTTCAGCACAACGCCGATGCTACTGGCTGTGACGCCTTTTCCAAGGCCGCTCACGACGCCGCCGGTAACCACAACATATTTCATATTTCAAGAATGAGAGTTTGGCGGAAATTTGTGCTAATGGCAGAGCGGGAAGTAGAACTGATTAAGAAACGACTCTCGCTCTCGTCGATGTCAAACTTCAGTCACTTTCCTTTTTATGACTTTCGAAGGGCGAGGGTTTCATTCGACTACGTCTAAAGCCCTAGTATTAACCATTTTCCTTTTCAATTTATTCCCATATAAATATAGTATTTGCTCAAAAAGATTTATATCATTATTTTGTTTAGGGCTTAGTGGTTAATGGGCCTTCAATATATTCTCTTTTATGATAATTAAAAAGGTTCAAGAATAAATATATTTTTAAATGAATTTGACGTTTAATATCAAATTATTTACGGAATATCTTGCAAGTATGTGTCATAGTGATGAACATATTAGGACTTAATTTTTGATGGTGTAGTATACTAACATCGAGTATGCAAATTTCACCATATGAATTGCTCTCTTGATGTATACAATGATGGAATGAAAAGTAGTTGGTTTATTCGTCATGTTGAGTTATGGAGCTGAAAGACTGTAAATAGGCCCAAAAGTATTTTGATGGGCTTATGTCATTCTCCTATTAGGGTTAGGTATATTGTATTATAAATAACCCTAATATCATTGTAACCCTTAGAGTCCGAAGACTCTCATTGAATCACAATGTAATCTCATATAGGGAAAATCCTGGCTTGGTAGCGCCCCCAGACGTAGTCAAATTGTTTTGACGAACTGGGTTAACAACTCTTGTGTTCTTTTATCGTTTTTTCTTTCTTGCGTTTATTCACAATAGTCGATCATATTCCTAACAACTGGTATCAGAGCTTGAAGAACAGAAACGGGTGAGTTTTTCGAAAGGTGGCAGGACCTTGAAGAACGAAAAGTTAGAGTTGGTGCATAGTGACTTATGGGGACCTGCACCAGTTACATCTCTTGGTGGTGCGTCATACTACATGACTTTCATCGATGACTCCACGAGAAAGGTATGGGTTTATTTTCTAAAGCATAAATCTGATGCTTTTGACGCTTTTAGAAAATGGAAAGCCCTTGTAGAAAACGAAACAGGTCTGAAAGTGAAGTGCTTGAGATCTGACAATGGTGGAGAGTATGAACTTGCTGAGTTTAAGGAATACTGTGATCTGAACGGTATTCGCATGGAAAAGACTGTGAGAGGAACCCCTCAACAGAATGGGGTTGCAGAACGTATGAACAGAACATTGAATGAACGTGCTAGGTGTATGCGATTGAAATGCGGGTTGCCGAAGATATTTTGGGCTGATGCAGTTAACACTGCTGCTTTTCTGATTAATAGAGGACCATCAACTCCGTTGGGTAATGGCATACCGGAGGAGGCTTGGAGTGGTAAGGAGGTAAATCTGTCGTTTCTTCGTGTATTTGGATGTGTCTCATACGTTCACATTGATGCTACTGCTAGAAGTAAGTTAGATGCTAAATCTGTCAAGTGTACGTTCATTGGATATGGTGGTGATGAATTTGGTTATAGATTTTGGGATGAACAAAATCGGAAAATTATTCGTAGTCGAGATGTTATATTCAATGAACAGGTTTTGTACAAGGATAGGTTGGAAGCACCAAAAATTGATGATACGAGTACTCAGGCTAAAAATCCCGAGATTATTGAGTTGGATATCTCTAACTCGGGTGGGAGTAAAGTTACGCAGAATGATGAGGTAGCTATTGAGGCAGAACCGAGTACTCCGACACTTCCGCTGCGGAGATCTAGCAGACAGCGTCATGCCCCGGAGAGGTATTCGCCATCTTTACATTACGTTTTATTGACTGATAGTGGTGAACCTGAATGTTATGCAGAGGCTAGTCAATGTGAGCATGGGGGCAAGTGGAAACTTGCGATGGACGACGAGATGAATTCTCTAAAGTCCAATGATACTTGGGAACTTGTTGAGCTTCCAAAGGGAAAGAAAGCTCTGCATAACAAGTGGGTTTACAGAATTAAAGAAGAGGCGGATGGAAGCAAACGTTATAAGGCGAGACTGGTTGTGAAGGGATTTCAGCAGAAATATGGTATTGATTATACTGATATTTTTACTCCCGTTGTGAAATTAACCACTATTCGATTGGTGTTGAGTATGGTGGCTGCAGAAAACTTGTTGTTAGAGCAGATGGATGTAAAAACGGCCTTCCTTCATGGTGATCTTGAAGAAGATATTTATATGATGCAACCAGAAGGGTACTCGTCTGAAGGTAACATTGAGCTAGTGTGTAAGCTCAAGAAGAGCTTGTATGGTTTGAAACAAGCTCCTAGACAGTGGTACAAGAAGTTTGATAGATTCATGCATGAGATTGATTTTGTGCGTTGCAATGCCGATCATTGTTGCTACTTCAAGAGGTTCGACAATAGTTATATTATTTTGCTATTGTATGTTGATGACATGTTGATAGCAGGGTCGTGTGCTCGAGAATTGAGCAAGTTGAAAAAACAGTTGTCTGAGCGATTTGCTATGAAGGATCTAGGAGAGGCAAATCAAATTTTGGGTATGCGAATTAATCGGAATAAGTTGGCAGGAAAGTTGTATCTTTCGCAGGCTGAGTATATCGAAAAGGTTTTGAAGAGGTTCAGTATGCATGATGCAAAGCCGGTAAATACTCCGTTGGGTAGCCAATTTAAGCTATCCAACAAGGATTCGCCTAGTAGTGATGAGGATAGGGCCTACATGAAGAAGACCTCTTATGCTTCGGCAATTGGTAGCATAATGTACGCGATGGTGTGCACTAGACCGGATATTGCGCATGCAGTGGGAGTAGTTAGTAGGTTTATGGGAAATTCGGGAAAGCAACATTGGGAAGCGGTAAAGTGGATCCTAAGATACTTGCGTGGTACTACGGAGAAAGCTTTATGTTTTGAAGGCAAAAGTGTCGAATTGAAAGAGTTTGTCGATGCTGATTTAGCGGGAAGTGATCTTGATAAAAGAAGAAGTACTACGGGGTATGTGTTTACTTTGGGTGGTACAACGATTTCTTGGACTTCAAAGTTGCAAAAGGTCGTGGCTTTGTCTACTGCAGAAGCTGAGTATGTAGCAGTGACTGAGGCTAGTAAAGAGATGGTATGGTTGCAAGGTTTTTTGAGTGAATTGGGGAAGGGGCAAAAGAATAGTATTCTATACAGTGATAGTATGAGTGCTATCCACTTAGCAAAGAATCCAGCGTTTCACTCGAGAACTAAGCATATTAAATTGAAGTATCATTACATAAGATATCTCTTGGAAAGGAAAATCTTGCAACTGATGAAGATTCGAGGTGATGAGAATCCTGCTGATATGTTGACTAAAAGTGTCACATTTGAGAAATTGAAGCTATGCATGGCTTCAATTTGCAAGAGAGGCTTGGCACTGCCGGGACCATTATGGGCTATTGGATAAAAAGGTCGAGAGATGGTTACTGTTGAGTTCAGTCTCCAAGTGGGAGATTGTTGAGTTATGGAGCCTGAAAGACTGTAAATAGGCCCAAAAGTATTTTGATGGGCTTATGTCATTCTCCTATTAGGGTTAGGTATATTGTATTATAAATAACCCTAATATCATTGTAACCCTTAGAGTCCGAAGACTCTCATTGAATCACAATGTAATCTCATATAGGGAAAATCCTGGCTTGGTAGCGCCCCCAGACGTAGTCAAATTGTTTTGACGAACTGGGTTAACAACTCTTGTGTTCTTTTATCGTTTTTTCTTTCTTGCGTTTATTCACAATAGTCGATCATATTCCTAACACGTCAGTATCACATATAAAAAAAATTTATAAAAAAATAAATTAAATAAAATGACATAAAATACATATTTAAACAAATATTATGAGTGCCCATTAAAAAATATAAATTTATAAATCACGTGTGAATATTGGAGTCAAATTATGCTCAAGCATCTTCCAATTTTGAGTTCTATGGAATCTAAATCTTCCAAAAAATAATTGCAAATATTCCCCTTGTCCACTCAACTTACACCTGCTCAAAGTGTTATGCAATATGTTGATAAGAACATTAACTATGCATAAATACCTTATCAAGACCATATTTTTTTATAATTCATTTTAAATGTGTCATTACAAGAGAGTTGCATCTATTTGTGAAAGCATCCACCCTCACCTAATTTGTACCAAAAGAATATTTTGGATTACATATAGAAAATGTTTATATAATACTTAATTGGATGCCTACCTTACCCAATTATAAATATAAAATAGCAAATTACATTATCATAGGACAAAAATAAAAATATAAAATGGCCAATAAATATGTACTAATTAGCATTAAAAATACGATTAAGCCCAAGTCTAGCATTTGAATTGGGCCAATCTTGGACCTTCAGTTCATGCCCAGTTACTGGACTGAAAACGAAGCCCACGAGGCCTATATACACAATTAACCCCAAATAAACAATAAGTGGGTAATGTCGAAATAAAAAAAAATCGTGTAAAAATTGTACTAAAGAAATGGGATAAATGAGCATCTGTATGGGAAATTGTAAATAGCCAGATCACGTGCCACCACTATAGTTAATCAATGGTTTAGTAATAAGATAATGTTTTTCTTGCATACTATGTTATGCATACACAACTACTTCATATACTGAATGAAAACGAATATGTCAAAAGAAAGTCTCAAACCCTTGTCTTCATAATGAGGCTATTTATAAAGACAAAATTATGGGTTTGATTCATTATAATAATACATAAAAAATTAGAGAAATTATACATGTAGAAAGAAAGTAAAATAAATTATTCCGAAACAGAAAATGTTAAAAATGCAAATGGCAGACCATTTTCTGCATCGTTCAGAGCGCTCTCTGCTCCTACGTACAATAATAATTGCGTGTCCAACAAGATTAGTCACACAGAACAGAACCATTCTCACTCTCTCCAGTTTCAGCCTTTTTCCTCAACACTTCATACACAGAAGCCCTTCTCTCCAATAATGCTCCTCCTTCCCGCCGGCGGCGATCCCTCCGATCCGCCGCGCTTTAGCGAAGACATAGATAGCACTTGCTCCACCCCTTTCGTCAGTGCTCCCTCTAGTCCAAGCCATGCTCCCTCCGGGTATTTCTTCAGCGCTCCTGCTAGTCCCATGCATTTCCTTCTTTCCAAGAATGGAAAATCTAAAGCGTTGTCAACTGATTATGATGACCCAGTGTTTCTTTCTTCCGATTCTGGTTCGTTTGAGTTCGAGTTCTCTTCTCGGTTTTCGCCTAATGCTAGGGGTGGAATAGGATCCATGACGTCAGCCGATGAACTGTTTTTCAACGGTCAGATCCGACCTATGAAGCTATCGTCTCATTTACAGCGACCACAGGATCAAGTTGACGCTACATTTGTGAATCTGTGCGAGGATGATGCTGAAAATGTCATGAATGTGAGAGGCAGAGATCTGAAAATGCGCAATGTGAAATACTCGCACCGGAAAGCCAGATCTATGTCGCCGTTTCGCATCAACACCGAGTACTACAAATGGCAAGGATTAACAAACCTTCCGAAAAATAATCCAGAGATAAACGAAACTAAAGAAAATGAGTCAAGCGAAACGACGCCGTCGTGCTCAGCATCGTCATCACGTTCATCGTCATCTGGATCAAGGAACTCGAAGAAATGGATATTTCTAAAGGATCTCTTAAACAGGAGCAAAAGCGAGGGAGGAGCAAATAGCAAGGAGAGGTTCTGGTCGGCGATATCTTTCTCTCCGGCGAAGGATCACAAGAAAATGTCCACCTCATCTCCGTCGCTATCGCCGTCATCCTCACGTGACGAGAGGAAAGGCAAAAGCGAGACGAAGAAAGGAAGTAAAGCTCCGGCGGCCAGAAAACCTGCTAACGGCGTGTGGAGACGAAGGGTTCCGCCGTCGGCTCATGAGTTGCATTACACGGCAAATAGAGCTCAAGCTGAGGAGATGAAGAAGAAGACGTTCCTTCCGTACAGGCAAGGGCTGTTGGGCTGTCTGGGTTTTAGCTCCAAAAGCTATGGGGCTTTCAGTGGTTTTACAAAGAATCTGAATCCCATTTCGTCCAGGTGAAATGAAATCAGACTGCGGTAATCAAAATTCATGAAGTTATTTGTGTATATAGCTTGTTTTCACCATGAAATTCTACGTACGTAATTGTTTTTTGTTTGTTCTTTGTCTTGTTTCATGATGAAAGCTTCTGTACACTGGAGAAGCTGTTAATTCTCAGTTATTTTGGATTGTGAATTAGTTTCCATAGATGTCATCATATTTTATTCTGATGCATGAAGTTGTAATTTGCTGTGTTTCTGAAAATTATCTGTTTGATCAGTGAATACTAGCAAAAGCAGTGGTACAAGATTTCTTAATATGATCAAATTTTGACTTTGATTGGAAAATTATTTATGAGGTAATGGAGTTGGATATCTTAGATGGAAATTTGGAGGGACATTTGTACAATAATGAACTAATAATAATTCAAATTCAGCAAGTCCCACATGGTTTCCTGTTTCAATTTTCATTTTTCATGTACAAATTGTGAGACCAATTGTTCAGATTCACATGGGTAAAAATTAGATTTGGGATCTTGCTTTTGGTAGGTACATCTGCCCCCACGCTTTCAGTACCTGTTATGTTAAAAGCGGTGACTCTCCTTTTTGGATGTTCTCTCTTTTTATTATTATTATTTTTTAATTTGCAAAATCTTCACTTATATGGGTGTTAATTAGTGTTATTTATGGAATCTATAGTACAATGTTAAATCTATTTTTTAGCTTGCTGATGTTCGATCAACGAGAAGTGACCTCGACATTTACCCAAGCATGAGGTTTCTTTATTTTAAAACTATATTTATCTTTTATTTTATTCATTTTATATAAACATTATATTATTTATATAAAAGTCGCGTCATTTGGATATTTTAGGAGAAAATTTGGGAATAAAATTTTCTATTCCAAAACCGTGTTCCAATCTCCTATTCCAACCATGTATATGTACGACACGTGTAATGCACAAATTCATTTATTAAGGGATGTATTACATGTGTAAATATTTTTACACATGTCACAACTACCTTTCTGGAATAGGAGATTGGAACACGGTTTGGAATAGAGAAAATGATCCCGAAAATTTGTACATAATACGTTGATATGAAAAATAAAATAGAAACTAGACATGGGCGCTGTTTAATTGGCCCAGAGAGGTCGGAATTTACCACTTAGCAAAGCAGACACAAATTCAGGCCCAATAGTGTTTATTTGGGCTTTAACTCATTCGTATGAGGGGAACAATTTCCGACAAACTCTCTAAAAGTAGAAGCCTTTTCCTTTTATCAGTAAAAGACACATGAAAAGATTATCCCAACGAGTTGAAAATTGAAATAGTAATCTAGTTTGAAATTCACATCCACTCTAATCTAATCTTCAATTATTTGTTTTTTCTGTTGGATTTTCTGTGATATTCTACTCAGATATTTAGAAGTGACAGGAGTGAGTTAAAATATAAAGCATAAATATAGAAATTAAATGCGTCCCGAAGGTAACGCCGCCGCCACCGCCACCGGTTCTTCATCTTCACCGTCATCGCCATCGGCGTCGCCGTCGCGAAATGTTAAACGTAGTAGAGATCCTGAAGACGATGTTTATGTCGACAATCTTAACTCGCACAAGCGTTATCTTAGTGAGGTCTGATTTTCATTTATTTTCAATTGTTTCACACAATCACATTCTGGAATCTGGGTATTACCTGAAAATACTTGTTTAAAGAAAACTTTATTTATTCTTTGTTCTGCATGCATTCTAAAAGAATTATGGCATCTTCTGGATATTTATACATTGTACAATTTTACTTCTAATAATATGATCTTTACTTTATTAGTTAATATTGAAGGGTAATTTCTTATATGCAGATTATGGCTTCAAGTTTGAATGGACTGACTGTTGGAGATCCCCTGTCTGAAAACCTTATGGATTATCCCACAAGATCTGAAAGCACTCTGTATTCAAGGTCAATATCATTAAGTTTGTTTTTACCAATAAAATTACTAAATTGAAGTTTGATATATATTCTGAAAACCTGTTCCAATTTCAGGGACGACATATCCTTACAATATTCACCAATGTCTGAAGATTCAGACGACTCAAGATATTACGAGAATCCCACAAACACTTCGTCTCCCCAACCCGAGAGTATCCCCACTAGTCCTGTGTCTCCTTGCAGACCATATCAAAAACCATTAACTTCACATAGCTCTATAATGTCATCCTCACAGCCACGTCAGCGTGGTAATGATAATGAGGGTCGATTTCCATCTTCCCCCAGTGATATATGCCACTCAGCTGACTTGAGAAGGGCTGCTCTTTTGCGGTCTGTGCAAATGAGGACTCAGCCTTCACAATATGAATTGCCAGGGAGTAATATTGAAGCCGAGGAGAATGAACTGGAAAGGGGATGAATTGATGATTAATGATGCCTTGTGAATTTGTTTGCGAATAAGGGTTTGTATGATCGAATTTGTACAAGGTACAGTGGTTTTAAGATCTTTTAACGCTTATTTTGAGATATGTTGTCAATCATCGTTGTGCATTTCAAGTTCGTACGTTATGGTGTCATTTGAAGTACCTCATGCAAATGCAATTTTGGGCAGTGAATAAACTGGAGAATGGCCTCATTAGCTTGTTTTGTATAACCTTTCAGAGGCACTTTGCAGTTTTGCAAGTATGGAAATTATTATATTTCAAAAAACAATTGTTTGGAGCTCACATTATGTGCCTCGTGATTTTCCCCCCAAAGTTTTCAGATATGGCCTCATATGGAATACAAAACGATATATTAGCTGGAAAGAAACAATAATGTTACAGATTCTTCACATCCAATAGTATGAAATATAAACAATGTATCTAAGGATGGGTAAATTATAATAATTCAAATACAAACTTCCCTACTAGAAACTAGTAATCTTTCACTTGATTTCACAATGGTTAGGGTATCAAACACATCATACCAAGAACGAGCAGAGATATGATTACCTGATAGATCACTGATGGGATTCATAACACTGAAGATGCATTATACTCGCATACAGATTCTCTAAATCCTCCAAATGAACTCTTTCCAAATGAAGCTGCCTTTTTCGATCATCAAAAATCTGAAAACTTAACTTGTTACTAGCTTCCGGGTCCGTTAACGCTTGGGAGGACATAGATACATGAGCTGACCAGCGTTTTTCATCTACTACTGTACTGTTTAAACTGCAAATAAATAACAATCACTATAATCTCATCAGAGGTGACAAATGCAATTAAAGAATGTGCATAGAAAGAAAAGAAAAGGATTTCAATCCACTTTTATGGGTATATGCATACAACTGAAATAAGAATGACATTTTCTACTGGTTTCGTGATATATGACTTCAAATCTTAATCCCAATTTGGTGTTTCATCCAGTATTTTGAGTCAGAGATGCCTGAAGATGTATATGATCCTCCGGGTCAACAGTATATTTTAAAATATATTTTGTACACTTGATGTAAAAAAGCACAAGATGAAACACCAAATTGAATGTATGTATCATTTCTTCATAACCGTGAATCTTTTTCCAGATTTCTTCTTTATGCAGAGATGCAGGAATTTATCACCTTTTAAGTATGCTGAGCTGGCTTGCTTTGTTTCGTACACTAAAGAATGCATCTACGGCGTCCTTGCTTGTCCTCGCTAAACCCGCAAATTCACCAACAGACTTACATTTGGAGTGTATAGCGTAATCAGTAGTCTCTTCATTTATGTTATCGATTCTAATTGCAACCACATTTACATCATCAACAGGATGTATTTGAACTACTTGACTTCCCACTGCAGTTTTACCCGCTAAAATTGCTTTCCTTCTTGAGTCAGCATTCTTTAGAATAGATAAACAAGACATTTCAGCATGACAAAAAGATTGTTCAGACAGAACATTGAAAGACAATTCTAGGTAACATTATTATTACCTCAAATTCAATGTTACAACACCTAAGTCCGTTTGATGCATTTGAGAATGAAGCACCGGAGACCTTTCCGAATCGTGAAATAGATTCTACAAGCTCACTGAGCCCGATTGTGGAGCATATGTTCCTAACTGAAACAGAGTGTGGGCTTTCGATATCAGATGTCTTTTTAGAGTCATCAGTTATCTTAGAAACATGTTTATGTCCACCGATATTGGAATTTAAAGCTTGAGAAGCTTTGCCAATGGTTGAAACAATGTCCTTTATCGGTGGTCTGGTGTATGAAGAAGGGGGCTTGTGAGCCACTTCTCTTCTAAAAGGTTCGGTTTTCTGCAGAAAAAAGAAAGCACAAATAAAAATATCTCTCTCGAGATCAAAGGATAATGCTTAAGACAAACTCAGAAGTAGTTACTGGATAATATCAAATGTGATACAAAACTGATAATAATCATTGAAATTTTACTTCTGAAGCTATCAGCATACCACGAAATGATCACGTTTCTCTGTAAACAATTTAATTTGCTTAGCGGAGGGGTCTGATTTTTCTGGACCTAATTCTGAGAATGCATCATCCTCCTCTGGAGAAGACTTCACAAATCCTTGAGACTGGAAGCTGGCCAACTTCAAGATGTTAGCTATGGGATGTCTAAGGATTGCTATTGTGATAATGTAAGATCAAGTAAAATTAACAACAAATCCAAGTTATAAAAAATCACTAAATTGTGTTAAAATCACATTCAAATAAATGGCCTAATACAATCTATAAAAATTGATATACTTATGGAATTCGTCCATATGAACAAACAACATCGTAATATTAGGCAAGTATAATTGTGAGCAGAATCAATGATTTCCACTTCTCTATTTGACCACAAGAAATAATTCACATATTCTTTCCCATGTAAAGAAGCTATGAATCATACACTATGTGTAACTTACATTGAGCAAACAGATTAAAGCTAATAAAAATAATATCAGCCGCCAAGCTCGACATATTCATTCCACAAACTTTTTACACTTTTACCTTCTGTTAATTTGCAAATGGAAGCTGCCAAACAAGTTGACGATTGATCTTAATGAAACGGCGTCGCGTGTGTTTCTACTACATATGCCTGGAAAAAATTTCAACTTTGGCGTAAAACTGAATTGAGAAATATAAAAATGTTAAGGTTTAGGTGGCAAGTAATTTCTGTAAGAGTCTAACCAGCAGATAATGGATGGAATGAAGCTGCAAGTCTCGACTGCATTTTTTATTGTACAAGGAAGAGCGCCGCCGTGCATAGGCAAGAAGCCACCGTGCGGTGGTGGATTTCACGGCTGGGTCTAAAATTAGCGCAACAAATGACCCGACCCGTATGTTTTTAAAGCTTTATTCAAGGACAAATGGGCTAGCTTCATTAAACTGAGCCCAATAGTCCCAATGAAAATTGTTGCCATTTGGGGGGTTATTGGGCCCAACATTCGACCCATTTTAGGGTGTCATTTGGTAAATTTGGTATTGTTGTCATTAGACATCGTGTTTAGCAAGAAAATGAATTATGTGAGCAGTGAAATGTAATTATAATTATAATAAAGGAAAAAAACAGTGGATTATATATTTATGTTGGTATAAATTGAATTCATATATATTAAATGTTATGTATAACTGTTTTTTAACAATATAGTTCTGTATGTACATGAATTTTTATTATATTTTTAAGAAATCCATATAAGATTAAATATATTGTTCTGTTTAAGACTATTTAAAATACCGGGGCATAAAATTATCTGGACCTACCCAAAAGAAAAGAGGGGGAAGGGAGTTATTACGTGGCAAATTCCTATTCGCTGAAACAAGTTAGAACACTCTCTGATTGGTCAGTTTCTCTAAGACCACGTTGCATTGCATCATACTCATAAATTTCACATACGCGGTTCACCAGTCTCAAAGCTCACAGTCTCACACATAAAGCTTCAATCAATTCAAAAATTTGTGTAGACTGTTCAATTTATTGGCTCAAAAGTCCGATCTAACACCCTGCATTTTTGGTCGTTGCTGTAATTTTGATCTGTCCGCGCGACTATTATGGCGCATCGAAGATCAAAATTATTGCTATTGCTGTGCTTTATATCGTACTATCTGATTGCCACTGCCGCGTAAGTGTTTGGATTAATGTTTTACTGTGAATCAACCATGGAGTTAATTGAATAATTCAATTTATTGTTGACTGAGTTTTAGCGATTTCCGATTTGAACAGGAAGAGTTATTACGATATTCTACAAATTCCGAAAGGCGCTTCGGATGAGCAAATTAAGCGTGCTTATCGGAAGCTTGCTTTGAAATATCACCCTGATAAAAATCAAGGAAATGAAGAGGCGAACAAGAAATTTGCCGAAATCAATAATGGTAAGCAATTTTTTGTTGCTCATTGTTGGTTAAAATCATCGTAAGAAAATAGAGTTATCAGCATTGACTTGTTTAGTTTGAAGATTTGACCGGTTCGTATGCTATCATTTTTGTAGCTTATGAAGTTCTATCAGATAGTGAAAAGAGAGGTATATATGATAGATATGGTGAAGAAGGTCTAAAGAAGCATGCAGCTGGTGGTGGTAGAGGAGCGGGGATGAATATTCAAGACATTTTTGGCTCGTAAGTACCTTCGATGTTTATTGTATTTTCTCTCTTTTTGACGTATTAACTTTCAGCCTTGGCACGAGTATTTCTTTATCATATTGAATCAAAAATCAATGATACTTGAATTGACAATGGTTGTACGCAAAATTCATGTTCATGAATTCAGCAGAGCAAGTTGTTGCTTATCCGTCTCTATAAAAATTCTTTAGGTGTAGGGGACTATTGGCCTTTTTCCTTAATTCTTCCATAATCATTGGAATGTGATGATTCTGTCTGAGCATACGCTGCTGTTCTTGTAATATCTCCAACCTATCAATAATTTTCCGTGTCTGCTAAATCATTATTCTCAGCTGGAACAATCTTGTTAATGTAGGTTATATATGTATGTTGGTTTAAGTTATAGGCTTAATTGATTAAATCGCTAGTGCTTCTTTTCGTTGTTTTTCTATGTTGATTCTCTGGAAAGTGCTGGCATTTTTTGGTTGATTGTGACATTGGAAATCTTATCCTTGACTCTATACGCTGCTTGCTGATAAACTAATATTTTCCAGTTTTTTTGGTGGTGGTTCTGCTGAAGAGGAAGCGAAAATAGTGAAAGGTGACGATGTGATTGTTGATTTGGATGCAACACTTGAAGATCTATACATGGGTGGCACTTTGAAGGTACTGTGTATTATTCAGATTGTCACAAAAAAAAAAAACTGTATTCTTTGTTTATAAAGGTGATTTGTTTATCATTAAGTGCAGAAAGGCAAATATTTCTTTGGTCAAAACCTCTAATCATAACTTTATTTGCATTTGTTCTCAATTTGTCTTTTGTTTTATATCCGTAATTTAATCAAGATGGCCTAGTTATCAAGTTATTGTTTTGCTATCCTTTCTTCACGAATAAAAAGCCCATTGCATTGAATTGAACAGAAGATCTAATGTAGACTTCATAACGATTTTTGTGTACTATTAGATCTAATGTGGACTTCATAACGATTTAAAAGAAGGCATACCAAACCAGAGACTTGATAAGTTTGGTATGCCTTCTTTTGCAAGGAAACTCGCACGGCATGTAAAGCCAGAAAAAAAAAGCAGAAGGTTAAGTTTTAATTTGAGCCACAACATTGACATGGTTCATTCATGTGTGGACTTCATCAGGTTTGGAGGGTGAAAAATGTAATAAAACCAGCCCCAGGGAAGAGGAGCTGCAACTGTAGGAATGAGGTTTATCACAGGCAAATTGGCCCAGGAATGTTTCAGCAGATGACAGAGCAGGTATGCTATTTCCTAATGAGAAACAGCACTAACTTATATCTTGTAGCAGAGACAACATCTTAAACCTATTATTGTCTTTCGACTCTTCCCAGGTCTGTGAACAATGCCCAAATGTGAAGTATGAAAGGGAGGGCGAGTTCATCACTGTTGATATTGAGAAAGGAATGCAGGATGGACAAGTAAGCTCTCTCTCTTTCTGGTATCGTTTCTTCATGCATTTAGGTTTGTCTTCTTAAATTTGCATATGCTAATTTCTTATTCATAAAAATCATCACCTGTCCCTCTCGGCATATTTCTTGCATCCTGTGTAACTCGTGCTAGGTTTAACTAAAAATATATTATTGAAATTCTTCGGATGTCACATTGGCATTTTGTAAAATGCATTAGTTTGTTAGGCTTTTCAGAATAAAGAAAAGATGCTTTCATTGTTTTATCTTGACAGGAAGTAGTATTCTATGAAGATGGTGAGCCAAAAATTGATGGTGAACCAGGAGATCTGAAGGTATGATCTTTATCATTAGCGTTAATAGTCAATTCCTATTTAAGTTGTCTGGTTATTTAGCCTTCAGTTTCTTGATTATTGTTGTTTATATGTATATTCAGTTTCGCATACGTACTGCACCACATGATCGCTTCAGAAGGGAAGGCAATAATCTGCACACAACAGTCACTATTACTCTGGTAATTTCAATCTCTTTCTCTATCCTCCTTTGTACATGTAATCACTCTACTTCTAAGTTCTATTACCAACAATGATATGAAGGTGAGGTTAAGTTATTGTAATTGTGGTTGGACTAACAAAATGCTGCTCGAAAGTTGCTGTTTGATTTTTTACTGAATCTCAACCTACCATTTTATTTATTCAGGTGCAAGCTCTTGCTGGTTTTGAGAAGACCATTAAACACCTTGACGAACATTTGGTGGACATAAGCACCAAGGTGAATACATACCAATTCGCATCTATTGAAAATTTTATAGTTCAAGATATCCGATTTTAAAGATGTATTGTTTTGTTGTGCTATCAGGGAATCACGAAGCCGAAGGAAGTGAAGAAGTTTAAAGGTGAAGGAATGCCCTTGCATTTCAGTAACAAAAAGGGTGATTTGTACGTCACTTTTGAGGTTCTTTTCCCAACTTCATTAACAGAGGACCAAAAGACTAAGATTAAGGAAACTCTTTGAAGCTGTTTCTAATTGGCTCCCCAGTTGAGATTCCACCATTTTTTCTTGTTCCCCATTTTTAAAGGGGTCATGTTTTGTAAAATGATAACATTCGAACTCAATCTTTTGCTTCTAGATAATTTAGTGTTAGCATACCCATTTTTTGTAATGTTTGTTGTGCCAATATGAGAAAACTGTGGATTAGTTTATTAATGTAAGACGTGTTTCATACCCTCAGTGTGTAACGGAGTAATGTGAAACTAAACAAAGATCAAATCTAACTAAAACGTGAAAAATGTCAAAAAAAGTTCAGGAACTTCCAGTTAGAATAACCAAACGTCACTAAAGCAAAAAAGGAAAATATGGGCAAGATTAATTAGTATGTTAAAATACTACGAACTGCTAAATTATCAGATGCCTTCTTTAGTATACTAAATCTATTAGATGTGTAAATGTGGGACTCATCATCAGTTTCAAAATGTTCGGACACACTAATCCAGTAAACATATTATGGGCTCCACTTCCAAGTGCTCATAAATTCCTATTTTTTTATATCAATATATATCTAATTAACAAACGACCTATATTATTTACTTTGATTTTCTTTTACTCCACTTCCACTTTGTTTACATTTTTGTGTTTTTTTTAGGGGGGGGGGGGGGGGGTTTGGAGGGGGATCTCTACCAGCAGTTAGCAGTCTCTGGTAAGAATTGCAGGTGAAGCAATCAAAACATCCTTGCAGATTCTGTCTTCTATTCTACCAAATGTTTTCTTCTTGGAGAAACTTACAACACCGCCAATTGCAATTAAATGCGTCTTATACTGGGAAACCATTCACAGTCAGCCCTGCATGTTCGTTCCTTATTCAATTATTACCTATAGCCAATCAAAATTCAATTCACATCATAGAAGAGCAATTATTCCAGAAATGTAGACCCCCAAGAAACTTCCATCCTCATTGTTGGCCTAACTACACCAAGACCAAACCCCACAGAATTGACAATAAGAAGATGAAGTTTAGAATACCTCTCAATCAACTGATCCCTCATCTACCTCAAAAGCCTTCTTTGCTTGCTTTAGTTCTTCATGCATCGACAACAACTTTTTGCAACGTTCCACTTTTGGCAAATCCTACAAAAATCAAATTAAATATTGAAATAATTTGTACTGTAGCTCAAACTACAGTCTCACTCATTGTTCCACATGGATATTGTTGATATCTCTATCATTTGAAGATGTAGGATTTGATTATCCAGGTAGTGAGTTCAATTTAATGAGAGACATTTCTACTACAGCGATGTACCTTTCGAATAAGAAAGAAAAGATCCTCAGTCAAAAGCTTTCCTCTTGTTGATCCAATATCTTGAGCTTTATGGACCTGCAAAACAGAGCCATTGTCTTGGAAAGAAAGAACAATGAAAATGCAAATCAAGACTTCCATAAATTTAAGAACTAATTGAGGAGTTCCAAAACAAAAAACTTGCCATATCTGTGACATACTCCACGACAATATCTTCAACAAGCGCGACAGTCTCTGGAAATGGCTGTAAATGAAATTGTTAAAAGAGCAGAATGCACTCCACTTTTCATGCATATTATAGATTATATATATAATATTAGCATGAATATGATGAATGAAATGCGCAATTGAAATGAATTACTCCTGCTTCTAAACTTGAATGATGCATACTAAATATTGTAATACCAAAAGACCCATTCTACCCCATCCGTGACTTTTTTTTTCCTTCCATTTTTTGGGTCCCATCCTCGTTAACTTCCTTTATAGTTCAATTTTCTGCTGTTGATACTCTGTTAAATACTCTTCCCATCTACTCTACTCAAGCATATCAGAAAATGTAAACGTTATCTAAAAGACTTCATGCTTTCCCAATTAACTGCCATCACCTGATAAGCTTTAAATGTTAACATTTCACTTTAAGCAAGATGCTCGATTAAAAATACGGATTGAGTACAATAATACAAAAATGTTTTGCTGCGGATAAACTCTTGGACTAAATTGCATTGCAAACAAGTTCGGAAGAAATCAGGAAAGAAGAACTCACATTTTGATCCTCGCCAAAACCATACATAATACGCTGCACTGTTGCATAAAAGAGTATATTAGAATTCAAAACAAAGACCATAAGATTAGAAGGAATAATGAATTCCAAGAGAGAGAAAACTCACAATCCTTCTGTAACATTCCACGCTTTCGTTTAAGCGAGGTTTCTTCAGGTTGGGAAGAACCTAATCTTGCTTTTGAGGAAGGTCCTGCAGTGGCATTAATCATCCTCTATACCTGGCAACTTCTTACTTCTGTTTTTTCAACAAACAAAAAGATAATTGTTATTCAGATTCATGAATGAAAATTGTGGAAGATATTCGAAGAAAAATTACAAGCTCTCGGAGATGATTATTTGTGCTTCTAATAGTTGGTGAACACAAACAACTATTCCTTTATTTACATGTGGATGTATTTAGGATCTGATTAATAAATATTGTTTCGCAATATTATTCCACGTGATTTCAGTAATTTGATTAAGTAGGACTATAAATTATTACCAAAATCATTTTCTAATTCAAAATACTCGATCTATCAGTGTCCTTATAGGTCTGAATGCCTTAGCGTAAGCTATATCTAGAATCAACTCAGTATCTCAAAATTCGAGAAATGCTTCCAAATACTAAAACTAGGCTCGAGAAAAAGATTAATACAAGATTCACGCCCTAGTTCCATCTAAATGCTTTTAGAATGACGCGATTCATATGATGTAAACAAGTTTTCCACAACGTCAATGAATGATATGAATTCCAGAAAAACAAATAAAAGCTACGACATCTACAAAACAACAACCGGAAGCTAACATCGCCTCTAGGCATTTATCCAGCCTCGATCACGAATGAGGTAAGAAATACTCACAGATCGTAAACAAAATTCCAAACCGATCCTTGCGCTAAAATACTAAGATGACTTAACGCGAATAATCTTAATTGAAGTAGAAAAATTCACAGAAAAACAGGCGGAGCTAGTACATATTCATTGTGTACTCGAGCGCTGGAGATTGTCAATTGAGTTGAAGAAAAGAATATACTAACCTGTACAGTTTTTCTTCCTGTTCTCTTCGTGCCGCCGATGCGATTTTCGCCTGACGAAAGAGAAGAAAATGTTCGAGAGCAGTTTGTTTTCTTGTATCTGAAGGTTTATGAATGAGGAATGGAAATTTAATTTGGAGGGAAATGTTTGGGCTTTAACTGGGCTTCTTAGGTTTGTACAAAGCTGTGATCCAAAAGAGAAATCTGCAAATAGGCCCACCAAATATCCATCTAATTAAGTTGGGTCATTCTTAAAATTTTTTCCATTTAATTTCAGCCCAAGAGGACCTGGACTGATAAACTCGGATCTAATGATTAGGGATTGATATATATGTCATTGAAAAAATATAAATTTGAATAAATAAATAATGTCAGTCATGATTATTTAAAAAAATTTGATCCAATATTTTAAAATAAAACTAAAAACATAAAAAGATAAGGTCATAGCACCAAACCGAAACCAACCCTAATGAATTTGAGCCTAATTTCTATCTACATAATAAATTTATAGGGATATAAAACTAGATTAGGGGTAGCAATAAGGAGTGAATTCAAATTAAATGAAACTTGAAGTGGAATTTGGACCAATCAATTAAAAGAAATATATCTTATAACGGTACCATCAATTAACAAAGAAACACTTTGAAGTCGTGATTCACTAATTAATGTAATTTAGATGGGGCTAATACTTTTAAGTTTCTACGTACTAGAAATCTACATGCTCCAATTGTGTGAGTCCATTAAATAATAGTTACCGGATTTCTATCAACTAATAAAGGGATTAGTGGCCATTAGCAATAAATAAATTTTTGATTTCCATTTTGAGATTATTTAAGGTGTTAATAGTATATTTATGATAAGTTGGGAGCTAAGTACATGAATTTACTAATTTATTATTTTGTTATATTTGAAGATATCAAATTGCTTATAGTAAACAGATCAGCCACGTGCTGTTCAAATGTCTACGTGTCGATTGCGAAATGGGTAACTTCACGACAAATCAAGGGCCAAGATGATTTTGCCGACACGTAACATATTGACGTGGCAGTCATGCAATTGTCCAAAACATTTTTAGAAATGCGGCTCCCAGCTCTCATGTCACGCGCTTTCTTATTTGGATAAAAGCTCCTATTTCCAGACAAAATGCGCTTATCCACCTGAGATACAGAGCATGAATTTGAATTATCAAAGTTAAATAATTACATTTTCAAATATTAAATTAAGAGTGATTAATAAATATTAAATAGGTTAACAGGTTGGTTTGGCTAGTGTTAGTTAAGAAAGTAATTAGCTACTTTATAAAAAGAGGCTGGAAAATCCACAGAATAAGTAAGGTTAAATTCAAGCCTACTTTTAACAAATTCATAGGCAGGACGGTACATGATTCAATTTTTGCAATTTTTGCATATTTAAAACTTAAAAATCAAATTGGACATTGAAATCAATACCATTACATTCGTATTATACAGTTTGGTACGGTATAATACAATATTTTTTTTAGAAACATACATATAGTCATGTCCCAAATTTTTATATAACAATAAAAATAGAAATCAAATCAAAATTCATTGAATTAATGCAACAATATTAATAAATTGAACCTATATATATATATATAAATTCAACAAGAATCAACTAAAAGATTTCATATTTGGTGAGCAATTATATATCTTTACACAACTGGAACCGCCACTGTTGATCGGTTTGCTATTCAAACTAACAAACATAGCAGAAGAAAAGTGATTAAATTTTTTTTTTTTTTTCGGTAAAAAAAAGTGATTAAATTACTCTAATCTAATATGCATCAAATCTTATAGTGTGATGAATAGATTGTTAATTAAAGTTGAACTTTTGAAATGACTCGGACAGATGCTACTTTTGACTATTTGCTTAGATATTATTATTATTATTTTATTATATTATTATTTTGAACAAAGATTTATTATTTACGTATAATATATATATATATATATGCTGTTGTTCTAGGAAAGACGGCATTCAAAGGTAGAAAGTCAGGGAAAAACAAATATAATCGTCGTGAAGAAGAGAGAAGAACAAGATCTGTAACCTATTTTATTTGCTTTTAATACCTAATAATAAATATAAAGCCAATAGAAAAGTCTAGGAAAATGAATACCTTTTCTTCTTCTCTCCTCTCCTAATTTCTCTCCATTTATATATTAAATTCTTCTCTAATTTCTTCTACATTCAAAGAACGACGTCTGAATAATTCAGAGATTGTCGTTCACGTTAGCATCAAGCAATTTGCTTATAAGCAACATACAAAACTGTATTTGTAATTAGATAAACTAATTTGATTTAGTATTGTAAAAGAAAGGATTTTTTTTATATATAATTTTTCCAGAATGGATGCTTTGTGTATGAAGGCAGGAATCCATGGTATGGTGGCGCCGCCGATCACCGCCATTGGAAGCGGCGAAATACGGCTCAGCGAAAAGCCGTCTGTGTCGGCAGCGCAGCCGAGGAATTTGCCATGGGGGTTCACTTTCCGATACCCGCTCAGATCTTTGTGGCCGGGGAGTAAAAATCGATACGAACCAGCAATCGCGGTAGACGACGCCGTTTTGGTGGATGAAGAGGTTGATGTTAAAGAGATTGAAGAAGAAGAAAAAGGGCAAGATGGGAATTGGGTGTTTAAGATTCTGCATGTGAAGTCTCTCTGGAAAGGGGAAGAAAAAGAGGATGCGGGGGTAAAATTGGAAGAAGAGGAGAAAAATTCTTGTGAAGAAGAGAATGAAGAATGCGATTCATGTGCGATCGATGATGATGACGAAAAGATTGAATTTGATAGAGAATCATTTTCGAAATTGCTTCAAAAAGTGCCTTTGGCAGAGGCTAGATTATATGCTCAGATGTCTTATTTAGGAAATTTGGCTTATTCTATTCCCCAAATCAAGGTAATATTCTTATTCATTGATGGGGGAAAAATATGATGATCTTGTGCATTTCTTATTTTTTCAATTATTGGCATTTCAATGGATCTAACTTAGTGATTTACTCTGGTGATTGGTTTTACAGCCTAAGAATCTGCTGAGATATCATGGGCTACGATTTGTGACTTCATCATTGGAGAAGAAAGAAGAGGCAATGAAGGTTGAGAAAGATCAATTATCAGCTGAAGAACAACAAAAAGAAGTGAAAAAATCAGCTGAAGATCAAGCTAACAAAACAGAGCAGTCTGAAAATGGTGATGAAATATCAAACGGGAATCGTATAAGTTCATCTGCTGCTTATCAAATTGCTGCTTCGGCTGCTTCATATTTGCAATCTCACACAAAGAGCATTCTCCGGTTCAAATCATCAAAAGAGAATTTTCCTGAAGAAAACATTAATGGCACAGATAGCAATGATATTGATAAAATGATGAATAAGGATGTAGCTTCATTAATGGCGACCACAGATTCAGTGACTGCTGTTGTTGCTGCTAAGGAGGAAGTGAAACAGGCTGTTGCAGATGATTTGAATTCGATTAGCTCTTCACCATGTGAGTGGTTTGCTTGTGATGATGATCAGAGTGCTACCAGATTCTTCGTTATACAGGTATAATGATTGTGATTGGTTTGTTATTTTCTGGAATTTGGAAATATTTTTCTGAATTTTGAAATGTTTAATTATTTACAGGGATCTGAATCGATGGCTTCATGGCAGGCCAATCTACTTTTTGAGCCAATTCAGTTTGAGGTAATTATACATCCACACTTTCAAGCTTGTGAACTGTTTCTTATACAATCTCAAAAGTCCTTGTGCTAAAGTTTCTATCTGTTGATTGATATTTGGTAGAAAACTTCATAGTATTTGGTGCATTTTCTGTTTATAGGGATTGGATGTTGTTGTTCATAGAGGTATCTATGAAGCTGCAAAAGGAATTTATGAGCAAATGTTGCCTGAAATTCATGCCCACATTAAATCTCATGGCGATCGAGCCACATTCCGTTTCACAGGGCACTCACTTGGTGGAAGTTTATCATTACTCGTAAATCTCATGTTGTTGATAAGAGGTGAAGCCCCTCGATCATCTTTGCTCCCCGTTGTAACATTCGGTGCGCCATCAATAATGTGTGGTGGGGATCGCTTGCTTCGCAAATTAAGGTTGCCTCGAAATCACATCCGTTCGATCACACTGCATAGGGACATTGTCCCACGAGCTTTCTCTTGCAATTATCCTAACCATGTTGCTGAATTTCTCAAGGCTGTAAATGGGAATTTTCGAAATCACCCATGTCTTAATAAACAGGTATATATTTGAACTTTGAAGCATACATTTTGTGATACATTTTTAACCAAAAACTTATGAGTTGGTTTTTGTTAACAGAGGCTGTTATATGCTCCAATGGGAGAGTTCTTAATTCTACAGCCGGAGAATGCATTTTCTCCAAACCACGATCTACTTCCTTCGGGCAGCGGTTTGTATCTTTTGACCTGCCCGGAATCAGATGTTGCTGAGGCAGAGAAGAAAATACAGGCTGCCCAAGCTGTGTTTCTAAACACTCCACATCCTCTTGAAATATTAAGCGATCGTTCTGCATATGGGTCAGGGGGCAGCATTCAAAGAGATCATGATATGGATTCTTACTTAAAATCTGTTAGAAATGTCATTCGACAAGAGATTAACCGTATAAGAAAAGCGAGGAGAGAACAAAGGAGGAAAGTTTGGTGGCCACTCGTGACACCACGAGGGGTAAATGCTGGTTTGATTGTTGCTAGGCCGGTCAGTTCGGGCAGCACGATGGGTCAAGGGCAGTTGAGTTTTGCTGGTATTTTTCGAACGGGCAGAGAGTCATTGAAACGGTTTAGTACTTTAGTTGCTTCACAACATATGCATTTGTTTGTGGTACTTTTGTTTCCTGCTAGATTGCTGATATTGGGAACCTTTAGTTTGATTAGCTTTCGTTAGCCAAATTAGCAATGTTTCGTGTTGAAATGGGATTGTGAGCTTGGCCATACAAATGGTTTGTAGTTATTTTAATAGATTATTCTTTATTTATTTGGCTATGTAAGCAAGAAATGTTCCCTGATTTGTGGAACTGGTGTAGACAATGATACTTAATATACGGATTTAAGTTGATTTTTATAATTTTTATTTTACTTTTGTTAATTTTATTGTAGCATGGACTAAAGAATTGCTATTTCTTGAAAAAAAAATTAAAAAACTTTGTTATACATTATGGGATTAATTTCTCTAATAAATTTCATAGGCTGCAAGTTTTCTTGATTGTGAGATATCAAATTATGGAAGAATAGAAGTAAGCTGTTGCGTAATTGCTAAAAATACGGTATAATGTTCTTGGCATCATTGGATGAGACCTTTTCATTCGTTTTCACCGTCTTTTCAACATCACATTCAAAGGAGTAAAATGTTGAATTATGCAGAGAGACTATAAAAGATCTTCACCTAACATCATATTGAAAAGGACATCCTTATTAATTGCATAGTTATAATGTTGTTGGGCAACTTGAAATATGAATTATTACATAGCAAAGACTTCCCAAAATATGTAAGCTAACATATGTAGAGAATTTCCAAATATCAATTTGACAAGAGTTATATTTATTGTATATAATGGAAGTAATTACAAGAAAAGATATTATTATGGAATAACATAATGCAAATTATTTTAAAGGTTGATGTGGGCCATAACTTGCCCAAAGAGGAAGCCGTCCTGTGGACTTGGGACCATTACGTGCCCAAGTTGAGTTACACTTACACGGTTTGAAAACATTTTTGTAAATGTAAATGTGCATTTGATTGACAAAATAAGGGTCGATTCTGAATATCTATCCATCCAACAAAGCAGGCAGTGTGGTCAATGTGCATGTGGGTAGAGCTGTATCCATCTGCAATGTTTGATTCAATGATGATAGTCCTACATGAAACAACTAATGACACAATATATCTGCTGACGGCATTTTGGCCCAGTCGGATCGAGATCACGGGCTGCCCTATTCGTCAATTTCTCTATGAATCTACAAATGCCTCTCTATGCACTTAAGCTGTTTCTAACTATAGACAAAGGCAAAATAAGAATATAGATCATCCTCTAATGCACTCAATCCGATCCATTAAAACCCAAGGAATTTACTGTAGTCAAGACTCAAGACTATGGACCTTCATCAATATTAAGAAAACAAAAGAGAAAGTATGATATTAACAGATAGTATTAGTCTATAGAAGTGTACAGAAGAAGTACATAATCTTGTACTGAATGGGTAAAATGGACAGATATGATGTTTGTTATTAAGGCATATAAAGAGCCAGAGCATCATCATCACTGCAATGGGTATGTAATAGATCTACAAATTGAGTTTACCAGCCAAATACCAAGAATGGACGGCAAGGCTACCGAACGACAGGATATTAGCAAGAGAAGACAACCCGTGAATCATTCCAAATTTCTTGTTCATGGCAGCAAGTTTAGGATTTTTCTTTGCTTCTTGTTTGTTTTTGGTCCATCCAACTTCTTCCCCGATATTTGCTTCTCTCTCTATCTTGTGCCTTTGTTTCATCATCTGTTTGGCGTACAAAAAACAAAACAAAAAAGACACACGACATTATGTTGTTTGTTATGATAAAGCAGAGGTTCTACCTTGAAAGAAGCCATAGGTGTTTCAAAGATCCTTTTCCAAATCAAGGGGGAAAGCTATTTGAGTCAAATTCATTTTCAAATTTACTTCCAACATAAGAAATCACAGTGCCATTGCAGTAAAGTGAGAAAACCATCAACAGTTCATTCATTTGCCCTCCTGTGAGCCCAACTAGATACAGTTCAACAGAGTAAAATGTTACTATTTCATGCCCCAAGATATAGAACATATGCCAATGGAAAGTTACATATTCATCCTATAGGATAGGGGCGCATGTTACATTTTTAATCATTATAAAATGGACAAAAACCTAGTTCAGTCACATGGTCTGCACGTGATTTAACGGCACATGCATTAAACACATGAAATTCCTTCCGATGTCAATTGATGTGACCAAAATTGCGAAAAACAATGGATCCCACGAGAATACTTTTCGAATTTATAAGTAAAGGGACTAAAATTACCAAGCCCTATCCTACGAGAGTAAGATTGCGATTATCCATGTAAACAGCTAGCAGAACAGCAACTAAAATGAAGCAAATATGTCATTTGGCAGATATAAAGCAAGTGATAATTAAGAAAGTAATGAGGAAGCTACTATAGTTTGTACCTCTATGGTCATGGGGGTAAAGATGACAAGATTGCTGAGATTGAAAACAAATGCAGCAACAAGGAACCCGAGCTGGTACTTCTCAGTTGCTCCTGAAGTCTTCCATGGGTGCAAGTATCCGAAAGCCCCTACTGCCACTGCACAACAAACTCCTACCATCGAGAAGTAAGCTGGAAACATCTTACTCTGCAGGTTCCCAAACTGATGCCTTGGCAAATGTCTATAAAAACAATTTACCAAATTGTGTTACAATAATAATTACACAGCCTTTACATTAATGTGGGGACTTCCTTCCCCCAAAACCCCACTTTTCTTATCAAATTTAGAATTATCATGCATACAATTCATATTAACTGAACCTTCAGCAAATCCCAACATACACGGATAACAGAGAGATTTATAATTTAATTAGCTATTTATGAAGCTCTATATGAATGTCAACCCTGCCAACCTCTATCTTCCAAAGTTGAACATACATATCAATTTAACCGCATTACTATGGATATAACTTCTTAAAAATGACGCTTTAGCTAATTTATACCGCAACAATTGGGATAAAGTACTTAAATTCACAAGGAAATATCAGCTGTTATTATAATATAAAAAGGAAAAAAAGAAAGTTACTTGAACATGATGATGCCGCCGATGAAGGTGACCCACAAAGCAGCGCCCCAGGCAGTGGAGAAGCAAAGTAGGTGAGCCAATTTCAGTCCACTGATGAACACTGGCGAATTCTGACCGTCAGATTTCGACCCGAAGGTTTCCGGTGAGAAAATAACTCCGACTGCCAAAAACGCCACCGCTGTTACAAATCTAGTCATCCACGCCATCGTTTACTTCCTCTGATTGCTTCACAAATGAGGGTTGAACTGTAATAAATTATTCGGAGCAGATTCACCCACCAGGCCACCACTACTTGTTCGAGAAGTTCAGTACTGATCTGATCGTGTGGAATAAGAAATTGGACTGGATTTACCAAACTACCCCTTGTCCTAAACGAATTTTTAATGCAGTTCACGAGGGACGCGAGGTCAACTGGTTACGGGTTATATTATTGTGGGCTTCTTTCTTTTAATTGGCCCAGTTAGAAGCATGCTTTCGAAAGGCCTAAGTTGATAGGCCCACTATAAGCCTAAACAATGTATTCGTAGTTATGGGCCGCATGACAAAGTTCTTCAGGCCTAGCCCAAGAATTAGAAGGAGAAAGTAAAACAAGGCGCGGCCACGTGTCCCCGATTGCCTAATTTTCCTGCTCCCGCCACCGCTCTTAAATTAAAATGAAAATTAAATTTCCAATTTTACCCTTGAATAATCCTTAATTTACACATTTTTCCCATTCCCCTTCTTCCTCGAGAAGCTATTGTCTTTAGTTTACAGTGAATTAAAAAACCACTTTCAACGCACACTTTTGGTTTCTCGGCGACGTTTCAGTGATTTTATTGCCTACAGTTGTTTCACTTTACTGTTCGTGCTTTGAGATAGGTAGTCGAATTTCAATGCTGCAAAGCAAGCAAAATTTAGCATATGATGACGCTTCGAAGCCCTTTGCTGGAGTTCGATTTCTTCTCCTTGGTTTCGACTCCACTAAAAAAGCCAAGGTTTTTCTGAATAAACTCGACTCTTAGTGAATTTTCATATGATTTTTAATTGTATTTTAATATTTTTTTTGAATCTGTACAGTTTCGTTCGAAGCTTTTGGAAGGTGGGGGAATTGATGCTGTGAATTATGGCTCGGATTGTACTCACGTCATTGTGGATAAGCTTGTTTACGTGAGTTCAATAAAATTACTTTGCGTTGTTTTTCAGTGTTCAGAATTTAGGCACATTTTCATTTTACCACACAGAGTAAGAGTTGGTAAATTTTTTTAACTACATGTTGTTTATTTCTCATTCATTAATTTCATAATCTCTGAAATGGAGACTTTCAGAATTTTCCTGTCAAGTAATTGAAGCCTTAAAATTGCAATTGGAAATACATTCAACAGTATCCTGACGAGCTATTTTTGTTTCTTGTTGATGCTTAGGATGAACCGATATGCATTGCAGCACGAAAAGATGGCAAGATATTGGTGACTGGCTTATGGGTTGATCACAGTTTTGATGTGGGAATGCCTGTTGATCCAACATCTGTGAGTTTTTTTGATACAATATGTTAAAACTGAAATGCATATGCATAATCTATATTTCTGTTGCAAGGTTTAGCACATATGTGCAACTTGCTTGTTTCTGTTTACTGATGGCCAAATTTGCTACAAAGAACAGTATAATTTTCTTGCCTTTTCATTTCAACTTATTCCCGTACTTTGTTACGCTGTCTGTACGGTAGAAAAACTTTCCGTTGTCACGTTTTCATCTTATTTACAATTTCTTACAGGTCATGTATTGGCCTATGAGAGATTTGAATGGGATTCCGGGTGCTAAATCTATGGTTGTCTGCTTGACTGGATATCAACGACAAGATCGAGATGATATCATGGTTCTTCGATCTACTTTCTATCTTCTGATGTTTTAACACTAAACACGGATCAGTTTTAGGAAATTTGACTTTACCATAAGCTACTTTCTTGTTGCAGACCATGGTTGCCTTGATGGGTGCAAATTTTTCGAAGCCATTGGTTGCAAACAAGGTTACTCATCTCATATGCTACAAGTTTGAGGGTGAGCTAGTCCATCCATGACATAACATTTATACGATTTTCCGTATATATTTTTTTTCAGCTGCTTCTATTTGTTAATGTATATATGTTTATTGTTACATTGTTCATGTTTTTGGACATGTACATTTTATTTTATTTGTCTTATGTCGTTACATTTACTTAAAGAATCTTTTTTGGAACAGGGGAAAAATATGAGCTTGCCAAGAAACTGAAGAAGATAAAGCTAGTTAACCATCATTGGTTGAAAGACTGGTATGCTCGCACTTGATCATTTCTCATTTTATAAGTCAGATTGTAGGCGGGATTGTTGACTCACTCTATATGTCATTCTGGAGTTCACTTTTGTTATTTCATTTATTAACCAGTTTGAAGGCTTGGGAAATTCTTCCAGAAGCTGACTATTGTAAGAGGTGAGATGCAAGTTTGAAGATGTTTTATATTGAAGCTGGCTTTCTTAATTACAACAAACAAGTAAGCTCATGAGTTTATACTCTGATACAGTGGATATGAGTTGGAGATGGAGGCTGAAGCAAAGGATTCTGAAGAAGACACAGAAGACATAGCTTCAATAGTAGATATGGGAAAGAAAAATGCCGTCAGTCCTCAAAATAAAAGAGCAGAGAATAAAAGTTCCCATCAGTCACCAGAAGTTTCTAGAAACAGTTTAAATGTGAGTGCATCTAAAAGTTTGGGCAATGTTGGAGACACCAGTAATATCCACACAACCACATTAAAGAATATCGACTTTAAAAGAACTTTCTTTTCACGAGAAACTCATCTTGAAAGGCCAAGTTCTTTTAGTTCTAGGAGCCCGGGAAAAATGTCCTCTGAAGTGCCATCAAGCATTCTTGATGCTAAGATGAATTCTGAAAAGGTTGAAAATGCTTCGATTTCAGCATCTGAAAGTGCTAAGAAGTCTCCTAATGATGCACTGTCCAAATTAAGTAGGAAGAGCTATTTTTGGAGCAGTCCCGGGAAATTAAGGCTGCCGTTCGGGTCTGAAAGAATTGAAAATAATTTAGGTAGCCCATCTGCCTCGAATGTGAATAAACTCTGTGTTAGTGGTGGTTTTGACATGCACTTGGAGAAGCATCGAAATGCAACTGATTGTGATGGAGTAAAAACACCTCTGAATGGAAAGTCGTTGCACATTGATGAGGAAGCTTCATTGGCCTGCAAAGATGATTTAAATATTTCTGCTGTATCAGTTGATAGACAAGTATGTAATGAAAAAGCACTTCAAAGTTCTCCAGTAGGATTGAAGAAGAGGCCTTTTTCCGATTTGAATGCAAAGGACCTTTCTTCGAGTCATACTGGTAACTTTACTGGTGGAGTTAAGGTGCATCAGAGTGATGTACAAACTACTGAACTGCCCATTCCCTTGACAGACATATCCGTGGAAGAAAAAATGGATGGTCGGGATGATTTGAACTTAGCAAATGTGGGAAATGCTGGCTCCAAGTTAAAACCACTTATAAAGAAGATGCTTACCAAGAAGACGTTGGGCTCGAGACCAACTACATGTAAAGGTAGCACTAAAAAGAATAAAGGATCTCTAAACCTTCAGAAAGACATTATGCCGAATGAGTCTATAGTTCATTCAATTGGAGGAAGGAATTCAGATAAAAGTCAGGACAAAGGGCAATATGATTTTGACCCTGTGAATGACAAAGAGGAGCATGATGAAGTTGAAGCAGGAAATATTTCCCGAGATAAAAGCGTGGGTATTAGTCATAAGAAAAAGCAAGCTGGTCAGAAAAACAAAGCGACGAAGAAAAAGTTGGCAAAATCTGTGGAAAATGAAAAAGACAATGAAGCTGAAACGGCTGTCGATAAAACTGAGTTGGTCGAATCAAAATCTACTGTTGGATCGAAAAAAATTTCCAAGGATAAACATCCTTCAACCAAATCTATTACCAATAAATCGAAGGTTACTAGAGAAAATGTGCAAAGGGATCTATCCAGTAGCAAACAGAATGAGAATAAGATAGTTTCAGGCAATGAAGAAACCAATAAAAGACCACTGAAGAAGTTAAGAAGCTCAACTGAAGAAAATGGACAAGGCAATGAAGTTGAAAATGGCGTTGATGAAACTGAATTTACCGATTCAAAATCTACAGCTGGAAAGCAAAAGTTAACCAAAGGGAAGAAACGTTCTTCAACTAATTCTATGACCAATAAGTCGAAGGATCCAAGAGAGGATGCTGAAAAGAATGATTCCAATAAGAAACAGGACGAAACCAAGACTATTTCAGGTAACAAAGAAACAATTGTAGTAGCTCATAAAAAAAAGACAAGACCTGCCAAGAAGTTCAAAAGCTCTACTAATACAGAGAATGATACAGGAGCAGCTGGTAAATTATCATCTCAACCATCTAAAAAGCCTCTTAAAAATGGCTTGAAAACCAAAAAGGCCAGTTCAGAATTATCGAGGGCTCGGGATTTTGAAGTGAAAACTGAACCTGCATGGTTTATAGTGAGTGGGCATAAATTACAAAGAAAGGAGTTTCAGCAGGTTATAAGGAAATTAAAAGGAAGAGTTTGCAGAGATTCTCATAGTTGGTCATATCAGGCAACACATTTCATTGTTCCAGATCCAATACGAAGAACTGAAAAGTTTTTCGCAGCAGCAGCTTCCGGAAGGTATTCTTTATAAACCAAATATTGCCAAATTTGTCTATGATTGCTTTAGTTTTGGTGGGCTGATTCAAAATGAATCAAATTGCAGTTGGATTCTGAAGACTGATTATTTAGCGGCTAGCAACGAGGCAGGAAGATTCTTGTCTGAAGAGACATATGAATGGAATAAGAAATGCTTGACTGAAGATGGAGCAATCAACTTAGAGGCTCCACGGAAATGGCGTCTTCTAAAGGAGAAAACCGGTCATGGTGCATTTTATGGAATGCGTATTGTCATATATGGAGAATGCATTGCCCCTCCATTGGTACGTGCTTTTTAATTCTCCAATTTGGGCTCGTTACCTATTTATTAGGGATAATTGCATGCAAACTCATTCATCTATTTGGTTTAAAATTGAATCAAAAAATTAAAAAGATGTAATGTGAGGCCAATGTGGTTTCGCAAATTACTAAGATACCCGATCCTTGTATAGTAAAATTTAACCTATTTATTAAGTTCTTGTGAGAATTTTTGAGCTATCTAAGTAGCATCTTCTAAATTTTTTTTTCTGTTTTGGTTTCCTTAACTTTCACGTATTTATGATTCATGATATGTTGGTCATTTTTCATAGGATACTTTAAAAAGAGTGGTGAAGGCTGGAGATGGGACAATATTAGCAACTTCGCCCCCTTACACACGCTTTCTCCAATCAGGGATCGATTTTGCCATCATCAGCCCTGGCATGCCACGTCTAGATATGTGGGTCCAGGAGTTTCTAAGACACGAGGTACCCTGTGTTGCAGCTGATTATTTAGTCGAGTACGTATGTAAGCCCGGTTACTCCCTTGAAAGGCATGTACAATTCAATACTCATGCTTGGGCAAAAAAATCACTCGAGAATCTTGTGACCCGTGTGGAAGAGGTTGTTGAGGATGTAAGAACACCAGAAGATGATGACGTGGCGTGTGAAGTATGTGGATGTCGTGATAGAGAAGAGGAAATGCTTATATGTGGCGATGAAAAGGGTAACAGTGGGTGTGGTGTTGGTATACATTTAGATTGCCTTGATCCTCCACTTGAAGATGTTCCTGAGGAAGATTGGTTTTGTGATAAGTGCAGCAAGAAAAGAACAAGTAAAAGTATTAGCAAGAGTGCTAATAAACGTGCATTGAAATCCAAGAGGTGACAAGTTCTTTGATCCTTTTATTTTGTTGGTTATATATTAAATAATGGTGAGTTAAGGTTAGAATTTATTGTATAAATTAAGTTAAATCGAGTATTGTACGTGTACTAAATTTTTGTTCTTGTACATTGTAATTTTGAGCTATATTTTGATGTTACTTGTGAGAATTGTACCAGGGGGAATAAGAGAGAATCTGATATCTGGATTGAGCTTGATAGTTAAACTCAATTTAATTTATTTTATTTAAACTGCCGCCTGGATAAAATCTTTGGAACTGGGCCAGTTTTACTACAAACCCACTTTCGGTAGGTCCAAATAAATGTATTGCGAAAACTATGATCCACCTTATTACGAAGGTTATTAAAACCCAATAAGTAAAAGTAAAGCAAATAAAAAACAAAAAAGTAAAGCTTGAATTAAAATTAAAATTTAGTTAAGTAAATGGTAAAGTCATGAATTATGGGATTTACATGGCATAAATAGAGTCCTAAAGCCAAAGCTCGCATTTTATTTTATTGATATTTTTGAAAAAAGTCTACCAACTTTGCTTGACTCATATTGTTTGTAAGTAATCTTCCTTGAGTGTATGTATGTTGAATGGAGAGATCAAGAAAAAATGTCAGAATATGGGTTTGAGCCTTGAGGTATTCAGCTTTGACATTGGCCACTTGTTTTTAATTCTCAAAATGACAGAGAATTAGAGTTTATATTTATTATTTTCACATGCTAACTGACATCATCAAATCTGGCAAGTCTTTACTCTGTTTTCTTTAATTATAGTAAAATGGGTGAGTGGCAGTAAAGATTATTAGGATTTCGATCCCTCTAAATCAATATTTATAATTTCATAAACATGAGCATTATATCAAGTCATTTGGTACATTCACCAAGGGTATCAAGCATATTCATATTTGACAATCTTAAATTAAATAAACCAGTTCCCAATAATTTCGTTGAGGAGGCTTATAAAGGACTCCTCAAAGAGAAATGCAACAAAGTCTTGGTTGGTTACTATAAAAAGTGTGCCATCCTTAGAAATTGTGCAAACACCCACTTTCTTTAGTCACAATAAAATAGAAAAATGTTCACGAATATTTATTTTTTGATATTATTACACCGCTTATCTATACAAAATTAATTTATATTTATTTGAGGAATAATATAAAATCTCTAAGTCAGAAAATCCATTGAATCTCTCGCGATTCCTTGTTGAAATTATTTGTTAAATTTTTTTAAAAAAAGCAATTAATTAAACGAACACGAAGGCATATTCTTGCCATTTTTCCTCCACTTTCTGCCATGAAAATATAAAATACTTACTATTCATGTATTGACACTAACTAAACACACACTAAATTGCCTAAAAACACGCACCTACAAGTGCTAGAGTTGTAGGTTAAGAGTGATGGGGCACAGGGCATATATATTTTATGGAGAAATACAGATTAACTATAGCATTTCGTGTCACTTAGACTAATTAAACCGTTTATTTCTGACGCTGGATTAAATGCAATGTGAACATAGTTTATCACTTTATTTTTTGTAGTTGATCAATGTTAATATTAATAATAAATAAATGGATAACAACTTATCAAATGGCACATACATGAATGTGAATTAATAGTATATGTAACTTAAAATTTTAAATTACCTTCAAACTATTCAATAAGTAATATAAAAATACACATTAGATTATGTAATTTTATTTTATAAAAAAACAAGTTATATGGTGAAGGACTTAGATGAAAGTCTTTCAACAAAGAGCAACATTTCATGTAAAAATAATTGAGCAACCTTTTAATTTTCTCTCTTAAATTTTAGTTCTTCCCTTTTTTGTGAGTGCAATTGGATTGATTCCTCACAGATCACTTGCATTAGCATTTGCTTTTTCTTTTTGGGCTTGCACGTGACTCTTTCTTTATACATATTTCTCTTTTCTTTTTGTAATCCAAACAGTGCGCAGCAAGCATGAATATATGCTGTCATTACAGGATCATGCTTCTCAATATAAAATATTGTTTACAATAATTCAATTTAATATATTGTTCCAATATTATTAAACATTATATTCGAACTTTGAACTCAAAATTTTCACATGGTTTTAAAAGGGAGACAAGGTAAGATGGGCCATCTTTGTATTATTCCCCATAATTCACACTTTTTTGGGGACTGGGAATCATTGATTTGTTGATTAGTGTGGAAGTGAAGAGCCCAGTTTTTATTTCTGGCTTTATTTTATTTTGGTCGATATTAAGTGTAATTAACATATAATATTTATATATGCACAATTCGTTTGTAATTGTTATTCATAATATACACAAAAGAAAAAATAAAATCCAAAAATGCTATATATATTTGGGAAATCAGTCACATGGCTGACAAAAACATAATTATAAATCTTTTTCATGATTATTCTTGGCTTACTCGTGTTAAAATTTCTGGCAGCAGGATTGCATGCTTTAATCAAGAATTTTTTTTAACTTTATCTTTTTTACCTTAGATTAAAAGAAGGGATCTTATGATTCTGTAAAACTTTCGGTCCACATTGTGAAAAGCAGCTAAAAGACGGGTAATTCTATCACAGTCCCACCCCAATGCAGCCGGTCATTCTGGACCACACATTTGGGGCGGGGCTGGGTGGTTTTTTACTCCACCACCCATACAAAAACCACCCACCCCACCCCAAATGTGTGGTCCATAATGACCGGCTCCATTAGGATGGGACTGTCATAGAATTTTCCCTAAAAGACGATGAAGCCGTACAGGTAAATAAATATTAGCAGTGTGTCATTAATTACCTTGGGTGCATCAATGTAATAATGATGAGTAAAAGTAAAAAATAGTTGGTGAATTAAAATATCTAACTCCTTTGGTCTTGTATTGAGTGCTGATGAGACCTTTAAGAAGGATGAGATGTCTTTTCTTGCCAAATTTGTAATATATGTTATTTAATTGGACTCGTCGTATAATTAATCTTATTTTCCTAAAGAAAACTTGAGATCCTTTAAATTTCAATGTATTCCATTTATATATAGATATCAAATGTGTGTGTATATACACGATATAAAATAAGAAATGAAATATTAAATTGGTCAGATTTGTGATGTGTTCTATAAGTAGATGTAAATAGTAAATGAATCCAAAGGTACAAATGCAATTGGAGCCATGATTCAAAAGGATATTACTACAAAATGGGAAAAGGCTTGGTAATGAAAATGTATGTAATAAATGTCAGGGTTGTGTGGGGGGTGGAGGATAAGGCTGACATGCAAAGGAATAGTGAATTCAGATAAGACACGAGATAGAAGCCAAAAGGCAATTGCAAAGGCTCTTCTCTTCTGCTCTGCTATACTAATAATATCTGCCACTCCAAGCATTTATTTCATCCCCCAACCATTTTGAGGCTTTTAATTATGAGAGAAGAAAATGAGACACAACCAATTTTAACTCTTAACTTTATTATTATTCAAAAATAGAGAATATTTCCCAAAGTACTGAAATTTTAAAATAAAAACCTGTACAGACACCAAAATAGAAATTAAAAAGAAAATTTCAAAATAAGACTAGTAAACCAAAATTTTTCCCGGGCTGCAGTAGTACTAAACGCATTCCAATTTGTACATCAGATTCTCCAGGCGGGCCTATTTACTTCATTTCCATTAATCAACACGTTAACGCTTCATATTTCACTGTAATTGGACGATTAAACCCTGCCTGAGATAGCAAATCCCCAACAACAGAAAGATCCCTGCAAAATACTACTTGAAACGGGTTCGTAATGCTCGAATTATTATCATTTATATCGTTATTACCAATCGGGACTTCTGAAACAGCCACCGGAATTTGCTCGTTTACTTGAATTGCGGTGGCTTGCAAAGCTGCAGCAGCCTTCTTCCTCTGTTTCTCAGATGACTCTTCATCCAAAATCGTCGCCATTAAACTAGTATAACCCTTTTGAATCAATCTATACAATAACAATGCAGACATTTTAGCTCTATCTCTCACTGAATCCAAATCCTTTTCATCAGCAAACTCACACCTCTCGATAAAACACGAAGATTTATCGGGTTTATGTCTTAATGTTAAAAGCAAATGGGCTCTTTCTAATTCTGATCTAGAACAACCTCTGCGCAATCCAATTAACGCGTAATAATCTACGTTTCCAGTTTCACCAGCAGCAACTCTTTGCTTCAATTGCTGGCTTTTAGCAGCCAATGAACACAATTTCCCTGGAATTTCTCTGTACTGGACATTTTGTCGTTTCCAAACAGGCCCTGGTAACTTTCTATCTAGGAGAATTGAATTATACAGCAGTTTTAAATGCTCAAGATCATGAAGACTATCTGGCAAACATCTTATTGTTTCGAATAAAGTTGCTCTTATGGTAAGAGCTTGGATGCAGGAAGTGTCTAAAGCTAGGGCTCGATTACAATCCGCTATGGCTTCAGCTATTCGACCAGCAGATCTGTAAGCAGATGCACGGTGAACGTAACACTCGGATAGAAATCCTTGTGGAGCTCCACGGCGGCCATCGAGGATTTTAGTGAAATGTCTAATGGCTTCGGAGTAGAGACCCGCGTCAAGGGCGGCGATTGCGGCGGTTTTACGGCGGATGAGGAGTTTGATATGGCAGAGGAGGTGTGAGATGCTCTCGGATTCTGATTTTGGAGGTGTTTGAGACTTGTTCTTTATGAAATTTTCGCCGGAAGGTGAGAATTTATTGAAGGAAAAAATGTCGTCGGAGAGAGAAATGCTCTCGCGGCGGAATGCGGCGGTGGCGAGACGTTTTCCGGTCTGGAGGAGGACCATTGCGTCCTCCATTAAACCTAGGTGGCAACATGCTTGGCCTAAAACTGAGTACCTGATAAGATAAAACTGAATCAGTACAAACTCACACAATAATTGGATCTCTTTTTCTTTCTGAACTACAACGGAGGAAGTATTGGCAACGATCCGTCTAATCTAATTGAAAGAAGATTAGCAAATTGTAGTAATTAAGGATAATTTGACTTTTGAAAATGAATATAATGTACTGATCATAGCAATAGGATTAGGTGAAATTTCATTAATTGTCAACAGTAGTTTCGCGTGATCTGCAAGCAAAACTCTGTTGATATTCAACCACAACATTTGCTAAAAACATAATAATATTAAAATCAATAAAACAGGGGAAAAATAAGGATTGAGTAATCAAAATTACCTCCATTGCCCTTCTTTTTCAACGTTTTTACACAATCCAGCCATGACTTTCTTTTTCAAATCCGACACAGAAAAGCACTTGAAAGCCGGCTCGTCTACGGAGTCACCACCGGAGGAGAGTAGCTTCACGCGCTCTCTCGACAGCTGGCTCGACGAGCTATCGGATGAGCCAGATGATGACGTATCATCGAGGATCGCCATTTTCAAGCTCGGAATATAGTCCTGCAGCATATCGGCGACCTCCTTAAACCGCCGGAGATGCAACAAACACCTCGCCTTCAGCTCTAGCGCCACCTCCATGCGCGGCGCCAACGTCAGGGCCGCCTCTAGAAGCCCCAACGCCGCCGCAATCTCGCTTTGCTCTTGTGTCGCGATTAACATTTTAGCTTCTCTAACGTATCTCTCCACCATCTACATTACATCAAAACTATTTATTAGGTTACAGAAATTAAAAACATGACGAGGCAAATAAATACCGGTCAGCGAACCTACCTTTTTGTGAGTGAACCACCAGTGTTTCTTCTCTCCGGCGCCGGCGAGAGATTGAGATGCTACAGCCATGAATGGGTTGCACAAAAATCAACCACTAACAATGTTTTGCCCTCTCTCTCTCTCTCTGTGTACAGGATTATATATAATGGGTTAAAAATAATTCACATTTCAGAGTAAAATTTTAGGATTCAAATGTGAGAGAAATGGAGAGAGAGTGAGAGATGTAAATAGGAGAGGATGAGAAAGGCTTTAAACAAGAAATGCAAATGCCAGCTTTGACCTGAGAGATTCTAACATCATCGCTGGCACCTAATTCTCTCTATTTCTCTCTCCGCCTTTAGATTGTAGAAACCTCTATTGCCTACGTACGGCTGCTATACGTATAAAATTAATAAATTTATATTACAAGCTACTATTACCATATAATTAGTAAAATGGTTTTGAGTAGAAAATTTAAAAAAATAAATTGTTCTGATTCTTCTGAAATGCCAATTCATGAAATTAATACCATTGTTTGTTGTTTCTATCAATAAAAATAAAATAAATTAATTTCTGAGATTGTTTTATTCTAGTATTCAAATTCATGAAATTTTCAAAAATAAAAAGTCAATTATACTAATCAACAAAAGCAAATTCATTGAAAAGTTTTAGTCAATATGTATATTTTGGAAGACATTAATGCTGTAAATATTGTCAAACAATGTAATACGTAACACTGTATAATATTTCAATTTTGACTTTACTCATATTTACTTACTATATATTTCATTGTTATTATCTCATTGAATTAATCTTTGTAACAATATATTGATCATTTGACCATTCAGAACAATTCTTTACTTTTTGTAGCTCAGGAAATATCAAAATATCTCTTGTACAATACACCTGGCTTAGATATTTTTGTATTACTTATAAAAAACGAGATAATTTTTAATTTGTTTAATTTGGTATTTGATACGATGGGGTGTTTGTGTAAACAAGGTTTTTATATCCTATATGTAAGCATTATATTGTCAACTTAATTTTAATAATGTGGCATTATGATAACTCAAAAGTCAAAGGTAAATGAAAATTCAAAGTGTTTTTTAATTTTCTCTAATAGTAATTGACCGGCTTTTGATGGTTTTGGCAGTGGCTACGCCGCCGGTGGTGACTGATTCACCGGTCCTCAAACTCAACTACTGGCGGAAAGATAAAGTTGCCAACATATTGCCTCTAAGGAAAGTAAAGCCTAGACTTTTAGTTTTAGGTGCGTGTTTATGTATGGGACATAAAGATTCTTTTACTTTTTTTTTTTGATGACAAGGGAACCCGCAGCCGCTACGCCTAGGTTGCCCATAGCTGACAGGCTCACAGTAGAGAAGGCAAATAGACATTCCCACAGTGGGATTCGAACCCGTGACCTAGGCCACAAGTTCAAATGTCCTTACCAACTCTACCAGGGGTTGCCCCCATAAAGATTCTTTTACTAAATGTACGTATTAGTGCATTATGAGTTTTTTTTTAAATTAAAAAAGTAGTTCAATAATAAGAGACAATAAAATAAATGAATTCGTAAACATATGAGTCTAATACGAATACTAATGAATTATTCAAAAATAAAATGTAGTATATTTTTATATAGATTTGAAGGATATATTGCTTTTATTTTACTAAAATAACATTTTATATGCATTTTTAGTTGTATATTTTTGGCAAACTTGGAGTATTATTCGTCAATTGTGATATGTGATACATAACATACATGTAATATAATTTTTTTAGTTTAAAAGTAGAACACTATTAATTATGTTAAAAAAACATACAAAAATAAACCAATTTTTAGTTATGCTTATGTTGTATGTGTATTAATATGAGTTTTAAACTTTTTATTAATATAAGTATCTGCACATGTATATTATATGACTTTCAATTCAATGTGAAAGTTCTTTTATTCATTTTAAATTATAGTTGTGTATGACTCATCACAATATATTTAAACTAAATCCAAGACGATGGTTCCTAAGTGCATCAAATCATGAATACACCCATAGTTAAACTTAAAGAAAAAGTCTTCAAAATTGTATTGCTCATCTTCACAAGCCTAAATTACTATTTTCTTCATTATATCTTCAAATATTTCAACCAATTTTAATTACAATGTTTACTCGTAATTTAATTGGAATGTAGCATTACGAGGGAAATAATGGGTCATTAAATGAAGTGATAAGATAAAAATGCATATATTTATGAGGATGGAGAAAATAAGGTGATGCCCAAATAGTAAGCCACAAGATTCGTGTTTCTTTATAGTAGTGGTTCCCCTTTGCTTTTGATTTCACCCACATTTATAAATGAGTGCACATGAATTATAGTGGATTTAAGAAAGATGGGTTTGTCTTAAAGTCTCGTCTTCTATACCTTTTTCATGGACACAAAGGTCCCCCTTTTATTTACTAGTAAATTGGATTACCACATGTAATATAATGTTATAATAGTTGACAAAAATTGTGTATATAGAGAGAAAATTGTAATGACCCGGTGTGTGAATTTAGCAATGATCAATATGTATAGAAAAGATTATTGCAAAATACTTTCATTTGAGTTTTTCTCCAAGTTTATATTTTTTTTTTGATTATTTAATTCTTTTAATATCGATCATCTATTTTATAATGGTGTCCCAATGTATCTTCCACTTCTCATATGGACTTTTGCATATGTTACTTTTTTAATTTTAAAAATAGAACGTTATAATTGTAACAACTAACTACCCAATTTTGTATATTAACTACTCATGCGAATAGCCAGCCGAATACAGGATTTAAATACTTATCAAAAATGAAATACATGATTTCAATCTATCCTCACTCGCCACCTCACGAATCCACCTCCACGTGTCACAAGATAATAGGTGGTCCTACATACACAATGACCATGGGATTTAATGATTGGTTAAGCAATCATAAATGCCGTATTAAATTCTACTACATTTTAAAAGTCTCATTTATTTTATGATTTTATCATATAACATTAAACCCAAGGAATCCAATGTGCATCAATATTTCCCAAATGAAGTATATTTATCTATCTTTTTTTCCAGTAGAATATATATTGAATTTAACATTGTAATAAATACATTACCGACCTAGAGCTTAATACATGATGATATTTTCTGCAGTTTTTGTACCTCAATTAGAAAACTCATTCATTATTGGTTGATATGTATAATCAATATTTTGCAGGCAGGCAGGACATGTGGAATACCTAATAAATCAGGTTTGTGCTTGTGATCACTCTTTGTTTTATTGTTTGATGATATATTCTACTCCTTTATGTGTGGAACCAAATTGAAAGATATTTAGTGGAAGTTCACTATTTTGCCATTAAATTTAGTAAATTTTATTGATTTATTTACGTGGATCTAAAATTGTGACTTGATATTTGAAATTTTCACCATTATGATGTTTTAGATATACTATTACTATATATTCGAAATGTGAGAGAAAATAAAATAGAGTTAGGTGCTCCCATTCCAACAGCACGGGGAATATTGGCTAATTATAGAGAGGCTATTTGGGGACCATGAATGATGAGTTTAAGTTTTTTACAGCCATGTATGGCTATAGCATATATAGCAGCAGCAAATTCATTCTCAATACAGCTAAGAAATTCCAGGTTGGAGATGAAAGGTGTGGGTCCCCCCTATTTGATTGAGAAGCATTTCCATTTTTATTAAGTCTTATGAACTATATATATATGCATCTAGAAACTGTATTGCTACCAATTTTATTTATCATTTAATGTTCTATCACTATTCGAGTAAATATGAAACTAGTATTCATTGATTACTTGCCTACAATAGGAAGTAGAAAGAAAATATAGATTTATCAATAATGAATTATGTTATTGCTTTTATGGAAAAATCAATTGCTTTGAAAGTACACGAGATTTTTGTATCTTGATTTATTTTCACAATAGATTTATTGTTATGGGCTTGATGTAAATTTTTAGTTGAATATAATTTTGGAATAAATATTATAATACTTATCGTGCAATTATTTAAATGTGGTTGAGGTGGACAAACGTTCCACTTCCTCTATCGATTTTAAAGTAATTTAAGTAAAATTGATATGGTTAGGCATATTATATGTATTTTCTCAGAGTCATGTGACCCAATCCTAGTGTCTATGTTTTTTTAGCTACAATCCTTGAGTGTAATAGCATACATGTTTGGCAAACATTTTACATATAGAAATCACATTTCTTGTAATTTTAGTATTAAGGTACAAACAACTGATGCTCTATGTTTGTTGTACATGATTTGACCAATTTTACAAAAAATGGCAATATAATCAATACAACAGCTATCAATATCATAGGTGGGCATAAAATGAAATAGCTTACATATATATATATATATTATAATTAAATAGCTTGGTTAGATTGTACATAAGTCTTTATGCTTTTCCCCGTTGGCATTCCACATTCAAATAATTGGACTATTTAATATTTTTAAAATTGGTTTATATAATATGGTTGATTGCATGCATTAAAGCCACGGTTGTAACAACTCGAATTATTCTATCCCTCTAATAATCAGCCTATTGGAATCAAGTTTCAATAAGTAACTTAAAATTATTTCTGAAAATAATGTTGATACAAAAGGCCAATAACATATGGAACAACTAGACATTTGTCAATAGTCCATTCAAAGAAATGATTAGATAAGACATAAAAAGGTCAAGATAAATGAACTCAAATAATTATAGGTAAGATTAAGGATTATTGTCTCACGGTAAACTTGCAATTATATGTTTTAAAATTCAACTTTGGATACTTGTACAAATATAATTAAAGAGTAGTTGGCATTGATTGCTTTCCATTATTATCTCAAGTATTTGTGTATATGTAGAACTTGCCTTGCTAAAATATAAAACTACTTTGGATACTTCGGAATAATAATTAAAGAGCAGTTGGCATTGATTGGTTTCACATTATTTTATTGAGTACATATGTATATAATTAAAGTGAAAGAAACTTGACATGTCTCACTTTTGGTATACTATGTACCAATATTGCTAAATTTATGTTACAAAAATTCATATATTAACTATTAGCATTCTAGAAATAACCAAGTAGATGATATTAAAATTCGAGAATCAAATTAAATCCTATCAACCATATATTTTCTTGTAATAGTAAAGATGCTCGAGCTAACATCTCATAAATTATATAAAAAAATTGTGTTAAGTTAAATTTGTGTAACACAACTAATCATGAATCAAAATAATATATATACAGTGATTGATTATTCTATTTATATTTAATTGAAGTTTAACAAATGTACTTAACTCATAAATCATAAATATCAAAATGATTCGAGTTTATCCACCCACTAATACCTATGACAAGATCCTTATAAAAAGGGAATCAAGATCATGGGAACCCCTTATATGATATAACTAACTGAAATTTGCAAGTTGTACCAAAATAAAAGTTCCCATAACAAGACACGTAGATACAAGAATATAACACTAATTAATTAACTAAATAGTGATTAAATATATAAACTCAAATATTAATTATTTTAAATAATGGAGAAAGCTCCCGTTCTCAAGACATGTTGGTGCACGAGGGGGCAAATAGTGTAATGTGAATTCCTAAAGATTCTCTTATCTAGGATAAGTAAGCTTTCCTTGTTTTGACGGCATAATTTTTATATCTTTGGATTAACTATTAACCAATCAACTGGGTCGCATTATATCCAATGAGAACTCGATAAAATAACCCTCTGAAAGTGCAGAGATAACTCTGTGGGAGGCACGTGCCTGCTGGGTGAAATTTCACGTGCCCCATGTGAGCAAATCGTGCGAGCCACAAACTCAGAATTATCAACAATGACAGCCTAATTTGGGTTGGTTTAATTTGTTGCTTTTGCCTGAAAATTTTTTTTATGGAATGAAAATAAAAGGGTTTATTAGATGTCCTTTTTAATTCTTTAAGTTGTATATGATTCGCTTATTTGAGCAAATTAACATGTATTATTAGTTAATAATATTTAATTAATTATTATTTTCAAGAAAGTATAACATGGACTTCGATTATAAGTAAATGAACATTCTGTTACTGTGATGGTTAAATTTCATTGCATGGGGTTTACTATGCAATTTTGCCCGATTAAATAATTTGTTGTATAAAAACATGCTGCCAATTTGTTAACAATATCGTTATGTCTGTAGTCATTCTTTATACATATACAGTAGAACTTAACATTATAAAGGCTGCTAAATTTAAGAGAACTTGCAACGTGCGTTTTACTTCACAGATCACTAACAATTTTATATAAAACTAGTCACATGTCAAGTGGCTAACTATTAAGTTATATTTTTTTAAATGTTTTGTAATTGAATTAGTAATATCAATAATTATTGCAAACAACCATTTCTTTTACCCTTTATTGTTGCCAATTAAGTGGAATAATTAGTAATATTTCATTTTATTTTATGGTGAATCGATTATGTATGAGTCGGTCTATTTTTCATTATCCAAAGACTAATAACAATAATAGAACTATAGAAGTAATATTCTTACACTTATTTAGTATATAACGTATAAGTTCGATAAACCGAGTCCAAAATCAGAAACAGAATTTTCACTCACAGATGAGAAAATGCATGGAAAACAAGCACCGAATTTGGACTAGTGTGTATATGGACAGCAAAGTCAACAATAATATTATTTTTGTTTTCATTCTTTGACTAATTAAACAGCGTGGGCAGTGTTTATGGGAGGGATTCAATCCCTTTGACTGCAAGCAATAGTCAAACAAATATACTACTATGTATAAATAAATAGTAATATAATCAAATCTTGTTTCAGAAAAAATAAATATATATAATCCTATCACTTATGTCAGTATCTGCATATGTATACATAATTCATTTTCGGTCTTGAATCTTGACCAACTATTGGATTAAATTAAATATGTTAAATTTGATTTATCGTATTACATATGTAGATATATAAAATTCAATTCACGAACATATTTGAACTTTTCTATACATCATGAGAATATTATAAAGCGCTTATTTGCTTTTTCCTCTGTATTTTCTTTTTTCATTGTTTAATTTGTAGATGAATATTTAGTTAATTATAATAATGAATGTTTAGTTACGTAAAGCTCAAAATGTCGTCTAAAAAGAGAGCATGGATTTGAGGGTTCATGTGAAATTTTATCGAGCCCTTCCCCAATCAGACTTTTGAACTGACTCTCTTCAGTCATTATGCAGTACATTTTAGTACTGAAGTACAGTTTAATTTAAACTTCAAATTAAATAAATAATTATAGCAGGGCCTGCCACTGCCAGACTCGTCCACGAAAGTTATCGGGTCGATGGAAAATGGGCTGGGCCAGGCCCGTTTAGAATGCTATTTGAGTTTTGGTTTTGTACCATTTAGAGGGTGGGGGTGGGGCTGGAAAAGCTAATTACTATGTGGATGACGTGTTTAAGTCCGAGTAGTTGTGGATTAACATTTGGGCTGGTTATAGATAATTGAATATTTTTTAGAACTATTATTTTGTAATTGTGAAAGAAGAAAATATGTTCTCAAATTTGCAATTGAGCCCAATATCCCAACTCAAGAAGCTATAAAAGTTCATGTACCATTTTTCCTTGGAGAAGTATATCAAACACATGAAAAATACAATTCTTTTGTCTTGTTAACAGTTGGGGTTCGTCCATTTAAGTAGTTTTTCCAAAAAGAACTTGAATGTATTTTCAAGTCCTCATTGTTGGAGTACTGGAACAACAACAACAGAAGAATGACTTTCTTTTTACTTATGTAACAAAAGAATTGGATTGACCTTACTCATTCCATTCATAACACCAATCTTTGCAAAATCCAAAGTCCATCTTCCTATTTTCCCTTATGTTAGTGATCTTTGATCACAAAATCTACTAATCAAGAAACTTAATCAGAACTTGATCACCCCAAGAGTTTGAGCCTGAAGTGAAACAGAATGCCTGATATCCCCAATATGAATCGCATGCTCTCCCATAGGAATCCTTCTGACCCCGGCTCCATCTACCACACTCAAGGACTTGCAGACATGAATTCTCACGCCAACACGTTGTTGCCCGCCAGCTGGCACGTGAACCTTATCGAACGCCACCAGTTGCTTGTGTGGGGCCCAGCGGGCCCCTGGCGGCGGGGTGGAGAACACGAGCAGTGTGTGGGACCCATCTCTCCGACCCATGTTTTTCACATCCACATTGACAACAAGTGAGAGCCTATTGCATCTAGCATGAGTCACCCTGATCGATTTGCTTGACACAGTGGTGGTGTTGGAGTGGTGCCGCCCGTCCACCGGAACAGAGACCACCTGTGGTGCATCTGCCACCGTGTGCATGAAGCTCGTGTAGCTCATCCCATGGCCGAATGGGTAGACTACAGGGCCTTTGTAGAACCTGTATGTTCTTCCGGGATAATTTCTCGAGGGATTGGACCTCATGTCCATAGTTGTCATCGGCAAATTGTTAAGGTATTCTTGAGGGTACCATGTCATCGGAAGCTTTCCACCTATATGGCCATTAAAGTCAATTAGCCACTCCAAAAAACCACCCCAAAAAAGGAATTAAAGAGAATCAAATGTATAAAGATCATATATTTTGCCTGGATTGTGAGTTCCAAAAAGGACATCAGCAATAGCAGCTCCTCCAGCTTGGCCCGGATAGCCAACCCACAAAATCGCGCCGATTCGAGGATCGTTTTTGGCAAATGATATATCTACCGGACCACCGCTCATCAGTACCAAAGTAATTGGACCCTTGGCGGCGGCGGCTACCTTAGAAATGAGTTCACGTTGGCGCCCTGGTAGTAGGAGGCCCTCCCTGTCTTTGAACTCAGCTTCAATAGATTGGTCTAGCCCCATCACTACAACAGTCGCGTCTGCTTGACGCGCTGCAGCAATGGCTCCAACAAATAGCGCGCCATCGGTGCAATGTACGTCTGCACAACCCGGCTGATGAATTGTCCTACTGTACTTTCTTATTCCTTGTAATGGAGTTGTGTATCCACATGCAATACCTATATGGTGAAGGATAATGAGTAAGCTAATACAGAAGTATATATAGAAATAATGACATAGTCTATGGTTCCCTTTTATACCCGCATAGTTGCCTATCATTGTGAGAGTGACATCTGAATTAGGCCCAATAACAGCAACAGAACGGTGTCGTCTTGGAGAAAGAGGCAGCACAGGCCCATGATTTTTGAGTAGAACAATTCCCTGTCTAGCAGCTTCAAGGGCCAGCTCCTGGTGGGCTGGGCTGCACACGTCCTTTGGGCCTAGGTTACCGTACGGATGGGCCGATGGCTCACCATCAAACATTCCGAGTCTCATTTGGACCCTAATTGTATTGGCCAAGGCGCCATCTATTTCTGCTTCATTTAATAGCCCTCTCTGTACTGCTGTCTCTGTGTGTACCCCCAGGAAAGGCCCACAATCCAAATCTAAACCTATACATCATAAATCATAATTCACAATCAATATTTGTACTATATATATAGATAAAGGATTCATATAATTTTCGCCTATAATCATTTAACCTGCTTTGATTGCATCAGCAGCTGCATCTTCTGGGGTTGAAGTATAATGCTGGTTGTCATAGAACACGCCAACCGAATCGCAATCGGAGACAATATATCTAGTGAAAAATAAAAAAGATGAATTGAAATTGAATAAATTCACTTGCTTAAAAATCCATATACAATATATGAGCATATATATATATATATATATACCCGTTGAGACGCCAAGCTCCTCGTACAGTTCCTCGGAGAAGTTTAGGATCAGCGCAAGTAGGAATGCCGTTAACTTGATTGTAAGAACACATAACACTTGCAACTTTACCTTCCATAACACAACTTCTAAAGGGAATATCAAATGTATCTTCCATATCCTGCTTGCTTACCTGCACTATCAACACACCCTATCAACTGTCGTATTTGTAAGGTTTACATTGTAAGATTATGATAATAGAATTAACACAAAGGGGTGTAACTGTAGAAAATGTCTTAACATGAGGGGTCTATAAATAATTTTCAAAATATGAGAGTTTTTTTTTTTTTATAATTACATTTTAAGTGAAGGGTCTGTGTGTAAATTTCCATGATAATTAAGCGGGTTGGTGAAATTTAGGGAAATTTCGTCAGAAGCAATGATGGATGAGACGGCCCATACCTTTGCATTAAAATGGAATCTATCTACCCCACTCCAGTTATCGAGGTCGTACGCAGTGTAATGCTTGCAACAAGCCGCCACCTTCAGCCGGTCGCCGCCGTCGGTACCCTGCAAACCTCTAACGTAGCTCGCCGCGTATTTACCCGCAACCACCGGATCTTCACCGGGAGTTTCCTGTCCCCGGCCCCACCTTGGGTCACGGAGTATATTCACGTTTGGGCTCCAATATGTCAGGCCCGACATTCCGCCATTGTACATTGCTCGGGCCTCGTCTGATACAACCTGTGGATAATTGGGTCCATTTATTAGGCCCACATTCTGTCATTGTTGGCCCACTACCAAATCTCATTACTTTGCAATTCATTGGTTGCAGGTTGCAACTTGCAAATTATTAATTTAAATGTCTGTCAAATTATTAAAATTCTAATTGTTTTTTTAGTAAACAAATAAAAGCTCGTATATTTCCTATGAGAAAAGTAATTACTAGTATTGGTAACTGGTCCGAAAATATGGTCAATTATTTAATACCATTCTATTAATAGTACAACATGTGACTCGAAATAACCCACTAATGCACAGATCTAAGACAAACATGCAGTTTTCTTAAACCAAAAAGTTACAACAGTCCACGTACTAAAACACACAGAAAATAATATAAAATCATGTTACATCCTAATCATTGTTTTGCTAAAACTGATTATATTAAGACGAGTAATCTTACTTTTCCAATCTCTTCCCACAGCGACGCATTGAAAGAGGCGGCGGTGGTGATGACTTGCGGGAAGCTGGTGGCGCCGGGAAAATCGCCGCCAAATTTAGTCCCTGGGCCCACATTAGAAACGCCGTGAAGCGCCTCCGACCACCACTCGTACCCTTTAATCCCCAGCCGCGGCACGGGGCCGGCACTGTTAACCAGAAGCTTGACCTTCTCTTGCAATGTCAGCCGTCCGATCAAATCCTTCACTCTATCTGTTATACTTAAATCTGTTCGACAAAAATGTAAATTATTTGTGGCATGATTTCTAGGGTCGCAGGCGAATGAATCGCGGGCTTCTACTGTAGTGGAAATGGGCACTATGAATAGTAGAAGAATATAGAGGAAAATGGAGTTTCTCCTCATGATCTTTTGAGGAGATTTTTTTTCGTAATTTTATTTTGCGTGTGTGTGTTTGAATAAAAAGAAGGGAAAGTGAAGTGTGTTTATATAGGCAGTGAGGAAAGATATCTCATTTAAGAAGGAGAATATAACTTTTGGCAGGGTAAAAGGTGCAAGTTGCAAGTAAGGGATAAAAGTATATGAAGTTTTGGGAAGGTAAATAAATGCAACTTGCACCTACTAGCAATGATATTATATATGTGATGAATCAAGTTTATTGAATTGATAATTGTAAGAAATATTATAATATAAATTAACTCACTCATTAAATTTAATGGTATATTATGAATATGCTCACAAATTAAGAGCTCAAAACATATCCTTGTCAAGGCCTATACTTTCTCCAACAAAAAGAAGCCTCATTGATGTATATTAATAACTCTCAATTTATATCTCTAATTAAGTGCATTAACTAACTATCCTTGGGATTGTATCAGATTAACTGTCATGAGATTCAAGTTCAACCCTCTATCATTTTAACTAACTTCCATTCTACTCAAGTAATATGACGAGTTGTTAAATAAGAAAATGATAACATTGTTAAACGAATGAAATAATTAAAAAATCTGAGATTGTGCAAAACAATGCTTGCTCTGTTGGGTACATACATACCACTGCCAAACATTATTCTGGTCTGAGATATTCATATTGAATTAATGACATGGCAAATTATAATTGGATAAGGGTGTGGCCGTGTGGCTAAGTGTTGGGATTGGACCAATTGTGATATTCAGCATTATAATGCAATGTTTTAGGGTGTCAAACCAGCTCTCGATATTCTATAATTATTATTTCCTTTTATTATTAGTTACTTTTTCTGATGAGTAGAAAAAAATTGATGGGACCAAACATAAAATCACAGGTCGCACGGCACTGATATACATATTAAACGACAAAGTTTACTGTTTAACATGAAAATATAGTATAAGGACCTGTTGATGCTCTGTACAGAGCCCAGAATCTGTTTGGGCGGCCACCTTGATAATTTATCGTCTTTATTGGACCGGGTAATTCTTATCGGGCTTTTCTTTTCATTCATTAAGATATAATCTATATAAATGTAAGTGGGCCGGACCCAGTTAGTTGGAACAATATCTTTCTCAAATAGAGGCCCAAATAAGGTGTTCATTTCCAACAAAGCTGAGGCCCGCCTTATTGCACGTGAACCACAAACTAGCGTAATTAATATTTTCGACCCCAACCTATCGCTCTCCACAGACCACTGAAAACAAAACTAAAGAAAAAGGGGGAGAAAATATCGCCAGTCCAGATCTAATTGGAATTTGCAAACCAATCTCCACCACCATCAATCAAATATGTTTCTCTTGGACTGGTTTTACGGCGTGTTGGCATCTCTCGGTTTGTGGCAAAAGGAGGCTAAGATCTTGTTCCTTGGCCTCGATAATGCCGGCAAAACCACGCTCCTCCATATGCTCAAGGATGAGGTCATTTTGATGTTTTTTTTCTTTTTTTAAGAAATTGATTGTTTTGTTGATCTCTATGATTTGATTTGGTTCTGAATTTTGGTTTTGATACAGAGATTAGTACAGCACCAGCCGACACAATATCCGACATCAGAAGAGCTGAGTATTGGAAAGATTAAGTTCAAGGCGTTTGATTTGGGAGGACATCAGATCGCTCGACGAGTTTGGAAGGACTATTATGCAAAGGTATATATAAAATTTGCATTTCTGGTTGTGATTCTGGATGTCTTGTCGTTTTATGAATTTTCTTTATTGTGTGGTATGTGGAAGTGAGCTAAGATGAGGTCATGAACTTGATCCTTTTTTTTGCACTTAGAAATTAATTGGCGGTTGATACGAATCATTTTCTGGAGATGATGCTTATTTTGAGAGATTTGAGCTCCTATCATTTGTTTTGTTCTTCTGATTAATCAATTTTCACTGTAAAGGCAGGAGAAGGAGCCTGATAGTACAAAGTGCGTTTTGTTATCTGCTTTGAAATTCTTATTTAGATGTTTGTTTCCAATCGTGTGAAGGTTTCAACTTGCTTGCAGAATTATACATGATCACAAGAGAGATTGAGAAACAGTATACACTTGTATCAATATATACTTAATATTTTAATAATTACTTTTGCTTATATATGTTGGGTGAAGAGCGTACTTAATTATGCTATGTAACCGCTTTCTGCGTCGAAATAGGTTTTGACCCGGAACGTGAATTTGTTCCTCACATGTGTGGTTTATTATCATCCCAAACTCTGCCCATGGACATATATGTTAGTCTGCACCTCTTCATGTGGTGTCTGCTTGATCACAATTGCATGTATTTCATAGTTGCATATTTTTACGCACACATTTGAATTTCAGTTACAATCTCTCTCTTGGAACGACTAATTTTAGTCATGAAACATGAGACACTCGGCATCAGTGAATATTTGTTGGATCATGCTGTTTTCTTTTCAAAGTTCTAAATTTCATGTAAAAACATACAAATAAATGGAAACTAATTGGTTAACTGTTTATAATTGTGTATGTCTTGTGGTTCTACAGGTTGATGCTGTAGTCTACCTAGTGGACTCATATGACAAGGAGCGATTTGCAGAATCTAAAAAGGAGTTGGATGCACTTCTTTCTGATGAATCTCTTGCCACTGTCCCGTTTCTCATTCTGGGAAACAAGATTGACATACCATATGCTGCCTCAGAAGACGAGTTGCGTTATCACCTTGGCCTCACTGGTGTCACCACTGGCAAAGGAAAGGTTAATCTTGCAGAATCCAATGTGCGCCCTCTAGAGGTTTTCATGTGTAGTATTGTCCGCAAAATGGGGTATGGTGATGGTTTCAAATGGGTCTCTCAATATATAAAGTAGGACGCAAAACGTCTAATAGCTGCTGCTATACTTCCATTATCGAAGATCAAAAGGAATGGGAAAGATGGAGAAGATTCATTCATTTCAAGTTGGTTAGTTGCTAAAACTTGTATGATTTGTGTTTTGAGTTTGTAAGGTAAGTGAAATTTGATTGCTCCTGCTTCGTTGTCTGAAATTTGGTGGTGGTATACATTGGTACTTATATCCCGAATTTAGCTTTTTCTGTTTTTAATTTGAACTCTGGTGAAGCTAGACTCTTTGCTGCAATTGTTACCTAGTTTCTTGTATCCATGCACTTTGCTGGTTTCACATATGGAAACGTAATACCATAATACAGATATGGATTTAAGAACACTATTAAGATATTCACAATTTTAATGGGCAAATCGGAATGTAGAAGCTTACATGGGCAATTAGATGCTATCCTAAATTTTAGGGGATTTTTTTTTTTACCACATTATCCACCCTACCCAATCAGGCTCCGTCTTCAAGGGGTTGTAAAATTGATATTAGAATAAAATTAGACATATTCTTTCTGTGTTTGTTTATTTCTGCCTTTGCAATGCAAAGTGCAAAGTAATGAAGTTTGGTTGAGATTACATTAGTTGAAAGGTAATGCCGTTGAACGGTCCTCTTCCATCAACTTATGTAGTTGGTTAGTTATACCACTAAATACTCAAACTCAATCCCCTTCATGCCAGAAAACACTTATGTGGCTCCACTTGTTCTAAGATAGGTAAAAGCAAGAAGAACAATAATACGTCTTTCTTGCTATTTTTGTTACTTAATACCAACACACAATTCCATTGCTTTTGCTTTAATCTAAATTCATTTAGCTTAAAGTGTTTAATTAGTAATTAACAATGAAACTACGTCATATCTACTTTGTGCAAATTACCAGTTTTGTTCATAATACGGTGTTAGATCTAGTTTATACCACAAAATAAAAATGAAAAATAAACTCTGATATTTTGCATTTCTGTTAACTATATTAGTTAGTCGATTATTATGTCTAATTCCAAAGATGGGACGGTTTAACAAACATTTCTCTCACATAAAATTATATAATGCAACAAAACGCATGCTTTTACTCATCTCTTCCCCTTCATTAAAAATTTCCAAACTTTATGTAACACTTTATACATCTCTTCTTCTCCCCCTTAATTCCGACCACCACACCATGGGCAACGCCGCCTCAGACAGCCAGTCTGCCGCCACCGGAAAAGTCATCTTATCGAACGGCGACGTTTTCATCTACGACGAGCCTCTCACAGTTGCAGAACTCATGCTAGAATATCCACAAGAAGTTGTAGTAGAGTTTGAAGCAATCACAACAGGCAAAAAACCAACCCCATTGCCAGCCGATCAAAAGCTTGAAATGAAAAAGCTATATCTAATGGTTCCATTAAGAAAAGGCAAACCAGCCTTATTATCATCTGAAGAAGCTCGAAAACTTTTTGCGAAAATTAATTCTGTTCTGAAATCAAAAGCACTTTTATCTCATAAGTGCTCTCTTCCTTTGTCCGTGAGTATTTGTCCGGCGGGTGGAGGTAAAAACGACGTCGCGTTGGTGGATAATAAGACGTGTTTGGTTGACAGGATTGATGAGGATGATAATAAGTCTGATTATTTTACGGATATTTTGGAGGAAAGGCCAGAGTTTTTGAGCAGGCAGATTTCAGGGAAAGGGTGGAAACCGAGTTTGGATACCATCACGGAAAAGGCTATCAACGATAAAGTTCGCCATTGGTTGTTTTAAATTAAGTTTTCAGATTTTAAGTATATATGTTGATAATATCTCAATTCCCAATATTGATCATTATTAATTAGGATTAATATTGGGTTTTAGTGTTATAGTTAAGATATTACTATGGTTTGAGATATGGTGTTTATTGTTTAGCACTATGCGTGTGCATTATCTAAAGTTTTTATTGTACTTGTGCTTTTAGAGAAGTAATAATAATAATATGGTCCAAAAGAATCATTAATTAAGAAAAACAATTAAAATGTATCCCAAGTCCTCAATCCTAAATTTGTGGAATTTTTGGTCCAAATATTAATCTTAAGGCCCATTTACAACTTCGGAGCCCAATACCAAGTACTTATTGGGCTCTACAGAGTAAGACCCATTTATCAGCCCATTAAACCTTATTTGGTCTTGTGCTCAATACAGGAGGATAAATGGATAATAATCATAATTCACAAGAATAAGATGCATTCGGCTAACTTTTTTATTTTATTTTTACATATATTTCATATATTAATAGTTACAATAATAGTAGTTTTAGAATATAAATCCCCTCCTTTTATTAGGCCAACACTGATCATTTCGTTTACTGCATGGTAAACTTGAGAATTGAGATCCAGTTAGATTGAAAAAATCCTGTAAAATTATGGTAGTATCAATTATGCACTATATAAATGTATATTTCACGTTTGCTGAGTTGAACCGTCAAATCCGATTTCCAAATTGGTAAAAATATCTTTCAAGTATATAGTCCATTTATTATAGTATATGCCATAAAGGGAATACAAAAATTCCATCTATGGTATGGCAGTTAAGTTAGTGTCTTTCTGGTACCAATCACTGTTCAAAAGTTATCAAGTTGCATAGTTTGTAATCGTGTAAAAAAAGCAAGTGATTTTGTCTTTCTAATCTAATCTAATTTAATCTAATCTAATCTAATCTAATCACTGCAGAAATGTGAATTCCCAAACAGTACCTTAAGGAATAAGAAGAGCTTCCAAGTGGGCCCCTGGAATCTGGCCTAGCCGTTTGGGCCGAAGGGGCGGTGAGAGCGCGTTTTCTAATTTTCTTTTAGATGCTGGGCCCCACTGTTTTAAATTTATGGTAATCTTCGAGCCGTTAATTGGCAATCATACACCTCACATTCAAACTCATGAAATTATCAATTAATAATAATGAAAAATCATTAAAGCAATATAACTACTAATTCAAAATTGATGTGGAAAAGATAAATCATTTTCATAAATGATACCCTTTGTTTTGTTTTGATGACAAGGGAACCCGCAGCCGCAGCCGCTACCGTTAGGTTTACCCGCTCTTGTGCAATAGCCTGCAAACCACACAAGAGAGGTAAACCAGCCTAGGTTGCCCATAGCTGACAGGCTCACAGTAGAGAAGGCAAATAGGCATTCCCACAGTGAGATTCGAACCCGTGACCTAGGCCACAAGTTCAAATACCCTTACCAACTCTACCAGGGGTTGGCATTCCCACAGTGAGATTCGAACCCGTGACCTAGGCCATAAGTTCAAATACCCTTACCAACTCTACTAGGGGTTGCCCCCACCCTTTGTTTTGTTGAACAACATAAATATGCTACGTTTTTTTAGTCAAATGTTCAACATTTAACAATTTTATTATTCAATTAATAACCATTTATATGATTATTTCAACTCCTATAATTTTCAATTATAAAACTCATGCAACTTTCAAATACTAGTTTAGAAATTTAAGACTCATACGACCAAAAGTTATTAACTGTTTTTTATAACCATAAAATAATTGTAACATATGATTGATTTTTTACGTATTATTTTATTGTGTATCATCTACCTTAATATATTTTACCGAGAAAAGAAGGAGAAGAGCAAAGAAAGATTGATTAAAATGCAATTTTCCTTGTATTAGTGATTAACAATCCTTTTAAATATAATTAATGTAAGTAATAAATGGCTTAAATTTCACCAATTGCAGATGAATAATTTAATGCATTTTTCCTAATAATGCTGCTCCCCTTTTCTTATTATTTCTCAAAAATCATACGAAAGGGCATTCTCGGAATTTCCTCCACATTTTTCTTACATTAAAAGAGTCAGTCTCACAGGCTTCCCCAACAAAAACGACGAGAAAAACAAAACATCCTCGAAACTTAACAGAAATAAACAGTCTGAAATTATTGAAAATCATGAGTGATGTTGTCTTATTCATAGATGATTTAAGATCAATATCATATGTATGCAGAATCTGCCATGAAGAAGAGCTCGAAAGCTGTAAAAGCTTGGAGGCCCCCTGTGCTTGCTCTGGAACTGTAAAGGTACGTTTTCGGGGAAATGTTTTTTGATCATATTTTGCTTCAAATTTCATATTGATCGTTGATTTTCTGAGGCCTTTTTTCCTTCGTATTTTCAGTTTGCTCACAGAGATTGCGTACAGAGATGGTGCAATGAAAAAGGAAATACAGTGTGTGAAATTTGCTTACAGGTGTGCTTATTGTTTTCATATTCATCATTATAGCACCCGTTCCAGAATATTTATGATGTTTTGTCTATTTTGACAAGTTTCTTATATCAACTTTTCTTAAAACTAGTTTTGACATCAAATTTTTTTCGATTTTTTCAAGGTTGTCTTTTCTTTATTCTAATGTTCAAACTCTACTTTTCCTGTTCGTTATTTGCATGTGCAAACATAGGTATTATCAAGAGTTTGTCTAGATTTTATTTTTATTTTTCTTGTATAAAAACGTTTATTACACACACAAATTGTAATATATGTTTATTTATTATGTTATACTGATAATTTTTTTTTGCTTAGTTATATATCATATTAATATAGTTTTATATGTGTATGTGCATGTTTTTTATATTAGTTTTGGAAGGCAAAAGAATAAGTGTGTCTCTTTCTCAACTGTCTTTCTTGGAGTATAAATTAAATTTCCTTCTTTTCTACTTGTAATGGGGATACTATGTTCTTATCTACATATGTAGCTTGTATATTCATTTGTTTACTTCACCACAATTTGAAGTTATGCAGTTTTATATAAAAGAAAATATTTTTCACTTTATGCTTATTTATTTTATTTTCTAAATTGACATGTTTTTGTTTCTCATTTATAAATATATTGCAGAAATTTGAACCTGGGTATACATGTCCACCTAAGAAGACAAAGTTAATTGATACAACAGTAATTATAAGGTGAATATTTTTGTCTCTTTTCAGCTTGAACATTCTCTTTTCTATTTAAAATATACGCACTCTTGAAGATTTACTTATATTTTTAAAATGCACCGGCTTTGCAAATGAAGAGTTAATCCAAGCATTTCTGTGGATATTCCACTAATTATTTTATTACTATCCTGTATTTCCGGCTAGTAGTACGAGATTTGTATTATATTCCTGGCCTGAAATTAATAATAAAAGAAAGAGGTGATTAATTATTTATTTATTTTCTGGGATTTGTTAACAGGGAAAGTCTAGAAGCACCATTAAATGATCAAGAACAAGATAATCCAGTATATTTTGACTCATCTGCAGCTGAAAGAAGTGCTGCATGCTGTAGATCAGTTGCTCTTATTGTAAGTATTTCTAATTTTATACACTTCTCAATTATTGAGTTTAATTTTGATCATTTCAAAACTTATATCAGTGGACAGTTGGCTATTGCATTATTAACTCATCAACCGTGTACAATTTCCGCTGGGAAATGTGAACATTTTGAATGTAACATCTAAGTCAAAAGTTTGGTTTGACATGATTATTCTGAGAAACTTGTACAAAAATTGTGAGTCTGTGACAGTCTGTAGCTAATAGTATTCAATCTTAAATTAAAACTTAATTTGAACTCTCTCTAGTGCGAAACCGTACGAAATGCTCAACAGAATAAGAAGGGTATTGAATAAAAAAATTGCAAAAGAATATTAACGTGATATCTTATAGCAGCAATTCACAGCGGCATTAGGCATCATTATCAAGTAATGATTATTTCGTCTTATTAATTTTGACAAGCACACCAATAAATTTGCGTTCATAATTGCAACACCCTTGAATTAAAAACTGAATTGTTTAGCTTCCTTTTAGAATCCTGGCTCAGACATGAGCTCTGATGATGAAGATGAAGAGCAGCAAAATAACAACACATAATTCTAATCCTAATCAAGTTCATCAGGAAAATCTATCAACGATCCCGGTCCACTTTTAGCTACATATTTGAACAAATGGGGGGTGGTTTCCACATGGGTGGGTGGAAACCCCCCCCTTTTTATCCAAATATGTGGCCTATCTTGGCCGGGAAACGGTCCCGGCCAAGATAGATTTTCCCAACTTCATCTGTGCATTTGTACCCTTGTGTGTATTTTTCTTCCTCTCCTGTAGAAACAGATGAAAATATAGAAAAAAAAATACAGATGGAATGAAAAGAAAAAAAGGAAAGCAATTGTTTTGCAATTGTAAATCGAAAACGAAAGACAACCAGAAATTGATGCAAATCCAACTCATTCATGCAACATAATCTTGCAATTTAAGTCAATTAGATGCATGGCTAAACTTTACAGTGACCCGACATAGTCAGTCAACTTTCGGTTGAGATTTCACTACTAGCATTCTACAAAATATATATAGCTAATGACCAATTTGTGAAGGCTCATATATTCCAGCAAAAAATACAATGATTCAGTCACCATACCAGAGTTGGGAAAATCCAAAGCTAAATCCACATAATTGCTGTAATCTGAACAATGATAATGTGTTTTCAGCTTGCCCGATATTGAAATTTGCCAATCCCCAGCAACTGAAGAGCGATTTTTCTCTGTACTGTACATAATTTCTAACATTGTTCTAAAAGTAACCTAGCTCTGTATTGAAGGTTGGTCAAAAGACCAACAAACGAGCTGTCAGTGGAAGTGTTGTGGTCGTTACTGGCTGAAATCTTTATCAAATTATCGATGATCAAAGAGGCCTTATCTTCCCATCTTTGAGTGGAAAAGTTGGCCCCCAAAATTTCTTCCAACTCCTGAGACTTAGCTGCAGCCTTATGTAGTACTTTATCAGGAAGTCCTGGAAAATATGCCAACTTATAAATACACTACTGATGAACAAGAACTAGCGGAAATTAAGAGAAAAGAACTTTATTCTAAACGAAAGCATAGAGTCGCTTAACATATATTTTCCTTCTATTGTGGGATTTTTTAAAAACGATTCAGTTTTGAGGGAGAGAACAGAGAGGTTTTCACATTCATTGAGGTTTTTAAGCTATATTCGAGGTTCACTTACCAGCTAATCGAGCCACATTAACACCATAACTTCTAGGGCAAGCGCCAGCTGTCAATTTGTAAAGGAAAATAACTTCCTCCAGACCATCTGCTGCTTTTCCAACTTGGCATGCCATATGACACAGGGAAACCTGTACAAATTGTTGAAACCAGATAAAGTGAAACCAAAAGTCAGGAAAACACGATCATATTGGTTGGTGCACAAGTGCGCAATGTATAACGAATCTGCGATAATTTTAATTAATGAACTCACAAAATTGAACAAAATGAAGAGTCCAAGTAATACAAATAGTTGAACGATTCTAATTCAGAGTATTAGGTATCCTTTATTCAAAGATCAATACAATACTTCTACGGGTTAATTACATGCACACCCCACACTTTAGTGCTAATCACATACAAAGACGGAGCCACACAGGGGGCTGGTAGGGCCAGACGCCCCCTCTTAACTTTTGATTTTTTTTTTAAACCTACAAGTTTATGATTTTTACATTTTGCCCCCTCTCAAAACGTAAAAAAATATCATGTTTTTCTCAATGTTTCCGGATTCATTCCTCCCTGATTTAATATCCTAGCTAAATCCCTGATTATATAAAGAGCCCCTGACTTTTAGTAAATCACAGTGAGACTTCCTCCAAGGGTCTATTTGTAAGGGGTTTAATTTTGAGAATACCTTAACATGAGTGTGCCTTTTATGTAATTTCAGAAAAGCTAGGGGGTTTCCAGTAATTAAGCTCATAGTGAGGGGGTCTATTGGTAATTTTCCCTATGTCTATCACCATTGACATCCATAATGATCATAATAAAAGTCCTATAACTAGGCATACAAGTTTTTTACACAATAAATATTTATCACGGACTTCAACAACACATTAATTATATCTTACTAAGTTAAATATGAATTTCACTAAAGATCCCAAAACACAGTTCCATATGCACATGTACACTCAAAGGAAAGTAGAATCTTATATCTTTCTGTTATCATTTGAAGGAAGAATATCATACATACCTTAGGATCATTCTGATAGTCAACAGCTAATCGATGATAATGAGTAGAAAACATTCCCCGGCATTGTACTGAGTGGACAAAATGTTCAAGAACCGATGCACTGGCAAAAGAAATCAGAATAAGATAACTGAGAACAAATATTCCAATGTTCTCTCTGGCATGTTAAACAATCGCCAAGTGAGTAAAAGCAGAAACATGATATGAATGCTTCTATTAGCTCGGTTTCCTCAATCATTAGTCGTAACTAACATGCAGCCAAACAATGGTTGCTCATATAATATTTTTATTTTAGGTATATATCAGAAAGAAAATAGGACAAAATAAAAAAGAAAAGAACAATTTAAATTTTCTTTAAGCTGGCACATACGCAATGGCTTGTCCATCTGATGTTGATGTCCCTCGTCCCAGCTCATCCAATGCCACAAGTGAATTACGACTTGCTGAAGTCTACATTATCCAGTGGCAACAGGTTAGAAGATGACTATTCACATTTGAGCGAAGGCAAAAGCCATAAATAGAAGACATGCTACCAAAGAAAAAGGAAAGCTGGAAAGAACCACAACAGAAGTTAAATCTTTTTAGACAAAAAAACTCAAGTGCATAGAATTTATCACATCTTTGATTTTTGAGATAGTTCATCAGATTTTTGAGATAGTTCATCACAGAAGCCATATATGTAACTTGCTCAAATCAAGAGACTTAGACATTTGTCTACTTATAGAATAATATAAAATGATAAGGACATCCATTTACTAGCCCTATTTATAAATTACATTGGAGGGCAATGTTTATTACCAGCATAGAGGAAGTTTCCAGAAGCTCTGTTAGGAATGTGCTTTGGCCAGCCATAATCTGATCTTTAGCACCCATACGAACAAATATCCGGTCAATAGGAGATAATTTAAAGCTTTCAGCAGGCACATCTGCTCCTATCTGTGAATAATCAAAGTAAGGACGTTGATAAAGAATAAAGAAATTCTAGTCCGATTTGAAACAAGAATTCCATAACCTAACCTGGGCCAAAATCACAGCCAAGCAAACTTGGCGCAGGAGAGTAGACTTGCCACCCATGTTAGGACCAGTAAGGAGTATAAAGCTGGATTGACCAGAACCACCAAGTGTGACATCATTTGTGACAAAAGTACCCTCTCCTAAAGTATCACTCCTTAGAACAGGGTGTCCTAAACTTTTAGCATTAAGGTGAGGCATTTCATCAGGATGTGATGTACAAAGCATTGGGCGACACGTTTTCCCTTCATAATATTCACTTGCAATCGATAAGCTGATTAAAACATCTAGTTCTGCAAAATAACAGTATCACATGTGAGAGATTTTTCCAATAGCAACTTCTTCGAACAACTCCTGTGAAAACCTTAACCTGATAAGAGGTTGAAGCATAAAGCAATAAAATAGCAGGCAAAAATTTGAGTAAGATTTCAGCGAAAGAGTCTGTATACAAAGCTAGACATGAAAATTCACGGGTACAAATTTCTGCTTTCCCTCAAACACTACATGAATGTCTACCCACAACCTAAAGCTGCCATGTGGGCCTAGATTTGCATATACATACTTCTTCCATTTTTTGTTATTGAGCAAAAGTTTCAATCATTTTTTTTTAATTGGAAAAGACATGAAAACGACAGAGTGAAATAAAACACAGAACAGAAGGTTGTGAAACAAATATTTTTCTCATTGTTCGCCAACGGATGACAGATCCTGACTAAGAACTGAAAGCTTGCTTAAAAAACCCTTAAAACTGAGAATAAAGCCTCTGCTCAGTTCAGAAGGCATTAGTACCTGCAATAGTAGAGACTAATAGTCTCCATTTACTGTGATTCTCACAAAATCGTCCAATTAACCTGTGCAGAATGCTTTTCAATTTTGATTCCTTCTCGGAATCAGCTTGAGAAAGTTCTCCTAATAATTTTTTAATCACTGGAGTCCAGTACCGGAAGAAACCCTGCATATCAATAATTCAAAAAGGAAAAGAAAGAAAAGGTTTAGAACCATACAAGAAGCACATGACATGGATTACCTAAACATCTTATGGACCTCACGGATGATCTAACATGAATATGACTATGGACCGACGGCTGAATATGTGGTCCGATTTCCGACCAATCACTTAAACTGATAATCATGATGAATGCCCTACTATATTATGAGCTGCTTAGTCATATATTATTTAATTGTATATTCACTACTAGAGAATACTTGAACAAGCAATCTATCTATTTTGAAGAATAAGACTTTTGAATTTCTTTCATTTTTTCCATTCCAAGTACACATCGGAAACAGGAAAACTAGATAGATAGATGAACCAACCAAAAGATTTGATCTTACCTTCTTAGATGATCTTAACTCATATTCCTTAGGAATGCTCTGTGACAAACACTCTGGCACTTCCAAAAGGTATGTATCTTTTCCAATTGTTACATAACAAATCTACATACATCCAAAAGAAAAAAAATAAGAAGATGCTCAAGTACTCAACCAAATAAATCATATACCAAGCTGCTTGAGAAGTTCTTACAGATGCATCTCCAAGTAATTTACGCTGTTCCTTCAAATGTTTCGTGAGATTGGATTCAATATTTTTAACGATTTGGCATGCAGCATCATACTCGACATCAGCGCCTTCTCGAGGTATAACACGCCCTGACTGATTTGCTTCTTCCCAATCAAAGGCATCCTTGAAATGTTGCAAAATTGAATAAATGTCCTGAATCCCAGCGCCTGGAAAGAACATGTCATATAAGAAGCTAATCATCCTGCATAATAATGGTGAAAATCTGTTTCAGCTTTTACCAGGCATTAAAAGATGACGTAACAACGAGGACTCCACACTTTCCAAAATGGCATTGAATGAAGAGCATGCATGGGTCATTGTTTCACACCCACGTAGAGCAGAAACAAACTCTTGGAGCTGCTTCTTTGATGCATCCTCATATAGAACAACTTTATTTGCATTCCTGCCACTAGCTTCACTGTGTTTACCCAAAACCATGAATCAGAAAAAGTATGTGGTTTAATCTTATGATAAATTAGGAAATCATAATGCATTGCAACTTCACCTGCCAGCAAAGACGCGTGCAAGCAAACGTTCCATGTCAGGAAGCCCGGATAACTTTTTTCTAAAGTCAAGCACATACGGTTGATTTACTCCCTAAAATGAATAATTAGTGCGTAAGCAGAAAATCTAAAAAGAAATTATTACGCCTGACTTATGCCAAAGAATAGAAGTTATAGAGCAAGATCTAACAAGGATGAACAGAATCATATACAGAAAGAGGTTTTCCTAGAGGAGACAAATTACCCAACCACAAACCTTTTGAATCTTCAGTTTTTTGGCTCAACTTTCATGACACCACATTGATTAACGCATATGGCAATGGGGATCTTAAATCCAACGGCTAACTGGTCATAAAAACGAGAGAACTTTCAAGAGTCCAACATACCTTTAGTTCTGCTATAGCGTCCTGACGTTCCTTAATTGACTCCAGATGATACAAAGGTCTAGCGAGCCATGTTTTAAGTAACCTTTTCCCAAATGCTGTGGCACAATGGTTCAATTGAGCATATAATGTCCTGCAGACACAACGATTACGTGGCTATATAAAATAAGATAATGTTGATAAAAATAGTTTCCATAGATAAAAGAACGAATATTAATCCAAGTTTACCCAGAGGAGTCTCCATTTCTGCTGTTTTCAAATATCTCCAGATTTTCAAATGCAGCTGCATCAAGAACCATATATGGTTTCTGAGTGATATCACCAAAACCAGAACATGGAAGCAACTCAAACTTTGCGAATCTGAGAACACTTTCATCTAAAAAAGCCTGCCTCAGATAGAAAAGAGTGCCACCAAGAGCTGAGAGTGCCTCACTTCCGTTCTCACCCGCACTAACAAGGTTGGTCAACACATCCGGTAGGCCTTTTTTACCACAACTTTGCAACGAAGAATCACTGGATTTCTCAACTGTTTCATTCTTACCAGAATAGCTTGAATTATCACCCATATGTTGATACATGCTCATAACTTCATGAATAGTTTTCTCAGCATTCCAGAATTCAGAGAAAGGAATCAACTCATTAACTAGAGGATTTCTTGTATGTCTGAACAGTGCCTTTTCAGTCTCAGGACAGAGCAGCTTAGCTGGTTTAATAATTTCGACTGGCCTCAACTCAGATAATAAACAGCATAACGAACTGCAATCAGCATCATCTTTAAACTGTTCCAAGGAGATATATTTAATCCCACAAAGTGTGAATCTCAAACAAGAACAAAGAAAGTAAAGATGAAGCTAGCTAACCACGTACGTATTTCGCCATAGGCACACACACGCACACATATATATAACACGTGAACATTCAGTTCTAACTCGGCTATTTTAAACATGGAATCCACATCAAAAAAGAACAGACACAAGGTATTTTATTAGCATTGTAAGTTTCTGCCACTTCATCCTAGTATTAACTTGATAATATTAAGTTGCTTCCTCCCACCTGCCCAAGGACAATATTGCTCGTTGCAATATCAACCACACAGATACCAAATATATGAATCCCTTGTTGGTCAGCTGAAACTTGACAGCTTTCAGTCACTGCCATCAGATAAGAAGCATCAGGATTTGTTGAAAGCGTTTCTCCCTCTGTCAAAGTTCCTTTTGTGACCACAGCGCATATCTCACGTTTTACAACCTGAAGAAAAGGAGAAGCAGATTGCATTAGCCCCAAAGTATAAAACCATGGTACAATGAAGGAATATTGTTGTCAAATTCCGAGTTCTTATACAATATTAGAATGACCTTGTCCTTAGAACCCTTCTCTCGTCGGCGAAGCTCAAGCTGTTCAGGTGTTTCCGTTTGCTCCACAACAAGAACACGATAACCCTGTTAAAGCCAAGATACCCATTATAAATTTACTTTTGGAGAGAAAAAATAAACATCAAGGCATAAGAAATTGGACACAGAATAGGTTATAAAGCAAGATAACCTTTCTGGCCAGCTTCTCCACATTCACTGAGAAGTTTTTCTCTGGAAATCCACAGTGAGGTTGCTCTCCCTGAAAGTACAAGCAGCGATCAGACAGAAACTTCAATGCAGCAAGCTCAATATGTCTAAAAATTGACCTAGACAAACTTTAAAATCTTCAAAGATCAATTGTATCATCATTAGCTACTCTATGAAATAAATAAATACCATCTGTAACTAAGTCCAATACCTTCATATACTGCAAACCAAGTTCTTTGGCTCCAACGTGTGCATCCATTTCGTAAAGTTCATAAAACTTTCCCATCTGATTCAATAAATAAAAAGTATTTTCTTTTAGCAGGATACGGATAAATAGTGAAGCCAATAGCATGATCTTGCAATTAAGATATCCTGAATGACTTAGGATGTTTACCTTGAAAAAGAGAACCTTGTCCATATGCTTTGACTTAAAGTCCCACCATTGCCTCTAAAATCAACAAAGTGCACCAGAGAAACTATTTCAAAATTATCCTTAACACCAGCTAGAATCAGTAAATGATGAAAGTCAATTACCTGGCCACCTGTTAAACCTTTTACAAAGTCCGGAGGCAAATAAAGGGTTCTCGAGTCATAATTTACATGCTCAGGGCGTCGTCCATTGGCATCCTTACGATTTCTGTTGTAGAAAGAAAGCAATCAACTTGGAACCACAAAAGGAAAGAGAACGCGTATCGTTTACGAATTGATGTTAGTAGCAAACAAATTCCATATTGCTCTATCGGCTCTTACTTGAATATTATTTATATAGAAAGGTCAAGTGTATATAACTTACACGCCAAGGAAGCGAAACTTCTCAGCTTCGCGCGTCCCAAACCTTTCTGCTGCATCTCCAACTATGGGGCTATCTAAAAGAGACACCTTTGCACCTACAAGCACATAGTCCAAAATGTACAGCTGGTCACATAATCAGTGCATGTATTTGTACATTATTGACAAGTTTGCAGAAGAAATCATTTAAACTAATAGCCAAAATGGAAGAAAGTATACTAATCGTAGTATAAAAAGAAGGAAACTGCAACAAAATCAAATCTAATATCTTATTTCCTACTAGAGATAACAACAAACCTACATTTATAGCTCAATGGCGATTCAAGAAACATAAAGAGGACACTTACTGTCAACAGAACTAATTTTTATAGTTGTTTCAATCGGCTTTCCCCCACTGACAGCATACGGAACCTTAGAAACACTGTTCTTCAACTTTCCACCAATTTTGTTCTTCTTACTAGCCATTGGTCCTGTTTGTTCTCCTTCCTTCACCTTTCTTTTCCTCGATTCAGTCTTCTCCCTAAAACCACCTCCATTTTCCTCTTCTTCCAGCTCCAAATCTATATCTTCGGAACCATCATCTTCTTCCATTGCTTCCTTCTCTGTATTGTTCCCCCAATCCTCATCATCTGAATCATCTTCTAGCTCTTTCACATCACCCTCCGCCTCCTCGTCTTCATCTTCCACCACCGAAGTCCTTCTTAATCTTCGAAAAATCTTCTTTGCCGGCTCCTCAATCCACTCAATATTTTCCTCCGAAAGATTAATCATCTCCTCATCGGCATCATCATACTGCACCCAATGCTTTCCAGATACCTTATCGAACGATTTGACGCAACCTTCGTACCAAGACTTATCCAACGGCCAGTAAACCTTTATCCGTCTGTCAACAACCTCAGCGCCGTATGATTTCCTGTGAGAGCTAGGGTTTTCAGGAGAAGAAGGGGACAAATTGGGACCAACGACTAAGACAGGCTTCTTGCGCTTAGAATCGAGAGGCGAAGGGGTGATCGGGCTCGGACTTGAGTTAGGTTTAGGTTTTTGTTTGGAAATGACAGGTGACGGAGCAGGGGAGGAGGTTTCAGGCTTCTTGACGAAGAAATTGGTGATTTGACGCTGTTGATTGACCAGTGGAGAGCGTCCATTGCTGGTCTTCTTCGATGGCGCCATTGGAAAGAGAATGACAAGTGTAGAGAGGGAGACGAGTAGTGAGATTTGAGGGCGGGATACGGAGACATAAGTAGGGACGAAAGGCGGGAAGGAATACATAGATTAGAGGGAAAGGCAGTCAGTCCAGTGGACCCACGTGCTCCTAACGTTCAATTCTTCTGAGCCCACCCAAACAAATTAAAAGAGATCATATTTAGTATTTAATTTAAGGCCCTAAGTTGGGCATCAAGATGAAGCTCCAATGGGCCGACGTAATTATTCGATTAGGCCAACTAACCCATTAACATAAGCCCGTAATAGGCCCAACTTTTGACGTATCTTGAGAAAGTTCAGAAATTAATGGCACTGATATCTATAGGGCTTACCCTTTCAAAGACAATGCAAGAACCAGCATATGCCAACTATGATAATTAAACTAGTCTCAATGATGGAACAAATGGTCCACCTTCATGTGAACTTATTTCTCATTTATATAGCCAAGTAATTCTATTGTATTCGATTCAATATAATTTTTAATATAAAAAAAAGTTTTTGTCTCAGGTTTGGAATACTTGACTAGTGAAACATTATTTTATTGGCAGATGCCATTAATGAAAAGCAAGTGAAAGTTATGGCGTTCATATTCCAATCATGGCTGGGATGGATGGTTATTTTACCAAACCATTGAACATACAAATGTTCTTGAAAGCCATACCCGATTTAATTAACATAACATGACACGTATATATAAATTTGCCTTCATTTTCGTTATACTAGAAATTGCGCAACGTATCCCATCCCGCATGATAGCAACAATAAAGACAAAGCAGAATAATACAAATGTAGAAACAAAGAGCAGTAAAATTTATAACAAATGATAAGCTTGTGTATTAAAGTAATTGGCTGTGTTCCTAGCCTAACAAAAGCTTGAGCTTAATCATCAAAATAAAAATATTAAAAGTATACAAATAAAGAGCATCATTAATCCTCAGAATTGCCAAAGAAGAAGAATGAAATAGAAAAGAATACAGACCATTCACAGGCTAGAAAAGATTCTACCAAACCATTTCGATAGGCTGTTTATCTTCCTCAAGAGCTCAGTATTTTTTTGAAAGTAAGCTTCAGCATTTGATAGGATTACAGTAATGTCATGTTCCACAGCTTTCAGGCCCCTATAGTAGTTGTTTTCTAACCTCAACTTGATTATTTCCGGAGATAATGGAACTACAAACCTGCAACACCAAAATATTCAATATATGGTCTATGAATATGAAACAAAAAAATTTCAAACATTTTCTACCTGTTAATGAACTCTGGCTTTTCTGCAACTTCATTCAATTTTATGAGTCCATAACGGTCCTGTAACATCAACAACAAGAGTTAGAATTCTCAATCCATTATCATCCAAACAAGCTAATTTATTACTGCAAACCTCTCTGTCATTTATCCTGCATAATATCGTACAAGGGAAAGAAGATTACCTTATCTTTACTAGCAGACTCCAATGATTTAGTTAAAGAATCTAGAATTTTTTGTTTACTTCTGAACTCAATGCTAGGTTGCTCCCACATTCTTTCAGACTTATCATGCAATTCCCAAGCACAGTGATGATGGGAATCTATATCATCACCGTACTTTACATGATATCTTGCCCATGGACTTCCCGGAAAATCACTAGACTTATCTTGAATAGCTACAATTCGACCCTTCCACCAAGCACCACCTTCCTCACTGTCGTCTCTCCACCACACCCGGCATTTATCCCTAATTGTCCAGTTTCGTTCCATAGCTGCATTATACCGTGTCCTTTCAACAATAAAATCGCTGAAGTCAAACTCAGGAAGAGTGAGTTTAAATTTTTCGCCAACTAGAGGAGAAGTTTCTGTGAATTTGAGTGTGATGCGACAACAGCTTTCTCCAGAACCAGTATATGCCTCGTACTTGAGGTCCTCAACTAAACAAAATTCAACAGCCTTGATCTTATTCATATACTTCTGCCAAGGACCCTTTTGTGATGTCCCACTCGACTGTATGTATTCCTGATGGCCCTGCGCAAACATTGAAGTCCAAAGAATGGTTCAGTAGGTCAATCAATTAGCAAGGAGAGTAAAGCATTAGCATCGCGTTTGAATGGAAGGATTTCAAATGACTTCAATATTAGGTGGATGTGAAATCCACATTTTTTATTGAAAAATAGCTCAAAATGGGCGGTAAAGAATTTATATTCCATCGTAACATCATTGAAACAAAGCTTAACATTGTTATTATGGATCCGAAGCTCTTAGCTTCTGAATCCTCCCATCCAAATGCAACCTAATAGAAAACCAAACCAGCTCAATTTAGTTCTATACCTGTCTCAAGTATACAACTTCATCTCCTAGCTGAGGGATGTAACGATATCCCTCCTCCTGCTCTGTTAACAACAGCCAATTTGTTTTTTTGGGCATATCGCCCTTATTTTTTTCAACAAAAGAACTTCCTTCTCCCCTGTAGTGACTTTCTCTTTCTCTATTGTTCCTGGAAGACCTAAACCTGCCAGCATAATTGGAGCCTTCTGACGGGAAATAATCCACATCTTTCTTGGTGGACTTTTCTGCACGTCTTGATGTACCTGGTTGCAGGTAATCAGCTTCCACATCGAAGTTATAATTTGCAGGAATCTTCAACCTGAAGGATCTAGCTCTACGAGCTGAATCAGTTGCCATATCTGGGGATTCAGCTTCTGCCACCTGGTTATAGTCATTATCATAAACTCCGTCGCTATCATGGTTTGGTTCATTTAGACGATAATTTGCATTTGACAATCGTAAAACTGGTTGTTTTTCCTCAACCGAATAAGGCCTTTCAGATATTGACTCATCTATAGTGCCCGAAGAATGAGAGTCGTGTAGAAATTTCTTCGATTTTATCTTTATTACAGTTGGCTTCTTTCTAGTACTGTTTTGTGGTTCAGAAGTGTGTTTTTCATCAACAATCAGGTTCATGTCCATATGCTGATGACCATGAAGAGGCCACTTAACAGGTAATGAAGGCATTACTTCACCTTCAGCTGGTAAGCATTCATTAGTTCTAACAGAATTCACACTTGTTGGTATGTGATCTCCTAAATGCGCTCCATTTGATGTGCGTATTTTGAACTTTCCCCAGCTCACATTGGCATTACTGTAACTTGTGGATGCTCTCAACTCATCACTATCTCTTATTAGTTTTTCAACATTTTCAGGCTCCCTTGCATTATCAATCAAACTTTCATTAGTATTATCAACCCTGTCTTCTTCTGGGTTTTCTTCACAAGCACTTAACATTGATGACCCGACACTAGCTTGACTATTTAACTGGCCCGTCTGATTCTCTGAAGTAGTTTTTGTATAACGTTGTATTGAAAATTTCAGTGTCAATTTCTTCTTCTGTCCAGCACTTATCTGGGACTCTGGCTGCTGGTGAGATTTGACTATATCTTCTGGCCCATTTGAAGATACTCTTGTACCTGATGGATATTTCTCTTGTTCATTAAGCAGTTTTGTATCGTATTCTTCAAAGGATGACTCGCTGTCTGACGTGTCACCATCTGATACATATTCATCTTCTTCATCTGAAGAGCCTTCAGTTCCTTGGGAGAAGTTATTGATTGCATTACGTGCAGCAACTCTTTGAGGTCTCATTGACTTTGACTCGGGAGATTTCCTACTAGAATTTCTCCGACCAGCTTTTGATTTTCTTTTATATCTTTTACTTCTCGATGAAGTTCCTTCTTGCTCATCCGAAATTCTCCTCATAACACGTCTACCAGAAGTAGTCATCAACTCGACCTGAAAAAGAATTAAGGAATAATTACATTAACATCCCTCATATATTGCGTCATGACCATGAGCCCCCTCAGGTTCTTCAAATTACCACGATACCCACTGTTAGGTCCCCACAACTTGGAAAACATGAGGTGAATTGTAATATGCTTGTATAAGCCAGGAGAAGTTATGATAATGTCTAGGTGTTTTTCGTAATAAGATTTTCATATAAAAAGTGTTATACATAATTTACCGACAAATATATATATGAAAATATGAACCACCTATATATTGATATTTCTGAAAATCGAGCTTACTTCTTGGACAGATGTCTTTCGTTTTGAGCGGCGTGTACCATCTTTTTTATTACGTTTGACATTGTTTTCACTGGAGTCTGAATCTCTCAGTGCATTATCACTTGGACAAGTTTGCTCATCACTGAAATATTCTTCAGTAATGTTGTACTCTGAATCATTGTCATCATTCATGCCATCATTTTCTGGTTCCCATAACATAGCATCGAGATAATCTGGTAGTGGCTCGAGTACTACATCCAAATCCGTCAGAGGTAATATCTGGAACTCTTGGCCAATACCAATATCTGTGCCAACAGCAAATTTCATAGATGAAGGCTGCCACTCAATCCCTATAGCACCAAGCCGCCTTCTTTGATACATACTTTGGTAAGGTTCCGAATATGGGAGCATGCCTGTGATTCACCATTTGAAGGGTGTGATATTCGCATTAGAAGATTACATTTGGAAAGAAATTATTGCAAATAAAAACAGGGATAATTACATGCACAATCCCTCATTTATTGGATAATTAACACGAGCCCCTGGAGTTATAAAAATTCCAGCGAGCCCCCTTAGTTAAAAAAATTACCAAGACTATATCAAATCCTGACAGCTTGAAAAACAGAGGTTGAAATTGTAATAAGCTTTTAGTTATGGTAATTTCCAGCCTCCCAGCATTTCGTAATTAGGTTTCTCATAAGGGTGTCTATGTTATTTACCATTAAAAATTAGAAAGGTGGAGAAAATACACACACAATCACAAATATGCGAGTGAACAGAAATCACATACTCGAATCACATAATGGGTCTTGAATATTCCTTCTGTATGGTGGAAGCTGTGTCTCCTACATTAGCAACAGATCGAGATATTAAAGAAACAAACTAAAACGAAAATATTGGAGCCAAAAATTTATCCAATTGATTGAATGTCTCTCGTAGATGACATCAGCCTTCACAAATTCCAAACTTGCCCAGTATAGACACAGTAAAATAAAAATTATCATACAGAAGGCTAACGCTGCAAAGCTAGAGAATTATTTTCAAAGTAAAAAAGTAATGAAACCGGAACAAGACTACAGTCTTCATTTAAGCAGGTGGTATGATCAGGTCACATAATGATAGATAAAACAAGGAGTTTTAGCTATAAGAGAAAAATATAACAAGCATAGCAGATTGAGTATGTTCACCTGATCAACAACATTGCCATGAGTGTCCTGGATAAGTGGGCGGTAATCCCCAAGAAAGAACTGTTGGATATATGCATTACATAGTCAGAATCATTATTAGAAAGTGTGAAACACACCATAAACAATCGAAACCAAGTACCATTAGTATACCTGATCATACTTAGCGTCCTTCTGGGACTCTCCTTCACCAGTGTTCAGCAGATATATTTGTCCTACATCATCTGAAAGCACAATTGATGTGCCATCCCTGGATTACCAAGAAACAGCTTGCTTATTGACGAGCACAAATAAATAACATGCAACAAACATACATAAGCATGAGGACAATAAACACTGACGTATCACTTTTTTCATATGACAAAATACATAAGCGTAAGGAAAATAAATGGAAGCACAAAAATGACAACAACTTGCATTAAATTAGAAACAGAGTAATGACAAAAAGTAGGAAAAACAACACTCATAGCACTGAAATTGTAAGATAAAATAAGGATCTACTCCTCAGGATTTTAATCATGGATAGACAGGAACCAAAAGGATTAATCACAATATTTTTATTGAGCTGATATATGTGGCGGGGAAAGTTATATAACGTGACTTACTGTGAAAACTTCCCGTCAACCAACTTAAAGCGTCCACCTATCTCATACACTCTTATAGGAGTACCCTCCCATATCTATAAATGCATAACAAAGAAGAGATTAAGATAGATCGAAGTAGTATTCAGATACTTGTGAAAAGAAAAAAGACACCATTGACTTACATCCCAGAGTATAGTTTTCCCATCATACCCAGCACTCATAGCAATTCTTGGGTTAAAAGGATGCACGTCCAAAACATAAGTCTGCCAAATTACAAAATCAAAATAATGATCAAGAAGCATAGAAGTTAAATGACTGATTAAATCTGCCGAGGCGTTTTTTTATTAAGTTTGAGCCAGGAGCAGATGGGGTGGCACTGTATGCAACTTGTCCCCAGTCAAAAATGTCTTATAAAGTTGACTTGTCCAGGCACTTCCACTGTGTAGTTTATTATTATTATTATTTTAAGAATGGTCAGTAAAGAGTAGAGATTAGAAATTCAATTGCACTTACAGACGCAGTATGACCAGCCAAAGAGTGCACCAAGCTACCATCATTAGCATTCCAAACACATATTCTGTTATCTGCAGAAAAATTATAAATATAAACAAAGTTTCCAATCACAGAAACCACATGATATCTCTTACATGGATAATAAAGATCAGAGAAAGAAGTAGAATACCCATGATAGCAGCAAGCACAAAGCGGTTATCAAGGCTCCATACAATCATATTAACACCACGAGGAGTTGGAAGAAGTCTCTGACGTGGGCCTCCTCGAGGAGGTCGGGGAGGCATAGGTGGTGGAGGAACTTTAAGGTGATACGCCTTACTCCAACGTCCAACTTTTCCCTACAATGAAGAAATGTTGGGAAAAAGCAAAAAACATCTTTAGTGGTATACTTCCTTTTTTAAAATAAAGATCATCAATAACGCCGGCGGCAGATTCTTCAGCCACCCTTCTATACATAATCAACACCAACTAACAATGTACAAGTAAAGATAGCACAAGTGAGATATACAGCGTCACAGGCAAGTAAAAATGCAAAACTTCAAACAAAATAAGTCGCTAAAAGGACTTATGCAAAAAACTTTGGCATAGAAAAACTAACATGAGATCTCCGTGATCTAGGTATCCAGATAATTGCACTGCCATCTCGTGAACAGGTAACAATACTATCATGATTAAACCTGAGATTATTGAGGTAAAAGAAGCAAATATCATTAATAGGTTGCGAGAACAAAGAAGGGTAGTTCCAAAAAAGGTACGCCAACTAAAGTATTTTACTTAATACAAATAAGTACAAGTAATATCAGACCAGGAGTTTTTGAATTTTGGAATGCTCTCCTCAACAAAGGAATCTGATGAAGAAAAACGCGAGACCACAGCACAGCCACTGTATAAGAAAGCAGTGGAGTGAGATCATGGAAAATTTCAGGGTTTTCTAAAGTTATGACCTACTAACCTGAACTGGACATAGTTGACATCGTTCTCATGCCCGGCTAGAATATCAATTTCATGTCTTGGTTGCTCAGGATCTGTATTAGGCTTAAGAGCACTCCAAACCTGATTAAAGCAACTTTGCTTCAGACCCATAATAATTTCTGTGTCATATTAAGGATTTATAGAAGTAAAGCAGACAAAAACATGATAAACTGACTAATCTATTAGTTACTGTGATTAGCAGATGAAAATCACCGGAAATAAGGAAAAAGGTTTTGAGAAGTTATAATTGTTTGCATTCACTTGTATGTAGTCAAGTAACAGAAAAAGGAACTTATTTATTCATACCCTTGCAAAAGTATCCGAGCTCCCTGTGACAAAGACAGTTCCACTAGCATTGTATGCACAACACAGTATCTGATGACTTTGTAAAGCGGTATTTGATGATGCACCAGCTGAAGGGAAACCACTGCTTGTTCCTGGACCAATAAATGAATTTCTTAGTCCAGTTATTTTGGCTGCCATCATAAATCAGACAATAAAGAGTATATATCTAACCAGCGGTATCAACTATGGGCTTTGGCAGATAAACATGAGGGTGGCGGTTGGAGCATCTAGCATCCCAAATCCGACAAGTTCCGTCATCAGATGACCTATATGTTAACAGTTGTTAATTAATATATAAATAGAAATTTGTTGTTTGTTCCAAGATTTGAAGTTGATATTTATAGGTCATCAATTCAAGATACGATTGTGACAGTTAAGATTCAACAAAATCACTATCAACATACTAAATACGAAGACTCTGACCAATGTGCCATAACAGACATATGTTCTAGTGGATGAAAAAAACATTAGACCCATTAATGGACTTGATAGATGCTTATCACATCTTAACATTCAAATGCTAGAACCAAATTGTTCAAAAAAGTCATAAATGTATAGAAAGAATATGAAATAAGAGCTAATCAAGTCCAATACGAGGCTCACGATAGGAGTTGATAGACCGTGTTAGGCCTTGGACTAAAGGCAATGGCGGTAACAGCTCCAGTATGTCCACGAAGAACTGAAACAGGTAACCCATCTGGCAAACGCCACTACAAAAGATGACGATTCAGTTTTTGAAGAGCTAAAGAGACTGGATATTATTTGACTAAATTGACAGGCAGGAGAATCTTACAACACGAATAGTAAAGTCATTTGACGCGGATGCCACCACTGCATTATTGGAACTGACAGACAAATCTGTAATGTCACCCTGGTAACAAATGCAAGGAATGAAAAGTTAACAATCATAAAGTCAAACTGAGAAAAAATAAGTGATCTCTGGAATATATACCAAAAATAAGTTAAACTTACTTCATGTCCGCGGCAGCTAGCTAGGCAAAATGCAGTTTCCATTGACCACATCTTGACCAAACGATCATCCGAACCAGTAATCACATAGCGACCAGAACGATCAAATATCGCTACAAATCAAAAAGAAGTATGTAGCAAACCACCCGTAGGAATTGTATCATGAAAAATACTAAACAGAATCTTAGATCAGATTTAAATGGCACATTACAGGCAGAAATTAGAACCAATGGCACAGAGACAAAGAGAACTCAAAATTTAATGCTCATGCGTAAATCATATGAGGTGGCATGTCAATTTCTATTGATTTTCTTCAGACTGCAAATACTTTATAACAAGAGCAAGCCAACTGATGAATGGATTCATAACAAGTCCATGCAGAATTCAAAAGTAAAAATATACCACAATATACAGCATCCCTATGTCCTCTTATCTTCTTTATATTTTGCATCTTCGCCACCATAGCTGACGGTTTAGCAATGGCATAACATGCAAGGCGAACAGATGGAGACCGGTTATGTTTTGGGAAGCCACCTCCAATTTCTCTCAAGCTAAGCCCTCGAACCTGATCAGCTTGCATATGAGGCCAGCGAAGGTACGATGGTAAAACACTCGTTTCCTTATTTACTTTAAGTTGCTCACCTGTATAGCATGCAAAACAGTCACATATGTATGCCTTCTAGAGATTGGCAAATAACGTAACATATACGCACAAACAGAACGAAAGTAAACCAAAGAAAACAAGGAAAAGCATGAAAAACACATACGTGACAACAAAGAAAAGGACCGAGTTCCTAGTAGTGTAGGAACATCAGCAGCACTTGCAGAAACTCTTCCAACCATAGACCTTAACGGAGGAGATGTGGTCAGCATCAACTGTTTGAGCAGCTTGACCAAATGATCCTTTTCAATGTGAGAGTACCTGGAAACGATTTAAATCTATATTGTATTAAAAATTGTATTTTTACTGAAACTCTGTTGTGGAACGAGAGCATGAAGAATCCGAGCCAAGGAAAGATCGCACGTGGAAGGTGTACGTACGACGTAAGAAGAACGGACCCGTTTAGGGAAGGGCGTCGTTTATAATTATCTTATCAGTTATTATCTGATATTAGTTATTATTAGTTATTAGCAGTTAGTAGTAGTTATTAGCAGTTATTTCTCCTAATTTATGGATAAGGCAGTTTGTAGTTATTTAAGGAGGGGGATTAGACTTTATTAGATTATCAATATTTATGTATTGAAAATGGACGGCTATATTGCTGGGCAATTCTTGTATTAAAGGATTGTAAATAAACCTGTTTATATCAAGTATTAAGGATTGTAATTTTATTTCTATCAATTTTGGTCCGACCTGCCGGATCTCAAAATCACCACCATGACACGTTCTAACGAGGCACGATTCACCATTTTGGAGGACAATCAGGAAGCTTTGACGGAAAGAATGACGACGCTGGAATCGAAACTGGATCAGAAGTTGGAGGAAATCATTACCATGATAGGTGCGCTTCGACCCGTCCCGGGACAGACGCAGCCTCCGGTGACCCCTGCGGAATCTGGAACGGGCCAACCCCATATTGACCTCGCTCCAGATATTTCAACCGGGGAGGCTATTCATGGCACGCGGGCTGCCGCGTATGTTCCTCTGCCCATGTTTGACGGTACCGATCCCTTAGGTTGGATAGCCCGTGCCGAGCAGTACTTTGAAATAAATGGCGTGAGTGAAGAGGCTAAAATACAGAGATCAATGGTGGCAATGGAGGGATCAGCCCTCCATTGGTTTCGTTGGCTCCGTCACCAAGAACCGACACTAACATGGGCTGCGCTTTCGGAGGCACTCATATCGCGTTATGACAACCAAGTGGCGCGTAATGGGTATGAGCGTTTAGCGGCAGTCCATCAGTTTGATTCGGTGGATAAATTCATTGATGAATTTATCATCGTAGCGAATCAAGTACCTGGTCTATCAAGCGCCATGTACCTGGGATTGTTTTTAAATGGTTTGGATCCAGAAATAAGGAGGAAACTAAGGATGTGGGACCCACAGAATTTGACAGCAGCAATGAATTTGGCGCGTACTATCGAATCAGATCTGATTGCACATCACGGTACAGTCCCGAGCCGCTATCGGATGGAACGCACACATGCCACGGTACCAAGGGCTGCTGCCACCACTTTTCGGTCGGGTACTCCATTCCGAGGACTCCCAACCATCCCCGGAACGGTCACGGTTCGTCCTACCGAGCGTAGTAATATGGGAGGGTTTCGTTCGGGAAACCCAACAACCTCACAGCAATCATCTGCCCGTACTCCAAGCACTCCTGTACATCGTCTTACCCAACAGGAGTTTTTAGATTTGAGGAGCAAGGGGTTGTGTTATCGGTGCAAGAAGCCTTTTCACCCGTTGCACGAGTGTCCAATGAAGCAGATTCGAGCTTTAATTGTGGACGAAGATGACCCATTAGATATGGATCAACTAGAAATCGAGGAGCTGTCCGAATCAGAACGCCCGGACAATCAGACGGGAAATCAAACGGCCGAGCTTCCCTTGTTTTCGATGGCTGGATTTTCTGGTCCCCAGACCATGCGTTTGAGTGGTAACCTCAATGGCCATGGTATTGTCGCACTCATTGATAGTGGCGCGAGTCACAATTTTATTTCCACAAACCTTGTGTCCGCGTTGGCATTAACTCCAGAACACACAAGTATTTTTCGGGTCCAATTGGGGGATGGCCATACGGCCGAATCGAAGGGTATTTGCCGCAATTTGTTAATCGAATTTGAACAGTATACGACGCGGGCAGATTGTTATGTTTTTCCCTTAGGGGGGGTTGACATCATTCTGGGCATTAAATGGCTAGCGACGTTAGGCGAGGTGAGAATCAACTGGGATCGTATGACAATGGCATTCGAGAAAGATGGCAAATCTGTTCGATTAGAGGGGGATCCTTCATTGTGTAGGAAGCAAGTGGGGTTACGATCATTACTTCGAGTACAAGACCCGGAATTCAAGGCTTTATTATGGGAGGGGAGTTTTTGTACAATCGAGCCGGCTGTTAGTGAGGATGAGAGGCAATTACATCCAGATCTTGAGAGGGTTTTGAAGGAGTATGAAGTGATTTTTGGCGAGCCATCAGAATTACCCCCTAGACGCCAAAGAGACCATCACATACTATTACAACAAGGGGTCTCACCAGTTTCGGTCCGTCCATATCGTTACGGGCATTTACAGAAGGACGAGATCGAACGTCTCGTTGCCGATATGTTACTGGCAAGGATCATTCGACCCAGTGCTAGCCCATTCTCGAGCCCCGTGTTGCTGGTTAAAAAGAAAGACGGAAGTTGGCGTTTTTGCGTGGATTATAGGGAGCTCAATAAAATTACGGTTCCCGACAAGTACCCAATTCCTTTGATTCAAGAGATGTTGGATGAGTTATCGGGTGCCACCGTCTTTTCTAAAATTGACCTTCGTTCAGGCTATCATCAGATTAGAGTCGCACAAGAGGATATTCCAAAGACGGCATTCCGCACACATAGCGGCCACTACGAGTTCTTGGTAATGCCGTTTGGTCTAACCAACGCTCCTGCCACATTTCAAGCGACAATGAACGATATTTTTCGTCCGTACCTTCGAAAGTTCGTTATAGTATTTTTTGACGATATCCTCGTGTATAGCGTCTCGATGCAGGATCATGTGCACCACCTATCATGCGTACTGGACATCTTGAGGAACAATCAATTTGTGGCTAATCGAAAAAAGTGTGCTTTCGGTTGTGGCACTATAGAATATTTGGGGCACATTATTTCGGCATCAGGAGTGGCTATGGACCCTAAAAAAATTGAGGCCGTGGTTAATTGGCAGACTCCACACACACTCAAGGATGTCCGTGGGTTTTTGGGATTGACGGGATATTACCGCCGCTTTATACAAAATTACGGACTCATCGCTCGCCCCCTCACACAGTTACTCAAGAAAGACCGTGCAAGCAAATTCACATGGACGAATGAAGCGGAGCAGGCATTCCTTACGTTGAAATCTGCACTTACGACAGCCCCGCTTTTGGCAATGCCTGATTTTACCAAACATTTTATAGTGGAGTGTGATGCATCAGGATGGGGTGTGGGGGCTGTGCTTATGCAGGAAGGGAGGCCGATCGCTTATTACAGCAAAGCGTTGTCAGAAAACACCTTGTCCAAATCAGCATACGAAAGGGAACTCATGGGATTAGTATTGGCTGTACAACATTGGCGCCCGTATCTTATGGGAAAACGTTTCACCGTACGGACCGATCATAATAGTTTGCGGCATCTGTTATCGCAACGAATTGTTACCCCATCCCAACAAAATTGGGTGGCAAAATTACTCGGATATGACTTTTCTATTGAATACAAGCCGGGTTCGCAAAATTCGGCGGCAGATGCATTATCTCGGAGAGTGGAGGAGACGAGTATGGCAGCCATCAGCGGACCGATATGGGCGTCGGGTACCGACATTTTAGAGGAGCAGAGTATGAATCCTGAATTATGTAAAATTCGGGACGAGGTGAGAAAGGATATATCAGCACATCCGGGTTATTCCGTAGTTCAAGATCGATTGTTGTTCAAGGGTAGGATTGTGTTAGCTGCCGATTCATCGTGGATTCCCAAATTGCTATATGAATTCCACGACACACCGTTGGGGGGACATTCGGGAGCATACCGTACGTATCGGCGATTAGCTTCGAGTGTCTATTGGAGAGGGATGTTCAAAAGGGTACGTGAGTATGTAGCGAATTGCTTGGTTTGTCAGAAATCAAAGTATGAGGCCATGTCTCCAGCCGGGTTACTTCAACCTCTTCCAATTCCAGAAATTATATGGGCTGAAATTTCTATGGACTTCATAACGGCATTGCCTAAATCAAATGGATTCTCGTGTATTATGGTGATAGTGGATCGGCTTTCCAAGTATGGACATTTTGTTCCCCTAAAACATCCATTCACAGCTCGTTCAGTGGCTGATGCGTTTGTGCGCGAGGTTGTTCGACTCCATGGTATTCCAAACTCGATTGTAAGTGATAGGGATCCGATATTCGTTAGCACCTTTTGGCGAGAAATTTTCAAATTACAGGGAACTCAGCTCAAATTCAGTTCGGCGTATCACCCCGAGACTGATGGGCAAACTGAAGTGTTGAATCGAGTGTTGGAGACGTACCTTCGTTGTTTCACAAGCGAACAACCTCGGGTCTGGTGGAGGTGGATTCCTTGGGCGGAATATTGGTATAACACGGCATTTCAGACCGCGGCTAAGTGTTCTCCTTTCGAATTAGTTTATGGTCGACCTCCGCCTACACTACAACAATTTTTACCGGGGGAATGTAAGGGAGCAGCAGTTGCGGAGATACTTGGGACGCGGGATGAGGTTATCCGTCAATTGCGGAGGAACTTATTAAGTGCACAACAAAAGATGGTGAATTCAGCAAATAGGAAGCGACGGGACGTGCAATTTCAGGTTGGCGAGCGGGTGTTTTTGAAGGTACGACCACACCGACGATCTTCCCTTATTGCCCAGGAACACCATAAGTTATCCGCCAAATTCTACGGACCTTTTGCGATTGTGGCACGTATCGGGGCAGCAGCCTATCATTTGAAGCTGCCCGATACGAGTCGCATTCACCCAGTATTTCATGTGTCACAGCTGAAACGTGTCGTGGGTGACCATCCCGTTGAGAGTGAGCTACCATCTAGTTTGGAGCACGTCGGTTTACCATTATGGCAGCCTGAATCCATTCTCGCCACACGCGTGCAATCAAATTCCGGGGGGCAAGTGGAGCAAGTCTTGGTTAAATGGGTGGGGAAAGAGAAAGACGAGGCAACATGGATGGACAAAAAGGAGCTGGAACATCAATTTCCTGGTACTAGCCTTGAGGACAAGGCTAATCTGAAGGGGGAGGAAGTTGTTGTGGAACGAGAGCATGAAGAATCCGAGCCAAGGAAAGATCGCACGTGGAAGGTGTACGTACGACGTAAGAAGAACGGACCCGTTTAAGGAAGGGCGTCGTTTATAATTATCTTATCAGTTATTATCTGATATTAGTTATTATTAGTTATTAGCAGTTAGTAGTAGTTATTAGCAGTTATTTCTCCTAATTTATGGATAAGGCAGTTTGTAGTTATTTAAGGAGGGGGATTAGACTTTATTAGATTATCAATATTTATGTATTGAAAATGGACGGCTATATTGCTGGGCAATTCTTGTATTAAAGGATTGTAAATAAACCTGTTTATATCAAGTATTAAGGATTGTAATTTTATTTCTATCAAACTCAAAGATGGACTGCAAGGAAGAGGGCAAGGGATATGCAAATAGGATAAACTAAGTTGTACCAAAACTGATTGCAATTCCATGTCAATCTTCCAATTCTGACCTAATGGCATGCACCAATGAGAGGCTAAGTACGTGACTTCTTACCAATGCAGATACTAGAAGTGTAGTATCCCGTAAAAATATGAGCATTTCTTTCGACACAGGCGCACCAAGTTGTAGCAAAAACAACTGATTTCCGCAATTTAGTGACACTCAAGCAAAGGAAACCACTTGCTTGCTAAAATAAATCCTTCACACTATCAAGTATGATTCCCATATTTAAGGAACCTATTTAAAGAAGAGAGACAATATGTTGATGATACTACCTGAAATATTGCATTCTAGTGGACAAGCTCCCGACCACACTACACCTCACACACACATTTGATAAGAGCTATTTATCATTTTTTTCATGAGCATTAGATATTTAAACTGTAGTAGATAATAGCATCATGAGTTCAACATGTCACCGATACACACAGACATAGAAACGCTCCTTAAGAGAGAAGTTCTAATCAACAAATTGTAATAAACTAAACTGAACTTGAGAACCAGTATCAAAAAACAAAATGACAAAGTATTATAAATTTGTACCTACCGTCCAACCAAATTGTTATAATCCAGAGGAAAGGAGTTTCCATTATCATATTCATCTCCACAGAGTGCACCACTTCTTGAATACCAAGCATGATATCTTCTAGGTAACAGCTCATGTTCCAAAAGCTCCCCCATTAGTTGTCCAAATGTTTTTTGGCATGGTCCAGCAGAGAGGAAATGCATGATCAAAAAATATATTTCTCGGAGATCAACATCTACATCCATAGAAGCAGCAGAATCTAGGGGTTCCTCGTAATCTTTTGCTTGAGCCTTTGCATGTACCTCATTTAGAAATTTTACTTTACCCATACTCACATAAGGTTCGTCATCAAACGACTTGCACTTCTTAAGATCCATGGTTTATTAAAACCTGAATCAGCATGAGAAACATTCTTTCAGAAATTTTGGTTCGTCAAAACAGGGATGCTTTCTTAATGAAAACATCCTAATAACAGTAATGACATTACGTACACAATCCAGTACATTAGAAGAACACAAAAAAAGAAGATTCTGACAGTAAAATCATCTTTCTCATGAACTCAATAAACAAAGAGTATTTTACACAGTGATAAAATTGGTCATGCATTTTACTTGTTTATACAAATTCAAAAAAGAAGATTCTGACAGTAAAATCATCTTTGTCATGAACTCAATAAACAAAGAGTATTTTACACAGTGATAAAATTGGTCATGCATTTTACTTGTTTATACAAATTCAATTTACTTCGTCTTGGAAATTAAGCAACGTAGAAGTGTTGACTGATAGTACTCTGTATGAGTTTGCATGCACAGTGATAATACACCATTGACTCCATACTAAAACTTCTGGCTTAAACATAAAATGCATTGCAATCTAGGGATGTATTTCATCTATGAGATTGAGGTTTGAGATGTTTAGAACGAAGGATTGAAAGGGATATTAAGAAGGGAGCATGAATATGACAAAATAATCCGAGAACCTCAACTACAGTTACCCTCGTAACTAAAAGAACTTCAAAAACTACCCAAAAATAACTGTAGTTCCAAGATTGTCTGTAAAACTAAAAAATGTTTCCTGAAAAAAAGTTAACCAACTAAAGATGCTGGAAAGGGTCTACCAAAATAGTAAAATAAGAAGCGCAGTAATAATGTTTTAAAAAAATCACTTTTTTTCCTTTTTGAGGTATAAGATAATATTAATCTACAAAACGCAAGATATTTTGCATAGATAAACATTGTAATAACTGCTAATCGAAACTATAACTACAGAAGTAACTAACCAAAAGCCCCTTTTCGAGCTACGTAAGCTTCGATTATCCACTAAAGTAACTTACCTAAATAGTCATGATGTGGAAGCCGTATCTCTCAGTTATACAAACCAATCATTCTATTATTTCATCAATCGCACATTGAAGTTTATTCCTCAACGACGAAAAAAAATTAACATCATCCAAATTCTCTTGCAGCATAACTCATCTCCAGATTACTGGCTAATTATCTCGAATTAAAGGTTATAAAATCACTAATCTTAACACATATTTAGAACTGTTCCCATCCTATAACACTTAACTAAAATAGGGTTTTACTTTCAATGAACCACAAACCACTTCACATTAACAAAGTCACTAGTTTTATACCATAGACTCCTGGATTTTCTCATAATCAATACATTAACCAAAATAATGTTATAAATACAATCAGTTAAACATAAAGATCTAATCAACAAAGGAGATCGAATTTTCTAATAAATCTCAATTTTAAGTCGCTATTAAACGAAATACATAGTTCAACGTAAGTACCGATAAACAAACAACAAGATCGTACGGACATGAAAAATCGAGATTTTCGCGTCACTTTCTTGCCGTGAAACAAAAAGGATGAAACTAAACAAAATAAATTACTTTTTACCTTCAATAGTCAATTAATTGGAAAAAATGGAGCAAAAAATTCATTAGAATCAAAGAACGGGCCTCAGGTTTTGGGAGAGAGGCACGGAGCTGAAGATGGGAGGGTGATGTGAAACTAATTAAAACAAAAGAAAATCAGGGATAATTTATATATGAATTGACTGTTTAGTACATGGGGTTCATCAGTGTCGTTTCCTTATAAGCAAAATTGTGCCTCGTTCTTAGGGTTATATTTGTCTTTCCGTGATGATTATAGGTTTGAACATGAACTAGCAAAAATGGAAAGAAAATAGTTTCAGGACAAATCCCATCTGAGAGGGCAAATGAGAAGCATTCTTACAATTTTGAAACGTTTCAATTTTTATTTACTACAAAATATTCACTAATTTGGTAACTTGCATAAACTCCATAATTTCCTAAACTTTTCTTTGACCGGATATAAATAAATATAATCAAGGAAAATAATCATATATACCATCTATATTATAGTAATTACATTTCATAGAAATTAGAGACTATGGATTTAGAGTAATCACATTATGTAAAGACCAAAAAATAAAGAGTGATTACATTATTTTTTATCTAATAGTGGTTTCTTCTATAAATATCAAAGAGGCTTGGTAAGAGTTGGATCGGGCCTGCTTGGGACAAAATTGGAGGCGTTAATTGGGCCTTGGGAATGGGCCGGATCTCAGGTTTTGATGTTTTGGACCCACCCTCATTAACAATAGCACAGGCCACAGATATGTTTTAATATTTTTATGTGATATATAATATATATGAAGAAAATGGTGTCTTACGAAATTATCAACAAAAAAATGATATCTTACGTTAAAGTTGAGCGAAGTTAAGAAATTTAGAGTACTAATAAATATTTTATGATTTCAATATAAAAAACTGAAAAACATGATTGATCTACAAGAGGATAAAAATTAGCTTTAAATCATTTACATCATTTTCTAATTCTAAATAGTTATGCCCAATACAGAATGTTTCTCAGCTTACAATCTCTAACATTCCCACAAATATCAATGTTAAAGTACGTACATCAATCAATAGTTATTCTGCATCTTTTGCAATAACTTGCAGCAATCGTTTGATGGCAATGAAACGGATGTCAAATGTGGTTGGGTGGATCTGACCAAATAATGAATGTTAAGTTTAAGATAAATTATTTATTTATTAATATAATTATAGCATATTAATAGTTTGTCTCAAGATTCATGTATGGTAGTAAAGCTTGAGAAACAAATATTCTATAATTCAAAACAATATTTACGAATTAGAATTATATTAGGTGGCATAAATTTCCATACCCCATAAGTGATTGTAAGTAAGACCGTTTACTTAAGAGTTTATAAGCTCGTGACGACGTGACTCATATACACTTTTAATACTTAAAAGAAAAATATAATATTTAGAGTTCATTAAAGAGTAATGATATATACCACCGTTTTCATACCACCGATTTTTCACTCCTTCTATTATTAGTAAACAATTATTTGGATTTAATTAATTCAATTGAATTTAATACATTCATACATTCTAAATCAAGGGGAGGTGAAAAATCGGTGTTATGAAAACGGTGGTATATAGCATTACTCTTCATTAAAAGCATTAATATTTGTCAATTACAGCTTGTAAATGAAGTCAAAATAATTAGTGTAAATGAATTGAATTTGCTCAATTTAATTGTTTTACAAATATTTTATAATATTTTAGTAACTTAGTCGAATATCTAATTTCAAATATTATTTAATAAAATAAATGTGTTCAGAGTTTGTTATTTCAACAAACAAAAACTTAAGGAGCTTCAAAGTTTTAATGATATTTTTATTGAGTTAAATATGAAGTATTTAAATTTATTTTCATAATGACCATTCATTATAATTAAAATTTAATTTGTGTCAATCATGTAGCACTCACGCCACACCTCCATAACTTCATTTGAATGTGCCCAAAATTTGTTAAATATATTATTGTTGTTAGGTTATACTTAAAAGTAGTATTATTGCTTGGGATTTGGACAAAGACACTTACGTCAGCACACACGTCACGATCATCGCTTTCAACATAGTTTTTGAATTTTGATTATTGCACAAATCATACCATTAGTAAATTAGGCAATGATGGTGACTTCATTGTCTTACATCTTTATTTTTATGTTATATTAGCAAACAATAACAGGTGTTTAAATATCGGACAATAGTTTAATTTTTGCAGTTTGATAAAAAAAAAATATTATGAATCGAGATTAAAAAATTAAAATAAAAATTAAACTACTGTCGTATATGGAATCACGTGGTGTTAAAGTGTAAAAATATCTAATGTATAGTTCAATCTTATTTAGATTAATTTGAAGATTCCAAGCTTACACGTTCAATTTAATTTCGTTGCTAATTAAATTAAGTAAATCAAATTATAATAACACTAGATAAAAATAAAACTCAAACAACTTAATTTAACTATATTTATTTGTCATTTGCCATGCCATCAACTAATGGTTACTATTCAAAATAAGAATTAATTATTTTATTATGTGCTTAAAGTTAGTTATTACTATTTTGATAAATCATAAAGTTTTTATAAAATTGCCACTTCAAAAGAACACATTTTCTAAAGTTATTGCACACTACTACTTTATAGTTTATACAATACACAAAAAAAGTGTCCATTATGCCACTCAAAAGGAAGAAAGTAAACGCAATACGCAGGCTGTAATATATGATGAAAATAATATTCTTTTGCTATAATATATCCGACAAACGAATTGTTTCATTACTATCAAACACCCGCTTAATTTCAATTGATATTTGAGAAAAATACCAAAATATTCTTAGAAAACATACATGCATAAATAATTTATTGAATGGGCAATTTTGGAATGAAATTTGCTAAACTCAATTAATTATCTATAAATTAGGTAAGTATTGTTAAGTAAGAAATAAGTATTAATTAATGGAGAATAAATAGGCGTATCACAGAGGCGAAGATTCCTATATTCCCTTGGACCAATGGGATTCAAATGCTTAGCTGTCTTCCAATATATTCACACGCCGTACACCGCCAACCAATTACAACCACGCCACTCTCATTTAATTAATCACAATTCAATTAAACTATTAATTCCACAAGCCCTCTTTCCCTCCTATAAATACCCCGTCTTCAAGCGTTAGCAACCTTCTTTCGCCAAACTTTGGAACGCTTCTTGAAGGTATGCTTTCCTTTTTCTTCTCTGTTTACTTTTCATTTTACTATTTTAATTATTTTCTTTTATTCTTTTTCATTTTAGTTTGCTTTTGTATAATTTGTTGAACAGTCAATAGTTCTTTAGTTTTTCTTTTTGAGTTTTGTTTTGAATTGTTGATCGATCGTATAATTTTGATGTCTTTTTACTGTCATTTAGTTTGCTTTAGTTTGTTTCTCTTTTAATTTTGCATTGGAATGTTTGATGGATTGTGTAATTGAATGTTTTTCTTTCTTTTTATCTGCAGATTGATTGGAATACTCAGATCCAGCTGAATACAGATCTCGTTTCTTATATTGTTCAAAAGTAATTAAGAATTTAAATCTGTGATTTGACTTTCGAACAAATCGTTTCTATGTTTCTTTACTTTCATGTCCCTAAATATTCATGGCGGAGGCTATCCTGATGCGTAGGATCCGAATTCTCCATTCTTTCTCAGTAGTATTCCTCTACTGGTTCTACGTGTTTTCATGAACTAGCCTACAATCCTCCCAAGCCATTATTCTAGAGCGTTAAAACCAATTTTATTGACCAATTAAACACCTGAAACTGATCATCCTTAGGTAAATCTCTATTTGATTCGGAAAAATTAAAGAAAAAATTTAGAAGTAAACGTAAATACAAATCGATTCTGCATTAGTTATTGAGAATGAGTTCAAAACAACAACCAACAAGCTCAGGTTCCGACCTCGACGAAAGGAAGAGGAAGCGAAAGTTGTCGAACCGTGAATCTGCACGTAGATCCCGCATGAAGAAGCAGCAACACTTGGATGAGCTGATTGCGCAAGAGAGCCAGATGAAGGAGGAGAACAAGAAACTGAGGCGGATGATTGATGGCGCCAGTGAGCTGTACCTCAATTTTGCATCTGAGAATAATGTGTTAAGGGCTCAGGCAGCGGAGCTGACTGACCGCCTTCGGTCACTAAATTCTGTGCTTGAAATTGCGTCTGAGGTGAGTGGCCTGGCATTTGATATTCCTGATATACCTGATACTTTGCTCGAGCCATGGCAGCTGCCTTGCCCGATTCAATCAATTCCTGCTAGTAGTGATATGTTGTTCCAGTATTGAACAATGGTGTGAACTGTGAAGGACCCTTAAATTGTGAGGGATCTGCTGTTTCTACTATGGTGGTTTGCTTATGTTAGTACTAATTGTGATAGTAGCTTGTGTAATATTGTTTGTCTCGTATTCAATGTGAGTCTAGATTAGGTGGCAGGGTTTTGCAACGTTGTCTTAGTTATTTATTTAAGATTTTAAGCAGTGTTTGCTGTGGGCATGGTTATGTCGAACATATTCGCTTGTAGTAGCTATATGTGTGGTTCTTGATTGATGGTTTTCTGTTGGATAAATAAATTTTTGTTGATTTATTTCTTTCTTATTGAGTTTTTGTTTAATGTTTGCCTTCTGCATATGGCCTGCACCTGAAATAGGTAAAAATTGAATAAGCAAGCAGGACATAATCCAACCTACTCTATCCATCAAAAGATTATTACATATTAAGATTCCCCATGGCCTATGTATTTTGAAAAGGAAGAAAAGAAGGGACCTTTCTTCATGGAGTTTTCACAGTGTACAAACTAGAGGTCAAAGACACTAGCCAGGGTCCCCCCCCCCACCCATTGCACTAAATCCTTACCCTTTTCTATTAAAAGCCTGCCCGTATCTCTCTAGATATGCTATTGCCAGCGGCTAAATATGAATAAAACCCGCGATTTCTTATGGTTCAACACATGGAAGAATGAAAACCAAAAACATCAATAACATCATTGGTAAACTAGGAAATTCTTTATGTAAATCTCAATAATAAGCTAGTGAAAAATTACGTAGACAGTAATCAGCAATTGAAGTATAGTATCGTATATATCAATTAACTGTCACCAAATTTCCATTTTCTTCACCATACAACTGCTGGAACCAAATATATATCCAATAACAAGCCCATAACCACAAGTAAAGTAAATAAAAAACAATACAATATTTAACTAATTATCATAAGTGCGGCACTCATTAGTCTCAGGGTTATCCTTGCAGTACTCCTCCAATGGATCAGAATCCTTGTTCTTGTCCCTTGCATGGCTCGCCGCCGCGCTCAGCTCCTCCACTTCGTCCCACGCCGCCGCGCACTCGCCGCTAACAGGGTCGTCGGAGCAAGCTTCCTGTGCGCTCTTAATGCTCTCCTCCACCTTACCCGACAGCTTATCAGGCGCCGCCGCCACGGGGCGGACATACATCCGGCCGTGCTTGAATTGGTTATTCCATGGGCTGTTTAGCAATGAAAAGTTGATGGTATTGGGTTTCGATGAGTCTAATGCCTTGGCAAAGACTGTTGGGGTTGTAATGCTAACTGCAGCTATTGTTGTCATTGCAAAAAAGATTTGTCACAAAAGCTGTTGCTAATAGTAAAGTTATGAGATAATATTTTTGTGGGTCTTGTGAAGAAGATATATAGTTTGGGTCTGTATTGAATCGTGGACACAAAATTCTTATCATTTATGTTCCATTGATAAGCTTCCACGTCCGTTTCATGAGAAGATATTATATACTCTAATATCTTTTTTACGGTTGCTATCTCTTGCGTACAAATACAATTTATATAACTAGATATTTCCCAAGATTGGGCTTAGACTGGGGGGTTTTGAATATTTCAACATATGGCTTGGGCCTGACGTTAGGAGTTCTCGTTCATGTAAGCCCAAACCATATTTGTTTTGCCTTATTTGTACTGTTTGGATCAATTGAGGTTCTCTCATAACTTCATTAGCAATTTTACATGATATATTTTTTTCGTCAAAATAAGCAATTTTTATTCAGAAAAGGGTATAATATATACAATATAATATCACAAAAAGATAAGAAAAATATCTTGTAGAATTTCTGTATTCAACTTAACCATGTCTGAAAACCAGTCTTTCCAGTTCATGCTCAGTGTAGTAGAGTAAACTATACCCCTCCCGCTGCGGCTGCGCGTATCAATTCACATCCCGCCGATAAAGGGAACACCTGTTTAACGCCATTAATTTATTACTTCATTCATACTTTGTTAAAATGCGCCTTCACAATGTTTATCACCGTTTAGCTCTCTTTCATTTCCCCAAACAACCCCTTCTTTTCTCATCCGCCTCGTCACAGCTTCTCTCTCTTAAACCTCCTTTCATTCATCCACTTCAATTCATCAAACCTCGTTCATCTGCTTCTTTGGCTGTCGGTAGAACGAAATCAATGAGGTTTCGGAACGTCGCCGCCGTCAACGCTACCGAGAACGACGGCGGCTTGAATGCTGCCAGTTATTCTTCCGCAGCAACCCCTGATTATGAAGGTAGCTAATGGTTAAAATGAATGCGTGCTTTTGTACGAGTGCATTTAGAGAATATTGATTAGTTTAGTTTTGTTGGGATCTCTTGAATTTTTTTTTGCTGATTTTTTTTGCTTGAATTTGCTGAAAGGGCGAGTAGATAAAGAGAATCACGTATTTTTGCTGGTGGATTGTTGCTTATTTAAGCTGATGCTGCTTGATCTTGAGTAGCAGTTCCTTGTCTTGTTTTATGTTGCTCAACTTTATTTGTTTTGTGAGCTTTTTTGGTGGTAATGAATTACTTTAACTTATTAGTGTTGATGCTAAGATTTTGCATTCATGTTATTTGTTTCATAGATGCGTTACCTTTTGACAAACTATTACTTGCATTAATTATTGAGAACCAACTCTCTCCATTCATTCTCATATCCTAATATACCTTTCATATGATCTCTTTTTCGGAATATTTATATAGTTGCTTGAACAAACTTTATGTTGCCAGTTGATATTAAATACGAATACTAACTTGTCATATCGAATACCAATAACTTAGAACATTGGTGCTGTCTGCTGAGCTCAAGTATCACAGATTCCTTATACCTTAAACTGTTGCAGATCCGTCCTTGGAAAAAGGATATTGTCTTCCTCCGCATGAGATTAGAGATATTGTTGATGCTCCACCCCTTCCAACACTATCATTTTCTCCTCATAGGGACAAGTTACTATTCCTAAAGAGGAGATCTTTGCCTCCTTTGGCAGAATTGGCGAGGCCGGAAGAGAAGCTAGCTGGCGTCCGTATTGATGGAAAATGTAACTCGCGTAGTCGAATGTGAGAAATTTTGATTTTCTTTTTACGTTACTCATCGATTTCTTTTCCCTCAGTTCATTGATATGTTCCGAATTGTTTCTCGAGTCATTGATGTCTTCAATCCATTTGATTTTTTGGAAATTATAAACTTCTAAGACCTTCCCAAGTTCCAACTCCTGTTGTTTTTTTCATAAGCCAACAGTGAATGCTTTAGAAATTGCTAGTCAACTCTCAACTGTTATTTAGAATGCTATACACTCCAGGTCATACTACACCGGTATTGGGATCTGCCAGATAATGGATGATGGTACCCTGGGTCCTGAGAAAGAAATACATGGCCTTCCAAGTGGCGCCAAAATCAATTTTGTCTCATGGTAAGCCCAAAATTTTGTCATTGATTCCGTTCTTCTGCACTTCAATGATTTACTAGTAATCTTATACTAAAGAATCATGCGAAATACCTAATATTTGTTTATCGCAAATTTTTTGGTCATCATTAACTCTATCTTTTTCTACTCCAACAAGGTCAAGTGATGGTCGTCATCTCTCCTTTAGTGTTCGAACTGATGAGGTATTTTCTCCCATTTAATGTTTCATTGTAGCATACAAGTAAGAGTATTTAATATGCATTATCTATCTTGCTCCACGACTTCTTACTTCAATGCCAATTGATTTTCTCGATAAACTAACTTGCCGGTTTGCACAAATGGCGAATAAATTACATAGGACCTTGGTTACAATGTTTGAACATCCATATATTAAGCTACAGCACAGATGTCTTGACTAGCTCTTTGTATTCCATCTGAATATTAATGTGACAACCTCTACAACTACTCCTCGAACAGGAGGATGGCAGCAGTAGCATGCTGAGAGTATGGGTAGCTGATATTGAAACTTGTGAAGCTAGACCCCTTTTCAATGATCCAGATATTTTTCTAAATGCAGTTTTTGACAAGTAAGCTCCATTCTTTTATATACAATTAATAAAGATTTCCATTTTTATTCGTTGAAATTTTTCTTAATCTTTTTTGTCAGCTTTGTGTGGGTAAACAAATCAACTCTGTTGGTCTGCACCATTCCTCCATCTCGTGGAAACCCACCGAAGAAACCTTTGGTCCCTTCTGGTCCTAAGATCCAATCTAATGAACAGAAGGAAATCATTCAAGCAAGGACATACCAAGATCTTCTCAAAGATGAATATGACGAAGATTTGTTTGATTACTATGCAACTTCGCAACTTGTTTTGGTATCTCTGGAAGGATCAGTGAAGACAGTTGGACCTCCAGCTATATATACATCATTGGACCCATCACCGGATGAAAAATACATTTTGATTAGTACGATGCACAGACCCTATTCTTTTACTGTACCATGTGGGAGATTCCCTAGAAAGGTTGATCTTTGGACAACTGATGGGAAATTTTTGAGAGAAATTTGTTATTTACCCCTTGCTGAAGATATCCCCGTTACACACAATAGTGTTCGAAGAGGAAAGCGCTCAATCAATTGGAGATCAGATATGCCATCCACACTTGTCTGGTATGCATCTAAAGAATCATGAATCTGAAAAATAAATTTGCATTGTAATGAATTTTCAATTGAACTTGTGGAATTCAAATGAGTAAATAACCATCTATTTGTTTGTACTTTGAAATAAAAACATTTGCTGTTCATTGCTGTTTCACTTTCCCATAAAGGTTATATCATATATGCATGTTCTTCACATCTTGTGTTTCCTCTTAATTGATTCATCCCCAACGCCTTTCTACTAAAATATGAGGGAAGATATTAACTCATCCCCTATCAAACAATATCCTTAGGCTGCAAGTCTTCTTGTATACCAATCTTTCTAGGTTTGTTGTGTATAAATTGTATTGAGCGATATTTTGACTAGTGATATTGGCCCTTTGATTTTGAATGGTTTATGAATCTGGTTTGATATATATTTTCATTATGAAAAGGGTTGAGACACAGGATGGTGGTGATGCCAAAATAGAAATCTCCCCACGCGATATAATTTACACAGAACCTGCTGAGCCATTTGATAACGAGCAACCAGTGGTTTTGCATAAACTTGATTTTCGCTATGGGTATGATTACAGACTTGCCTTTATCCATTATAAGTTGGTCTATGAATGGTCAGATTGCCTTATATCCGAGCATTGAATTCTGTCTTTTCATAATTTTCTTAATGCATCATACAAGTTGCTGGTTGGTTATTGGATTTGACCAGTTTCTTGATCCTAATATGTTCATGTTAATATGTGCTTTCATTTACGTCAGGACTTAGATCTTAAAGTGCTTCATAAATATTCAAAGAAACCACATGTATGATTTTTGTAAGTTTTGTAGTCGCAGTCCATCAATATATGTTCTTTTGTCACATTTTTCGGAAACTTACATATTTTGTTACCTATATGATGTGCTGACAGCATTTTTCCTTTCGTCTTTGATTTCTTTGTTTTCCAGAGGGATTTCTTGGTGTGATGAGTCGCTTGCATTAGTTTATGAATCTTGGTACAAAACACGAAGAGTAAGAACCTGGACTATTTCTCCTGGATCAGGGACTGCAAACCCACGCATACTGTTTGACAGGTCTTCTGAAGATGTCTACTCAGATCCTGGTTTTCCCATGCTGCGAAGAACTGCTGCAGGCACGTATGTGATTGCGAAGATCAAGAAGGAAGGTGATGAAGGCACATATATCTTATTAAATGGAAGTGGTGCTACTCCACAAGGAAATATTCCATTTTTGGATTTATTTGATATGTGAGTTTAATGTTTCTTTTTTCTTTATCTAACTTTACCATCATAACGAAAATACCTAACATGAGGAATATCAGAAATACAGGCAAAAAAGAACGAATATGGGAGAGTGACAAGGAAAAGTATTATGAGTCTGTTGTTGCTCTGATGTGTGATCAGGATGAAGGGGAAATACATCTTAACCAGTTAAAAGTACTAACTTCCAAGGAATCTAAAACTGAAAACACCCAGTATTACATATTGAGTTGGCCAGAAAAGAAAGCATGGCAGGTTACAAACTTTCCCCATCCTTATCCCCAACTCTCTTCATTAAAGAAAGAGATGATTAGGTATGAGAGGAAGGATGGGGTTCAACTTACCGCAACTCTATATCTTCCACCTGATTATGATCCTTCAAAAGATGGACCTCTTCCTTGTTTAATGTGGTCTTATCCTGGAGAGTTCAAAAGTAAAGATGCAGCTTCACAGGTACGTGGTTCCCCAAATGAATTTGCTGGCATTGGTTCAACATCTCCACTACTTTGGCTGGCAAGAAGGTATATTTCTAGCCTTCTCTCTCACTTTATTTGTTTTTAGTCAATTAGCTATTTGTTGATGGAGACTTCTTTTTTTGGGGCCTTTAATATACTAGTTCACATTTATATGATCAATTCCGAATGCTGCAGGTTTGCCATCTTATCAGGACCAACAATCCCTATCATCGGAGAGGGTAATGAAGAGGCTAATGATAGGTATTATGATTTTCAAGTTATGAAGATGGGATTTTCGTCTTTGATCAATGAGATTAAAAACCTTTTACTTTCTCTTGAACTTTATAAAACAAGCAAAACTTTAATTCCTCATGAATAGTGTATAAAAGATCTTTTGGAGAACATGCTGATGGGAAACTTTTTACCAGCCAGAAACGAGACAACCTATTGAGTAGCCAATTTGTAACTTCAAAGAATATTGAAAATACTATCTAATCAGTTCTACATTACAGATTTAGTGTACAAGAATTAGCTTTAGTTTGTTTATTGGAATTTAACTTCATCGGAGCCATTTCAAGCATCCTGTGAGCTAGAACACTGAAATTCTGTTAGAAAATATAATGATTCTGATAATGTCTTGATATTGATGCTCTATATCCAAACCATATTAATAAATTCAGACATGTGGTAATTTTTTTTTTTAATATTCACTAATCTACTGTTTAATCATAAGGTATGTAGAGCAGCTTGTTGCCAGTGCAGAGGCTGCAGTGGAGGAAGTTATTCGCCGGGGAGTAAGTGTTCTCCACTCATGATATTCTTAATATCATGTTTTGGGCCGACAAAATGACTAAGTTCCGTGTGTATTTGCTTTCTAGGTGGCTCATCCAAACAAAATTGCAGTTGGTGGTCATTCCTATGGGGCTTTCATGACTGCAAACCTCCTAGCTCATGCACCTCATCTTTTCTGTTGCGGAATTGCTCGCTCTGGAGCATATAACAGAACTCTTACACCATTTGGGTTTCAGGTACTTCTTTTCATTAGATTGAGTAAATGATGTTGCCAGTTCTTTAGTACTTTATCCATTTTTTTTTTTGCTTATTATCTTTCCCCTTAGTACCATAGAGGGAAGAAAATGTGTTCTGGAATTGCTTTGTATTCCCTAGAGTGGGCTTTTGTCCTGGAAATTATTGAGTATTTCTTTTCACAGAATGAGGATAGGACACTTTGGGAGGCCATTGGTACCTATGTTGAAATGAGCCCATTTATGTCAGCCAATAAAATTAAGAAGCCTATCTTGCTTATACATGGTGAAGAAGACAACAATCCAGGAACCTTGACAATGCAGGTAGTATCTTCTCTATGTGTGCGGGAGGGGAATTAGGTGGGGGATATAATGCATAAATAAGACAATTTGTCACTCATCGGAAATAATGCTTCTTTTATGGTACATTCTTGCGCACAAGTTCTCTAGATCTTCTATATTGTTTTCTTCATTCAGAAACTCAGATTTATGTTTAATGACGCATAATTCAGTCAGTTCAAGCATTATGCCGCCAAGATGTAGCTGTTAATAACTTTATATATCCTCCTCTTATTTATGAATTTTTTTAATTGCACAATATTGCAGTCGGATCGTTTCTTCAATGCACTGAAAGGTCATGGTGCACTTTGTCGTTTGGTAATTCTTCCATTAGAAAGCCACGGTTATTCAGCAAGAGAGAGTGTGATGCATACTCTCTGGGAAACTGATAGGTGGCTTCAAAAATACTGCGTATCCGATGTCACTGAACATGCTAATGCATTTGAAGAAAATACAAGCGGTGGAGAAAGTAAACCTGTAGGTGTAGCTGGAGTGGCAGAGCAGGCAGATGATGGAGCTGATACAATTCACACAAAGCGCAGCTCTTCATTGTGGTAACACACTTTAAAATCTTTAATTATGCAAAATGAATAGATTGTTTTATTTGGTAAATCGTTCCGTAAACACAATTATGTTCCATTTTATACATACATGGTGAAAAAACCACATTGAATATTGTTAATGGGGGTATATATATAGAAATGGACCATGGCATGGTATTTAACGAACCTAAGATGTCCATCAAGGTTTTTGAGCTGGCCCACTATAGGCCAATCTGAAAGTATTAATTGGTCCAGACATCATCAAAGTAAATCGGCCTTTCATTTTTATGCATCCGGTGTTATATTTAATTTCAGATTGTTACAAATTATAGATTTTTTCTTATTATTTTGAGTCTTACAAAATCTGTGTGTTCCATAGTTAAAGAAACTATTAATCTGAATTTATAAATTGAAGGTATCCATCCCTCTTCTTTAGAATTTTAAATTTTTTAATAAATCTGAAACTGATTAAACCTCTGAATCAAACATGGGGATAAATATAACCGGACCATTTATGCAAAAAAATAAATCTATTTATAGATTAAGTTAATCACCTTGAGAAATTTCAAGAATTCTCCTCAAACTTCCCCAACATGGTAATTCACAAATAAATTACATAAAGAGAAATTATAAAATATGTAATGGAAAAATTTTGAAAATTGGCGTAACTGGCCAACTCAAACCTTCTCGTCATTTAACCGGCCATCTGCTTCGACTCTCCTACGTGTCACAATCCTGACCGTCCTTATTAAACCTTTGATCAATCTCACCATCCCAATCACGACCATCAAATAATACAGCCACCACCCAATGATATCCGCAACCCCAATTCCCATCATCAGCTCTTTCTTCAGCTCCGGCACCACCGCCAGCGCCTCCACCTCCTCCCTAAGCCGGCCCCACCATAAGCCGCCGTAGATCACCCCCATCGCTACCTTTTCCACCCAATTCTCCGCCACTGAAACCCCAAATATCGTATCATCCACCACCGGCTTCACCACCGTCCTCCACCAAAACAGTGTTGTTTCATGCAACCCCAAAAATAACATCACTCTGCAGACTAAATTTCTCTCTTGACCGAAAGCCGAGCCCTCTACTCCGGCGGCGATGCTCCCTTCAATTCCGACGCCGACGCAAACTTGTAGAACGACCAGAAGTATCCATGCTGCGTATAGACAACGTCGACGGTTAAAGGACTGGAAAACTTGGCTCGTAAATGTGATTTTACTGGTTACTAAATTGTCTACAGTTGCTATGCTGATGAGGGACACTAGTAAATGGAGAATTGTGGGTTTTTTAGTGTACAAGAAAAATGAGCCAAAAAAAGAATTATTGGGCGGCGGCGTGAGGTTATCGGCGATGGTGAAAAGGTAGTGGGCGGTGGCGATGCGGGCTAGGAGGAGGAATGAAAGTGGGAGGAGAAGGCTGAGAAGGGTGGTGGTGAATATTTGAAGTGTCTCCCTCACGGCGGCGCAAAATTTGTTGATCTTTGTTGGACAAGCTGATGATGAATTTTCCAAATCCATGAAATTGGAATATGAAGCAAAAACAGTAGAAATAAAATGGTATACAGATCAAGATAATCAAATTGAAGTATGTATGTATATATATGTAGGGAGTGATGAGACATAGTAAGTAATGAAAGGAGAAGAAGAAAGAAACGTGAAGTGGATTGCACGACCTTATTTGGTTGTTGTGACATATATAGGTGAGGCTTGCATTATATCATATGTATTAATTAAACATTACATTGCTAATTCCTAATATATCTTAAGTAGTTACGTTATTCTGACATGGATGAATCTAATGTTGCGATTGTGGGTTGGTTGAGAGGCAATTTCATTTTAAAACAAATAATTACATAATATTATTGTGAATATATTGACTTTTTGTTAATGGGTAAATATAAATGGGCCATTATTCTGTTGGGTCATGCATGTTTAGCTTAACTTAGGACTGTGATTTCCAACAAAGTGGCCTGGCCCATTACTGTTAAAAGGGAACAACAATTTGAACCGATTAATGTGAACCCATTATAGTTATAATTTATAATTATGTATGAGCAAATAAGGTTACGTCCTGAATTCAATCCTTCACAATAATTCTTTTTCCAAAATTAAAAAATATGATATAATAATATATATAACATTAATCTTCTGTTAATACATTCTAACTTTGATAACGAAAAAATAATTAACAAGTTGCTTTCATGCCAACTTTACATACAAAAAATTGAGAAAATAAAATACATAAAACAAAATGACGTTGAGAAAAACTTATTCACTAAAAATTAATGAATTTCGAGTTTCCACCCTTTTTAACCGGCCGATAATTAAAAATCCACGTCACCGCCCATACAAAACCCTTGACCACCCTAAGACCCCCAATCGCCACCGTTAAATAATACAACCACCACCCAACACCATCCGCCACCGCAACATCCACTCCTAGCTCCGCCATAACCCGCGGCAGCAGCACCAGAGCCTCCACCTCGTCCCCCAACCTCCGCCACCACAGATTACCAAAAGCAACCGCCACCAACACCTTTTCCACCCACCTAAACTTAAAATCCTCTTCCGAAATTACCCCCAAAACCGCCTCATCCACCGCCGGTTTTACAACATTCCGACACCAAAACGCCGTCGTTTCATGCAATCCCAAAACCAGAAACAGTCTTCTCGGTAAAACTAAACTTCCCACTGTATAGCTATTTATCTCCGCGTCTGTAGTCCCATAAATACCTAAACTGAGACAAATTTGTATCATGAAAAGCAAAATCCACGCAGCACATAAACGACACCGTTGTGTCATAAAATTTGAGACTTCTTTACCAGTTATTATGCTTTGTGTAAGAGCTGCAACGGTGACTAGAGAGACTAGTAAGTTCAGGATTAACGTTGTTTTGGTGTAGAAGAAAATAGAGGTCAAAAGGGTAATTTGATCGGGCTGGACTGTGTTATCATTGGCAACGGATGAGAAATATCGAGCGGTGGAGAGACGGGCTAGAAGGAGAAATGAGAGAGGATAGAGGAGGCTGAGGAAGGTGGTGCCCACGAGCCTGCAACCCTCTTTCACGGCGTCGCCGCCGCGACCACTTTTAATTAGTTTATGTGGGTATATAATTTCTTGATTGCAATCCATTTGAGATTGTGTAAGCTATGCTTTTGAGTTGGGATTTGGATTTAATCTCTCATTAGTCTATGTTTTCTGTATCAGAATTCAAGGAATTATAGTTGACAATTTCACGAGATTTCATGCAAAAAAAATTAATTAACTAACCTATTTGAACACACTATGTTTGTATTATTCTTAAGTGGTATAACTTATCCAGCCATTAATGTATAATATGTTTGTTTAGTGTTACATGATAAGATTTGTGCATATTAATTAATATTATATACGTTGGATTGGTAGCCAATTATTATTTCTAGCTATATTTGACTGGAAATACGGTATCCAGCCCATTATTACTGTTTAAAATATTAATTAGCATTAAACAAATCGATTTGGTTAGATATTGGACCAGGTTTTGTGAAAACTTTAATTATGCAAATATTAAAAAGAAATATTACTCTATAATTGATGTCTCACGTGGCTTCTCTTCTTAAATAATGTTTCTACAATATTATTATAAGTCCAACATAACTTTACGCGTAGTTGAAACTACACTATAGTATATTAAAGCTCTTATAATTACAGTTTTGAGTTTTGACTGTGATTCTAAAATGAAATAATTAGTTGAAATTCACAATGTGAATAATAGGGCATGGGTTAGGTCTCTAAATATTAAAGTGGTTGTTAAATATTAAAAACAGGCCCATCTCAAGCCCATAATTATCTAATATTCATTACTCAATCAATAGGGCTTGAATCACTGCCCTCAGTAATTGTAATGGCCCATCCGAAAATATATTATAATTTCATTTAATTAATGGTATTATGTCATGTAATTCTTTTAAGAGAATATTAGTCATGTTAAAGGGTCCTAGGAAAATAAAAAATATACTTGATAAATTTGTGATTAATAATTAAAATCACCAGTTTTTTTTGGGAATATCAATGTAGCTTTTGTGCTTCATCCAATGTATTTGTCCGTAATTTCCTAGGTTGTCTTGTTGTGCCACTACCTTGTGTTACACGTTCTTCATTATCTCAACCCATTAATTTAACAACTTATTATTCTTTTCCTTTTCAATATTTGCAAGCCACCAGACCAGTTAAGCAATTATCACCCTTTCAAACCAGGCGAGCGAGCCTACCTTATCATAATCAATTTCAATATTTTTCGTAATTACTTAAAACAATCTTGGAAACATTAAAAAAGTTGTCATCATTTATAACATCTAAATTCACAAAATAGAAAAATTTGTGTTAATTATAATAAACTGTATCGTCTCTTGTTAACTCAAATAAAAATGCAACTTGAGCAGGATCTTACCTAAACAATTTTGGTGAATTTAAAGTCCATGAAGCTTAGCTAGTAAAATCTACTCCCTGTACGACAAATTAATAATATTTTGTAAAGTAGTGATGTTAGCGTATTTAACAATATTCATATCTATATCTAAGACCCAAAAATTTAAATGCCAACCTAGCTAACACAGCCGTAGTAAGGCCCCTATCCCATCTTACCTAGCTACTTAATTCAGGAAATTATGAATTATCATTTGGCTAACCAAATCAAGTGTTATTACCTCAATATCTTATTTTATTCTTATAATCATTTGGCGAAGAAGGATGGAATGCCAACTCTAATATATTTTCATGCTACGTAGTCGATTATATTTTCATAATTCTATTATAATCGAGTGAAAAACTTCTATCACTCGGTCCTTATTGTATTAATTACTCCCAATCTGTTATAAAATATTTAAAAAAAAAAAAGGAAAAAAGATATAAAGTGTAAAACAAGAAAGAAATTGATACACACACATATGTGATATGTCCAACTCCCCGAAAGTCCTTACTACTAGTTTTGGAACTACTTACTACTTAGTTGTCTCTCCACTCCAATATTGTATTAACAAACAAACAAATTTATCTATTTGTATTCCCCACCAAACCCATTAGCATAGAATCGCTTAAAGCCAATATAAGAAATGAAAAATTGTGACTTTTTTGGCATTTTGCTTCTTCAAGGGGAATATTATATAATATCTACATGAAAACTGTGTTAAAATCACTCTTATTGAGGACTATGGGTGGCGTGAAAAAACACTTAGTTTTGTGTGTGTGTGTGTGGATATTTTGAATATGTATTTATTGATTGAAAAGAAAAGAAAAGAAAGAGATGAGAAAGCAACTTGTGGGATTTTTTTTCCCATTTCTTCAGCTGCTTATCCTCTCTCATAATCAATTCTATGCCTCCTCCCTCTCTCTTTATTGCTTCTTCTTCATGATCTACTACTCTATATTCTAAGGAAAAATATTTATTTCTGTGATCAAGTTCTTTTATCTTTATATTTAATTAGAGTGCAAATCCTTGGAGAAGAATTCAAAGAAAGGTCATGCAGGTAGTTACTGATCAGCCTATTCCAGACTCAAATTTTTCAAGTACCCCAGAGAGTGATCATGCATCCAAGAAAAGGTAAAATTTATTCTTTGAATTCTTAAGTAATATTGGTTAAAAATTATATGTGTCATTCAGAAATTTGGGTGGTTAAAAATTAGCAGGAAGATGAATGAGAGAGTTGTGGTTTCTGTGAAGATAGAAGAAAATGATAATAAAAAGCAGCATAAAAGTGAGGCTGATTGTTGGTCATGGAGAAAATATGGCCAAAAGCCCATCAAAGGTTCTCCATATCCAAGGTTCTTCTTCTTCCTTCAACCTCCATCTTATGCAGAAAAAGAAAAAACAAATATTGGATAGTGTCTTTGTATATATGTACACACTTAAATGGAGTAATTGTACGAATTGCAGGGGCTACTACAGATGCAGCACATCGAAAGGATGCTCAGCTAAAAAACAAGTAGAAAGATGCAAAACAGATGCATCTATGCTCATCATAACTTATACATCTACCCACAATCATCCAGGCCCTCATCATTTCAGCCAGAAACTGGATCAGCAAAATGACAACTCAGTCCCTGTACTCAGTGTTACAGCCCCACAGCAAGAACAAGAAGCAGAAATGAAGCCTGATCAGGAAAGCCCAGTAACCAACGGTGAAGATCATTTCCACTACTCCCAATCTCCATTTCATTCTTCCACTCCAGACCACATCAATATTGTCAATCAAGAAAACAACCCTTTTGCTGAAAACCTTGAATCAGAGTGTGTGATTTACAATGAAGATGAGAAAGAGTATCCTGTGAACTTCAAATCGATGATGAAATCAGAGGAAAATGACTTGTATGATGAGCTTGAGGAACTTCCCACGTCATCATTTTTGACAGCGTTCATGAGGAGTAGTTTCTGTGAGGAAAGAATTCTTGTAAATCCCTCGTAGATCCACGCCCCATGCATTTTCAATTGCAGTGTTGAATTAACAGTTCTTTAGTTTGTTCATATGAAAAATTTCCGGTAGCTATATATTAATTAGTATTTGGTTGGATTTTCTAGCCCTTCTTGTCTTTTTCCTCTCACTAAATTCACGTGTATATTGAGTTCAATATCAATTTAGGGGAGAAAATCTTGTATCAGTGTGTAAAAAGATGATTATGTTGTGAAGAGAGAAAACTACATCTGAATTATGCTTGTCAAATGTGTATAATTTGAATTGGAAAGCCACAGCAAAATGCGTTGGGAGTTAATGCACTTAATATTTATTACCCAAACAGGCAAAAAACAACAACCAGTTAGTTCATTATGTGATAATATTAAATATTGTACTCTTAATTACGGGACTCATATCAAAAGGTAGAGAGAGAGAATAGAAGCAAATTTAAAGCTAAAAAGAGAAAAGTGATGATTTGCTGGCGTATGCACAAAAAGTAATGAACAGCACGAGAATCACAAAGGGATCTTTCTAGTCTTTTGTTTTTTTTTTTTCTTTCTTTTTTCGTGCCCTTTCTTGGATTTAGTTGAGAGTTTTTCGTACTTCTATGAGAAAGCTAAGTACCACTAATCATGAATGAAGTACTACAACATGTTATCAATATTGTGCTTGCAAACCCACCAAAATGAAACTCTACTCTTCTTGATTTGTTGTTGGGATATAGAATTCAGGCTTCCTATACTTGGCAGAATCATATAAAATGGGGGGAAAAAGGAAATTCATTATATAAAAACAATCAACGTCTAACAAACCAATTTGAATTATTGGTTAAAAAATCTCAGAGAGAAGAAGTGGAGTAGCTGGAAGAGGATGATGGGAACAGATATTGGGTGATTTAATAAATGATGTTTTGCTAAACTTACTTTAACATTTTTTGTGTTACTAGCAAGACGTGCTACGTGCGTTGCACGTAAACACCTCATTTTTATATGATATGTTTGGATCTTAAATGTTAAAAAGAAAAGTACACATAAAATATTTTTCTTCCTTAAAGTTATGTTTTTATTTAGTAATTAATTGAATGTTATGTTTTTTTTTATTGGCATCTTCCATCTTACTTAATAGTTTATTGTTGGTGTTGGTTTCATTCTTTCTATGCTAAATTGTCCATAATTAAATTGAAAGAACTGAATGAAAAATACTTTAACGTATTTTTTTAATTACAATTTTGTCCTTTTTAAATTACTTGTAAGTTAATTTAAAAATATTAAACTATTAAATCTATAACAACTAAATATTAACTATAAATATTCAAGATCTTAAAATTTAAAAAAGCATGGAATTAACATGCTCATAGAAAATTCTATTCATTGATAACTAATGAAAGTCAAACAAAATAAACTGTTATTTTACTTTAAGTTGATATAATTTCATAGCAAAAAAGAATTTTATATATGCTACTAATTTTGAGATAGGAATAAGAACATAAACATGGAATTCTTATGAAAAGCATTTATGAATTTATGGTGAATGAATGTGATTATTTAGCAAAACGTGATTGTTATATATTTCTATCTCAGTGTATAATTTGAATAATGGACTATATGTATACATTGATAAATAAACATTTAAACTTAAAGAAAGATAACAAAAAAAAGTTACCTAATATATTTTATATCTATTTGTAATTTACTTATAGAGTCTAATTGATGTATACAATTTATTATTTGACTGTTTTACCATTAAAAATAAAATTTTAAAAAATATAAGTACATTACAAATAGAAAAATAACTCATACTTTTACAATTATAAAATAAAGTAATATTGCATTTATTAAGAAATTGTTCTAGTTTCGTGCAATTTTTCACTTTTATTTTCAGTTATTCACTTTCTCTAGAAAAATGTTGCTACAGGTTGTAGCTCAATTAATAATTTATTTATTTCCTTTAAGTTAATTTAAATGATTCCTTTCTTTCCTTTGTTCGATGGCTCGGTTTCGGCCTTTTTTCAATTGTCATCGATTAATTTAAGATCAATCATATAAAATGGATTTTATTACTGTTTGAATCTTATTATGTCGCAATATTATTTTGTCTCTTATTAGAGATATATTTTGGATTTGCTTTTGCTCTTAATGTTTAACGTGTGAGATTTTTAATTGGCTCGCCGATAGCGAATAATATCCATTAAAGACTAATAGTAATTGTGTGATGTATAATTGTTTCATTATATATTATATAATATAAGGTATTATCATGCTTTTAATCTATTAAATTATTGTTTTCCGGTTGCTAGTACTTGTATGAATGATTGTTCAATCCCTAAAGTTATTGAAAGTTGTTGTTGCTCATGTTAAATAAATAACTTAGTTTCTTCTACTTATAATCGTTGCAATTTCTTCAATGTCTATGATATGGAAAAGTGACAATTTTAGTTTCATAGAAGATTATCATTTTAGTTTTTGTCTCGTATTTTATGCAACTACTAAAATAATATTAATATTTTGATAAATTTGCAATATCAGTCTTAATCTCATGTTCATTAAGCAAAATGCCATTGTAAATCATGTATTCACAAATATTTAATGTTATATATCTAGTATAGATATTTAGTTATAGAATATAATCATCCAACTTGTAAGTACATAGTGAGATATATGTTCTTTTTTTGCTCATTCTTTAAAGTTTTATTGTCTCACAAAATTTATTAGCAAAGTATTTTGTGGCTTAATTGAAGTGATTAACTTTTAGACTTCCATGGCCGTTACAAACATTGTGATAAGAATTAATATTTAAAAAATAAATTACATGTTGACAACAATAACACATATAAAGAGAGTTAATTGTCTATAGTGGACATTTAAACCTTATTATTATTACTAAACCCTATACGATGTAGTTGAAATGTTTTGTAGAAAATGTAGAGTCAAAAGTGATATTAATAAATTATTATAATTATTATTATATTTTTATTATAATTATAATTGTGATTATATTATATTATAATAATATAATTATAATTATAATATCATTTATTAGTAATATGGATGTTACAAAGTTAAATAGTGAATAGCAAGTAAAGAGACAATATTTATATATGTATAATAACAATATTATTTATTAGCATTGAATTGGATAAGTGAATGGACATTGATATTTTAAATAGTTATAATATAATATAATAATTATATTATTATTATATTTAAATATCAATTAAGTAAGGATAAAAATGTCATTTCACAATGGGGAGAAACAAAAAAAATTATCCATACTTTTATAGGAGTATAGATATTTTATAAGATGCCTTCAAAGTTATTTGGATAAATAATCCTAGTTAAGAAGATTATATGTGTCATGATCCTATGGATATTTAACATGAGAGGGTCTTTATGTAATTTTATAAAATCAAGAGATTTTCAGTAAAGGTGAGAAAGTGGCAGGTGATGGCAGCAGGGGAAGGGATTGGATAGCTGCAGATCTTAATTGCAAGGAGGTCATATGGTTGTCGGAAATGTCAATGCATTTGCCAGTTTACAGTCTACAACAAGAAACTAATTAGTAAAGAACAAAACAATCTAAAACAAGCCCGTTAGTACATCCGTTCCTAGTTTTAAATGTGATGTGATTTAATAAACCCAAGTTTGAAATTCATATATCCATATCACATATAAAAGAGATATACCGACACAACAAATACTAATATGTTTCAGTATTTATAGTAACACTTTTCACAATGGCTATTAATTCTAGATTTTGGTGAAATAAATATAACCAAACCTTTTATTGTTTAACTGGATCCGGGTAAATCATAAAATGGATTGAAGATAAAGGCCGGGGCACTATTGTTGTTCAGCTGCAGCTGCTAGTGGCTGGAGGGCTTTAAGAGGATTCAGGATAACACCATCTATAAGCCCATAGTCTTTCGCTTCTTTAGCACTCATGAAGAAGTCACGATCAGTGTCCTGGTTGATCTTTTCTAGGCTTTGACCCGTGTGGTACGCTAAGTAGCCGTTTAAATTTGCTTTGTGATGCAACATCTCATTAGCCTGAGCAAAAAAGATGGTCAACAAATACAACGAGAAAAACGATTAGTTTTCTTTACTTTTACTCTCTTGACACAAAAGATTAAGTTGCTACTGATTAAATTCATCACATGACAAACAGAAAATGCTTAGGATTTACTTCGTCTAGCTCAAATACGCAGCTGATAACTACGAAAATATACAGAAATGAGACCAAACCCACTAGAGTGTGATGTTTATATAGGTAGCCTATTAAGAAATTATGTGAAAGCCGCCACATAAAAAAGATAACAGCCACATGCTAATTACAGAAGATATAATTACCTGAATATCAATGTCTGTCTGCCCGCCTTGTGCTCCACCAAGCGGCTGATGGATCATTATCCGTGAGTTGGGAAGGCTGTATCTTTTACCTTAAGCCACCACCAAGAAGAGAAGATTATTGAGCTTGAGAAAGCAAGAAATCACTAACTTCAAACTTATCAAAAATTCAAATCATATACCTTTAGTACCAGCACTCAACAGAAAAGCTCCCATGCTGCAAATGAATAATAGAGTACGGTCAGTTTATTTCACAAAGTATCTTCATATCAACAGAGTAATTGCATGAAGCCCAGTCACAATATCAATGAACGTTTACCAAGAGTTGAAAGTTGAAACCAAATGAACCCAATAACAAGAAATCTGAAAAGTCGTTTAAAAGCTCAAAAGATCTACTTTATCAAACATATAATAGGAACTTGCAGCGGTGACAACTATTCAGAGGCTTCTTTATTTATATTTGCTAAAAAGTAAACAATCAATTAAATCAGAAAAAGCAATCCAACTTTTGTTTTGATATAATGACGTAGAATGCAACAAATTATCAAAAACAAACTCAGTGTATCTTCACCTAGCTGCTAGACCGACGCATACGGTTGAAACATCCGGCCTGATATGCCGCATTGTATCAAATATAGCCATACCTAAAAGATTAGGAGTAAGCAAATAAGATATTTGAAACCTCAACAACCAGACATGATTGAAATGTAGAGCAAGATGCATTACCAGCTGTAACTGATCCACCTGGAGAGTTAACATACATGACTATGTCCTGTTTAATTACATGAGAAATTGATTAATATAATAGGAAAGGAAATTTTTTTACCCTACAATTTTTTATTTTTTGACATTTTACCATAATGTTTGATATACCTTATTAGGATCAACAGCATCAAGATAAAGCAGCTGAGCGACAATAATGTTCGCCATATCATCGTCCACTGCTCCACCACATCGAATGATCCTCTGTAGAGAAATTAAAAGACCACTTATACGGATGAATGAATAGTGCCATCTTTTTAAATTCAGTTCAAACAAACATCGACTCACGTATTGGAAAAGTTGGCTGATAACACTCATAAAACGCTCCTGCACCATTGGAGGAGGACCCTGAGCCCCTTGTGCATAAGCTGGAAAGTATGGAGAGGATGGAATTTGCAAATCATCCCTACAGCAATCAAAAAAAAGAAGACTCAGAAATTAATTTAATAATGTGGTCTCCTAGACAATAGAATTCAAAGCCAAAATGTTAGACTAAATGCAACTAAAAACTCTGTTTATTTACTATCTAATAATATAGCTCCACAGACTAGACATGGATCTCGTGGTTGCTACAACCGCAATGAGTGCAAAGTCGAACGCAATGTAATCATCTGAATAACTTGTTACAGAAAATGTTTTACAGACTTGTAAATTGTTAAGTATTTTTCAGATTGGAGTATAGGTTATTCTTTTGCACACTAGCGGAACTATTTTAAAATACTTTTCATGTAAAATGAAGTGCAATCACTCACCGCTACATTCAAACAAACATAGTCAAATGGACTAATGGAAGTATGAAACAACTCAAACAAGATATTCAAAATAATTTAATTTTGTACAAACTGGGTAATAACTAGTTTAAACTAGCCTCACCTAATCGACCAAATACGATGAGGTGAGCTGCTTTCCGGAGCATAAAAGTCTGGAGCGTACACCCGAGGAGAAGTTTGGAGACTGGAATTCTTCAAATTCCTGAGAAATTCATACCTAGAAGGGTGTTGGAACGGGAGAGAGAAGGTTTTGGAAGGGGATGAGCTAGGTGAGAGAGAAAGTGAAGACGATGAGGTGAATCTGAGAGAGGATGAGACGCATGAATGCGCCATCTCCGGTGCCAGACAGCCTTATCTCTAATTACTTTACGGGCGGCGAATTCGAGTGAGTAAGCGACCGTCTTTACAGTTTTTTCTATTTCTATTTTTATTATAGGCGACACACTCGCTAAATACTAAATGAGATTTTAGCAATTATTCAGAATTCTTCTTATCAAGCAGTTAATATTGAAGTTTTCATAAATCAACGTATATTTAAGATAGTAAAGTCCCAATTTTGAATGATATACGTTGTTTTCACTTTTCAATTTTTTTAAAAACTTTTTTCTATCAAAAGTGCATTCGATTGGTAATATACTAGACAAATGGGCTCTTAGATGTTAAAAATAGAAAAATAAAGTGATAAATCATGAAAGAAATGTATGAAATGAAATCAAATTGGCACAAAAATGAATGAGATGAACACCCTCATGATACAACAAGAATTCAAGCATCAAAGAAAATACAAGTATGGAAATGGATAAAGATATGGGCTCACCAGGGCATAAAGATAACAATTACATATATAGAAAACCTCCTGAACATCCAAGTGTTGAACAAATCTGTCACTTACAGAAGCCAAACTATACTAATTCCTAATTCCTTATCAGAAACGAAACACGCAAACAATGTGTCTCCATGTCAACCACAACTTTCAGCAGGCCTTCTCATTGATTGCTTTGTAGCATTGGAGACTGCAAAGAGGAAGCTTTGACTTGGAATCTCGATATTTGTACGGATTCGTACAAGCGGGACCAGCACACTTCTCACGTGGAGGAGGATAACTGAAATTTCAACAAATATTAAAGGTCATAACGTCGAGCCATAGTAAAAAAAAGGTTAAAAAACCCAGGGCTGATAAATGTGTTTACCTGCAAGGTTTGGGAGTGAAAAATTTAGGCAAACCCAGGGCTTGTGGAAATGTGACAGTCGTACCAGTGGGCCCCATCACCGTTCTAATGATACTTGTTGCAAGCATTTCAGCATTGGTCGCCTTTCCCTGTTTTTATTTATTCAAAACCCATGTATTAGCTAGCTCATAATTTTCAAACACAAATTGACAACTTCTTTATGTTCCTCAATACCTGTGCTAGCTCTTCTTGCCGCTTCTTCATCTTCTCTTCTCGCTTTTTCCTACTAGAATCTTGACCCAGTATTTTTCTTATTGCATCCGCCTACAAATTTAAACATAATTTTCCCGATTTAGCTTTAGAAGAAGCCTAATAAAAATATATAAGTACAATGGATAAAGAAATATGGACCTCTGATTCACGGGCTGCTTTCTCGTTCTGCATTTTACGCCTCTGAGCAGCCTCCGCCTTCTTCAGTTGTTGTTCCACTTCTGTCAATTTCTCCTTTTGTTCTGTGCGTGTCATAGGAATTAGAAACAAGTGATTTTAAGAAACAATCTACAGGTCAAAAACGAAAAAAAATAGTAATTAAACACTGACTTCGGGATGGAGCTGGAGGTAAACCATTTGGGAACTCAATTTGACTTGTAACAGATGGAGATGCAGCATCCTTCATTAATAGGGCTCGCTGACGACTAGTAAGAGCCATTTCCCTCTTGTTTTCTGTTGGTGAATCTGAAATATCCTTCTTTTGTTTTTTTTCCCTTTTCCCATCAGGTTCGCCATCAGAAAAAGGTTCTTCACCACCCTCATAATCCATGTCTCTCTTTCGTGGATTTCTAGAAGATTCTAGATCCATGTCCTTATATCCTGTTACCTTTGAAGTCTTGAGTTTCTCTAAGTACCGGATCTCATCATCTTCATCATCATCATCAAATTCCCCATCCGTAACTCGTTTTTTAGGCGCCCTTTTGCTCTTACGAACTAAATCTGACTTCTCTACGACGTTCTTTGTTGGCATCTTCCCCGTATCTTCCCTCCCAATATTGAATTTACCTTTTGAGAAATCCTTCCAAGGGATCCCTTGTAAGCCATTTTTCTTTTCCATAGTTGGAGAATGATATTCATCACAATTTTCCTGAAAATAAAAAAGAATTTTGTACCAAAAATGGAAAAAATGAGGTTGTTTCATAGTTGTGTTAAATCACAATCATTGCACTTAAATGCAAGAGATTTGTTTACCAAACGCATACTATAGTAACTATATTTCCCCTATTAGTGGATGAATATTGTGCCTCCATGTCTATCTTCAATGTATCGAGTCTAAACATAGACCTAGTTAAATATTTTGTAGTTATGCAATCATCTGAATAACAATATTTTGAGAAGAACAGAAGATAAGCATTCAGATAGACTATGCTTAAGGATAAACCTTAAGCATAGTCATTCAATCAAGTCATGCAAATTCATTTGCTCCATGTTGAACTCATGTTGTGATGGATCAATAATTCCATCATAAATCATTCTCTAAGAAGCTGTTGCCAGTGGAAATAACTTTTCATGTGTTTCGCACATTATTCAATACAATAAAGTGGCAATTAGATTATTGCAAGACCAAGTTGAATCAGTTCAGAAACTGTGGTAATGAAGAAAACATTTTGATGGGATCATATTCAAAGTCCAAGTTGAATCAGTTCAAAAACTGTGCAAATGAACAAAAGCATTTTGATGAGGGTCATAATCAGATAAGAATGGGAGGACCATAACCTGAAGGATTAAACTCTGCCTCCGTCGAGCACTATCTAAGGATTGGCTGAGTTTTAGAGAAGACCCGCTGGCTGATGCTCCATTAGAACTGGGTTTGGTTTGAATTGTGCGTGTCACACCACCAACCTTCAACTTAACTTTTTTCAGTCTTTTCTCACTTCCTACACCGTCATTCATTCCATTACTTAACAGCACATTTGATCCGCTTTCTGATCCAGTAACTGGTAAGGACCTCGAAACACACTGATTCAAATTGAACATTTTCCCTCCAGTGTTTGCATCACCTATGTTCTCATCGCTCGATGTCATGGGAGGTGTATGAGGGAGAGGTTGTACCTCAGGTTTTTGTTGGCGCGTTTGGCTTCTCTTTTTTCGAACAGCAGGTCCAATACTATCTAATAGAGGAACCAAAGACTGATCCATTTTCAGGAAATGTTTCCTGATTCCAGAAATAACAGTTTTCGACCTGCCAATTATAAATGTTATAATGGGTTAAGAGCATGATAGACACATACGCATAAAAATCTCCGGCAGAAAATGTTGAAAAATTAAGCATTAAGCATAGAACTCACTAACATTTTATCACACTTCCGTTCGGAATCACACACTAATATGCATGATTAGAAGAACAACTAATTTTCAACAAAAAGATTGGCTGACATAAAGCAATAAAAATAACCAAAGGTAATGCAACAATAGAGAGTACACGGAAGGATCAATTCAGCCAACTAATGGCAACCAAAAGCAATGTTCCAGTAAGAATTTAACTCACACATCACGAACCATCCCTCCACACAATAAAAGGGAAACAATGAATCAACTGAAGAACATCAACAAACACAAGGCAATTGACATTAGACAATCGTTGATCATGCAATGAGAGATTTAGAAGAAAAAAATGAGGACAAAATTAAAAATTACCACCACAAAAACATATAATTACATAAATGCCTTCGCACCCTGAAAAACTCAACAGAACACAGTGAATGAACTACTGAAGATGTAACATATAATACAGTCCAGAAAATTTCACATGTAGGTGAACCTAAGGCATCAAGTACATGTAAATCAAACAGGTCCGTGCCCAAACAAGATGAAGGGGTAATTTCACAAAATCCAAATTAACTAAAACACCAATTAAACATTGTCCTCCGCACACACAGACATACCCTTGTAATTCAGAAATCCAGCCCAAGACACACAAACCCATATGAATATAAAATATAATACAACACACATTGAGTGATCAACACAAACCCAGATGCCGAACACACCTCAAACAAACGAATTCACCCAGACCCCCAAAATTCCACCAACAAAAAACGACACCCTCAATGAGCATTCGTATACAAAGGAGAAAAAACAAGAAAAGAGAAACATAATTTACCTTGCAATCCGAGAGACGAAGAAGAAACAATAGAACGCGAGAGGGAGGTGGGGTTAAAGATGAACAAAATATATAATTGAGGAGGGCAAGGGATAATGGGTATGTAGTGTAGAGAGAGAAAAAGGAAAGAAATATAAAGCCCTGTTTGGATGTTTGTGTTAGGGTTAGAGAAGGTAGTAGTAATGTTGATATGGGTCAGAATAGTAGTGGTAAAGGAGACTCTCAATTTCTTCTCCATTTTTTTCACACCTGTTTGTGCGTTAGAAATTCTTGTTTTTGGGTGCGGGGGATATTAGGACTCCGAGTAACAACTCGGTGAGGCCTGTCGAGTTGACTCAGCTCTTCAAGCCTATACGGCTATACCTCTCTCTATCTCTCTTTCATTTTCCTTTGGGGGTTTCTCTCTTATTATATTTTCTTGTTCTCTTCAACAATTTGTGCTGCAACTATGTGCGCACGATAGAATCCTACGACCCCCGCGCTTATTATAGTGACCCCACTCCCTTGCACGTGCAAGATTTGCCTCCACTCAAAACTTTATTATTTATTGTTTACTAATTTGTTTCTAATATTGCTGAATGGGCTAATATTTCTAATTTATTTCTAATTTATTATTTGTATGTGTTCTTCATTTTGCCACAATTCTTTTCCCTTTTCAATCATAACATGTGGGAAATGAATCTTTTCGATATAAAAATGATCTGACACCATTGTAATATATCATTGTAAAACAGAAAATTCGTTTCGAAAATTGTGAAGCACACCTCAAATATAAAAACTGATTGAATCGCATATCACTCATTCAAACATCATGTCAACGAAGTAATTGCAATATAATAAACAGTAATTAATATATAAATTGGTATTATAAATAAATATATACAATATTATTTATTTCATATATTTTAAAATTATTTGCATTTGTATCAACTTTATAGTTATGTATTTATTTCATACTATAAATAATATTATTTGTAAATATATATATATATATATATATATATGTGTGTGTGTAAGTATTTGAGTTGGAGGTAAGGTGAATCCATAAATTTTATGAGATGAATATATAAAATAAAAAAAATGAGGAGGAGATGTGAGAAATATATGATGTAACTCTTAATTTATATGATTTCAAGACTTAATTGATTATTTTGACTCAGTACTGAGTCTAACATCAGATTCGCAAAGTCAGAATTTGACAACTTTTGTAATGACCGATTTAAGGATTGATTTTCAATTTTACTGTGTCAACCGATCAATCGTAATTGGATTTTAAAACATTAGGAAAAGCCACATCTCACTCATAATCTAGGATTTGTGAGGAATATACATTATTGTATTAGCATTGTACTAATTAGTTCTTTACTTTTAATTTTTTCAACTTATAATATGAAATTGTTGATGATTTGAATTTGTTATAAGAAATTGTTGATAATCATTTTTTGATTTGATATGATGATATAACAAATTCATTAAGAAAAAGTTAATGTAAGTATAAATAGGTCCATGCACTTATAAATAAAATTCAAATTTTTTAATATTTTATAGCGCTAGCTTTGTACGTAGAATTCATGGATAGTTTTCTTTTCTATATTGGTCATGATCATACTATTGATGTATAAATTGAATCATTAAATTTGTTTGATAGCATTTTTCTACTATTATCTCTTTTTCATTTTTGTATTTTTATTCTTTTATGTGTCACGTTTTGTAAAAATTATTGGCGGAAAAATTGTATCATGCTACTTTTTTTGTATTTATTATGATGTTTGTATATTTGTAAGTATCAAGGATGGAAAATATTATTGTTGTATTATTTTTTTTTTTGATGACAAGGGAACCCGCAGCGCTAGGTGCCCATAGCTGACAGGGTCACAGAATTCGAACCCGTGACCAAGGCCACAATATTCACATGCCCTTACCAAATCTACCGGGGGTTGCCCCCATTATTGTTGTATTATTATGTTATATTTAGGCTTGAAAAAGAAGAATCAATATTACTTAAACCCAATATTTTAACCCCTCGCTTTATTTTCAATCAGTGCTTTATTTTTACTTCTACTGCGCCAACAAAACCTTCACCACATAGTAACAAGTTTTCCCCAATTTCAAATTCTAGGTTTTCAATCCAGCGATGTCGAAACGAAAATTCGGATTCGAAGGCTTTGGCATCAATCGCCAAGCCACTTACAGCTTCGAGCGATCTCAACCGCCCCAACGCTTGTACGTACCACCCTCCTCTCGCGGCGGCGACGATGACGGCGACCTTGAAAACATCGATTATGCCGACGACCGTGACACTTCAAACGACGCCGTATCTAACAACAATGGCGGAGCCGCTGAAGATGACGAAATTGATCCTCTGGATGCGTTTATGGAAGGATTACAGGAGGAGATAAAGGCGGCGCCACCGCCTAAGGCGAAGGAGAAGCTGGATAAGTACAAGGATGACGTGGAAGATGATCCGATGGAGAGTTTTCTGATGGCGAAGAAGGATTTAGGGCTGCAATTGGCTGCGGATGCGCTACGCGCAGGTTATAATTCGGATGAAGAGGTTTATGCTGCGGCGAAGGCTGTGGATGCGGGGATGCTTGAGTACGATTCAGACGATAATCCCATTGTTGTTGATAAGAAGAATATTGAGCCTATTTCCGCGCTTGATCATAGCTTGGTTGATTACGAGCCGTTTAATAAGGATTTCTATGAGGAGAAGCCTTCTATTTCAGGTAAATTGAATGTTACTTGGTAGTCTTCAATGATTTTGTGGAATTTGGTTTTACTTCTTTGAGAAGGCGTGCGTTTCAGGTAATCAAATGCAACTAGTATGTTGAGTTAATCTTGTGGATTTCAGAGCACTGGTTTAATTTGATATGAGAACTTGTACGCTAGTGGTACAAGGGATTTTAACTTTGCAGTGCTCGGGCTACTATTTAATAACTCCAATTCCAACTGGAGTTTTTTTAACGGTCTGTTTGACTTAAAGAAATTGGTAGGGAATAGTGTGTAAATGGTATAAAGTAGTGAGAATCAGCGAGTGTAATTGATGAGAGCTAAATGGGAACATTTTGAAATATTAAGTATCCTGCTGATAAGAGATAGGAATCTAACCTGCTAGCAGTTCCTCGTTGGCTTGAACAGTGATTGCATTACTTAGTTTTTCACGTAGTTAGCACGTCCAGTCATGAGGTTCTTACATATATTCTAAGTCGTTATTCACTTCGGCACACAGAGCTATTGGGTTTTAACTTGGCTAGAGTTTGTTCTATACGAGGCCCTTTGTGCTCTTTTCTAGTTGAAGGCTGAGGAATGGCAAATCATTACCTCTTGAATCAATGGCTATTAAATAACTGGTGCACAAAAGTTGATAATGTTAGGATTGAATGTGGATAAACAACCTTGTGTCATTTACGTCATTCTGACTTTGCGCTAATGTTGGAAATATCTTTTGTTGATGTTCAGGTATGAGCGAGCAGGATGTGATTGATTACAGGAAGAGCGTAGCTATTCATGTTTCAGGTTTTGATGTTCCACGGCCAGTTAAGACTTTTGAAGATTGTGGATTTTCCGGAGAGCTAATGAAAGCTATATCAAAACAGGCATATGAAAAACCCACACCAATACAATGTCAAGCCTTACCTATCGTGCTTTCTGGAAGAGACATTATTGGTATAGCAAAAACTGGTTCTGGAAAGACTGCTTCATTCGTGCTTCCTATGATTGTACATATTATGGATCAGCCTGAACTTGCGAAAGAAGAAGGTCCTATTGGAGTGATCTGTGCCCCTACTAGGGAATTAGCCCATCAAATATATTTGGAAGCCAAGAAATTTGCCAAAGCTCATGGTATCCGTGTTTGTGCAGTTTATGGTGGAATGTCCAAGCTGGAACAGTTCAAGGAACTTAAGGGAGGATGTGAAATAGTGGTGGCCACTCCTGGGAGATTGATAGACATGATAAAAATGAAGGCGCTGACCATGACGAGAGCAACCTATTTAGTACTTGATGAGGCAGATCGAATGTTTGACCTTGGTTTTGAGCCACAGATAAGATCTATAGTAGGTCAAATAAGGCCAGACCGGCAGACCTTACTCTTTTCAGCAACTATGCCTCGAAAAATTGAAAAGCTTGCTAGGGAGATTCTGTCTGATCCTGTAAGAGTTACTGTGGGAGAGGTGGGTATGGCCAACGAGGATATAACCCAAGTTGTTCAATTGATTCCATCAGATACAGAAAAGCTACCATGGCTTCTTGAGAAGCTACCCAGAATGATAGATGAAGGCGATGTTCTTGTTTTTGCATCGAAAAAAGCCACAGTGGATGAAATTGAATCACAACTGGCGCAGAGGAGTTTTAAAGTCGCAGCTCTTCATGGTGACAAAGACCAGGCCTCTCGTATGGAGATATTGCAGAAGTTCAAATCTGGAACTTATCATGTCCTTATTGCAACTGATGTTGCAGCTCGTGGTCTTGACATCAAGTCAATTAAATCTGTTGTCAACTTTGATATTGCTAAAGATATGGACATGCATGTACACCGAATTGGAAGGACAGGTCGTGCTGGTGACAAAGATGGAACTGCATACACTCTTATAACACAAAAGGAGACGAGATTTGCTGCTGAATTAGTTAACAGTTTGATTGCTGCTGGTCAAAACGTGTCCATGGAGCTCATGGATCTGGCTATGAAGGTAATAAACCAGTTTAATTATTCTTTCTTGCTTTTGTTGGAAATTTTATGGGTATACAAAACTATGTAACTTCTCGTATCTTAGGGGGTTTAGATGTTCTATGAGATATAAAGGATAAAACTGTTGACAATATGAGGCTTCTTGGGTCTTTGGGAGTTTGGATGTTCTATGAGATATAAAGGATATAAAACGTGTACAAAATACACGTTAACATTGACAATATGAGACTTCTGCAGAAATATACGTGGCATTATGTATACCTTTTGGAAATTGAAATGTTGCCTGTTTCCGATAATATTCAGCTTCAAGTTTCTTTAAAAGCACATTATAGAAAATGTTGGGACATGTGTAAAGTGTTGTGTTTGACTAATCTAACATTTTGTGGTTGTATGGTGAAGAGTTCCTTCATTGTACTGTTACAGAGTGCTTCACTTAGGACCCTTACGAATACGAGGCAACACATGTATTATCCTAGTGAGCTAAAATCATATCAGTACCTTTTTTCGTATTGTGCATATACTACTCTTCTGCATTCCTACAATTTTGTGTGTTGAACTGAGTACATAATTTCGAGTCTATATTTCCATGATAGCTTGAGTTTTTCAATATGGTTTGCATATGTTAGTGTTCCTGTTCGCATTTGAGTGACATTTACTTTGTAAATCATTAGGATGGAAGGTTCAGATCCAAACGCGACGCAAGGAAAGGAGGTATGGATCTTTCTTTTTGATATGATATGTCCTGATTTTCTTCGTATGTTCCAAAAATCAGGTCTCTGGATGTTTAGAGTGAAGTGGTCGTTTTTCTCAATATTATTTTGCCAGAAATTCTTAGTTTGAAAGAATAGAATAGAAAAACCATTATGGATAAGAACCTACTCCATCATTCAACGAATGTTCAATTATCTTGCAGGTGGAAAAAGAGCTAAAGGAAGGGGTGGAGGTGGTGGTAAAGGTGTTAGAGGGGTGGACTTTGGTTTGGGTATTGGGTATACCCCTGAGTCAAGTGGTTCATCTGTTGCTGCTCCCAATCGTTCTGCAGCGGTTAATTCACTGAGGACAGGGATAATGACACAATTCAAAAGCAGCTTTGTTCCTGCATCCTCAAATTCGCATAACCAGTTTGTACCTAACAGCTCAGGTATACAAACTACTAATAAAAGACCGGTTCTAGCGGGGTTTGTATCTGGTGGTACAATTGGTGGTGAGATGCATGCTCCAAAAATAAACAGCACGACAACTACAGCCTCAGAACCTGTAAAACAAACACAGTCTGAAAGGTGACGTTCCTGAGCTGAATTTCTCCTGTTGTATTATTTTTGCTCTCTGTATTTTATTAATTGTATTAATTTTCTAAAGTCCAATGGAAATTCATCATAGCAAGCCCAACATTTTCAACCAGATTATAGGAAAGCTCAAGTATTCTCGTCTTGTGTTTACTAAGAATTATTTCTTTTTGACATCTATAAATAAATTGATGTCGTTGTTGCTTAAACTTTCAGAGATAAACCAAGAGAAAGAAGGAGACGATCTGGCTGGGATTGCTGATGCATACAGAGAATGATCTTGTGACATGGCGAGAGTGGACAATTTTTTTTTGGTTACGTTCCATCTGATGCTGTTGTTCCTTGTTAGAGCTTTCTTGTTTCTCTAATTTATTGTATAATCAAAATTTTCTCTTATGTTGAGGAAGTTTAGCGACACCACATTTCAATCTCTCTATCTTTAATTTACTAGATAACTCGACTGTACAAATTAGAGAAGTCTGTATCAGACATTGTTTGCTTCACCATAGAGCACTCTACATGAGATATATTGATTGTTAAGAGGTTAATCTAGCAAATATAAGGCTCCTATAAGGATAGAATATTGTATTTTATATTGAACAACATAGAGATGTTATTATACACGAATTTAAGCCTTGGGACATTTGGGCACTTCCATGGAACTGCTGATGTTCATGCGTCGATTGGCAGTGGGGCATGCGTCTAGGCATGGCTCCTTGAGTGCAGTGTCATCTTCTGGTGCAGGAGGGAGCACCCCAAATTTAAACTGCCTCAGTCCAAAGAGAAAAAGAAACGAATATTAAATCATTAACAAACATTTAGGCATTGCATGATCTACAAATAGTATATACCATATGTTGGTAGTTGAATTGCTAATGACATCTATCTATGTAAAAACGTTGTGTTACCTGACAGCTATAATCGCTGAAGTTGGGCTCCATCACAAGAGGGACTCCCATGCTCTCCTTGAAAAAGGTCTAAAATGAAAAAGCAAAAACAGAACTTGGGTAATTGGAATTTTAACAAGAAATGTATGTCTATAGAGTCCGATTCTTTGAATGCAAAAGCATAGGCACAAAATGAAAAGACCTTCAATTGTCTGAAATTTCAATATTAGAACATAGTCATGTTAAAAAGGCTAGAAATCTCTTTTGAGTAGGAGTTAGGCAATATGCTATCAAACTACTCGTTTTTATCTTTCTGATGCTAGCCAGTACAACAAAAAAGGCCTTGAAAGAAATCACCAACCTGTGTAGGAAGCTTACAAGTATTGATACACACACCTACACATTTGCTTTCCTCCAAGTACTTGCATTTCTCTACAAAAACCTACATGAATGAAACCCGCCTCACAAACCAAATCCATATCAATTACAAAGATTACATCTCAACTCATTACTTTAAAAGTTTTTACCCCACTAGACCATGAGGATCCATTTGGAAGATCAACAGAGTTAACGGTACACGTTCCCATCAGCCATTGACATGAAAGTGCAGTCACCCTTGCTTCCAGAAACACAACACAACTCATTCAATATCATATACTTTAGAAAAATCAAGTACATTTCATGTTCAGTATCCCTTGAAATAAGATAAAACTGCGATACATGCTGACCATAGACTGTAAATGCGATTAAAGTACTCACCAACCATAACCGCTGCCACCTGGCCTCCAGCAATAGGTGAAATAAGCATTTTGTAGAGCTCCAATAATAATGGAGGAAACAGTGATCTTAATATCCGAACCTGCCACGAACGGATGATCACTTTATGACAACTTATAATTCAGAAATACTCAGATAAAACTATTCCACCAAACTTTTTCAAGAAGGAAACAGAGAATATGGTGATACCGCAGCTTCTGTAGCTTCCGAATTGGATCGGCCAATCATAATGCGATGAGCTACGTCGATTAGTCCATCATATCCAGGCTTCTCAGAGTCCCACCTAATTTCCTGCAACTCAATCCACAATCATCACTTCTAACTACAATTACTCAGCATTTAATGAATAAACAACGAGCTACTAATCCACATTAGACAGAATCAGCATCCCTGAGCTAAAGAGCTAAGTACTGACCTGCGCCATTTTGCTGCGAAATACATTCAAGAAAATATCATCAATCACACCGGGCGAATATTCTTTCCTAGAAGACTTCAATCCAACTGTTTCTATCTGCAGCGTTTGTTTATTTTCCATTTCAATTCATGAAAAGAGAAAGAGAAACTGAAAATTAGCAATGTTTCTTAGTATCAATTGAAAAATGAAAACGAAAAAGTTGAATTTTGTACAGAATTTGAGCGGCTAGATAAGCATGAAAGTCTGGCGGAAGGTTTGAAAGTGGGAGATTGGAAAGAGACGATTGAGAGATGCGGATGGTGATTGAGAAGCGCCATATCCACCACAGACCTTCACAATTCACCCCTCCACCTTTTCTATTCATGAAACACACTAAACTAGATAACTTCAATATAGGTAAAGCTAAAGCACCAATTTTTGTGGCCAAATTTCACTTTTGGTCCATTTAGAGTCCTGTTAAAGAAATTAAATTTTTAATCTTAATCACGTGCCTACCGACTTCCCCTTGCCAGATTGATAAAGTAAAATTTGAGAATGCAACGAAAGGAAAGGGGTAAGATCAAACTGTTTGGGAAGATTTTATTTGAACAACATAAACTAAGGTTTATTACAATCACTTGATTCAATTTGGCATGAACAGTTCATATAGATTAAAATTAAAATTCCACTTTTTTATAGGATGAATTTTTTAACTTAAAAAACCCAACATGATTCAATTCATAGGCCAGCCCAAATGTGTTGAATAATGGGCTTGTCGGATTGACAAGCAGAGTCGCTGGACTCTCAACACTTTCTTTAACCTCCTTTAGTTTCTGTTCAGGATTCTATATTTGGATAAACCCTAACCATTAAACCTTCTCTTTACTTATTACTAGTAAAATAGTCGCCGGGACGATGATGAATCCTGGAAACCGATTTCGGGCTGGAGTTGCGGCATCCGTCCGATGGTTGTCTACGGAGGTGAAGGAGGAGGACCGATTGTACCGGAGATTGTCTGCGCTGGGTCATAATAAAGGGACAGTGGCAAGTACTATAAATAAGTATATAAGGGAGGGCAAAACTGTGAACAAATTTGAGCTCCAGAACTGTATCAAAGAACTCCGTAAATATAAGAGGTTTCAGCACGCTCTCGAGGTGCGACCTCCTTTCTGTGACTGCTTAAAGTGTATGTGATTTTTGCTATATTTGTTTACACTATCCATAGAAATGATGGGAATTATATTTTTATGCATAAAAGTTACACATTTACGCTAATCGACTGAGTCAAGCTTGAATTAAGAATTAAACGCAATATACTATGCTTTCTTAGAGAAATGATAGAGTTTCTTTTTGTCTTTGTGATTTTATACTTTTAGTTTTTTTTTTCTTGATTGATCTTTACTTATTCACGGGATGAATTAGAAGAAAGAAAAAGGTGATTGATTACATGATGCATATATGCTAAAGGAGAATGATTTCTCCCGTTGACGTTGTTCTTGGATAGAGAATGATTTCTTAAATCTGTTTCAATTCAGATAATGGAGTGGATGGAGGTTCGGAAAATGAACTTTGCTCACAAGGATTATGCTGTACGTTTGGATTTGATTGCAAAAGCTAAAGGAGTAGCAGCTGCTGAAAATTATTTCAGCGGCCTCTCACCTTCGGCTAAGGTCCATTGCACTTATGGAGCACTTCTAAATTGCTATTGTGATGAGAAGATGACAGATAAGGCATTAGAGCTCTTTTCTAAGATGGTTCAAATGGGAGTCGTAATTAAACCGCTCCCATTTAACAATCTCATGTCCTTGTATTTGAGAACAGGACAGCCAGAGAAGGTGCCTATCTTAGTAGAAGAAATGAAGAAGAAGAATATTCAAGCAGACACTTTTACTTACAACTTATGGATGAATAGCTATTCATGTTTAAATGACATTGAAGGAGTGGAAAGGGTTTTTGAGGAGATGAAGAGGGACAATGAGAAGCAATGTAATTGGACGGTTTATAGTAACTTGGCGGTTCTTTACATCAAGGGTGGATATAGGGAAAAGGCTGAGATAGCTCTGAGAAATCTGGAGAAAGAAATGGATTCACATGATCGTGAGGCATACCATTTCTTGATAACATTATATGCTAGTATATCTGATCTTCACCATGTACATCGTATTTGGAAGAATTTGAAGTCATCACTCAATGTAGTGACGAACAAGAGTTATCTTATCATGCTTCAAGCACTAAGTAAACTGGATGATGTACATGGAGTGAAGAAATGCTATAAGGAATGGGAATCGGGCTGTTCTAGTTTTGACATTAGGTTGGCTAATACAGCTATTGGTGCTTACCTTAGACATGACATGCTTGAAGAAGCTGAGTCAGTTCTTCAAAATGCAGTTGATAGATCAGATGGCCCTTTCTTTAAAGCATTGGAAAAGTTCATGATTTTCTATTTGGAGAATAATCAAATAGAGCAAGCTTTGCAGGTCATGGAAGTTGCCACATCCAAAGTTCGGAGCAATGAATGGAGGCTGAAATGTGAAACTAAAGATAGATTTATAAAATATTTCAAGGAAAAGAGTGATGTGAGTAGTGTAGAGAAATTTTACAAGTTGATTAAGAGGATAAACTGTGTTGATGCCCAAGTGTATATATGTTTACTTCAAACTTATGTGGGTGCTGGGAAAACAATGCTAGACGCACGGGGGAGAATCGAGGGGGATGGAATCGAGATGAGCAGTGAGCTCCAAGATTTGGTTGCTAGTGTTTGTCCTGAATGATAACAGATGGAGTTTTAACTGTGTTGAATACTTGCATGTCTGAAAATCATGTGGAATTTAATCTGTTACTCAAATAATAGCTGCAACGCCTCTTTGTCTGGGCGTATCTTTTGATTTATTTTAAACTTGAATCGCCTAGTACAAACATGAGATTTAATTCAATTGGCGATGCCTGAAGGAAAGTAACCATACATCAAATGACCATTGTCCCAAAAAACTGTACGACTAGAGAACAATGAAACTTGTGGTTTGACAATGCACATTGTGTAGGAAAAAGAAAACTGAACTAATGCAAAAAACTGAACCAAATTATACAAACATAATATGCATCGTCCCAACAATAAAAATCCTGCACGTGATGGTACCAGGAAGAACATAATAACTCAGACAAGACGCTTTCTTGGTAATGCAGATGGCTTCGTCCTAGGAAACAAGATGCTATCATGGAGCATAGCATTCATCAGACCTTTTGTTTTAAAGTCACTTGTACAATTCCGATGGGCGTTTTAGGCCGATAATGTTCATCTGTGTCAGCCTCTTCAATTTCCTGAAATCCATATAGTGGAGTGATGCATTTAGGATAACCACCGTTCGAATAGTTCATATACAGAGATCAAGACATGTTATGCTCAAATAGAAAAAGTTAATGAAATAAACACATGTCGTAAGTCCTTTAGTTAATCAAGTGAATTGCAGTAATCACGGATTTAAGAGTTCATACAACTATTCTCGAGATCATCAATAACTAAAGAAAAGCACAAGGGAGTGTGGAATTTTCACCTGGACAACATCTTCACCCTTGAGGACACGTCCGAAAACATTAATTTTCTCATTTAAATCCGGGATTGGTGCTGTTGTAATGAATAGATCAAACCCCCCTCCATTACGTCTTGCCTTGGAAGTTCCCAGCATAAACGCTTCATGCTTCAGTCTAAAACAAGTATGACAAATCAGAGGCGCGGTTAATTAAGACAAAGATGAACTCAAAGAGAGATAAGGCAGACCTTGTGTCAAGTTGATTGTAATTCTTTCCTCTTGAAGTCCAATCTTCTGTGGCTCCAGGTTTATTAACATCACCTCCTTGAATGACGAAGTGCTTGATGACACGGTTAAAGAGCATCCCTTTGAAGCGACCCTTCTCACTGAAAAATAATTGGATAACAAAAAATATCCTAATTGATGTTTTCACACAATGAATAAACACCTTTTCTTTTCTTTTTTTTTGGGGGGGGGGGGGGAGAGAACTATGAAAATGTAGAATTCATGTGTCAACGATGTTTCTAAATTTCCTCTTAATAGGGTTATTTTCACATTGATGAGAGTACCTTAATGATCTAGTTGGGCAGATTTTCATAGAAAATATCAAAATATATATTTTCCACAGGAAGGGCAATCAGTCGGGCAACAAAGAGTTAGCTACAGAATATAAATTTGCAGAGATAACAATGAAATTTATATGTCAAACAATCAGTGTAGTCCATACCATAACTTAATAAATTCATCAACAACTTCAGGAGAACCTTCCTTGTAAAGCTCCACAGTTATCGAGCCTTTTGAGGTGGTTATCACCTGCTAACATAGAGATGTGTTAACAAATTCCTGAAGATATAAAGAAAGAATGAAAAAAGTAGACAAAAGAAAGCAGCAACAAAACACCAAAATAAAAATAAAAATAGAGAAACCAGAATTTGAGGATAAAATTATGAGAAACTAATCTATACATTAAATTATTATTCATTAACTTTAACATAAAGCATCAGCAACTGAAAAGAATTCCGAGCAGACATCAAGGTATAATGAGAAAAGCTATCATTCGCGCTGAAGTCACACAAGTGAAATATCTAAACCATTAAAGAGTAGATACATACATCAACTAGCATACCAATCAAGAAACTTACGGCATATTTGGGGACATCAACTTTCTTCAAATCATCAAATGAATTATCACGCTGCAGAATATGAGACGAATGATTTCAGCAAGTAAATGGAAGCAAAGAGAATGGCATCTTTGGTGTCTTCATCCAGGACAAACACTGCCACATATTTTTAACACCAACAGAATGTCGAGTAGAAATTTATGACTATATAATCAGCAGTAAAACTAGCAATTTTCATTTATTACCGTGGGAACCTCGTAAAAGTTCTGAGTTGCAATAATAGATAAAATTTGTTAAAGTAGAAATTGTTGTTCGACACAACTGTACCTCTACACCGGATAATGTGTCCTCCGACTGAAAATTTGACCTGAAAAATATTGACACATGAAGATCATGAAAACTACAATGCTTATTTCGGGACCTTGTGCATTAGCACAACAAATTAAGCATCAGCATCATCTCTAACTACTAGGCTAACACCTACAGCTTATTCAAAAATGTTATTCCATACACACAGGTTTCATGCTGTCCAAAAGAACATATATATATCCTTTACCAAGTCAGTTAATAACAATCTATGAAACCAAATTAGATCCAATCAATATCAACGAACAAGTAGGCTATGACACAATTAACAGTACAGTGAAAAGTGGACAGTGTCACAATAATTTTTTCGTAAAAGTACAAGCACCAAAAGAATTCAAACCCAGTCCAACAAAACCTAGATAGTTCTAACCTCAGAGCCCCTAGAACCTTAAAGCATATAGCATAAAAAGATCACCAACTAGCAACTCAAATTTCAAAGATAGCAGACTTATAATAATTAATAACCATAACCAAAGAGTAAAAATATATCATAAAGGAACATACCTTCGAGTCCAGTGTCTGTAAGTAGCGAAAAGAAAAAATGCCATGACAACCAAAATGAGGCCGTAAACTGCAAATGTCGTCACACTGATTCGATTGGGTCCCTTCTTCTTTTTACTCTGTTGTAACAGAGCTTGTGGTTTTATCCTCGCCATTATGATTCACTTAAAACTTTAAATCTAGAGCTCTGTAAGGAAACCATGCATCGATCTCAGCACAACTGTAGATTCAAAATAACCACACCAGCCGTATTCCGTAACATAGAAATCATCGAAAACCAGTAATCATATTTCAATTTCTTCCGAATTTTTCATCTACAAAAATTTAACATAACATTTGAAAAACCAAATCTTTAAGTTCCTCAATTCATGGCTAATAGTACGAGGTAAGCTAAAATCAGTCTTAATTTACAGGAAAAAAAATGAAAATATGAAATTGACCAAGAGATAATACCTGATCTATTCTAGGTCAAAAGTCGGTGGAAGAGAAACAATCTCTTCGATAATTTTGAACAAAATGCGCGGCGATTTCCGCAGTAGGAGAATTAAAAATCGTAGCAGCAATTGTTTGAATAATGATTCAGAATTTTGTTCGTCTCACCATTTTCACTTCACTACGACGAAACTGAAGCTAAGCCATACCTAAAATACAATGCCATAAATCTATCAGGCAAATGAATTTGAATCGAGAAATGAATCACAAGCACAGCGATGGCCAACCTTTCTTTACCTTATTCTAACATTTAATGTGATCTGGAAACGACGACATTTCAAAAGTGAAATTGGCTTTCCTTGACTCCGGGTTAAATATTGCACTTTACTCCCCAATAGTATGCGTAATTATAACTTAACCCCTCTGGTTTTCAATTAACAATAATATTTGCTTACTGGAATTTACTTGTGTAAGGTAATTTACATGAATCTCTCTCTCTCTCTCTCTCTCTCTCTCTCTCTCTCTCTTTATATATATATATATATACATCACATTTTTGTGCATACTAATATTACATCCTCATATGTAATGATATATTAATAATGGCATCTTTTACAATCATTTGAATTGCAGTTAAGAAAACAAGAATATGCTGAGAAAATGACCTCATAAATATCGGTGTTGCTTGGATAAAGATGGAGAATGTATATATAAAACTAAATAAGATTATTATTATTACAGACCAATAAGAAGTAAATTTTTCATAAAAATCATGACTATACTACTAGCACTGTAACACACACAAATGTGGAAAACCTATAGAGTATAAACTTGTGTTGTGTTTGTGTTAAGTCCTCACTCAATCAATCTAAAGCTCATTCATGGGAATAAAATTGGTAGCATTATTGGTTCTGGAAATTCTATGGCCGACAAAAACAGATATGCAGAAGGCTACTACAGAAAATAGAAGAGAAAATGCAGTAGCAACGTCCCACGGGCTTCTTTGGGGTACATTAATGGTGACAGGAGGAATGGTGGGTGATGTGAAATCAAGAGTAATCCAATCACAGCTGATTGTATAATGCCCAGATCCTTCCCATGCTTGCCCATCCATTGGATACCAGAATGCAGCTGATAAAAGGCTTGATTTACCAATTGTGAATTGAGCATCCTGTGTGTCAATCATTGATCTTAGTATATATATGGAACATAAAAAATAAAAATAAAGATCTAGCATGATTTCATTGACATCGAAGCTTTGAATTTTGATCAAGTGGGATGATGAAAAGTTACCTGTCGAAAGTGATCCATGGTTCTCAAAGGCCTTGAAAATTCAAAATAGTATGTTCCATTTTGACCCTCGGAAGCGTATGGGCTGTCATCCTCTACGAAACCTGAGTGATTCAAGGTTTATAATATAAGTGTGAAGAGTATGGATGAAACAGAAGGAAGTCGGGCATAAAAGCTTACCTGAGTGGTCGATTAAGCTACTGTGCCACCATGATCCTCGCCAATCATTCTGTGCTGGGGAGTCATTTCCTAATTTCAAGAGTATACAAAATAACCATCATGAACAAGTTACATGGATTAATTCATTCAACACACTTGTTTTAGTTCGACATAGGTTTATTTGAACATTCTACCAGAAATCTAGAGATCAAATATGATATCACCCTGACCTGCTGGAAGTAACTAAATTTGCCATTTTCTGGTCTAAAATTCTGTAAATGCAGTTGTGAGTACTGCATGTTTTTTTAAAGATATGGTTATTGCCCATGAAATGAAACCAGTCAATATAGATAAGTTGATGCCCTTGGAAAATTATCTCGGTTAAGGGGCGGAAAGATACTGCTAATAACATATTGTTCAATATTCCACCTGTAAACAACAGGGATAAAGAAAAAGAAATAACAAAGTATCAACTTATTTCAACAATTCAATATTTTTGACCTTCATGAGATGGGGTATTAATCACACACACCTGAAGGTCCATGGCCATCAAGGTATCTACAGTGTGGGCTCCAAGCATAACAATCTATCAGATGACCAAACCTGACCAAAAACATGAAACCAATGTTCAATTACAAGGCAAGTGAAAGCAAACCTTTTCAGCATCTTTAAACATTACCTGTCATCTCCAGTTCCTTGGCTGTTATCTACTGGATTTCCGCCATAGAGTCTTCCAGGTATAGCAGTTCCCAGTGAGAAGTGCATAATGTCAACTTCATGCCCCTGGCATGTCTGGTTCGTGCAAGCATCCGGTTCTTGTCCACAACCACCCATCTTATAGTACATATGTTTCTCAGTTTATAGTATAGATCAACTTAGAAAAGATATAAAAGTAGTTGAAAATTCATTTTGACTTACGTTATGGTAGGATGCATTTTCACTGATTTGAAACATTAGAGCAACAGATGCACATTTGCTGCGGTCTCTGCATGAGACCAAGTTTAAATATCAGCCGAATTGACGATGCAAAGAAAGACAAAAAAAAACCAACAAAGTAAAAGAATTGCAAATAAGATGTGCTCATCTAGACTGCCAATTCACATCAACAGATATTTATTTCCACTCAGCTCAGCTCTGAGCTCGATATGGGGGGATATTGAGAATTCAAGAAAAAATAAATTATTACCCTTGAGTAGGGGTGGCAAATGGGTGGATCGGATCGGATTTGGGTTGGGTCCAATTGGGTTTGTAAAAAAAAAAGTTGGAACCAACAAGAAACCAAAATGTCTTTTCAATATGAATTGGGTCCTTATTGGTTTTGATTGGTTCCAAATGGTTCTTATACAAAGATCCATTTAGGAACCATAAAGGATCCAAAATAGGAGGTTGGTGACTTATGGATCCAACACAATGCAAACATTTGTATACTAATCACTAATCTTTTTTTCTTGTTCACCAACTAATCCAATATAATGCAAACAATTTTTTTTTTCTTGTTCACTAACTAACTTATTACATTATATTTTTATAATTTTCTTATAAAAATTCCAATCATATTATACTAATGTAATAATTTATATGTAAAATATATTATTAACTAATGTATTTTAATTTATAACGAAAAAATTAATGTAGAGAAATTAAAGATATAATTTTTTTTTCGGTTTCAAAAATTAAAAATATAATATTTTTTTTCGGTTACAAAAATTAAAGATATATTAATTGATATTAAGTTATAATTTATGTTACTATTTGAAAGTTAGTCGGTTCAGAATAGAGGTGTAAACGAGCCGAGCTTGACATTTTTTTCGAACTCGTCGAGCCCAAAATTTTTGAGCTCGGACTCGAGCTCGTCGAGCCCAAAATCGAGCTCGTGAGCATGGATTCGAGCCGAGCTCAAGCTCGCGAGCTCGAGCCCGAACTCGAGCCGAGCCCAAAATTTTCGAGCTCGGACTCGAGCTCGTGAGCATGGGTTCGAGCCGAGCTCAAGCTCGCGAGCTCGAGTCCGAACTCGAGCCGAGCCAAAAATTTTTGAGCTCGAACTCGAGCTCGTGAGCATGGGTTCGAGCTCGAGCCGAGCCCAAGCTTGCGAGCTCGAGCTTGAACACGAGCCGAGCCCAAAATTTTCGAGCTCGGACTCGAGCTCGCGAGCATGGGTTCGAGCTCGAGCCGAGCCCAAGCTCGCGAGCTCGAGTCCGTACTCGAGCCGAGCCAAATATTTTTATTTATTTTTAATTATTTAATATATATTTATTAATATAATAATAAAAATAAAATATATATTAAAAAATAAAAAAGCTCAAATGACTAAAAATAATATAAAATAATTTTTTGATCTTATTATAAAAAATTATTTAAAGTTTAAGTTCAAATGACTAAAAATAATATAAAATAATTTTTTGATCTTATTATAAAATTTTATTTAAAGTATAAGTTCAAATGACTAAAACAAGAATGAGTTTAGTTCTTAAGCAATCACATATTCTCTACAAGTGAAATTTTAAATAAAGAAAACCAATTGGGTCTAAGAAAGAAACAAGGGAGAATTGTTTTTCTCTTTTTTTAATTGGATCCATTTAGGAACCAAAATAGACCCATTATTGGAACCAATTTGGACCCAATCAAAAACCATAAGAAACCAAAGTCTTGAAAATTCAATAAATACAAAACCAATTGGAACCATAATTCTTTTTTTTAAGATCCATCCAAACCCAAAACTAATTGGGTCGGGTTGGACCCACGGTTCCGGAACCAATTTGCCACCCCTACCCTTGAGTATAAGCATAGTTTCCATTAACTTGCAACATGAAATACGCTTCATCCCCATCATGCACTGCCTAATCACAAAATGAAATCAAAACCTGCATCTCAACGTAAAAACAAGGAACGATCCAATCTCACCTTGACCCTCATTTTCCCAGCATTATATTCTTTATCATCATCCGGGTCAAGGGCAGGCAACAGGGGAAAATCCGACCCATCAATATCCTTCCAATCATCCACTCTGCCATCAACTGTGATGATCCCGGGTTTGAAATCGGCCTTGATTCGGATCTCATGTGAACCCAAATCGCAGTGCCATTCTCCAGATTCCTCGTGCGAGTTCACTCGGGCAAATAATAGTGCTGCAATGAGAAGCAGGGATGGCATCGTGGAAGCAAAATCAAAGAACTGGCTTTGTGTCGGGAATAATATGAAGGGATTTAGAAGTTTACACGTGGCAGGTGCTTAGACGAGGCAATTGTACTTTGCAACATCGCGTGACATCAGCAGTTTTAGTCAGTCATCAGCTAGATAGATGTGGTAGATTCTTTTATGCAACTCACCACAACATATGCATTTTGACTTACGATGCAACTCACCACAACCAAACCCTAACTCAACAGGAGATGTGGTGACAATCTGGTCATCATGGGTTGATGATTACATTATAGGCCCATCACCATATAGATTCAATTTTGGCCCATGTGCTCTCGTTTCTTAGCCCCGGGAGATAACTGGGCTTTGGATGCCCTCTTTTCTCCATTTTCCTTTTGTTTTAATTACTTCCTTTTGGATAAAAATATTTTGTCACACCATTACAATTTACATAACAACCATGTCACCTTTTCAAATTTTCAAAGTAAGTTAATAAATTTATCATAGGGTTAATCTCATGTGAGAAAAGAAAGCTGCAGAAATGTGGGCCTATCCTATTAATTAAGCATACACAAAGTCTGTATATAGCGGCAGAAACGATGATGACCCACGCCAAATAATTATATTTATTTAATTAAGTGTTTCTGGGGAATTTAGGTGGTTGAGAGTTGGGATCGATCGATGGTAATAACACAAGATCCAATGTGTAAAGGTCAGGCAACTTTGACAATTTGTGTTTTTTAACTGGACCAAGTCTCCATCTCAACTGCATGCATTTAATTATGAACCCTCTATATATACCCTTTAATCACTTGATTCTTACCACACAGCTAGATTTTCATTAATTAATTTGCTACTCCATCACATTTCTTAGTAAAAGATGGGGCAGCTTTTGAAAAATGCCGGGGGCTTTGTGATGATTTTGTTATTGGGTTTGTTTGTGGTGCAAATTGCTGAGGCTAGAAAACTTGAGAAAGAAACCTTTGGTGGAGGTGGTCTTGGTGGTGGTGGAGGATTCGGAGGTGGTGGTGGACTTGGGGGAGGTGCAGGTGGTGGACTTGGCGGAGGTTCTGGTGGTGGACTTGGCGGAGGTGCAGGTGGTGGACTTGGGGGAGGTGCTGGTGGTGGACTTGGGGGAGGTGCTGGTGGTGGACTTGGCGGAGGTGCTGGTGGTGGTGGAGGATTTGGTGGTGGTGCTGGTGGAGGTGCTGGAGGTGGTGCCGGTGGAGGACTTGGCGGTGGTGCTGGAGGTGGTGCCGGTGGAGGATTTGGTGGTGGTGCAGGTGGAGGTATTGGTGGTGGTGCAGGAGGAGGCGGTGGTTTTGGCGGAGGAGCCGGAGGTGGTGGAGGTTTTGGTCGTGGGCATTAGCTATCAAAAACAACTGAAGCCTGCATGCATGCATTGACGTGCTATTCTGTATTTGTATAACATATCAAAAGTTTTCTTAAATAATGAATTCAATAAACTCATGCAAATAAACTTTATATTTATCTTTTCAGTTATGTCAGTTTGGTCTCAAATTGCCATATTTATAATTTTCACAAAACCATTCAAATATTTCTTTGAAAGAACAAAATTTGCTGAAATCCACAAGGGTATATCATCACTAAATCTAGCAGTATAGTACTAAATACTTATGTATGCATTATCATCTTATCATGATATAATTGTATCTTCGAGTAGTTGATTAAAAACCACTTCTAAGTTGTAACATATGAGAAAATAATTTATGGGCCAAAAAGGGATTAAATGTATATAGCCATTATAGCAATGATGAAAGCAAAGGAAACTATACCTCCTCTGCAAAGTAGAGCATCTTTTGTAGAAAGTCGTTAGATAGGAAATAGCTAAAGGATTTTACATGAATTTTCACTTTTTATTAATTATGTGTCAACTAGTGATAATAATAATAATAATAATAATAATAATATCGACTAATAACAATAATATATTGGAGAAATATTCATAAGAATATATTCCATAAAACATTTGATATTCGGCTAGCTATTGGGTTAGAACTTCGAAATCCTAATCATGGGCTAAAGGCTTCAGAGCCTAATAACAATTATAATCTGGAAAAGGCCCGTCTATATAGGCCCAATAGGATATAAATTCTTAAAAACTTGAGTAATTTATCCAAAGTGACAAATCAAAAGCATATGCAAAATTTGAATCTCTTTACTTCTTCTTTTTCATCCTTTTTTGTTTTGGGCCTTGAGGAAGTTTAATGTTTAGTTTTGTCTTCTTTTTAATTTTTCCGGAATCTATAATTGCATTTGGATGTGTATGTTAGAATGGAAAAAACATGGCTTTCATTTATATGTTGTTTTCTACTTTTCAATAATGCATTAGTTAATTAATTAAGACTATAATAAATGTTATCTATATCCAATTAGGAGCTAACAACTGCGTCTAATGATAGCTGATTCAGCCATCTACCATATTAATGTAACATTACAAAGCCCATTAATGATTAATCTAGCTAGCGTCGGTTAATGCAGAATAAAATTAAAAAAAATCTACAGACCCTTTTTCACTTTCTTTGATATTATATAAAATGTCGACCTTTTGTGGCAAACAAGATATTTGACTTTATGACGTTTTTTTCATGACTTTATGCCTCTTCTATTCTCTATATATTCTTCCCTTCCTTTCTCATTTTTCTGTGTCTCAGTCCTAAGATTGTATATTTCCATTCAGCTTCCCCTGTTTCCTTTTTCTTCCTTCTCAACTCTGTTTCTTCACCATGCCACCACCAAGTGATCCATCCAACTCAATTCTCAACATAATCACTAAAAATGAAAACTCTTTCGCACTCCTCAACGGAAAATTTACCGTCAAAGATGTCCCATTACTCTCTGAAACCCCAAGCAACGTCACTTTCACAAGCTTCTCTTCCACAGTCCCATTCTCTGACGCTCCCCTTCCCCTGTTCCACCGCGCGCTCTCCCTCTCTTCCAATGGCGGATTCCTGGGATTCTCTCAAACACAATCCGCGGATCGTCTTACCAATTCTCTGGGTAAATTCACTAACCGGGATTTCGTTAGTATTTTCAGGTTCAAGACGTGGTGGTCTACTCAATGGACAGGAAAATCAGGGTCCGACCTACAGATGGAGACACAATGGGTAATGCTAGACGTCCCCGAGATTAAATCTTACGTTGTAATAATCCCTATCATTGAAGGAAAATTCAGGTCTGCTTTTCACCCTGGAAAAGATGGCCATCTTTTGATCTGTGCAGAAAGTGGCTCAACAAAAGTGAAATCCTCATCTTTCAATTCAATCGCGTACGTCCACGTGTCTGAAAATCCTTACACTTTGATGAAAGAGGCTTATACTGCTGTTAGGGTTCATCTCAACACGTTTAAACTCATCGAAGAGAAATCAGCACCACCGTTGGTGAATAAATTTGGTTGGTGTACATGGGATGCTTTTTACTTAACTGTTGAGCCAGCTGGAGTTTATCATGGAGTTAAAGAGTTTGCTGATGGGGGTTTAACTCCCAGGTTTTTGATTATTGATGATGGCTGGCAAAGCATTAATATAGACGATCAGGGCCAGAATGAGGACACCAAGAATCTTGTTCTCGGTGGGACACAAATGACTGCTAGGCTTCACAGGCTTGATGAGTGCGAAAAATTCAGGAAATATAAGGGTGGTTCTATGTCGGGCCCTGATCGTCCCCCTTTCGATCCTAAAAAGCCCAAGTTGTTGATTTCCAAAGCTATTGAGATTGAATTTGCTGAAAAAGCCCGTGATAAGGCAGCCAAATCCGGGATTACTGATTTGGCTAAACATGAAGCTGAGATTGTCAAACTGAAAAAAGAACTTGATGATATGTTCGGTGGAGGAGGAAATGAAGAAGAGAAGGGTAAGAGCGAAAGTTGTTCTAGTAAGTCTGAGAGTGGGATGAAAGCATTTACAAATGATTTAAGGAAAGATTTTAAGGGATTGGATGATATATATGTTTGGCATGCATTGGCTGGTGCATGGGGAGGGGTTAGGCCTGGAGCAACTCATCTGGATGCAAAGATTGTGCCTTGTAGTCTGTCTCCTGGACTGGATGGAACAATGGCTGATTTGGCAGTAGTCAAAATTGTTGAGGGTTCCATTGGGCTTGTCAATCCTGATCAAGCTGAGGATTTCTATGACTCCATGCACTCTTATCTTTCTGAAGTTGGAATTACAGGAGTCAAAGTGGATGTTATTCATGTAACTTCTTATTATTATTATTTTGTTAGTTTTTGTTTGGTTTAGGTGGTTAAATGATTGATTAAACAAAAACCTTGTCGTTTTAAACAGATGCTTGAATATATATCAGAAGATTATGGAGGCCGAGTGGAGCTTGGGAAGGCTTATTATAAAGGGCTGTCTAAATCCCTTGCAAAGAACTTCAATGGAACTGGACTTATTTCCAGCATGCAGCAATGCAATGACTTCTTTTTACTTGGAACTGAGCAGATATCCTTGGGAAGAGTTGGTAAAATAATATTTCTACTTCTTTTTTTAAAAACTATTATACTCTGTGAAATGCTTTCATTGAAATATTTTGTGGTTGTAAACAGGGGATGATTTCTGGTTTCAAGATCCTAATGGTGATCCAATGGGAGTTTATTGGCTACAAGGGGTGCACATGATCCACTGTGCGTACAACAGTATGTGGATGGGTCAATTCATCCAACCAGATTGGGACATGTTTCAATCAGATCATTTGTGTGCTAAGTTTCATGCTGGATCAAGGGCTATCTGTGGGGGTCCTGTTTATGTTAGTGATTCTTTGGGTGGTCATGATTTTGACCTTCTCAAGAAACTAGTGTTCCCTGATGGTACAATCCCCAAGTGTATCCATTTTGCTCTCCCTACAAGAGATTGCCTCTTCAAAAATCCATTATTTGATGGCAAAACCATTCTCAAAATCTGGAATATCAACAAGGTATGTGTGTATGCAAATGTTCTTACAACTGCCAGTGTATTTCAATCCAAATGTCTAATTTGTTGTATATATTATAGTATGGAGGAGTAATAGGAGCTTTCAATTGCCAAGGGGCGGGGTGGGACCCAAAAGAACAACGAATCAAGGGGTACTCCGAGTGTTACAAGCCACTAACGGGCTCAGTCCACGTGAATGACATTGAATTTGATCAGAAAAGTGAAGCAAGTCAGCTAGGAGATGCTGAGGAATACGCGGTCTATCTAAGTGAGGAGGATTTACTATTCTTGACAACCCGCAACCATGATCCCATATCAATTACAATAAAGCCCTCCACGTTTGAGCTATTGAGCTTCGTGCCAATCAAGAAACTGGGGCAGGGTGTGAAATTTGCACCAATTGGGCTAACCAACATGTTTAACTCTGGTGGGACAGTTCAAGGTTTGGTGTACGATGAGGCGATAGCAAAGATTGAAGTGAAGGGTGAAGGAAGATTCTTGGCTTATTCAAGTGTTGCACCTAAGAAAGCATATGTGAATGGAACTGGGGAGGTGTTTGAGTGGTCTGGAAATGGAAAGCTTGAATTGGACATTAGTTGGTACGAAAAGTGTGGTGGCATTTCTAATGTAACTTTTGTGTTCTGAGTTTGATTATAATTGATGTAAGAAGTGTGTATTGATGCAAGTTTTGTGTTGTATTATATTATTATTACTTTTGTTTCAGTAGTGTTCCTCTAATTAAGATGTGTAATTAAGGCCAGAAGTTTGCTTCTTATGTAATTCTTTCTACTTGTCCTGAAACCATTTATTTTGACAACTGCCAAATCCTGGGGAATATATAAGTAAGCATTAGTATGTAATAATCACAAACCAGTTAAGATTACCACATTCGGCTTCATTAATCATTGAAAATCAAAGTTATGATCAAAATTACGATACTCATCAGAATTAGTCACTTTCTTCAATAGTTTATACTTTATTAGAGTGGATATATATATTATTTGATATATTAAAGGAAAAAAAAAAAAAAAGAGTGGTCCTAGCTAGGAAATGGATAAAGAAAGGAAGGATGGAGAATTGATCATGCTTCAAACTAAACGTAACACCTGGAAGAAGAAAACACTTTTTTCCAGGATAAATCAGTTATGTCGGTTGGAAGTTGAACCAACTGTGTTAAGATTATCTAGTAAAGTAAGGATAAAACTTTGAACTCTTTAGTGCTGCCCGCATCTTCCTAACAATAAGGACCTACCCAACCGTCGTATTAACTAACTTTGATTTTAGACAATATAATATAATATCACAATCAAGAAAAGTACAGGTGTTATGGTGAATTCGAGATTGGATTAAGTAAATGCTTGTGTACCATCTTGAAGCTTCAAAGAAAATAGGCCACTGAATCCTAGAGTCCTACTTATCCTATGAAAAGATTATTTGTTACGTACGTGTTGGATAATTAGAATTAGTAATAGAAATGTCTATTCGTTTCTAGCAAAGTCCTAGGTCCTACCGACCACGGGGTTTACTTTTAATGCAAGATACCAACTACCCCATTAACTATAAACTAACTAACCGCCACTAACTATAATTGTCATGACACTAGGGAGAAGAAGAAGAAGAGGTCGGCAGGCAATATATATATAAGGCCTTTACTTTTCAAGTGTAAATAGCCCAATATAAGGCCTTTACATTATTGGGCCTCAAAAGTCAATAAGTGATTTATATTAAAATTTGGGCCGTGGGATTTGGGAATATAATAATCATGATTAAGGAGTTGTAATTGGTAGATAAACCGGAAAAATAGTTCTTTCAGATTTAATTTAGATCCACCGTTCTACACTAGAGGGCATTTAACCATAAAGGAATGAACAAACCTTAAATCAAATGTGTATTATATAGAAAAGAAATATTACGAGTTTGTGCGTGAATCTAACACAATTAATAGGGTATCTTATCTGATAGATTTCACGCACAAACCTGAACTATGACTCTTCTCTTCTCTTCTCTTCTCTTCTCTTGCAGCTAATTTCCTCATCTGTCTGTAAGCCTAAAGCTGAATTGACCCATTTATGGTAAATAATGCCTATATTCTTGTAGTCCTTTTAGCTTTTAATTTATCATCTACTCTTACAAAACAAGTTATGTTTACGTTATTGTTATTCTACCAAACTTTTCTGAATAGTAACCACGTGTCTTGGCTCTCAATTGATAAAATTTTCCAGCTAAACTGTCAACAGAAATGAACGGCGGTGATTACAGGTCATTATTGTTGTATGAAACAAAATTGGTTTTGTTGGAAATATGCTGCTGCTTATACAAACGGACCTAGACCTAGTGGGCTGGATCATTCTACATACGGACTTAGATGGCTGGTCCAGCCCATCTGTTTGTTACTTGGAGTCCCAACTCCCAATTGATACTAGTGGGCTCAATAGGTACGCACTGGGCTACAGATAAAGAACTCGACTATCGAAATAAAAAAGAAAGTTTTGAGTTGAATTGTTTGGGTCTTTCCGAAAAAAGTCCCTCCAAAAAAAGGCGTATGCTGCTTGAATTGCAGCGAGCACACGGTATTCTTTAGTAAAAGGCGAAAGAATAGTTCGCTTTGTGCTCACTGCGCAGCTGCGTGGATTGAATCAATGTACGCTCACCCTATTTATACTATAATGTCTCCAGTTTCACTACTAATGTTTCAATGTGGGATACTACCGTTTTCCTCTGCTGCATGCTTATATCATAAATATATATATACTTTTAACTGAATCCAACATTAATCATGCTCTGATTTGTTATGATAAAAACATATTATACTTTCTTCAATAAATTTCTAGTTTTTCTTCAAATAATCGATCAAAGGCGTGGAAGAGACAGTATTTGGCAACGGGCTACAGGCTAGCACTACATATTGGAGGACCCAAATAATATTGCAGTAAGGATATTATGATTATCTACATCTCTTTATATAAAAAGCCTATATTGTGCCACGATTACATATTTAGCCCCACCATTCATATTTGCTTTCTATAAATTTAATCATTGCACTAGAATAATTATATCACACATTCCACAACATGTGCCTGCACGTTCCTATATATGATTCATCATGCGCAAAATTTTAATCTATACATGAGGGAAAAACTAGATTAAATTTAAATATATGCAGTGAGAAGTGTGGGCTTGATCATCATTAGTTAATATGTAGTTAGTTTTGTTCATTGATTATGATGATTTCTTGAATCAGCTGTGCCAACATTAGGATTTATCTATCATTAAGAATATTTAATCTCTTATCCATATAGACAAAGATTTGTACTGTACCAGATAATTAGCTAAATTAAAAACATGGACAATTGGCATGCATGTTTCTTAAGGACACCAACCTAAAACAACATTATTATGTTTACTATTGTTAATAAAAAAAATAAATGTTGATTGTCAGTATATATATCCCAACACAAACAATCTATACAATCCTTTTTGTTGAGACAAGCTAGCGTTGCCATCATCCTAAGTTCATACCCACATAGAATAGAATAGAATTGTTGTTATGGAACATGGGGTCCCTCCCTAAAAGATGTGCCACCCAAATTGAGCTGGAGAATCATAAGAATAACAATTGAGGGTCCCTATCCCTATTTAACATGAAACTCTGAAGTACTTAATACGTTCTCTTTGTTAAACCGAACCAATTATATGATAAACACAATTTGTAATTTGATGATTCTTAATTACCGGGGGTATAGACCAATCCAATAATGGGTTGAGAGACCTAATTAACGGCTAGATCATAGGCATAAAATATCAAGGCAGGGGCGTCATTTCACACCCACCATTGTCTAGACCAACTTTATAAAAAAATCTATTTTAACTTTTGGATTAGTGCAACAGACAGATCCTTACAAACTCTCTGATTTCCGAATAATCATAAAATGTAACGTGAAGTTTATATCAGATAAAAGTGAAATCCAGGAAAGTCCTTAGAAAGAGGGATAGAGAGTGACGTGCATTGAATTTGGAAAGTTGGGCAAGGAATAATAGACAGGCCAGGAATGAAGAGAATCATGTGGTTGCATGTGCATTCATAATAATAATAACATATATGCCAAATCAATTAAAACATCTTCTCTAATAATTTGCCTTGTTCGAAATACCAAAAATGAAACCAAATAGAGTTCAAACTAGTTGTTATGAAAAGGTTAGGATGGGGTATGATATAATTGAGCAACAAAATATTCAATCGAGAAACACACAAGGATGGGGACCCACAAATAAAAACAAGGCTACTTTACTCACAAAATTATCCTAAATGTCCACCACCAAACGATCTCCTCCTATCCTATGTCACATATACATATATATATATATGTCTCACCTGAATGGCAATCTAGTTTTGTTCTCACCACCAAAATTGGCAATAAAACTCTGATCAAGTCAAGTCTCCAAATAGCTTATACTTGTCATTCTTGAAACATTAATCCATAACTCACTCATATATATATATCATGAATACTGCAAAATCAGTAGTACAGGAGCAGCTTATCCTTCCATTCCCCTTGAAAGAGAAATGCTCTTCACATAGGAACAGAAGGTCATGTCCAAGTATAATCATGCACAGAAGAAGAAGAAGAAGAAGAAGAAGAAGAAGAAGAAGAAGAAGAAGAAGAAGAAGAAGTAGGCCCAGAAATGCCCTTGGAAATAAGGTGAGAACCCTGAAAAGGCTTATACCAAACGGTGAATCCATGGGAGTTGAAGGGCTCTTTAGGGAAACTGCAGATTATATTGTGTCTTTGCAGATCAGAGTTAAACTCATGCGCAATATCCTTAATTTACTGTCTCATCACTGATTAATCTTTTATTTTGTTTTGTAAAGGCGAGATATACCATTTATTCCAATTTTTATTTTTATGTTCAATTATTATTTATTGTAATTTTAATTTATAGCAGCTGATATTGGCTTGGCTTTAGTGAGGTCCATCCACTGAGCATGGACGTCATTTCGATGCAATGAATCTTAGGGATTGTTGACGTTGTAATTTGCAGTGTCAAGACAGGAAATCGCTTTTCAGATTTCTCTATATATCCACAATGTGTATAACATATTAGCTTTTAGGAAATATATACATATGAGAACTGAAATGCGATATGAAACAGACTGAGAAATAGAACCACCAACATTTTTATTTTAAAAATAAGAATTTGTGCATTTTTAAGGCATCATCAATTACATGTATGACATTGTTGCTGTTACAGAAAAATAAAACATCCTTCCTATTAGCAATTGACTCCTTTTATGGTTCTCGTCATCCGTCCATTTTTTATGTCTCTGAACTCTTGTTCTGAAGTTTCTGTGTCTATAGCTATACCTTAATTGCTTGGGACACCTCTGGGGGAGAAATGGACTGTAGATTTGAATCACATTGCTGCTTGTTTTCTTCTTCTTCTTCTTCTTCTTCGTCGTCATCATCTTCTTCTTCTTCTTCCTCCAGACTATAAAGTTCTTGTTCATAAATCGCGTACTCCTCGGGTTTCTCCCACTGAGGTATCATATAACAAGACACCATCACAATCCAATATTAGTTCTACATTCTGGAGAATATAAGCCACTGTAGAATAGAAAAGGAAATTCTTACTCTGCTTTCACATGTTACACAATTATAGTAGTACAAATCTCCATCTGGAGACACATGCTCGCTCCACTCACATTCTACACAGTCTTCCATCTCAGGTATTGAATCAGATGGCAGTGTAGTACCAGTTATTGCTGTTTTACAACCTGAATGTAAAGACTGCAACCAAATATATACAATGAATGGGTAACACATTCCTTCAACTGAATATGGATGCCAAGGAAAACAAAATTCACCTTCATCTGCTGCTGCATTTCATAATGTCCACTAGAGGGATCATTCATGTATGCTGCCGTCCTGGAGATAATCAAACAGTGAAAAAAATTTATATATGCATGCATATAATTGGAGAGAAATAGGTTAGAGATCAACTCTGAACCAAAATGCTGAATTTATTCGGAAGAACTATAGGATGTGCAGCAATAGCACATAATAAGAGTAAGGCCCGTGAGGAAAGCGGCGGATCTCTTCATCTTGAAGAAATAATGCAGAACATTGGAGAACACATTGTTACAATGTACATGATATGCATTTCTCATATAAAAATAATAACAATTCATAAATAACAGAAAAGCACAAAAGATTTTCAGAACATATGTTACCTCGAATCCCCTAATCTTGGCTTCTTGGGATCCGCAAATCGAACAATCAATGGTTGATCGCATCCCTAGATCAAAATGATGTTTTAGAATTCTTTTAAAGTAGATAATAAAACATATATATAAACACAATTACTTACTCTCATCACATATGACCCATGTAAAGCCTGAATTGCAGCAATTGCCATATCTCTACAAGTAAATTGGACGAACGCGCATCCTTGAAAGCCACAGAAAGTCCATATGAGGAGGAAAAACACAACATCCAATAATGGGCATGCAAGGATTTGTGATGTACTTAAAATGCCACAAGAGCAACAAGAGATGAGAGCATACAACGGGGACTAACGGTCACAACATGTAAAGGAACAGCTCTTCTTATTAAGTCGGGCCTTCATTATCAGGCCACCAGAGAATAACTAGAAAACTAACTTGAGAAAGGTATTAAGTTAGATATTTCTCAAGCCTCATGCAATCACTCAAAATGAACTTAGCTGAGGGGAAGACAAATCAAACAGAGTACACACCACGGTTTTGCTTGAATTCATCCCGAACAATAAAAACCTCTTCAACAACACCAAATGGAGAAAACACCTGGCAATAGAAGCATTCACTCAGAACTTGACAACAACAGGATTAAAGGGAAAAAAGGGTTTATTTAAAGACTCCACTTCACTCATAATTAAAAGAACAGAGAAGTTTTATATTGCAAAGACATTGGTCCAGTTGCCCAAACCAAACAACAGTTTCTTTTTGCATTATTATGGATAAACATTACATAGAAGTCAGATATGCAGCCCCTGGAAAATCATGGCATATACAGTACCTGAAAATGGTCAGGTAAAGTGACAATTGGAGAAGTCATGGTCATACCTGTTATGCAACTTGGCTATGTGGATTGTTTACAGCCTAAAAACAAGTGATGTGCTATATAATCTATATCAAGCTACAGTGCATGGAACAAACGGAACAGAAAATGCATGGGAGCGCAAGGTTCAAGTTCAAAGACATAAGGATACTCTAAGGCAGAATGCATGGTGAAGCCTCTTTTACAATGGAAATAGTAATCTATACGAAAACTACAAGATTATAATTGTATAGGTAGCGAATGACAGCAAAGAAGCATCACGAGAGGTACATACCTCTTCAATTTCCCATTTTAAATTCAAAGCTTGTCTATTCAAGCCTCCAACATACAACTTGTGCGCATGAGCACCAAAGCTCCCTAAAGACATAGATGTATATGGGATCAAGTAAGCAATAATCTAAAAACACAAATGCTCGTATTTGTGAGAACCAGAGTGTAATCCACAAGTACAGTATGATTCAGACGAGAAGAACTATAGTAAGAAGTAGAATCAAGGCAACTTTCAGAACAGTATAACTTGACTACCAAACCCAATACTACATCACTAGATAATGGGCACCTAGGGAGATGGCATGAGAAAAGGTGGAAAGGTTTAGCAACAGATGTAATAGGACAGAAGAATAATCTGAAGGGATTTCAGTTGAGAAAACCATTGAAACTTAAAGCCTTAAGAACAATGACTTCAATAGGGCCTTAAAAGAAATCTATAACAAACATGAAAGTCTATTTTAAAGAGAAGATAGATACCAAGGCGTTCACGTTCCCCATCTGCGTATTTAACTTTCATAGGAATCATTGCCTAGAAGAAAATATTATAACGGAGAATCAGTTAGGAAAAAGAAAAGACATACTATTGCATTTCAGCAATATACAACAACTAACCCCAGGAAATGTGTAGTGATGAAATCCCACAATAGCTTGGTCAGCCTGCTCTACAGTTGCAAACTTCACAAAGCAGCATTCTAGAATAAATGAAAGCAAGGAAAATGTACAATGGGTGAAGGTACATATGACAAATAGCAGCATCAACAGTAACATAAATAAGCGAACAAAACATTATGGTACAATAAGTAACAAGCTGCCATTAATCTTACGAACAAAACAACAGCAGTTAGAAATAGATCAGTGGCATACAAAAGCATGCTATTTTTAACATTAAAGTTTTGGAGGTGCTCTCATGGCGCATAAGCACACAATACAATGGTAAACATTAAGGAGAACATTTTCATATTGACATTTGTACATACCCTGCTGTAGACCAGTCCGTTTATCCTTGAGAAGCACAACCTCATGAATATGTCCGTATTCTCCGAAAACATCCCTAATCTGAATATAAAGAAAAGGGTTACCTATTCTATACCCACAAGTGTTAAAGTTCGAACTTGCCAAAAATCACAATTTAAAGTCAAAATCATTGTTATTCAAGCAATAAAACGTGATTTTCAATACCAATTGAGGTCATAATGTACTACTTACATGTTCTTCGGTGGCGGTCCTTGTAATCCCTACCACGTACAGCTTCACAAAACCACCATACTCCATACCATCTGTAAAAATTTAAAAGTAATAATCGCAATAAGACAAATCAAAACCTAAATATAAAGAAATTAAAAAAAAAAAAACACTTACTACTACTAGGGTGAGAAAATGGTCTCTTTTGGCCAGAAAGAGGCATGGAATTGGCGTTGAGCTGGTAAACGTCGGAGTCGTAGTGGTCGTTGTTGAAGTTGTAGGGGTGAGGGTGGTCATCGAAATCGGCGGGATTGTAGTGGGCGTCATCAGTAGGATAAGACAACATGGAATCGGCGTGTCTGTCCATTGAATAAATTGAAATATGTATTGTAGTTGAAGGAGGATCTACGAGCTTCTTTGCAATTGCATATGAATGAATGTGATGATGATGTTCTGTTCTGTTCTGTTTGCCAATACTCCACTCCGTCTACTCTTCTTGTATTAGTTCAAAGGGGTTGGGCCTTTAGCTAGAAGAGGAGGGGCCAGCCCAGCCGGCCTCCTTTAAATTGAAAGGGTCAATTCAATTGGGCCGCTATAGGCCCAAATTTCAAGTGGCCAAGCCCTGCTAGCCTTGTATGTATTGTATTGCATGAAATTCTTGGGAAGTTAAAAAGAAAGTAGGGCTTTGCGGGTTCTCCAACACTATCATCAACTCCCAACCCAATGAATTCCATATTTCCTTCTTGAAAAATGTATATGCCTTTCAATCTTCCTGATGCATGCATGTCTCTTCAACTATCCTTAAATTACTACTATAAATAATAATAATGTCTCACATGAATTTTCATCAACAAGAAAAGAAAAGAAAAGAATGGCATCATCCAACAAGTACACAGTTTCATTCTCCGGGGCTAGGATTCAAGCAACAGTAACCAAAGCTGCTGCCGACGTGAACGAGTGGGTGGCAGATGTCATTTCCGCATCCAATGGTGAGAGAATCATCGTTGGATTGGACTGTGAATGGAAGCCTAACTCTTTTACTTTCGAAAACAACAAAACGGCTACGCTTCAGCTTTGCGTGGACACCAAATGTCTTATCGTCCAACTCTTTTCCTAGATTACATTCCTCAGTCCCTCACAAGGTTCATGAGTAATCCAAATGTTATTTTTGTTGGAGTTGAAGTTCAGGATGATGTTTTGAAGCTGAGGCGTGAGTATGGGATAGTTTGCGGCGCTGCAGAAGACATTCAAGCCATGGCTATGGCTAGGTACCCTTTGCTGTTTTACCGGAAGCCGGGCTTGAAAAAGCTAGCTAGTGATCTTGTAGGGCTTAATATGGCTAAGCCGATTCATGTATGTAGGAGTAACTGGGAGGAAAGAGTGTTGAGTTTCCAACAAATTGAGTATGCTTGTATTGATGCTTATGCTTCTTACAGGATTGGTCGTATGTTGCTTGTTGCCCCTTGATTTCTTGACTCAATAATAAAAATGAAATTATTTTATGGTATTTCTACATAATTCATCTAAAGCCCAATTAGCATTTAGCGTAATAAGATTAAATAATTGAATTTGGACACTGTTTTGTTCTATATATCCGCACAACATCATCAAGTAAATTCGAACAACATTGTACTGTGAATTGTAATTAAACAAGAAATGAGGCCCTAATTGGTTGGCAACTTCAACTCATAAAAAAAATTTTGACAGTAAAAAAATCCCAAAAAAAAATATTCTGTTGTTTTAAAAAAATTCTTCAAGAAAATATCTCAAAATTTTAGATAAGTTCGAAGAAATTCTTGAAAAAAATTATGACTATTCATGCTTTCACAGTTCACTTCATTGATTTAAAAGGTTTTTTCCGACTATTTTTTAACTCAAAAAATTAAATTAATCATATACTCTAATATAAAATAACGCAACGTTTAAAATAAGATCAATTATGACTATTTTTTGACGTTTAAATCGGTGAATTTTGACTAAAAATATTTATAAAATATCAATTCAAATAAATTTTTCACAACAAAAAATATAATCACATCAAGTCTAATCATTGCAAATTTTTCTTTAAAAAAACTCATCAAAACACACATTACATGTCCTAAAAATATTTTTTTCTCACTTTTATCATGAAAAAAAATTCTTGGATACGAAGATGCCATTCAATTGGGGCCTGAAATTTTATAATCCTGATAAAACCCATTTGGGCCCAACAATCGATTTAGGCCCAACAATCGATTTGGGCCGAACAATCGATTTGGGCCCAACAACCCAAAGTGCACCGCCCCCTTTCCCTGAATTATTACACTATTAATGCACAACACAAGTCGCAAAACCCTAATCTGTCTCGCCCTTTTTCTCTCTCTACTAAATTAGCCTCTGGTTTCCCCAATTCGCCTGAGAAAAAACTCTTGACGACAGAAGTGGAGAAGAATCAATTGCTAGGTTTATGGGAACGGAGAGGAAAAGGAAGGTCAGTCTGTTTGACGTAGTTGACGAGGCGGCGGTTTCCGGTAAGATCTCTAGGGTTAACGGCGGTACAGGGATGGTCACTTCGGCCGCGATTTCTTCGACTATTAACAAATGGAATGGAAAACCGTATTCACAGAGGTATTTGGATATTCTGGAGAAGCGGAGGTCCTTGCCTGTGTGGCATCAGAAAGAGGAGTTTCTGCAGGCCCTAAAAGCCAATCAAACCCTAATTCTTGTTGGTGAAACTGGTAGTGGTAAAACCACGCAGGTTAGTGTGTTCAATTAAGTACTAGTTGTGAAGTTTTGTACCATATCCTGCTTGTTATGTGGAGTTTTAGTGGAGTTCATAGAGTCGTATCGTTGGGGAAGTTTACAATTCTTATGATAATCTATGTTGAATTGATATTGGTTTAGCAAAATTCGCTGTAGCTATTGGAACTTTAATTGTTGTCACATTATGCCTGCAAAGTTTTTGATTTAAATTTGCCAGAAGGAGGAGTACTTTGTTAAGATTGGGAACATATTGTTTCGGCCAAGAGAAGTATTCCCCCCTCTTCAGTCCGTTTGTGTTATTGTTAGTTTGCTGCTGTGGGTTCCCCTTATCTTTTATTAGCCAAATTAGTTTTACCATTGTCTGAAGCAGCAACTAATGCAATCACCACGTAAAGTCTAGAGTTGTTTTATATGTTTCAATCATTGGAATTGATGTTCACCTTAGTTGTTATTGTAGCAAACTTGCTTAATGTTGAATTATTTAACAAAAAGGATTTCCTATGTTGAATTAATTAGTTGCTTCTAGCTAATTATTTTTCCATCTTTACTTCTCTTCACAGATTCCCCAGTTTGTGCTAGATGCTGTAGAGATAGAGACTCCAGATAAGCGCAGGAAATACATGGTTGCATGTACTCAGCCTCGGAGGGTGGCTGCTATGTCTGTTTCTAGGAGAGTGGCTGAGGAGATGGATGTGACAATAGGAGAGGAAGTAGGTTATAGTATACGTTTCGAGGATTGTAGCAGTGCAAGAACTGTTTTGAAGTACGTTTTTCTTCATTTAAAACTCTCCTGTTGTACCCCACCCCGCCCCCAATATTTCATCATTTGATCTCTTTTCATTCCCTTATGATCATTGTTTCTGATACATGTTCTTCTGGATCTTAGGTATTTAACAGACGGTATGCTTTTGAGGGAAGCAATGACAGATCCATTATTAGAGAGATACAAAGTCATAATTCTTGATGAGGCTCACGAGAGAACTCTGGCCACTGATGTTCTATTTGGACTTCTGAAGGAAGTGTTGAGAAATAGGCCTGACCTCAAACTAGTAGTTATGAGTGCTACACTTGAGGCTGAAAAGTTTCAAGGGTACTTCAGTGGTGCACCCCTCATGAAAGTACCTGGAAGACTTCATCCAGTTGAGATATTCTATACTCAGGAGCCTGAGAGAGATTACCTTGAAGCTGCTATAAAGACTGTTTATCAAATACATGCATGTGAAGGCCCTGGTGATATACTTGTTTTCCTTACTGGTGAAGAGGAAATTGAAGATGCATGTAAGAAATTAGCAAAGGAAATAGCTAATGCTGGTGATCAAGTGGGGCCAGCTAAAATAGTGCCACTATATTCCACACTTCCTCCAGCAATGCAGCAGAAGATTTTTGAACCTGCTCCGCCCCCAACAGTAGAAGGTGGCCCCCCAGGAAGGAAGATTGTTATTTCCACAAATATCGCTGAAACATCTTTGACAATTGATGGCATAGTTTACGTCATAGATCCTGGATTTGCAAAACAAAAGGTGTATAATCCACGAATTCGTGTTGAATCTCTCTTGGTCTCGCCCATATCAAAGGCGAGTGCTCATCAACGTTCAGGACGTGCTGGAAGGACGCAGCCTGGAAAATGTTTCAGGCTATACACAGAGAAGAGTTTCAATAACGACCTTGTACCACAAACCTATCCAGAGATATTGCGGTCCAACCTAGCAAATACAGTTCTCACTTTGAAGAAACTAGGTATAGATGATCTGGTCCATTTCGATTTTATGGACCCACCTGCTCCGGAAACACTGATGAGAGCATTAGAGGTCTTGAATTACTTGGGAGCCCTTGATGATGATGGGAACTTAACCAAGTTGGGTGAAATCATGAGTGAATTTCCATTGGATCCTCAGATGGCGAAAATGCTGGTTGTCAGCTCAGAATTCAATTGTTCAAATGAGATCCTTTCTATATCTGCTATGCTTTCAGGTACAACTTTACTCTTTTCTTCTTTTGTGCTGTTGTGGGTGTTGTCCCAGATTTACATAAAAGTAGATCTTTTGGTCGAGTATTTACTTCACCTGAATGTGAAGTTTATGCTTCTTACATGCACAGATGGTTCTGTGGATTGTAACCAGATATTTTATTGCATACATGATTGCAGAAGTACTCATGTATGCAATCGGATATTTGACGGGTCAGTTTAGGTTGTCATCAGCATGTCTTCTGGTTTCCATGCCTTCAGTGGCATGTACCAAGGATTTCTAAGTAAGTGCTGGTGCAGATAGTTGCAGTTTCTCAGTATTCTCTCTCTTGAAGCAAATGATGTCATCTCGCCTCTATACATCTGCTGACCTTCCGTGGACCTCCTCTGTGATAACCAATTTTTTTACTAGTACCCAATTGCTTTGTCCGGCCTAGAGAGGCTCAAAAAGCGGCTGATGAAGCAAAAGCTCGGTTTGGCCACATTGATGGTGATCACCTCACTCTTTTGAATGTGTACCATGCCTACAAACAAAACAGTAAGTAATACAAACTTTCATTTGTCACTTGCTTATCCTCTATATATGGGGCGCTAATGTTTTGCCTTGAATGTTACCTCTGATTGTAGAGGAAGATCCGCAATGGTGTTATGAGAATTTTGTCAATGCTAGGGCAATGAAATCTGCAGACAATGTTAGACAGCAGCTAGCTCGCATTATGGCCAGATTCAACTTGAAGCTCTGCAGCACAGATTTTAACAGCCGTGATTACTATGTGAATATCAGGAAGGCTATGCTAGCTGGCTACTTCATGCAGGTTGCCCATTTAGAGCGCACCGGTCACTATCTCACGGTGAAAGACAACCAAGTATGCTACCCATTACAATTCTAAAATTGTTCCATTTCATAATGTTGTATGCAATTTTGGAACCATCTTTAAGCTATCTTTATCAATTCTTGATTGCATGAGTTGTATTTCCAGGTTGTTCACTTACACCCTTCGAATTGTCTGGATCATAAGCCAGAGTGGGTTATCTACAATGAATATGTGCTCACGAGCAGGAATTTCATCCGTACAGTAACAGATATTCGTGGAGAATGGTGAATTTTTAAACCTCTATCTAATATTTTTTCTTATTGATGTATGATTATTTTAGTGACCCTTCTTTTTTCCGGCTGATATTTTGTTGTGTTAATATTAAATATTATGTTTATGTACATATCATATCCGTTGAGCAGAGTAATTGAGAGGAACCCTGTGATTTGAAGGGTGAAATTGGTTCATCTATGCTAGGAACATTAATTCACTTTTAGAATCTGTGGATTTTTGGTTTAAGACTGTGGCTTGAAATGTTTTGCAGGTTAGTTGACATTGCGCCACATTATTATGATCTTTCAAACTTCCCAAATTGTGAGGCAAAGCGGCAGCTAGAGAAGTTATACAAGAAAAGGGAGAATGCCAAGGAAGAGACCAGGAATAGGAAGTGAAGATCTTGGTTGATGGATCTGTAGCATTTTAGTTCCTCATTGAGCTTCAAAATGTGTTTTATTTTGAAGACATATATTGTAACATTCTCTATTATAATTCAGTTTGTGTGGATGACCTCATGCTCTGTTATAAGTAAATTTTATGTTACTAAAATGGGGAACCTTAACTTATATAATTAAATCATTCCCTGAGTTCCAGGGAATGTGATTTTGGCTGCAAATTAGTTAAATGTATATGTTAGGCTGCTCAGTTTTCAGCAAATAAGTCGAGGTGGTGAATGGAGGAGGGGGATCTTTAAGAATCCAAGGACACTACTGTCATGGGATTTTACAGTAACGGGGGCCTACTTAGTGCAATTTGTGAATAATAGTAGGAGGAATTCGGAGTTCGATCTTCGATCTTTATATTTAACGTTATTTGCACAAAATGTCCATTAAAAAAATAATAAAATATTAATCCAGGAATGAGTTAATTGTAAAATCCAGCTCATCGTGTTTGTTTCATAGAAGACGAGGTTTGAGTAGGTATTCGACTAGGCCCAGTAAATATAGGCCCAATAGGGATTTTACAGTTGTAAATGAATTTCCAAAAAAAGATTTGTTAAATAAAGCTAGTTAGGACTATGTGATTCTGTCATCTCTGTCGTCCGCCGCCAACCGGTGAGTCACTTTTACTCTCAATCATGCTTTTCTATTTTACTATTTCCTAACTTGTCGATCTTCTGCAGTCGGTGAATATCTGTTTTTGCTTCTTTCTTCTTTACCTTATCCTTCTTTTTTTATTCCAAGAAAAGAAGAACAAATTTCAGTTCAGCTTGTGGTTTGGCTCATATCTTTGTTTTGATTATTTATTTGTACCTTTAGGCGTTCTAATTTCTCTCATGACTGCTAAATTTGATTTGGAAGGGTTTGCAGCGTTTCACATTACATTGTGTTTATGTGCATTATATATATAGTGTGTGTGTGTGTGTGTATCTCGACGGCTGTGTATTGAAATGCCACTTTTTATTCCGTACTCAGAGCCGAAATTTCATAACCCCCAACTGGTGAAAGGAATGGCTCAGTTACAGGCAATCTCTTTCTGTTCTTTCACCAATCTCCTTTCCCATGCTTCTAAACGAGGTATATCTATATCACTCTCTACAATAACTATCTCCTTCTTACATATGGTGCTTCAGTAATTTCTTCTAATTATAGATGCAGCTCCAATTCACAACAAACTTCAATACCCAGGAAATACACAAGAGGTACTTTAAAGATTATGTATTCAGCTAGTTAATCCACCCTTTTACAAATGATAAAGACAAGTGATTGACAGTTTTTTTTCTCTGTTTATCTTCTTTTTTTGGTGTCAGCTGGGGGTGAAAGCGAGTGAGTTTCATGGTCATGCAATAATTCAAAACAGACCTAACTTTGGTCTTGCTTGTAACAACAATCATGGTATCTGCCTCATTTCTCTATATGTCCAAATTCTTGTTCTACTTGTTTCGGTTTCTTGATTATTCTGATTAAACATCACTCAAAATTACTTGGAGTTTTCTTTAGGGCATGTTCGTAACCGATGAAGAGTGCATATCTGGAAATAAATCATTTTGAAGCAAACTTATTTTCTTTCACTAGTTGCCTGGATAAAACCATGGCCTCCATTTTTGTTATAAGTGCATGTGTATGTGCGTGTTTGTCGGTTGGTATCATCAGATATTAAGTTTGATACTTGCTTGATGAGTTCTAGTGACATACGCTCAGAAAGACGTTGCATATATGTAATCTTTATAAGTGTCTAGCTTTTATTGTATGTAAACTCCAATGAACTTGGGTGCAGTTATCCAAGCAGTTTTGGCTAGTGACAAAGAGGCGCTGGCTTCTAGCAGTTCGGATAGAAAGGTTTTGCGTAAAAAGTTGAACAAAGTGGTCCTGGCATATAGTGGTGGTTTAGATACCTCTGTAATTGTGCCCTGGCTTAGGTATGTTAAGTGTGTTCTCTCTGCAATGCATTTCTTTAAATAATTACTTCAGTCGTTTATTCTTTCTGTGTTTTCTCTTTATCAATGCATATAAAATGACTAAGTCATATGTATTTTTACGCTTCAAAGGCTTTATAGGGTGTGTTTCACCTCTGTCTAAGGAGGTTTGAAAATGGACTAAGATTTTGCGTCCTGAATGCCCATCTTTGGTAAATCATAAGATAATTTTTCGTTTCATGCAACAAATTCTTTAATCCACTATCTTGGACCATGGATTTGTGTGTTGAGGCATTGAAATATTGCAAAGGTTTATAAATCCACTGCTAATGGTTGAACAAATCAAGTCCGTAAAATCAATAAAATAGGATTTAAATTTCGGTACAATCTATACGTACGATTTCTAACTTGGAAATGTTTAAGATTGTATGTATGCCAAGTAAGAATTACTAAGGGAAGCGATAACTTTTTTCTTGTCATCCAACTGTATTGATGAGGATATACATAATAACACCACAATCTATCTTATAATGTATCAACATGCGTTTTTTGGTCTCATTACATACTGTTCAGTGTTTTATCTTTCTTCACTGTATTGTGTACTGCAGGGAGAATTATGGCTGCGAGGTTGTCTGCTTCACTGCGGATGTTGGTCAAGTATGTGACAAATAAGTCTAAATAACTGTATTAGTTCACAAATATGGATATTCACACTGAATTACTATTGAGATAAAATAAGGTTCCAGATTCTGTACTTGTAATTATTTCTGTTGACATGAAAATAATGTAAAGAGAGAAAAGAATAGGCAATGAATACCTTATTCTGTTTAATCTTGTGTGACTGATCAAGTTGTATACACTTTAGGGTGTACAAGAATTAGATGGTTTGGAAAAGAAGGCCAAAGCTAGTGGGGCATGTCAACTAGTGGTAAAGGATCTGAAGGAAGAATTTGTGAGAGACTTTATATTTCCTTGCCTGCGAGCTGGTGCTGTCTACGAGAGAAAATATTTGCTTGGGACTTCAATGGCTCGCCCTGTTATTGCAAAGGTAATAGAAATTGGAGAAAAAGAAGACCAGGACTTCCTCTCAATTTTTTTTTCCTAATAATTGATCTGTGTAGGAATGTGGTCAATGACATTCGTTTTCTCAGGCATGATGCTGTTTTTGTTACTTTATGTAGTTCTACTGTATACGTTTCAATTTTGATGCAGGCCATGGTTGATGTCGCCAAAGAGGTTGGAGCTGATGCTGTTTCTCATGGCTGCACAGGGAAAGGAAATGATCAGGTATTTCGAAAAAGTCGACATTTCTTTTTCCTTGCTAGTGATCATGCTGATACATGTATGTCATTAGGAACAATATTTTTCTGAGTGAAAATACTAGTTTCCATAACGAAAATGACTTTTGGGAAACTTATGTTCTTACTGTTGTGAAATTTCTATGGTCAGTCCTGTATTCTAATCTAATTCAACCATGGATGTCTTTTATATTTATTACTTGGAGTTGATGTCAATGGACTATCTCTTCCCATTTTATAAAATTTTGATGAAAATTGAGGTGGTTTTCTTTTCTGAAATCTTGTGTTCATGTTGCAGACTGTAATAGATTGATTGGAATATCAAGGTTTTGTGGTTTTGTTTTTGAATTTTGTGAGAGATTAATGAAATAAATAGGAGCTTGTTAGGCATCATCTCGACTTGGTAAACTATTAGGCATTAAGCTATTGTCTTTAATTTTGAGTATTCTAAGTTGATTTAGCTGATGACTTGATATGACTCCATATTCCTTGTTCCAGGTTCGATTTGAGCTAACTTTCTTTGCTCTGAATCCCGAACTCAATGTTGTTGCTCCTTGGAGGGAATGGGATATCATGGGAAGAGAAGATGCAATTGAATATGCTAAAAAGCATCATGTTCCCGTCCCAGTGACAAAGAAATCTATCTATAGCAGAGATAGGAATCTGTGGCATCTCAGTCATGAGGTAATTGGCGATCCCCTATACTGAGTTGTAAACTGTTCTTCATATCCATACTGAGTCTTTATACTACTGAGTCTTTATATCCATGTTTTTAACGAGCTAGCCCGTTTATGATATTAAAGGGAGATATCCTGGAGGACCCAGCAAATGAGCCAAAGGAGGACATGTACATGATGAGTGTTGACCCGAAAGATGCACCAAATGAACCCGAGTTAGTTCTTCTTTCTACTTCCATTTCATGAGTGTTTTCCCCTCGGAATTAATTCCCTTATTCATTCCATACATCTTGCAAACAAACCTTCTATGCTTTGCTGCATCTGCTAGGTGGCTTAGTGTATGACTTGTGCCTCCTTACTTCTCTAAGCATGGTTCTCTACTTTTTAAGGAACTCAAAAATTTAGAAATAGAATAATTACATGCATACCCATTACCACCCACACGTATTATGTAATAAATAGGGTGAAATTCTAATGTGCTTACACTGTCATGGGAAGATATGGTGATTTCTTATCACCCATTTGCTCACTGTAGGTGTGTGAAAATTGGTATAGTTGAGGGTCTCCCTGTTTCGATCAATGGAAAGGAACTGTCTCCTGCATCTCTACTCTCAGAGCTAAACGACATTGGTGGGAAACATGGAATAGGGCGTATAGATATGGTTGAAAACCGGCTTGTCGGTATGAAGAGCCGTGGGGTTTACGAGACTCCAGGTGGCACAATCCTATTTGCTGCAGCAAGAGAACTGGAGTCGCTAACACTTGATCGTGAAACCATGCAAATTAAGGATAGTCTTGCCCTAAAATATGCTGAGTTGGTATACGCTGGTCGATGGTTTGATCCACTTCGTGAGTCAATGGATGCTTTCATGAAGGAAATAACAAAGACTAGTAGTGGATCAGTCACTCTGAAGCTCTACAAAGGATCTGTGAGTGTAACTGGCAGGGAAAGTCCCAATAGTCTGTACAGGCAAGATATCTCATCTTTTGAGAGTGGGGATATCTACAATCAAGCTGATGCAGCTGGTTTCATTCGTCTATATGGATTGCCTATGAGGGTCCGAGCTATGCTTGAGAAAGGCCTCTGATCTTATTAGTTATCTCTATTTAATCCATTTGTCTCTTGTTTGTGGTGCTACTTTGCAACGGTTTATGAAGTTGAGGGCTTTAGGTGAAATTTGACTGGTTTGATGGTTCTGATTCTTTAACTTGAGTAATTGATAATTACATAGAGAGACCACCCTGGCTGCATAAAATCCTCATTACAGAAAATACTTTGAAGTTTGGGTAGTTACCAAATTTCCGTTCCAGTGAATCAATCATAATTTCATGTGCATTGCTAAAGAAAACAGAGAGTTGAGAGTAATAAATACACAAGAATTATTAAGGTTTAAGAGTTTCCATACTGATTGATACACACTCAAATATCAGAAAGAAGTCCCAATTATTTTCCTACATAGATAGATAGATTAAAGTAATAGAGAAAATATTGAAACTGAATGCAAACAAGAAAGATCACTTTGCTCCGGTTAGCTTTTGGTACAGAGTGTCGATTTCCACCTGCATTATGGGAGGGAGGAATTGTTAGATCCATCCGACTCAGTCGTAGTTAAGTAATTGAGGATGTTAGGAAAAGGAACATTTACCTTATAATGGTTGAGCAATCTGTCTCGTCTCTTCTTCAGTGTTGCAGTTACCAATTCTTCTTCAGACAATTCAAACAGCTTTGGCTCCACAATTACACCTTTTATATGCTCAAATCGTCTCAACTGTTTTCATCAACCAACATTCTTCAAACTTGTAAATAACAAACATTTTAAGGAATTTGCTATTGCTATTTTCTTAACTGACCTTGTTTCTCTCAGCTGTAGACTTGAGCTCAAGCAGGATATGATCTTTGAGCTGGTTAAGACCACAAATATCGATAAAAGACCCTTTGTGCCCATTCTGATGTGCCCATTTTTCCGTATTCTCTTTGTTTGGTACCACAACGGCAACTAGAATTGACTTGAAGCTGTTCCCGTACACCCATATCTATAACAATTTATATACATACATATTCAAAATTATTATGAAATAATAACTTATTATTATTATATAATTTGATGGTTGAGGAATGCTTACGTCCTCAACAATAGGGGTAATGCTATAAACTTTCTCCAGATATTCAACAGCAACATACTCTCCCTGAGACATCTTAATAAGATTCTTCTTCCTGTCTATAATTTTAACAACTCCATTTGGCATCATCTCTCCAATGTCACCTGTATGTATGTATTTCATCTTTTAATGTTTTCTCTCTCTTGTGAATTGTGATATAATGAAATGATTTACCTGTATGAAACCATCCATCTTCAGTATAGACTTCCCGTGTCAATTCTGGGTTCTTATAGTACCCTGCAAAAGCTGTTTTACCTCTTAAGCATATTTCACCACGAGAAGGGTCTCCAAGAGGATCATATCCCATATCTGGAACCCCTTTTAGACAGAGTTCAGTGTATACAAATGCAGAGCCTACTGTTCCAATCATGCACATCTCATCTGGAAACCCAAGAGTCGACAATCCACAACTCTCTGTCAGCCCTGCACATTATAGACGAAGGTGGAACTGGGGTTGAGGACCCTTACAAATACAATAATCTGAATATAAAGTGCTGATTACCATAGCCTTGTACTACAAAAGCACAAGAAGTAACCCTTAGGAATTCCTCCACTTCACTGCTTAATGGTGCGCCACCAGAGACTATCAAACGTATTCTGCCACCTAATCTATGCTTTACCTAAACGAAAGCAAATAAAAAAAAATAAAAAGTGATAAAGATGGCAGACCATCTAGGCAAGATTTCTGCCCAGAATGTTTTAGCAATATATCTCGCTGAAAACTGAATTAAATAACAAAATGTACCTTTCCAAAAGCAAGTAAATCTGCCAATGGTGATGCGTCTTTATGTTTGTATCCTCGATTCATCCAGTAAAGTTTGCTGTATCACGAGATGCAAAGATGTTAGCATTTTCATACCTGTTTAAGGAGCAAACAAACTTATTGAAGGCTAATAAGTAATAATAGACAAGTTAGTACTATTTGTAAAGCATGTTGAAAATTCTCCTCCTCCTCCAATTGACTTCTTCAAGTCCTTTCAGGACTCCTGGATGAAAAATAGACTACCAGTTATATTGGTGCTGGCTGATCAATGTGAATAAACACACACAAAACAGAGGGTTAAGAAGGAAAAAGTCCATACCCTCATGGATTCTCTCGAAAACTCGAGGAACTCCAGCCAAAAATGTTGGTTTCAACTCAAAGATATCATCTCTTATTTCGTTGATATTCTTCACAAACACCAAGAGAAAATAATCAAACATCAATAAACCAAGGCCTCAAAAACTCTATGTGCTACTTATTTCGGAACATGGAAATTTTCATGCATCTTACCCCATGATAGTATCCAACAGAAGCGCCCTTGTGGAAGAAATATTCTTCAATCATACGATCAAGAATGTGAGCAAGGGGTAGGAACGATATGTACACATCATCCACCGTCATCTATCAAAGTAGTGCAAGAACAAGAGAAAGAAAAACGAAAATTTAAGCAGAAAATTATAAAATCTAACTACTTAAGAATAAATTGGGACCATATGAAGAAATTGCAGCAGTTACCTTGTCCTCGAATTGCTCCAGGAAAAGATCAACTCCCGTTATGTTTGTTGAAATGTTTTCATGGGTCAATATGACACCTTTAGGATCTCCACTTGTACCACTGGTGTACATAATTGTGCATATGTTGAATGCCTTGGGTGGCGAAATCTCTGACGGGTTTTCTCTTCCCTTGAACACAAAGAAAGACTTGGATCATTCAATTACAAAAGGAGAGAATAAGATGAAGGAAGAAAGGGTTTTTACCATATCAAGAAATTCATTCCACGACCATGTTTTAATGCCAATACTGGCAGCGTTGTTCTGTTGTTCCTCCGTTAATGAAGTGAAGCAAACAATCACTGAAAAGTGCAAATTGGTTATAGAAATTTAAGCAGAAAGAAGTAATTCAGATTCAAAACTCACATTTTAGTCTTTGAGAATGAGGGCATTCAGGACTCAAAAGCTGCAAATAGGAATAGTATAGTATTGAGTCAGGAATTCATTATTAGAGAAGTATGTATGCAGTATAAGCTGCTTGTGATGCTCACTTCTTTTGCTTTCTTATCTTGAACGAAAACAACATCGATCTCCGCGTGATGTATTATATAGTTTACAGCTCCAGGGCCTGTCCTAATGAAAAAATCAACAAGTCAATTTAACTCTTGAAGTTTCTGAAGTTAGGAAACCTGGAAGTGAAGTCGGAATGTTTACCAAGGGTATCATAAAGAGGAACACAAATTAAGCTGTGGGCGTTGCAGGCCTGAAATGTTAAAACACACACACTTGTATAAATACTAATTATAGAATTGGAAGTAAAGATTATAAGTCCTAATCTAACCTCCATTGCCACAATCCACTGAGGAGAATTTGATCCATAAATTCCAACTCGAGCACCCTAAATACAATTCGTTAAGAAGTTTATTTGATGAATCAAAGTAAATCTTAGAAGAACAGTATGAATTTTCTTACAGGTTCAATGCCGTGTGACCGCAAAGCAGAACCAACACAAAGAGTTTCTTCATAAACTTCACTATAAGTTTTCCAAACATAAGGCCCCCACTGAAGTTGAAAGAATCGCAATCAGTAAAAACAATGAAGTATGAAATCAAACAGAACAGAAGTATATGTACCTTCCCATTAACCATCTCGCGCCAACCAAGCATCCTATTCCCAGGATACTTTTCAACTGACACCCTGCACAAAAAAGAAGATTTAATGTTTGCAAATATGTCTAGGTAGGAACAAGCAAAATGCATTATTCAGAACACCTGAAAATATCCCAAGTAGTTGATAAATTAGGATCAAGAGGAGGGTATGCATGTTCGGAGAGTAGATTCCGATAAACGGGACCAACAGACGGTTGCCCGTCTCGGCCTTGTTTTCCTTCCTGTACCTTGACAGCAAATTTCTTCATATTTTTTGCAGAAACAAACAACTGAAAAGAATGCCTAAGCAAAATGGAAAGTTAATAGAATTGAATACATAAACATACAAAAGTGTATGTAATGAAAACAAGTTGTGCATAAAACCTAAATAGAAGTCATGTGCAGTATTAATCCGGGAGCGTTGCAATTTCTACACTAACTAAATGTTCATAAATGCTTTTCACCAATTCAAAACTATTTTGACAGTTTATAGTCATGCTGATATTTGTACAGCAGAAAATAAGGTGATTTTGGTGCTGGTAATTAATATAGGATAGGCATAGACAAATGAGTACAATAAAGCAGTGGGGTGGTGGTTGGAAATTTATAATAACTAACAACTTTTTACTGCCATAATATCATACGTTTCTTCTACAAAGGAAATTGATTATAAAATGATTATTGACTGAAGGAAGAGTGAAACTAAATCTTGATTAAATTGACATCACTGTCTGGCCAGCCACAACCACCTTTTAGGCCCTGTCATGTAAGTGAAAGCGAAATTTTGTTTTATTTTATCTTACTTTACTTTGTTAGTAACATTATACGTACAAGTATCGAAATCCATCAATATTTTTATTTGTCTGGAAACACAATTGAAATAACTAAATCTCTAACATATGATATGGGTACTAAAATCAGCAATTGTGATTGCTATTGACCCACACCCAATTTAATTCTGATGAAGACAAAAAATAAATCTCTTTTAGTTGGGGAAATTAATTGGCTTCTCAGCCTCAGCTAGTTGCCCTGCCCCTCATGGACAGGACCACCGATGAAGGAAGGAATTACAATAACTTGTCATAATAGCATGCCTTTAAGTGTACCTAACTACCTAGTCCTATTACTACTTTATTATAGAATTATTTACTAGTACACATACATACAGGACAGTTGCAACAGGAAAACAGTAGCACAAAGAAGAAACACCAATAGAGATCAGATGACAATAGAATAGAAGTAGTACGAAGATTAATATTACCAAGAAGAGGTGTAAGAATGTGATTGGTTATGTTTAAAGAAGTTAGGTGCACAATTGAATGAATGGTCCTTTCACAAGCACATGCAGGAGAAAGTTTTATGCAAGTCTCATTCCGGAAACATGTGACGAATATGATTGAGTATTCTACCATTTCTATGAGATACTACACTCATTATAGGAATTCTGATACTTCTGTTGTTCACATTAGCAGTTGAGTCCATTTGAAATGTTTCCCATAAATGTAAGGGTAGAAAATCAACAAATTTCCTGATCAGGGAATATAAATATAACGTCAATTATTTACATTTGTGGATTTGTATTTACATTACAAAGGTGGTAATGATAAGGAATTTTTCTCTCAAACAAACCCAGATTTGTCAATCCTGCTGAGGAGGCTCTTGCATCCTTCCAGTAAGAAACAAAACCAGCTTTAGAAGCTCATACGCAATTCTCCAATTGGGTTCTACTTGCAATACCAAGATACAAACCATGACAATCAATCTGAAGACTTAAACTTTCGTGGCCTCTTGGACTGAGCAGGTGATGATGGGGCATCTGATGATCTACCAGGACCCTTCATAACCAATATGGAGAATGCACTTACTTTTTAGGCTGTGATTGTCTAAAAGATAAACCATAAATGGAAAAATAAGAATATACCTTGCGCTTTTGCTCTCTTTTGCCAATTTTTTCCACTGAAACACACAGCTATGTGTCAGAAGCTTATCGTGTGTTAAAAATTACAGCCAATGACTAAATAGTAAAAAGTAGCGGGCCAAAGTTTGTGATGCCAACTCTAGATAGTCACTATGAGTAACTATTACCTCCAATACTTAATGAATCAGGGGTAAATGTTCGATCAAGATCTGCCGCTCGCTGTAACTGCTGTTGGAGCCAACAAAATAATATGAACCCATGAAACAAAAAACATCAAGGTGAAAAAGAAAATTTTGAGTTTGAATTCCATATTACCAACCTTTGGAGGTGTACCCGGAGTTTCAGCATATGAACCATCACGATGTGATGAACCCTCAGCCTCCTTGTATTGCAACTGCTTATCAAAAAGAGAAAGGACTAAAGTGCAAGAAAACAGAAATAGATAAGTTTAAGCAAATAATGTTTTCATTTTATTTCAATTATTGTGCTGAATTTAAAATCCACCTTCTATGTGGTCATTTCAAATGCTCAACTATAAATCCATGTACTAGAAAATCCAAATCCATCCATCCAAACACAATTAGAAAGAGTTCATCTAAATCATGGTTACTACTCTTTAGATAAAATATTAGAAACAACAGAAAGTCTAGAAAACAAACTGTTAACCAAATTAAGGCGTAAAAGATAACAATGGAATATGACGCAATAGATAACCTGTTTCTGAAGATTCAATAGTGTCAATATTTCCTTTCTTAACTCAAGATGCTCTGCGCACACAGCCTTGGTTGGCACCTTTGGTTTTAAATTCACCTGTTTAAAAACACGAAGTAGTAGCTTCATCGATCCATTCGAAATAGAATGTTTAGAAAGCATCCAAAATTGACCATATCCTCCCCCTCTCAACTTTCTGAAATCATAAATAATAAATACCGTCTTACGGTACTTATCTAAGAATATATATACTGGACAGATAATGCGGAAAGTAAATTCTGAAATCTAAGAGGCCATATTACTAGCACATTTCAGTACATATGCTTTATTACGCATATGACGATTATTACCCACTGAGACTTGCTGCTACAACAACTTAACAGAATTAAAATCCCTAGTGCTTTTACAAGAGTTCTAAAGACAAGCCCAGACACCCCCCCCTGCGCGCGCGCACCAGGCAGACGCAAAATGCAAGATCGGACATTAGTCTTTTGCACCGAACTTACTAAGCATATGCCCCACAGACATGTGAAATATAAGCTTTTATTTAACAAACTTAGGCCCATATATCCCGAATTAGTGATCAACTTAAAGAAAGGAAGTTTGAACAAAAAGTTTTAGGGCCATACTCTTATCCAAAATTTTGAACTTTCTTTCCATGACAAGTCTCAAGCTTCTCACTGATTTTCAAGGAACTTCGTCCTTCAAATTTGTAACCCATAAAATGCGAGTCTTAACTTTACATTGCTCTTTATTCCATTACTCTTTCGTTTTTTGTTAATTCAAGAGATCCATGTGTCATTCCTTCTTCATTAAGCCTTTTGTGTATCAACTTTTCATCCTTAGTTTCGTCCTAGTGTGCATCTGAGTATCTGATTTTTGAATATTTTGCACGACTTTAAAAGGAACAAATAGGAGAAGTTATGGGGTTCATTAAGCCCCACCAGGAAACACATGAAACGCCTCATCACATGTGCCAGAAAAGTGGAGTAAAAGTTGACACTGCTTTATAGTCTTAAGGAGCAGAAAACAAACCCCAAGATCTTGTAATGTCTGCTCAACCCGTTTGATAGTCCGAAGTCCAGCAGATGAACTTGCCGCTTGCACCATTTGCTCGAGTGCATACGTTCTCAAATACACGCGCATCTGCATAATTTCCTGGTCAGTAATCCTAACAGCAAAAAGTTCCCCCTAATGCATAGCATCAAAAAAGTAAAGCAATAATAAACACATTTCTCTTGGCCAACAAGTTTTATAAACTTTTTTTAACGTTTATGATCATACGCAACTAATTAGGCGCCCAAAAAGGACCAAATCGTGAGGAGAAAAGATCTTGTAGAACCATTTAGTTCAGCAGTAGGGAGCCAATGCTAAATCAGTTTAAGAGAAAACAGGATTGCTTAGAGAAATAAGCATTTCAATACATAAACTGATTTCAGGCGTACCATGCGGAGAGAAGCCATAACTGAGGCAGTTTCTGACACTGGATTTGTACCAGTAGAAGAGGGAAACTGAGAATTTGTAGAAGCGGCGACCGCATCAGCAGTAATAGTAGTCCTATCAGCATCAAGTTGTCCTATATCTGATACGACTGGCAACTGTGACGATTGTGAAGCCTGAGAACAAGAAAAGAATTCATTTGAATAGAATGAACTCCTAAATGACAGAAACAACTTTAAAAATAATCGTCAGCTAGCTGTATGAGATAAAAATTAGTAGCACCGATTTTCTATTCTTAACATTGATACTCATGTTAATAAAGACTATGTTAACTAACTGCACCAGAAAACTATCAGTTCATTGTCGTAAAACAATAACTGGCTAGAATACTTTCTAGTTTCTACATAGCATTTAATATCAGTATTTTATGTATGTAATACATGGGTAGCACATAAAATAGGTAGTTGTCTGAGACCTTTATGGTCTTCCGGGCCTCAGTTATCCTCTTCGCTTGAGCAAGAACCTGACACAGTAAAAGCCGAAAGTAAAACCAAAAAGCACAAAAAAAGAAAGGAAATAGAGGTTATCTTGATATTATTTTTAGCAATGCTCGAAAGTGAAAGAACATTATTCAGACCTCAACATCCTTGCGCTCTTGATGCTTTGTATGAGAGAGCAGCAGGTTCAGTGCGCGCTTCCGCTCAATTTCTTGAGAAATATTGTAGGGTTCCTACATTATTGGAGAGGAAATTTATATATCAGGAGGCTGCCATAAAATGCTAATGTATCGTCGAAAATGCTGAAGTTAACATTTTAACAGAAAGCATCCAGCCCAGAAACACTAAAGACCGTTTTCAAAAAGCAAAGAGCTACACAGTAGACATCCAAAATAGAGGTAAGGGGGGATAAGCAATTTTATCGAACCTTAACTAATGGATGACTGGACACCTCTCCTGGCGATGGAGCCCTAGCAATTACGATTGCTCGAGATACTGCACAAAAAACGTCAAGAGAATCAAATACTTCTCAATGATCATATTATTAAAAAACATACATTATTTGACCAAGCACACTTAAAAGTAATCCAATGAAGAAGGACTTATCAAAGATATAGAAACAGTAAGTACCACTGTAATAACGATTTTTAAGTTCCTCCACGGTTCTTGATGATGGAAATCTATCGGCTATCACAATGAAGCGGAGGTCAAATCGTTCACACAAATCAAACAATTGATCTGTCTCTTCCTTGGTCCATGCCTAACAGAAGAAGATAGAAAGTGTAAATCCTAAAGCAAAGTTATGGCAGGAATGAAATAGAATAAGCTGGAATGAGAGTAAGAATATAACTCCAATACAATGATGCCCAACTACTTCTCATACCGTGAGCCCGGATTACTGAAAGGCAATGTCAATATGGTTACAAAAGCCATTAAAGAGAACCACTTTCAAAATGAGGTTTACAATAAGTATTTCGACAGTCAGCTTGGTGATTCTTCTTAAAACAGTCAGAGACAGATTTGTTCGTGTAAATCCCGTTAGTCTTGCAAACCATGGTGTAACACGCGAAATGCTACTAAACAACTTTTTTGCTATAAGTTTTGGATAACAATTTGAGGGGCCAGCAGCATTATCCCCTTCAAACTTAATATAAAGCTCCATTTTTTCAAGTAGAACTTGTTAAAGATTCACATGGCAGATTGAAAACCTTAAGAAACAGAGTCACATATCATAAAACTAGAGTTAAATCAAAGCACAAATGTTAGCCCCGTCTAAAACCTGTTTTAGTACTGACAGACTACCACCCTTATTTTAAATCGTAATTCCTACTAAATTTTACAGTACCAATTCAGCTGCAAAAAATAACCCAACAGATAGAAAAAATAATGGTCACATAAAGAAAAGGCAACCACTTAAAGTTAATTGATTAATACATACGATCAAACAGTAGCTAAGGTCCAACCAGTACCTAAAGTCAATAATAAGAAAGACTTGCAAATTTATTGATATCAAGTCTGTAAAAGGGAAAAAAGGGAAGATTCTAGTTGTTGACTGTGTATAATTAAAAACGAAAAACATATGCAAAAGCAACTCCGAATACATACAGGATCAGTCAAGTACTTCTCATACTCCTCATCAGTGTACCTGATCACATCAACAGACTGCATAGCATCAAACAAATTAGAAATTTCCAGTAATACTAAATATAGATATGAAGACCAATTTTGAACAAGTATCAATACCACGTTGATAGAGTCCAAAGAATACCTTGTTAAACTTTGCAAATGAATAGTCACCCATGGGCGGAACGCCATTTACTACTCGGACCTACAAACATAAGGCCTCAAACTTATTGATATTGCAAGGGCACCACAAGTGACTGCTTAAAATCCAATAAACATACCCAATGGTAAAGCTGCAAGTTGTCTTTCCTAGCAGAATTTGTAAAAGGTAGCCATTGCCACGTAATCTGCACAATAGCATTTATTTTTTAAAAGCAGACAAATTTAAGAAGTTTAAACCCAAATCAAAGACATATTCAACACTACATATATTTTATATATATATATATATACACATATATATGTATATGTATACATTGAGAGAGAGAGAGAGTTGTGAACCTTCTCATTCTCAGATTTTGCCTTTCGTTTCAACTGATTCACGTCAACGGCCGTCGGCATCAAAGGCACCAATCCTCCTGTAAGAGCGTAAACCTACATCATACCATCAAAAAACTCAAATGCAATACTATTATTTCAAGCAATTACAGAAATAATCAAGAAGGCAATGCATTAAAAGTATAAAAACCTCGCGCGAAATGCCATCAGGTTTTCTGTGAGATTCTTTGGGGGGCTTCGACTTCTTCTCTTGTATAGGCAATGCATTCTTCGGTAATCCCAAAATGTCCTTAGCATCCATCCCAAAAGGAATAGTTTTATATAGAATTGACAGGAGGGTATTGTAGTGATTGAAACGGAAAATTGGATAACTTGGGGATTTTGAGGTCGAATTATTACAATTAAAATGAATTTAGGGTTTAGAAGAAGGTAACTTAGGGATTTTGGAGCGAGAAGAAGGGATTTTGGAGCGAGAAGAAGAGCGGACTGCTGTTTTCTGAGCCAAATTGTATGGTGGCCTACAATCGGGTGATTCTATCTAAGTCCCAGCCTGTTGGTCCCGGTGCCTCACAACCACACATTTTGGGGGTGGAGGGTGGTTTTCCCACCCCACATAAGAAACACCACCCCACCAAACATTCAAAATGTGTGGTCATAAGTGGGCCGGGACCAACAGTCCCGGACCAACTTAGAATTTTCCGCCTACAATCCAACAACAAATACTTGGGCCCAGTAAAGATTTGGGCATATAAGCGCAGTCGGTGGATTGCAATAGAAATAGAATGTGATTTAAAAGATTATTATTATTATTATATTTAGATCATATAACCATGAAATCCTTGTCACCAATTTTTTAATGTGTCAAAGAGACAGTACTCAATTTATAATTTAATGATTCGACAACGTATACGATTAAACTACACCACAATTTGGTCCACTAAAGTTAAATTAACAGTCATAATCTAGTCCTGTGTCATTGGTCACCATAAGTTAAAAGCCTTATTAAGCCCTTAATTATGGAATGTTTATATTTTTCTATGTGGAAGTTGGCTAAGTGTGCATTAGTTGTTCTCTGCAATTCCCATATATGTATTCATCCGATATATTCAACATTGTTCCGTCTTTTTAAAATTTCTCTTACTTTTCTGAAATATTTCCAAAACATTAACAAATCGAAACTTAGATTAGAAATAAAACAATTTTTGATCCTTGAGTGTGAAATCATCATTAAAGTGAATGAAAAACGAGAACAAAATATCTAATTGTCTTGTTTAAAGCAAAATTATTCTACGTAATTTTCAAAAGGCTAATGACGTTGCTCTAAGCTCGTTTTTTTCAGTTGTGATGTGAATGATTACATACAAGCAGTGAGGAACCAGGCATGTTTTACTCAGTTTCACTTTCATCTAATATATTAAGCAAAAAAAAAAAAAAAAGGCAGCAGCAACATTCTTAAAATGTATCAACTATGACATCCAGAGTTCCGACAAATGGAAAGCCCTGTGATCCATAACAAAGCACATTACAATTCTGCATACAACATTCACAAAATAAAAGATAGACAGATCCACAAGATTGCTAAAAATCTACAAATTATCATGGACTTCATGGATATAACAATGTCCCCATTGGAAATCAAAGTTTAAGCAAAAGTTCAAAGCAAAAAAGAAAAGGTAAGGCACCATGCATTGTCAGAGAGATGAACAACGAACTGAGGGCTTTTTCAACCCTGCAAAAGGCATCAAAGTGGTTATGAAACATGTGACTTATTTTAAAAGTACTTGAGAGATTCAATTGATTTAAGCTGTTTCCAACTCTTACCTTGTTGGCAATGTTGTTTGAAAGCCAGTCGAGACCCTCATAAAGCCCTTCACCGGAAGTTGCACAAGTACTCTGGATGTACCTGCAGTTTTTCATGCCATAGTTTAGTTACATGTAGACGAGTAACATAGAAAGGAAAAGATTGATGACAAACGTGATAATAACTTACCAATGGCGTTGGCGGAGTGACTGAAGACCCAGCTTGTCAGTTATCTCAGCAGCATTCATTGCATTTGGAAGATCTTGTTTGTTCGCAAAAACGAGCAGCACAGCGTCCCTCAATTCGTCCTGACCAAGGAAATACGACACGAAAGTCGAAAAGGGCAATAATGGCAGAATGTCAATACCTATGATATCTAATCTTTAGATGGTGGCAGGTATTGTAATGCAAATTTCATCTTTCATCCTATATTAATTCCCCTTTTCTTTAATCCACCAAACTGAGGGAGGGTGCTTTATCGGGTGTTATGCTGGTGGCGTATAGTTGTTCTTTGCTCATTTATAATTTCCAGTTCAAGAATGAATTGGTTTCTATTACCTCATTCAACATCCTGTGTAGTTCATCCCGTGCTTCAACGACACGATCTCGGTCATTGCTGTCAACAACAAATATTAGTCCCTGAGTGTTCTGGAAGTAGTGTCTCCACAATGGGCGGATCTGCACAACAGTCAAGGCACATCAAATTTGGAGAAAATGCTCTAATTTGTAGACAATCAGGTTAATAAGTATCAGGACATGGATGTGAAGAGGATAGCCAACCTGATTGAGACACTGATAGTAAATATGTAGTATGCTTATCAAAAGTTAATAACCACATATAAGGTGGTTGAGTGTATTATAATTATTTGAAGAATTAGGCTTGAAACAAAAAATGACAATGGTGATTTATTTGAATAATATGGCCTGTACTGATTAAGCAGTAGAATTGACATAGTTATAATATATTGTGAAGGGAACAATGGTAACTGCATACCTTATCCTGGCCACCAACGTCCCAAACAGTGAAGCTAATGTTCTTATATTCCACAGTCTCGACATTGAATCCTGACCAAATTCAAATTTTAACAACTTTTAAAATGACACAGACATAGAATCACAAGATGAAAAACAAATTCAACAAGATAAGATATCATCACATGACAAATTAATTATTTTCTTGCAATGATTGGGTAATGAAACTCAAAAGAACTTCCAGGAAGACCTTCGACTCATTTAACTCATAAACTGTGACATCAATGCTGACATACTGAGGATAAAATGTCGAAAAACATAAAACCCCGTAAATAATATTATTGATGATGGAACCTATATATAGGGTTACAAGAGAATCTACCGATATCATAACTTACCCTAACCTACCCTACAAATAAGGAAATAAAATATTCTTAAATTATAAATAATATATTACTATATATCTTAATAAGCAACATAATATGGAAAGATACTAATCTAAAATATGAAATATATTCTCTAACACTCCCCCGCAGTCGAAGCGTGAAAATCTTGAACAACGAGACTGGAACAGAAAACGTTAAACACCCAAATGATACCGTATGCCAAACTCAACTGGAGGGCATACAAACGCTGAAAAATCAGCCCAAATCAGCATCACTCTGCTGACAAAACGTAGAAACGAAAGCAAACTCGAATAAACGAACCCAGACAATTCACAAAATTGACTTGGTAGCGACGTAGATCAGAGTTGGTTGACGCTTAATACGAAAATTGGATCGAGCCTCCCTAGGGCAGAGGTGAACGATCGCGTTACAAAGGTGACGTGAAGTCACAAATCATGAAACCCTAGAAGTTGCGCCGGACGGGGTCGGCGACTTGAACATGACGAGATCAAGATACCATGGCTCGAAACCATGGCTCTGATACCATGTCGAAAAACATAAAACCCCGTAAATAATATTATTGATGATGGAACCTATATATAGGGTTACAAGAGAATCTACCGATATCATAACTTACCCTAACCTACCCTACAAATAAGGAAATAAAATATTCTTAAATTATAAATAATATATTACTATATATCTTAATAAGCAACATAATATGGAAAGATACTAATCTAAAATATGAAATATATTCTCTAACATAAAATGATTTAAGAAGATATCAAATTACTAAACTTACCAATAGTAGGAATTGTGGTGACAATCTCTCCAAGTTTGAGCTTGTAGAGAATGGTTGTTTTACCAGCAGCATCAAGACCCACCATTAGTATACGCATTTCTTTCTTGGCAAATAGCCGGCTGAAAAGCTTACCGAAAGACAACCCCATCTCTGTAACTGCCAACTATTATAATTTAAGACCACAACTTAGATCCAAATAATTAAGTACAGTACAAATATAATCAGACGTTTTTATCTGAAAAAATGGCCATTGCATCTTATAATTTAAGAATATGGAGAACCTCGTGATTCGTTTCTGGTCACTAACATACAAGCATAACTAGATCATAATACATCAACACAAACTGATGAGAAAAAACAAGGATGATATGTGCTTCATAATATGTAATCTATTATGTGCTCTCTGAATAGCAATAATAGCAATCCGCATGAGACAAAGAATCACGTCAAGTACAAATGGATAGAACTAGCTAATATCTCTGTATAGTGTATAGTGGTGTATCAAGGACTATTTCCCACACTACAATGCACACCTAAAACAACAGTTATATGATATCTCTTAAACCCAAACAAAACTATCAAATCCTCTATGTATGGCATGAATTACTCAGCAACAGGAGTTTGAAAACACGAGATCTAATCTCAGCATGATAGGATTGTGCGTAAGACGAAAAATTAGGGACAGCGAACAAATACACTTACAATTCCAAATTAAGAATCATAGCGAAAATTTTATACAGAATAACCAGATCGATGAGGAAGATCTATAAATAAATGGATTCATAACCTCATAAAACGTCAACATGAATTAGATATAATTCGTAAAACTAAAGCGATCAAAAGCATCTAAGAATTTGAAGATCTAAATATAAAAGGCGATTACAAAGGAAAAAGGAGAGTATGTGGATTAATTAATACTCACATAGAGGATGGGATTCAACAGCAGATGCAGATGCAGATAATAGAATAGAAGAGATCTCCCAGTAAAAGAAGAGAATGAGTTGGCTGTTTGGGTATTATGTGAGAAAACCCATCTTTATACTGTCGGGATTATACTCTTTTACGATTTTAAGTTAGAATTTTAAAAATTTCTCGGGAATGTCGTATCATCGAAATTCGTGTAAAAATGGCAAGTGTTTGTTTATGTTTTTGAAATTAGGTTGAAAATTGGCTATGTTTGTTTATGTTTTTAAGTTAGAATTTTGAAAATTTCTCGAGAATGGCGTACCATTGAAATTCGTGTAAAAATGGTAGATGTTTGTTTATGTTTTTAGAATTAGGTTGAAAATTGTAATGTGTCAAATCAATGATAATTGGTTGATGTTTAATGTTTGAATTAGTTGTTTTTGTAATGATTATTTAAATAAATAAATATATATGAGTGTGTAAAATAATGTATATATTAATTGTAATTGATGGATGTGTAAAATGATTGATGTGTTGATTGATAGGTAGTTAGTATTGGAGATTGAAAAAGTAGAGTTGAAAAAAGAAAATTGAGATGAAAATTTGGTGTGTTAAGTAGATTTAAGATTTTGTGATTTGAAATCTTGAAATTGAATTTCAAAAACATAAACAAACATAGTCTTATGTGTCAAATCAATGATGATTGGTTGATGTTTAATAATTAAATTAGTTGTTTTTTAATGATTATTTAAATAAATAAATATATATATAAGTGTGTAAAATAATGTATATATTAATTGTAATTGATAAATGTGTAAAATGATTGATGTGTTGATTGATAGGTAGTTAGTATTAGAGATTGAAAAAGTAGAGTTGAAAAAAGGAAATTGAGATGAAAATTTGGTGTGTTAAGTAGATTTAAAATTTTGTGATTTGAAATCTTGAAATAAAATTTTAAAAACATAAACAAACATAGAAATTAGATTTTTCCTTTCCTTTTTTTCCTCAGCATTTATTTAATTATTTTGTCCTGCATTTCATTTTATTTTATTTTCATGGTACCTCCTAAAAAATATTTAAGAAAATTCAAATAAACATACCATAGATAACCTCAAATTTCTTTAAAAGATTAATTTAAGTGTCATTTCTCTCAATTTTTCTAAAAATAAATTACATTTTTTACTTTTTATAATGAGAGGTTATTCAATAATTAAAAAATATTTATCCACCAATATAATAACATATGGATCAATTAAATAAAAATTTAAAAATGTAAGGTGCGAATGACGTCTAAAGGACTTTATTTGCATATCTTTAGATGTTGTATGTAATAACATAGATTGGTTTATATTTTATTTTAAAATAAAAATCCATTCATAATAACTTTTCATAAAAAAGAATCTTTATTTTATACAAAATCACACCTAATTATTATATATCTTTTCTATTAAAAAGGGTTAAATTTTGTCCTGAACTATTCACCGTGTCTCGTTTAAGTTTATAAATTTATAAAGCTTATTGAGGCTGGTACTATGAACTTAAAAAAAAAAGTAATAATGTCATTTTTTTAGTTAATAACTCTGTTGAACAACTTTCAATAGATTATAAGGCCTCAATTGGTTGGCAACTTCGTCTCTGAAATTTTATTTTCATGATAAAAATGAGAAAATATTATTTGAAGAGATAAAAAATGTGATTTGAAAAAAGAGATTGGATGAGATTTTTTTAGAGAAAAATAGGTAATGATTATAGTTGATGTGATATGTTTTTTTTGTGAAATTTATTTGGGTTAATATTTAAAAATAATCTTAATTAAATGTATTTGGTCAAACTCGTTGATTTAGACATCAAAAATAGTGACAATGGATTTTATTTTAAATGTTGCATTAATTTACACTAGAATATGTAATTCAGACTGTCTTCCAAAAGCAAAAAGGAATCCTATCGCAATAAGAGGAAGACATTAGTTTAATTTCCGCCTTTGAAAAATAGTCGGAATAACAAATTTATTTTTTTTGTATTAACTGTCAAATCATGAATAGTAAAATTCAATTTTACTCATTTGTTGCAAGATTTCCTTTCAAATTATTTGTAATTTTGAGAGAATTTTTTGTAAGAAAATTTTTACGACATGTCATGCAAATGAATTTTCGTAATTTTTCTACTCTAAAATATTTTTTTGGGAGTAGAGATGGCCATCCAATTGAGGCCTAATATTCTTTAGTATAATGTTAAAGTTGCCAATCACATATTAAAAAAAGACATTTTTATTTGTTGATTAGTTAAAATAACTCTTTTAGTGTAGTTATTATAATTGCATGTGACATTTATATTATATAATATCTTATACTTGATATTAAAAATAAATGTTAAACAGTAAATATTTTATATTTTATTTACACACTACCATTAGTTTGATTACTTCAACCATTATTCATATAAAAAATGTATGGTCTGAATATGAAAATCAATAAACATTTTTTTTTGAGATGATAGCTTATATATATAAAACAAGAGTTGGAATTGACTATTTTATTAATAAATATAGTAAAAAGTTATGAGACTAATTTAAAATGATCAAGTCTATTGAGTGATTAATAACTCCAAACTCGTATTAGAGAAGGATATTATAGTTGTTTATGAGTTAGTGAATAAATCATAATCCAAATTATGAGATCATGTTAGTCTTAACTCTTAACCATCCATCCATTTTGTGTGCTTATGTCGAAGAAGTCATAGAAAAAAATATTAGAGGTAATTGTAATAGTTTTGTTGATGATGTATATATTTTATTGAGATATAATTAATTATTAATGATAGAAAATTATGGAACTCAACAACTCATACGCATTGTTGGACCTGGACATGGACCATGTTTTAATAAAAATAAAATATAGAATGAAATGAAATGGAGAAAAAGAAAAAGAAAAAGAAAAGGAGAGAATAATAAATACAGTAGTTGTAGTACCCTCCATCAACCATCAATCGTGTTCGCGTCTCTCACTGGTTGTTTGAGATCTCAATCCTCCTCCTCCTCCTCCTCTATGTAAGACTCCTTTACTCCCTTTTTTTATTTATTTCCTCTCAATTTTTCATTATAGCTGCGTGCTGCTCATCTGTTTTTCATTTTCTCTTTTTTTTCCATTTCATTTTTTGATCTGCAATCTCGTCTCGGGATTACTAATTTTGCCGGATTTTGAGGTGGATTTCGTAGTTTCTGTTTGATTCTGGGGTAATCAAAAGAGTTATTGAGGTCTAGATTGTATTTGTATTACCCTCGTTTTTTATACGGAGATCACTTGTCACTCCATTTCCTGTTAGCATGATCCGTTTTGATAATGATAGCTTAGAGGTGTCGATATTCATAAAGTGCATAGCGTCATTATTTTTCTTGTTAGAATAGTAGTGCATGTTTTCTAGATAAAAACATTATGTATCATCATTAGCATCGCTCTTTTTGTACTTGGTGATTTGGATCCACATCAGTCGCAGAGATGGGGTTGTCTTTTGGTAAGCTTTTCAGTCGGCTATTTGCCAAGAAAGAGATGCGTATACTAATGGTCGGTCTTGACGCTGCTGGTAAAACAACCATTCTCTATAAGCTCAAACTTGGAGAGATTGTCACCACAATCCCTACTATTGGTAAGTTTCGTAATTTGATATCTTCCATGTGGCACCTTATTATAAATGTTTATATCACGTGGTTATGTTTGCATATCTGTTTATTTTAGAATTTGTTGAAATTTGAAGTGTTGTTTGATTAGGATTCAATGTGGAGACTGTTGAGTACAAGAACATTAGCTTCACTGTCTGGGATGTCGGTGGCCAGGACAAGGTATTCATCAATGAGTTCTGTGATTCATCTGTTCCGATATTTGAAATAGATGTATGCTATCAGTATATTTGACAGAGCCATGAAATTCCTCAAAAGTTCACCATTCTTAATTTTTGTGAGGATGACACTTTTAATTATTAATTTTAGGATAAGAAGACTGGTTATTAATTTATTAGCGTGTCCATCAGATTTTTCCTTTTTGGCTGATGGACATCTGATAAGGCCTTTTGTCTTGCTCCAAATGTAATTTGTCTTGACTGTTGTGCAGATCCGTCCATTGTGGAGACACTACTTCCAGAACACTCAGGGCCTAATCTTTGTTGTTGACAGCAATGATCGAGATCGTGTTGTTGAAGCAAGGGATGAGCTACACAGGATGCTGAATGAGGTAATGTATGCCCATTCATTCTAGCACAAGAACTTATTTGATGAGCAATGAAAAAGTGTACAGGATCACCAAACACCCAAAGGTACCAGCCTCAGCTGGGTGGATTAAAAGAAGTGGGGGAATTAGTGGAAAATGAACTTTACTTTACAAAACCCACCTACAGTAAATGCCGCGTGTACTCGTTCAGACAATTTAAACTTGTATTCCGTTATTTACCCTTTTTTGTTGTCTTGCATTGTATTCCCTTGGTCAGGATGAATTGAGGGAAGCTGTTCTGCTGGTGTTTGCCAACAAACAAGATCTACCAAATGCAATGAATGCTGCTGAGATAACTGACAAGCTGGGCCTTCATTCCCTCCGCCAACGTCATTGGTATATTTCTATTATGTTTGCCCTTTCACTTTTTCCTTACTAATTTAGGCAACTCTTTGTAATTACTCTAAACTATGGCCATCCAAAAATGCAGGTATATCCAGAGTACATGTGCAACCTCTGGTGAAGGGCTGTATGAGGGTCTTGACTGGCTTTCAAACAACATCGCCAACAAGGTATTAGGTGTAATCAACTTAAATCAATTGAGTTTTTCTCAAAACAGTTTCCCTCTTTTTAACCTGATTATTGTGTTCATAAACCATTCTGATGTGTTTGCAGGGTTGAAGGTCCAGGTCTGAGGTGTTTATCTCTGACAATGCATGCAGATTTCATTCTTTGTTGCTTTTGAACTTTTGCCTTACCCTGATTTCCATGAAGGACACTGTGATAGATTCCATGTAGTTCATCATAATTTGTGGATTTCGGTTAATCCTGTGGATCGTCCTATCCTTTATTTCGTGACCAAGAATTTTAATGAGATTTCAGTTCGGGGGCTTTCCTTTTTCTTTGATGAGCACCGTTGATTGTATTGATTATTTCTAGACTGTTGAATCTAAATCATTGAAGTTATACCTAGGTGGCTGAAGTTGATGAATGATAATAACAGTGAATAGAGTTCAAATGGAGCTCTCTGACTGATTGCCATGTCGTACGAGTGCACATATGGTTTGGAATATTAGATCCTAAGATATCACACCGGGGATTCAATTAATACCTTTTGATGCTTCAAACTAACTTAAAATGAAACTCATCCCGACAATGAAATTAGATTAGAAGAACCAACCATTTTCACCACCAAATATACTATTTTTGATTTAAATAGAAAATTATTGTCGTTCGTATTCCTAGTTTCTCTGACAAACTATGGAACCAAAAATACTTCCCCCTACTTAGATATATGGCCTATAATAAATACATAATGTTTTATAAAATATAAATGCTCTTTTTAATATTATATGCAAATTATAAGTGTTCTTTGTAATTCTAATATTATGTAATGTATAATTTTTTCTTTTATGAAATATATTTAATTGTCCTCAAATTTGGTTATGGAGCCTTAACTATTTGAACAGTTTTTGTTAAAAATTACTACCATGTATTTCTAAATCCTTCCAAATTATATGTTTATAAGTGGGGCCGAATACATACTTGTCTTGTGCCCAAGTAACTAATGTGTTTGGAGCTTAGCCAGTCGAGTTAAAAGGGGCGTACAAATTATTTATATTTTAATTTTTCTAAAACTCCTTTTGTATTTCTTTTCTTTTAAATCATTATGTTAGACACAATTTACGTTTTTATCAAATTTTGCATTAGTAAATGAAATTACATGGTGTTATATGTAATTTATCAAATTAGGGATGTCTTTTGTAATCATAGTGTAATTATCTCTATAATAAAATATGTATTTTGCACTTGCACATATCCTAACATATAAAATTTAACAAAAGTCATTATAAGTTAAACAATAGTGCGTAACTTGAACTTAATAAGATTAGAAGAGTAATAGTTATTGAAAATGTAGATATATATTGACAATTATTGTGTTTGTTAATAATAAATAATAATATAATCATAAAACCGTAGGTCCAAACGTTAGGCCCCAAATCGCGGACATCGCATCGCGCTACAAGTTAGGTCGTCGACAATGGCGGCAATTGAGGTATTGAAAGAAGATGAAGAATTTGTGTACAGGATCAGCACCACCGATGAGTGGGAAGAGCTGCGTAGTAGTGGCGCTACGTTTGGTGGAGATCTAGATAAGTCTACTCTTTGTTTTCATCTCAGCAAGCTCGATCAGGTTCCTTTTCCTCTTTGTCCTTTTCTTTTTAATTTTATGATGATGATGATGATTGAAGTGATTACTGCTGATCAGAGGATTGCGGTATTGTTACTTCAATCGAAAATATTTATATATGATAATTGGTTATTTCCTTGTGGATATTGAAAATCGATGTTCTTAATTGGGGATGTCCTAAGCAAAGCAGTGATGATTTTCTGTTAACATAGAGGATATTTTAATAAATTGTACTGTGTTGAATAAACCAACCATAGCCTAAACAAGTTTACATTGTGACAGTGCTGAAATTGGTTGTTCAAGGCTCCAAACAAAAATCTTTATGAAGAGCCAACATTTTATAAAAATGTCTGTAGCAAACAACTTTATTTTCTTTTTTGATATATCTTCGTTTTTCATTTTCTATTGTTTAAGTGGTGGATTTCATATTTATAATTTGGATTAGTTGATCATAAAATGAATACCATCTTTTGATCACATGGAAGAAAGTGAAATGCTTTGTGTTTCACACATCATATTGTTTACATGCTTTTTGGGCCTAAGGATTTCAAATTAAGCATTCTTTAGAGAAACCATGTGGAGAGTGGAGACTTATCTCAAATGGAATTGATCTCATTTTGCTATGATTCCAGTGCTGAGTTAGATGATCCCTACCCCCATTTAGTTCCGGTTTCTACAATTGCACTAGGATAGGTTACTGATGGAGTAAGCTTTGTCTTAAACTGATTTTAGAAGATATATGCAATTAGACTAGATTACAATAGATGCTCCATGAACATTATCTTTCCTCTAGATCGATTTGTCAATAATGTTTGACCTTCGAAATCTTCCCATTTTTTTCAGAAAGTAAGTTGATATACAATATATTGCTTTGATTTTCAGGTTCAGTCAACTCTACAGAACTTTTTCTTAAACGTTAAGGAAGATCTGTTCCTGCTTCAGATTGATGCTAAAAAGGTAATATAACTATAAACTACTGAGTCATGTAGCTCATATTGTGTTTTCTCATCTTATACAATTCAACAACATACATGAGTATGAAAGCCATTCACACACAAATATTTGATGTTACAGCTGGGTGATGGGTTGATTTATGAAGCTGTGGATGAGTCCAATATCTTTCCTCATTTCTACGGTCCATCACGGAGTTTTAGTCCTCTTCCTATGGATGCTGTCACGAAAGCAGAAAAATTGACCATCTCGGATGGCATATTCAAATGCAGCCTGCTGAGCTGAATCATGAGAAATTGCTTTTAGTTTCTAAGTTGTATTGTTTGTGTATCAAGTAAGTAGCTTGATTTATATTTACTGTATAACACAATGATCGTGAGAGAGTAAATCCTTTCAGCATGCATGTATACCAGGAAACAACCAGTATACGTTCTTTACATAACACCATTTATTTGATGGAAAAGTATAAATTGCTTCCTGTTCTTGCTATTATTCTTTGTCTTCATTTTGTTGAGAAATCCAGTTATTCTCAACTCGAGATACTCAAACAGCGATGGTTATGCTAAAAATGTCTTTAGTATGATCATGGGCCGACCAAATAAAAGTTGGGTAAATGTGGCCCAATAATAATAATAGATTAGATTAGATTAGCTAGTCAAATTCAAGTTTGATATGAGGTGATACATAACAGTAAAGATCCATTCATCCCTATAATAATAATAAATAAATATCCCGGTCCAAACGGCGCCGCGGGATTTGGATTGACTGTTTATCTGTCTGTCCTTTTCAATAATCAACAATAATAGCAGAGAGATTAGAGAGAATGGTTGATTATAGAAAAAGCAAAAGAGAGTTTGAACGGTCAAAACAAAAGTAAAAGTAGTATCCGCCAGCCCAGCCCAGCCCAGCCCAGCCCAGCAGTATTCTTATTTGTATTTGTAGTAAAGGGGTTTTCCACCTTTCCTTTTTATTATATTGTATTATATTTTATGCTCCTCTTTTCTTTACTCTAATCCAGTTTTTCACATTTACCACCACCAACACACAGCAGTTTTTGAACTACTACAACTTCTTGGATTCATCTGATATTCTCAGGTATTTGTGGAAGCACTTTGTTTGCTTAGTTAATATCGGTAAATTTTCTTTCTTTTAATTTGTTCCAAGGTTCTTGTTAATTGGGCTTTCATTGGTTTTAGATGATAAGTAAAGTACGGCCAGATCTGTATGTGAACTCTTTGTGCTATTGCTTCTACCTGTTTTACATTTATGTTATGTTATGTGTTATTCCTTCTGGACTCCTCTTGTAATTTGCCATTTGATAAGGATTCACAATTTTAACACTTATAATTTCAATTTATTGCCCTCCTTTTTCATCTCCTTGCTGTTAAAAATCAGTTCTCCCTTTATTTTGTCATCTAATAAACGGATTTCTCTCATATTCACAACAACCATGTACATGATAGCACCAAGTGAACATAAGGTTACAATCATGATTCGCCGGAATGCTGGGATCTCGGGCGGACGGGAATGGAACTGGAACGGTTGCCTCCGCGACCCTTACAATGAACCATGATTACAATGATGATTGCTTAACTATGTACATACAGTAATAAATTGTCAAAATCTGAGAGAAATACATGGACTTGGCGATGGATTTATATTGTATTGTAGATCTATTTATGATAATGGCATAACTAAGTGATGCATTTTCATAGAGTTACTGCAGTTTACTATTTTGACCCCCCCCCCCCCTCTTATTGCAACTATAAATTGTGATTTCTTGCAGATAGATTCTGATTCACTAAGCCAGCTGGCATAGTGTTGAAAAACCTGCATCATTCTTGTTAAGAAAAAGGATGGCATCGATAAGTGTAGCTCCAGCATCTGGTGTGAGAGATCCTACTCGAAGAAATGGTGGGCTTGATGGCCTGCCGGATGAGATGAATGAGATGAAGCTTAGAGACGACAAGGTATAATAGCTTGTCTTCGTTTCTCATTTTTAGTGAATTATTTATTATAACTCAGCAGTAGAAATATATGATAACTGTCAACATACTTCATAGGATATTGAACCAGCTGTTGTAGATGGTAATGGAACAGAAACTGGTCATATAATTGTGACGACAATTGGTGGCAGAAATGGCCAGCCAAAGCAGGTAACATTTGGCACTTGTTTTTTCGCATTATGCAAAACTAGAGTAGCTTGTTAGTCTACTAATAAATTTTCATCCTTCGTTTTTTAAGACAATCAGCTATATGGCTGAGCGTATTGTGGGGCAAGGATCTTTTGGAGTAGTTTTCCAGGTAGCCTTTTTGATGCTTCTTATTTCTGTGTTTAATGTTCCTGATGAAAAACAAAAGCCTTACGCGGGATCAAAAGTAGGCATATCTAAATTTTCTATCATGTTATTGTGCAGGCCAAATGTCTAGAAACAGGCGAAACAGTGGCTATAAAAAAGGTTCTTCAAGATAAGAGGTACAAGAATCGTGAGCTGCAAACCATGCGTCTCCTAGATCACCCCAATGTTGTGTCTTTAAAGCATTGTTTCTTTTCAACGACTGAGAAGGATGAGCTTTTCCTTAACTTGGTGCTGGAGTATGTTCCCGAGACTGTTCATCGGGTAATTCGACATTATAACAAGATGAGCCAGAGGATGCCAATGATATATGTGAAACTTTATGCTTATCAGGTATACTTCGACTTGCATTGCTGTTTTTGACATTTTGCATCGAGATTTGTTATCTTAATTCAATGTTTAAACTTTAAATTAGCTTGGTTTTTTTTTCTACCAGTCAATCACTTTTATTTTCTGAACCGGTCTTTTTTCCTGGCAGATTTTCAGAGCACTAGCTTATATCCATGGTACTATTGGAGTATGCCACAGGGACATTAAACCTCAGAATTTATTGGTAAGTGCATGATGCTCTAATTTTTTATCATGGGCAAAGGGCAAGTGACTAACTGATTGCATGTTATATACAGGTTAATCCACATACCCACCAGGTGAAATTATGCGATTTTGGAAGTGCAAAATTATTGGTATGTACCATTCTTCTCCCCTCCAATCAATGTGTCCTGTCCCACTTGTAATCTTTTTTAACATCATTTATCATTTTGTTTTGCTAATTTTTATAGGTTAAAGGAGAGCCAAACATTTCTTATATCTGTTCAAGGTATTATCGGGCTCCAGAACTGATATTTGGGGCAACAGAGTACACTACTGCTATTGACATCTGGTCTGCAGGATGTGTCTTGGCTGAATTATTGCTTGGACAGGTTGGTGAATCAGTTGTCGTATTCATCAGATGTTTTTAGCATGGACTTGTGTTTTATTTGTTATGTGTTGAAATTTCAGCCTCTTTTCCCTGGTGAGAGTGGAGTTGACCAGCTTGTTGAGATCATTAAGGTAATCACGAGCGGAACAATTCTTATTTTATTCCATTTCCACATTATTACCTTGAATATTTTAATCTTGATTTTATGGAAATTGATAGTCCCCATTGGTTATTGTAACACTATACTGAGTATAGACATGTTTGTTTGCACATAGGTCCTTGGCACTCCAACAAGGGAGGAGATCAAATGTATGAACCCCAACTACACCGAGTTCAAGTTCCCTCAGATAAAAGCTCACCCATGGCACAAGGTAATAGATCATTACCACTTGTGATGCCTTTAATGCATCACCTTCTGTGACATTTGATTTGACAAAGATTTGAACTCCAGATATTTCACAAGCGCATGCCACCAGAAGCTGTGGATCTTGTTTCGAGGCTACTGCAGTATTCTCCAAATCTGCGGTGCACTGCTGTAAGTGTAACTGGATTCATCTACTATAAAAACATTTTCCTTACTTCTAAGCGTAAAATGACAATTTGTAATGTGCAATTTGCTTATAAACACATTTTATGTGAATTTGGGATTTTGTCCTGTAACTGTATGCTTTAATTTCAAGTGCAACTACCTAGGTTCTGCAATTTTGTTATTTATTCCCACCAGATACAATACGCATTTAATGGATTTTTTCAGCTTGATCTGCAAAGCATTTTGGTATATATCAATAAGGTGTTAGAACTCGTTTTCATGATTATGATTAATTGTGATGCAGCTGGAGGTATTGATTCATCCATTTTTCAATGAGTTGCGTGATCCAAATGTTAGACTACCAAATGGAAGATTCCTGCCGCCTTTGTTCAACTTCAAACCACATGGTGAGATCTCTTTGTCAGATGCTTCTTTTGGTCTGTCATAAATTCAAGTATCTTAAATTGTTACATGTTTTTCTGTTGATTAGAGCTAAAGGGCGTACCAATGGAGTTGGTGGTGAAACTGATCCCGGAACATGCTAGAAAGCAATGTTCATTCCTGGGACTATAATGACGTGTTGTGGAAAGTGATATGTGGATCTGAATGTTGTTATTAATTTTATTTGTTTGTGATGGCAGACTGTAATTGTAATTGTAATTGTAATGTGTTGTTGAATGGAAGCTGCTAACATACCTTATAATATGAGTGCATGTAAATGTAAAATCTAAAGAGAAATGGCAAATGGCAAGTTTACATGGAAACTGGGGAGGGTGAGAAACAATATTCTCTTTTTCAGTCTTTTCGTTTTTGTTTCTTTTAATAAAGCAGCAAAGCACAATCAGCTCTTCATAGATATATGTGGATAAGTCCCTCCACAATATATAATCTGACACTCCAGATGCTCTTGTAATGGGCAGATAGATTGATGATTGATGATGTTAAAGCTGCTTTTATCCTAGAAAAACGGCACGCCATATACATACATAAGATGCACTATTTTGGAGTCATTGCGCAATAGGACTAAGATTGTGACCTGAAAATGCTACATTCCCACCTAGCCTAGGACCCAATTTTACTTTTGATATGATGCTGAAATTCCCACCTCTGCCTTTTTTTTTTTGCATATAAGTTTTTGACTTTCTACACATTTCTTCTGTCACAACGTTATGTTGTCCGTATATGGAGGATTCTTTTCCTTTTCTTCTTCGTTTGAAGAGTATCAAATAGCAGTGTTCAATTGTGATGATGCTTGTACCATTTTAATTCTTTAGATGAATTTGTGTTAGCTATATAATAAGAAGTAAGAAGAAATTATACAAAAGGCATTGAATACAAGGTTAATATTACAGCAGGTCTCACTCGAAAGTGGAGTAGTATTTGTACAACACCACCAGCAGCAAAACGAAATACTATACTTAAAAGTAGTAGTACATATAGGTAGGTAGGTAGTTTCACTTGGGACTTATACCCAAACCAGATGGCCCTAATTCTCCTCCTCGCCGGGGAGTTCTTAGTTCATTAACCCTTGGACTATATGCTTTCTCTGAGAGTTTTGCAGGTGTAGCTGTAGCTGATGATGAACTATTGACCTTTGGGCTGCACATATGTTTGATCTCACCACGACTTCTTGTTATTATTCCATCTAAAGCCTCTGCTCCCTCAGCACATGATGAAACTCTACCACCCAATTCTCCCTCCTGCACATATGAAGCAATTCAGAAACAATTCTCAAACTATATACATATATACATACATATATATATATATATATATTTACCAGTGGAATGTTAAATGGTACTGCTGGTGCCTCTTCATAGTCTGCAGCATCTAAATCTTGAAGATGAACCCCTTTGAAAAACTTAGGCAAAATGTATTGTCTTACTGGGACTAATAACATAATTAGTAGAGGGAAAAGGAGTCCAGCTATTGGAACCCACGTTATCCCAAAACAAAGAAGCAAATACGTTGTTTGGAATATTGTAAACGTTGCAATTGTCGTGAAAGGCACTGTCTCCACAAATGCTGCATGGTAGTCTTCCAAAACTCTGCCAATTCATTCCATTATAACCCCACAAGAGTTGGTTAGCAGAAAATAAACACTTTGGTTGGTATAACAGTATAAGTAATAATTTGAATTTGAAGTATCACTAGCCCATACTTGTATCTTCTGCTTGGTGCTGTGAAGAGGAGTAATATCCTCTCCCAAAACTGGTTACCGGGTAAGCTTTCAATGGCCATGAAAGCAAAATAACCCCACAAAACTGAAGTTGGAATCATTCGCAAGGCTGGCATAGCAGCAACACATCCTCCAACCATTACAGCTTGCAGCAAGTTGCTTACACGCTGTTCTTTTACTTCAACAGGGAGTAAATCGTCAATTTCCTTGTCCACATCGAATACTGTTTCGTCCACTGGTGCATCAAAGCTTCCCATGCTGGAGGCTAACTCAATTGTTGATTCTTTCAACTCCTTAAGACCCTGTCTTTGTGATGCCTCCTGATAGATGAGAGGAGTCTGCATTTGTTTATATGCTTCTTGCATGTTTCCATACAATTGTCCCAAGCTAGAGTTCTTTTGTATGCTCTGTCGTGCTGTAGCTACAAGTCTGTTCCTCAGCAACTGTGTGTGTTCAACAAACAAACATTACAATTGAAGAACCATATAAAAAAAATTGCCTATTTAAGGAACAAGCAATTAGATTACCTGGTGTTTAAGAGTAGCTAGACATTTTGTATGCATTGGGGACTGAGGTATAACACCATTTGATGGAGGTATGCCAAGAAGACCACACATTAGTGTCTGTAGAAAAGAAAACAAACAAACAACTTTTATAGTTTAATAATGATTATATTTAGTAACTATAGAAGCAAACAATCAGGCAACAAGATGAGTCTGAGCCTACCAGAAAACCTAGAAGAAGTAAATCATAATGGAAAGAAGATGGTTTTCTCAAATTGAATTCTTTCTGCTGAGCCAACTGAGAGGCCACACTGTGATCAAAATAGTAAAGCACCGCAATCATTGTTGCGGGAATAAAAGCTCCAACAATGTAGAGAACAGGTACATCTAGCATATCCTGCCAAAAATTAGACCAAAATGTATCAAGTTTGCCCAAGAAAACAATATAACCAGTCCCTAAATTTGGATACGTACCTTGATTACAGTCCAGTTCTCATAAGCACCAGGTGACCAAGGGTTTGGGCTAAAGAGACGTCTCGGGATCCCTTTTGGTACACTTCCAGCAGGTATGTAAGATACAGCTGTCCAAACCAACACCATTAGTGGCACCCCATAGTCGGCTATAAGGCTCCTAAGCCAACCTGTTTGGAAACAGGAACAATCATTTCCTCAATCCAATTTTTTAGATTCTCATCATATTATGAATTTGGTTTATAGGATGATCCTCACCAGAACCGTAGCGCCATGACCTTGCTTTTCGGCTTCTCAATGCAGTTAGCAGTAGACCAAATGACAGGACTAAAGCAAACATGCCATTAGCAAACCGCCATGAAGGCATATACACTGTTAGACTAGAATTTTCTCTTTTTGGTATACGGAACTCGTCCACAATTCCCTGAAATATTATAATTAAAACTCTCAAGTTTAGAGATGAGAACTGATGATGCGACGACAAGTGTTTAGAAAGTAAAATTATAAAATACATGTTTACCTTGACAGCTTGCTGCATGAAGAGCATTGCAATAAGCATTCCAAATAGTTCACCAGCCACTCGGGTAAACCTATTGATAATAGAGCAAGCTCCTAAAATAGCCAGCAAGAATAACAAAGCTGCAGTCCAAACGCATACCCTGAAATTTATCACAAGTTTATCGTTTAGGCAATTGATAATCACAGAATAACGCACTGCATAACATAATGAAGCTCACCATCCAGTCCATGCAAGGAAGAGTTCACGACCCAAATCGGGTCTTTGTTTAGCAAAGTTGAACATAAAGGTGTACATGATAACAGTAGGTTCAGCAACTCCCAGAATTAGCAATGGTTGACCGCCAATGATTGAGTGTATGATCCCACAAACTGCAGTGGATGCTAAAGTCTGAACTGCTGTTAGAACTCCATCTGCAATTGTTGGGATATGGTATTAAACTCAAGAAACATCTAAACACTATAACACCTTGATATAATCTCATCATATTGTATTTCTTTGAATTGACTAGGTGGCAATTCCTTTATATAATTACTTGATGGCAAATAGTCAAATACTAATGTGGACTGAATTTCATGGACTTGTATCTGATTGTTAATTATCCTGAAAATCAAGGAACAGAAATATTAACAAATGTCACACCTGTATTTCTCTCAAGCTGTTCGCCGAACGAAATCACTGGAATAGCGGACGCGAAAAATATGTAGGTGGTTGGTGCCAAAATCCTGAAATTAGTTGGGCAGAGTTACAAAAGAGAATTTGTGATGTCCCAGATTGAACTGACTAAACTTGAAAACAATCATATTACAATTTTACAATTCAACAACACAAAATAACAAAACTTAGAAGAAAAAAAGAAAAACGAGTATGACTATGAACAGACAAAATGAATGGCAAATTGTAAGAAATACAGGAAGCAGAGTGAATATATATATATACCTGAAACCAGCCTTAAATCCACTAGTCCAATCTTGCTTGTAACAGAGCAGCCTCCCCTGAACATCATTCTTTATCCCGCGAAAGGGCACAAAAGTTTCTTCCATATTGAAGTTGTCTTTGTTGAAATGATGGGTTGATGTTAAGAAGTAAACGAAATGGATTAAAGGGACAGCATTGTTCCAAACAAGTTTTCCCAATGATTTACATATAGAGCTTAGAATGAGATTTGGATGAAGAAAATGACAAGTATGAGAAGTAAGTGAAGATTTGAGATTACATGACACAGCTCCAGAAAGGGGAAAATGGAAAAGAATGTGAGGGCGATAAGAAGAATGAGAGGAAAGATCCGAATATATAGGGACACCAGTTGGAGAGAGAGAGAGAGAGAGAGGTGGGGGTCAAAAGGGAGTTACTTACACTTACATACAGTATGTGACTTGAGAATGCACATACATAATAATTTATAATAATGGCAACATCTGGGAAGAAGAAGAAGAAGAAGACAGTTCAACACAAGCTGTATTATTGTTTTTTTTTTTTTCCTATATATTTTGTTGTGTGAATAACAAACAGTTAACTAACCATTTTTAACGAAAGGCCAGCTAAGATTTCCTCCTCCGCCGTTATTATTATATCTACCAATCAAAAAAATTTACTATCAACAGTTGGTGGTTGGAGAGAGAGCCTTTAAATATTCAATTCTCATACATATATATATTATGAAAAATGACAGCAAAACTTTACATGTGAAAGAATCAAGCAAACGCGTACGTACATGCACTGACTATATACCCATTATTTTATTTTATTTTATTTATTCAATTATTTTTGTTTTACCAGATCATATATATCATGCATCAACAAGAGTTTGTTGCTTCATGAGATTGATTGCATTCACTCTCGTCTCTGCTGCATGTAATGTAATCCCATTCTTGAAGAAATGAAACCAACAAGTTTCGGAAATACAATTAATTGCATATTCCAAATTAAAATACAATCACCTCTAAAAGTGCTGCCGGTTGGAGAATCTCTCTTTTGGTTCAAATACTTTTTAGCTACTTTCCATCAAATATATATATATTTTAGTTTCTATTCTGTTTCATTCAGATTTCTGGGGACAATCAATAAACTACTTATTTTCTTGTATACATAATTAAAGTAGAAGATACATAAATCTTGTGCTTGTTAGTGCAGCAAATGTTTTCTTTCTAATATAAATTGCAGCAACTTGGGGAGTGGGGGGGGTGGTTGTACAATATATATATATATATATACCTTTTTAACTTTGTGTTGAAGAAATATATAAAGAAGCAATAATTGACATTAAATATGGGAATTTGGAGTATTGACTAATAATACAGATACATGCATAGGTATTAACGGTGTACAAGTTTATTAATTAATTTGGTAGTCAAACAAATGACATTATCGAAACCATCTCGTCATGCTTTTTGTAAGAATTATAAAAACCCACTAACTCCCATGTCTTCTTTGTCTATTTGTGCACGAATAATGCTCTTCTGCTAATTCTTTTCTTCCTTTTGCAGAGTTGCATTCAAATGATTTTGTCCAGCACCATACACTTCTTTTTAGCCTTGGAAGAAGCAAAATCATTGAGAAATATGAGGCCATGACAAAAATTAATAAAAGTCGATTATTTACTTTCAATCTCAACCATTAATTATTAAGACTTGCTTCTAAGTGGGTAGGACCCTATAATATATGATTGATTCAGTATTTGAAAATTCAGTATCAAACATTTAGAACTCCCTCCTAATCATGGCCATAGCATGCATGTTACTAAATGATTGAAGTTCATCTTTGGGTAAACCAAGAAATATTCAAAGAATAGAAACACTTTATATATAATCTAATAATGGTTACTTACTTATCTAGCACTAGCTAAGATTCACCCACACAGATTGGGTTACAACAATTCTTGGGCCATGACAATAGTAGAGAGAGATTTGAATAAAGTGTAATTATAATAGGCTAAGACCAATATCCTATTAAAGCCCAGCCCAATTATTAACTATTCACCTCCTCGAGCTCTGAATCCTAGTTAGTAATAGTAATAATAGTGACCCTAAGCTAAGACTAAAGTTACGTTGTCTATTAAAAGGGCAGTCAGTCCTAACAGACACCTCGATCGCCCCCTTCCTAATCCTTATATTCAGCAGCATTCACCAATAACAAATCTCAGCTCATCTCATCCCATCTTCAATATGTCAAACCCAAGGTCAGCTTCTCTTATTAATTTCAATCTTTACTTTTACATGCAACAAATCTCATTCTTCTTTCAAATTTACAATTATTAGGTTGGAAGGTAAAGTGGCACTCATCACCGGCGCCGCCAGTGGCATCGGCGAGGCCACAGCAAGATTATTCCTCCAGCATGGCGCCGCCGTCGTGGTGGCTGACATACAAGACGAATTAGCTCACCAACTTATGGCTTCAATAAACTCAGAAAAAGTGAGTTATCATCACTGCGACGTAAGAGACGAGAAACAAGTTGCAGCAACGGTTAGTTACACCCTGGAAAAATACGGAAGTCTGGACATTTTGTTCAGCAATGCTGGAATAATCGGACCTCTGACGAGCATATTGGATCTGGACATACAAGGACTGGACAATGCTATGGCTACAAATGTTCGTGGGATGGCGGCCATGATGAAGCACGGTGCACGCGCCATGGTGGAAAGAAAGATAAAGGGATCTATAATTTGCACCGCCAGCGTGGCGGCTTGCCTGGGGGGAGCTGGACCGCATGCTTATTCGGCTTCAAAACATGCGGTAGTGGGTCTGGTTAAGACGGCTTGCAGCGAGCTGGGTAGGCATGGGATAAGAGTGAACTGTGTTTCGCCGTTTGGGGTGGCGACGCCTCTCACGTGCAAGGCGTATGGACTGGAGGCGAGTGAAGTTGAAGCCAACAGCTGCGCGGCGGCAAACTTGAAGGGAATTGTTTTGACGGCGAAGCATGTGGCTGAGGCGGCTCTGTTCTTGGCTTCTGATGAGTCGGCTTATGTTAGTGGACAGAACTTGGTGGTAGACGGCGGGTTTACGGTGGTTAGCCACAGTTACTCTTCCTTCTGAGGAAGGGTCGTCGTTTAAATAAATAATATTAATAACCTTTTGTTTTTACGAGATTTACATTACCACCACCACCACCATGTGACTTTTCCTAGTAATACGCATGTTGTAATAATTCATTCATTCAACTTGTTTTGGTCAACGCTTCAATTCATGGGATTCAAAATTAATTAACTGTCATGGAATGGAAGTGATAAAGTCGTAATAATTCTATGTATTAATATTAATAATAATAATAATTCTCATCACATCAATATATATACTACCCAACTATATGTCTATCTTACGGATTAATCAAAAGTCAAAAACTTAACTAGATAGATGAATCTGGACTTATGGAGGAGGGGTTTAATTATAATTAATAATAACAAGTTTAGAGTAATTGGCAATCCTCCTCCTATCCCCCACCCACCCACCTACTATGCTATGGTCTTATTTTTGTGGTGGTTAAACTTAAAAGCATCTATACTACACTACACGACCCAGTTTCTTCAATATTTGCACAAGACTGGGGTAGAAAGAAATGGATACTTTCAACTCATCTCTGGGTTTAGCGTACTGGTTACAGTGGCAAGTACTGCTTTGTGGGGTCATCATCATCCTTCCCACGGCGATCTCTGTAAATCTTCTAAGGAAGAGGAGACGGGACCCACTTAAGGCCGCCGATGCGTGGACCCCATGCTGGAAGAATCTCCATCCACGCTGGCTTCTCTTCTACCGTGCTTTCGCCTTTGCTGCCATGGCTTTCTTGCTTTATCAGACTGTTGTAACTCTTGGATTTTTCGGATTCTATTTCTACACGCAGTAAGTTCCTTCTTCTCGAATTACCATATCCTACTTGTTCTTTAATTTAGGTATTTATTATATTAACCTGCAGGCCCCGTTAATCCAAGTTTACTGGTATGATTTTAAAGCATCAGCCACAATTTTGGGTCCGAATTGGGGGGAATGGATTACTAAGAAATCGTTTTATAGTTTATACCAACGTTACATTACATTTCTGCAAACACACACAATCTGATATATTTTGTAACTTCCAGGTGGACTTTTGCATTGGTCACCGTCTATTTTGCAGTATGTACTACAGTAACCCCTTCATTATTGTTGTGTTAAAGATCTGACTAAAAGTAACACATCTGCAATATTAATCTATATACCTTGTGGCACTCATATTAACTTGTTCAAGCGCATCGCATGTAGCTTGCCACCATTGTTTCTATTCGGGGATGTAGGATTCATGCGAAGAAATGGAGTGAGGAGCAGAATAAATTTCTCAAAAAGGACTCAGACTACAGAACTAGCTCAACTTCTAAAGAGAAAGTGGGCAAAGGTTTTATCAAGCTAGAATTTGATCACAACCCAACCCCCGATGATGAGAAAATTGGATTTCTGGAAAATCTTTTGCATATTATTTATCAGGTTAGAGTATTTATCGCTTATTGATGTTCTCTTACTATTCCTTCTTTTCTAAAATTTGATCCGACTATTCTAACAGACCTGTACGGGAGCTGTTATGCTTACAGACATTGTCTTTTGGTGTGTTCTGCTCCCATTCATGATGGATACAAATTTTCAGCTGACCATGGTCAGGATTGATCTCTTCTATCCGCTATTTATTTATTTATTCTCCAAGGGGAAATATAAAATTATAACAGAGTCGTTTATATTGCAACATCCATATGCATACTCTTAACATTTCATCTTCCATCAATATATGGCATGCAGTTGATCGGATGCATGCATTCTGTAAATGCTGTTTTCCTTCTCCTGGAGTCTCTTCTCAATCGCTTGGTATGCTGCCCTCTCCTGTCCATGCTAATGCTACTAGACACAAGTCTATTTGTTTTGATAGACTACTCTAAAAAGTAAAAACTGATTTTTGACAATACACACAGTCATTTCCCTGGTTTGGTCTCATATATTTTGTGTTGTGGAGCTGTGCTTACATCGTCTTCCAATGGGTTCTTCATGCATGTTGCTTTACATGGTAACCATACATACCTTTCTTTCTTTCTTTTACATGGAGATAACTATTCTAGCATGTACAGTACACTCATCTTTTCAGATTGATTGATATACGCAGGTGGCCATATCCTTTTCTTGAGCTTTCAACTATATGGGCTCCTCTATGGTAAGAAATTTTGCTCATGAGATTTAATATTGATTTAGTCGATATGACTAACAAGGGGAAATTATCTAAACAATAATCAGGTATCTAGCTTTGGCTTTGGTTCATGTCCCATGCTACGGGTTGTATGTGTTGCTGGTCAAAGTGAAAAATGCAGCTTTCTCAAAAATGTTTCCCCATTCATTTGTGAGGTCTAATTAGCTTCGTCCATCTCCAAATTTGAGGCTGCAAAAGTTTCATAAATGCTGCAACTGAGTATTGTTTCTGACACCCTCCTCTCGTTTGGGCAGGATTTCAACTGGGAAGAAGGAAGTTTAAGCATCCTTTGATACTTTGGGAGTATTATAATTATCAGTCAAACCAACTTGAATACAAGGCATCATTTCAAATATAGTCGAATTGTTTTTATCCATAACTAAATGTATTATTATTCAATCAATAAGATGCTTTGTGAATTAAGTATTACGAATACAACACATACATAAGCAACCATGTTAACTTAGTAACTCACACCCAAAAATAAAGCCACTTTGCATATGCTCTCTATAGGCTAATGCAGATATGTACTTTGCTGGCTTACTTGTTTTATAAAATAGTTGATACTTTCAGATTAGACCCGAATGTCAAGTTCACATTTCAGTCATTTCACTGGTTCGGTTTCATATTTTTTGTGCTGTGGGGCACCCACCCCTACATAATCGCATGTTTCCTAATTGTACACCTTCTATGCATTTCTGTGGGTTGTTTACAAGAACATAGGGAGGATAAATTTAACATGCATTTATCAAATAATCTTTTTCAGTTTTAGTCCTCTTTAAAACATCTTGTTTGGAGGTGGTCGTGAAGAAACAAGTTTTAATGTCTGCCTATTTTGTAGCTCTTGGGAGCTTTTCCAAATTCAACATGAATTAAACCTTGAACAACTTCAGATGAACTTTTATAATAATGCACATTCCATTCCATTAGAGGCTCTCTTATGTTTAACAATCATCGAATGACACTTAGAACTAACAAAATCAAATGCACGCCAAATGTAATAATGAGGCATCCACGCAGAGTGTCAACTTCAACAAAACTTAGATATCCGTATCCTAGCATAAAAGCCCACGGGGGTAGTAAGAAATTGAAGTTTGAACTTTGGTCTGAGATGCAATAGCTATCCTACGCATTTGGGGATAAGTATCCATACTCATCTTTATTTATATCAAATCTATTAACAAATTTGCATGTAGTAGTGCAGATATGCAAGATACAAAACTTGAATGGTGCGCCACCAAATGAAGATAAATCATGGTACATTGCTTGTATGAGTACCTACCAATAACCCTAATCTCTCATAGGATATACTATCATGTTACTTGGGCAAGACTATTACGCAACAGTTGTCAAATTTTGAGAACAAACATCACAGTTTGCAAAAGACCATAATTTACCAGTAGAATATGAAATAATCACTAAGAAAACTAATACGCATACCAGGTGCCATTCAGATATCACCATAAATAAGCAATCAAAATTGATGACTAATGCCAGATGAAGAAGAAATAACAAAATCCATCAGCAAAAGCAGCAGTAAGATTAAATTGTAAACTAAAATTGAAGTTGAAACTAGAATCTCAAAACGAAATAACTTTCAACAATAATCCATAATTTGTAAAAAAAAGCTAAATAAATGTCATAATAAAAATAGTCTCACAAAAGGCAGACAGACTTAACAAATTATAAAGAGCGAGACAAACTTAGGAAAATCTCAATCGCCACCGGCGGCCTTGTTGTAGACATAAGTGAGGCCACACTTACCACAGTAGTGCCTATCAAAATGATTGGCCATGAAAGTCCCAGCACCACACTCAGCATTGGGACACTCCTTCCTCAGCCTCTGAACCTTTCCAGAATCATCGACCTTGTAGAACTGGAGGACAGCGAGCTTAACCTTCTTGTGCTTATGCTTGATCTTCTTGGGCTTGGTGTAGGTCTTCTTCTTGCGCTTCTTAGCACCTCCACGAAGACGGAGGACGAGGTGGAGCGTAGACTCCTTCTGGATGTTGTAGTCGGCGAGGGTGCGGCCGTCCTCGAGCTGCTTACCGGCAAAGATGAGACGCTGCTGGTCGGGGGGGATGCCTTCCTTGTCCTGGATTTTGGCCTTGACGTTGTCGATGGTGTCGGAGGACTCAACCTCAAGGGTAATCGTCTTACCCGTGAGGGTTTTGACGAAGATCTGCATCTTGGCAAATGTGGTTTTGGAGGAGGAGGATGAAGAGGATATGAAGACGAGATGTTTTGCGGAGGCGGGGTTTATATAAACTAGGGTTTGTTATTGTAAATGGGTAGGCTTTTGTGTTGGACGGATTCAATTATGGGCTAAGGAAAAAGCCCATAACACAAAAATTAGTTGAAGGAAAACCCAGCCCATCCTGACCTTACTGTTTCAGTCTGGGTATTTCTGAATTATCATATGGATCACATTACAGTTAATACATATATACATAATGGGTACAAATTAAATTGTATTACTCATTACTTTTCTCACTCTACAATATTTACGTAATACATGAATTATAGTTATATAATATGATAGAAACAATACAATAAATAAAGAAAACTGAAAGATAGAATTTTAATTCTCTATATGTATGTATGTGTGTGTGTGTATGTATGTATAAAAAGAATAACGTGACGAATTGGAGTTGTGATATTGAAGTGTTGAAAATAAGTTAAACTCTTGGGAATATTGTTTGAGATGAGATCGGAGGACCATTGGAAATGATGATGATGATGAATCTCTGTCTGTGCCTCACTTCTCCTCAAATCTTGGGACTCTGCTACTTTTCTCAAACTCCGCTTATCCATATATTACTTCCACATTCTCTCTTTCTATATATATATATATATACACATGAATTCATCCCACTTCAATCCAATCGTAAACTGAATACTTTCTCCTCCTTTTTCCTTGAATTAAATTGTTTGGCATTTGTGCTTCTTGTCTCGTCCTGAGATCTTACTCAGGACGGGATAAAAAGAAAACACAAACAAATATATATATATATGTAAAAGAAACAGAGGAGGAACTTCTTTAAAAAGAAAATGAAGGGGAAGATAGTTACTTCGGTTATATCGGTCGTACTGGTGGTTGGGGTGGTGGTGGCAGTGGTAGGGGTGGTTAATAACAATAAGCCTTCAAAGGGTGGTGACAATGCTGCTACCGCATCAATGAAGATGGTCACCTCCATTTGTGAGGGGACCAGCTTTAAGGAAATGTGTGCGAGGAGCCTTGAATCTGCTGCTAGAAACTCATCAGCCACCGCCAAGGACTACCTCTTGTCCGCCCTTCACTACACCGTTGAAGAGGTGAAGAAAGGTTTGGATGCCACCCGGAAAGTAGAGTCTGACGCAGCCGTAGATAGCTGCAAGAACTTCCTGGACACTGCACTCATTAGCCTTAACGATACCATTACCTCTGTGATGGATAGCACCACCCACACCCTTGAGGAACGTGCCCATGAACTACTCAGTTGGGTCACTGGGGTTCATGCAATGCACACAACCTGCCTCGATTTTATTCCCAACCCGGATATCAAATCTGCCATCCACAATGGGATCAACAATGCCACTCAACTAGCCCACAACGCAGTTAACATTATAGCTGACCTGCCTCAAGTCTTGCCTTTGTTCGGTCTGTCGGACAATATTGATGAGAGCTCCCCCTCTCCCTCTCCTTCTCCTTCTCCTTCTCGGCGCCGCCTTTTGTTCACAGATGATGGTTTCCCCACCTGGTTTAGTGCTGCAGATCGCAAGCTCTTGGAGAAGCACGGTAAAGCACACAAGAACAAAAACAAAAACAGCAACGGCAGTGGCCAGGACAATTCAGTTAACTACGTTGCTAATATCGTTAACATAAAGCCTAACGTTGTGGTTGCCCAGGACGGGAGTGGTGATTTCAAGACGATTGGCCAGGCCGTTGCAGCATACCCCGCCAATCTTAACGGTAGATTCATCATTTATGTGAAGGCCGGAGTTTATAAAGAATACGTCACAATTGACTACACAAAGCCAAATATTTTCATGTACGGAGATGGGATAGGGAAGACAATTATAACTGGGAACAAATGTTTTACACACGGCAACCTCCCTCCAATACTGTCGGCAACATTCAGTAACGAGGCATTTGGATTCATTGCACGTGGAATGACATTCCGCAATGAAGCAGGTCCTGAGGGGCACCAAGCTGTAGCATTTAGAAACAAGGGAGACAAGGTTGCCGTGTTTGATTGCAGCTTTGAGGGTTACCAAGATACACTCTACTATCAATTTCTTCGCCAATTTTACCGTAACTGTGTGATTTATGGTACAATTGATTTCATATTTGGGAAGGGGGATGCAGTAATCCAGGACAGTGAGATTATAGTAAGGAAACCAATGCCAAATCAATTTAATGCGGTGACTGCTGATGGAAGAGAGATAGAAAAGGGCAGTAACGGGCTGGTGCTCCATAACTGCAGGATACGTCCAGACAACTATCTATACCCCGCCAGGTTCCAAATCCCGACTTACCTGGGCCGTCCCTGGACCGCTAAAGCTCTGACTGTTTTCATGCAATGCGAGTTGGCAGATTTCATACGACCAGAGGGTTATAAGATCTGGAATGATAAAAATCCAGAAGACCCACCAAACCATAAGACTTGCGAGTATTTAGAGGTTGAGAATCGGGGGCCTGGAAACAAAACTGAGAGAAGGGATTACAAGCTTTTCCGGCAATCCAGAGTTATCAGCACACAGGAGGCAGTCAAATACACTTCTGGTCAGTTTATTATGGGAGAAAACTGGTTGCCGCATACTGGTCTCCCTTATAGGCTTGGCTTCTGATACTAACACTATCCACATTCTCTCTTAATTTTGTTGATGAGGTACAAATGTTACAGTTAGACGCATAGGCAATTATTACTTATCTCACTCTACAATGTTTTATGAATATATCATCAGTATTAGTATAATCTGTTTGGTTGTATCTAGTGATTTATTTCTTATATGTAATTAATGTAGTTTTTAACCTCAGCTGAACCTTTTTTTTTTTTTTTAAATGTATGAAGACCTCATGTGTTGGGAAAATGCTTTAATACGCTTACTTTAGAGAGAAACCACTTAATTAATTATTGATAAAAGAAAAAGAAACATGTTAGTGGTGAAACACCATTAAATATAAATAAAAGAAATAGAATTCTAACTTGTAGTTTTAAATCTTGTACAAAAATCCATCCCTCAAGTATATTATGTATAAATATGAAGTCTCAAACCCATAGCTTAGGAAATTTCTATACACCTCCACAATGAATCAAGTTTTCCAAAAGCTTTTTTCGCAGTCAATGTGAGCTCCCTACCAACTAAATAAATTCTGTATCTGAGGGTTAATTTGTACAGTCGATCCCTCTCTTGATCTTATTTGTATCATTATTCTCCTAGCCTAGCGTATGTACAAATGCATGTTATAAATAATTCTCCAATAGGTCAGGAAGCGTAATCTTGCCTGAGTTATTGAGGTCAAGCTTGTTCAACTGATCACAAATCTGCATTATATCCTTTTCCCTGATTTTTCCTAGCTTGTAAATTATATATTCTGATTTACTGCATCAGAAAACTGGGAACGTTGGTTTTGCAAAGGGAACTACTATATTTGATTGCATCAGAAAACTGGGATTAGTTTGTTGACTTACCTGATAAAACCATTGTTGTTAATGTCAGCTGCAAGTAAGTCCTCGACAGTAGTATCCCCAATTAGTAATCTTATGATGTCTCCTGGGTTCAGCCAGATAAAGAAAAGCTCTGGCCACAGCAAGTGTGGAGAACATGGATGCAAACAATCTCCATATCCCACTGTCGTTACGGACATCACTGACTGACTGATGAAGACCAAAGATAATGGGAAGAATCAACTAGGTTATTCCAAGAATTAAGATAGTAGTTAATTCTGAAGAATTTCCCTAAATGCAGATCACATGAGATAGAGATGAGAATTCAATTAATTGCAAGATCAATAATAATTTTATTCACTGCGTTTTTTGCTATTTATACAATTTACAAGAATGTAACTGCCCCTAACTGAATTTCCCCCCTTTTTTCCCTTTCCTGACGTGGCTAAATCGTATTTATTTCTTGCGCTTCTTTTATTTAAATGGCTGGTAACAACATCCTTCCCCTTAAAACAATCCTTGTCCTCAAGGATTAAAGTGAGGGAACCGCTTCTTCATTTCGTATGCGAGCTCCCAAGTGCTATCCTCCACCGGATAATTGAACCATTTTACTAACCATTGGGTTGCTGGTCTATTATTCTTCTTGATGATCCTTCGTTCCAATACTTCCTCCGGTTCCATAACCACTACGCCTTGGTCTGTTACCATTACCGGCAAATTTGGGCTGCAAGGAATATCTCCAACTTTTTTCTTAAGCTGTGAGACGTGAAAAGTGGGATGAATCTTAGCTCCTGATGGTAATTCCAGCTTGTAAGCCACTGAGCCATACTTTTCTATCACCTTGAACGGGCCAAAATACTTAGCTGCCAATTTATTGTAGGTTTGCCTTCTAACTGATATCTGCCTATACGGCTGTAATTTCACGTACACCCAATCTCCAAGTTCTAACACTCTCTCGCTCCTCTTTTTATCAGCTTGTTGCTTCATTCGCGCCTGTGCATTGCATAGGTGTTGCTTTAGCAACCGAATAGTTTTCTCCCTTTGCACCAGACTCCTATCAACTAAATCCACCGACGCTTCGAATTGAAGGTAGGGATAGTGCACTGGAGGTTGTTGGCCATAGACAACCTCATACGGTGTTTGCTTAATTGCCGAATGGTAAGACGTATTATACCACCACTCGGCCAATGGCAACCATTTCCTCCACTCCTTGGGCTTGTCATTGCACATACACCTTAGATAACTTTCCAAACACCTATTCACCACCTCCGTTTGTCCATCCGATTGTGAATGGTATGCCGTGGACGTGTTGAGTTTCACTTGTTGCATTTTAAAGAATTCTTGCCAAAACTTACTCATGAATACGGCATCCCGATCACTCACTATTGTTTTAGGCCACCCGTGCAGTTTGAAAACGTTATCCATAAACACTTGAGCCACTTCCACCGCGGTGTAAGGATGTTTAAGAGGAATGAAATGCGCATATTTACTAAGTCTATCCACCACCACTAGTATGCTATTCCTTCCGTTTGATTCCGGCAGTCCTTCGATGAAATCCATAGACACATCTTGCCAAATTTTTTCTGGAATGGGTAAAGGTTGTAGTAATCCCGGTGATGCTACATTCTCACCCTTGCACCTTTGACATATGTCACACTCTCTAACCCATTGATATATATCCCTCTTCATTTTCTTCCAATAATGTAAGTGTTTAATTCTATGCAAGGTTACTTGCATACCCGAATGGCCGCCTACACTACCATTGTGGTATATTGTGAATATCTTCCTTCTTAACTCATCACTCGAGCCTATCACCAGCCTTCCCTTCCTTGTTAGTAGCCCGTGTTCCCATTTGTAGTTCTTTCTCCTATCTTCTTTGGCTACCACTTCAGCTATTATTTTTGTAATGCGCGGATCATTTTCCCAACTCGCCTTGATTTCTTGCAATAATTCTGACTGCACATAGGTTAAACTATGCACTGCACCAGATAGTTCATGGTCTTGTCGCGATAACGCATCAGCCACTGTATTGTCCTGGCCTTTTTTGTATTGAATTGTGAAGTCATAGCCCAACAACTTCACCAACCACCTCTCCTGGCTCGGGGTACTTATCCGTTGTTCCATCAAATGTTTTAAGCTCTTGTGATCGGTTTTAATGGTAAAGTGCCTGCCTACTAAATACGGTCTCCATCGTTGCACCGCCACCACCACAGCTAACATCTCCTTATCATAAACCGATAAAGCTAAATTCCTTGGGGCTAACGCTTTACTCATAAATGCAATAGGTCGACCCTTCTGTATCAACACCGCTCCAATTCCCCTTCCGCACGCATCTGTTTCAATAGTAAATTCTTCATTAAAATTAGGCATTGCTAATATAGGTGCTTTCGTCATTGCTTCCTTCAACTCTTCAAAAGCTATGTTAGCAGCCACACTCCAGCAAAAAGCATCTTTCTTCAGTAAGTCGGTCAAGGGTTTGGCAATGTTTCCATATCCTTTGACAAACCTCCTGTAGTAGCCCGTAAGTCCGAGGAAGCCTCTTAACTCCTTCAAGTTCTTGGGTTTAGGCCACCCTACCATGGCTTGGATTTTATTAGGATCGGCAGAAACTCCTTTCACAGAAACCACATGACCCAAATATTCAACTTGATCCCTAGCAAACTCACATTTACTTTTCTTAACAAATAATTGATTTTCTCTTAAGGTTTGAAAAGTAAGTTTCAACTGCTCCATGTGAGATTCCCAATTCTTGCTATACACTAAGATATCATCGAAGAAAACCAAAATGAATTTCCTAAGATAAGGAGAAAAAACCTGATTCATCAAACTTTGGAAAGTAGAGGGTGCATTTGTCAATCCAAAGGGCATGACCACAAACTCGAAATGACCGTGATGTGTTCGAAATGCTGTCTTGCTAATATCTCTCTCCGCCATCCTGATTTGGTGGTACCCGGATCTTAAATCAAGCGTAGTAAACAACTTAGCCCCATTAAGTTCATCCAATAATTCCTCAATCACGGGTATCGGAAATTTATCTTTAACCGTGGCTTTATTAACGGCTCTATAGTCCACACACATGCGCCAAGATCCATCCTTCTTCTTCACCATAACAATCGGACTAGAGAATGGACTCGTGCTCGGTCGAATCACCCCACTGTCCAGTAATGATTTTACCATTTTCTCAATTTCATCTTTCTGCGTAGCCGGATATCTATATGGTCTCAAGCTAATGGGATCTGTTCCTTCTTTGAGAATAATTCTATGATCGTGTGTCCTTTGCGGTGGAAGTGTTTTTGGTTCTTGAAATAGATCATCATACTCATTCAATAATTCTTGCAACGCGTCGTCCTGCTGCGTTGTACTACCTTCCATATTATACAGTTGATGTTTTTCATCTTTAGCATGGAAAAAACCTACATGTAACATGGCGATTTGAGACGATTTTTGAATCACCTTGTTTATCTTATTTTTACTCATAAGCTTGATGGAAGATGGTTGCATTCCTCTCAATAGTATCTTATGACCATCCTTGTGGAATTCCATCTTCAATTGACTGAAATTCCAGTTGATATCTCCCAAAGTTATCAACCACTGAATGCCCAAAACCATATCGCACCCTCCAAGAGGAATAGTCATCAGATTGGTATTAAACTTCACACCTTGCATCTTCCAGTTGAAGTCCTTACATGTGAACGAGCTGTGGATTTTATTTCCATCAGCCACAGAGATAGCAAACGGAGCTATAGGGTCTAGCTTGCATCCCAACCGTTTAGCAGCTTCTATATCAATGAAGTTATGTGTACTTCCCGTATCAATTAAGATATGTATAGGCTTCCCCTTAACGATTCCTGTCACACGCATGGTTTTAAAGTCATGGATGCCCGTAATGGCATGCATGGAAACATGAGATTCCACCAACGGTTCTTCTTCTTCCATAATGGATTGATCACCCCCCTCTATCTCCTCGTCTGATTCCTCTCCTTCTTCCAACGGCACCTCCATGATATATATGTGTCTTCTATTCTTACACACATGTTCCCGAGAGAATTTTTCATCGCACCAATAACAAAGTCCCTTACTCCTCTTTTCATCCATTTCCTTAGGGCTTAATCGTCTCGATTTGCCTCCTTGAGAATTGAGGAAATTCTGTGAAGGAGTTGGCCGAGGTAGAACAGCCTGGTTGTTACCTTTTGGTTGAGTGTGTGGGTGAGTGGACTGCCATGTTGGTGTGAAAGGTGTGGGTTTAATAGATGGTGGTGGTCTTTTGTGATTCAATGATAGGGCTTGTTCTTGTAATTTGGCTAAACTAATAGCTTCTTGCAGTGATTTCGGTCGAAACATTCTAACATTGACAGAAATTTCACTCCGCAATCCCCCCAGAATGCAACTCAAAGCATAGTGATCAGGTAAGTCAAGACAGTTCACAATTTCATCGAATTTATCAAGATATTGCTGCACACTATTCACCTGTTTGAGATTCACCAATTCGGACATAGGATCATCAAAAACCAAAGCGCCGAATCGATCATTTAGTGCTCGTATATACTCCTCCCAGGTTGGAACCTCCCTGGTAAGTCTCCCTTTTATAAACATTTGATGCCATTGAAGCGCCCGGCCTTCCAAATGCACCGATGCCATTTTCACCTTCGCTTGCGGGGGCGTCTCATCTACCTCAAAAAATTGCTCGCATTTGTATAACCAACCCCTGATATCATCGCCATTAAAATGTGGAAATTCTACCCTGGACATTTTAGTGGGAATTTGATAGCCGCCGGACATGGTCTGCAATCTGTTGGCGTCGCTACCATCAACCCCGCTAGTGCCGACAATCTGATTACTTTGATTCGCAATCAGTGTGGCCATCATTAGTTTCATTTCATCCATCGTTTCCTTGAGCGCATCAACGTCCTTGCGCAGTTCACCCGTACTCCGTGTTGTTTCTACCATTGTGAGTCTCCCGCAGGATCGAAAGGCTGATACCACTTGATGAAGACCAAAGATAATGGGAAGAATCAACTAGGTTATTCCAAGAATTAAGATAGTAGTTAATTCTGAAGAATTTCCCTAAATGCAGATCACAAGAGATAGAGATGAGAATTCAATTAATTGCAAGATCAATAATAATTTTATTCACTGCATTTTTTGCTATTTATACACTTTACAAGAATGTAACTGTCCCTAACTGAATTTCCCCCCTTTTTTCCCTTTCCTGACGTGGCTAAATCGTATTTATTTCTTGCGCTTCTTTTATTTAAATGGCTGGTAACACTGACAATCCACCAAATCAAAACGCACGAAATCTCTCCAGCACTGCTGGTGACTATTATTATTATTATTATTATTGGTATTTATGCCGGCAAGGATGATGTTTTCCTGCATGTCAAGCACGTAATTGACAACCCCACTAAGCAGAATGTCGATGAATCCAAAGCCGACAAGCACGAATACACAAGCAAAGAGTTTAGCGAGGGGTGTTGTTGCTGGTAAATGAGATGGACAGGCACAGGTAGAATATAATTATGATGGGAAAGGGGATTGAAGGGAGGAGTTGAAGATGATGGGATTTGGATAATGATACTGCTGGTTGAGTTTCCAGTAACGGGTCTGCTGCTGCCAATGCCATTCAGCAGTAATTAAATTGGAAACTGAAATCAAAACTAAAATCGGGGAAGATATGAATTATGATAGATAGAGACGAGACTATTATGATTTTGAATGATGAACTGATTGATTACTCAATCACATCCATTCATCAATAATTATAATTAATTAAATTATATCCAATAGAGGGTTATTTCAAGTGCAAAAGTCTTGTTAAAGAAGTGCCTTGAATCGACTAATGGAACTCGAATTTGGGCCTGCAGATATGTGATTGGCTGAGCCCAAGTTAGATTAGTCTGTTAGTATTATAAATAGACCTGTTCGCAGGTTATTCTGTAATCTCTGTAATCTGAAAACCTAGCCTCTAATAAAATCGTTCTTCCTCTGCCCGTGGACGTAGCCAACACAACGTTGGTGAACCACGTAAATCTGTGTCTCTTATTTACGTTTTCTGTTCTTTCTTTGATTGCTCTGATTAATCCATCACAACAAACTGGTATCAAGAGCCAGATCAATCGATCAGGTTTTCCGCAATTGGATTTTTCGGCAAGAATTGAAGATGTCTGCGTTTAACGTAAAGGTTGACAAATTCACCGGGAGAAACAGTTTTGGTTTGTGGCAGATCAAGATGCGATCTCTTCTGAAACAGCAGAGCTTATGGGCTCCGCTATCTGGAAAGACGAAGAAGGAAGATGTAGACGATGAAGAATGGAGTACTCTGGAGGAGAAGGCTCATTCTACGATCATGCTATGTTTGTCCGACGACGTGATCATTGAGGTCGCTTATGAAGATACTGCGGCAGGTCTCTGGTTAAAATTAGAGAGTCTCTACATGACGAAATCTCTGACCAACAAGTTGCTTTTGAAGCAACGTCTGTTCCGATTACGCATGCAGGAAGGTACATCCCTTCGGGACCATCTAGATAAATTGAATAAAATTTTGCTAGATCTGCGTAATATCGATGTTAAAGTAGAAGATGAGGATGCTGCTTTAATTCTGTTGGTATCTTTGCCTGAATCATATGCAAATTTTGTGGATTCGTTTATTGTTGGGAAAGATAGTTTATCTCAGGAAGATGTGAGATCCGCTCTTCACACCAGAGAAGATCGTTATAAGGCGTCTGGTTCCAATACAGAGAATCAAGCATCTGGTCTGGCTGCAACAGTTAAGGGAAGTGGAAAATCGAAACAGAAAAAGAATAAAAAGGGTCCAAAACCTGATGATATTTGCAACTATTGCAAAGAAAAAGGGCATTGGAAATCTGATTGTCCTAAGAAGAAAAAGCAGTCGGACAGAAAAGAAGGTCCTAGTGGGTCTGCTGCTGTAGCAGAAACTGATACAAAGTCTGAAGAGGATTTGGCCTTAGTTGCAGATGAACAGTCACACTGCAGGGATGTGTGGGTTCTTGATTCTGGGGCATCGTACCACATATGTCCGTACATAGAGTATTTCTCGACCTATGAAAAGACAGATGGTGGCAGCGTTAATATGGCCAACAGTGCTGTCTGTAAAGTAATCGGAATTGGCTCAATAAAGATCAGGACACATGATGGTTCGTTCTGCACCTTAAATGATGTCAGGCATGTCCCACAGATGACTAAGAATCTGATTTCGTTGAGTTTACTCGACAGCAAATGTTTCAGTTTCAAAGGTGAGGATGGTGTTATGCATATATGTCGAGGCTCAAAGGTGGTCCTGACAGGCTTGAAGCGTGGTACCTTGTATTTCCTGAGAGGTTCTACGGTGACTGATTCCGCTGCGGTTGCATCATCTGAAGTTCAAGACCAGGATATGACTAAGTTATGGCATATGAGGCTTGGTCATATGAGTGAAAAAGGGATGCAGATTCTATCTAAGAGAGATCTTCTGTCTGGGCACAAGATGCAGATCCTTAATTTCTGCGAACATTGTGTGTTTGGGAAGCTTCATCGAAATAAGTTTCCAAAGAAGGGTGTCCATCAGACTAAGGGAACGCTTGATTATATTCATTCTGATTGTTGGGGTCCTTCACGTGTTGAGTCTCTTGGAGGTAACAGGTACTTTATGTCTATTATTGATGATTATTCGAGAATGACTTGGGTAATTATGATGAAGCATAAGAGTGAAGTCTTCAAGAATTTCAAGCAGTGGAAGACTATGATAGAAAATCAAACTGGGAAGAAAATTAAGAGACTTCGAACTGATAACGGTCTGGAATTCTGTTCGTCTGAGTTTAATGAGTTCTATAAGAATGAAGGAATAGTTCGTCATCATACTATTAGAGATACACCCCAGCAGAATGGTGTGGCAGAGCGCATGAATCAGACATTGCTGGAGAGAGCAAGGTGCATGCTCTCTAATGCTGGATTATCTAGAAGATTTTGGGCTGAGGCTGTTAGCTTGGCGTGTTACCTGATCAACCGTGGGCCTCACACTGGCATCGATTGTAAAACACCGTATGAGGTATGGTCAGGTAAACCTGCAGATTATTCTTTGCTAAAAGTTTTTGGTTGCACAGTTTATTATCATGTTAGTGAGGGTAAATTAGAACCAAGAGCGAGAAAGGGTATATTTGTTGGCTTTGGGGACGGGGTGAAGGGGTATAGAATCTGGTCTCCTTCAGAAAATAGAGTTATATTAAGTAGAAATGTTATATTTGATGAGAACTCTATGCTTAACCCTCCTGTGAAGCTCACTGTTGCAGAAGAAAATAGTAGTGTTGATAAACAGGTGGAGCTGCAAGATACTCTAGATGAGAGTAAATTACAGCACCAAGGTGGAGAAGATCAACACACTCAGCCAGAGTCATCTAGTTCAGAAGTTCATCCAGCAGCTCGTCAACCAAGTATAGCTTTAGATAGAGCTAGAAGGATTGGCATCAAACCTCCTGTGAGGTATGGTTTGTACGATATGGTGGCTTATGCACTTCAAGTCGCCGAAGAGGTGGACATTCATGAACCATCCACTTATAAAGAAGCTGTATCTGGCAATGAGTCTATTAAATGGCTTACTGCAATGGGAGAGGAGATGGAGTCACTTGAGAAAAATCAGACTTGGGAGTTGGTCAAACGGCCTAAAGAGAGGAAGATTGTTACTTGTAAGTGGGTTTTCAAGAAAAAGGAAGGAATAACACCAGCTGAAGGTGTTAAATATAAAGCTCGACTTGTTGCAAGAGGGTTCACACAGATAGAGGGAGTAGACTATGATGAGATTTTTTCACCAGTGGTCAGACATACTTCCATCAGAGTGTTACTAGCAATAGTTGCACATCAGGATCTAGAACTTGAGCAACTTGATGTGAAGACAGCGTTTTTACATGGTGAGCTGGACAAAGAAATTTACATGACCCAGCCAGATGGTTTTCGAGTTCCAGGAAAAGAAGAGTACGTTTGCAAGTTAAAGAGGTCGTTATATGGGCTGAAGCAATCTCCTAGACAGTGGTATAAGAGGTTCGACAGTTATATGGTTCATCTGGGATACAACAAGAGTCCATATGATTATTGTGTTTATCACAATAAAACAGATGATGGTTTCATGATATATCTTGTTCTGTACGTTGATGATATGCTCATTGCTGCTAAGTCTAAGTCTGATATTCAGAAGTTGAAAGATCTTCTCAGTGCAGAATTTGAAATGAAGGATTTGGGTGCTGCTCAGAAAATATTGGGGATGGAGATCTATCGAGATAGAAATCAGAAAAAACTTTTCTTGTCACAGAAAGGTTATATTCAGAAGGTGCTGTCAAGATTTGGCATGTCTACAGCAAAGCCTATTGATACCCCGAGTGCTGCAAATATTCATTTATCTTCTGCTTATGCGCCGCAATCTGAAACTGAGAAGGAGTACATGTCTCGAGTCCCATATTCTAGTGCAGTTGGAAGCTTGATGTATGCTATGGTCTGCACTAGGCCTGATATTGCACATGCTGTCAGTGTTGTTAGTAGGTTCATGGGGCAACCGGGAAAGGAACATTGGCAAGCGGTGAAGAGAATTTTTCGATACCTTAGAGGCACGTCTGATGTTGGCCTCATTTATGGTGGAGATTCACAGTGTTCTGTGGCTGGCTATTCTGATTCTGATTATGCTGGAGATGTTGACAGCAGGAGGTCGATGACTGGTTATGTGTTCACTCTTGGTGGTTCTGTTATTAGTTGGAAAGCAACATTGCAAGCTGCAGTTACTTTGTCTACAACTGAGGCAGAGTATGTAGCGTTGACAGAAGCTGCAAAAGAAGGAATATGGCTGAAAGGGCTAGTTAGTGACCTTGGTCTACATCATGATCAAACTGTCGTTTATTGTGACAGTTTGAGTGCAATCTGTTTAGCCAAGGATCAAGTTCATCATGAGAGGACAAAGCATATTGATGTGAGGTATCATTTCCTGAGAAGTGAGAAGAGGATCAAGGTGGTGAAAGTTGGTACTGCTGATAATCCCGCTGATATGTTTACCAAGCCGGTTCCTCATAGCAAGTTTCAACATTGTTTGAACTTGCTAAATATCACAAGCTGTTAAGTTGCCTTTGGGGTAATTCTGAGGTGGAGGAAGAAGTCTGGCAATCGAAATGTTGCGTCTGTTTGGAGGATTCAAGTCAAGGTGGAGATTTGTTAAAGAAGTGCCTTGAATCGACTAATGGAACTCGAATTTGGGCCTGCAGATATGTGATGGGCTGAGCCCAAGTTAGATTAGTCTGTTAGTATTATAAATAGACCTGTTCGCAGGTTATTCTGTAATCTCTGTAATCTGAAAACCTAGCCTCTAATAAAATCGTTCTTCCTCTGCCCGTGGACGTAGCCAACACAATGTTGGTGAACCACGTAAATCTGTGTCTCTTATTTACGTTTTCTGTTCTTTCTTTGATTGCTCTGATTAATCCATCACAACAAGTCTTAATGCCAGATCCTGTTTTCTTTAAGGGGTAAATCATCATATTCTTATAATCTTATCCTTTGCAAGAATATAATAGGCTATGTTTGTGGGTTTTTGAGATTATTTGATGGGCCAAGAAGCCTTATTACTTTCCCTCCCATTGGGCTTTATAGCTTCGGCCTCCCAAGTCGTGAGTCTACATAAACCCACCCACCAGTCAATACTACCAAGACTTATTTTAAGTCTATGGCGTTCAAATTTATCCGATCGGAAATTTGGTCAGAATCACATTCACATTACAAAGTGCTTTTGTTGACATTACTACTCTTGATAAAATTGATTTGTTAACCAACAAAATGTTATAGTAGTGCGTTTATGGTTGTGTAACTGAAAAAAATAATTAGTCTTAAAAAATTTATAGTTAACGAGTATGAAAAGTGCTAATTTGTAAAGATACACCATTACATCAAATATTGAATACATACACCAACCATTACATGAAGGTGAAGGTGAAGGTAGGTGGAAGAGGGAGCGACAATTATTCAAAATTTCAAACCATGATTAAAGCAATAAAGATAATATATATATATATATATATAGAAAGATAAAAAGGAGGAAATAAATTCCAAGGTTTCATACCTCCTTTTGAAAGACTAAAATATTTGACCAAACCCCCAATATTGACATTGTTAGTGGAGATTGACCCATTCAATAAAATTGATTGATTTAAATAAATAATTAGAGTAACCTTATGTATGACAATCATCACAATTATTTGCTTGCAGGCCATCCACTTTCGCAATATAATACATATATATATATATATTACCGATACTATACAGCCTAACAAAAATCAATCATAAGCTTTGCTGCCTTCCATCAAATTCACAGCATTTAGAAAGAAATTTGTTTATGAGAAGATTCAATCAACCTACCACTACAAGTAGCCAGCCTAATTAATGCATGAATATTGAGACGATCAAGTTTTGTAGTGCTAGATTCTTTAGTAACCACCAAAGACTTTATTTATTTAATTTTTACCAACCCAACAAGTAAAAATGCTATTATTAGTTTCATGTATTTTTGGTGGGGTGTCTCATTTTCAAATTATTAATCTCTCTCACATGGTATTAATATATATATATATATAGTTATAGTTATTGAAGATGAAAACTCTTGTGCCAACCTATTAAGAGAAGCTAAATCACATGGCATTAATAATACATATTCTCTCTCAAGCACTAACTAACGAGTTCCCATTTTCCAATCATTCATAATATCATGACATTACAGCAACTTACAGGTTGAAAATTAAAATATTAATTTATGATTAATATATAAAATTTGTCCAAGGGAGTTGGTGACAAAGATTGAATTTTCTCATCGTTGACATTTTATTTGATGAATTAGTAGTAGTAGTGTGCAGCATTAAATGAATAAATTGATTTGGTGTATATTTCTAGAGGGCCAAAACTTGATCTCTTTCCTTATTTTGGTGTGATTTTCTGTAATACATACATACATACAATTGAAAAAAGTAGATGAAACAATACATTAATAAAATAAAGTTTGAACATTACATGACAAGGTAAGGTAAGGGAAGGGAAGGAGGGTATGTACGTCAGCAGAAATGTTGGTCAAAGTTGGTAGATAGATAGATAGATAAAATTTCATTGGAGAAATAATATAAAATTTGAGGAGGAATACAACCAGACATGGACAGAGATATAGACGTATTACTAGCTAGTTGTAAGATTGATTTGTGGAATATGTCCTAACTAGTTTTTATTCACGCGTTGTTCAATAATTAAAATATTAATAATAATAATAATAATCTCACACACTATTAACTGTTGAAGCTGAAAAGGTCCAATTAAATTTATTAAATTCAAAGAGGGCGTTGAAAATAAAAACAATGATCATCACACCTACCAAAACCCAACAAACTTATCTAAACCCTTATATAATCTTCATTTCATTTCAATTGAATTGATCTTCTCCATCCATCTTTATTTAATTGAAAACAATCTCCCTCCCTCCCTCCCTCCCTTGCCTAAATTCATCTCTCTCCCCCACTTTTACTTTTACATTCTTTCATTCATTCATACTTGTTGTTGTTGTTGTTGTTTACGATCACAACAATGCTTATTGCCTAATCACAAAACTCTCTCTCTCTCTCTCTCTCTACATATATATATATATATATCCATCGTCTCTAGTCTAGTCTGGTGAGAAAAAAAGATGGCCGTAGAGGAGCAGGCTTTTGCCAGCAGAGACCAAAACCACGAAGCTCAGAGCGAGACTAGTTCTGCTGCTGCTGCTGCTGCTGCTTCCAATGATAATGAGAATCACACTGTTCCATTTTACAAGCTTTTCACCTTCTGTGATTGGTGGGACATGTTCTTGATGTTTCTTGGAACCTTTGGTGCCATTGGCAACGGTCTTAACCCCCCTCTTATGGCTTTCCTCTTTGGTGAGTTGGCCGACTCTTTTGGTACAAACCAAACTGATAATGTTATTCCCGTTGTTAGCAGGGTACGTACTCAAACTTATTATTTCATTTCAATTTCATCATCATCATCATCATCTTATAAAGAAAGAAATTCTCTACCTTCTTATTCATTGTGTAGGTAGCACTAAAGTTCGTCTATGTTGCTTTGGGGTGCGGTGTATCAGCATTCCTTCGTAAGCACTCAACTACCACTACTACTATTGCTCATTCAATTCAAGTGAAATCACCATCATCTAACTTTTTTCTTTCATTTGTAATTGTATACATACAGAGGTTTCATGTTGGATGATCACTGGAGAGAGGCAGGCCGCAAGGATTAGGACTCTCTATCTTAGAACTATTTTGAGCCAAGATATTGCTTTCTTCGATAAGGAAGTGCATACTGGAGAAGTCATTGGAAGAATGTCCGGCGATACTGTTCTTATTCAGGACGCCATGGGCGAGAAGGTATATACATACACGTAACGTAACCATCATATTTCCATTAAAAAAATAAAATTCATAACTCATCATATACCTCCATCGGGGAATTGCAGGTTGGGAAGTTTGTACAGTTAATGGCAACATTTTTTGGAGGCTTTGTCGTTGCATTTACAAAAGGGTGGCTCCTCACACTGGTCATGCTATCATCCATTCCTCCACTCATGATATCAGGTGGAATCATGTCCCATGTTGTATCCAAGATGGCTTCCCGAGGTCAAAATGCATATGCCAACGCTGCAATTGTGGTTGAACAAACAATTGGCTCCATTAGAACGGTATATTTTAACCCTATATATGATGATTGATGATTGAGTTAGTTTTGATCTCAAGTATATTTAATAAACCCTCTTGGTTTTTATGTATCCAGGTTGCCTCATATACAGGGGAGAAGCAAGCCATATCTAAGTATAACAAATCCCTTGAACAGGCTTACAAATCTTCAGTGCACGAGGGACTGGCCACCGGACTAGGTCTTGGGTCAGTCATGTTTATGATGTTCTGCAGTTATGCTTTGGCTGTTTGGTATGGTGGTAAGATGATCTTGGAAAGGGGTCATTCAGGGGGTGATGTCTTTACTGTCATCGTTTCAGTATTAACTGGTTCCCTGTGAGTATTCATTCCTGTTTTCCTTCTAAATGTACATATATGTAATGATATATTCAACATACTCCATCTTATACATGATATATGACTTATTTAGGTCTCTAGGACAAGCATCACCTTGCATGACAGCATTTGCAGCGGGTAGAGCTGCAGCCTACAAGATGTTTGAGACTATAAATAGGAAACCAGAGATAGATCCATTTGATACAAGGGGTAAGATATTTGGTGACATTCGTGGGGATATAGAACTGAGAAATGTGTGTTTTAGTTATCCAGCCAGACCAACCGAGGAAATATTCAGCGGATTCTCTTTGTCTATCCCTCACGGCACAACTGCAGCTTTGGTTGGACAGAGTGGGAGTGGAAAATCAACTGTAATTAGTTTGATTGAAAGATTTTACGATCCGAATAGTGGTGAGGTTCTAATCGACGGGGTTAATCTCAAAGAATTCCAACTTAAATGGATTAGGTCGAAAATAGGTCTGGTGAGCCAAGAACCTGTACTTTTTATGGGTAGCATCAAGGAAAACATTGCATATGGAAAGGACGGTGCAACTGATCAAGAGATAAGAGCAGCAGCTGAGCTTGCTAATGCTGCTAAATTTCTTGATAAACTGCCCCAGGTCCGTTCAATTGAATGATTCAATCATCTCATGATATGTATGTCTTCTATAACTCGTTGTTGAATGTTTAAATTGTCATTGTGCAGGGCTTAGATACTATGGTTGGTGAACATGGGACTCAGCTTTCTGGTGGACAAAAGCAAAGACTAGCCATAGCCAGAGCAATTCTCAAAGATCCCAGAATTTTACTTCTAGACGAGGCAACAAGTGCACTAGATGCAGAATCTGAGAGAGTTGTTCAAGAGGCTCTTGATAGGATTATGGTTAATAGAACAACTGTCATTGTTGCACATCGCTTGACCACAGTTAGGAATGCTAATATGATTGCTGTCATTCATAAAGGAAAGATGGTTGAAAAAGGTTTGCTCCAAATACCTTCCTATCTGTAGAACTAGTTACAAGTATGTTTACCTTAATGCAAAAGACTTGAGCTTTATGTTTTGTAAATTAAATCAGGTACACATTCTGAACTGCTGGAGGATCCTGAGGGAGCATACTCTCAGCTTATACGCTTGCAAGAAGCACGTAAAGATGAAGAAGAAGAAGAAGTTGATGGGCAAGATGAAACGAGTTACAGTATGGAATATAGTAGGCAGGCGAGTCAAAGAGCGTCACTTCTCCATATGATGAGTCGAAGATCTTCTAGGCTAAGAAGTGGCAGTCGACATTCAGTATCAATCACATTTAGCCTATCCAGGGGACTTAGCGTATCTAGAACAGAATATGATGATCTGGAACTTGCTAACTCTGATGAGCAGAACAGTAAACTTCCAAAAGTGCCAATTAGCCGACTTATAGCACTCAACAAGCCTGAGATTCCAGTTTTACTAATAGGAGTTGTGGCTGCATTCCTAAACGGAGCAATAGCTCCACTTTTTGGCATACTTCTCTCTTATGTTATCCAAACATTCTATGAGCCACCACATCAGCTAAGACGGGATTCAAGATTTTGGGCACTGATGTTTGTGGTTGTTGGAGTGGTGTCATTAGTTGCATATCCAGTGAGGACATACTTTTTTGGGGTGGCAGGTTGTAGGTTGATAAGGAGAATCAGGATGATGTGTTTTCAGAAGGTGGTTAACATGGAGGTTGGTTGGTTCGATGAGCCTCAAAATTCAAGTGGAGTAATAGGTGCCAGGCTCTCTGCTGATGCTGCAACAGTTCGTGCTTTAGTCGGTGATGCACTCGCACAATTGGTTCAGGATCTTTCAGCAACAGTTATTGGATTAGTTATAGCTTTTATAGCAAGCTGGGAGTTGTCACTTATTGTCATTGTCATGTTACCACTCATTGCATTAAATGGTTATGTGCAACTCAAATTCATGATGGGCTTCAGTGCAGATGCAAAGGTAGCTATGTTGTCTAAGAATGTTTTTGGGTACTTGAAAACAATGCCCTCATACTTTACATTTATATATGTATATGTTTGTAATTGTAGGTGATGTATGAAGAAGCGAGTCAAGTAGCTAATGATGCTGTTGGAACTATAAGAACAGTGGCTTCTTATTGTGCAGAAGAGAAGGTAATGGATTTATACAGGAAGAAGTGTGAAGGTCCAATCAAGATAGGCATAAGACAAGGATTGATTAGTGGAGCAGGCTTTGGCCTATCTTTAGCCTTTGTATTTTTTGCCTACGCGGCGGCTTTCTATGCTGGAGCTCGCCTTGTTGAGGCTGGGAGAATTACATTTGCAGATGTCTTTCGTGTAAGCATTCTACATCTATCACATTCAACACAACATAGTTCAGAAATCAAAAACCAATTGACAAATAATATATCGATTATTCATGTGGATGTGGTGCAGGTTTTCTTTGCTCTAACCATGACAGCAGTAGCCGTATCTCAATCAAGTACATTTGCACCGGATTCAAGCAAGGCCAAGGGTGCCACTGCTTCTATATTTGGTATCCTAGACAGACCATCAAGCATTGACCCCAGTGATGAATCTGGCACGACACAACAAACTCTCAATGGAGAAATTGAGCTAAAACACATCAGCTTCAAGTATCCTAGTAGGCCTAATGTTCGAATTTTCAGGGACCTCTCATTGAGAATTCATAGTGGCAAGGTACATCCCATGACTCTCTCTACCTTGTTTCTTTCTCCAAAGAGAAAAAAAATAACATTATATCTATTATGGACTTCTGACATAACTTGTAAATTTCAGACGGTTGCTCTGGTTGGAGAGAGCGGAAGCGGGAAATCGACAGTGGTTGCTTTATTGCAAAGATTTTATGATCCAGATTCAGGTGTTATTACAATAGATGGGATTGATATTCAGAAGTTCCAACTGAAATGGCTAAGGCAGCAAATGGGACTTGTGAGCCAAGAGCCAGTGTTGTTTAATGAGACAATCAGAGATAACATTGGTTACGGAAAGGGAGGGAATGCAACAGAGGCAGAAATCATAGCTGCAGCAGAGCTAGCAAATGCCCACAAATTCATAAGTGGGTTACAACAGGGATATGATACAATGGTGGGAGAAAGAGGAGTTCAATTGTCTGGAGGACAGAAACAACGAATAGCGATAGCACGTGCCATAGTGAAAAGCCCAAAGATACTGCTACTGGATGAGGCTACAAGTGCATTAGATGCAGAATCTGAAAGAGTGGTTCAAGATGCACTTGATAGAGTGATGGTTAACAGGACAACAGTGGTTGTGGCTCATAGACTATCAACGATCAAAGGAGCAGACCTTATTGCAGTTGTAAAGAATGGAGGGATTGTGGAGAAAGGGAACCACGAGACTCTAATGAATATCAGAGATGGTTGTTACGCATCGCTCGTCGCACTTCACATGACTGCTTCTTAATCTTTTCTATTCTATTAGTATCATTTTAAGATGAGTATAATAGATACATCCTATATGTAAGAATAAATTGTAGAAGCTAGGTGAGGTGAAGTGTATATAAGCATACATATGGGCTCAAAGGGAGAAAGAAACACCCTCAGAATTTATTATTTATTTTGAAGTAAATGGAAAATTTCATTGTTTATTATCAACTAAATCCCATTAGAATTTCCCATATTTACATCATGTGGGTTTCAGTGATAATGATGCCATGGTCCAAAAAGCCAATCAAATGGGTAGTTCCAAATCCAATACAGCCCAAACCAAATTGGCTCATCGATATTCATTCCATGATCATGATGTCTCAATATATAAAATGTAAAAAGGTGGGGAGTTGGTGGAGTGTTTAGGAGAGATAAATGTGCCGACAAATCTCTTAAAATCATATATATTCATATTTGACCAACTATAATATATGAATAGAATATTCAGCTTGCCCATCAAGGAACCCCCAGTTCATCCTCCTATTCCTATATCTCCTATATATATATATATATAAATAGTAAACGGAAGAATCTATAAACAGAAACTTGTATTGTATTGTATTGTAGTAAGTTTTGAAAATCAGATTAGTTGGTAAACCTCTCCTCATCAACTTTCCTGTTATTCTCAGGTAAGGTTTACTTCATTTTCATTTCATTTGTTCTTCAATCTTCACAACACAACACACGACTGTGTATTTATATTCTTCAACAGTAAGATCTCTCTCCCTCTGTCTTTCTTTTGATCTTCATTTCATTTATTATGTTAGAACAGCAAAATCTCATACATTCTTAACTACTTTTAAGTTTCCTTTCCTCTCTGTAGTCTGTACACAGCAATAAAGTTGTGCACTTCACTCTTTCCATCCAATAAACCCGCCGTTTTATTATCTGTCCCCTGTCTTTCTTTTATTTTAATATAGTATTAGTAATAATTCTGTTCTGAGTTGGTTTCTATTTCCATGAGATCCACTTTTCCTTTCTCACGCTTGCATTATATTCAACTAAATTCATATTATGTGATTGATTTCTTCGCCAGCCTTTAAATCGGTTAGAGCTCAGCCGAAGATCATCAAGTTTGGTTGGTGTTCATACTATTATGACATCCACAAATGAGGAGGCATCTACATCTGTGGAGATGACAGCTTCCGGTGACAACTCACATAAACAGAATGAAAAGGATTCAGTGTCCTTTTACAAGCTATTTGCCTTTGCTGATTCCAAAGACCAAATTTTGATGATCGTTGGCACAATCGGTGCAATTGGGAATGGGCTGTGCATGCCACTTATGACCATCCTCTTCGGTGAACTCATTGATTCTTTCGGTCAAAACCAAAGGGAGGGTGTCGTTTCAGTTGTTTCAACGGTAATTAATACTCTTTAATAAAACAAAAATCTCTTCATAATTCATACGTTGGTTTCTCGTTCTGATTTACATTGTTCTTGAAGTAAAAGGTACTCCTTTATTTGAACCACAACTGTAGGTATCTCTGAGGTTCGTGTATTTGGCCTTGGGATGTGGTGTAGCAGCATTTCTTCGTAAGTACACTAAACACACATGACATTGCTATAGAAATGCTGATCTGAATGCTGAGAGACAAACTTTTAATGTGTTGTAGAGGTGGCTTGCTGGATGATCACTGGGGAAAGGCAGGCTGCACGTATTAGGAGTCTTTATCTGAAAACAATTCTGCGACAAGATGTTGCTTTCTTTGATAAGGAAACTAATACTGGAGAAGTAGTTGGAAGAATGTCGGGTGACACTGTGCTAATTCAAGAAGCCATGGGTGAGAAGGTATTAGTATTACTCCTACTACCCTATTTGTATTACTATTTACTAATAATAATAATAATATCATGTCTTGTATTGACAGAAAGGTTACATAATTCATTTTCCTTTTTTCTTCATTTAATATATGCAGGTAGGAAAGTTTATGCAGCTGATGGCAACGTTTTTGGGAGGGTTTGTCATTGCATTCATCAAAGGATGGCTTCTGACCCTGGTCATGTTATCATCTATTCCTTTGCTTGCAATATCTGGCGGGATCATGTCCGCTGCGTTATCCAAGATGGCATCTCGTGGCCAAGAAGCATATGGCAAAGCAGCAATTGTCGTTGAACAGACAATTGGCTCAATTAGAACTGTATGTCGAATTCCGCTCTTTTAATTACCTATTCTTGCCCTGTAGGCTTAACAATAACAGTTTGATTGATATGATTCCAGGTTGCCTCATTTACTGGGGAAAAGCAAGCTGTTGCTAATTATGACAAGTCCCTTGTGAAGGCTTACAAATCAGGTGTACATGAAGGGTGGGCCAGCGGATTAGGTCTTGGATCTGTTATGTGCATTATATTCTGCAGTTATGCTTTGGCTATTTGGTTTGGTGGCAGGATGATTCTGGAGAGGGGTTATACAGGTGGTCAAGTGCTCAATGTGATTGTTGCAGTCTTAACTGGTTCAATGTGAGCAATTTTCTCATTTTTCCTTTTTATTTTCTTTATTAGTCATTTTAATTTCTGATGAAAAATCATCATCATATTCCAGGTCCCTGGGACAGGCTTCTCCATGCATGACCGCATTTGCAGCAGGCCAAGCTGCAGCCTTCAAGATGTTTGAAACTATAAATAGGAAACCTGAAATAGATGCATATGATAGCAGGGGGGAAATATTGGAAGACATTCGTGGGGACATTGAATTAAAAGATGTGTATTTTAGCTATCCAGCTAGACCAGATGAGCAAATATTCAGAGGATTCTCTCTATTCATCCCTAGTGGCTCCACCGCAGCTTTAGTTGGACAGAGCGGGAGTGGTAAATCAACAGTCATAAGTTTGATTGAGAGATTTTATGATCCACATGCTGGGGAAGTACTCATTGATGGAATCAATCTTAAGGACTTTCAGCTCAAGTGGATAAGGTCAAAAGTTGGTCTCGTTAGTCAAGAACCAGTGCTTTTCACAGCCAGCATTAAGGATAATATTGCATATGGCAAGGATGGCGCTACTACTGAAGAAATTAAAGCAGCAGCTGAACTAGCAAATGCTGCTAAATTCATTGATAAGCTGCCCCAGGTTCAATTTACATTCTTTCTTTTGTTCATTTTTACACTGGGTAGTGCATTATCCTTAATTGCTGTTTAATGTCAAATTTCCTACAGGGACTTGATAGCATGGTTGGTGAACATGGGACTCAGCTATCTGGTGGACAGAAGCAAAGAATAGCCATAGCCAGAGCAATTCTTAAAGATCCCAGAATTTTACTTTTAGATGAGGCAACAAGTGCACTTGATGCAGAATCTGAGAGAATCGTTCAAGAGGCTCTTGACAGGATCATGGTTAACAGAACAACTGTCATTGTTGCGCATCGTCTGACTACAGTTAGGAATGCTAATATGATTGCTGTCATTCACCAAGGAAAGATGGTTGAAAAAGGTATCGTGCAGATAAGGCAATTTCCTATTTATAAAACTTCTAGGAATAAAAGAAAGACCATTATGAGGAATGACGATTAACAAGTTTGTATGGTGCAGGCACGCATGCTGAACTACTCCAGGATCCTGAAGGGGCATATTCTCAGCTCATACACTTACAGGAATCAAATGAAGACTCAGAAAATATTGATGAAAAAGGAAAATCAGACATGAGCATGGATTCTGGGCGACAATCAAGTCAAAGAACCTCATTGATGCGCTCCATCAGTAGAGGGTCCTCTGGAATAGGAAATAGCGGTCATGGCCAATCATTATCAGTCAAATTTGGTCTAACTGCAACAGTTGATGTATCAGAGTCTACATTAGAAAATGGATATGTGGCTTCCTCTGGAATATCTGAAAAGCCACCAAAAGTCCCTATTAGTCGCCTTGCCTACCTAAATAAGCCTGAGATACCAGTGCTGATTGCTGGAGCTATAGCTGCCATAGCCAATGGCGCAATACTGCCTATTTTCGGTATATTAATCTCAAGTGTGATCAGAACTTTCTATGAGACTCCACATATACTACGCAGGGATTCTAAATTTTGGGCGTTAATATTTGTGGCGCTCGGGGGCGCATCTTTAATTGCATATCCAACAAGAACATACTTCTTTGGTGTGGCAGGGAACAAGTTGATCAGGAGAATTAGGTTAATGTGTTTTGAGAAGGTGATTAATATGGAGATTGGTTGGTTTGATGAAGCCGAACATACAAGTGGTGTGGTTGGAGCAAGGCTGTCTGCTGATGCTGCAAGTGTTCGTGCTTTAGTAGGTGATGCACTAGCACAGATGGTTCAAGATTTATCCTCAGCGACTGTGGGATTGGGTATTGCTTTTGCAGCTAGTTGGCAATTGGCACTTATCATCCTTGCTATGATACCTCTAATAGGACTTAGTGGATATGCGCAGATGAAATTCATGAAAGGGTTCAGTGCAGATGCCAAGGCGATGTATGAGGAAGCAAGTCAAGTGGCTAATGATGCTGTGGGGAGTATTAGAACAGTAGCTTCATTCTGTGCGGAAGAGAAGGTAATGGGCATATACAAAAAGAAGTGTGAAGGTCCAATGAAAAATGGGATTAGACAAGGATTGGTTAGTGGGGTTGGCTTTGGTTTATCTTTTGCCTTGTTGTTCCTGGTCTATGCTACTAGCTTTTATGCAGGAGCTCGACTTGTTGAGGATGGCAAAATTACATTTTCAGATGTATTCCGTGTAAGTTTGTTCAGTACACCCCCACCGTACTCATTATCTCAGTCGTGTGTATCTAACAAAAAGTGTTGCAGGTTTTTTTTGCTCTGACTATGGCAGCAATAGCAATCTCTCAATCAAGTTCATTGGCTCCAGATTCAACCAAAGCTAAGAGCGCGGCTGCTTCTGTATTTGCGATTCTTGACAGAAAATCTAAGATTGATCCAAGTGATGAATCTGGGACGAAGCTGGATAGTGTGAAGGGAGAAATTGAACTGAGACACGTGAGTTTCAAGTACCCAACAAGACCGGATGTTCAGATTTTCCGCGACCTTTCCTTGAGAATTCACAGTGGAAAGGTAAAAGTTATATTTGTTTTAATTAGCAATTAGCAACCTTACCTACTAGTAAGGCAGGGATATCATTCATATATAATGCAAAATGTGTGTCTCATGTTACAGACAGTTGCTTTGGTTGGAGAGAGTGGAAGCGGGAAATCAACGGTGATTTCACTGTTGCAAAGGTTTTATGATCCAGATTCAGGAGTAATTACAATAGATGGGATTGAGATTGATAAGTTCCAAGTGAAATGGCTAAGGCAGCAGATGGGACTTGTGAGCCAAGAGCCAATCTTGTTTAATGAGACAATTAGAGATAACATTGCATATGGAAAAGAAGGAAATGCGACGGAAGCAGAAATCATAGGTGCAGCAGAGCTTGCGAATGCCCACAAATTCATAAGTGGGTTACAACAGGGATATGACACAATGGTGGGAGAACGAGGGGTTCAACTGTCGGGTGGACAGAAGCAACGTGTTGCCATAGCGAGGGCCATAATAAAAAGTCCAAAGATATTACTACTAGACGAGGCAACGAGTGCATTGGATGCTGAATCGGAGAGGACAGTTCAGGATGCGCTTGATCGTGTTGTGGTGAACAGGACAACGGTGGTTGTGGCTCACAGGTTATCAACTATCAAAGGAGCAGATGTGATTGCTGTTGTCAAAAATGGGATCATAGTTGAGAAGGGGAAGCACGACACATTAATGAACATCAAAGATGGCTTTTACGCCTCACTAGTCGCACTTCACATCACTGCAGCATCATCTTAACATTTATTCATCAACTAATATTTTCCACTTGATTATATGGAAGATATGTTTTAGTGAATGAATACCGTCAATTATATAATTATATTATATATCAATCTGTCCTCTTCTTTTAGATAGATAGAAGAATATTATACATTAACTTAATTGACAAGGGTACACCATTCTTTCAAAACACTCATAAATCGACAAGGCGTATCATGTGATGATGGGTTTGGTAAAATAAATCCAAAATGAACATCTCTCAATAAAAGAAATTGCTATACATATTCAATTTTGTTAAACTAAACCCTAATAATTACATCATCAATCAAAAGTTATTACAATTGTAAACACTTAAATAGTATTCCACTATATTTAAATGGTTAAGATTTAGTTAGAATTCTATTATATAGTTGCTAAAACAAAATAGTCAGAAAATTGTCAAATGTGTTCTATGAATATCTCTCCTCAGTTTGATTTAGCTATATAAGCCTATTAAGTAAGGCCGTCAAAGTGAATCAATTTTTGACTCAAGCAGGAGACCAACACAGATTCAACTGCAAAAAATGTGATGAGCAAAAAAAAATCCCCAAATACCGCACTTCTGTATCATCTCAGTTATCACCATGGATATACAACATTTCACAGAACGCCATGTAACACCCACATGCTTCAAGAAAATACGGTATTATTTTGATTCACTAGGAGAATTTAATAACCATAGCTGCAAATTTATAGTCATGGCCGATGCAGGTAGATAAAAGATTAAGACAGGCATACAAAGAAGTCAGCTTCTAATTTTCACTCTTAAAGAAGAAACCTCTTAATAGTTCCAGTTTGTATATGACATTTTTGGCTTCGCCATCCAGTGGAGTCCTCCAATATTCGTCATTCCTGGAAGCAAGCTAGATATACAAGATAACGTCCAATGCAATTTATTCATCGTAACATTCGCCTCTTCTCTTTTCAACAAACTGCACAACGAAGGTTTATCATTAATCAACTTAATAGTACATCCATAAGGATGCAGCCAAAAGAAACTACCCAGATTATTAATAATTCCTATTATCTGTTAGCAAAAGAATTGTCTTTCCCATATGCTAAAATAGCATAGATGACAGTAAAGGAACCGATCCAAGTTCACTGATGTGTAAGCAACCAAGTTTCTGTAATAGGGAATATATCACAAGCTCCAAATATTATACATTGAACAGCTAACAAACTCTTTCAAAAGAATAAATAAATCAGTTTATATAAGAAAAGCTTCCAAGGTCCCAAGTTTAATTAATAATGTGACCACTGACCAGAATGGATCATTAATATTTCACACATTTCTAAAATAAACTTCATCACAAGAAAAACTCTGAGCTCTATGGACGCTCTTACTCACTTATACTGCTTCTAGGTTTAGCCACATTAGGCTTGCAACACAGGCTCTCAGTTAGTTCCCTATTCACATTGTGAACATTCACATCATTGAACATCCTGTCCTCGTGATGGCTAGGACTTCGCAGAATTTCAAGATAGAGGACAGCACACTTTCTTCTAGCAGAAATGTGTGAGTAGAAAATGTAGGAAAGGGGTAAGAAGAAAGAAAAGACTTAAACACTGGAGAAGAGAAAGAGCACAAGCCACAGAATGGGGCGGACTACGTCTAAAGGGCCAAGAATTTAAGTCTTAATGAAATGTATATTAAAACCACTGTACTCATTTCTCAACTTAATTTAATTCTGAAAATATAGAATCCAAGTATTTGTGCAAAAGTACTGTACCCATTGTAAATTTTTTATCACATCTGTCAAAAGTATTATAAGTCAAATTTAAAGCATACTAGTATGCTATTGAATTATTTAGAAATGTAGACATCAGAGAAATTGAAAGAGGACATGAATTCCATTACTGTCCAGGTTTACCATCCACAGATCCAACAAAAATCATGCAACTCTGCTTTCTGTCTTTTTGGCTTGTACAGGTTAAAATAACATTTACATAACTAAAACCAACTGTGAGCTGAATCCTTCTTCCACACACAAAAAAAGGTTTGGGGAATGGGACGAATCTTATTACCTGATATTATTTCCTTTAAGAATTCACAGAAAATGGATGAACACCCTAAGTCAGGGAGGTATATGACACTAAGACTCTCAGATTGATATATATGGTATCAGTTGATCATCAGACATCAACAGACATCCACATAAGCTTGGCAGCCAATATTCAACATGGTTCAGAGTCGCGGTATCGGCGATAGTATTGATGGCTGTTGTCCCGTAAGTATCGGATTATTATTGGGCGGTACGATACAAAAGCATTATAAAATTCTCCGAAAATTCTAAAATAGTAAATTACAGAAAATATAATTAACACAAACTGCTACTGTTATCACATATTAAAAGTTTTTACTACATTGAAGTTAATTATATCACTAATGAACTCATTTCATAGGAATAAGAAATAAATGCATAAAGTTAAACATTAAGAAAGTGAAGATCATGAATTGAATATAGCTCAACCTATCAATATATTACGGCACCTGGCTTTCTCCGGTGCATATTAGCTTAATAAAATGAAAAGAAATGTTGTTGACAATGAAAACATGTAGAATGGGACTCTATCTTTGTTCTCGTCCGATTAATCAGTTCTTTAAAAGATCTATCAGACTATGGAGTGAATGATTTGATAAATGAATATTTTATTTGATTCTTTCTTCAATGTGGAATAATTTCACATAAATTTTTCCATTTTCCATATAAAAAAAAGATACAGATTCGGGCCATCATTAATCATTTGATATAGTATTCAATAGATACGTTTATCCGTCAACCTTTCTGCTTCATATTCATAACAAGCCCAAGTTTTAATTTCCAGAAATCAATAACTAATAGCAGCACTTTATTATCAGTCTTCCAAGTCGTCTATACACACTTCAGATCCCCCATAGTTTTATGCTTTAACGCCTTTTTCTTAAAATTTCTCTTCTTCTCTACTCATCTACATTCTCCTTTTCTGGCCAATTTTGGAAGAAGATTCACAGATTCCTCACAACAAAGCTCTGATTAACAGATTCACATGAAAGGTTACGCAGATGTTTCTAATTATACCTAGTCTCTCATCATCGCCGATAGTATTACTATATTGGCTGATAATATCCAATTCCAACGATATTATCATCGTATCGACGATATTATCGGATGATATCCGCAATGCATTAGTAATCGGATGAAATCATGCATCCTCGTTTTTGTCGGATTGGACGGTGCCAATCCGGTTATGTATCAGCCGGTATCATTGGAACTTAGCCAAGCAGAGAAATAAATCACAGAAGGGCTTCCAGTTCAATCACTTTTCTTATCCTTGCTCTTTCATGTTTTTACTAGCTCACATAAAACACATTGCATATGCAGTTATGCACGAGATAATAAAATATTGTTCAAGTGAAAGTAAACTACTGATCCTTACTCATACTATGATAATACTTCTGCAAGTTAATGAAATGATTACACACCTCCTTCATTCTCTTCGAAGCATCTTGCAAGTCACTCCATCATCGAGAAGTTTGGTAATTGAATCTTTCAACCTGATATAATCATCACGAGTATTGTAAACTTGATGTGAAATACGGGCATACCCTGTTATGCAACCATCCCTGTCCGTGGCTCCAGTTTCCCCATCTCTAGGCAAGTGACAATGTATGGGTACTTCCACCCCAAAATTTTCTCTCAAGTGCGATCTCAAATTCAATGCGTCATCATCACAGAGAACCTCCAATCTTGAAGGCAAGCCAACCATAGCCATGCTGGGACACATCTCTGGAGGTGAACCAAGATTCGTTCCCCAAGCCTTGGCCAACATTTGTGCCATTTCCACAACTGTGTCATGGTTCCTCTTCTGAATGCCCTCGAGGCCTCCTTCAAACCTATTAGTGAAATCTAAAACTTGAGGAATAACCAGCTGAGAGCTGTAGTCGCGTGTTCCAATCCACGCGCTCTCTACGGCCAGACCATTCCCATATTCATGGGACACCACAGGGTGGTGCAAATCAGGTGATACCGGTGATTTCCGACAGTACAAAAATGCAACAGAGGGTGGACAAAAGAACCATTTATGCAAATTGCTAACATAGAAATCAGCTCCAATATCTTTGACATCAACAGGAACACTACCAATAGCATGAGCGGCATCTACAAATACGCGCTCCACGCCTTCCTCTCTACAAATCTTAACCAATTCACGTGCAGGAATGACAACACAGGGCATTGATGTGATATGATCAATAATGGCTAACCTAACTTTCCTACCATTGGCCTTACCTCTAGCCAAGCCTTTTCTAAACTCAGCAATGATTTGTTGATTGGAGTTGACAGGAAAGGGCAAGTGAACGACGATGACAGAGCCGCCAGCACGGGTAACATAGGCCTCGATGGACTTCTTAACAGCCTGGAAAGCACAGTGGAGCATGACAACAGCATCGCCCTTGTGGAAACGGCCTTCAGCAAAGGCCCAGCCAACGTGCTGAAGAACAATGGCGGCAGCGGTGGTAGCATTGTCAACAATTGAGACCTCGTCAAGGTGGTCAGCATTGATGAGATCCTTTATGATGGTACGGGAGTGGATGATTTGGCGCTGGAGGTGGTTGAAGAAGAAATCGTCGGGCTGGCGAAGGAAGCGGAGCTGCCAGGTCTTCTGGGCGGCGATGATGGAGGCGGGGCAGCTTCCGAAGCTGCCGTTGTTAATTCGGGCGATGCCTGGCTGATGGTGGGCGAACTCCTCACGAATTTCGGATTCAGAAATGAAAGAGAGCTTGAGCTTCTTCGGATTGCTGTGGCTTTCGCTGCCGTTGGTGGGGGCTCGAGGGTCTTCCACCTCCATTTCGGATTTAGATTTGATTACTTACCTATCTAGGGTTTGGAATGGATCCGGCGAGTTCACCACCGTTCAGGCGTACTATATACTTTAATTTAATTTCATTGCTTTTAATTTTAATAATTTTGAGAAAACTTCATTTCTAAAGCGTTTCCTTATCCTTTTTGCACCCAAAACGCGCTTCTTAAATATAACCAAATAATAATAATAATAGTAATAGTAACAACAACGTAGTAATGGCACGTTTATACTAATCATTACTCATTCCATTTAGAATTTAGATAAAATGAAATTCCTAAATACATGTCATTAACTGAATTCAGTTCTCGAGGTTGATATTAACTTCGTGTATGTTAAAAATAAAAAGTACATTTTGCAAACTGAATATCAAAAATTATTATTCTAAGAACTCTATCACTTATTTATTTATGATTTTGAGTTAAGATTATGAATAAATTCAATTGTGATATGCACTATTAACATATTTTAAAACAGTTAATCAAATAAAGAATTTAATATTGATATCATTTTTTGTTTATATTAATTTTTTATTCAAATTTGATCTTCGAGCTTAACTTAAAAAAATATAATCGAGTTCAAATTTGTACTCGAATTAAAAAAATCTGAACCAGAAAACTTATCAAGCTCGAATTTTTTATACTCCTATTTAAAATATATATAAACACAAATGTATGCAATCATACGAACACTTCCATTTGGTATATAATCTGTGATTATTAAAAAATAATGAAATATTTTTAGTTGTAGTTTGGCTTAATCTCATTTAAATGGGAATACTTATACATTATGGTTGAATAAAAGATGGGTATATCTTTTATTTTAGACGGAAAAAAATTATATTTGCACTATTTTTTAACTCCACGTTTTCAGATTCATACCAAATCAAGATGAATAACATGCAAACAAAATTATATACATGGTTTAATAATATTAAAATATATTTCTTTATAAAAAAAATCAACATTTTCTTACAAAATTAATTATACTTTAATAGTATATCTATTTTGAAACAATAATTTTACGAGTAAAGTAAATGACCTCTAATATACCACCGTATTTTTGTTATTAAAAATATATAATAGTATTTTTAAAAATAACATTAATTACGATTATTTATAAAAAATAATTGTGTAGTTTAATAAAAATTAGCTAAAAAATAACATAACATAATATTTTTTTTTTCTTTCTGGAAAAAACCTTAATTAAAAAATAAATATAACTATATCATTAATGTGAATTTACATTAGTTATATCTAAAAAAGCAAAAAGAAGTTAAATTGAAAATTGCCATAAAAATAAGAAATAGTGTATTAGATCATAACACATTTTCACAAAATTTAACACTTGTTGTATTAAGAGAGTTAAAATTACTATTTTTAAGTAATATTATTTGGTATAATAAAATAATTCATAATTTAAACAATAATTATTTTAAAGTTAAAGAACCAATAGCTAGTGAATGTCAAATGTTCATATTTCAAGATGCAATTTTTCCGAATAAAAATATATAAAATGAAGGGGTATAATGGGTGTAAATTGAAAAAACTAACGATGTTAGGCTGACTAATCGTGGCATGCAAATTTGAGTGAACATAAAAAAAAAAAAAAAAAAGGGAGTCATGCTAATCGATTTAACATTCATACGGTAATAAATAATAAATAAGAAGAAGGCTTTTCGCACAATCCTATTTTAAGTTTCCTTATTTTCTTGATTCACCCCGCATCATATTAGGTGGAAATATACTATAGCTAAAATTTATAATAATATTGTTGGTTGATTGAGTGCTACATATAAAAATTATATTTCAATAGTTTCTCTCTTTATATAATATTTATATTATAATAATATATTTTTTCTTTCAGAAATTTGTTCTATATCATCCTTCAAAATGACACTTAAAAAAGTTATTTTAAATCGACATGAATTATATTTTATATGTAAATTAATTGTTGTTATTTTATAATTTTCTACAAGTAATAAAAAATTCATATGCATTATATATGAAAAATTGGTAAATATTTTCAGGAAATTAAGGTAAAAAATATATAACAAAAACTCCCAAGCTAATATATATCAGCTGTGACAAATAGAATTTTCACGAAAATTTGTTGTCAATTTCAGAGAAGTGGTATGTGATGAAAATAATTTTGGATAGTTAACACAACAAGCTCCCGATTTTGGAAATTTAGAATTTGCGGCTGAAATTTGTCTGCGGACAGTAAGTTAGTAAAGAAAACGTTTGGTCAAAATTGATAATTCTAATTCTAAAGAGATAAACTCTTTCAGTGGATTTCACATCTCCCAACCTCACAAACACAATTACAATTGCAGCAGCTAACTTCCCGAGAAAACGAACAAAACCCGGTATTATCTGTGTATATGTACGCATACGCTGTTGATAATACAAACTAACTATAAATGCTGGGAGTGGCAGAGATGGCAATTGCACCCGCAGTTGCCAGCAATCGCCCTAATTACGTCCTTGTTGGTCCCAACCTCACCACCAATAATTTGGAACACTCTCATCGAGGAAGAAGAGCAGCAGTTGTTGGTGTTGGTGTTGGCGCCGGAGGAGGAAGAGTTGGGAGAATTAGAAGGAGAGTGTGTGTGTCGGCGGCATTGGGCGGATTACTGGGTGGGATTTTTGGGACGGGCACAGACACTGGAGAGTCTACCAGACAGCAATATGCGACCACCCTAGCACTCATCAATCAGATGGAGTCTCAAATTTCGTCTCTCTCCGATTCCCAGTTGAGGGAAAGGACTTCTGCCTTGCAACAACGTGCTTCCCGTGGTGATTCCTTCGACTCTCTTTTACCTGTATGCCTTCTCATCTCATCTCCTCACTTTTATTTATTCCAAACAATTTACTAGTTATCCTTAGCAATTAGCTCTTGTGTGCCTTCCCAATTATTTGTTTTGTTTTGTTTTGTTTTGTTTTGCGCAGGAAGCATTTTCCATTGTGAGAGAGGCTTCTAAAAGAGTTCTTGGCCTTCGCCCTTTTGATGTTCAATTGATAGGTTGCTTGCTTCTTTACCTGCTTAGTATACTTCTCTGTCAATCAAGTCTTATTGAGTTGTAGAACTAAATGATTCATGTGTACGCTGAATAGGTGGTATGGTTCTGCACAAAGGAGAAATAGCAGAAATGAAAACAGGAGAAGGAAAGACACTTGTTGCCATATTGCCTGCTTTCCTTAATGCATTGTCTGGGAAAGGAGTTCATGTTGTTACTGTCAATGACTATTTGGCTCGACGTGATTGTGAATGGGTTGGTCAAGTTCCACGTTTTCTTGGATTGAAGGTTGGCTTAATTCAACGTACGTACATCTTTCACATCACTTGTTTGTTTTATATACTACTTAACCGGATTTTACAATTGTGACATTTACATCCTATATTTTGGCCTTATTTCATGTCATGTAGTAAGCATTCTGCTTGAAGCATCGGTGGCTTTCCATGATTTATATTTCTTGCCATAGTGCAAGAAATATATTTTCAATTGCCCTTAGACGTTGTTTAAAATCCATGTTCCAATATCTTCTTCATTGTGTTTCTTTATATTCTGTATGATCTGTGGTGAGGCTTCGATGGATAATCCTGATTAGAATTGTTGCTGAAGACCAAATATTTAGAATTCTTTATCTATTATCTGATTAAAGAATGATATCCACCTTCTGATATTCAACTAATGATGCAGAGAATATGACAAGTGAACAAAGGAGGGAAAACTACCAATGTGACATCACGTATGTTACGAACAGTGAGCTGGGCTTTGATTACTTGAGAGATAATCTTGCCACGGAACGTTATTTTTTTGCTTTGCAAATCTTGTTATAATCTCTTTGTATGTTATTACTGAACGTATTCATGATGCATGCTTGCTGAAATCGGTACTTTATGATCCTACAGAGCGTTGATGAACTTGTCCTGAGAGGTTTCAATTATTGTGTGATTGATGAGGTTGATTCTATTCTCATTGATGAAGCAAGGACTCCTCTTATCATATCAGGACCTGCTGAAAAACCAAGTGATCGTTACTATAAAGCTGCTAAGATAGCCACCGCTTTCGAGCGAGATATACATTACACTGTAAGATATTCAACTAACCCATATAATTATTTCTGCTTGCAATCAGTCTGGTGTTGCACAAAATACGTTGAGACCCTCCATGGATTGTAAATTATTTAGTAGATGGGAAGTATCTTACAGTTCTGCTGATGTCTGTTTATCAGATGTATAGTTGAGCAAAATGTCATGGGTAATGCTTCATTGGTAGGCAGAGGCTAGCTATAATAACTTGTTGACGAATTGTAACCTGTGCAGGTTGACGAGAAACAAAAAACGGTTTTACTTACAGAACAGGGTTATGCAGATGCTGAGGAAATTCTGGATGTAAAAGATTTATATGATCCAAGAGAGCAGTGGGCATCATACATATTGAATGCAATAAAAGCCAAGGATCTTTTTCTTAAAGATGTGAACTATATAATCAGAGGCAAGGAGGTTCTTATAGTGGATGAGTTTACTGGCCGAGTAATGCAGGTAAATATCTACCTATGTTTCGAGTACTCTTAGAATAAGAAAAGGAATGAAAGTTCATATCCATATGTGACACTAACAGCTCTCATTCTAACGGCAAGTGAGCTATTAGGTGCAAATGGTCTTTTCTACCTGATAGGACAAGCAACCCCCCCCCCCCAAAAAAAAACCACACACACACATCAAACACCATTATCTTCCTGTCTGTCTGCTTACTTGTGTATACTTCTATCTTTTCTCTCTGTATATGAGTTGCATGTATGTGCACTGGTGTCTGAGTGACAAATGCGGATGTCAGTGCACTCTAAGTTTGAGTCAATATCTTATGTAAACTTGTTGATTGTTAATGAACCCAAAAGTTTCAATTGCTTGATCATCTTTCTTTCTTAATTGTTGTTCTACTTTTTCCTTATTGTCGAAAGATTTGGTATCTTCCAGAAATGAACTCTTAACTCTTTGGAATTCAACTGGTCAAACTTGGAGTCATTTCTTCATTTCTATAAAAAAAAGTACCCCCACCAGATTTGTGTCTTAGTTGTTTGCTATATTTCTAGTGTCATTGCACTTTTACCAGGTGTTGTAGGATAGGCCATAGGTTATGTTATTTTAAGTTGTCGCTTCATCATATCACAGTTGGTAATCTGTTCTTTTTGAATCTATCACTGTTGACTCCTTATATTTGTTAAGCTGGGTCACAATTTAGTCACTGTAGTTGTTAAATTTAGGTGACTATTGATTTCTCTGAAACATATTATTGTGCTGCAAAGAATTACTCATTGTTATTCATATAGATTTATTTCTGTACGTAGAGCTGTTATGTCATCTGCTGTATTATTTATTTATTGTTTTTCTATTAGTAATAAATAATAATATTATTGGACAATCAGAAGAGTTGGGTTTTTCTAACAATCAATTTTGGTATAAGAAGTACTAATATTCCGGTTTTCTGTTTTTGTTTTTTGTTAAACATTTTAGTTGCTCCCTAATTATTAGACACAAATATATAGTTAAACCACATTGCTCATAGGGGAGACGCTGGAGTGATGGACTTCATCAAGCAGTTGAAGCAAAAGAAGGACTTCCCATTCAAAATGAAACTGTGACCTTGGCATCAATTAGCTATCAGAATTTCTTCCTCCAGGTTTGTGTATCCTCTTGAGTAATTTTTCAAGAGACTTCGTGAGTTGTGTACTGTGGAAGGAGTGGGGCTCTAGTTTCTCACAACTGGGAGTTTTACTGATGCTTGAGCTCAATTGTTGATGTAGTTTCCAAAACTTTGTGGCATGACTGGAACTGCTGCTACCGAGAGCGCTGAGTTTGAGAGCATTTACAAGCTCAAAGTCACAATTGTTCCCACAAACAAGCCCATGATAAGAAAGGTTTTTTTATTTAAATTTTATCTAAGGTTCATGCGTTATTTTGTTGTTTACTTTTTGCATACAATTACGAGCTCCTAATAACTCTTGTATCTCCCCATTCCCCAAAGGATGAATCGGATGTAGTGTTCAGGGCAACTACGGGAAAATGGCGGGCAGTTGTAGTAGAGATATCTAGGATGAACAAAACAGGGCGGCCAGTGCTAGTTGGCACAACCAGTGTTGAGCAAAGTGATGCATTATCTGAACAGCTCCGTGAAGCTGGAATCCCGCATGAGGTTAACATAAAAGTTTCTGAATTATATACCTCTCAAACCTTCTATTTTGAAATCATGATATTAAAGCAATAGTTTGTCATATCTTCCTTTTTTCTGGTAATCTTCTTATTTAGTGTACTATCTTTAAAGGTTCTGAATGCAAAACCAGAAAATGTAGAAAGAGAAGCTGAAATTGTCGCTCAGAGCGGTCGTCTTGGTGCAGTTACAATTGCAACAAACATGGCTGGTCGTGGGACCGACATAATCCTTGGTGGTAATGCAGAATTTATGGCAAGGTTGAAGTTGCGTGAGATATTGATGCCAAGGTATCCAAAGCCGCAACTTTGTGCAATAGCCAATTACAAATGCTTTCTTTGTGTTGGTTTCTGCAAGTTCTTTCGAAAGTGAATCATGTGAAGACAGAGAAAAATATTTCTCCATTATATTAACCTACAATTTACTCTGATGCACGCAAGTACATGTACAGTCGTTTCTAATTGTATTATATTCAATCTTCTCATTAAAGAATCTACCATAATCTTTAATTAATTATGTGCTCATTGCTTTTTGGTCATATGAAAAGGATGCTTGTATCCAAGCCTCATAAAGAACACTTCCCAGTTAGATGTGATCGATACAATTGTTTGCAAATTAGGTCTGGAGTATCATGTAACATGAGATATGAGATGTTAGGTGCATCACATTATCACATGCAGGTGTATTGCAGATGATGACGAGGCAATTTTACCAGATGTGCAAGATATTAAATGTGTATTTTAGAGTTTAGATTGTTTATAACTGGTTAAACTAATGCAGAGTTGTAAGGCCAGCTGAAGGAGTTTTTGTCTCTGTAAAAAAGCCTCTTCCAAAGAAAACATGGAAGGTGGAGTTTATTTCCTTTAGCCGATTCGCTGTATCTAGCCTACTCTTGTATGCATCATCATAACAATAGTGTCAATACATCATGTTCCAGGTTAATGAGAGTCTATTTCCATGCGCGCTCTCCAAGGAGAAGTCCAAATTGGCTGAGGAAGCTGTAGAGTTGGCTGCCAAAACTTGGGGTCAGAGGTCATTGACTGAGATTGAAGCAGAAGAAAGACTCTCGTATTCTTGTGAAAAGGTGAAATTAATTAAGTGGATTCTTATCGGCTCAAAGAAGAATTAATTGCAGTTCGAGATAGTTATCGCACTACACATGAAGTTCCAGTATAATACTTAACCAATAAATGCAAAATTTGAATGTCCAGGGTCCTGTTCAGGATGAAGTCATTTCAAAGTTGCGCAGTGCATTCCTGGAAATTGTTAAAGAATATAAAGTTTATACAGAGGAAGAAAGGAAGAAGGTAAAATGTACTGTAAATTAATTACATATAGGAATTGTTGACATTTCTTTAGGATGAAATCATTTTTTGGCCTCACGGAGTTATTTGTTCCTTTCTCTTTTTTCCCTTTATCATTGTATTTTAGAGGACATACACCGACCTCTTTATATATGCTGCTCTTCACCATGATAAAAGATCGGTATACATGTGAATTCCATCTATTATTCACAGTGTCTCTCCATAGAAGGAGTCAAAGAGCTATCAAAAAAATAATAATTACTTTTTGATACGCATCTTTCTATATAATGGAAGGAAAGAGGAGACTATAAGGGCAAAAGGAAGGAAACAGATCCTGGAACGTCCGTTTCATCCATTCTCCTATTTTCTCTTTTCTTTATATATGCCCACCCAAAGTCCTCATTGAAAGCATTATCAGCAGATATGAGTGGGAAGTTAATTGATGTTCAATAAGTTACATTATCGTCAGGAACTACTAATACTGATTGGTCTCTCTATATCGACCTTCAGTTCCTATTTGAAGCCTTTCTTTCTTCCTCTCACTTTTTTGTTTTGAGATCCAATTCTGTTCTTCATTTCTTCGTCTGCACTCCATAAAATGCAAAAAGATACGATAGCAGGATGCAAGAAATGGAATGCAATAATTGGCCAGCCTTTTTTGGTAAATTTAGGATGAAATGCGTGCATATAAACTAACTCCAAAAAATGAGCTTTTTGTAAGATCTCTGCTCCAACCCTGAATGTGGAAACAGATAAGAGTCCTTGGAACTGGAATATATTCTTTATTGTCAATCATCTTATAAATGCTGTTTTTGACTGTGGTCGTGATAGGTTGTATCAGCTGGTGGTCTTCATGTTGTGGGTACAGAACGCCATGAGTCGCGCCGAATTGATAATCAGGTATGGCTTTGATATCTAACTTGTGTTCAGGATGGTGATGAATTAGCATATTTGCTTTGTTTTAATGAAGAACTTAAAGAGGAAGAATATTAACACCAAAGTTTTAGCGTGGTTCAGTCAAAAGACTTATGTCCACGGACTTATTTTTGTGTTTATGTATTTTCACTATATTTCTAGGTACAGCAAAGTATCAATACATAGATACAACTGGGTATCTAAAAAAGGAAGGGTAATCACTATCACAGATTCGAGGGGATTTGTTAGAAATATAAAATAAATAAATCAGGGAGAACATTTCTCCTTTACTCTAAGTGATTTCAAAACTTAATCATGCTGATTTATCCGCCTTCTATTTCTTCACATTTGTGTGTAGCTGCGTGGTCGTAGTGGCAGACAGGGAGACCCTGGAAGTTCCCGATTTTTTCTAAGTCTTGAAGATAATATTTTCCGCATATTTGGTGGAGATCGAATTCAGGTTCTCTTTGGCTCCACGCATTTTTATCGTGTTGTCAGGATTCAATTGTGTATTGTATCTAAGTTAATACTGTTGTGGCGTCTAGGGTTTGATGAGAGCTTTTAGAGTTGAAGACTTGCCAATTGAGTCCAAGATGCTGACAAAAGCCCTAGATGAAGCTCAAAGAAAAGTGGAGAACTACTTTTTTGACATTAGAAAGCAATTGTTTGAATATGATGAGGTTTTGAACAGCCAAAGAGACCGAGTATACACAGAGAGGAGACGAGCCTTAGAATCTGATAATCTCCAATCTCTCATAATTGAATATGCTGAATTAACAATGGATGACATACTAGAGGTAGATATCTTTTTGACTTGCTGTTGAGCCATGCGTTCTGTATACTTGGTATTCATCAGCTGTAAAGTTTATTTGGTCGTCTTACTGGAATAGGCAAATATTGGTTCAGATGCTCCTAGAGAAAGCTGGGAATTTGAGAAGCTTATAGCAAAACTTCAACAGTACGTTGCATCTTTCACACCTGCAATTATATTGCACCATTTTAATGCATCATTTGGAAATTTCAGCCTGACCCACTTGCGCTAACTCATAATCCCTCTCAGTCGTTCCTAGGATTTAATGCGACTTGTGTCCGGGTATTTTATGTTTAAAATGCTTGCGGCCATCTTTCTTCTGCTGCTGTTCATTTTCAATTTTAGTTAAATGGATAAATTAGTGACCACTTACTTTGGCAGTTCAATATTGATCTTTCATGTAGCTTCGTCCATTTTAAGCATCTAAATTTCATGGGGACAGTTCAAATATATAAATGTTTCTTGATGCTTTTTTTTCTTTTTCTAAAGGAACCTTTAGCAGGCTATTTAAAGTCTAGCTTGTTCTTTATAGGTATTGCTATCTTTTGAATGATTTGACTCCAGCTTTGTTGGAGAGCAAGTGCTCCAATTATGGGGAACTAAGAGATTATCTTCACCTTCGTGGACGTGAAGCATATTTGCAGAAACGGGTGAGTAATCTGTTGATTCAGCAGAGCATGGAAAATAAAAGAAATGTTTGAGTTTTCTAAGTAATAATGGTCTTGGCTATTCTTTTGTGGCAGGAAATAGTGGAGAAAGAGGCTCCAGGTTTGATGAAAGATGCAGAAAAGTTCCTAATATTGACCAACATAGATCGTTTATGGAAGGAACACTTGCAGGCTCTAAAATTTGTTCAGCAAGCTGTAGGTTTACGGGGGTATGCACAGAGGGATCCACTAATTGAGTACAAACTTGAGGGTTACAATCTTTTCATAGAGATGATGGCAAGAATAAGAAGGAATGTTATATATTCTATTTACCAGGTACTCTTGGCTTGGCAATCATGCTACATGCACACACTGGCAAGTCTTCAACTCATTTATTTCTTCTTCATTTTTGTCAGTTCAAACCCGTCTTGGTGAAAGAACAAAACAAAGGAGAACGTCGGGAAGAAATTAAGCTTGAGGCAAATGGAAAGGGGAGCAATGATGCTGTAACCACTACCCTGCCCTCCTCTTCATCAACTATTGGTCAGCAGGCAAGCAAGTGAGACATTGTTCACCAAGAAATCTAGAGTACCATTTGTTGTAAAACAGATTGGTGGATTAAAGTACCAAGACTGTATATTACGGATGTTTTGGACAGTTGTATTAATATCGTCATAGTTAAAATGTAAATGGATTCAAAATCGACATTTTGGGTAGTAATTCAATAATAACTTTAAAAAAAAGACTCCTTGGCCTTATATTCCTTTGTCATGGGTTGCAGCATCAATATTTAAATGAAGAGACAAAACAAGGTGTAAAGAATGCTTCGTCCATGTTAACACCTTCACTGGTCTTCTGACTTTTCAAGCCCAAGGTAACACTCAAGGCATAACAAAATATCCCCTTTCAACTTTGCAAGTGGTGGAACTTTGCCCCTTTTACATTTAAGTTTTCTTGACTTCTGTATTGGGATAAATACAGTGAAATTTCAAGCACAATGTAAGAGTAACATGACAAATAAATAAGCAAGCGAAACAATTTCTCAGAGACTGAGAATGTTAAAAGTCTTCTTCACTATCCTTATCTTGGAGAAGCCTCACTTCCCTCATTCTTCAAAACAGAGCACAAGACCTGTCTGGAAATATAAGTTTCCAATTCTCTGGAGACTTGAGTCAACTTCAAATCAAAATCACTTTTGTATCTACGCGCACCACTACCATCCTGTATAGGAGAACAGGAAAGTCGTCTTCGTGGACTTGAAAATTGTCCAGGTGAACTTAAAAGCCTCCCCCCTTTAGAAATTAGAGGTGTCAAACCTAAACCTGTATGTGTTGCTGCATCTTTATCTGGTTTCATAAGAGGTCCGCTTCTAGTCTCCAGTGGAAGGGGCTTCAGTGAATCAGTTTCTGCCATTGACTTATGTTTAACAAGCTTTTCCCTTGCTTTCTCAGCGGCGAGTAGAGCTTTCTCTCGGCTCAGGTTGATTAGTTTCCATGGGTCAATACTTGCACGGAAGCTTTGCTTCTTGTTCATTATAGGTTCACCATCAATCTTTATGGCCAGCTTTTGTGTGTTCTGAAACTTGTAAATGCTTATTAGTCTATTGTAAGAGATGAGCTAAAAAATTGTCAAACTGAAACCAGATACATACAGACCTGTTGCATCCTTCCGTCTTTGCATATTATCCGTGATATATATGCATGCTTCTCGGGTGAACCAAATCCACTACTCTCATCATCATCAGAAGAAGAAAAGTCTGAATCTTCAAGTGATTCCAGTTCCATGGACTGGTTCTCTTCTTTCATTGCTGAAATATAATCATAAGTTGAGATTCCCTGCAAATAGTGATTTTTCAGTTTCAAAAATGCCAAGAAGATGATAAGGAGAAAAGAGTACAGCATCCAGAACGAACTAGTTTGTCCTACACGCTCACCCTAATTTGACAAGTTATATATACCTTCCCCAGAAAGACTAGAGCCATGACCCAAGAAAAGTTTATAATTACCGATTATAGAGTTCATTATAGACTGAGAAGCATATTAAAGTGAAAGAGGGAGAATTCATCCTCAGCAATTTCACAAAAGAAAATTTATCCCTCCAACTTCTGCTATACCTTCCTGATGAGAACTATATGAAAGAAAAAAAGCTGTCCCAATGCTGCCGTGCTATAAATCATCATCAAAATCAATAGAAGCTGTGAGTCAAAAAAGTGAGATAGTTAAGATATATCACCTCGCTTGAACAAATGATTTCAAAAGAGACAATGGGAATATTACAGATAAGGCAGCAAGAACTCCTCTTGGAAAATTTACATAATGTCTTCTGTTTAACTCCTGTTCTATACCCTTGACATCAGCAAAGCACCTAACAAATACTGCTACAGCAGTTCCTCCTTCTACAGTAAGCTGAAGCAATAAGAGTTATTAACCAGAATGATCAAGTAAATATGGACATAACTAGAATGATCAGAGATTTAATGGAAAAATACCAAACTGACTAACCATTATCAAGACAAAGATCATCAAAAGAATGAACGTTGTGTAGTTCTTTTTCCCAACACAGTTGTTCAACCACTGAAACAATTCACATATAAAAATTACCAATCCAAGAAGGTGTTTTTTTAGATAATAGAGAAGACGGATGCAATTCTGTATTTTATGATATTGCTGCCTCTTACTCTGCAGTGGTGATCAAATCCCTCAACACAACGGTTGCAAGTCCTGCAATGTTTGCTGTACCTGTTAACCTGAGAAATAAAGAGCCAAAAGCTTTTAGTAGCTAAAAGAGATTCTTGCGAATGACTTATAGTATCAAAGGCATGGCACAAATTTTGGCAACAAACAGAGACTACCAGACCTCGAAATCACATAGGGAGCAAAATGAGATATCATCGTGTTTTGGATTAGGCATAAGAGAATCATCCTCGAGGACAAGGGGAAATGGTATAAGAGGCTCAATTTGAATTCTAGTATTCCAAGGATCTAGGTACTTCCTTCTAATGCAAGTCCTCAGGATCTTGCGCTCCACTCTTTGGAAGAATCTTACCAAGATCCGGCTGAAGACACGTCCATAGTTAAGCTCTGGAAGCCCAACATGATTACCCTTTCTCTTCTTCTTTCTAAATCTAAATCTGCTCTTGTCACCAGGATCAGTGGCCGCACACCTAATAAACAGAAGAGCAACACAAAGTGCCTACAAACAGAAGTAAGAAGAAAAATATCATGCTATAGTTGAAGAAACTAGTGCGGGCGTGAGCATCATTCATTGCGTGTTTACCGAAAAGGAGAACACAGTGTTGACAGTGATCTCTGCAATTCTTTGGCCAAGGAAAAGGCCAAGAAAGCAATAAAAAGCAGCAACAAGGAAACAGAAAACTGATATGCCCACAATCTGCAATATGTTCCCAGAAGCAAAAGTAGATTAGAAAGAATCGACAATATTTGAAGATTTATTTTTTGAACTCTAAAACAAGAAAGAGAACTCCATGTTGGAGGATTGATTGAGAAAAAAATAAGTGAGAAGTGACCTGTAAAGGGTGGAGAGGGCGCTGCCAGCCATGGCGTCTGGTGGCGGAGATGGACATGGAAAAGAGGTTTGAAATTGCAATAGTGAGATGCGATGGAAAAGGTGGAAATCGAAATTGAATGTAAAAGTGAAATTGCACTAGTGTTTGAAATAATTGAATGAATCTCAGCACATCCCCAACGGTCGTCTAAATGCTCTTTCAAAATTTGAAGAGGACAGCCAGATATATGGGCTCATTGATCAAATTTACTTGGGCCGCCCGTCCACTCCACAACACTGGCCCATCCCAAAAAGTAGATCAAAATTATCATTATCTTTTCTTCTAATTTGTTTAATTACATTTACCTCCTAAGATTACCAAAATGTTGATGTCATCATGAAAATTCTGGTGAACTTCCAAATACCCAATTTCTAAAACAACAAATGTACTGCTATGAATATAAAACGGGGCCATAATTTTGAGCTCATTTTATAGAGGGTTGATTATATGTTTTTTATTACTTGATATTTGAATTAAATAATTTACACCTACTTATACAAATGTTTAGTAGGAGTGTAAGTGTAAGCCTTAGTAATATTATTTTGAAAAGAATACATATATGGTTCTCGTAATGGCAATAACATTAATTTATAATTTGTTGAGTTTAAAAGAGTGATTGTAATTGTGTAAAATAAAATTATTGGTAAGAGCTCAGACAAAACTATTAGGCGCATGGTGAATGTAGCATATTAATTATTATTAGTGTATGAAATGATGAGTGAAACCATACAACAAATGAAAATAGTAGCCATCAATCACTCCATAAGCAAATAAAATAAATGCGCGTTGTCGACATAGCCACCCACTAATGCTAATGCGGGAGTGCTGAGTGCTGGGCTGACTTCTGACTGGGTCTTACCTTCCAAAGTTCATAAATAGCTACTACCAGTCCAGTACCACTACTGAATCTGATCATCTAACACAATGTCTATTTTGCGGACCCTGTTTGTTTGCAATTTGATTATGATAATGCTGAAAACATCTTCCTCCCTAGTTACCAGGCAGCTCTTTGATTCCATATTCCTACACAAAAACGATGCTGCCTGCCCAGCTAAGGATTTCTATACTTACGACTCTTTCGTCCAAGCATCCAGGTGCTTCCCAAGATTCGGGAAAACAGGAAGCTTAAAGACCAGGAAGCGTGAAATTGCAGCATTTCTAGCTCAAATCTCACACGAGACCACCGGAGGATGGGCTACTGCACCCGATGGACCCTATGCATGGGGTCTCTGCTTCAAGGAGGAGATAGCTCCTCAATCTGATTACTGTGATTCCACCAATCCTCAATGGCCTTGCTCTCCTGGAAAATCTTACCAAGGAAGAGGCCCCATTCAACTATCCTGGTAAATTCTAAATATTTTTAATACATACAATTACCAAATACTCAATTCATAATAATCTTAATTCAGGAACTACAACTATGGACCAGCAGGCAGAGCCTTGGGATTTGACGGTCTTCATTACCCAGAAATAGTGTCCAACAATTCTGTCGTCTCATGGAAAACTGCACTATGGTTTTGGATGACCGAGCAGAAGCCCAAACCTTCCTGTCACAATGTCATGGTTGGACGATACGTTCCCACAAATCAAGATTTGGTTGCAAATCGCACTCGTGGTTTTGGTCTTGTCACCAACATTATCAATGGAGGACTCGAATGCGGAATTCCTACTGATGGACGGGTCAATGATCGTATTGGATACTTCCAACGATATGCCAACATCTTTAATGTCGATACAGGACCGAACTTGGATTGTCAATATCAAAAACCCTTCTGATTCCACTTACATTATGTCCTCTTTTTTTTTTTTTTACTTAATTGTATTTGTAGATTTCTATCCATTACATCAAATTAGCTAATTTTAAGTGAACAACCTTATAAGCATTTGTGGTTCTTATATACAAACTTAATTGTATTTGTATAATACCAAACATATAAGAAAAACTGCAACTTGTTACTTTACAAGTTGGCTAGTTGAAAATGAATGCATTCTGCATGGAAAATTCTAAGTTGGTCCGGAACCAACAGTCCCGGACCCTTTAGAACCACAAATTTTTCATGTTTGGTGGGGTGGTTTTCATTTGTGGGGTGGGAAAAATCACCCTCCACCCCACAAATGTGTGGTTATAAAGGCCCGGGACCAACAGTCCCGGACCTTGAAAGAATCACCCCATTCTGCATTCATAATTACATTGAGCATGTTTGCTGCCCTAGGCATTGCAGCATAAATACTCCACCAGTTACCGAATAGAGTTTCATTAGTTTTTCCAGTAAGTATATTTCTTCACTTTCAATTTTGTGTGTTGGAGTGGGAGAGGGGGAGGGGCGGGGGTTGAAGGAACTTAAAAACAATCCAAGCAACCTTTTACTTTACATCAAGCTGAATAGAAGCATCATGCATTGAGTTTGATAAAGACGTGTACACTCAGACGCCCTGGCATTTGATACAAGGGTTCAAGATACTTACCTTACCTTAAAGTGAAAAACCTCCCACCTTCTGCTTACTGTTTCTACATGCCTTTTGACTAATCCCCTATAATTCAGAAGCAAATCTACTTTATCCATATACATATTGTGACAAATAATCAGTTACCTCTGCTGCAACGTCATATGCACCCTCCACACATCTGCCCAAGGCTACACCAGACACATAGTTACCCCCAAGAAAGAGACCTTTAAAACCACCATTGCTCAAAGAAGTTCGCGCATTATCCAACAAATCCAAGTGCCCAACCAGAAATTGTGGAATAGCTCTTGGCCACACACATACCCCAAGGACAATTGGATCTTGTGCATTAGAATTTATAAGCATCTTCCTGAGATCACGATCCACCGATTCCACAAGTTGGCTCTCCGTCTGATCAAAGAAAGAGGGGTAAAGCAAGCAACAATGCAAGTGGCAGATGCCAATATGGAAGCTAATAAATGTGCTTCAAGTGAGTTCTGAGTGCATATGATTAGTACAACATGCATTCATACATTTGGCTCCGAAGATTGGTACCGCTAACTATGAATTACCCCTTTACAGACATATTCCATTTCCCCAAAACTCAAATTAAACATAAGCATTGTTCTGCCTAATATTTCAGAGAGCTTTTTCAGTAAGAAGTTTGTAGACTTGGCACTTAAAATATCCAAGTGAAATTCAAATGATGGCACTATCATCTACACAAAGATAAATAACAATGATAATATATAACCAATAGTACCAATAATGAAAATGATAACCACATGGAAAACCCCTTGAAGCAACTTAATCGTGTAGGTAACTTAATCAAACGGTAACGATTGAGACGAGAAACATTCGAATCACAATTTCGAATTGCCACAGGAGTTTCAAATGTTATTTACATTATGATTACACATTACTTTTCAAATCAAGTTCGATTAGGGCTAAAATAAGTATTCTCGAGGCAGAGTTGCAAAAATGGCAAGATTGAGTAGCATTCAGTTCATACGAAGGAAAATAAGAATCAACCTATCACTTTCATTTAGGAAACGTAAACATAGAGTGATGTACTTATCCAGTATATCTTTTTAGATAATGGAGTTTGATCTCTTAAACAAGGATGTAAAATTGTTTAGAATCTTGGATATTTTTGTTGAATACTTGAATCTATTGACCCGAGTCTCCCAAGACTCAACAGGTGGTTATTTCATTGCATCTAAAATCTACGCATGTTCAATGGTTCAACAAATTCAGCCTTAAGTAACCAAAACACGCATGCGCAGTGGCTAGCAGATAATTAGTACCTTTGAAGTAATTCCAGGATTTGTAGCTCCTCCAATGTAGTTTAAAAGAAGAACCCTCCCAGATGGAGCACGGTTCGGAAAAAGTGACGAGCTGTATATAGTTCCTGCAGCATTAAATGACATAAGCCAAAAGTTATACATCTGTCGTATAGAGAGTCTTTGTGTTACATTCAATCAGAAACTTCACTAATCCATATGACATTAGTTTTATCGTATTCAATGGAAGGAATATCCAGGAAGGTAAAAGCAAAGTCCATAACGGTATTTTTTTTTTTTGGGACAAGTAAAATCCATAATCCTAGTTGATGATTCAATCACAGTGGATTTACCTAAAGTTTCCACCCCTTGGGAACGCGGATGCAACTGCCCAAACCCTTTTAGCTCACCCTCTATCAAACATTCCTCACGAATTGCTTCTTTTGGGTAGGAAATAGTGACTGCAGCAACAGGTGGATAATATAATTTTGATAATTCATCTGCTGCAACAGCCTGCAAATAGTGCACAGCAAATAGCGTATAATTATGCTCTAAGTCCTTTGTAGGCATCATCAAGGAAAATATGTATCAAATCCAATAGCACCACATACAACATAAGCACGTTTAAATAATTATTTTTAAGCAACCTCATGTGGATGAAGAATGTAAAGGCATACTGATAGTAACAAAAGCAAGAAAATATCAGAACACAAACTAAGGTTTGCCCACGAGAAGCCGAATTCATTAAAATCCAAAACGATGAAAAAATAATATCCGCAGCAAAGTCTGCTAATACGTAACTCCAAAGGAAACAAATATATCAAATCTAAATTAGGAAACATGCCAAACTAGGCGTCTAGGACTCTCAGAACATAAGGATATAAATAAGTAAATAACGAGGATAGCTAAATTAATTAATATTGCGTTTTCCGCCCTAACATAAACTTGCAAAGGTAGTACTCCAGAATCATCACCCTTTGCTGCCCTCTACCCGCGGTAACATTCACATCACATACGCAAAGGCAGATATGCCAAACAAAGAAAGTGCACAGAGTGAAACTGATCATTCTTAGGCGGTCATTGACTGGACAACCTCTCCAAAACTGTTCATGTGCTTATTTAGGATGCAGTGTATAGCTCCTCTTTTTCCACACCAGAAAAGCTGATTAGTATACTGCTTATGATTTCAACACAATCCTTTTTCAGCACGTTTATCATTAATATTATTTCCTACATCTCCGAAACCAGTGCAAGTGCGGAACAAGAAGCATTTTGTGAACAAGTAAAAAGTGTGCTATTTTCTTCGGCAGCTTGAATTCTGTATGCCTGTCAACAAACAACTTCCTAAGTGATGGTAAGGAAAAAGGAGGGACTAGATTTGGTCAGTCCTTTGTGTTTCCTTTTTGATAACCTTATGTTCAAAATAGCCTTCTTGTTTTCTAAGTTAATCTAACTTCTGACGATAATCATAAAAGTGAAAAATGACTGTGTGTGACTTCTATTCAACATGAGGGAGGATATTACTTAATAAGCTTAAGCACATCCAAATCATGGTCTGCTGTCCATTGTTCCATAATAGCCCATCATGAGAAGGACAGGGTCTTTCATAGTAAGGGCTGCATTTGGCAGGCAACAAGAGGCATGTAATAACCAAAAAATGGTATATACAACGGATACTGGCATCTTAGGAAACTTTTAGGAGCCGGAATGTCCTATGAACATACTTCAAGATTTCTGTATCAATGGAAGTTTAGTTATCTACTTCATATCTTTATATACGAATGAAGACTTCACACTACAATTAATTCATAAGCGTCCCATAAACTAGTTAATAGCAGAAAGTAAACGTACCGCAAGCGGGCGTAATATTGTGCTTGCCACATATGACGGAACAGTCATTACAACACTTCTACTCTCCAAAGAAACAATTCCATTGGGTGTATCATATGTCAAGGAATATCCTCCGTTGTTCGTCTTACTGATAGTCGTGAGTCTCCATGACAACTTAACTTTGCTTCCTAAGCTGGAAATATGAGACACCCAGGGGCACAAACAAATGTTAAAACAGTAAACACTCCCTTTGTCCCATACTATTCGTGTCATTGCCAGAAAATGATTTGCTTATGAATAGGTATTATGACAGTACCCTGATTATAAGTTAAAACTGCTACCTTTTCTTGTTCATTTTGAGTCAGAATTCTATCATATATTATACAAAGCTACTGGTGGAAAATTGTGGCTATGTTTTGATTTCGTTTCGGAAAGTTTTTTTTGGTGAGATTATTTGCTGAGAAATTTAACGGGATACGTCTTTGTATAGGAATGCATTTCAATTACCTATTCCCTAAGATACTTTGGTGAATTTCCGGTAAGATTTTGTTTCGTTATATTTCCAAAGGCAACAAAATTACGGACGCAGTCAAATCATGTAAGCTTTTTTCCTGAAAAAATTGTTTTAATAATTAGTTAATGTGTGTGTGTGTGTGTGTGTGTGAGAGAGAGAGAGAGAGAGAGAGAGAGAGAGAGAGAGAGTTGATAGAAGGGAAGCGAGAGAAATATGATATGAAAAGTGATTTGGAATGATGGGGTTTGGGTTTTCTTGGGGAATGCAAAAGAGAAATGAAAACAACAAAGCAAACTGAAAACACATGCAGATAAGGCCTCAGACTTTTAGGGCATATCTTTATGGTTGAACATCAAATTGCTTTTTGGACCAAAATCTTGAGAGATAAATATGATTTGGCCAAAATTTCTGGTCAAAATTTAGCTTTGCAAGGAACCCAAATCTTTGATTACTCGTGGGAAGTTACATCTTTCAGATATTATTATACTATAATTTTTGTATCTTATCTCTTTAGATAGCTTCAGACAAGAATCAATCGTAGTTTATCCCTGATTTCCTGAAATTCTGTATGATCAAATCAAGGATTAACTCTCTGATTCTTAGCCTTAAATCCATAAGTAATCCAGCTTATATATATTTCATGTAGTCTTGTTCAGAAAACAGTAGATAATGAAATTTGGGGGTATGACCTTTACCTTTTTACCTTCATCTCGAATTTATTACACAGTGTAAGTAAGAATCTTTTCATATCAAATATTATCTCTTGTGGTCATAATGGACAACAAGAGAATTCCAAATGTTAGGCAAATTAAAAAGAGCAGTGTTGCAAACCTTGTCAAAAGACGGAGCATATATATCAGAGAATTCAAAAGTGGAAATCAGAAAAACCCCATATATGTTTTTGATCTATGTAAAAGTGGAACAATGAGTACCTCGACGAAATTGCATTAGGCAACATTCCCAGGCCCTTTCTGAATGATCCAACTGTTTGGCCTTTTGGTTTGGGTAAACGCCTGCAGATGTGATCAATCAAATTCGGAAACATGCATGCACAATTAACAAAAACATACAAAACGTGGCCTTTGTACACATGTCATTACGGATCTCGAGGTGCCTTAGGATTACTGGATTTATCCTTAAGTGCTTTAAACGTCCCACCCAGGATGCTACCACCATTTTGTTCCAGTTTCCAAACTTTCCCGAATGCTGCTTTCATGCTCAGTTTTGAGGGATCCCCAGCATAAACACCTACATGAGGAAAAAATGTACATGACAAAATAATGCCACATAACCTAAACAGAACAGATAATATTTGGAGATATTACATTCCATCTCAATAAAATATAGGGACTTGATGACATTGATAGGCAGTATTAATATGAGAAGGTGGATATTTGGCTAAACTAATTCAAAATGTCTTAAAAGCCAGTAAGGTGTATTTGGAGTTTACAGAATGGTAGGTCTTTTTAGAAAAAAAAACGAGATTAAAGGTGTTGGGATAAGATATGCTCATTGAGCTCATAAGATTTGTGGTAATGATGACTTTTTAATTAATATGTTCGGACTGTAAAAAAAGGTTATAAAGTCATTAAAACAGAGGGGTGTGTAAACTGTAATTAAAGGAAGAAAAGAGGAGTACCGGAGCAAAAAGGCTCAATTAAGCGCTCAAAAACTTCGCTGCCAAGATTACGCCTAACAAACTCCTCAACTGATTCCTCGTAACCCTGTCACCATTGAGAAAATTTCAGAAACGAAAATGACCAGGAGGAAAGAGGAAAACGAAAAGAGGAACGTTACAAACTGGAGGAGGTGATGGGCGAAGACCAATAGCACCAAAGCCAGCTCTTAGTTTTCCAGGAATGCTCATCAAGTCAAAGAATGGCAGGTCTGTGGGCTTGGATGGCACTGGTCTCAGCTTCCCATTCCACAGCACAAACCGAGGCGCATTTGGATCTCCCAATACTAATTCATCCTTCAACCCGCTGTCCACCGCCATTGTCAGCATCGCATCCGACGGCTGGAAACTGTTGGGCCCTTCTTCCCACAGGTATCCGTCCCTCTCGACGGTCGTGATGTTCCCCCCCACACGCTCTCTCGCCTCCGTCACCATCACATTCGAGTTACCGTGCTTCGTGGCCAGGGCCTGCGCGATGCACAGCCCGCTAATGCCACCACCAACAATGACGCAGTCCAGTATTTTTTTAAAGTCTCTTGCCTCTGGCAAGGGTTTGGAGGGCCCCTCCGCAATGGAGCATCGTATTCTGCTAAACGGACATAATGGAAATGAAGACGAAATAGAGGATAGGGAATTGCAGGACCTTAAAGCGGGGAAATGGGTGTGAGGGAGAGTGATGTAGCTACCCATTTTTATTTACTTTATAAAAACTAAAGTAAAGTTCCTGCCGCCGCCGCCGTCGTTACGCCTGCCTCGCACAAGGGAGGGAGAAATGGAAAAATACTTATCTCCACGTGGAGGATAACGATATATGTGATTGGAATCATTTCCTTTTCCTAAAAGAAAGTATTAATAAATTAAATGTTTCTTTTATAATTATTAAAAGACAATTGTATCCATATTTTAGTATGTTTTTTCATTGTTTAGATTTTATTTTAAATTAATTAGCGATTCTGCACACGTTGTGCATGACTATTTTTGTGTAATAAAGAACTAGCGTGTAATTCGTACTAGGCACGATCAAAGTTAAATTAAAATTATTATATATATATATTTTAAATATAGGTTAAATATTTTCGACTTAATTAACAAATTTTATTGAGACTTCGTATTGTGATTTCTAAAACACGAAACATGTGATTAGATTAAAATTGGAGTCAATAGCATGTGAGTAGAAGAAATATATATAACATCTAAAAACCACAAATTTTATGAGAATGAATAAATGTTATCAAATATTCACCAATACTTAATCTTGATTCTTGGTTCACTAATTTTGAGTTTTTAAATTAGTTATAAAAATATTTATTGGCGCAACAAAATGGGTTGTAATCAATCTTCTAATTTTAATTTTATTTGATTATGGATGCTTAATTTGTGTTATTAATCCCTTATTCTCTATATTTGGTTGGATAAGTTTTGAAAAAGAGGATTATGTTCTGTACAACTTCATAGTGTTTGTTAGAGGGTTCTCTATAATATATTAAATGCTTAAATTATTTTAAAATATTTATAATTTTACTATATAATTTGTTAGATAATGATAATGGCTTTTTGTTAGTTTCATGGGTATATGAATATTCCGGATCCCAGTGTTGAGAATAATATTATTTTTCATATTTGGCATTTACAATTAATTTTGTGATAAAAGGATACAATTTCATCAAATCTTTTAAAATTCAATTAACCTTTTTATTCAATTTTTTTATTGAACGAAGCCTCGAGATACAAACGTGTCTATAATCGGCAGGGAAAAAGAAATAATAAAATAATATAAAAAGACGTAGACTTACAAAAGCTTTTCCCCCGAACACGGCCTCCACTCCCCCTCCGTGCAGTGTAAGCTCAAACTTCAAAACCTCACCACCCCCGTGAAAAATGCCGGCGGAGACCACGACGGTGATTGACTACGCCATGAAGGCTGCTTCCGGTCCACACTTCTCTGGTCTCTGAATCGACGGCCTTCTCTCCGCATCTTCTCCTTCTTCATCTCCCCGCGATGTCGTCACTGTTATTCGGTCTCCGACTCATCCGCGCTCAAGCAGCCTTTTGTGATCGATAATTCAATTCCTTTACCTCTTACGATTAAATATCAACTTTTGACTTTCTTTTGCCTTTTGATGGTTTGTTTTAATTTTTTTTTATCGTGTCGAGCAGGTGTTTCAGGAGGGACGGCGTCAGGGAAGACGACAGTTGCGATATGAGTTTGTTCTTAATTTTTTTAAGAAATACTAGAAACCTGCGCACGTGGTACTCGCGCGCATAATTTTCATTAAGTGTAACAAATAAACAATATCAAACTTTGTCATAGTATAATGTAAGATTATATTTTGATCAACCCCAAAATGTACAACCTAATACATAATAATTTTGGCGAAAATATCAAATATTACATTTGTAAAACATAAAAAACTCAGTTCCTAATTATATCATCCAAATTATACAGAAGGTGAGAAACCAAATTCCTGATTTTTTGAAAAATTTCAGATTGGGGGAAGCCAAATTCCACATTTAACTTCCAAATACACAATAGGCACATCACGTCGGTTAGATTCAAGGTAACATACATACATACATCATACATGTATAAAATGGTAATTAAAGCTATATACTGATTGTAGGAGAGAGATTTTCAAAAGTATCAGATGTAAAATTGAGCAAAAGCATACTTTTTCCAACATCAGAATCTCCAATAGTAAGCAACTTAAACAGATAATCAAATTCCGGTTGTGATCCTGACGATGATTCCATATCTTCTTTTCCCCAAATTTTCAACAAAACCTGATACTCAAAAACAAATTCAATCAATTATTTCAATTCATATGTAAACATTACTTTTGTTTCAGTAAATTAATAAATATATTTAAAAATGTTGAGAACTAATATCCAAAACCCAAAAATGAAATGGGGTACAAATATAGGGAATGGAAGTGACCAAATCACAGAAAACCAAAATTTTCCTTAGTTGAGGTCGAAAGATAATGTCAACTTCTGCTACTTTAAAAGATCTGAAAGAATGAATCTCAGTTTGGAGGCACAGTAGCAAAACCAAATTTTGTATCTCGTTTCTGAAGAATGAGAAGAAATTTATCCTTCACAATGCTAGAGAAAAAAAGCAAAACACCATTTTATTTTGCACAAATAGGCAGTTTTCAATTTCAAAAAATTGGATAGAGAAGGTGAAACTAAAATGTGTCGTGTGAGGGCAAAACTGCAGTAGTCCCTCTTCTCTTTGTGCCACGTGGCCAATCCATTTTATAAAGGAAGGGTATTCTTGGAAATTAAAATATGGTCTGAGAACTGTAAAAAAATGTGAGCATTTCCTCTTTTAACCTTCAACTTTTTATTGTGCTTATTTAAATTCGAAATTTGAAGGGTAATTTTGTAAAAATGCAAAAAAAAAAACTGTCATTTTAGAGACAAAAAGAGCTTTCTTGGGTAATTTGCATATTGCACCCCAAAAATAGGCTAACTAAGCAGTTTCCACCCTAGAATTAAAAAAATTGCGGTCTCCACCCTAAAAATGTAATAAGTTTGGCATTTTGCACCCCGACTAAATTTTAGCAAAAAAATAATAATTCTTGATGGGCAAAATTGGAAAAAGACAAATAGGATTTCAAATCCAAATAATAGTTTCCAAAATATAGACAAAGTGCCAAAATTTTCATTTGACCTCATCATCATGCCACACAAAACAATTAAAGCATGCCCGACATGCATTTCAGAATACTAAATTATAATTGTTTTTGGACCCTGACAAAGATTTGTTAATTTATAATTTTACAGTTTGATAAAAACTAAATTATTTTGTATTTCAGAATACTAAATTATTTCAGAACACAGGTTTGATAAAAACAAAAACAATTTTGATTTTACAAGTTGAACAAATATAAAATTTTAGAATTATTAACAAAAACAATTAGAGCATGCCCGACATTCTTGACTACAAACTAATGTGCCTGATTCTTGTATTTAATTCATTGTCTGAGGATTGTTTATTTTAAGATAACATACATCCCGGACAATTATAATCTTAACAACAACTCTCCAATCATCTGTAACCCAAAAATTTTTAAAGAAAGACTCAAATCTAATATAAAACAACTCCAAATTCTCTTCAATATTCATTATATAAATCCCGAATGAACCTAAAATAAGCGAAATACCTAACTTTAAATTAATGAATAAAAAAAATCATCCAAACATAAAATTTAAAATAAATTCTAATTCTTATATATCCTTGTCACAGTTGAAAAGCCATCATTGTGTTGCGTCGCAATTGTGCTTGTTGCCGCCATGTTGTATATTCTTGTTGAGGCTACACTCGTATCATCATAACTCTGATAAAAAAACAAGTTTATCTTTATACCAAATTTACTTCAATTATCATAACAAAAAATAAACTTCAGAAATCAAATAACCTTTGAAGTTGCATTTAATTGTGAACTACTATTGGAGATTTTTGTTGATGACTTCTCCTTAACCTGTAATAGAATTATACGTAATATTTTACTACAACATTAAATAGCTCATTAGAAATATAAATATAAATATAAATATAAATATGTAAGTAAAATCAAATTCTTACATGTGGTTTAAATCTTGTGTTTGGAACCTTTGGAACTTTTGTTTTTGACTTGCATCCCTTTTTGTTATGCCCTGATACCCCACATATTGAACAATTATACTTTGAGCCACCTCTTTTGAGTTTCTTTCCTAATTCATTGTGGATGATTTTCTCTCCTGGTTCCTTCTTCCTTGCATGCTCTATTGGTCTTCCGGCCTTCCTAATTGGAGCATCCCATGGCAGCAGTGTTATCATCCCGGTTTGAGGCCATTCTTCTTGCCCTCTCACTGTATCGAATAGATTCTCATATGCTTTAATAAAAGTAGTTTTTGTGTACCAGTGCTCCACATAAGTCTCAACCTTTTCTCTTTTGTGGAATATACATGCAATTGCATGCACACAAGGAATTCCATTAAGATCCCATTTTCTGCAGCTACATGTTTTTCGTGTCAAGTCAACCACCATTTTATCACCTTCCCACCCCTTCACCTCAAATTTATCATTGCCACTCCATTCTAATGTGTACTTATGACATGATTTTTTATTCTTTTCAAGAATTTTTTGAACACTGGGACATATATCACCATTAGATTTTAATATTTTATCCCTGTGACTATGTACTCTCTTCATCAACACCAGCCTAATTGTCTCTAACATAGTTATTATTGGCTTGTTCCTAGCTTTGATAATCATATTGTTGAAACTCTCACATAAATTGTTCAGTAACATGTCTGATTTTGGCCAAGTACTAAAGTGAGACCTTGACCAGTTAACTGCAGGCCTCTCCAGTAACCATTCGAAAGCAGCAACATCAACAGCTTTCATTTGTTCCATTGCCATTCTAAGATCCACTACCCTGGTGGCTGTGGCAGCTTTCCAAAGCATATCTTTCAGAGCCAACCCCTTATGATCTTTTTTAAAGTTGTTGTACAAATGCCTAAGACAAAACCTGTGTTCAGAATTAGGTAAAAGATTCTGAATAGCCTTTATCAAACCTTTTTGTTTGTCTGATATGATAGTATATGCAAAGCTGTTCCTAATTTCCAAGTCTTCAATTAACAAATTTACAAACCAATTCCAAGTTTTATAGCATTCTTTTTTAACCATGGCATAAGCTATTGGGTATAAGCTATTGTTTCCATCAATTCCAACAGCAGTTAGCAAAACTCCACCTCTATTCGTCTTTAAGTGAGTTCCATCCAGTCCTATGAGTGGTCTGCACCCTGCTTTAAATCCTTTCTTCAAAGCTCCCCAACAAATGTACAAACTCTTAAACGTAGATATATCAGAGTCCAAGACATGTTTGCATTTTAACTTGATTGTGGTGTCAGGGTGTGTCCTTTTAATCTCATCACAATAGTCCCATAATTTAGAATATTGTTCTATCTCAGAGATGGTGTTTAATTGCAATGCCTTCTTCTTAGTTCTGTACATCTTCCAAGTTGAAAGATTAGTATGATTTTCCATTTGCATGACTTCTTGCATTGAACTAACAGGCCAAGTAGGATTACTCCTGAGATGATGTTGGTACTTGTGAGCTAGAAACTTCGAAGTGCAATGTTTAGCATTTTGAGTTCTAAAGCAAGAGTGCTCACCTTTAATTGATTTCACTTGAAATGTTTTATCATTTTTAGACTTGAAGGAAGCATAAATCACCCACCCACAATCGCAAGTGACTTGCACTTTATCACTGCAATTCTTAGTAAAATTTAGAGGTCTCCCCTGTTTAGTTGAATATTTCCTTATTGCCTCTCTAAATTCAGGAGCAGTTTTGAAGCATAACCCCACGTCAAATTCGAAATCAGATGAATCGGCATCATTATTATAAATAGGAAATTTTGAGCTACCTACAGTTTTTGGTTGCATTGGTAACCGACTTGTAGTCAATTCGGTTTGCTCCAATTTATCTGTATTTCCATACCATTCGATCTCATCATCTATGTTTTCATCATATAAAATATCATCAGCATCATAGTTGCTCTCTTGGAATCCATCTGAAAACTCAGGATCCTCCTCATCTGTACTAGTATCAGTATCACCACTATCCGAGTTAGTCAGATTGTCATCCTCAATTGTGTTTGTCTCATCATTTTTTTCATTTACACCATCAATAAATGTGTTGGACTGTGGTGAGAATGGTTTATCAGATTCTAGTAGGCTAAGAAAATCACCACCTTTTTCAGCATGTTCAATGTAAATGCCTACAACCCTTTCGTTGTCCACCAAATAAATGAGATTTCTAGCATCACAATCATGAACCAAACAATCGATATCACTACAATCATCAGGTCCTTTCAAACTAAAATAGAACATCACCCCTTCAACGTGACCTAACAGTCTAGCCATGTCATATACTGTTCTCAGATACATTTCAGTTGGCTCGCAAAAGTCAAAGAAACTTACTTGACCATCTATATAGAATCTTCCATTGCATTCAAGAAATCTCCCACCGTGGTGCATTTTTATAGTAAAGTAATTGTTTAGCTTGTCTGCATTTAAAACAAGAATTACCACAATTAGCCAAACAATTAACTAATAAAAATTAACCAACAAAATCATTCTTTATACATATTTATATATAAATCATTCAACAAGAATATAAAATGAAAATTATTATTTTAGTGGAGTTGATAAATAAATATGGACATATTTGTGATCATACTAGCAGCAGGCTTTGATCGCAGCTCAACCACCAACGAATGTTACTTCAAGTTTAGACATGTAATGATCAAATTTCCATGTCCTCAAAGAATCATTGATAAAAATGAAGATGAGAAACAGAGAGCTAGCTTCAAAACACAAAACCCAGAAGCAAATAATATTGTGAAACAAGAAAGAGACTAAACATATTTCAAATAAGAACAAGAAAAAATTACTGCTAGCGGTATACAACAAAACAAATCAGAATTTAAAACCTTCAATCAAATTAGAATTTACTGTCTGAAACCTAATGTTTGAACCCTCAACTTTCAGTACTATTTCTGTTACCACTGCATGGGATTTTCAAGAACAAAACACTTTGATCATAAACCAGTGTGATGAATATGCAGATGAAAAATTACCAGGCATCATATCATCATCCTATCTTGCTTAATTAGATTGAAAAATCGAAGTATTAAGAAAATCATACACTAATTTAAAACAAATTTCATAAAAAAAGATTACCGTGTGAAGGGGCTTCACTTTCATGGTGAATGTACCAAGGATTTGTCTCTGTTTTCCTTAAAATCCACATTATTTTTCAAGCAAACTTTATCAATTTGTTGAAAAATTGGTTGGTTGAAGAATTGTTGCTTCTCTGTGAAGATGGGAGAGAACTAGAGAACTAAACGATGCTTTGTAAATTGTGGCTAGGGTAATTTAATTTACTAACTGTGGTAAAGATAGAATATTATAAAATTGGGAACAAAATCCTTTTTTTTCTTTTTCCAATTTTGCCCATCAAGAATTATTATTTTTTTGCTAAAATTTAGTCGGGGTGCAAAATGCCAAACTTATTACATTTTTAGGGTGGAGACCGCAATTTTTTTAATTCTAGGGTGGAAACTGCTTAGTTAGCCTATTTTTGGGGTGCAATATGCAAATTACCCGAGCTTTCTTTTTATATTAGTACAAAAAGAGCTTTCTTTTTATATTAGTATAGATAAGATGGAGAAGATAATGAAATACGTTGATTAATTTGAATTTTTGAACAATACCTCCTTAATTATAGATAAGAGTGGCAAATAAATCTAAAATTTAGAATAGTGGTAAACAATTGAGATTGTGGAGGAGAATAACCGTTTTTTTATTAAATTAATTCGAAATTATTTAAAATTTAGAATTTAGGTTTTGAAATGTTAATATATATATATATATTTGAAAAGTAAAAATATAATAATATCTATTGGAAGTTGAGATAGTGGGGAGTTGGTTATGAAAGGATAATTACGAATTATTGATTAAAAAAATTCAAAATTCCGAGAAATTAGTATTTGGGGAAAAAGTAACTGAAATCTTGTTATAATATAGTAGAAGATAATTAATATTAATTTTAAAAAATATTATAATTTTTTAGAGAGAGAAATCAGTATTTTAAAATTTAGAGAAATAGTGGGGATGGTGGGTGGAGAGAGTGTGTTTTGAATTCCACATGAAAATGACAAATTTAGCCTTATTTTTAACCGCTTGTGTGTATTAGTTTTAAGAGTATATTTGGACAAATGAAAAATATTGTGACAACTATCGAAATCCCTATTTTATCCTTAAAATTATAATTATATTTTCAATCTAAAAAAACAAAGGATAAAATGGTAAAAATGACGGAAGTAACTTTCATTTGTGAGACAAAACAGCCTTTCTTTTTATAATAGTATAGATAAATAATTCTATGATAATTATTTCTGTCAATTATCATGGAACTCTGATATACATAATCAAGCTAACTAAAGATAATTTAGGACTGTTATATACTTTGATCAATGTAAAAGTTCGTATAATGATTATAAATTATGTTTTTTATTCATATACCAATACAATTTTCCTATTGAATGACTATATATATAAGGGTTTCAAAATTACTTTTTTCTCATTTCTTGGAATGTTCGTGACTATATGTGAACACCCAAAATAATTAGATGGTCGGTATAGTTGACATTTTTTAGGAAAAAAAAATCAAGTGTATCTATGATTGATAATTATCACTGAACTTATAAAAAGTACGTAAGTTGCAGGTAAATTTCTATATACAAGTAATTAGATAATATAACATATATTTTATAAGGCAATTATCATGCTTTTCTTTCTAGAATATTGTTAGTTACACTTGATAACAAAGTTATATAAAAGTATTTAAAATGTTTAACAGTAAACCATAAAATCTGGTTACGTGATTATCATTAATCAATGTGAAAATTTTAAAATAGGAATTTTGAGATTGAAATAAATTTGCATGGTTTTTTTGTATATAACAAATTATTTATGGAGAGTTTAGTAATTTTTTGTATAATATAGTGTAATTACTGTAATTGTCATACACACGTGAAATAATATGTATAATGAAATTACATATATATTATATATATACTGTTGTTTAATAAGATACAAAATCTTTTGATCTATTTTTTTTAAAGAAAAGTATACAAAACAATCAATCATAAATTATTCTTTTATTGCTTTTAAAATGAACAATGAGTAGATACTAGATAGTAATGAGCACTCTTACATCTTCATAACTTATGTATTACGAGATGTATGTTATCCTATATTATGAAATATATATTTTAAATTGATATGAAAATTTATTATCTGATATTAATTATATTTCTTTATTTATCAATTGTACTTCAGAGAACTAGAAGAGTTGTTTATATTATTATATTGCATGAGAATTATAATAAGTATATTACAAAAAATTTCCACCTTTGATGAAAATATAAAAGTAAACGATGTGATCTTATTTATAAACAAACTTTAATTATTGAAAACTTTTTTTAAAAAATGATAGTGTGAAAGTCATTATATTTATATTGTAAAAGATGAAGTACTACCCATCAAAACTCAAATAAAATCATGACAACCATAGTGCAATAATAATAATAATAAAAACAGATATCAAATAAAAAAATGGAGACACACTTTTAGCTAATAAGAATTTAAAAAATAATTAGACATTTAACAATATTTATCAACAAAGATGTCAAAGAATATAAAAAGACCGGAAATTAACTTACAATAATAGTACCAAAAAGATTGTTTTTTTGTATTATGGAACTTATTTCTTCTTCGTATTATAATTGAGTGTTCAGTGTAACAATTGAGTGTTCACGTGTAATGCATATATTTTATGCTAATAATCATAAAAGATTATGCATAGTTATAGGTTACAGATCTAATTCATTTGTACACACACATGATTATTAAATGTATAAAAAATATATTTTTTGATATATTAATATTATATACACGTTACTTTGGTCCTCAATTGGAGTATGAACATATTTAATTGCTAAGTGAGTACCTAGCTCAAAAATTGAAATTACTTTAGATTTAACTTGAATTCAGTGGATAAATCCAAATTTAACTAACGTTGAATCAGAAAACATATAGAATTGAGTATAAATTATACTTGATTTAAAATGTCTACTTTTGATGTACCTAATTAAATATGATAGATTCACGTTAAATATAAGATGAATTAAAAGAATTATAAAAGTTGGTCATTTACAAATGAAGTGGGAGTAAGAATTGATAGTTGTAGACAAACACTATTTTTTAGATATTTCAATCAACTGGATCAAATCATCGTGTCCAATGGTCTACAGTTTGGATTGGTCGGGTTGTTTGTTGGTCATATGGTTAACCCGTGCAAAACACGTGGAAATGAGGTTATCAAAAGGGTTCAAAATTAACCAAACGGAATCATTTTGATTTAATTTTGATCTGTTATCTTCCAACCGACGTTTCGGTTTGGCATCCAGGGGTAAGTTTGACTTATCGCTTTAATTTATGCTCATCAGCAGCGGACCATGATTCAGCAGTGATAAAAGAGGTGGTGATGTAAATCAGCAGTGAAATTCTGTGGGTGGTGCGCACAGCGCACATGGTCTATGGTATCACTATCTGGCCGTTGAAGATCAGAAAATACACGAGTTGCGGATTGGTTTTTCCCGCCTCATTTTTCTCTGATCGCCAAAATCTTCTTCTTCTTCTTCCCCCTCTAAACCACATAAATTAAATTGTACTGTGTTCCATTCTGAACTCATCTCCCAAAATTGTATAGAGACAAAAGACTTCCGGCATCAGAATTGCACCGCGTGAACGAATACTATCGGCGCTACTTACATCGCTGCTGTAAGAAAGCACATCTTACTTCTTCTAGTAATGTTTTTTCTTTTGTTGAATGAGATCCGCATTTATAATAATTTTATTTGTTGTTCCATCATTGAGATTGAAATTTTTGTAAATAATTTCGTGTCTGAATATACTATTATAGGCCAAGGTGCTGAATATTCCCATTGTCAATGGGTTAATTTTTGTGTTTCTACCAAATAAATTCATCGGAGCACACACATGGATACACTCCCCCACTCACACCCGTTTTCACCAAGTGCCCCACATAATTGTGTAGAGGTCTCTGCTTTTCTTTTTTCAAAATTTATTTATTTATTTGGATGCTGCTTGGTTTTGAATAACTTCTATGTATGGTGAATAATTTTTGTGCCCTTCAAATATTGGGAGCTATTACGACGCTGATTTTCAGAATTCATTTGTGACATAGATCCAGTAAATTCTAATAAAGCTGTGAAAATGGATGTCGACAGACTGACTAATCTTCCAGAGGTGAGTAATACATAACCAAACTCAATCTTCATCAAACGTAAAGACATTTCCCAAATAGCATATTATTCATGCTATTCTGTTTGCTCAGTCTAGAACCTTGTTTCCTAATTTCTTAAAAAGTAATTAATCCACTGATGGACAAACTTTATGCTGATATTACCCCTTTTTTAGGTTCAAATTTGCATGTTGAGCTAGTTTAGCTTTTTTTTTTTTTTAATTAGTTCATGCAGAGAATTTATGGAATCTGGATAAGTCATTGAGTTTCCACAACTAATAAATGACAGGAACGGACGAGTGATTGCCAAAGTTTTAGTAGCAAGTATCAGTGTTGCAGTCAATCTAGGAAAATCTCTATAGCGGTTTTGGTTGATTCTTTTGCCAAAGCAGAAACAAATGATATCAAGGAAGCAGTTACGCAAGTTGCAGAACATGGAACTACTAACAAAGGGCATTCCCTCAAAGATTGTGAAGGTCATAGTCCATGTGTGGAAAAACATGTGAAGGTTTCTCAGGACACCACACCTTGGATTTCCACTAGATCTTTCAATCCAAAAACATCCTCTTCAGTTGCAGTTCATGATGCAGAACGTACCCTAAGTTTCCCAGCCACCAGCAAAGTATGTCCCAGATCAAAGCTATCAGAGAAAGCATTGGCGGCCCATTCCCTTAAGTTCGTTGGTAAGACTGGCTTAGAATGCAATGAAGTGGGGGAAAAGAATTTTGGTAAAGCTACTTATTCCACTGAGTCTGGGAATATAAATAATGTAGAGGTGGTAGAGAATCTTGTATTTTCAAATGAACAAGGATTTGTATTAGAAAATGAACGGGCAGAGCATAGTGACAGGAAAACAGAAACTATGGGCCGGGAAACTTTGAGAATGAAGCTCTGGGAGATCTTAGAAAATGTTTCTTCACCAAACAAACGTTGTTCTGTATCTCAGCCTGTAGAATTGCACCCAGATAAAGCGAGAGATGGGAAACACCCTCCTGTTGAAAAGAGTATCCCAAGTCCAGACACTATTGAATCTGATTCCGAAAGATCTAATCATACTCCTAGGAGACCACTGACTCGTTCTTTGTCCCGTAAGAAAGCTAACACTAAAAACCAACATATCAATATTGAAGCCAAAAGATCTACTTGCAGCAAAAATGCATGTCCCAGAAAGAGAATATTCTCATTTAGAGATCGGCCTGGAAGGTTTTATGATAATGACAATGATGCTTCTTTTCCATCCAAGAGAAAGAAGATTGAGAGAGAGAGTTCTGGATTGGAGACATGTCAGCGTCATAAATACGAAAATGCAGAGGAGAGACAGCAATCAGAAAACAAGAGCATAGCAATACCAGCTGTTGACGAATCAATGGTGCATAGAAGTAAAGTTCACCATGCTAACAGTTCCAATGACAGGATAAGTGATGTATTTGTGGAACCAAAAAGTAGTAACAAGGAAACTAATACTTTCCAGTCTCCACTTAATGCGATGACTGAGCAGCAAAAGGATGTTCAACAGCAGAGGGATGTTGAAAATCGAAACTTGATTGATCAGCAAAAGAATATAGCTAATTCTTTGTTGACGAAGTCAAACTCTGTACAAGATCGTCCTCCCAGCCCCACTTTTGAGATTACATCACCTGGCTGTTTACCTAGAAGTAATCAGGGAAAACTTCATGATCAGAGTCCTTCTAAGGAGATACTCAATACAAAAGGCATCCGAAGTTTTAACAGTTTTTTGAGTTCAAAATCAGCTGAATGCAAACCAAATGCTCGAGTGAAATCATCTGTATCCTTAATATAGCAACACAAAAACTGATTGAGTGTAACTCATATGAACATTTTCTATTAGCTGGTTTTATATTTTGCTATTCCTTATTAACTGTAAAGGATGATAGAGGCGAGCTGAACGATTGTCATCTGATGAAACCAAGCTTTACCGTGGAAGAAGACAGTGAAAACAGGATGTCCAAATCGTCCACCGATGAGACAAGTTCTGAGAGCTCAGAAGATGACTCACATGTTAAAGGTTACAATAAACATTGAAGTAGTATCCCAAGTTCATGCATCCTATTTTTGCACCATTTACTTGCTTCACCCTCTAGAGGAGGAAAACAAATCTTGTTACAGTTTCTTCTTTAAGAAACTATATTATTGTGCTTGAAATATGCGTGGTCATGCTCTGATGTAACACTTTGTTAATTTGTCAATATTAAATCGATACGTGCCTTAATTTGCTCAACTTTTATGTTTCTTTTAGTGAATTATGTTACTTTGTACATAATCTAGAGAGATCAAAGGCTATCAGACATAAACTCACGTAATGTGAAAAAAACCGGAATACTAAAAGTCTCTGCTAAATGAAATGGCATATCTGAATGTTATGATATTTTGTTGACAAGACTGAGAATTCACATTTTATTTTAGAAAAATATTATCTTCGTTTCTTCAAAGAACTTTCTGCTCCATTGAACGTTCAAAGCGTTTGGTTGTTTTGCAATCAGAAGGTCAGACAATTATCTGGGGGAAACATGTTAATGTTATGCAATGGATATGTAGGTGGCAGGGAGTCTGAGCCATTGTCTCCTGAAATTTATGTCGGTAAGAAGATTCTACGTAGTTCCAATATAAGTCTTGGCAACATAAACGGCGTCAAAGTGACTGGATGTAGTGCCATGTCAGCGTCATTACAATATTTATCAATTTTTTTGAAACCTACTCCTTCCAATTCTAGTCATACTTCGAAGCTATTTTTTGAAATTGTATTTCTCTTCTCTATGCGTGTAATCTTTCATTTGCCTGTGCACAAATGTACAGGGATTGGAGACAGTAGTGAGCTTAAAATATGCCCGGAACAGAATCATGAGGATGGGCTGGCCAGGTATTTTTTTCTGTTGAGTGCAAATATAATTTAGGAAATGGAAACTATTTCAACAATTTTACTTTTTCTTTTGATGATTACCTTCCTCAAAATTTCAGTGTTGTAGAACTATTTACTGTGGCTTTAGATCGTGTTAAAACCAAACTGAATTCGATGGCTAACAAAAGATCCTCCGAGATTTTGCGGGCTGCTGCTGAGGAAATATTTTTGAAGTTGAAGAATGCTGAATCTCATATCAAAGAAGACGTGTAAGTATTTTGATATGGCGTTTTTCTATTAGAAGGGCGTATCTTAAGCATGCTTCCTGTATATTCCAGGGGAAAGCTTAGCAATCATAGTCAGTCAAAAAGAAAACGTCTGGAAACTCAATTTCGAGGTATGTTTTTCTAGCAACTAAGCTTTTAACTTGATTGAATTGTAGTATTTTTTGGGCCAATCTGTCTTATTTCAGACGTATAATTTATCAAGCTCAAAAACAATATAGCGTGTTTTAATAGACATGATCGGATAACTTGATTGAAGTAAGGTGTTAACTGTATTGAGATATGGGTTTTCGAGTCCAAGCTTTGGCAAGCTTGGAAAGGCCCATAACCCACCCATATTCATTCAAATCTGCATGCTTACCTGTCTTTTCTTATTCTTTTATATTGGCCATGAATGGAGCTTTAACATAGTTATAAAAGCTCAAAAAGAAAAGAGCTTGGTTTAGTGGCCATGATCAGTGATGTGTGTTTAACTAAGGTTGTCAAATTGATTGAGGTATAGTCTTGTTGGACCAATGTATACCATTTTGAGATCTTTATACAAGCTTAAAAGCTTGTACTGCTTGCTTAGATGGAGGTTGACCCTGGTTTTGTAAAATTCTTTAGCGAGTGAACTGGGTGTTGGCATTTTCAAGCTTGCCAAAGCGTGGATTGAAAGGCCCACATTCCACCCATATTCAATCAAATTGCATTGTTAACTGTTTTTTTTATTGGATTTGAATAGAGCTTTAACATAGAAATAAAAGAACAAGAAAGTAAAAATGGCAAATGATAATTCGTGAAGACTTGCATGGTTAGCAAAAATAGAAATAATATAGTTCGAGTATGTGATTTTCACAGTAGCAGAACCCATTAGGCTTACGAAGCTCTCTTTTAAATAAAATTCTCCCCTTATGCGGTAAGGTTTAGGCAGGACTTCTAGCTTTTCATCCTTAAACTTTATAACCTTGATAGACATTCCGTTTCGTTGGGTCAAGCTGTTGACCTGTTAGTTCCATTGTCTGAGCCAGCATTGAACATCGTGGTGCTTAACTGGTGGCATATTTCATGTGTATACATACATTACATTTTGTTTTTACCCCACTCCGTATGTACAAACACACCCACAGAAAAAAAAACTTAAAGAAGTATTACCAAAGAAAACCCACCTGTTATGTTGAAATAGGATAATATTGTCAAAACCGAGAGCCTCGAATTGTATCCTTTCGGTTCACTATTAAATATATCAGTGTAACAATATCAAATATATACTGACAGTATCCAACAGTTTGCCATTGAATTTAATAAAGTGAAATTTTTAAGAGTTCAATTACTGCTTACATCTTAATGGCCCTAAATTATGGGTTTGCATTTGGAACATGTGGGAGAATTTCTATTATGATTCGTCTCTTAACGCTAGTGCGTTCATCTGTCTCGCAGACCAACGGGAACAGTTGCTTGGAATATATAAAAGATTCAGAGAAGCAGTTGATCAGCACCTTCAGGATTACGGCAACGTAGTTGAAGAGCTTGAAGAGCACGAGGTTGAGCTTAAAAGAACTGTGGAAAGACGAAGTATGAAAATTCTAACTCATGATTTTTTGAAAATTTTGGTCATATATTAATTTACCTAATAGTCCTCAGCATGTCTCGGGTGACAATTACTATATGTTTGATTTGTATAAATTTTTATACCTTTGTTATGCAGAAATGAGTATTTTATCTTTGCAATTACTTTATTTATACGTTTTAATTTAATTTTTCTGTAGCTTTCTGTTTTTAAAAAATGTAACCATTTTTGACTATGTACTTTCCCAAGTTGTAGCAACATTTGTGCAACTTCAGACATATCCACTTTTCTTTATACGATGGACTGAATGACATGATGATGAATGGAGAGGGAAAGCAAACCAGACTTGAATTATTGAATTAACCAATAACGTATTGCTTTTGTAAGCTATTAGATTCAAATTACAACATGAATGCGCAGCTTAACCTCTCTGAGTGTACTGCTGTTTTTTTTTTTCAAACCTGTATAGTCAAACTTCTGCTTGTTCCTTGTCCTAGCTAAACACTTAATGGAGATATCAAAGAAAAGCTAAATGAAAAATTTGTTCCTTTGTTTGTTTGAAGGAATACCCTTGAGTTAAATAGGGGAAAAGCTAGGAGACATAATCACACATCCCTTAAATTTCTATCGCTGTCATTTACCATTATTAACTGATTTACCATAAAACAAATTACCACGATAGATGCTTTGCTGAATTTAGATAAATTCTCTTTGATTCATAATTGTAACTTGCAGGAGCTGCTCACAAAATGTTTATCTCGCAAGTGGAGCAAGATATTAAGTTTCAACTTGATGATGCTGAAAGCAGAATCATGGCTGTCCAGGAAGTGAGTCTTTTTTCATTTAAAATTTGACCTTATGGTTCCAAGATTTTTTAGCCATTGGAGCAGTGTATCATAAAGATCTCTCCTAATATATCGCACATATCTATATAGATTGTATCTCATTCGAATGATGGTTTTTTAACCAAGAAATATGGAACTTTGTCTTCAACCTCCGGTTAATATACAACGAAAAAAAAAAGACTTTTAACCTCAGTTGAAAATACTGCTTTTAAGTTGGCTACATATTCGTCCTTCTATAATACTTGTGATTATTTCCATTTTGCAGTTGGCTAGGAAGAAGATGCTTCAATTGAAACTTGTGGTAGCTGATTGCATTAAACAGAGTGCATTTTGCTGACATCATTTCTCACTGTCAATGCAAAGCATGGAGATGTCGTAATTTGGACATGATGCTTTATATTTCATGAATTATGTTAAGAGCTAATGTTACTGTAGTCCTTTGGTTACGTCTGGGATTGATGCCATTTTCATTTGGTGCGAATTGTTTGTGTAGGCACTGATCTCTCTCATCATCACACTTGTATGTTAGTGGACTATTTTTAGTTTTAGAGGGTGTGGTATTTTTGTCTTCCACTTGTTCGGGCTGTAGTTTAATTAGGTGCTCTCAAAAGGATGCATCTCTGATAATTCTTTACCATCAATTCAGACAGACTAAATTCCACTGGATGTATATATATATATATAAATTGGAGAAGATATATATATATATATATATATATATATAAATTGGAGAAGATGACCTGGTAGCCATAATCTCCCCACTTATGCTGGAAAATTGCTTCAGCAAGCTGTACTTGACAAGCAGCGAGAAAATTATCATCCAATAAAGTGGCATGCCGCTCAATACGTCTTAGATTCCAACAAAATAACTGTTAGCCGTTCCCATATATTCATGCCTATGAACAAGAGAAGTTAAAATAAATTTCTACTAGGTTAAAGTGTCCAATCGCGTTTAGTTTATGGTTTTGCTTATATAGATGCTTTTTATAGAACCCAAACACCAAGAGTTCACAACAAACAACTAGTAGGCATTAAGAGGCAAACCCATTCACTAGATGCCCTAAAAGCATCAATAGCAAGTCGAGCAAGGCATAGGCTAAATCTTATATATATTTGAGTTTTTTTTTATATAAAAAAAATTGTAATACACATTTTAAAATACAATATATTATTCAATACACACATTTTGGTATAAAGTGCATATATCATGCAATATACATGTAGTCGACTACACAATCTACGCCGAATGATTTATTCAATTGACTTACTTGTCACGCTTTAGAAGCTTTGTAAAGTCGTGTTTAAATTAAAAGATGGGGTAAATCAATTGACTTACTTGTCAACATAGGTTGGACTTGAAAGTGCGTGTTGTCTCAATCAATTAATAGAAAAAAACTAGTGAATAAACTCTCAAAATAAATATTTATATCCACAAAATCATATTTTTTTAAAATTTTGAGTACGTATTTTCTAAATTCTCAATTGAAGAAATTTGAAAGTTAGGATTAACAATACTTTGACTTAATTACCCTCAGAATATTAAAGTCTTTTTATTTTTCTTTTATTATATTCTCATTTTGGATCTTCGGGTGTATGAACTTTTATATTTGATTATGTAATTTATTTTTTAGTATGACATAGTAATTATATAAAAATACACTTTTGAAAATTTTAAAAATATTATACACTTTAAAATTAAACATAATAACGAGAATCAATTATTTATAAAAAATTGATACATAAATAAATACTTATAAAAGAGTGCAATTGATTAATTATTCATCTAGAATAGAGTATTGGAGACAATTAAGTCCAAATAATTGTTACTTTTAATATTTGATTTTTTGATTAAAAACTTTTAAAAATGAGTTTATAAGATTGAAAAAAAAACTTATATTGTTGTTTGAGTATACAAATTATTAATGAAGAAAATTTAAGTAATTTTCTTAATTCAAAAGTTGACTAAAAACCTTTGAAAATGTATAGTAAAGTAATAATTACTTAAAATTGAGGTATGCCTAACACAATGATTGTTAAAATCTACAGCTAAATAAAGATGCAAAGCAATGCGTATCCCAGTGGGTGAGTCCCCCTGCCCTCGGCTGAAGTCCCATGTTCGACTCCGTTAGTCGCACGCTCGCCATTTATTTTTGCTTAAATGGTGCACATAATCCAGTACCGCAGGTGTACCAAAACCCGGTGCATGGGAGGTCCATAGTGATCCAATGCGGTAGGGTCTATGCTGCTACCGTGGTGCGATTTCGGGCAGCATTTAATTTTTTTGACTAAAACTTGAGTTACTAATATCGAAAATCAATATTTCGAAATGCATTGTGAAGCTAAGACACGTATCTATAATTTTACTGCTCAACACACAATTCAATTCTTATATTATTGGTGTCAAAATCATGAACAAATCCACGTCAAATCTCAAATGTATCAAAAGTGGGCAGTATTTTATCTTTTGACCATAACTTGAGTTAGGAATATCGAAACGCAATGTTTCAAAATGCATTGTGAAGCTAAGACACATGTCTATAACTTAAATGGTGCACATAATCCAGTACGACAGGTGTACCAAAACCCGGTGCATGGGCGGTCCATAGTGATCCTTTGCGGTTGTCGTGCATGATCCAATGCGGCATGGTCTATACTGCTACCGTGGTGCGATTTTGGGCAGCATTTAATTTTTTGACCATAACTTGAGTTACGAATATCAAAAATCAATGTTTCGAAATGCATTGTGAAGCTAAGACACGTATCTATAATTTTACTGTTGAACACAAGATTTAATTATTACATTATAGGTGTCAAAATCATGAACGAATCCACTTCAAATCTCAAATGTATATAAAGTGGGCAGTATTTGATCTTTTGACTATAACTTGAGTTAGGAATATCGAAACGCAATATTTCAAAATGCATTGTGAAGCTAAGACACGTGTCTATAACTTTTATTGTTCAACACAATATTCAATTCTTATATTATAGGTGTCAAAATTATGAAAAATTCACGATAAATCTCAAATATATCAAAACGATGAAATCTTCATAATTATCGCGGTGGTTGACTTTATCCCACGACTTTGAGGTTATATAGATGGAATTCTAAGTTTTACAGAAAGATTATATTACTTATTAGATGTTTAATTCAGTAAGGCCCACTATCAAAATTTGGGTTCAATTAGAGTCGAACTTGAGTTTATTAGAAGTTGTTCATAAGCTCACAAACCGATTCGCGAGCTTTTTATTATCATAACTTTTAATTTTTATACATAATTGTAAATATCCAAAATTTTAAATCAATACATAATTTTTTATTTAAAACATATTTTAATAATATGTAATTAACATTTTAAAACCCTAAACCCTACAAATTGATTCAATTAAATTATATTTTTGTAATATATATTATACAATACAATATATATATCTAATTAATATAAGTTAAGTAAAAAAAATTCAAAAAAAAATTAATTGACTTTTTGTTCAATCTCGACTTCTTTAGCGAACTTGAGTTTGAACTTAATTAGGCTCGTCATGTTCAATCTTGAGCTCGAGCTCGGAAAATATAAATGAGCTCGTACTTGAACCTGAAAATTTCATCAGACTCGACTCAAAATCAACTCGTTTACACTTTACACTCCTAATACGCCTTAATTAATGTAAGTTTAAGTATGAGAATGGGATGTTTTGTCATTACACAATAAGTGAAGGACCTCTGTGTAATTTTCCCTAATTGCTGTCATGATTTTCATTCATGGCTTTAATTTTGGAGGTTCTTCAAATTTTAGCTCAAACATTTCCCGCCAAAGCATCAATTCTCGGTTACCAATACAAAACCAATTATCTGACCACTCGTCTCTTCATTGTTCTCGACTCTCCATTTCCCCAATTTCTAGGGTTTTCCATTTCCCCCCGGAAGGTTACAGTCGACATCGCCACTGATATAAAAAGATGAGCGCAATGAACATCAAATACGTCACCGTTTTGGACAACCCGGCGCCGTTCGTGGACCTCTTCCAATTCGAGATTTCTTACGAATGCTTTACTCCCCTTAAAGATGGTAATAATAAGTTACAAATCTTATGAATTGTTCATTTCGTTCTGTATTTTTTGCTTTTTGTTATTATGTTGAAACTGGAATTCTTTTCGGAAATGAATATTCACGTGATTTTGATGTGTATGGTTTGTTTTTAAAGTGATTATGCTGTTCAGATTTCCCGATTATCGTCTCTACTGTGATTGCCTATTGAAATTTGACTAGTTAAATATCCGTTTGGGGTAATGAAAGCGATAGTAGATCTTGGCATTAATAGGGAAGATGGTCGACGTCCCCGAAGCCCTGGCCATGAGATTGTATTTTTTGTGGGGTGAAACTTTGGAAGGCCATAACTTGGCGTAGAGTAGTCCGTTTTGGATGAACTTTTTTTTGATTTCGTATAACTTTTCGAGATCTACGCAACCATACCTTATAGTAGATCTTAGCATTAATAGGGAAGATGGACGACATCCCCGAAGCTTTGGCCATGAGATTGTGTATTTTATGGGGTGAAACTTTGGAAGGCCATAACTTTGCGTAGAGTGGTCTGTTTTGGATGAACTTTTTTTTTGATTTCGTATAACTTTTCGAGATCTACGCAACCATACCTTATAGTAAATCTTGGCATTAACAGAGAAGATGGACAACGTCCCCGAAACCCTGACCATGAGATTGTGTTTTTTGTGGGGTGAAACTTTGGAAGGCCATAACTTTGCGTAGAGTGGTCCGTTTTGGATGAACTTTTTTTTGATTTCGTATAACTTTTCGAGATCTACGTAACCATACCTTATAGTAGATCTTGGCATTAACAGGGAAGATGGACAACGTCCCCAAAGTTTTGGCCATGAGATTGTGTTTTTTGTGGGGTGAAACTTTGGAAGGCCATAACTTTGCGTAGAGTGGTCCGTTTTGGATGAACTTTTTTTTGATTTCGTATAAATTTTCGAGATCTACGCAACCATACCTTATAATAGATCTTGGCATAAATAGGAAAGATGGACGACGTCCCCGAAGCCCTGGCCATGAGATTGTGTGAAACTTTGGAAGGCCATAACTTTGTGTAGAGTAGTCTGTTTTGGATGAACTTTTTTTTGATTTCGTATAACTTTTCGAGATCTACGCAACCATACCTCATAGTAGATCATGGCTTTAACAGGGACGATGGACGACGTCCCCAAAGCCCTGGCCATAAGATTGTGTTTTTTGTGGGGTGAAACTTTGGAAGGCCATAACTTTGTGTAGAGTAGTCCGTTTTGGATGAACTTTTTTTTGATTTCGTATAACTTTTCGAGATCTACACAACTATACCTCATAGTAGATCATGGCATTAATAGGGAAGATGGACGACGTCCCCGAAGCCCTTGCCATAAGATTGTGTTTTTTGTGGGGTGAAACTTTGGAAGGCCATAACTTTGTGTAGAGTAGTCCGTTTTGGATGAACTTTTTTTTGATTTCGTATAACTTTCGAGATCTACGCAACCAAACCTTATAATAGATCATGGCATTAACAGGGAAGATGGACGACGTCCCCGAAGCCCTGGCCATAAGATTGTGTTTATTGTGGGGTGAAACTTTGGAAGGCCATAACTTTGTGTAGAGTAGTCCGTTTTGGATGAACATTTTTTTGATTTCGTATAAATTTTCGAGATCTACGCAACCAAACCTCATAGTATATCATGGCATTAACAGGGAAGATGGACGACGTCCCCGAAACCCTGGCCATAAGATTGTGTTTATTGTGGGGTGAAACTTTGGAAGGCCATAACTTTGTGTAGAGTAGTCCGTTTTGGATGAACTTTTTTTGATTTCGTATAACTTTTCGAGATCTACGCAACTATACCTTATAGAAGATCATGGCATTAACAGGGAATATGGACGACGTTCCCGAAGCCCTGGTCATAAGATTGTGTTTTTTGTGGGGTGAAACTTTGGAAGGCCATAACTTTGTGTAGAGTAGTCCCTTTTGGATGAACTTTTTTTTGATTTCATATAACTTTTCGAGATCTACGCAACCATACCTTATAATAGATCATGACATTAACAGAAAAGATGGACGACGTCCCCGAAGCCCTGGCCATAAGATTGTGTTTTTTGTGGGGTGAAATTTTGGAAAGCCATAACTTTGTGTAGAGTAGTCCGTTTTGGATGAACTTTTTTTTAATTTCGTATAACTTTTCGAGATCTACGCAACCATACCTCATAGTAGATCATGGCATTAACAGGGAAGATGGACGACGTCCCCGAAGCCCTGGCCATAAGATTATGTTTTTTGTGGGGTGAAACTTTGGAAGGCCATAACTTTGTGTAGAGTAGTCCGTTTTGGATGAACTTTTTTTTGATTTCGTATAACTTTTCGAGATCTACGCAACCATACCTCATCGTAGATCATGGCATTAACAAGGAAGATGGACGATGTCCCCGAAGCCCTGGCCATAAGATTGTGTTATTTGTGGGATGAAACTTTGGAAGGCCATAACTTTGTGTAGAGTAGTTCGTTTTGGATGAACTTTTTTTTGATTTCGTATAACTTTTTGAGATCTACGAAACCATACCTCATAGTAGATCATGGCATTAACAGGAAAGATGGACGATGTCCCCGAAGCCCTGGCCATAAGATTGTATTTTTTGTGGGGTGAAACTTTGGAAGGCCATAACTTTGTGTAGAGTAGTCCGTTTTAGATGAACTTTTTTTTGATTTCGTATAACTTTTCGAGATCTACGTAACCATACCTCATAGTAGATCATGGCTTTAATAGGGACGATGGACGACGTCCCCGAAGCCCTGGCCATAAGATTGTGTTTTTTGTGGGGTGAAACTTTGGAAGGCCATAACTTTGTGTAGAGTAGTCTGTTTTGGATGAACTTTTTTTTGATTTCGTATAACTTTTCGAGATCTACGCAACCATACCTCATAGTAGATCATGGTATTAACAGGGAAGATGGACGACGTCCCCGAAGCCTGGCCATAAGATTGTGTTTTTTGTGGAGTGAAACTTTGGAAGGCCATAACTTTGTGTAGAGTAGTCCGTTTTGGATAAACTTTTTTTTGATTTCGTATAACTTTTCGAGATCTACGCAACCAAACCTTATAGTAGATCATGGCATTAACAGGAAAGATGGACGACGTCCCCGAAGCCCTGGCCATAAGATTGTGTTTTTTGTGGGGTGAAACTTTGGAAGGCCATAACTTTGTGTAGAGTAGTCCGTTTTGGATGAATTTTTTTTTGATTTCGTATAACTTTTCGAGATCTACGCAACCATACCTCATAGTAGATCATGGCATTAACAGGGAAGATGGACGACGTCCCCGAAGCCCTGGCCATATGATTGTATTTTTTGTGGGGTGAAACTTTGGAAGGCCATAACTTTGTGTAGAGTAGTCCGTTTTGGATAAACTTTTTTTTGATTTCGTATAACGTTTTGAGATCTACACAACTATACCTTATAATAGATCATGGCATTAACAGGTAAGATGGACGACGTCCCCGAAGCCCTGACCATAAGATTGTATTTTTTGTGGGGTGAAACTTTGGAAGGCCATAACTTTGTGTAGAGTAGTCCGTTTTGGATGAATTTTTTTTTGATTTTGTATAACGTTTCGAGATCTACGCAACCATACCTCATAGTAGATCATGATATTAACAGGGAAGATGGACGACGTCCCCGAAGCCCTGGCCATAAGATTGTATTTTTTGTGGGGTGAAACTTTGGAAGGCCATAACTTTGTGTAGAGTAGTCCATTTTGGATGAACTTTTTTTTGATCTCGTATAACTTTTTGAGATCTACGCAACCATACCTCATAGTAGATCATGGCATTAACAGGGAAGATGGACGACGTCCCCGAAGCCCTAGCCATAAGATTGTGTTTTTTGTGGGGTGAAACTTTGGAAGGCCATAACTTTGTGTAGAGTAGTCCGTTTTGGATGAACTTTTTTTTGATCTCGTATAACTTTTTGAGATCTACGCAACCATACCTCATAGTAGATCATGGCATTAACAGGGAAGATGGACGATGTCCCCGAATCCCTGGTCATAAGATTGTGTTTTTTGTGGGGTGAAACTTTGGAAGGCCATAACTATGTGTAGAGTAGTCCGTTTTGGATGATTTTTTTTTTGATTTCGTATAAATTTTTGAGATCTACGAAACCATACCTCATAGTAGATCATGGCATTAACAGAGAAGATGGACGACGTCCCCGAAGCCCTGGCCATAAGATTGTGTTTTTTGTGGGGTGAAACTTTGGAAGGCCATAACTTTGTGTAGAGTAGTCCGTTTTCGATGAACTTTTTTTTTGATTTCGTATAACTTTTCGAGATCTACGCAACCATACCTCATAGTAGATCATGGCATTAACAAGGAAGATGGACGACATCCCCGAAGCCCTGGTCATAAGATTGTGTTTTTTGTGGGGTGAAACTTTGGAAGGCCATAACTTTGTGTAGAGTAGTCCGTTTTGGATGAACTTTTTTTTGATTTCGTATAACTTTTCGAGATCTACGCAACCATACCTCATAGTAGATCATGACATTAACAGGGAAGATGGACGACGTCCCCGAAGCCCTGACCATAAGATTGTGTTTTTTGTGGGGTGAAACTTTGGAAGGCCATAACTTTGTGTAGAGTAGTCCGTTTTGGATGAACTTTTTTTTGATTTCGTATAACTTTTTGAGATCTACGCAACCATACCTCATAGTAGATCATGGCATTAACAGGGAAGATGGACGACGTCCCCGAAGTCCTGGCCATAAGATTGTGTTTTTTGTAGGGTGAAACTTTGGAAGGCCATAACTTTGTGTAGAGTAGTCCGTTTTGGATGAACTTTTTTTTGATTTCGTATAACTTTTCGAAATCTACGCAACCATATCTCACAGTAGATCATGGCATTAACAGGGAAGATGGACGACGTCCCCGAAGCCCTGGCCATAAGATTGTGTTTTTTGTGGGGTGAAACTTTGGAAGGCCATAGAGTAGTCCGTTTTGGATGAACTTTTTTTTGATTTCGTATAACTTTTCGAGATATACGCAACCATACCTCATAGTAGATCATGACATTAACAGGGAAGATGGACGACGTCCCCGAAGCCCTGGCCATAAGATTGTGTTTTTTGTGGTGTGAAACTTTGGAAGGCTCCATGCAAAAGAAAAATAACAAACTGCTGCAACGTTTAAACATTGCTTTTTTCAATATTTAAATGTTGGAGGCAGAGTGTAGGTCAAAACAGGGAAGATGGACGACGTCCCCGAAGCCCTGGCCATAAGATTGTGTTTTTTGTGGGGTGAAACTTTGGAAGGCCATAACTTTGTGTAGAGTAGTCCGTTTTGGATGAACTTTTTTTTGATTTCGTATAACTTTTCGAGATCTACTAAACCATACCTCATAGTAGATCATGGCATTAACAGGGAAGATGGACGACGTCCCCGAAGCCCTGGCCATAAGATTGTGTTCTTTGTGGGGTGAAACTTTGGAACGCCATAACTTTGTGTAGAGTAGTCCGTTTTGGATGAACTTTTTTTTGCTTTCGTATAACTTTTCGAGATCTACGCAACCATACTTCATAGTAGATCATGGAATTAACAGGGAAGATGGACGACGTCCCCGAAGCCCTTGCCATAAGATTGTGTTTTTTGTGGGGTGAAACTTTGGAAGGCCATAACTTTGTGTAGAGTAGTCCGTTTTGGATGAATTTTTTTTTGATTTCGTATAACGTTTCGAGATCTACGCAACCATACCTCATAGTAGATCATGGCATTAACAGGGAAGATGGACGACGTCCCCGAAACCCTGGCCATAAGATTGTGTTTTTTGTGGGGTGAAACTTTGGAAGGCCATAACTTTGTGTAGAGTAGTCCGTTTTGGATGAACTTTTTTTTGATTTCGTATAACTTTTTGAGATCTACGCAACCATACCTCATAGTAAATCATGGCATTAACAGGGAAGATGGACAACGTCCCCGAAGCCCTGGCCATAAGATTGTATTTTTTGTGGGGTGAAACTTTGGAAGGACATAACTTTGTGTAGAGTAGTCCATTTTGGATGAACTTTTTTTTGATTTCGTATAACTTTTTGAGATTTACGCAACCATATCTCATAGTAGATCATGTCATTAACAGGGAAGATGGACGACGTCCCCGAAGCCCTGGCCATAAGATTGTGTTTTTTGTGGGGTGAAACTTTGGAAGGCCATAACTTTGTGTAGAGTAGTCCGTTTTGGATGAACGTTTGTTTGATTTCATAAAACTTTTCGAGATTTACGCAACCATACCTCATAGTAGATCATAGCATTAACATGAAAGATGGACGACGTCCCCGAAGCCCTGGCCATAAGATTCTGTTTTTTGTGGGGTGAAACTTTGGAAGGCCATAACTTTGTGTAGAGTAGTCCGTTTTGGATGAACGTTTGTTTGATTTCATAAAACTTTTCGAGATCTACGCAACCATACCTTATAGTAGATCATAGCAATAACAGGGAAGATGGACGACGTCCCCGAAGCCCTGGCCATAAGATTGTATTTTTTGTGGGGTAAAACTTTGGAAGGCCATAACTTTGTGTAGAGTAGTCCGTTTTGGATGAATTTTTTTTTGATTTCGTATAACTTTTCGAGATCTACGCAACCATACCTCATAGTAGATCATGGCATTAACAGGGAAGATGGACGACGTCCCCGAAGCCCTGGCCATAAGATTGTGTTTTTTGTGGGGTGAAACTTTGGAAGGCCATAACTTTGTGTAGAGTAGTCCGTTTTGGATGAACGTTTGTTTGATTTCATAAAACTTTTCGAGATGTACGCAACCATACCTCATAGTAGATCATAGCATTAACAGGGAAGATGGACGACGTCCCCGAAGCCCTAGCCATAAGATTGTGTTTTTTGTGGGGTGAAACTTTGGAAGGCCATAACTTTGTGTAGAGTAGTTCGTTTTGGATGAACGTTTGTTTGATTTCATAAAACTTTTCGAGATCTACGCAACCATACCTCATAGTAGATCATAGCAATAACAGGAAAGATGAACGACGTCCCCGAAGCCCTGGCCATAAGATTGTGTTTTTTGTGGGGTGAAACTTTAGAAGGCCATAACTTTGTGTAGAGTAGTCCGTTTTGGATGAATTTTTTTTTGAATTCGTATAACTTTTCGAGATCTACGCAACCATATCTCATAGTAGATCATGGCATTAACAGGGAAGATGGACGACGTCCCCGAAACCCTGGCCATAAGATTGTGTTTTTTGTGGGGTGAAACTTTGGAAGGCCATAACTTTGTGTAGAGTAGTCCGTTTTGGATGAACGTTTGTTTGATTTCATAAAACTTTTCGAGATCTACGCAACCATACCTCATAGTAGATCATAGCATTAATAGGGAAGATTGACGACGTCCCCGAAGCCCTGGCCATAAGATTGTATTTTTTGTGGGGTGAAACTTTGGAAGGCCATAACTTTGTGTAGAGTAGTCCGTTTTAGGGTTT